>FWPY01000001.1:0-1471250 GCA_900174645.1 Sonneratia alba | reverse complement strand
ACCCGGAAAATTTTCTTATGGCTTCCTGCCTAATTTGTTGTCTGTTTCAAATCAAGACGTGTGGGTTGTTGTATATCTATTGAGGCGCTTGATTGTCACTTACTGTCAATACAGTTGGTCTTGGATTCTCATCGGTGGGTCCCTCTCCCAGCAGTTGGTTTTCCAACCAACCATGTGAATGAAGAAAGTCGAGAAGATGTTACTCCTCCTTCATATCTGATGGAACATCCACCTCTTGCTGTGTTTATTAATGGTGTGTATAGCTCTTCTGCCAAAAAACAGACTCTTCAGTTTATTCCTTATAATGCTGAATTTTTCTCAATTCAGCACTGCTTTATTTTTGGTGTTTGTGTAGGTGTATCTGCAGCAATGAATGAACTACGACCCTGTGCTCCAATTAGCTTGAAGCATATTCTTGCACAAGAATTAATCAAGGGTTTACGGGCTGTTTCTGATTCGCTAGTGAGATATAATTCAAATCATATGCTTAGAGACAATGAGTCGGGTCTCTTTCTCTCTCTCTGCCGAGCATTCATCGAGGTCTTGTCCTTGCTTCTTAGTCCTCACCACCTGGGTCAGTTCTGACCTGAAGATGTAATATGGTTTTTCTGATGTTTCATTTCACAGGTTGCTTATCCACATTGTGCCACTTGCTTTGGCCGTTGTTATCCCGGTGGAGCTGCCATCATTATGGATGCAAAAGGTCTTTATGAAGGCATAAGCCGGCTCCTAGCAGTCTCTTCAGCCAGAGAAATACCCAAACCCATAAATCATGCGGGAGAGAAGACCGTTTCTGAGAATGGCGAAAGCCCAGTTTTGGAGAATGGAGATTCTTCTAGCATCACGGAGCCATCAATCCCGATCAGCAACTCAGATGAAAATGAGAAACCAACTTTGGGGACTGATGAAAATCAATCCAGTATATGAGTTCGTACATACTGCAGCTGACTCGTTTAGAAGGGCTCGTGTCACATTTTCGGAGTTCCACAGTCTTCCCATTGTTCTTCATATCCTAGGTCTGATTAGCAGGGTTTTGTACCAACAAGTGGTTCCATTCAACCTACAGTTTTCATGTTATATAGCTTGTGACATAAAAAAGAGAACACAAGCATGGTCTTCTCCTGTTATAGTGATGAGTATTCTCATCTTTTCCCTTGAAGACTGTACCTCACAGGAAAGGAAACCCCAGCATCCTACCTGGGGCTTATTGCAAGTGATAATGATCTATATGTCATCTTTTTCCCTAGTAATCTTGTTTTGTTATAAATGAGGCTTATTGGACTAAGAGGAAATAGAGAAAGAACATAGTAAAATGTATGATAGATGAGAATTACAGAAGAACTTTTGGCTTCAAGTCGGAGGTAATACACCAAACCCTTTACTGTATGGGACAGGTTGACAATGAGAGCAGACTTAACTGTTCTGTGGGCTTGTAGTCCTTAGGTGAGTCGAATTAGTCCAATAAGACTTGGATACACCCATCTCTATGAAAAAGAAAAAGATTCTCGTTTTCCATTTCCCCCCTGTTTTTTTCCATGTAATTTTCGTGGTCTCGGAAGAACAGCATTGCA
This sequence comes from Sonneratia alba, assembly GCA_900174645.1. NCBI lineage: Eukaryota > Viridiplantae > Streptophyta > Magnoliopsida > Myrtales > Lythraceae > Sonneratia > Sonneratia alba. The sequence continues at coordinate 1,469,679 of FWPY01000001.1, read as the reverse complement.
ATGAACAATTCAGAAAGAGTACCTCATTCTTTTGTTCATTGAGAAAATGGAAAACGGAAAACTGGAAAACTGCCATTACGGGGACAGGAAGTTGAGCTAATGCAAATGTTAACAGACCAAAAAGCCCCTTCCTGCCGCCGCGGTCACAGGACTTCCAATAGCCGCTGATCATAAAGCAAAACCCTAACGCTAAACCCTTGCTAACAGTAATTCAAACTTATCAATTTCCGCAGAATTGCGATTCCCATTCTCATATTCATCTGCACAGAGTTGCAATTGGTGAAAAAAAAAATGGCTTCTGATGCTCAGCGGCAACATGAGCAGCACCGACAACCAAAGCCTGCGTTGCAGATATACTCCCCATCCAGCAACATGGTCTCACCATTCTGGAAAGGTTTCTTTCTCTCTTACCCTCTCCCGCTCTCTCGCATGAACGTATAAATTTCAGTGGTTCTTGATATATGCTTCCCCCTGTTTATAACTGTGACAGAGAAGTACGAGAGAGAAGCTAAGAAATACTGGGACATCTTCTACAAGCACCACCAAGACAAGGTTGGGTTTTCCTTCAGTAGTGGCGTAATTATTCATCTATGGATTGGGAAATAATTGCTTTTGATCCGGCAATAAAGCAGACAATACACGGCCAAGATAGAATTTTGAAGTTTGTTAAGCATCATTGATAATCATCTATAGCTCTAGGAATTGGATATGGCCTCACAACATGGTTTTTGGGATAGCATTCATGGGTTGAAGGGCACTCTGTAGGTGATATGGAAGGTCTGTCTGTGCAATCACAGTACCAGTTGGATTCTTTGACGATACATTTTTGATGAAGAAAGATGAAATCTGGAGATAAAAGAATCTTAAGTTTACCCTAGAAAGGTTCCTTAGAGTTCTGCAGCCAGCAATTCTGTTAATATCGGTTATGTGTTGCATTTTCTGACAGTTTTTCAAGGACCGGCATTATTTGGACAAGGAGTGGGGCCACTATTTCTCAGTGAGTCTAGCAATTTGTGAAGATGTACTTTTGATTGATGAAATCTCTTAGCTTGTACCTTATATGGATTAATTGCTCTATTTTCAGGGTTCTGGGAAAATGGTTGTCTTGGAGGTAAATGGAAGTAATCCAACTCTTTGCAATACACGATGTCTGCTAACTTCCTTGTAGCTTTTCTCTAGCTACTAGTTTGAATTTAGCTTTTCGGTTTATTTATAGTTCCCTAGTTTGCAATGCCGTGCAACTCTCTCTCTCTCTCTCTATTTTCTTAGCAACTAGAGCCTAAATTCTCATGTAAATTTTTTTGTAATTATAGATTCAGTTTCAAACTGTAGAATCTAGGCAGTTCCTGCTATGACCAAGAAATGCACTATTTAATGGATTTGGTGTGTGTCTGTTATGATATTTCCTGGAGATATTCTTTGTTAAACAGATTCTGAAAATGATCCGAGAAGAATAATAACTTTTTCTCTTTCTTGAAGTCATTCGTCTATCACATGGACAATAAATTTACGCTAAAACAATCATTTTACCAACAATTTTTCCCTGTATATATGCAGGTTGGTTGTGGAGCTGGGAACACTATATTTCCATTGGTTGCTACATATCCCAATGTTTTCATTCATGCATGCGATTTTTCACCACGTGCAGTTAACTTGGTTAAGGTTTGACTACTTTGCTTTTATTTCTTTCTTAAGACTGGGAAATTTTAGCCATTTTTGCTGTGCAAGCTACCCATAGACTAGTTGAATTCTTGTTTGAAAAATGTTCAAGTAGGACAGCTTTTTTACCTCCTTACCTGCCATTATTCCTCATCTTCTGTGCATTCATAAAAAATTCTCATCTTCTGCATGACTTACCTCTAGGTCATGAATAATATTACATGATTATCCCGGATAACTTAAGTATAAATTTCAATCATGCATTGAAAGTTTTGAAGAAAAGGTTCTAACTTCTTGTTCTGTGGTGAAATCATTTGGACTTGTCTGTTCTTTGAAAATTGAATAGATTTCATCTTTTTTTCCTTGTTTCTTCATTTTATTATTATTATTTGGTGATTTAGCTGAGAAATAATGCAAATCTATACTGTATTGAAGTCTTGTTTTCATATTTCTGGGTGTTCTCACTGAATAAGTTTTTTGGTGATTAGTCATCTTACCATTTGAAAAAACTCCTCTGGCTGGTTGATGATTAGATTTATCTATTTCATCGCAGTTGCATAAAAACTTCTCAGAGTCCCACATCAGGGCATTTGTTTGTGATCTGACTTCTGATGACCTTAGCGAACATATTCTTCCATCCTCAGTTGATATCGTGACAATGGTACTTAAGCAGGAGTAAAGCTTTATACAGATGGCAGTGTTTTGTGTATTTTCGTCTGATATTTGTCATGGTATTCACTAGCTGACCTGTTAAGCAGATATTTGTCTTATCTGCAGTGTCCCCAGAGAAGATGCCTCTGGTTTTGCAGAATATCAGCAAAGTTCTCAAGGTGCTTTTCCACCTTTACTCTAAATAATTGATATTTTCACCGTTGTGAAAATATTTAATGTAATGTTTTTGTATTTCAGACAAATGGTCTTGTGCTGTTTCGTGATTATGCCACTGGGGATTTAGCACAGGTTGGTCAAGCTTTACCTTATTCATCATTAGTTTGTCACAATTTTTTATAAGGGAAACCTGAACATATGATTAGGCTGTTATTCAATAATTTAAGCCTCATTGACAATATTTTTTCCTTTTCATGTTAGCATTCTAGGTAAAACCCCTAGAATTTTGATAGAAAGTCACTATCAAGAGGGTGGATAATCTTTTTTGCATTTCCTTATAATTAACCAGAAAGAATTCGTTTATAAAATCAACTAAAAATTTCCAAATTTTATTCAATTCATTTACAACTGATAAATTCACCTCCCACCTCCCATTGCGGCCAGTTTCCCACTCTTTGGAGTTGGTTTGGTATTGTCGTTTTAAAATTATTTTGTTTCACTTGCAGGAAAGATTTTCTAGCAAGGATCAAATGATCAGTGAAAACTTTTATGTTCGGGGTGACGGCACTGTAAGTTCTTACACTTGGTGCTCTCTTTTGCTCAATCAATATATCTTCCTATCAGCCAACTGACAAGCAATATTTTTGGCCCAAAAAAACTCACAAGCAATATTTTATTTGCCAGCGTGCCTTCTACTTTTCTGAGGAGTTCTTAGCAGATTTGTTTAAGGAGAACGGATTTGATGTAGAAGAGCTCAGTTTATGCTACAAGCAAGTTGAGAATCGATCAAGGGAGTTAGTAATGAATCGGTAAATGTCACAATATGAAACTTTCCTCTGTGATTGTGATTATATAAAATTGCCTGTCACTGAGGGAGACATAATTCTTGAAACAGTCTGATCCAGTTTTGACTGTTGTATGTGATTTCAGGATATGGGTGCAAGCTGTATTTCGATTATCAGACTCACGAAGTGCTGCTGGTAAAGATGCTTCTGATGATATGGAACTCTGCCATCAAGAAAATACTGGGTCAAACATTTCAGAGAAAACTATGAAACTTCCTCTAGAAGATACAGAGATTGACATGTCTGAGGGCATTGCAAACACCATGTTTGCAGTTTCTCCCTCTACTGATAATGAGGTGAAAGGATCACTCTCCCCCACTGTCAGTATGGATTTTATTTTACACTTTCTATTTTATTTCTCCAACTAGTCACTTTGGTCAAAGCGAGCTTTCATTTTCTCATTTTCATTTGTTGACATATCAAATTATGCTGAAGTTCCATTTGCATCTTTCAGACTGAATTAAGATATAAAAACAAGGAAACTTAGATTTACCAGAAAGTTTGTGGCGGATAATAAGAATGTCTTTTGGATAAGGCAGTAAGTGCTCTATATTGTATACCTTTTATTGGAGTTACAGATTGATTATTTAAATTTGTGCCATAAGGCCAGTACAAGCAGTTTTATGAGGGCATGTGTATAATCCAACGGAAGTAAAAAATATAATTGTCCGTTTAATTTATGAAAGAATATCCTTCCATATTGAGTCTTTTTTCAGTTTTCCTTTTTGGTCTATGTTGTTTTCAGGTTATTGATGTCAATCTGAAAGATGACAGCTTCAAGATAAGAGTTCTGTCCAAGGAGTACCAGCACACATGCAAATCAACTGGTTTGATGCTCTGGGAATCTGCTTATTTAATGGCTTCTATTTTGTCTCAAAATCCTAATATTGTCTTGGGCAAGCGGGTTTTGGAGCTTGGGTGTGGCTGTGGAGGCATATGCTCAATGGTGGCTGTCCAATCAGCTGACCTTGTCATCTCATCAGATGGAGATCCTAAAGCACTCTACCTCTTGAACGAAAATATCTCTTCCAACCTAAAATCGCCTCTTGTTGACAAACTGAGCACAGAGAGGCTAGAGTGGGGAAACGTGGAACATATTGAAGCCATCAGAGCCTTGAACCAGGAGGGCTTTGAAGTCATCATAGGCACTGATGTCACCTATATTCCAGAAGCAATTTTGCCACTCTTTGCGACAGCAAAGGATTTAATCTCTACAAAGAGAGTCCTTGGAGAGAGTGATGCCCCTGCATTGATCCTTTGCCATGTCTTTCGCCGAGTTGACGAGCCATCCATTCTTTCAGCTGCCTCCAGATATGGGTTTCAACTGGTTGATAAATGGCCTGCAGAAAATTTTGGTGATTCACATCAAAGCATAATTTCTTCTTGGTTTCCCAATGACAAGGATGAGGTATGTAACCCTAGTTCAGCTTTAAATATAATGTATTTTCAGGTGGAGTGACAGTTTCTAAACTTAGATGAATTATTTGTGTTGTATGGATTGATAGCATTGGAGGTTAAAAACCATTGGTGGAAAAACCTATTTGTGAAACGAATTTTTTGTGGTTTCCAATTGTTTCACTTATTGCAACTCTTGGTTATGGAAGCACTTTCTTGTGCACCAAAAAACTGCTTAGCCTTATGGAACTTCATTGGTTTACAATCATGCGGCCTGTGGAGAATACTTAACAACTAAGGGTGCACAGTTTGGTTTTCTATCTGCGACTGCTTACTGAACCAGATCTAAATGGGAATCGAATCATGCATGCAAAATTCAACAGACCCTACTGTACTCAGGATGCCTGCAAAACCGCACCCTATGGAATTAGGTTTCTGTGTAGGTTTGGTTCAGTTTTATGGTCTACTTTTTTGCATGCCCCTTTTTTAAACTCACAGAAAGAGATAGAGGATATAGAGGTGTGACGGAGAGGGTGAGCACAAAGAGCGTCAAGCATGAGTCTCCATGCAAGAAAGAACCATCTGTGCTCACTCTCTTCTGTCACAGTCCACTCTTACCATTGAAACCGACCTTGTCTTCGAATTAGACAAAACACACAAAAGAAAAAAAAAACATATCAGAGATAACGGAAAGTTATATGGGCTCGAAGATGTGCTTTGAGTGTCTATTGATCAGGAGTCGAAGGGCTGTTGCTCTTTATATCTAGTTTGGGGATTGGAGAAAAAGAGCTTTTTGCATCATACGAAACAACCAAATGAAGAGAATAACCGCATCGATTCTTCTTCCACTCATTGCACTCACTGCCTCCTGCTTTAGTATTATCCTTTGGAGAGGTTAACAGATTGCCAGTTAAACTTGAACCATGATATTTTCCAGTTTTCAGTCCAGATGGAAATGCAGTTATTTTTACTAAGAAGCTTTTTAAGTGGAGTCTAGCTTCGTTGTGCGATTTAACCTGATGGCTACTTGAGCTTGATTTTCTCTCAGCCCGAGCTCTCACCTTGAGCAAAGCCGATGATTGTGCGCTGCAAAATATCATGTGACAATTTTTCTAGTGTTTGATGTCCCAAATTTCAAAACTACCATCTTTCTTTCAAGTCCCTTTATCAAGTGTGGGCTTCCTTCATAGGGATCAATCAGGTCAAGCTCAGTTGCTCAAGCGTCAGTTCAAGCTTTAGCTGGGTCCTAAAGTTTAGCTTCAAAAACTGAGTTGTGCTCAAGCTCGGTTGGATCAGTTGAGATCGGTTGCACCGCTCGTTCAGATGGCGTTTAGCCTCTATCTGTCGGTGGAACTCTGACCCGTGAACGGATCTCACACTCTACTTAACCCAGTCCCCGACCTACACTCAGGAGGGGCCGCTGACTCACGAGCCAGTTGACCCATACCCATGGGCCTGAATCACCTAGCCCGGTCCGAGGGACAACATTACGTGTAAATTATTCATTAAAAAATGTAGGCAGGAAAATTATTATTTTTTTCAATTATAGATTTCCCCTATTCAAAATACACAAACCTTCGATCTTATTTTATTTAGGACTTAAAAAAATCTGTGTTGGTGAATGAATCAGCAGTCCACGTTCAGGGTTGCGCAACGGAACCCTGTCGTGCGATCAAGGGATCCATTCCATTAATTCGGCTGAATCAGCAAGTGGACGCTCAGCTACCATCCAGTCCCCACCCCTCCCCAGTTTTTCTGCAATGGCGGAAACTAAGCCGCGCTCCCTGAGCCAGTGCCTGGTGATGCGGAGGAGGAGGCACAACGATACTACTCCTCACTGAGCCGGTGTCTCTTTGTCGGCAAAAATGAAAGAACCAAAATCGAGCCGCCAAATCGGATCGAACCATTTGAGCTTGTTCTTTGGTGGCTCGGTTATAAAAAAGAGTTTAGATTAATCATTTGATGAGCTCGGTTCAGGCCATCGTGATTAACCGAACCGGACTAAACTAGTTCCCTTTTAGATGCCATTCATTCAAAATGAACAAAAAAATAATGGTAAAATCCCTATCAAATTAAAGCCCATCATTTATCTATTTTTCAACTGTTTGATTTGGTTAATTTCAAAGGGAACCAAACTACTTGAATTTTAAATATAAAAAATGTTAACCGAGTAATCGAACCTAAGAAATACAGTTATACATGGTTTTGTCAATTTCAGATAAAATGTATAATGTAATTCGGCCTTATTACAGTAAATTGAATATATAGTTCTGTTCAATTCAAAACAGTTTTTGGAACCAAACGGCCACTTCTTTTTTGCTCTGGTCGCAAATTTTCAGCAATGTGCATAATACTAGCAAAAATATCGAACGCTGGATGTGCACACCATAGCCCCATCCCGTCCTCCCAGGAAGGAAGGGGCTGGTGGGGTCACCTGGGGATAAATTATATATATACACATACATATATACAAATTCAACTAATATTAGATTTCAAATTGATGATATAATGATCAAATTTTAGATTGGGAAGGTTGACAGAAATTTTTACAAGTATTTCGACTCGATCATAGACTAATTTTAAGATACATTTTACCTAATCCGAGAATATTGTGTGGTGAAAACGAATGAGATTTCAAGGCATTGATATAGCAAAGCAACTTGCCCGTCTCCATAACTACGTGAAGTCAATACTAGTCGAAAATTAGTTCGGCTGTCGATATCGTGTGGCCGATATATTAAAAGAAATTTTCATCAATTAATTACACAATTAATTGTTTTTAAATTTTGGTGAAATGAAATATTACTATACTTGAAAAATCGGTTACAAAAATTCGGTAAAATACAAATATAATTATGCAATTAATTATGAAAATGATAGTAATATAAACATCCTTAATTTTATCAAACTTATTACAAAATTTTATTCGTATAACAATAAAATTTATTTCCTGAGTGTTCCTTAATTTATGGTCTATAGTTTATTATTATAGTTGATCACTACAATAAATATTTTAATATTGTTCTCTTAAAGTTAAAAATGTCAATTTGGTATGATCTAACTTTTTCGGATTATGTTGACACGACTTCGTACTTGGACCGTTCGTCATAACTTGATACAAATAAATTAATTATTTTTAAAATAAATTAAATAACTTGGTGTATTTGAAATAGAACTTTCATGTGTTAAAATCGACATATTAAATGAAAATTTGTATTAATTTTAACAAAGTATTGAGTTTAATTATTAAAATATAAAGCCTCAATATAATTATTTTTTTTCAAATTTTCAATATCTTTTTATCTAAGATTAGAGCGAATGACATGACTTTCTTAGGGTCACTTACGCGAAAAATCACATGAATAAATTTGAATTAAATCTGAGTGAGATAGAATTTCATATAAAATTATGTGAAAAAAAATATAAAAGAAAAGGGAAAACCAACGACGTTATTAGCAGCCATGTAGATAGTAGATGCCAGTCCCGTCCTAATCGACGACGAACTCTACACGCTCTCACAAGTCAAGAAGACCGAGAACAGGCGATCACTGGAGCTGCGGAATCCATGGCGGACTACCCCAGATTGAGCTCCTACGACTCCAAATCCATGCAGCTCCAGCCCTACTACGGCCCTCCGCCGCCGACGTTCCGGCGGGAGGGCTTCCGATCCTACAGCACTTCCTCCTACTTCCACGCCGACATGTTGGGGTCCCAGAGCTACAGCTACAGCAACGCCCTCGGCAGGGATAAGAGGCTCGAGAAGAGCAAGTCGGCGTCTTCCTGGGGGTGCGGCGATCCCGAGTTCCAGAGGAAGAAGAGGGTGGCTGCCTACAAGATGTACGGCGTCGAAGGGAAGGTCAAAGGGTCCTTCAGGAAGAGCTTCCGGTGGCTCAAGAATCGATACACGCAGGTGGCCTATGGATGGTGGTAGAATCGTCGTTTGGCGTTCTCGCCCGCATACTGATCAACGACGAGAAGCGTAGGAGTGCGGTCGGTAACTTCTTTGCGGAATCTGAGGCTGTGTTGTTGGCTTTTGTTCCAATATCTTATCTTGTTGTGTAGTATGTTTTGTACGAATTTCAGTTTCTGGGTCATCAAGAAAGTTGTGTAGATATATTTCTGCTGTTGTTGATCAAGCAAATGTCTTCTTCGTATATCCATTGGCTTTACTCCTGTATTATGATTTGCAACAGATTGTTGAAAAGAAAATTTACATTTGTGATCTTCTTGCCGCCTGTTTCCTGGCTTTGACTCTGTTGATCGTAGAGGTTCATGTCCAATTCATAATGTCTACTGAAATAAATAACATTGGTTTGCTGTTTGAATTAGATATTTTTCCAACAGGTATCAGGGAATACTTGGGACTTGTGATGATTGGTACATTTTGATGTGTCGGTAACTGATAGCAGACTCGGGTGTTCTAGAAATAAGTCAGTAGTTTCCTCTTTACTTTTCAACTGTGATCAGTTCGAATATTGAGGATATTGATTCTGGGCTTATCGTTGGATTGACAGGATAAGATAGTCGGATGTCTTTTTCTCTTCTCTTCATATATACAGCCTGAATCATATGGGATAATTTTTTTCAACAAGTTCTTCGATAAGATGTTTTTTCATTTATGAAACTCAGTCGATATTGATGAATTTTTTAGTGTACATGCTGATGTTATGATCCAGTTTTCCATTGTGATGACTCATATTGTTGTAAACTTAAATCAATCTTAGGGCCTTAGGAACTGTGTTCATGTCATGAACTCTGTGATCTTCCAAAAACTGGTTTTGATTCTCTCAAGCACAGGCTCATACGACATTCAAATTATTGTTCTTATCGAAGTTCTTGTTGGTGTTATGTTCCATAAGTAGAATTGGACGGTACATTTTTGTGACAATCTTCACCATTCTATGTTGCATAGGCATCTCGAACTGTGAACCCTTTTGATTTAAAATTGGCTCTGGAGTCTCCACTGTAGTTGGTTGTTGTCATACTCTGCATATTTAGTTTCCATGATGATTAATTTTCCATTATCGTGCTAACTGTTGTCTATCCTCTCATCTTCTTTACAATATGTGGTTCCTGTGTTGTAAGCATCAGTATTGTGGGCTAACTGATCCTGCAGATGGCATATCCGGTGAACTCTGAGAGGGTAGGTATGTTTCACAGGTCCGTTTTCAGTCTGTTTTGTGATGCAAAACTCAACCAATCCAAAGCCGATAGTGACTACACTTGTAACAAGCTGGGCATGATTAATATCTACGCTCCAATTTGAAGGGGAGTGTTACAGTTTGTATATTAGGTGAATATTGTAGATTAGCTAAATTAGCTAAGTTTCCTATTTTAATTTCTTCCCAAGTTAGGATTCTCTTTTGTATATAAGCAACATATTATACACAACTAATCTAAGAGAGAATACACTTCTTCCTTGCATCAAATAACACTCTTAACCTGGCATTGAAGATATGATATTTAGCTTACTGCAGATGGCTTTTCCTGTTCTATCCTGATGGGGTAGGAATATTTGCCATGTGAATGTTTTCAGCCACGAGAGTCCATTCCTCATGTAACCACATTGAAATATTATATAGCTGACCTGTCCTGTTCCACGGGATGCCGAAGCATGCAGTGAATAGATATTTGTTGACTTGGAAGGTCTTGAGAAGTTTAAACTCTCTTGAGAGATTTGTCTCGTGCTTACAAAATGTTTGTTGGATACATAAGCTTACAGGGAAAACTTACTCGTGAGATCCTTTAGCCAAACAGACACTGCCTTTCCATTACAGAGAGCTGGATCTTTTTCCTGTGTAAAAACCATTTCCTTCTCTTGCTGAACTGATGGCTCCACTTCTTCTAATGGAGATGATATTTGTATGCCCAACAACTACTCGGCCTGCTTGGCCCACGGCTAAAAACTCCTACTAAAACTGTAGCCGGATATCTTACCTGGCTATATTGAACTTATCTCATCAGTATCTTGGTGGAGTGAAACTATCCGTGATTGGTTAGGAACGTTCAGGCTAGTCTCGGCCTAACGTGCCCGCAGCAGGTCCATTAAATTCAGGGACTCGCATGGATCCACCTTTGATCCTACACCACACGACTGGCTGAGAATCGAGAAATACCAAGATTTACTTAAAAAGTGAAGTTCATGGACTTAAAAAAATAGTAGAGAGAATGGAATAGAAAATAATGAATGATTGGAAGAAAGAGGCAGATCTTTCTCAGCAATAGCAATTGGAGAGATTTTCTGTCGCCTCCTTTTTGGACGCTTTGCTATCCCAACCCAAACTTCATATACAAATACATTTTGCCTGTGTGCCTTTTCATGATCACCCCAAAAGACTTGGGTCTAACCTGTCCCCCCACCGCAAATCTCTTAAAAATAAAATTGGAAAAATAAATTAAAAAACCTGCCCTCCATTGGACGTAATCATTTTCAAAATTGAATGAAAAAAAAATATTTTCTCCAACATGGTTTCAACATTCAAAAGCCACCTCATACCTTGCACCTTGGATGCTTGACACATTTTTACAGTTCTATATATCTATGTAAAGGATGAACTTTTGCTCGAAGATGGGCGAAATTGACTATGTTGCCAGGAAAAGGAACATTTCGAAATTATGCTACAGAAAGTTGGCTTCCGCAAATGGACGTCCTAGTGACATTTTCTAATACCATTGTGTTTACTTTACTGTAACAACACCATTATCATCCCTACCACAAGCCTAAGACATTTGTAATTCTGCCTCCATTATGAGATTCTTCACGTATTTTGTATTCTTCTCCATCACTGTACATGACTTGGAATTTGTAATCGGTTTTGTTGAACTATGATTACTTTCTAGTTTTCACAAAAGAAGATGAGAGCGAAAGAGAATCCAATGCCCAGCTCGTTCAGTTCTGTCCGATGTATGCACCTGGGAGCGGTTGGGAAAATGGCTTCCTTGTCTCACTGTCATGTTTTTGAATTTCAAAAGCCTCCCGTCTCAGGGGGAGGGAGGGTGGGGGGAGAGAGGGGGAGAGAGAGAGAGAGAGAGAGAGAGCAAATCAAACGGTTCATCGGAATCTGTAACCTCTGAAGTCTGAACCCCTCCCTCCCTCTGTTGCATTGAACCCTTCGCACGATCCACTAAACCCACTCCTCCTCCCACACGCTTTAACTGTATCCACTTTCTCTGCCTCTCTGATTTTAAATGTTTTCCCTTCTTTCTCCCCTTTCTCCAATGTTGCCATCGTAGGATATCGGTCTGTGGAGCCCATTACTGCTTCAAACCCCCTTCTGTCTCTCACGAGCTCTTACTGGTCTGCCCTTCTTATTTTTTCCCAGATTTCTGTGTTTGAAGAGGAAGCTCATCATCCCCCTTTGAGCTACTTCCTCTCGTATCTTCCTCACAAATCTCTCTTACGTTACCAGATGGGTTTCAGTATCTCCTCTTAACCAGCTTCTCTCTGTGAGAAAGTTTTTATTTTTAAGCCATCAGACGTCTCTACTCCAAATGGGTGCCTCTGGAAAGTGGGTCAAAGCTCTGATAGGGCACATAAAGCCCGACAAAGATGAGAATGTAAGTTCCATTGCACACTATTGAAGCGTTCACTGTCTCAGCTGCTACCCCTCTTGTTCTTGGGCTGGGAATTAATGGTGCTTGGTTTTCTTTCCATTCATAGATTCCTCGCAGATTGAGGTTATCAAGTTTTTGGTGTACTTGTTTGCTTGTACATTTGTGTCCTGTGCAACTGGTAGCAATCTTGTTTCATGTATTGAGTAACCTTGATCATTGTTGTTTGGCACTGTAAAATATTTTCAGCAGTGCAAAGGCAAGAAGTACTGGAGTAGGTTGTGAACTGCAATTTAGTTTGCTTTTCACAGACAAAAACGTCATGGCCTTGTTTCTGTTTTCCAAGAGAAAATGAGGAAATGGAAGTTCTTTTCCCGAATGAGGACAACTTGCCTGGATAGGGTAGTACGATAGTGAGAATCGAATCTATATTGGTTTGATCCCAGTTGGATATCAGTACCCGATAACCACAGGAAATTTACCCTTTTTTCTCGTTTTCCCAAAAAATTGGTCCGTTGGAGGATCAATTTCATTGTTAATTGCCGGTTTACCACTATATTGATTCTTGCTCTGCTTTACTTACAACTACGTTGATATGACACATTTCCTATAAAGGAAAATGTTGATATAAAATATCTGCACAGGACAAGCTGCGGGGAAAGAGCAAGAAATGGAGGCTCTGGAGGAGCTCGTCAGGCAGTCAGGGTGGCAGGACGGGATCACAAGGATCAAATTGTTCTTCGCCTGCACGGGATGCCTTTTCAGTTGCAATGGCTAAAGTGGTTAGAGCTCCTCCTAAGGATTTCCATGCTGTGCGGCAAGAATGGGCTGCTATCCGAATTCAGACTGCTTTCCGTGGTGTCTTGGTAAAATTGTTTTTCAAGATTTCCAGAAATCCTTTTAATGCAGTGCATGGTTGTTTGCTGAGGAATTGATCGAGATGTAGATGTTGTTAGGAAGATTCTTCTAAAACCTGAGCCTTTGGGTGTGACCGTATTTCAGGCAAGGAGGGCTCTGAGGGCGTTGAAGGGAATAGTCCGGCTTCAAGCTCTAGTTCGAGGAAGGCAAGTGAGGAAACAAGCAGCTGTTACACTTAGGTGTATGCAGGCTCTTGTACGAGTCCAGGCTCGTGTGAGGGCTCGAAGGGTTAGAATGTCCATCGAGGGGCAGACACTTCAGAAGGTTCTCAACGAGCGTCGGAGCAAGGCTAATCTCCTGAAACAAGCTGAGGTACCGCTGAAAGGGGGAAAAAGATTGAGGCGTTCCATTTCATTAAGAAAGAATGCTTTACGAACTCTGGATCTGGTTTTATGATATGCAGCGAGGGTGGTGTGATAGTAAGCGAACACTCGAGGATATTAAAGCGAAGATACAGATGAAGCGAGAAGGAGCTTTCAAGAGGGAGAGAGTGGTCGCATATTCTCTCGCTCAAAAGGTTTGTTATTGGAAAATATACGTAGGCTCCTCTTTTTTTTCCGAAGAAAAATGTCACCCTTTCCTCATTGTTTTGTAGTGGAAATCAAGCACGGACAGTGAATCCCGACCGGACCTCTCTGTTTCCGCCCTTAAGGGGTATGAGATTGACAAGAACAGCTGGGGCTGGTGCTGGTTAGAGCGGTGGATGGCCGCAAAGCCCTGGGAGACAAGATTGACGGAGAAATCCCACTGCAACGTTCTGGAGATGACACCAACCTCAAAGATGTATAGTAAGGATTCTCCTTTAGGGAAAAATGCAAAATCTTCAGATTCGCTTCTGGTTAAAGTCCGGAAGAACAATGTTAGCACGAGAATCTCTGCTAGGCCTCCTGTCATGTGGCATATGGCCCGATCATCATCAAGCCAGAGCTCAGGGAACCGCTATGATGACAGCTCGGTCTCTTCTTCCTTCTGTACATCCACAACCCCAGTCTCTGGGTTCACAGGCTTGGCGTCAGAGAGGACTGTGGATAGCTCCCACTCTAGGCTGAGCTATATGACCTTGACTGAATCAACCAAGGCGAAACAGAAAAACAGGAGTCACCATTCTCGGGCACAGAGGCAGTCAATGGATGAATCCCAGTTCCTCAAGAACTCGGTCGTATTCTCAGACCCAAGCCGATGAACGACTCTCGCCCTGTCCACCAGTCAACCTAGTAGAGTTGAAACAATTTTAAAAATGATGGATAGAGAGGATAGCTTGCATTTTATTTGTAGTGTGGAAGTTTCTCTCGTTTGTATGGTAAATTCAACACCTCGTTGCGTCTTCTGAAAACCTTGAATCTTTGGATACTAGTTCAAACTCGAGAGTTGCCGCTCGTGTTCGAATCCTTGGTGTTTGATAGAACTGATACTGATGCTGGAGAGCTCCCAACCAAGCTACGGCTATTTGAGCCACTCCCCTTCTCACATGAACAAATTCTTAATTCCATGTCCAGGTTCTTGATTTTGATATTACGATGAATATGATGCGATACTACAATGAATCCCTTCGCGGGAAATGTTTTGACGCCCCCTTTGTGTTCGAGCAAGAGCCGAGGAACATCAGCAAATGAGGAAATTCCTGTAACTGCATCTTTGTCCGTCGGCAGTCAGACAGGTGTCCATGAGCACGGGTCCATGGAGCTCCCAACTTGGCAGTAGTGACCTATGGGGAAAAGCCATGGCCATCAGACGATGTAAGAAACCGTGTACGACTTGTCGGAGAAATTCGGTTTTCTGAGCTGCTCGATGATGCATCGCTTCTAATTTCCGCAATCTCGACTCAAACGCACTGATGGATGGAGTAGTTTTGAATCTTCCATTCGCAGCTGAATTCATGCGAGAGATCTGATCGTCACCGAGAGAGGAACTTCCCCGCCGTGGCCCAGGTTGCCCGAGTTCTACTGGACCCATAGTTTTAAAAACCGGACCGGGCCGGCCGGTTCGACCGGGAACCGGCCACTCACCCGGTCCGGTTCTCACAAAAAATCCAATTATAATTTAAATGAGGTCAAATCCAATTGAACCGGCTGATTCTCACTCGAACAAATAAATCTAATTGAACCGATAAAAAAACCGATCAACTTAAAAATAAAAATAAAAATAAAAATATATTATAATATACTTATTTTATTTTACTAAATTTATATTTATATTTTATGTTAAATTTGAGACTAATATTATAACTATATTAATGATTTTGATTATAAATCATAGTTAAATTATAATATTATATCAATTTATTGAAATATTATATTATTAATATTATTTATTAAACATGCGGTTCAACTCATCGAACCCCCGATCCGACCCATGAACCCATACCTTGACCGGTTCCCGGCCCGGTCCGGTTTGAAAAACTATGATTGGACCATCACTTTCTTGCCATTTTATTTATTTATTTTAGTTCTATGCCTGGTTTCTTAATTTATATAATGATTTTGGATGACCTTGGGCTCGGTTTGATCGGTTCTTATAATTTTCTCTTTCACCCCTACTGATTAGTTGGCGCATATTAGTGCGAATGCCTGCCTCTTTGGAAATTGCCATCTTCCTGAAAGGGTGAATCAATGAGAGGAATGTTACTACTTGAACGCAGATGATAGTGACAAAATCATCATCATCATCATCAAAGATTAACACTAATCAATTTTATTCACCAAAGAAAAGTAGCATTACCATTAATTACAATAAAAGCATAATCCTGGACGCCACTTCACTAGCTTCTCTAATATTTTACTCTATGCCTCCTCATCATTCCTTGCCAATACAGGTCCCCACAATCCACCAAACAAACCGCAAACTACCATTTTCACTACAATACCAGGGAATGGTACGGTGATATGCCTTTGTGCTCGGGGAAGCCGATGTCATGGGCTTGACCCGAGGTATCCCATTTGATCAACAAGGTCATCCAGATGCTCGCTCCAGTCCGTGCAATCATCCGCCTCCAAGTCGTCGACTTTGATATCAAACTCCGCTTCTTCACCCACCGGCAGTTCATCTTCTTCCTCCTGTGGAGGTTCGTCCTTCAGCAGATTCTCGCTTATTAGTTCCTCCAGTATCGTCTCGTCCAGCGGATCCAAATCATCTGGACCACCCAGGCTGAGGTCTGGGTCCACAACATTGCCGCTGGTGGACCCGAATAACGATTCCATCTGCGTCTCGATTGCATCTGCCGCTTCTTGCTCTTGGGCGACCAGTGTAGCCACCTCCTGCTGCAGATCCCAATAATATTCAGTGAGCAACCGAGCGAAACTGAAACCAAATCTGTTTTGTTGTGATAGCTGAGTGACATAAGATATAGTCCAAGATAAAGATCAACGGTTTCTCGGAGAATTGACTTCGGTAAACTTATGCATTACCTGAAAGTTCTCGGTGCTTGGACTTGCCGTCAATCTCCTCTTCCTCCTGACCTGCAGGCCCCTCGCTCCTCCTCTCCTCATCAAATTCTGCAAGAAAGATTGGTTATTCAGGGCCCTGGCGAGGAAGTTCATCATCTGCTGCTGCTTCCTCTCGGTGCTCCTCACGCGATCCTCAAGGGCAACGATCTGGACTCTCGATCGCTGTTGATGCGACCTGAGCTTCGCAACCTCAGTCATCAGCAAGTCTCGGTCCCGTTTTAGTATCTCAATGTCGGACTCCAACCCGAACTGTCCTAACTCAAGACACGGCCCCTGAGCTCCTTGCTGGGACGGGCTTTGAGAGACATGTCTCCTCCTTTTGATGTTCTTGAGGAGGTGCTTCTGGCCGCCGAGGAAGGCCTCATTCGCGAATTCCCACCGGTCGGGATCAACTTTCCGGAAGCCCTGTGATCGAGTTCCCGAAATCACAGCAACATTTTAGAACCCAAGAAACATTAAATTCATGTAAGGATGCAGAGGAAACAGAGCAACGAGGTAGAGAGTTAGACTTACGTAAGTGTTCAGCTGGCGGATGAAGCTGGAGAAGTTGCTGTGCTTGAAGTACTTGGGGAGGAGGACGGCCGAGAACTTGTGGGAGTCCCACACGATGAAGCTGTTCCTGGCGACGCTCCACGATACGATCGGGTCTGTCTCCGGATCCTCCACCATCTCGAACGTCTTCGTGAGGAAGGGCGGAGGACCGGCCGCGTTCAGCCCCTCGATTGGCCGCGGCTGCGCATCCGACACTACCTCCTCTTCGAGTTTTATGCTCGCTCCTTCCATTAGAACGCTAATCGGTCACTTTCATCGAGCGGTGTTTTGGAGATTTAGTCACACGGATAGGGGTAGATTTGTAATCATCGGCATTTTATTATAAGAGGAAGCGAGTAGAAAGTTCTAGAAATGTGGAGGAAGAAGTCGGGTTAGATTTTTTTGTGTCCTGAACGTTGTCCGAAGTTTCCTAGACACCTGACAGCGTTCAAGTTCACTGTTTGACTTCTCCTGAGCTGCGGGGAGGGGCAGATGTTCTAGAAGTTTCTCCGTCTCCCAAGGCTCAAGCTTAGAGCATCGTTGAGTTGGTTTCCACGAAAATGAAAATAGGAAAACGGAAAACAGAAAACAGAATGCCGGCGTTTATGGTCCGTACATTCACAAGCTGCCCTATATTCCCGTGATACAATGTGAAGGAAACAAAAATGGACTGACAGATTAACACCCAACATTTTAGGAATATTTATCATGCATGAATGAGGTGGGTCTTATTGTGTAGGTACTTACCATGAGACAGCAAAAGAATAAAATGTTTCCCATTTTCTGTTTAATTTTGGACAAGAAGCAATCCGGAAAACAGTTTTCCGAAGCTGTGCCCGTCAATTTTGAGTTATTTGATAGGGGACCACAAATCCCTATCCAGATCGCGGATGCATTTGGGACGTCGGTTTTGCCACGTAAGCAAGTGAAGTGTCGAGCTTTGACACCTAAAGACGGGACTGGTCGTTTCTAGTAAGATTCTTTCTTTCTTTTCTTTTCCTTTTTTTTGGGGTTAAACTTTCACCTGTTTTCCTGTTAAGGGGCTTTCCTCTCGTCAGATTTTCCAGTTGGATTTTTTTAGGTCGTTAGTCAGAAAATGAGAAATAAGAACTTATAAAAAAATTATTAATAAAATTTTAATTTTAAAAACATCTAAATTCATGATCGGACCGCTTTGATCATGAATCAAATAGTCACCGTACATTTACTTAATTAATTTAAACGTACTTTAAATTCAATCAAATTTATTTAAATTGATCCATTTTTTATTTGATAGTCAAATTTAACTAAATTAACGATTAAACTGAGTGAATTAAAAGTTATTTTAAAAAACCCTCATTAATCTAGTATTCATTTTAAAAAAGAATGTTCAATAGATATTTTAAAATTCTAAATTTTAAATTAGAGTTTAATATATAATATTTTAATTTATAATAAGTAATTATATAATATTATTATTATTTATTAAATATATTGTTTGATCCATTGAATATATACCTTAATCGATTATTGATTCAGTTCGATTTTAAAAACTATGGAACTGCTAACCTGACTCCCGAAGAAATTCGAAAATTGAACTTAGGATCGATGCTCCTCCGAGCCCTTTGCTTCTTGCACCATATACCAACCCCGTATCCAATAGTCTCACTGGATTCGACAAATCCGATAAAAATTTCGATTATCTAGTCTCGAGATAAAATTCATTCTAGGCACAAATGAAGCACGAATGGGCAGGAAGCTTTCATGGGCCGATTTCGTGAGCCAGTACGAATGTGCTCGTCACAGCTAATCCAGCATTCTTCTCGGCCTTCTTTTGCCCTTTAGAAAGCCCACTAATTGAATCTCTCCAAGAAGCACAGCAAATGTGCACCCAGATCCATACTCGTCTGTAATAACACATGCATGTACGTGGATGCATTCGATCATAAGTTGTTTCCTAGCGCAGACGACGATCGATTCTGCGACTAGCTTCATGAGGAAACCACATAATTTTACCAAGGGAGGTCCCATGAAGCTCGACATTATCACATGCCGTACCATCGGTCTCGTGTATTTGTGACAGTACCTAAAGAACAGGAAGAATGCAAGCGTCATCTGCCGAGTAAAATCACTTGGGGAAGAATCACATGAAGTCATTAAACGATAATTACGTATCTACCTTGGCAATTATGATTTTAGCTATTTACCTCAGTTTTTTGGGGCTACAGCCCACCTAATACTCATATAGATTCGATGCAAATCAATCCACTGTGAAATTAAGCATTGATTTATTGGTATTTTTTTATTTATTTATAAAAGAATTTTACAATATGATTAAAAAGAGAGAGAATGAATGGATAGGAACAAATTTACCAATTAAAATTCAACGGGCACCACTTTCAAGGCTGAGAATGGCAATGGATTTAATTTTCAATTCAATGGCTTGCATGGTCTGGCAAGTGGATGCATCCCATCTCATCTCATCTCATCCCATCCCACTGAGACTCCAGCCTTCTTTTTTTCCTTTTTCTGTTGCATTTTGACTTAACGACAGAATCTTGAAGGATATCTGAGCAAATGGGCAGACTGAGATCTCAATCATCCGGCGCCCACAGGACACTGAAATGAGGGAATCTGAGACTTCGGCGCCGATGTTGAAGATGACTACTCCATCGTCGTCACTCTGTCTCCAACATTTGAGCTCGGGTCTGTGTGTCTGTCATGTCTGCATGAACGCCCACTTCCATCTAGGCAAACGAAAGTCAGACTCCACGATGGTCCACACGCTCCAAATTCGTTCTCGTTAGTTTTAGCTCGTCGAGACACCCGGAACGCACTACCTCCTAGTTTCTAGCCTCTACCAAACGTCACTATACTTATAACAACCTCAATCGATGGAATAATACGCATTTATTATTTGCATGTTAAGTCAATCTTGAATATGCTAGCCACTGCTCATTGGTTTATCTGTCATTTTGCCTCTCAACGCGATGTACCATCAGAAATGCCAGCTGCAATTTCCAGACATCATACTCGAATCACAAGATTTGAGGATTATACAGTTCTGCGTGAAATCGTTCGGCTGCCTTCTCCACGTCAAATGAATGAGGAGTACGCCAATTCTAGTCTACTGTGAGGAGGGCTGCTGAGCATAAAAGCACCCAAAATTGCTGTCAGGAACCAAATGATGCCAATAATCGAGGACTGTAATTGTAGAAGTAAAAAATTTGTAGCCAATCACAATTGACACCTCATTATTTTTAAAATATAACAGTTACTATATATCTTATTAATAAAATATTATAATATGTTGATATGTCAATAAAAAAATGTATCATAAAAAATGAAATTATATAATATTTCATTCACTTAATATTACCTAAAAAATTAAGTAATCATATATTACAGTTAAAATGGATGGTCAATATTAATTTTTACCGATTAGTCAAATATAAGTATGGGGTTTGATACGTTATCATTCCTTCTCTATAAATAAAAGACTCCCATTCGGAGGGAGAAAAAAGAGAACATAAAGGAGGTGCCAAGACTTGAGGAATCTTTGCCCAACTTGAGACTCTTCGTAACTCTCTCAAAATTTTGTCATATCAGAAACTTGGAGAAACCTTACCTCAACTCATTGAATTAAGCTCATAGAACTCTGGTGTTTCACCTCAACTAAGATCAGGCTACCATTGCCCTCGCTTGAGACCCTTAGAGGATTCAGCAGATCAAGCTCAAGGGCCTTGACAACTCCATCACCGGCCTCGATCGAGAATAAGTTGCGGAGCCCTCACTCGGAGCAACATTCAAATTCATCCGATCAAGCTCACAAGCCTTAGTAATTACAACCTCGATTAAGAACACGTTTCCTAAGTCTCAGTCAAAATCTGGTACAAAAGATAATTGGAGGGTCTATTTTCTATGTTTTTCTCATAAATTTGCACCAAAAATAATTTGTCATAACACTTATTATATATTTACATATCGAGATTCAAAATTTGTTATATACAATAATATTGTTATAAGAAACAATCTTATAATTTTATCCTATAAAATTGAAATTATGATCATTTTTTAACATATTTGTCACTCTCAAACAACGATAGATATAATCAATTGCTATTTTTTAAAAGGCGGGTGACGCACCAGAACATTCAAGCATGAAGAGGGGACGTTTGGAGTGACAGAAACTTGGGGAATTCAAGTTGGCCCCTAAAGTGTTAATGTGTGGTGATGCTTCAAGGGATCCTGGTCATCATTCTTCTTCTTCACATGTGGCAGACACCACATCCATCCCAAGCCCCCACCACAATCAACGGCCCAGCTTGAATGCGCCCCCACCCCATGGTGGGGCCCGCAGGCCACGAACTCCACCGCCGTCGGCCTCAGTGTGTGGCCGTCCCACGTTTCGATCTCCCATTGGGTTGAAGATCCGAATCTCACTCTCGGGCCCCACGGGCTCCGTGCCTCAAGGAAGGGAAACCGGGTCGACACGTGCCCTGACGGGAACGCCACGGCGGCGTAAAAAACGAAGGAGGTGGAGTAGTCCAGCACGGCGGCGGTGATTACGTCAGCAACAATTATACTGGACCGTGTCAGCCGAGGCTCGAGCTTAACATTCGCATTTTCCTATATGGTCCTTCCTTTTTAAAGTTGATAATTATAACCGCTTTCCCCCACTTCACCGGCAATCCACTAATTACATATTAAATATTCTATAAGTACTATTTACTCAAAATTATCATATAAAAATTAATCAAAAATTGATTTAAAATCAATACTACGATTTTATGTATTCCGTTTAGATTAATCCTAATAACCTCTTATATATAATAATAAATAAGTAATATTCATCAAATATAATATATGAATTGTGTAGTTTTTTTATTGAATTTATAAGAATAATTCATTTATATTTTATTCAAAAGATTAAGTTAATAAGATAGTAAAATCTTAAAATTTACACTTGTCACGTATCTTATTAATAACCATTATCAATAACTCCATTTAAGCTAAACTACTCTTTTTTGTACTTGGACGAGGGGTAAGACTCAAGCACGAGCTGGACATTCTTATTTCAATTCTAAGTTTGGACGAGGTGTGAGATCATATGTCACTCACTCTAATTCTATGAGGAGGTCTTCGAATGGAACAAATTATAACCGGATTATGGTAGCTCTACGAGACAGTGGCAATGTAGCAAATATGACAACTATGTTTGTCTACTCGTAGTTATAGACTAGGGTCGCAATGATCCGGTCGCGTGTGTGGCGCGTGGGCTCCCTAGTCCAATGCCCTGCGGACTCCAAGAAAAGGAAAGAAGGCAACCCCGCTATTGCGCAAGCTACAGTGGTTGCTGGCGTAAGCCACACTCCTCCGCACTCTCGTCACTTGATACCGGCTGGGTGCACTAAAGCCCACAGCCGCACTGAGCGTGCAAAAGCCCCTGTATTTCATAATAACTACCGTACTAATTTACTGATTTACTATCGGTATATTAAATTTCTTATATTACTTATAATACTTGGCTTTGTATTTCGTATGATCAGTTTCTAATTTTTGAATCTGTGTCTTATCGTCCAACAACCTTATCTGGGACAAGGTTCCAATCAATGCGCCTATTCAAACTAGTTAAAAAAAAAATTTTCCTCAGTCTATTGATGGATCTGTACATACGAAGTTATTAGCTAGCATCGTGGTTTGCTAGAACTTGATAGGATTTAAATACTTTATATAGATTATTAGTATATTTTATTATTCTTTGTTCATGGACCCTAAATTTGTATAATCACTATCTCATATGTAAATTTATCAAGTTAGAAATTTGATAATTTGAATCACATGGGAATGATGGATGAAATTAATTATGTAATATTAAAGATTAAACAGACCAATCCCCAAAACTTTTACCCAAAAACCTTTTCGAATTTCGGTTCCACTTAGGACCCGTGCGCATTCCGAAATTACATACTACTTTGTGGGCCCACCATAGTATACGCCGGGTGTGGGGAATCATCCTATTATTCTGATTCACTCTCCGTCTCCCTGCTGATTTATTTAGCTTCATACACCCCTTTCCTACACTCAAACCTCTCATTTCCTTCCGTTGACACATCCTTCTCGGCGTCGATCCAACCGTCGGCGATGCAAGGCCTCTCCATCGACGGGGCTGAGTCGGCGGAGGACAGGATCCAGCGGCTGATATCGGAGCACCCCGTCATCATCTTCGGCCGCTCCGCCTGCTGCATGTGCCACGTCATGAGGAAGCTCCTCGCCACCATCGGCGTCAACCCGACCGTCATCGAGCTTGACGAACACGAGATCGCCGCCCTCCCTAGCCCTCCCGAACCTTCCACGTCCGCCGGTCAACGCTCCCCGCCGCCGCCGCCAGCTGTATTTATAGGTGGGTCGTGCGTCGGGGGGCTCGAGTCACTCGTGGCTCTCCACCTCAGCGGCCACCTCGTGCCTAAGCTCGTAGAAGTAGGGGCTCTCTCCATATGTCATTCGGACCAAGTAGCATAGATATGTAGATATCTCTGTCGTATTATTTACAACGTTATAATACAATGGTTGAGGCCATGCTAGATTTGCAAAATCATTAGGGTTTCCAATGCGATACATCTTAAACCAGCTGGATCTACGCTGTGATGGTGGCTCGGTCCGGGATTATTATGCACAGACCGGAAATATCTGATGGTTGATTTCAGGTTGCTGAGATTAGACCTTTGTAATTGAATCGACACAAACCCCACCCCCCCCAAACAAAAAAAAACCAACGTGTTAGGGCAAAATAAGAGTTAAGTTAGCTTCTTTCCCTGTTCTTGCATGCCTTGGCCCTGGGATGTCAAATTATGTTGGTGTTCTTGTAAAAAATAGAAGAAAGAACGGATGATAGAATGTAAAATTGATACGATACTATTATTATTTTTATATTAAATTAAAATGTTGCATTTAAAGTCTCAATGATAAGACAATCATCCCTCTTTCTTCGATACGCCCTAGACTCGTAAATTTCCTTATAATGGAACAGAGAATGGAGGGGGGAAGGATGCGATGGGGATCATGCCCTTGCTGGGGTTGGCAATGCAGCAAGCTAAGAGACAACTATAGAAGGACACGTGTACGGTGGACCACGCGCGCCCATCAAGAATGATGTATCGATTATAGGCCGTAGATTGCTGGGCCCCATGTGCCAATTATCGAACTGCTCAGTCCCCAGCAGGTCGCGTCCTTGAGTGAACCTTGGACCTTTGCATTTGAAAGAACCTCTCAACTCAACTCAGAGTCACAGGGCCAGTTGAATTTGATGCTCCATATACAATAACGTTATGTTCGAATTTCACCTTATTTTTTCTAATTTACGGCTTCTGTTTCCCGATCAATTTTTCATGGCGGACGACTAGGCATGACTCGTTCGATCAAAACCATGTGTTCAGTTCACACATTCCCCTTTTCTGGTGTTGATCATCACCGCAGGGATCATTCATCACCGCAGGGATCCACCCTACGAATAGAAAAACTCGCAAGTGCAAGAGCAGTAGAGTCTCAGCCAGATACGGGAACAGTAGAACTGATTGAGCAAACTCGCCGCTGAAGATGCAATTCGTGTTCGATCCTCTCGAGGAAACTATTTTGAATTTTCAGCTGAAAGTGGAAACTATATATATATATTTAAAAAAAAAGGTGCAATAATATGATTGTTTTGGCCAAAAGACACTGGGAGAAACTAATTGATTTTTATTAACAGAGTTGGGTCCCAGAATGAGCAAATTATGTAGATATGTACATGTTTCCACGATCAGGCTGTGTGTGGTCAGTGTCGACGTTTTAGTTAAACGTCAGACTGACACTTCAGGGGCTTAGATCGATATTGAAAAAGCTGTTGATCGTGAAAGAATGATCCATTAGACTACTATGTACGCGTGGAACTATCAATTAAAATCCTACTAAATTTTCACATTACGAAATCCCATACCTTAACCGCGCACCCAAGAAACCCCTACTAATAATCATATCATACGTTAACACCGACTAATAACTATTAAGAAGCAAGGCTCCGTCACATGGAGACCGTTCGGAGTCGGGGCAACAGAGGATCCTCTCTCTCTCTCTCTCTCTCTCTCTCTCTCTCTCCACGTCCACGGTTGGGTTGGGGAAGCTTGCTGAACAGGGCCCTCCATCGTCTTCATACCGTCCCGGTCCTGTGCAGTAGAGACTTCCCAAGTATATGTCGGGAAAATGGCATAAATTAGTGAATGAGAAATTGTTTTCCATCTAATCACAGTATTGTATAATTAAGCTAACCCTCCAACAAATTAATAGGGTGTTGATCATTAGCCATCGCGCACATTAATTACGTTTCCATCACCTATAAATACCGTGTCAATTACACATATTAATATTATATCAATTACTGGCCATTAAATACATTACACTCTACCTAGTGAGATCAGTGCATCTTCAACTCATCGATTCATTGTATCATAGGAAACAATTAACACATCATCTCTACAAATCCGAGAGAAGTCGAATTTGTCTTAAAAATACTGTGACAACCACATGTCTCAACTACTTGTTATACATTTGTATTCGTTGTTGATTTTATATTATGGTAATACAACTTTGTGCCAAAAAAACTTTGCTTCCACTTTTTTTCTTTTTGGCCATCCGAAATTGGATATACTATGTCTAAGAGTATAGCAAAACATGTGAGATCTCTCGATGGTTCTTCTTGGTACCTGTCTCATGCTATTCGTGTAACAATCCAAAGAAATTTCTCAGACATTCGGCCTTCGTCAACTGGGATTTCGCTATATTGTTTTTTCATTACAAAAAGCAATGTTAGTGAGTCAGGATAGAAGTAACGGAAAGATAAATGGTTGGATGTTCAATCAACGATACAATTTTACTCCTATCTTCCTTTTATTAATTAATTAAAAAGAGAGAGAAAGAGCAACGAGATTGATTATAAGGGAAAATAAGAAACAGGGATGATTATGTAGTTAATAAAACCTGATAAATGTGTTTAACTCGAGGGTGTTACTGCTGAAATTGGAAGGTTTTCATCATCACTTTATTAGTCTTGAGATGATGATGGAGATGATGTATGGCTGGTGGGAATAATGAACCCTGAATTCAATATGTAATCATATGTTTTGAAACGACTTGCCATTTTTTTTTACATTGGCTTTTCATGATTGGTTGCCATTTGCTGCAGTAGCTATACAAACGAAGACTGAAAGAAACAGTACATAACCAGGAAACTATCCTGTCGGGAAGAGTTTGCGATATAGTTACCAAAGTTTTCTTGACCCATGCCTCAAGTAAGACTGAGCGCCTTGTGCTCGAGCTGGTTGTGAGTGCTTGGAACTCTCTGTTGTTGATTATCGGTTTGGTCTCAGCATTGCTGCAAGGTCCAAAAAGCCCTCTGAAAGCTGACTGCTTCATTTGCCTTCTCTCCTGGCTCTCTCTATACTTACACAGTTAAGGCGCATGACTCACATCACCGCTGATATTCAGAAAGGCTGTGAGCATCTGCTATTGTAATGGAGTTAAAACTCCGATGTCTTTTCACTGCATATCATGATTTTTCCTCCGTGAATTTGAGGTTGGACATGCTCACTGCCTTAGAGCCATATGTTGGAGCAGCAATCCTCAAGAAACTCGCGAGGTTAAGGACAGATTGGTGTTAGGAGCTATGCCTGATGTATATTACTGAACTATACCCAAGGTTAAGCCATTTTGGAAAATCGGCCACATGCGTAAACTGTGCCCCAGTCCTATCCTCGCACTTTATTCTTTAGGTGAATGAAGCTTAGCTATTATCAGTTCTTTAGTTTACTGCAAAGATTTGCTGTTTACTGTGTGAAATGTGAAAGACAAGAACTAGGGAAATCAAATCAGTGAGAAAGAAAGAGTTATGCCTTCGACATATATGGTACTGTAATATAAGTCGCCTTCCCGACATCGGGTTTGTGAACAATAATACATTGCCGATCAAACCGCCCAGGTGTGGTCAGGACAAAGGAAATCCGTGACACTGATCACAGTGATCCGCTCATTCTGGATAAGGTCATCAAATTCTACCAGGAGTTGGTTCTGAGTCATCCGTGTCTGAGTGTTTCCCAAAGTCTCATATCCCTACAACTGCATCCATCTAACCTCTTTTCAGCAGAGAAGAAAGGCAACTCCCGCTTCTGCTGCAATATCTTGAGTTGGCATGATTTTTTTTCGTATGCCAGGCTCTTCCGCGAGAAGAACTCCTTCAGGAAGGTTGAGCTTCCGACCCAAAACTATAAAGGCCAAAGCATGAAGTGTTGCCTGTGTTTCAAAGAAAACCGTATTTTTCGACTTATCCAGATAATAATATGCAGATAATCCTGCGGTTTTTGCTTCTGAATGACGTGCAATTTTCTTACCAAGATAGCTAGATCGAACATGAGCACTGCGCTAAGCATCCATATTCAGATCCCAAAGATGGTCAACAAGTTCTTCCAGCTTCCTTTGCGCCAAGTTTCATATTGGATTACATGTTCGGCTTTACCTCATGGTCAATTAAGGGTGAATCCTGGAACAAAGAATAGATATAATCTCAGGAAAAACACACATTTAGACACATGCGCAATATACAAGTTATTCAAATCCCAGTAAAATTTGAAGGAACCGAGCAGATATTAAACTCGAACTTATCTAGAAGTTTTGAATTTTGAACTTAATTGTACATGAACTATGAATCTAGTAGTTTTTCACTTATTATCTTGTGTTTAGAGTTATCTATTGAGTAGTATAAATACCCACGTAATTTCCTAAGTCATGTAAGCTATTAGAGTGGAACACAAGTCCTATCAAAATTTGAGAGATATCTTCCGCTTCCATATTCCAACTAGATATTGTGTTCCAGTGTCCATCACACTTCCAACAAAGTGGTATCTGAGTTAGAGTGACGATGACATCAAAAGCTGCCTCGTTTTCTTTCCAATATCCTCGTCTCAGCAAATTCAACTATGACAGTTGGGCACTTAGGATGAAGGCCATACTCGGCTCACAAGGAGTGTGGGAAGTTGTTGAGAAGAAGGGTTTTGCTGTGCCAGAGGATGAGGCAACGCTTACTCCAAAAGAGAAGGACGCTTTGGAGAAGGAATGCAGAAAAGATGAATGTGCACTCACGATCATCCATCAAGGTTTGGATGATGACATGCTCGAGAAGATTGCAAACGAGACTACTTCCAAGCAAGCATGGGAAACACTTCGAAACTCTGTTATGGGAGTCGACAAAGTGAAGAAAGTCTGACTTCAAACTCTAAGGGCCGAGTTTGAATCACTCTTTATGAAGGAGAGTGTGAATCAGTTCAAGACTAATTCACATGAGTTTTAGCGGTGGTGAACCAAATGAAGAGGCTTGGAGAAACTGAGTCGGATGTCCGCATGGTGGAGAAAATTCTTCAATCGCTCAACATGAATTAGTTCAACCGTGTTGTGGTGGCAATTGAAGAATCGTCGGACTTGGAGGCCATGACCATTGACGAATTAAACAGGTCACTGAGAATCCATGAGGAGAGAATGAATCGTGGCAAGCAAGGGCGACTAGAATAAGTCTTGCAAGCGAAGATGATGCTGAAGGCCAAAGGTGATTCTTCTGGTGGAGATTGTGATCAAGGAAAAGGAAGAGGTCAAGGACGTGGACGTGGTCAAGGTCAAGGTCGTGGTCGTGGTCATCTTGAAGGAAGAGGAGGAGGTGACGTGCATAGATCACAGTTTAGTGCAAGAAATCGAACTTTAACAACATATCATGGAAGAGGACGAGGAAGAGGCAATTATGGAGGAAGAGGCCAAAGAGATGAAAAATCTCAAATTGAATGCTATTTTCTGTCATAAGCTTGGTCATTATTCTTGGGAATGTCAAAACAAGGAGGAAGATGAAGAGGTACACCTCGTGGAGTACAAGGAAGATGAAGTAGGGGAATCTTTGTTATTCGCTCTAAGAGAGGATTAGAGAGGCGAGACTCGTGTTTATACCTCGACAACGGAGCAAGCAATCATATGCAGGCGACAAGAGCAATTTTGTCGAACTTAATACAAGCAAGAGGGGCTGTTATCAGTTTTGGCGACAACACAAAGTAGGAGATTAATATCAAAGGTGTAATTCTCATTGAAATCAAGTATTGAACCCATATAGTTTTCCATGATGTCTATCTATTACGTTCCAAAGTTGACAAGTAACATTCTAAGTATCGGTCTACTCTTGGAAAGAGGTTACAAGATCCATATGGAAGATTGCAAGCTTTGACTAACGGACCGAGACTCCAATCTTGTTGCCAAGGTGATTATGTCGAAGAATCGTATGATCTTACCAAACTTGAAGAATTGTGGCGCTATGTGCTTGAAGACATGTGCCAATGATTCATCACGGATTTGGCATATGAAGCTCGGCCATTTGAATTTTGGAGGACTCAAAGCCTTAAGAGGAAAAAAGACGCTAAAGGCAATTCCGATAATTAATGACCCTAATCAATTGTGTGAAGCATGTCTACTCTGCAAGCATTCAAGAAAGAATTTCCCGAAGCAATCCATCTCAAGAGCCACGAAGCCTTTCCAACTCGTTTCATGCAGATGTTTGTGGACATATCAGGCCTCACCCTCTTGGCGGAAGCTCCTATTTTGTGGCTTTCATTGATGATTATAGAAGAAAGACTTGGGTTTACTTTCTAAAACACAAGCCGGACGTGTTTGATGCATTCAAGAAGTTCAAAACTTTTGTTGATAAAGAGAGTAGGTATGAGATTAAGGCATTAAGGAACAGATTTACTTCCAATGAGTTCAAGAAATCTTGTGAGATGCATGGTATTCACCACCCTTCGACAGTTCCGAGATCACCCCAACCGAATGGAGTTGTCAAGAGGAAGATCCGAACCATCTTGAATATGGCAAGATCCATGTTGAAGACAAAATAACATGCCTAAGGAGTTTTAGGCTGAAGCAGTAGCATGTGCTGTGTATCTCTCAAATCGCATTCCGACCAAAAGTTTGAAGAAGAATGTGACCCGCCTCAAGAAACATGGAGTGAATGGAAACCAAGTGTTAAACACTCGAGAGTTTTCGGACCTATTGCCTATGTCCATGTTCCCAATCAAGAGAGATCCAAACTTGATGATCGTAACCAGAAGCTTGTTCTCCTTGGATACGATGAGAATTTAAAGGCGTGCAAGTTCAACCCAGAAAATTGAAAAGTTGTTATCAGTAGAGATGTGGACTAGTTTGATGAAGGTGCAGAATGGGAGTCCTAGAGAAGAGGGATCGTATGATTATATCCCATACTTTGGAGAAGAGACTTTTCAAGATGATCAGGGGGGAGTTACTCCAATGTCGTCACCTCATCCATCACCACTCTCGGAGTCATCTTCAAATGAGAAGACCCCTGAATATCGGAGCCTTGATGAGATTTGCAATGCATCTGAAAGGTTAGATGATATGGATCTATTTCGTTTATCTGCTAACATTGACTCATTCTCCCTTGAAGAAGACAAACTAGCCAGTCATATGAACAGAGATAACCTGGAGGGTAAGGACGGCATCATGAAGAGTTGAGCTTCTAACCCGAAAGAGTAGAGGCGAGAGCATGAAGTGTCGCCCGTGTTTCAAAGAAAACCATATTTTTCAACTTATCTAGATAGTAATATGCAGGTAATCCCGCAGTTTTTGCTTCTGAATGACGCGCAATTTTCTTAACAAGAAAGCTAGATCGTACACGGGCACTGCGCCAAGCGTTCACATTCAGATCTCGAAGATTGTCAGCAATTTCTTCCAGCTTCCTTTCCGCCAAGTTTCATATTGGATTGCATGTTCGGCTCTACCTCTAAGTCAATTAAGAGTGAATCCTGGAGCAAAGGGTAGAGACAGAATCTGAGGGGGGGACAAACAACCACATTTAGATACATGCACATGTACAGGTCATTTAAATCCCAGCAAAATTTGAAGGAACAGATCACTACATCTGTCCCCTCGATCGGTGGCCCGAATAACGGGACGACCGGAAGGGTTTAAAGCAAGGGCAGTGATTCGAATGCCGTGGGATCTCTCTACGCTCTGCAGTAACGAAGGAATCATGATGTGAATGGCGACAAACTGGATTCCTCCAGCTTTGGTGGATCACTTTTTTTCGGTGCATTGCATGTTTCTTCTGACTACACTGTCGGGTGTACAATCCCTTAATAATAGAAAGAAAGTCTTATAGATATAATATGGATGGATAGGACCGTCTATATGATCAATACAATATGTTATAATGTCAGTAAAAAAAAAAGTCAATGTTGAAATTTTATAATTTGAATAATCTCATAGTCATACCTGCCAAAATTGAAGAGAGTATATAAATGTAAATGGAAACATATCCGAATTGATGGTCAAAGTTTACGTGGGCGATAGGTGTGGATTTTCTATATTCACACGCAACTCCCAAAGTATATGAGAACACTCAGTCTCCTCTGAAATTTATCATGTACCACTTAGGGATTATAATATTAAATTATACATAAGTAACTATAGTTTATTAATTTCTAAATTCGTTCATTATAAAAATTAAAAATTACTTTATAACTTTTATACATTGATACCTATACTTTATGAGTTGTCTATTAAAATCATATTACATGAATTTAATTAAATCATTTAATCAGATTAATTATTTGGATAATATAAATACATAATAATAATTATCTAAATAAAATATATATATATATACCAAAATCAGGAGGAAGGGAGTAAAGGAGAGAAAAGAAAGGACAGTTGGCAGTACATTTTATGGTAAAATTCCGACAGCTCGTGCCGAATCCGACCAATCTGTATTTACCCTCAGAACCCCTCCGTCCCCCTCGGATGTTCCCTTGCATCTTGGGTTTTCGTCATTCTTTCCCATTAATCCTACTGTCCTACATCTCTCTCTCTCTCTCTCTCTCTCTCTCTCTCTCTCTGCTCGGCCTTCGGCTCCCGTCGAGGTCGCCGGCAATTCCGACAGCGACTGCCCTATCCATGGATCTGGGAAAGAGACGTTGGCCAACTCGAACACGAATGTATATATATATATTCATATAGTTTGCACTATAAGACCAACGGTATCATAACACACTGAGTCTCAGCAATGATATTTCAAGCAATTTTACAGCTGAAATCTTGTAATCCCACTCGAGAGGCTGTGCTCGATGGCGAGCTGTTCCAAAAGCCTTCATAGACGAAAATATCGACGATAATCGAGAACTGGGGATGCTGGCCAACGATAGTCCCTATATTGGATTCTGCAGACCCTGGAAGCCATCATGATTCTTTGCCAAAAGCACAAGCATTCCATCCACGTAGAGTCCCTTGAGCAGTATGTTTCTTCAGGCATTCGTTCGAAAAAAGGGGAAAAAAAAGGCAAAAGTTAAAAATCTATATATACTCAACAAATATTTCTTCCTTCTTTTTTTTTCTAACTGTTCCACAAGGCCACTGAAATTAGGGTTTAACTTTTTTATTCAATGTAATATTTAAGATTTTAACTTATCCATATTTAAGACCAAAGCGGTTGGTCCTCCTGGAGGAGATTTGCTCAAATAATAAAAATAAAATTAAAAAATTGTTCGATTTTTTATAACAAAAAATAAGAGAATTTTCATGGAGAGGTGGAGATGGGACGGCGGAAGGCCCGTCGAGGCCCGCCATGCCGCATCGATCTTGCGGGCGCAAGTGCCAGATTTCAACTCCAGCTTGCCTCGATTTTGTCCTGAGACCAAATCCTAAATCAGTTGGCGGTATCACAGCTAGACAGTTGGCGACCTCATTCAGTACAGTAATGTCCGTCACATCTCCGCCTTACTGTTCTTACATTCACTCGATTTTTTTTTTCCAAAATTTTCTTTTTCATTGTGATATTAATTATTTTTTCGGTGAATAAATTCTTTGGGTGAGAGATTATTATTTTCCTTTGGGAAATTGCTACGTCAATCTAAAATGTGAGCGGCAGGACTGAAATTGAAAAGACCCAGAAAAATTGAGTAAGAATCACATCACTGCCATGTACAGTTAACTATCTCAACAAGTTTTCGCAACCATTCATTGATCCTTTCAGTTTCATCATATCAATACCCCTCAAAAGTTTACAATCCAAAACCCAAAAGAAAAAAAAAAAGGACCCAAAATACAATAAAATTGAAAATTAGGACATATGAACCGAACAAAATGGGAAGAGAAATGGAGAAAAAAAGAGAAGAAAAATCATGCACTTGGGTAGTATACGTTATAAGCCGGTAAGTAATGACCATCAGATCCGGCAAGCTCAGGCGGGATCCCACAAGAACCGACGGTCGATATCCGCCTGAACGATCAGAAGGTGAACTTCCAGATCTTGATCCGGAGATCCACCTTGCACTGGGCGTCCGCCAACGCGGCCACTGTCGGGGACTTACCTTTGGGAGCGATCACTCCCTTGATCCCGTCACACGCCACTCTGATCCCAACCTTCTTGCTGCTCAGCTTCCCGGCTTTGACTTTGACCCTGGTGTCCATCTGAATCGTCAGCGGAATCCCGTTCGTCCGCCGGAGATCGGAGCGGAGGGACTTCACGGAGTCGGTGTCAAGATCTACGGTGCTCGCCGACACGATGATGCTCTTGAAGACCGTCTGGTTCTTGGGGCTGCTGACGAACGCCGGGAGTGAGGAGTTCCCGACGGGGACGTCGCTGGAGAGAAATGTGACGGTGAAGGGGTCGTAGAAGAAAGTGAAGTAGTGGGAGTTCGGGTTCCTCGACGACAGAGTGAGTTTGAAGGAGGTGGAGAGGCGGGAGGACGCGCCGGATGGGTCGGTGGTCAGGTTGAGGGCCCTGGTCCGGAGCGCGAGGATGGAGAATTCCGGACGATGGGGACGGTACAGGATGTAGAGTGCTACCCCGGCGGTGGCGGCGAGGAGGAGTAGTATGAGGAAGATGAGGATAGCCCAGAAGCAGAAGCAGCACATCGTGCACCGGCACCGGCGGCGGTAGCGCCGGCGGTGTGAGGCCGGATTCGGGCGGTAGGGGCGGTAGAGCTGGGGCTTCCGGGGCGCTGCAGGTGGCGCGGCGTTGCCATTGTTGGCGGTAGTAGCATTAACAGAGGCGGGGGGCTTGGCCGATGGGTAGACCCTGTCTGTCATCTTTCTCCGACGGTATAGTCGACTGAACTTGCTCGAAGAGGTGGTTTCTTTCCTGTCCTCGATTCAGCTGCAAGCTTGACGAGCGGAGTTAGATTTGAAGGAGATGAGGTGGCTGGTTGTGTTTAAGAGAGAGACAATAGAGAGAGTGTCTGTGTTTGTGAATGAGCGAGAGAGGGAGAGAGACAGAGAGACAGAGAGAGGGAGAGAGAAGCACGACAGCTCAACGAATCTCTTCGACCGCTTCTTATTATGTTGTCTGACCTTACCCCTCAGTTCCCCTTCTGGTTTGATCTTCACACGAGACCGAGAGCTCCCGTGGTCAAAATTAAGTGACGATGGACCGAATATGGGTAGCAAGGAAAATTCTCCTGTCAATATACTGTAAGCAAGAAGTGCACAGCCACTTTCAAACCTACCACTGTAGTTTTAGCCCGTCCCACTGTGGGGAAGACGGAAGGTTGCTTTGAGTGGCCGCAAATCAATCAGGTGGCGGATCTGTGATCTCTTTCAGTCAGACGATCTAGTCGCTTCACACCTACAAATGACAGTCAATTTGCCACAGCTGAAAACTACCCTTGGCATCACCGAGCAATTGACAGACTACACTTCACCTGAACAGAGACCTTGCGGTAAGAGTTTGAGACTGACTTCGAGGAACCTGTGGCATTGGCAAACTCCATGCCCAAACATGGATCGAAAAGTTAAGGACGTGGTGAGCATCGCCCTGCCAATTTTGCCTCGCTAGTAGTTAGTAGTAGTAAGTAGTCGAGAGTAGATGCGTGGGTTAAGCTCTTTCACTTCCAATTTTCAGCCTTATTACTTTTCCCTCTTCTGTTAGTTCTCCCCTCATAACATTCAATCAGAATTTTACTTTCATCAGCAATAATTTTAAATTCTCTTGTTCGGCTTGATCATTAATTTGGTTCTAATTAATAAATCGTTAGGGTAATCCATTTGCTTAACTTAGTTCGATTTGATCGACTTAAAAATCTTATTGAATAAACCGAAATTAATGTAGGTATTAAGAATTTTACTAGTTATTTTCGTGAGAATTTATCATAAATTTGCTCTTATCACTCATGAACCTATCCACTCAATCTGTGTCTATTTGAGATCAAACTCGGTCGAATTGAAATGACATTTATATCTATTCAGATATGAAATTAATACTTGCCATTAACCTCCTATCCGTCGAATCCGATTTTTTTTAAAAGTATTTGTTCGCAATAAGTTTCGATTACTTGATTATAAATGATATGTTGTGAGGTACGTCTGACTCGAGTTACCACGGAGATTTTAGCCTGAACTCTAGTTGGAAGAGAGAGAGCACACAAATTTCTCGCTATGGATAGCAAAACCAAGTTTAAATCCACGGGCTTGCATTGATCCACGGAGGGAAGGTTCATTGATTATCGTCCGAGGGAGTTCGGTTGGGAGCGAGAAATTGACCCGACAACAGCCCCCGTCTCGGTCGTACTGAGAAATCCATGATTATTATTCCAATACTCAATCATGGATAAATAGAATTTTGTTGCACTCGCACACTCCCAACCACGCCTTAAGATTTTGTGATTTTATAATCATAATGTAACCACTTTTTTCAAGGCAAAATCATATTACAATTAGTTGAATTGAGAGAAATGTCTAGCTACTAGAGTTGTTAAACGGGGGCAGACTGGTCCGGAATCGAACCGTCCAAACTTATAACCAATCTGGACCGCCCCTAACCCGGCACATAACCGCTCTTATTGGGTTGAGAGACAGTTATAAGCTGGGTCAGTAATATAGGCCCGTTGAACCGTAACCGATCCGGATCGTTAACCTATTGAACCAGCCTGGAATTGTTAAGAAACCGGCCCGAAACCGTTATAAAATCATACCGCACTGGCTGGCCCTAATCACAGTTCACGGGTCAAATCGGTCCGGACAGTTAATCGGTCGGCTTATAAACAGTTTCGGGCTGGTTCATATTCATATGAACCGTAACTTGTAACCGGACTGATCTATTAAACAAACAGGCTGAACTGTAATCGAATCTAACGATTTCAAGCCTGTTTTGAACCGGTCCATTTTGAATCAGCTCGGACCGCACTTTAACAATATTACTATCGACAATCCCTCTCTTGTCGTGGGTAAAAATTATGATTTTGGATTTGGATGCATTTACGAGCCTGAATTTCTGTCGTTTCCACCCAAGAAAATTATTTCTTATAAAAAAAAGAAAGAAAGAAAGAGAGACCTTCTTTGGTAAAGTGTTTTTCCTTCGAAAATTAAATTTCTTATATACCCTTTAAATCTAATAAATCCTGCACATGTTAATTGAATCATACGTCAGAGGAGTGACATTAACACGTAACCTAAACGTCGTAGA
The DNA here is from genome assembly GCA_900174645.1 of Sonneratia alba. Lineage (NCBI taxonomy): Eukaryota > Viridiplantae > Streptophyta > Magnoliopsida > Myrtales > Lythraceae > Sonneratia > Sonneratia alba. Next base: position 1,433,002 of record FWPY01000001.1, on the reverse strand, counting down.
AGGCTTGAAACAAGCCGTCGGCAGGTAGCAGTCAAACTCAAACGGGGGAGTTCATGTTTACGTAGGACCGTTCCTTTAATTTTGCGGCACGCAATGGATTTCAATGATTCGCTAATAATTTTGAATAAAGAAAAGAAAAAGCCCCAACAAATTAAGAACAGTAGTAATTACTGTTCAACATTTATTTTAATAAATAATATTAATAATTATGATATTACTAATAAATTTATATAATATTATAATTTAAATATAATTTATAATAAAATTATTATATTAAACAAAAATTTAACATAAAATATAAATATAAGTATAGTAAAATAAAATATATACATTATAATGAATTTTTATTTTTTTAAATTTTAAGTTAGCTAATTTTTTCACTGATTTAATTGGGTTCACTGGTCGGATTGAAAACCAGTCGGTTCAACCAAAGTTGACCTTATTGAAATTGCAATTAATTCTTTTACAAGAACCAAATCGGGTGAGAGGCCGGTTCCCGGTTAAACCAGTTAAATCGGTCGGCTCGATCCTGTTTTTAAAACTATACTTGGACCTATACTACTACTATATATTATCAATTTATAAGTAAATTATACTTAGCAGGCAAATACTCGCAGAGTATCCTTCTTGTTCTCCGAAGCACCAATGACCGACCATTGATTTTTTTTTTTGGTCCCCTCCTTTCTAGTGAATGTTTTGTTACATTACATATGGCCCACTTTCTACCTCAGAAATCAGATTTTGTTTATCAGTGAATTTATATGGATTTTCATCGATTTTTTTCGTTTTTTGTTTTTTTTTTGGGGGGTGGGAGAAGAATAATAATGATATTAGATTGGGTTACCGGTGTGTCACATATGGAGACGTGATTCATATGTGTCAATGATATGTGAGCACATGCACGAGCATGGTGGGCTATGTCCACATTTACGGCCACCATTCATTCTTGTCAGAAAGGGACCAAAAATAATATTGGGACCATGTGAAAACAAAAGGGTTTCGAATTTGCCCTTTATTTGTCCAATTATATATAATGATTGTATATGCTATCAAATTGATGATGCTCTCCTTGCACAAAATGTTAATGTGATGAATAGAGGATGTACTTGTGTCTCCATTACATCAAAATTATTGGCGTCAACCCACCTCGGATATGGCCTATGAATTAGTTTCGCATCAGTAACCTTGTCGCGCATGATGAATCTTCCGATACTGTACTCGAAAATGAATTCTCGTGTCCCCATATATGGAGAGGACAAATCTGATACGAGTCAACTTGTTCCATTATTGAACCCAAATCTACACGATAATTGTAAAATGGCAATGGGGCAAAAATGAAATCTCCCACCAGTCTTGCATTTGAAGCCTCTTCATGGATTTGACATCAAAGAGTCCAGCCCATTAATTGAGATGGGTTGATGGCGTGGGTGTGGAGCACAAGAGAACCCAAGGGAAACGCTGTGCGGATTGGCTCGGGAGGTGAGTTTGTCGTTCTTCCGATATGCATTCGAATTCTCGATCCGATGCCAATGGGCTTGGTGGTTATTTTCTGCCAGACGATAGTGCAAGGGCCACCATGCGCCGATTTTGTAATTTCTAACGGAGGAAAAGTGAAAGCAGATCTCTGTGATTGGAACCCGAGGTGTAAGATATCCGCCAGCCAATTGACAAATGGGTGCACTGCAGCCGCTCCTCTATAACTATGCCTTTCGTCCAACATGATCACGAGCGAAGACACAGAATTGGCTTGGCTTGGCTTGGGCATTCATTTCTTGTCCATGGTCTCCTCGATCGTGCCCTTTTGTCTTCCTCTTCCTCCCTCGCAGGTACTATAGTAAATTCATTGCATGCGAGGTGAATGTGGACGTGGATGTGGGCAGTTATATACTCTTACAGGGTAGGGTTCCTTGGATGTTTCTTCTCTGAGAGATGGCTTTCTCTTCCATTGTTCTTGATGGTCGTAAAATCTCTGCCGGAGGTATCTTTGCGCCAGTAAGTCCACAGTAACCGAGAAGCACGAGGTATGAAATCGGGCAACCGATAAAGACAGCTTTCCCGTTAACTCTCCTGCTAATCATCAGAGCGGTTAATGAACACTGCTAGCTAGAAAGAAGAACAGCAAATACGCATGGGATGGAACGGTACTTCCCACAGGGCAACTTAACCGACCAGTTTAGTGTACGCATTCAATTTTCTATCCTACTTTTCCGAGATGAGAGAAGGGACCCCTATAGGCTATAGCTGCAATGCTAAGTTAGTCTTAGTTGCCCTCAATAACAAATCCACCTTGCAGGAGCTTTCGTTAATAGCCTCTTTGGCAACCCCCACGTTGCACTAGCCTGTAAATGGTGCAATTGACCTTAATAAGAAAGATTGATCAGTTTGGATAGATTATACAATTTATTAATTTAAAAATATTTTAAATAGATATGAGCCCGATTTTTTAACGTTACATACCAAAACCGTGTGTGTGTGAGTCGTGGAATTTCATAATAATGTTCATCAACGTTTCCCCGCTAAATTATTCCAATTGTGCTGGAGATCTGGAGGTCAAAAGATATGAGGATGTGTCCTCGACGTATGTGTGTATGTATTAGTATTACCCTTACAATCTCGACCCATTTGAATATAGACAAGTTATGGTCTAATAGAATTTTGTATACTGTGTCACACTGTAACAAGAAAAGAGCCCAACACCGAATGAGGAGACCCAACAGGCCTGAGGCCCGTAATTCTTCAGGAAACAAAATTCTGTAGCCCACATCACCATTTATGGTGATGGTACACGGGAGACAGCCACAGGATCGACATCACCTTCCTGACAGGGTAAAAATCGACAGATCCTCCTGATCATGACGATTTCACAGCCCAGGTGAAGAAAAATTGGCTCTCGTGGGTCTGGGGAAGGATAACCATCTCGACAAGGTCTGATAAATGCCGAATGGCACGTTCTTTCATCCTCATCTCCTGCAACCTCGGTCCAGGCTAATAACTTCAGTGTAACTTCCGAACTAATGTCTAACTAGTTGACTTCTGCCCTGCCCAAGATGCTTACGGACGGCGAGATTCCGATAAAACTTTACATTGTTTTCATGCTAAACAAGCTCACTAGACACTCAGGAGATAATGTGGACACGCACTTCCTCGAGCGAGAGAATATGATGTGATGCCCCATCGCAACAGTCTGATGCTCCATTACACATATAGAGGAGCAGAAACCCACCCTACAATGAACTTAAAGAAATTAACGCCAAAAGATGCTAACTACAGCTTGAGCTTTCCCTACATTTCTACTCTCTTACGATTGTCCGTACCAAATTGCCACTCGCTTTGGCTTCAACTTGTAGGCATAGCAGCCTCATGAGTCCGGGGAATTCTTCTGGTGTGGATCCAGTGCCAGAATCACAATAGCAACGGACTACAGCAGGTGACTATCAGAGCCTTGAGAGCATGGTCTGAAGATAAGAGGTTCTATGTTCATTCTTCAACCTCGGTGTTGAAAATAAAACTCGGGAAGACAGTCGTGATGTCCCTGGAATACCAACAAATTATTATAATTCAGATCATGTATCCACCGACAGAATCTCATGAATGAACAAGTAATGGCATGAGTAAGGCATTGGAAAAGAACCAATCATATTTGCCGTCAACAAGAAGGAAATAGAGCACAAAAGGGAGATAGTCCCATATCCTACCTCAAGTAAGGAAGCGTCATGTTCCTCAGCAGTGATGGGTTCTGCATCACGAATGCTTTCCATTCTTCCTTGTTGATCTTACCGTCCATGTCAGCATCGGCATCAGCAAATGTCTGCAAATGTATATTATAAGGGAAAGCCTCTCCAATATCACAATGTTGCAAGATAAAGAACTTCAAACATATTGTACTTTGTTGATGATAGCTTCAAGAAGTTCTTCTGGGAGTCTCATTTCTGACTCCATCAAAATGGCAATTACCATCTGCTTAACCTGAAAAAGGCCAAAAGCAAAATCCTGAGCTTACTACTCATTGATGGTCTCTATTTCCAATCCACAAAGAGAAATATACTCGGAGTACACTCACTTCTTCTCTTTCAATGAAGCCGGTCTGTCTCAGATCATATAACCTAAATGCAACTGCAAGAAGTAAACCAGACTCAGATCGACAACTGATGTAACATTTTATCGGAAGCTGACAACAATTTCTATATGCCTTACAGTCTATTTTTTCCTCTACTGGAGCAAATGGATGGAAGACACTGAGTGCATGCACAAATTCATCAAATTCAATCACACCGTTTCTCTTTTGGTCAAATAGGTCAAAAACCTAAGAAAAAAAGAAAAAAGATTTATTAGGGGAGATTTAGAGAATTAACAAAATATAACATGTATAAGATGCAGCAAACTTTATTTCTATTGGAAGATTTGAACCTTTTCATAGTAAGAGCACAAAAATAATACAACCCTGTAATTATATTCTCATAGTAAATGCTGGGACGCTAGAAACAAATTAATGAACGGTGGATGAGAAACGAATTACTCAGAAGAAATTCAGACCTGATGTAGGAATACAGATACGACACCAACATCATAAACAACCATTTAAACTCTAATTCAAGCAATGTACAAGTGAAAATCATCCCTCCAACAAAAAGATTTGCTACCTCTTTGTTCATCCGTACACGAATTTTTCTAACTTTAACCAAACATGTATACTTGCACGGGCTGTAAAATTAATATTGCTCAAACTAGGGATTAATAGGACAAAGGCCATACACCAAGATTTCCACTAGACATACTTGATGGTCGAACAAGCCATTGTTCTTATCTGAAAAGGATATAGGTAAAGGTGTACATTACCCGATCCAAAAAGAGATTCTCGCCTGCAGAACTATGAAATAGGGCTAGTTGAAGCTCCTCCTGCAAGGCAGCATCCACTAAATGACTTTCAGCCAATAGACTGGCAAAACAATTCCTCAGGAAGAGAATTACAGTTTTACAGCTTAACTACAAATTGTTCTGTTAAACCTGTTTTCACCAGTGCCAATTAACTTGTGATGTCAAGTTAGTTAATGTGCTTTTCCAGGAGCACTGAGCATCTCAAGACTCTTTCTAAGTTTGCAATTTGCTTAAAATGCAGTTGAGTCTTTATCATTCCCATCTAGTTTATATATGGTACTGTTCATAGAAGCGGCTTATAAACCAAATGCATCCAGCAAGCTATGATATACCTATTTTTTGGGAGAAACAACTATGTCCACTCCATTCTTGTACAACCAATGTAAGACTCTTCTAAATGGATGCACTTCTCTTGAAATGCAATTGTGTCTTCATTATTAAGCCAGAAATTTCATATACAGTCAGTCATAAGCAAGCCCAAACTTTCATTTTTTTTCTTAATGATGGTTCAGGCTAGAACAGAACTGCCAAGTTCTTGTCAGCTTCTCATCTCCTACTCATAGATGCATTTCATCATTGGTGTTATTGTATATGCAAGAATCATCTAAAAAAGAAGAACAACTGCTGACGAAATGTGATTAAGCTTTACCTTGTGAATCAGACCATCATCAATAACTGAACAACTCAATTTCTTAAAAAGCTCATACAGTGCTTCCACTTCATTCACAGTAACTGCAACATGAAAACCACAGGTATTATTTAGTAAATGATAGATAAAACAAGAAATGATAAGAATTATCTACTTCTAGTGAGGGAAAACATATGAAAATTACAACCACTAAGAAGATGCACGTCATCACTGTTCACAGCCTCACGAATTTCCTCTTTTGGAGTCTGATCAACAGATGAACACAGGACCGAGAAAAGACGTCTTTCCAAGGACAAAGCCCAGTAACAAAAGTTAAAGCTTTTCCCCGTCAATCATGACCCGAGAAAAGAAGGAATGGGAATCTCGAGAAGAGGGAAAAATTACATCTTGTCTCGGCGGCAATGCGAGAGAAATCGCCAAACTGATAGCGGCATCTTTTTGTTCGTGGCTGGCAACTGAAGCAATCCGCCGCAGCAAAAATGAAAATCTCAATTATAGCTATTAAAGGAATGAATGCGGCACACATCCGCTCTGCAACCGTCAAAGAACTGGATCTCTGCAACAACAGATTAAAAGAGAAGTTTAAGTTTAACGTGGTCGATCAAGACTTTCTGCTTAAAAAAGGGAAAGGCAGATCTGAAACTGAAATTCTCTCCATATGCAGAGTGAGCAGAAACTAGTGACAAATTCTGCCAGCTAACATGTTGATACAGAAAGAGACTCGGGACATTGACAAACAGCTCCTGCCAGGAATCGACAACAGAACTGAATTCAAGCTATGGAACTGTAATTCTATCTCCAACTGTTGCGAATTTCAGGATCAAGAGGCAGCTCGCTACCGTTATCTACTTTAGTTCAGACGATGGATTCGCTGACCATCAAACCAGCCAATTGAGAACGGATTGCAATGCATTCCTCGAACTCGCTATACAAACCTCATCCGTAGGGGCTATGTAAGGTGCTCCTACTTCGCAATTACATTCATACCATTACAGAAAGTCAATGAATGAAGACGAGATGAGATAGGTGAAGGATAATCACACTACCGACGAGTTCTTGTCCATAGCCGCCCGCTGAAGCTCATGAGACGGCGAGGTACTTTTACTCTCCTCTATCCGCAGGAGAATTTTACCTGCAATGGGAGGGGCGAGGGAGATAGAGATGATGAGAGAGTTGCGTGGAGATCTTATGCATCGCCGTGGCGAGCGTGAGGACGAGGGAGAAGGAGAGGTACTGCTCGACTGGCTGCAGGTTTTGGTATTAATATTTTTTTATTTTTGAGAAATTATAAAATCCTTAAAGAAATACGCCACTAATTAATTATTCCCACAATAATTTGCTCCACATTTTATAGGTAAGAATTAAAATTTTTTATTATTTATTTTTTAAAAAAAGAGCAAGAAAATTTTCTTGTTAAAGTGATATGTATTTCTCCTTGACAGTATATTCTTGGAGTCATGGCGATACGATTAGGAGAATTATTGACCTACGCCAGGGGACTGCACGGTGCGACGCGCTTCCGGAAACCCCTGGCTCAATTATTGAATATGGGACGTGGGCCAGTTCCGCCACGTGGCCGGCGTGGTGGCCGGCGACCCGACGGCTGGCCCCACTCCACCCAGTTGAAAAGTCGTAGCAACTTTCAACAGCTTGGCTGGCCTGACCCGGACCTGGACAACGTGGATAAAGCATGTGAATCTCATTCATGGGTTAATTTAATTCTCTCCTCAAACGTGGCCCTAAATATTTAATAACTCTGTACACGATGAACAGACAAATTAGTTTATATGATTAAACACCTCTCCTTTATAATATATATTCTATTTGAGTATTGTAATAAAAAATATATTATTAGTTTATTTGTATCTCCTGATAGGTAAGATTACGCTAGGATGACGACATAATGGGAAGGAAATGGAAATGGAAATGGAATGGATTGGAATAGAATATAAAACTCATTTGACTGATTATATACTTGATAATTACATACATATTAAATCTAAATCATATTTATAAGATTGTCATAGGAATGGTACAAATATAATTATAAATATTTCCTTCTATTATTATTTTTTTATATACCTTTTTATATGGATTTCATTCTCCATCATTTTACAATATATATATATATATATTTGTCGGATAATTACTTTAATATAAAGAATAAGAATAATGGTAAAAGAGTAATCAAATATTGAAATATAGAAAAGGTAAATAAAAAAAAGAGGAAATGGCCAATAAAGAAACATTCAATGGAATGCGGAAATGCCAATTTCGTGTAAGAAAAAAATGAAGGGTCATTCCGTCGGAATAGCGATTCTAATCCAAACCTCACTTTTTATTTTTGCCATACTTAGTGCACGTTCACTTTTTCTTTTAATCCAAAGCTCAGATCATGTCACAAGTGACATTTTATAACACGTCTTCCTATTCTTCCTTTTTCCCGAATCTTCTTTTAACGGGAGGAATAGAAGCTCGATAAGGAATACCAAAGCCCAGTTCACACTCACGAGTCAAATGATAGTTGGCACATCATTCTCATGCAGTTATCATGTGTCATATAAGATGAAATAACACAATATCCTACTTCTTCCTCTTTGTAATAAAAAATAATAGACATGGGTGCAAGTCCATAAAATCTCGCGATCATAAACTTTATCACTACGGATAGAGATGTTATACCGTCCAAACTCAGAACCTACTCAGACAGCTCCAACTTGACATGTAGCTGCTCTTATTGGGTTGGGGGCAGTTATAGGCTGGTTTGGAAATATGGACATGTTGAGCCTTAACTGGACTCGAACCGTTACCTTGTTGAATTTGCTTGAAACCGTTTAGAAATTGGCCTGAATTATAACAAAAATATTACAAATCAACGGTAGAATTTTGTGGGATTAATTTAAAATTTTAAAAAATTCATTATAAATATTTAAAAAATTAAAAAGACAAACGATTCACCAGCTAGATCGGTTCATACTATTAATCGGTCCGTTTATAAATAATTTTAGATAAATTTATATTTATCTGAACTGTAACTCATAACCAAATCAATTTATTTATTATAATCGAATCAAATGATTATAGACTTATTTTAAATCAACGTATGCTTGCATTTTTAATGATACTAATTGGGGAGGATGGAACTGTGCTGTTCACCTCTTGTAGTTGCTATAATTACGAAAATAAAAGTTTTGAGATTACAGACATCGAAGTGTGTGTCTTACTCTAATACCCGTTTACTTATTTAAATTTGATAAGAAAAATATTTTTAATTGAATGAAAAATGCAGATAATAAAATGAGATTTATACCATGAATTATTATAATTATTTCCAATACCATGGCCTTAAGAATGATCGCGTCCATTCCTTGATATTCCTTGCATTAATCAGTGCTAGGATAAACAAACAATAAAGGATTGAGATTCAACTCGACAAAAAGAACAATAAAACCGATAAAATTTATACGGTATTTCATAAATTGTCCTAAATTTACCGAGTGACTGCATCCGACGTTCTCTAAATCCGACCCGCGTGGCAACCTCCTCAGTGTGACTCACACATGTGCGGGGAGAAGGGTAGCATGAGTTGGCGTTGCAGAAAGCTGACTGATAAGTAACCAAATGGGGAGGATACGTGATGTGATGGGTCGTCGGTGAACCGGCAAGCTCACATGGAGCAGTTATCCTAATATCCCCCACGAGAAATTTCAGTAGCAAAAATAAAAAATTTAAAAGAGCAAAATTAAAGGCTTTAAATATTATAATAGATTTTTTTAGAAAAAAATAAAATGAATTCCCTGAACTCAATCATTCAGTGGTTTTTCTTATTTTTTCCTTTTTTGGAATCGCATGTGCTCAGATCTCGATCCACACCGACGTGCAAAGGAAGTTTTTTTTTTTGGGTCAATGTTTGAGGAGTGTTAAGTACGTAAAATCGATAATTAGGTTTCGTGTAAAAAAAAACATAAAATTACGGCAATCCCTTGAAGTTATTCAAATTAGTGGAATGGGCAACATGACTTATTCATTTTTATTTCAGTGTACCTTACATAACATTATTAAAAGCTCTTATCAAAATTGTGTTTAAATTCAATAAATTAATTAATGGTAGAGCTCAAGCAATCACAAAAATTTTATTCATGTAAATATGATCTCACCAAAAATTATATACTTAAAAGATGAATCAAATTTACAATCTTATTAGAGCGCCGTCCGCTTAAACTTACCGCTGGAGCCGAATTTAGACTTAGACTTTTGTGTGTTACTTAAAATCGAAAGCTCTTCAGAGGCAAAAGCCGTGGAGGACTTTTCTTCTCTCTCTCTCTGTTCTTTTGCTTCTAAACGTCACGATCCTATCTATGGCAAGATGTCTGTATGCACATAATGATTGGTCCACATGTAATGTATGCGTGTAAGTAATTATGGTCTGTTTTTCACTACGGAATATCTTGAATTCATCAAATAACTTGAGGCTAATCTACATTTATACTAAGATGTCTGAATTTTTTTTTAATTTTTATAATATAAAATTTAATTATTAAATTACTCAATTATATATTTATATTCTTTAATTCATAGCGAAAGGACAAATTTGTTACTTGGTGTGTCAAAAAACTGAACCTTCTTTTTCTTTTTCCAGAATCTCGACGGCAATAAAGACATCTTCCCATTTAGGTCTACGGACAAAATAATTTCTTGAATTTTATAAAAATCTTACAATACTCTCTGCCTCTCCATAAATATATATTCATATAGTTATACAATATAATATTAGGTAGCAAGATTATATATATATATATATGTAACACAAGTAGCCCCGGTGACTTATTAAATCTGGGTAAAATTCGGCCAAATAATGGACTATTTCTCACGGTTAAATGCTAACTCTTGATAAATGAAATTTTATATCAAAAATAAATAAATAAATAAATTATGATATATACTATCTCAAATTTTTAAATTAAATATAAATTTATTACACTTATAAATTCGATAAAAATTTTCACATGTGCATGTGTGCACGCGCGCGGAGACATGTGCACATAAAGGCTTTTGGTCTTATGCTCCCTTTTTTTTCGTGGGGGCACGCGGGTTCTGCTCGGAGGATGCCACACGAAGGAATCTGGACATCGCCTTTGCGGGCACATTACAAATGTGGGGGAATTCTTATTAAAAATACAGTTAGTAAATGATAGAGACAGCGCCTCCGTGTCGAACGCGTTTAACTTGGAAAACAAACGTACGACATCCGAGGAGAGGGCTTGATAAATATTTTTGTGGTAACGTGACGTCGTCGTCCCTTAAACGGTAATTAACCGAGGGATTATGGATATAAATTTCAATCATAAACTACCCTCTTCGTGCAATCATGAGCTCTAAGACCTCCCAACCCAACCGACCGACGAAAACCAGGGGGGGTGGGAATTTTTGACATCTGACGTAGCCGGCGACGTTAGGCTTGGGTCGGTCGTTCGCACGATCATTGATCGTATACGTAATCACGGGCATCAATATCTTGACGTATTAAATTATCGGCAAGACAAGGAACATGAATGGAAAATAATGGTATAAATTTATTTATTTATTTATTGAGATCGATGTCTTATTGTAATTTTTAAAATTAGATCAGGCCGACCGGTTTGATAAAAAACCGGCTATTTATTATTTGAAGTTGAGGTTAATATGATGCATGCATTAAGAATTTTTTTATTATAAATTAGTGTTAGGTATATAATATTATATTTTTTATTGGTAATATTATTTCATTAATATTTATTGAATATATTATTTGATCTAATTTTAAAAACTATGAGTATTATATAACACTTCTTTGTATATAACCTTTTCTTTATAAGTCAAAGACCCTGTTCTGTAATCAAATCATGATATCCTAATCAATGGTGGCGGGTATCATCGAACCGGACCCTATTACAATTCCTGACCGAGTTGTTGAAGATTGTTGTGTTAGACCATTCATGAAAACCACCGGAGAAGTTATGCTAACCTTCTTTTTTTTTTTTTTTCCATTCGAGGACGGTACTTGTACTCTATTTTGCTCTTTGCGGGCGGGGACCTCATCTTTATTTCTTTTCTTCTCATCCCTTCTGTAGATTCATCCTCATCCATAGAAATCTGGGAAGGGGGAAAATATGAAAAAAAAAAAAAGAAAAAGGAAAATGAAAAAAGCCGTGGGACAAAAACCGATTCGGCTAGACATGCATATCCTGTTGTCAGAAAGAACATGGAAAATGGGGATGCGTCGAGACAATTATTGTATCGAACGGCAGACAGGGCATGCCGTTTGATCTGAACGGTAATCTGATGTGTGGGGGGTGTGATGTAGGTGGTCCATCTCCTGTGGCCCATAATGAGGCCCAACTTTCAGGCGTGCTTGGTCCCCATTGATTTTCCTCGAGCTCTATCCGAAGCCGGTCGTAGTCATGACAAACAGTTCACCTCCGCCGCTGGGCTTATCGGGGAGAGATCGGACTCGTTTTCGACCCCAAAAAAAAAAGGAAAAATGACACTTTTAATATCAGTCCTTTATAATTTTACTACTTTTTGTGTTATTCTAAACTTTCTTGATTCTTGTCACTTAATCATGTCATTAAATTTTCTGTTATGTACAGCTGATGTGGCATTTTAAAAAATTAAAAATATTAAGAAATTCCTCAATGGATAAATAATGTGACCAAAAGATTGAAAATAATGAAAAAAAGTATAAAATCCAAAGATGAAAACACAAAATAAAAGAAAGAAAGAAAGAGCAGGTCCCATTTGTGAGTTTCCGTTCCAGAGCCAACCGGGGCTCCACCAAGTATCCGTGTCATCGGTATCCAATAATCTTTTCAAGTATATTTTTTTCTCTATCAATAGATTTTTTTTTTAATTTTTAGTTTATCCAAAAGTTTTTATCTTTACTTTTAAGAATGTTTTTGGAATATTTTTAATTTTTAAAACATCGTGCCAACAACACTAACAAGAAATCTAACGGTTCAATTAAAATGGCAAAATTTAGAATGTTGAGCATAAAAATGATAAAAAATAAATATTTAGAATGAATGTCAAAAAATTACAAAAATTAAGGTAAGGGGAGATTTTTTTTTCGATTATATAAGATATTTATAATCTTAAAATAAGATAATAAAAGTGATAAATGAATAAAAGAGTATATTATGATAATAATTAAATTTATAATTTTTTTATTATTAAATTAAATATAATATCACTACTCTAGCAAGGTCTTTTTTTTATGTAAAAAAATTAAATCGTTAGACGTTGGAAATTCGTCACACTGCACAAAAAGAGCTTATGCGTGCAGTCCTGCTCGGCTCATTCGGCTCTTGTCGCCTCTGTGGTTGAAGGGCTGGACTAATTAGCAAACGACATCGACCTGCTGCTCCCTGTGGAAGTGACGGGAATGAATCTCGGGACGTTGTGCTCGATCTTGACATATATGTATATATATAAAAATATATATAAACCATAATTTCTACAGGATGCCTATAACGATCTTCCGTGTTAATCCCACGAGTAGCTCAATCAGCGAGGATGCTTCCAGGGCGAGGCAGTCTAAATCTTGTTCATGCCTACCTCATCGTCGTTACTAATAATGGCCATGATGCCATAAGCTGAATCAGTCTATGCATACAGTAAGTTTTCGAGCAGGACATTGTGCAACCGGAAAAGGGAACAGAGAGCAGCTTGGACAACCGTCCAAGAGGTAGGAATGAGGGTCTATTGATTTGGATTAATCAGTTCAATAAAATTTAATTAGATATTAATGATTTATATAAAAAAATATTTTTTTATTACACAGTATTTTTGAATCAGCCGAAATGTATATCAAAATTAGTCAATCGTCGGGTGAGTATTCTTGAAAAAATTTTCATCGACTCTCCCAATCTACAATTTAATTCTTGGTTTACGCATTTAGGATTAATAAAAGAATCACTAATTCAACTCTAAATTAGTCATTTACACATACTAATACAAGAAAATTATATTATAAATCATACATTATATGAGGTTATATTAGTTAAAATTTTATATTTATACTACATAATATTATCAAATTACGTTCACTATACAATAAAATCTATTTCATTTTCCCGTATAGAATGGGTTGAAATTACGGCCTAAAATTTCACGGTAAATTAAAAAATTTCCTAACAATCTTTAACATTATTCTCCGTACGTTAAGCAGAAGAAACCGAAGACGCTTGACGTGACCCAACGGTGATCCCATTCCGCCCCGTCCCTGAAATTTCTGGACCCATCACCATGCTCGCTCCCTCGCCGACACGCCAACATCATCCAAATTTTGTATCTATCTCAGCATAATTGCATGCATAAAATAATGAGAAAAAGGCGTCAATATATTTTTAGATAATGTGAGAACATAAATTTAGTTAAGGGGGTGTGTGGACAGACTGAAATCTCAAGATGATAGTGGATACTAAATTATATAATATGTCGTTTGATAAATTAATTAGTTATTATAATATGAGATATTAAGAAAATAAATTATTTTAGGGCTTAATTAAAATAAAAGGGAAAAAAGCACAACAGTCGGGAATAATCAACCAACCTATTGATGCCGATGTACCTTATAAAGCCCCGAAATAACTAGTATCGTACCATATTGTATCGTATCTACTCCAAGGAATGTATGTGGGAACAGCATATGCTTATAGTAATACTAACCATTAGTGGGATTTCTCGGTAATTAAAAACAATTATGGTTTTTTTTTATTCTCAGAAAGGAAAAAAAAAAAAGAGGAGGGAACAGAGAGAGAGAGGGTTAATGAGAAGAGTCTTAGTGGTGATCATTTATTTAATTTCGGTCTTAAATGTATTCAAAATCTCTTGACTTTAATTTATTGCATCTCTCACTTATTTTTTTATTGCATTCGATTTTAGAGAAATAAATATCCAAAGACATTACCTAAAAGACTAGGTTGAATATTTTAAATTCCTTACGTTGTCATGTGATCCATCAAGTATCCACTTATATGTGTTAAGTGAATTATTTTTTCCTTCAAATATTACCAAACTTAACTCCGTTAAAAAGTCACAGTTAAATGCTAACCATGCACGCGATGCGGTGTACTCTAATCGGTCTACGTGTGTAGAAAAAATAATAATATCACATCTGTGTGCACATTCAACATTTGACAGAAACTTTGTAACGGAATTAAATCTCAAACGAGTAAAGAATTAAGTAATAATATACAAAATTTTTAAAATTTGACTGTGAGTTTTGGGTAATTTAACTTAATATTTCGCCAGCCGGTAGATACATGAACAGATCCTTCTAAGTTCTAAACCACGCAAAAGAAACAGCTTCTATAAATCAATCAAATTTCTTTTTCCAAGTAGATTTCCTTTCCTTCAATAAATCTTCTCTGTTTGCCTTCGCTTGCATTGCATCAGCTTCTGCCATGTCTCCTCCCCTCTTTGTCACAGTACTCTGCTAACTTACTGTAGACCTCTGTACGTCTCTCTCTCTCTCTCTGGGAGATCGAATTGAATTCATTTGGCTTTGGAGTTCACTAGTTAGATTCTGAGGAGAAAGTCTTGAAACCCTCTTACTCCCGCACCTCGCCTTTCTCACCACATTTACTTTGTCGTAAAAAATGGCCAAAAAAAGCAAACGCCATTTCCTTGCCCTCAGCACGAGAAGCAAAAGCAACGCGAGAAAGGCAAAGAAAAAGGACTGAAGAAAGGACCTGACATGAACAGGAGTTTGAACAGAGAGAATCCCCCTCTGATATTATTTTGAGGAAAATTCATGATTGCAGTAAAGCAGGAGAAGGAGGAGAGGAGGGGGAGAAGATAATGAGCAAAGGATTTGTATCATCATCATCATCGCCATCAGAGAGAGAGAGAGAGAGAGAGGGTGGGGGCTGTTGGGTCCCTCTAAAGGCTGCTGCGTAAATGAGTGACTCTCTCTTCCTGTCATAATCTCCTTTGAAACGAGAAGGGTGATCACTTGCCCTCTTTATTGGTCTTAAATGGATCCATCAGGTTTTGGTCTCTGGACTCTCAATGGTGAATGTTTTCAGAAACATAAGTTAAACGGCTCCATTTGATTCACAAGCCTCGTTCTAACCTGTTGAGTACACTCTTGTACTTCCATTAATCGGGCTGGTTTAGGTAAGTGATGCTTCATGATATCTATACCCACATGTGCTTCTTATAACTTTTAGATCGGCAAGTTGAAGAGATAACAAAGCAATTCATTATCCCATGGGTCCATCCGATTTACCTCCTGGCCTCTCCACACTTCCCCTGCTTCCATTTGAAGAGCTGTCTGAGAAAAGTGTCCTATAGTTTCAAGCACCCATTTATGTTTTTTGAGCTTTTCGACTTCAAGGCAGAGAGAGAGAGAGAGAGAGAGTGAAAATCAGTTTCTTGGGTTAAGAGAAAGAAAGGAGAGCCCTCCCCTTCTTCCCTCTGTTTCAATGCAAAGAAATGAGAGTCCTTTCCAGAAATCGTCCTTTTTTTATGCCTTGTAGTGTGAGAAAGTCTGGAACTTTTCTATTTAGGAGAGAAGAGATTTTTTTAAGTAAATAAGAAAGAGAAATTGAATTGCTCCACCACAAACCCTTTTTTTGATGGTGCTCTTTTATGATGGAAAAAGAGGAGACAACCATTTTCCTGTAAACAATTTTGCTTTGGTGTGGCTTGTTTTGGATTCTCTGAGGAAGCATCTCGTAGAATTCAGCCACTACAAAACAAAGCAGCTTTATTGTTTTTAAGAGAGGAGATGAATTTGCATGGCTTTGGCAATTTCTAGTTCTGGGAATTACCTCAGAAGCAACATGGGATCTTATAAATGTGGATTATTGAGCCTGTGAACTATAGCTTGCGAGGAAATCCTCTTGTCTGTCATTTTGGATAGAACTTCTCTTCTTCAGACTAATACTGAGGTTGGTTTTCCTTAGCGTTCATTTCCAGACTCTTCGTTTTCACGCTCTTTCAAGCGGTCAAGCGGACGAGTTCTGAATACTGGGGGTTCTATGTTTAATCTTTTACCTTGCATATCAATTTAAGCTTGATGTTGCATCATGTCAGCCAGTCTGTCTCTCTTAACACCACTGAGGTGTCCTTCCTCTAAGCATAGTATCAGAAACAACCTGGTAACTTGCCAAAGAAAAAACAAAGAAAAAAACCTTGTGCTCTGTTCTTCCATGCTGCCATCTATTTTGTGTATCTCAATGTATAAAAGTTTCTCTATTTCATTCCATATTTATCAATTATTGTAATGCCAGTGGGCGTTTTCAAGTGCATACAGGGGATTCTAAGATTTTGGTGCAATTTGTTAAATGAATTTTTTATTTTCAACTTGGGAGCTGAAATGAATTGGTTTTGCAATGAGTACCTTATAGTAATACAGCATGATCGTAAATTTTTTTCTTTCTTTTACTTCATAAGATCAAGATATTGTCAAGAAAAATTTTCTACTCTTAGACAGTTGACGGTAGATCGGTGGTGATTTTCTATGTTTCTACCATTAACATGGCAGGTCTGACTTTCCAGGTACTTGGTACTCTCGCTTGGGTTTGTGAAGGTCTTCTGTCATCAACGGAAGGATAGTTTAAATTTCTGCCATGATAAAGTGAAATATGTATGGTGATTCTATAAGTATGTCTGGCCGAAACTGTTCTTTTCTGGATGATATTTCATCCGAATCAGCTCCGAACTCTCTCATCCGATCAGATGCATTCTCTAGCATGGCTTCTTTTCCTGTGATCCCGATGCTGGAAGGACAGCCTGTAAGTGACCTTCAAGGTCAGTTCCATGTTAATCCCGACCTGTCGATCTCATCTCTGGGAAGAAGTTTCATTGGAAACTCATCACAGAGATCTCCGGTACAAGAATGTCCCCAGGATATCCTCATCCCAGCTTCTGCTACAGCGAACCTTTTAAATGTGAGACAAGAAGACTCATCGATGCATCTCATTGGAGCTTCCAGTTCTTCATTAGGGGCTTGTGGGTATGAAGATATAGTGGGTTCAAATAAGTGGGATTTCTATAAGAATAATGTCCCTGATACTCTGGAACTCGGGACTAGAGCCTTAACTTTCCCGGGAAATTTGGACTCTAGTGTATTATGGGTATCCTCAGAAGGCATGAATACTAAATCAAGTAACTCTTATTTTTCACCATATCCTAGCAGGGAGCTCTCTTTGAGCCTTGCAACATCCCAACCTTCAGTGATTAGTTCGGCAAATGTCCTAGACCAGCAACCAGAGACAAGTAATGATGAGAGGGCAGATCAAACTTCATGCAATGGTAGGGACATTCCTCTACAGTTTTTGTCTTGCAGGCCCATGAAGTTCTCGGAGTTGATCTCTGGGTCAAAATATCTCACTGCCATTCAAGAAATTCTTGCTCAGATTGCAAGCTATGCTATTGGAAATCTTAACCCGGTAAGCTATTTATCTGCCGGGTCAGGTGCTGGGATTAGTAATGCATATTCGTCGAGTGGCCAAGAGGTTTTTATGGCAGAGCGCACTGGGAGGATACAAGAACTTGAAGGGAGAAAAACTTGGTTACTCAACTTATTACAAGTGGTATGTCACAGATTATATTGCTATGGTTGAGCTATGGATGCATATCAACTGTCTGGATTTGGGTTTGGGTTAGGGTTATGATCTCTAGTTTTAAATTAATCTGAATTTGTTTGGGGAAAGGGAAATGGAATTATGTGTCAGGTGGTCCCAAGAGTCTTTCAGCTTTCCGTGTTAAGTTTGAGAACAGCATAATTCTTGCAGGGCTCATTGGATTAGAGAATTTCTCCCTGTGGGCAATGTGGCATAGTACTTATGTGCTTGATAAGAGGAAAAGTAATGCTGAAAACTTGGATTGATTTTCATTAACGAAACAGACTCTAGTCTAGTTACCACTTTGTTTTTCCTACTTCTTTGGACTCAGGTCGATGATCGGTACAATCAATGCTTGGATGAGATCCACACAGTAATCTCAGCATTCCACGCAGCCACAGAATTGGACCCAAAGATACACACTCGATTCGCCCTTCAGACCATCTCAATTATGTACAAGAACCTTCGTGAGAGGATCGGCACTCTCATTCTCTCAATGGGAGAATGGGAGCACTTCCATCATCGAGGAGAGTCATTGACCGAGAGAGGGAGGTCTATAGAAGATTCATTAGTTCAAAGGCAGTGGGCCCTCCAGCAGCTGAAAAGGAAAGACCACCAGCTTTGGAGGCCCCAGAGGGGTTTGCCAGAGAAATCAGTCTCAGTTCTTCGGGCTTGGATGTTCCAGAACTTTCTCCATCCGTGAGCTGATCTCTTGAAGATTTTTCATATTAGCAGTCAGTTTGGCATTGATAACTGAGGCTGGGTTGTTTTCCTTTTTCACTTTGACAACTGGCTTTTGTCTGGAAAAGTGTTTCCAGGAAGAGTCTCTGAGTAACATTTGCTTATGGTGCTTGGCTAGCATGAACACGAATGTTGTGTCAAATCATTCTGCTTTCATTCACAATAGGAACCCCTGTGAAATAAGAAAATACATACCACAACTGGTTTTCCTCTACTTAAGAAAGAGACACTGAAATGATGAAAATTTGATGAATTGCAGGTATCCTAAGGATGCTGAGAAGCATTTGCTTGCACTAAAGAGTGGGTTGACAAGAAGTCAGGTAATCCTATTTCCCGTTGTTGTACATATTTCATTGGGAGATTTGATGAGATTTGGAGCGTTTGTTTCCCAACAAATGAACATTAGGTGTAATGCATATTCTAGGGATAGCCTACTGGGGAATTCAAGAATTTGATTCTTCTCATCGTGATTGAATTTCTCAAATCGAAGGTTTGGGATATTGCTCGGGTTCTTGAGAGCCCACAGCCAGAAAATCATTCGGAAAATGGGAGAAAGAACTGGGTTGGGTCTTGGTTTTCCATCCGTTCCAGGATAATGGTTTACCATTTTATACGAGCAGGTGTCTAACTGGTTCATAAACGCCCGAGTTCGGCTCTGGAAGCCCATGATTGAGGAGATGTACGCGGAGTTGAACATAAGGAAGGCTTATCGTTGGGAGAATGAGGAAGGGATCGAGATCTTTAATCAGAGCCACCGGAGCATCAGCAATAGGCAATTGAGCATAAATTGAATGTCAAGCGGAAGGGAAGGAAAGAGGATTCCCATTGCATGCGCCATTTTTATTTATACTAGTAGACATGAAATGCATGCTTCATACTGAAGCAGTGGGAACCAGGAAAAGCACAAATAGGAATCAAATTGATATCATCTTGCTTGGACTTATTGATGTTCATGTTCTTTTGTTTGACATTGGGCAATGCTGGGTCCGAAATGATGGAATTCAAAGTTTTCCTAGACATCGGTCAGCTATGACGGGCTTAGGGAGGTGGGTGCTTGCGATCAACCCGATGGCTCGAATGAACATCAGCAAGACCATTCTAGAATAGGATCTCTAGGAAGTTAGATGCTGAAGTCAAGGAAAGGCTCGGTGTGTTACCGGTGTTTTCTTCTCGGCCTAGGGAGTTTGCAGCGTTTGCTTGACCGGGCTGGATCGAATCTTGATAAACCTTTCTAGACTAGAAATATCCTGGAAGGCAAAGCCACGATGTACATAGGAGATTCGGCATGTTGGTTTTGACCCACGATTCCTGCCTTCTCCCTACATCGCATCCACGATGATCCCTAATCGACTGGAGCATAAAACTGTTTCAGGCAACAGCTTTCGATTTAGCCAGCTTCAGCCTTGAAGTGGTCGAGGATATCAAAGCACAGAAGTACACCTTGAGACGACAATCATTCGCCTCGAACCATTCAAGGATAATGTCCCCTCATCATCAAATACATGCTGATTATCATAGTTGCTGATGCCTTGGCAGAATCGCCAGGAAATAAGGCAATCACCGTGATTCCCGAAAACGACGAACCAAAGTCAAGATGTTTCCATGAATCAGTATTTATTTTCACAATTATTCCAAAATTTACAGACCACTTCACCCTCCTCAACTCAACTACTTAGCCCTTTATGATTTTACAATTGAAAGAATGACATTCTTCGTCCATTATCATCCTCTGGTTTTCTTCCTCTATCTACACTCCAAGTTTTCACTTTTACTCCCCTTCTAAAGACGAATAACAAAAAAGGCTGAAACTTTTGTTTACTTTGGACATGTTGTCGGCATCGTCCTCCTGCTATACTTTGAGGGAAGCACGGGTCTTGATAGGTTTCAACTTCAACCCCATGCTTTCGGGCGAGAGAAGCTCTGGCGAAATGCGAGATAGGGTCAACGGGCTCCTTGGGCTAACACTCAATTTAGGGGGCCGGGAAAGGCCATATCCCATGAGGAAGTACTCTAATGGTATCAGCATAGCAAGAGGCTGCTCCTCTGTCACCATCGAGCCACATGCCTGAACCTGTTAATTCAGATTTACAGCAAATTTAAGTTTAAAGCCAAAAAGAAAAGGAAAAAAAAAAAAGAAATCCGTCTGTCATTACTGTAATCATATTTATGCCTTGGGAGAGCAGAGTTACCTCTACCAAGGCTGTGAACCTTCTGTCGAGATGTGAAGTCAGGTGGATAGCCTCGGAATGAAAGGGAGAGTCCTCTCCAACAAATATCAGGGTTCGACACTGTAGTTTTCTTAATTCTTCAGTAATATCAGGCCTCCTGCAATACAATAAGGACAACCGTTATCTTATGTCTGGTTCAATTACAATATCTTCAGATGTTTCTGCAGCAGATGACGTTTAGCACATTAAAATTTTCGGATAAAAGATATCTTGGTCTTGTATCTGCCAAAAGACAAAATTTAATCTCCCACTCTGGAATGTGTTTCCTCAATATGTTCTTTATAGAAAAAACTGATTATCTATCCACAAAGCACAGCTATTCATGGATTTTACCCATTAATTGCCTCTAAGAAACGCCAAACATTTGAACTCTGCCTTTCATCCAGCAACTGTAAGAAAAATATAAAGGTGGCTGGCATCAGATACGCTTGCAAACACATATGCAGTCTTCACATTTCAGAAGCTTGTTATAAGATAAGACCAAAAAGTGCAGGATCATACTCTTCTGCATGCCTGAACTATGTCAGACTCAGGCATTTGAGCACACCCACGAAGATCCTGCATTACCAAAATCTTTTTTAAGATACATTGGGTTGAAATAAATCTTCCAAACAGAAAATTTCTGGGCTCAGCTTAAAGCTCTTTCTATCAGTACCTTGCTAAAGTAACGCTGAAGTAGTAATTCTTTGACGACTCCGCACATGCCATAATAGTAGAGTAAATTTGACATGACCTGCAGAGAAAGTAATGTCCTACTAGAGTGAGGAATGAACCTCGAGATGTTTCAAAAGGCACAAATAGCCTAGAAATTAACCACCTTATTATAAAACCATTCTGTCCATGAAGGTGATTGGCATAGAGGGGACACAAGTATCAGGCCAATCACACGATGCTTGTATTTCATCTGCCATCACAAATACAAGGTTCTGGTTAGGTTCTGAAAACCAAAGGGAGGAAACAGAAATATATGCATGAGCATGCAACTCACAGCAAAAAGAGTCAGGATGTATGCTCCAGCTGTAATCCCCAGACACATGACAGCTCCTAGCCTGAAAAGATGATTAGAGATAGAAGCTTAGGGGAATAAACAAAGTGTATAAGCCATCATCATCTTGCTTGCCTGATTTTGAGCAGTCTGTCTATACTAAATATATATATCAGTAGTAAGTTATTAAGTCAAGAAAACGAAGATGACAGCTACATTTTTTTTTTGGGGGGTGATGGGTAATAGGCCTGTCCTAATTACACATCCTTTCAGGCTAGTATCCTGAAAAAGTACAGGCAACAACATTTTAAGGATGAAACAAATGCCCAAAGTGAAATAAAGATTAGAATAACCCACAAGAAGCAAAGCCATCAGCATACTTAATGAGACAAAGTTTAATCAAAGGGAAAGAAACGTGTCCATTTCAGAGGCTTAATTTAATTGTCAGCACATCATGTGTTGATCCATTGAGAGACTAGTACTGAACCAAAGAGCCAAAAGAATGAAAATGAGAGCTATAAACTTTTGCAATAGAGGGTACATGTGTCCTTTTCAGCTTTCTATCTTGGATGCACCAAAAGTTAGAGATGAAAAGGAAGACTACTTACTGTACAACATTATTATAGTCACTCAGCATTATGGAAGAAAATATTACCCAAAGAAGTTGAGAACCTCAGCAACCTGATCAGCCAAGTCATCAGTGGAGAGAACAGGAATATTTGAGGCAATGCTAGCAGCTCCCAACTGCAATATCTCTTGAAAAAAAGTACCATATAAGAAAGAGCGTGAATGATAGCATTCATACAGCAATATATAGAGCAACTCACGCATAAAATACAATTGCAAAAACGAAGCTTGAGTTATCTAACACAAACCTCGTGTCCTGGAGGGCTGATGTGATATATGCAGAAGTTGTGAAGCAGTAAAGAATATGCATCTTCGCAATATAATAATCCTTGGAAACAAGACACAACTGCAAAATCCAAGATAGGGATTTGTGGTGTAAGCCTCGGGAATTATTCTAAAGAACTTCCCTACTCCCCAGGAAAAAGAAAGAAAATTCTCAAGAGTACTAGTGGGCACCATTCCAGTAATGATTCGGCTTTAATAAAATAAAAAGACCAGTGAAATCAAATCTGTTACGGACACAACTGAAATAAAAGAGCAACAAACACAGGATAACTGAGCTCGAACTTCTACTCACAGTTTAGAGCCAAATCTGGATATGTTACAAGGGCTGGCTTGTCAGGGTCCCCATATACAGCAACCGACAAAAGACCATAAGAAGTTTTTACAATATGCTCCTGATGACACAAGTCCAGAAATTATCTCAGGTTATATTAATGATAAAAATGATAAACTGAATAAAGGTCAAATAAAAAATGATATCAAAGACAAGAAAAGGGCAAGAAATATCAATCCAAAAGAGTGACAAATGTGTAACCAGACCATGTAAGGAAACTGTAAAAAGGTTCATCAAAACCCTTACGTCATTTTCTGGCACCACTTGCTTCAAGTAGAGGACAATTATCGAGCACGCTCAAGATAAGCATATTCGTTTAACACAAAGTAAACAGCATGTGCAATGTCCGACCTTTTAAGGAAACCGAACAATTCAATTTACATCTAGAAGTAAGCGCTACTGCAACTTTTCATCAAATGAACCTAGGCAATACCATGGTCTGGATTGCAGAGATATCACCATAGATTAATGACAAGAGATCCAATTTAAGGATCATCAATCCACCACAGAACTTCAATGGTGACAAACAGGAAATGGAAGTTTGGTGAAAAAGGAGAGCTTCGACATCATCAAGCTCAATTCTTGATTCAACCAAAGATTTGGTTAGACTCGTCAATTAGTAAATCAAAATCCGCAGGCAATGTTCTCTAGCCCTAACTCATGAATCCACGAGAAAATGGAAAAATAAAATAAAATAAAATCTTTCCGCGCATTCCCTTCGCAAGCGGTCATTTTTTTAGTTCCATGGAATTCCAAACGGCGTGGGGCAGATGACGTCATCATCCCCGGAGACGGCCACGACTTCCTCTTAATCTCAACGCCTTAAAGTCTTTAGATGGAAGGCGTCGACACAGACAGAGGATTGAAGGGAAGAAAGAGGGAATGCAGGTTACCTTTCCCCGAGGAGAGTACGTGTCCATATCCACTGACACCGAATCGCTCGAATCCGCCATTTTTCAGCTTCCCTCAATCTCTCTCTGGTAAATCAACGCTCAGCTCTGAGAGTCACAATGAGAGCAAGCTCGATGAGGAGCCGGTGGATAAAATATATCGCCCAGTCCCTTCCCCCTGCTGCAGCAGACACTGCGCCCTCCGCCACACACACACACACTCTCTCTCTCTCTCTATAAAAAGCACGACGACTCGGTGAGTTAACACAGGGGCGAGCCACCGACGCTCTCCCTCCCCCCCCCCCTCTCTCTCTCTCTCTCTCTCTCTCAAATGTCTCTTTGGATTCGATCAGAGAGAAGAGAGCAGAGCAGAGCAGAGCAGGGAGAGAACAGGACAAGGCCCCGCACTTTAAGATAACCCGAGACTCTGGTTATATTTAACCCCGGGGTCAGAGAGACACGGCGAGGCCGACAGTTTTGCTAATTTACCTTTCTGCCCCTCAGACCCGATGCCGACGTGGCATCTCAGCTGTCTCTCTCCTGCCCCCAGCTATGACCGTTTGACTGATTGGCCCCTCCGAACTCTCCCAAAATTTCAGATATACCCATGTTTCGATAATTGACATGAAATCCAACAAGATACGGTACAGTGTCATTCATCTGCCCGCATCTCGTATTACTATCTCCTCATTTTATCCTAAATAGGTCAACTTACCTATGTGAGGATTATGAAATGATATTCTAATTAATTTTAATTTTTTTATGTTATATATAATAAATTCAAATAACTTGTATATATTTGAGTTAAAATTAACAAATTAAAAGTTTTTAATATATTTTTTTATTTATATATTATCAAAATAGTTCATCCAACCTTATATTTACTTGTGTGAGTAGTTACAAACTAGTGTATACCCTATTACTTCCCATGGAGCGTGACGTGGCAGTCTAGCTGGGAATTTATTTTTATTTTTGGATTATTTTTTTTAACATTTTTCTTCTATATATTTTCCCCTCTACCCTATCCGGTGCCTAAGTTAGTTTATACGGTTAGTTTTGTTGACTCTTTGACTGGTTAGGAAAATAAAAGTCGTTTATTCTGGCGTGTAAGCTGCTTCCTTTTCGAGGGCTTTGACAGGTCACAGGTCAGCTTGTGAGGCCCGCTCCAGGCTGTGAAACGCGTGATCGCCTAATTATGCCGTACAATTTTAAATATTTCCCATGCTCGTCCGCCCGGCCATAATCCTCTGCGGATTTCGGTTTTTTTTTGTTTTAATGACGAAATTAGATGTAATGGGAGAGGAATACATGATAAGTATTAAAATTATTTACTTTTTTAATTTGATATTAAAAAATTTTAAATAACTTTTTTCAATTATAAAATTCTACTTTAATAACTGATATAAATTCTTATTATAACGAGTGTTAAATTGTACTAATTTAAAAGTGATGACGTTAGTAAAATATTCACATTTTAATTTAAAAATTTTTTAAAATAGCTATTTAAATTCTAAAATTTTATTTCTATAACTTATTTAAGTTTTCGTTATAATTAACAATTAAATCATGTTGACGATTAGGTGATGACATTGGTAAAATACTGATGTAACAACAATACGTCAAATATCATGTGATTATTTTAACGTAAAAAATTTAATGTGTTACTGTCATATTAGTATTTTGCTAACGTCACCATGTTTATATTAATATAATTTAACCATTTGTTATAAAAACTTAAATAAGTCAAAAAAATACAATTATAGATTAAAAAGAATTATTTTAAAAGTTTTAAATTTTAAGTTGAAAAATTGCATAATATTAGCACTTTTCCGTATATAATTGCATCATATGCAGTTTGAGACACAAAATTTTAGATTTGGTTTTTATGAAATATTCCTTTTATTATTCATATATTTTTCACCACTGTTCACATTTTGCGAACCGGTTGGGTGCAATAAAATAAATATATATATATATTGTTTGATAATGCACTTAGAATTTGGCTGTGGGTAGCTTACACCTGGATGATGCAAGTCGTTCTAAAGTTCTCGTGAAACCACACAGTTTTCCTAATTATTTTTACTTTTGTATAATTTCGTAAAACTTACCATGGAAAATGACCGCGTGAGCAAGTCTAATCAATTGGTTTCCCATTTGATAAAACGTGGTTTGAAGCATTAAAATAAATAAATAATAATATTAGAGCGTTTTGGTCTTCTCATTGCTTGGAAATGACCCATTGAGAAGTGGGTATCGCCACGGGGTGAATGATGCATGAAAGCACGTCGATGATGAATCAGCTGGAATAAATCATTGCCATTTGTTTAATTTTAAATTTTATTGACGAGGTATGCTTCTACACAATTCTGATTTTTTATTAGAAAAAATCATTCAATGTTATATGTGCACCAACAATAGTCGCACTCGACAGATGAGGGGTCATATCAGATGAAGATGGAGCAATTCAAATACGTTTTGGTGCTTTATAAAAAAAAAAAAAGTGGGGACGGGACGACCCTCTAAGCTATTGTTATTATTGTTTTATTTTTTTCCTTAGACAGGGAAATATGAATGTGACATCTTTAAGAGTTTGCCGACAAACTGTGAAAATAATTATTTTCCATTTTTTTAGGGAAGCACCTTACAAGGGAAGCTTTTTTTTTTTCTCTTTTACATTTTAATTTTTATTATAATAGAATATAGAACTTTTATGATAAAATGTGAATAGGAATTTTTTTTCAATTATAATAATTTATTTAAATTTTAATTAATTTTATATTCGAGTCAGATTGATCTATTTAAGAGAATGAAACTCTTCCAACACATGCCCCTTTCATTTATAACATTCGAATTCGAAATTTTATATAAGAGATATCAAATATTTTAATTCTAAGCAATGGTAATTCCCTTTTGCATACTAATTTTTTGTGTGGAAGATAAAAGGGGCTATTGAAGGAAATAGTTTGTAATATTTGTGAAAAAATTAAAACATTTATTTTGATATTTCTTAAATTCATAATATTTTATAATACGTCATCATATTTCAAGCAATTTGCCCGATATCTTTCCATTGATTTTCCTATATGTCCTTATTACTACTTTAAACAAATTAATGACAGTTTTAATCTCTTTCTTTTTAATTTTCAAATTATTCTCTAAAATAATTCGATTTAAAATATACTTTATAAATTTTGTAAAAAAAATAAATAAATTGAGGAGGAATACATTTATATATATATGTATTTATGCATTTGTGGGGACTATTCATAGAAATTTGGAAACCGTAATCAGACAAAGCGAAGAGGTGCATTACATAAATATCAACGGGCTGCACGTGAGTCCGTCCATTAGAATTCTTCCACGTCACCACTCTCCTCCCCTTTTGTGTCTCCATTTTCGTACATTTTTTTTACATGCATGTATTTGTGTGTTCATATATATATATATGTTGATTGTTCAGTAGCATGGAAAAAAGTTGACTTCGACCACCGACAGAAATTTGGACCATGTCTCGCAGCAATAAAACAAGTCCGAAATTAATCGTGTGCATGAGTTAAATTTGATTTGCGAGAAAGTACAGTGATGTAATAGTATTATTTACATACTATCGACATTGACAATTTACTAGTAAGCTGACAATACGGAGTAGGTCAAGTATAGGATTCAGAACTCTTGATGGTCGGTATTTATAATTTAATTAACAGACCATAAACTATAGAAGATATCATATGGTGAATTTGTTGGTTGTTACAGTATCGGATATTATTGATATTAAAAAAATAATATCGTTTTACAGTGTAATATAGGTGGATTAAAATTTTCTTTTCATTGATCAGTTGCTCCATCGTAACAAGGAAGAATGCTCGAACTGCCTCTCTAATTTCCAATTGAGAAGACTTGTGCTATGAATCTTATCTCATCAAAACTAGGGTTTTTAAAATAATTTTTACTTCACATTTTTTATTCGTATATTTTGTCAAAAATTTGATCAAGAAATTCTTCACACGACTTTATTATCTTATGCCATTCTATATGCACCTTCGGTATATAGTCATGTATTTTTCGACTCATGAGCAGCAACTTTCATTTACGTCTATCTCTTCTGATAAATTTATCATTATTTTTGAATCTATAAATGTCAGTCCATTATCACATGAATAGGCATAATTTCCTCGAACTCATTGGCGCCCTCCGATCGATGTCGGCTGTCATCTGCCCCAATTAGCCCCCTCTTTTTTTTTTGAAAAATTGTTATTTACAGAAATTTCTATTAATGGACGAATGGAAAGTGTCGGTGCAAGTGCCATGCTTTTTAAATCAGCATACGTATCGTGAGGGGCGAGATGCCCATTAAATAAGATTGAAAATAATATTTACTGTAATAATGTTGTATATAATTTTAATTTTACGAGGTCTTATATTTAACTAATATTTTCCACCGTCGATCTCTCTCTTCCTCGGGGCCTCTTTTAATAAACCCACGATTGATCTCTTTTCTTGTAGAGAGCAAATGAAAATAAAAAACAAAGTAAAAGAAAAAAAAACCCATTGCTTGAGTTTGTGATCATGGCTCAATGAATCGCATGCCAAGACGTACGAAGGTTGTCGGCGGGGGCTCACAATCCAGTCGGTTCTCCTGCCGGCATCTCGCGTCTCAGAGGTACTATACTCGCCCTCTCCTCGTGCCACGTGTCATCTCTGCCACGTCGACTTGCGCTCGCATGGGTCGTACTCCTCCTCCCTCTCCTCTTTCTTGCCGTTTGATCATAGGGATCTTCCCGGTTACAATGTCCCCCATCAAGCCAATGAGCACTAGGATACCGATGCCCACAAGGAGCTGAAGAATAACGCGATTTCTGCATTTTCCTGCTCGAGAAATCGTACATCGCCGAGTGATCCTCAAACCATCGGAAACAACGGGTTGAAAATCTACGTGTTTAATGCGTATGACTCTAGCATGGACACACATTCCTCTAGAGACAGTTTTGGCCCGAACCGATACACCCCGGTTTCGATGTGAGTGCTATGCGTAAGTTTTAAAACCGGACTAGATTGAGAACCGGCTAAGATATGAGTTCACAGTTCATGAGTCAAACCGAAGTTCAATTGGTCGAATAACATATTTAGCAAATAATATTACTGATAAATTAGTATAATAACATAATTTGTGCCAATGATTTATGACTAAAATTATTAATATAATTATCAGATTAACTCTATATTTAATATTAAATATAAATATAATTTTAGTAAAATAAAATAAATATATTATAATATATTTTTATTTTTTAAAATTTAAATAGTAGGGATTCATCCACTGATTCAATTGAGTCCATTGATCCGACTAGGAACTGACCGATTCAATCGAAATTGATCACATTTATAATGTAATTGAATTAATTCTAAAAATTAAATTAGATGAATAGCCGATTTCTGATTGAATCAACCAGCTCAGTCCAACTTTGAAAACTATGGTGCTACGATGTTGGTGAACTTGTGTATCCAACGACCCCCTAGTGGATGCTGCGTCTCCTTCAAATCTAGCACATTCATTCATGTTGTTTCATTTTTTTATTTTTCAAATGTTTACATTTTCTTCTTTGTACATGGGTCGGTATCCAAGAAAATTTAATGCATGCACAAGCTAACCAATGTAAGAGTAAAACTCCATTTAAAAAAAAAATTACAAGATCAACAGCCCGAAACATTATTTAAGAATGTCTTTCATCTGGTTGATGGGTGATGCCCCTAATTCCCTCAATGAAATCGTTGCTTGTGAGGGAAGGCAATGTATCTGCAGTCCAAACTAGCCTTGTTTTACACATGATGCTAGAGGACAGCCTTTACATGAAAGCATTTATTCCAAAGTCATGGTCCCAAGTTTTATTGGCTCTCTCTCTCTCTCTCTCTCTCTCTCTTTTTGGGTCTCAGAAAATGGTTGGAGTAATGGCGGGGGTGGGGAGGGGGAAGAGGTTGCCTTTGTGGTGGGGCATTGCAATCACTTTCCCCTTTATGGTTGATGAACAGCTGATGGACCAAAAAATCTCACTCTCTACTCAAAGACTGAGTGAGATGTCTGAAAAGGGCTTTCTATATATGGAGAATAATAGACATCATCAATCAATTAGATCTGAATGCCAAGAGAAGGAAAAAAGGACATGCACATGGTCCAAATGGATGATACCTGGGCTATACGAGACGGTCCGATACACATGTAAGATTCATCAAAGAAGGACTCGGAAATGAATACCACGTTACACACTTGGACAATGTGTCAACAACAGTCGTGATGGATACGTGTCATCTTCTTTCTTTCCCCTGATCACAGAATGTGCTCATTAGACGGGAGTAAAAGCTACAGTGAATTTTACTTACAGCGATCAAATCTAGAAATCTTAATCTCAAACTGAAAGTTACTTACAGCTATCAAGGACATGTACTACTGAGGGGAACCAAATGTACTCACTACCAATAGACATATCATACGCTATTATTATGTTTATGTAAACGAAAATGAGTGGATGACACCCTTGCGAAAATTGAGGAAATTTTTGGAATCACAAGTCAAATGGACCGGCCGACTCAGATAAGGGCCCTTGAGCCCATTCAGATGAAAATCCCCTCCCCTTTTCATTTCTTTTTAAAATAAATAAAAAAAATTGATATATGAAATCTTAAATGCAACTCAAAATCTAATTAGATTGTTTTCCTCTTACTAATTTCCAGATAAAAGGAAGATGGAAATCAGAGAAGATTCCTTCTCATCATATTCATGGAAAGAAGCAGTTTCTTGTACCATTAGAATCAGAACATTGTTCTTGCCTTGCATGGGAGGTAAAGCCGGAAATCAATAAGCTCATGCCCCAGATTCCAAATTCCAATGGCTCATGTACATATTAGACTCTGATAGATAGCTCTTTCTCCAAGCATTGCCCGATGCACAAAATCATGTGAATTACGTGGCTGCAGTTGCCTTCTGAATGCTGCATATTCAGAGTCTAATGCTCCATTTCTAATGTATCTCCACCATATATTGGATTATCCACATCAATCCTGTTGTCAGTCTGGAAAACCTGACACCTCACCGAATTCTCGTGGAGATTAAACTTGAGAAACTTCATTGGTACCTCCTTTTCAGCCATCCTCCCATCTTTGCGTTTTCTCGTGTCCTGGAAGGTTCTTTGATTCATCGGGCAAGTGGAGGATACAAGTGGCAGATCTACCTCATCGACCATTTCTGAATCACCATTGATATGATGATCGTCCCTCGCCTCTCCGGCCGATGAGAAGATGCCATCATGAGCACTTTCTTGAGTTCTCAGCTTGAAGACTGGAAGCTCGCACTCCCCTCTTGACTTGCAGACGATTGCTTTAGCATGGACCTTCAGAATGTTGTTTTCAAAGATCTTCACCCCAAGATCTTCCACAGTCAGAAGCCACTCTAGAAGAAAGACAATGAGAATTTCCAAAGAAAGGAAAAAGAAGGATCTCTAAATAAACTTGTTAAAAAAATTAGTCCAACTTCAACCTTGTCATTGGCCAAAGCTAGCTCAAGTGGGGATATGATCAGTGTCTATTTTCAAGACTCGGTCTGGTTTGATGGTCAGATCCAAGTCCACCCATTTGAAAGAAGATCAAATCTAGGAGTGGAAATATCCAGCAATATATTAATTTAAGCTAATTAAAAAAAGAAGAGAAATGTATTTTTATTTTACCATTTCTTATATATTTAGTCCAGATTGAAGGAGACCACTATTGCTCCCTCGGCCAGGAACATTTTACCCGA
The DNA here is from genome assembly GCA_900174645.1 of Sonneratia alba. Lineage (NCBI taxonomy): Eukaryota > Viridiplantae > Streptophyta > Magnoliopsida > Myrtales > Lythraceae > Sonneratia > Sonneratia alba. Next base: position 1,400,994 of record FWPY01000001.1, on the reverse strand, counting down.
TTTTTTTTGTTTTTACATTTTTGTCCGGACTTGTCCTAGCAGCCCAGCATTTTTGCTTCAGCCAGCCCAGATTTGGGAATGTGCTGCTTGACTCATCATCAGATCTATGAAACGAGATGATATGGAGCAACATAAGTACCATAGTACTTACTAATAAGAGCTGCAGGAGAGGAAACAGTTGGGCTGCTTGTAATTTCTCCTGCACCAGTTTGATAGGTGATCCACTTGAACAATTGAGAAGGCAGGCAAGAGTTAGAGAGCGCATTCATATAGGTGTGGACTTTATTACAATCTCCATTCTCCCTGAAATGAAATATGATGATCTCAGAAAATCTATCTTTAGTATTTGGCTGTAGCAACAATATTTGACGATATACCTAAAAAATCGAGTAGCGCTCTCAGCAACTAGCAACAGCATTACAGTTACATTTTTCAATCGCTCCCCACTAAGCTTCCATCCATGCTGGGAACTGATGAAGGGATAGTCAACCATTATCACAGCATCATATAGGACTTCTCGCAGAAGAACTTCATCTTCAAATCTCTGTAATTGAAAGAAAAAAGAAAAAGCTTCCAGATACCTCTTGATGCTGTTAATTAAGTTTTTGAACTATATAACTGCCATTGCCAGCTACAGCAAAGATATCATGAATTTGGTCATAAAGTTCATAGATAAAACAGGAAGTTGAATGCAAGAAGACTTACTGTCTTATGAGGTGGGACAAACTAAATGAATTAAAGCAGAAAGTAGAAGTACTCACCAGTAGTGATGTGACAGGCAACACTGGATCCAACAACATTGTAAGAAGTGTATCTAACATCAACAACAGCAAACAATCACCTCCAGTAAAATAAAATGACAAAGGAGCACATTAAATAGTTCATAGGAAAATTTAGAAAACCCCATTAAGCATGTAAAGCAGCTCTCATGCAGTATTGAAGGATATGAGACAAGGAACCACAAATATTTTTCTTAACCAGCTACAAGTGTACATTGCCATTTGAAAATTTTTTGATTGATCAGGCCATACCCCTAAAGGTGGAAACAATGTCAGCTCCAATAAGCCAACAGCCAAATATACCTGATTTTTGAAGTTTTACTACACATGTTCTCTGTATGTTTTACATGGAACCTTGCCATGATTATCATCTAATAATCAAAAGAAAAGGACAACCCAAGACAAAACCAACCTACAGAATGCTAATGCTTACCTAAAAAGTGATAGCTCTTAAATCCTGATATCATCCTAACTACCCAATCATGCATATCCCTCTCCAGCTCTGCCCTCAATACCCGACTGTTGAACTTCAAGCACAATCTCAATGTGAAAGCCTCACACATAACAATCCCAGCTAAGAAACCACACCCACAACCTCCTCTTATGCTTTCACAAACCCCATCACTGATCACGGGAAAGAACCCTCTCACGTCCCTCCTAAATTTATCAAGCGCCCAAATCCTAATCAAATCCTCGAAACATGAACTTAGAGCCTCACATGCATCTTCTTCTTCAGTATCCCCGCCACAACAAATGCTAATGTAACTAATTATAATGTCCAACAAGCTCTCAACCTCTTTCCTCAAGCTCTTCCTGTCGATCACTAGCCCGTACAGCTCGTAAAAGACCGGGGCAAGAACAGCAACCCTTTTAACTGAACTGCTAGAACTGGAACAACTGACCAGCAACTGAAATAAGTCCTTGACTCTCAAGACTGGCTCCGAGGGATCACCCGGAGCGAATTTGCCTGAGTGATAAGTGAGTGCGGCATAGAACCAAATGACTTCCAGTGGGGGTTCGGGCAAGGTTTGAAGTAACCGGGAGAAAATGGAAGTGAAATTTGAGAAATCCGCGGAGCCGTTCTTGTGTTCCAGTAGGAAGCGGTCGATCGATTCCCTGAGCATGGGGAGGAAAATTTGGGGTGAATTTGAAGTTTGAGAGCTCAGACTATCCATGGAGAGATTTCAATTGCGGGAAATTGGGTGGAATTTTCGAGGGATTTAACGATTAGGGTTTTGTGTTGGGCAAGTAAGTTTACCCTAGCTCTGCAGTTTGGAGTTGGAGGAGGGGAAAGAGGAGGAAGATGGGAGGGAAAAGTGTGGGGGCATTATCGTAACGGGAAAATTTTTTGAATTTGGGATGTGCAGGGGGGAAAAATAAAAATAAAAATAAATTATGTCACATAACACCTTTTTTTTTAATTTTAAATGTTTGTTTTTACAATAATATTAGTTACATGTTCTTGCCTTCTTTGTAAGATTTCAGGAAGTTCAACTCTTTTTATCATAATAACAATTATATTTTGTTATATTTATTAATAGAAATTTATTAAAATTATTCGACATATTTTTTTTAAAAATAATATTTTATGCTCAATTTTTTTAATAAAAAATATTTATATTAAAAAAATTTTACCTCCATTTTATTTGTTTACATGGAAATTATTCAATATTTATTTTTAAAAAATAAATATAATAAATTTAAATCTTTTTAATGAAAAAATTTATACTGATAATTTTTTTTCCTTTGTAGCCCAACCGAGTGCATCCGAATTCAGTACTGGCAAGACCTTGTCATCTTTCACCTGTTGAATAAAAAAAGAATGCATTGAGTTAATGGAATGGAGGTTTTTTTTTTTAATTATTGTTAATCTTGATATATAATAATTTTCTATGAAGATGTCTATAATATTCAATATTAATTTATAAGATAAGCTATTCTTAACTATATGAAGATAAAATGATCCACACTTCAATAAGTTCATTTTTCTAATAAAAATTTAATTAAATTTATTGAGTTAATTTTATGTCCACCATTGACAGTTTTTTTCTTAATTTCTATAACTTAAGCAAAACCTCAAACCTCATACTATATATATATATATATTGTTGATGGAGAAATCTATAATTAAGAGATATTTACACTTAGATTAATCGTGTCACACTTGAATTATTTAGGATTAAATGAATTTATAAATATTATACGGTCCAAACAAAAAAAATCCACCTATTTTTATCGTCACAATAAATTTTGCAAGCAATTAAAAGACCATGATTATCTATTGGGCCTTCATCCATTCTTTTGCCCACTTTTAAATCGGGCCCATAAGGCCCAATTGCAAGCTCTCGCCTGCGGTTTGCCCAGGCGCTGCCTTCTCCATTCATCCAACTATCAGGCATCTCAGCAACTGCGACTTCATCCTGCTTCTGCAAACGCTAGCTCTTTTCATCGCCCAGCTGCAGTGAAAAAGTTTATTATTTTCATTACAGGGTTTTACAAATTTGTAGACTTCCTGTCCGTGCTGATGATCAGCGAATGAGTTGATTGATATTCAACTGACTGTTTCCCTGATCGATGCAATAGCGGGAGAAAAAAGTTTCAATTTTTAATCGAGAACTTGTCTAAACTTCTATCATGTATGGATTTGATTGTTATGGAGTTGATAGAGATGAGAAAATGCAAGGATCTCCAGATCTCAATGGGGCATTAGGTTTATGTTCATAATTCGTGTTCCTGAAAAGTAATAATTCAGAAGGATTTGTTCCTTTGCACAAACTATCGTGCGCTTGTTAGCGAAAAAAAAAATTGTTTATTGAATTTTTCTTGCTGCTAGCTATCAGGAAAACGGAAGAAGTCAGATAGTTTATTGGGTCCAGCTTCTATGGAGGCCAGGTTTTCCGGTTTCTTAAGATTGTAGGAGTCGGATATAAAGCTAGAGCTGAGGCAGAAGGGCAGCTCTTGTTCCTGAAGTTGGGATACTGTCACGAGGTTGAACTCGCTGTTCCTCCCGCCGTCCGCGTGTTCTGCTTCAAGGACAACACTGTCTGCCGTACAGGAATTGACGAGCGGAGGGTCCACCAGTTCGCTGCGCTGTTCGGAATTACAGGCCTCCTGAAGTTTAAAAGGCAAGGGAATAATGGACATTGATGGAGCTACCAAGAAGAAGCAGGGGGAAAAAATCGAAATAGGCCGGTACTAAGCTGTAGGATTTTATCATAGCGGTTCATTGATGGAGAGCGTCAACTTGCTGCATAATGCATACGCACTTTGAGGTGCCGAGTTCCGTTCAGTGGTCTATTACCGGTTTCTGTACTCCGGCTGTTGGTTGAATTGCTTCAAGGAGATAGTCGAGAGGCAGCTTATAAACTACGGTAAGCCTAAAAACCCGACAACCCGATATACCGAGCCCACTCATTAGGTTCTTCCACGCATTTTCTCTAAATGTTTTTCATGTGTAGAACCCTCATCATCATGTGTCCAAGTGTCTTAACCATCAAAATAAACATATAGATACTCAACACCATATAATATCCAGATTAGTTAGTTAATCGATCGACGCACTCAAGCTGCTGGGCAGCCGCTACATACCCGTCCTTCCTCCGCCTTCTCTCTCGTCTGACGCCCTGCTTCTGCAGCATACCACCAGCTCTGTTGTCGCCCGCCCGGCTGAATTTAAAAAAGAGGTAATCGTGTTTCATCCTACAGGTTTGTAGCAACAAGTTGATTAATTTGCAATTTAACTATGGCGATGCAATTGCTGGAACCGGAAAAGTTTCAATTTTAAGGGGTGCAAGAGTTGAGGAGAGATCTCAGTGGGGGAATTGCTTTTATATTTGTGCATTGTCTTTTTCTCTTATGTCGCGATCTTGATCTGCACAAACTGTTGTATGAGTCCTGTTCTGTTGAAAAAGGGAAGATATTGCTTTGGACGCTTACAACACTAAATAAATTTAATCGCTCCATGAGTTGGCGCTTCTCTTATGAGCCAATATCAGCTTTGCAGATGAGACAGGGGAAGAGAGATTTCATCTCATCCCTCCCAAACGAAGTTCTGTCGCAGATCCTGCGCCTCCTCCCCGCCGTGGACCTCATTCAAATGAAGGGTGTCTGTAAGTTCTGGCACAAACTGATCACGTGCAAACATTTCATCCAAGAGCATCTCGAATTCTGGAGATCCGCCACCAGTTTCTTGTCTCGCTCGATGCATCGAAAGAGCTCAGGGGAAAAGGAGTTTCTCCTGCTGTCCCTCAGCATATTCAATGGCAGCGAGAGTTAGAGGCGTCCTGCTGCGTCGTGTTGATGAATATTACACGCGCATACGATTGAGACGTCAAATATGCAAAATATATGACTGAAACTCCACCGTCGATCGATTGGCTTTCCGACAAGTAATGAAATCTGCATATATTTTGGGAATGGCGAGGCAAAATCTACTCACAAGAACTCTTTCGCCCGTTACACTGAAAGATCATGTATATGTATATGTATATATATTCCCGAAATTCTCTCCTCTCATCATCAAGCAACCGCACTGCAACCGGGACCTACTACGTACGAAGCAAGTGACACAGTCGGAAGCAACAAGAGCAATCAAATGGAATGGACAGAGCGGCGTCCCCCATCCATCCGCCCTGTTGATCCCCAGCTCACTCCTCTTGCGGGTAGATGGCAAGTCTGTTATTGGTCCTGCTCCTATCTTCTAGGCTGAGGAGTTCATCTGACTCGGTTCTCTTTGAGGGCCCGTATCCTTCTTTCTCCTGTTCTTGGGCTTCGAGTCTCTGTTTTTCCTGCATGCATCTCGCTCCTCCCTTGATTGCGTTAATTTCTTCCTCTTTCTCGAGGCAAATAGCTCATCAATTCCGTCGTCCTTGGGGCTTCTTTATCAGGGTGATTAAGGCTCCACCGCTTCTCTTTCTCTAGCAGGCTTCTCATGGATACAATCCTTCCGGGTTTTCGAAGATGTCATTTTCGGCGTTGAGGAACTGAGCAACCAATGAATGTATATATCAATCAACAAACGTGATGCCTTGTACATGTAGGCTCCGTATTTCTTTCTTTATTTTGTTTTCCAGTTCCTCCTTCGATTCTATCGTTCCTGGTATTCTTATTTTTGTTGCTGAGATGTGCAGATGTTGAGTTGTTTTTTTTTTCTTTCGCTTCACATTATTTGTTTTTCTGCCATTTCATCAAGAATTAATCTTTCTTGCTCAAGCTCATGGCGCACTGAGTGAATCCGTTTATGCTTTCTATTCGCATGCTCTGTTTTTTCTTCTTTTGTTTTTTTTTTTTTTTTCGTTCACCCTGTGGAGTAGTAAACGGTCCATAATTTTCTGACGGAGGGAAGGGACATGACGCCTGATCCTTCGTTGCTGAGATTATCAGATGTTGCTCTATTTCCTTGACACTATTGCTCTATTTCTTTCTTTCCTGCCATTTCGTCTACTGCTCTGATGATGAAGGTGAGGGAAGGGAAATGACAATGTATATTCTTGGTTGCTGAGATTGCTAGCTAGACGGTGCTCTATTGTGAAGTGATATCATCGTTTTTTCCTTCTGTGTTACATTACGTGCTCTGTTTTTACCTCTCTTTTTTTAATATATATTTTTTATTTGTCCACTTCTCATCTTCCATTAGTCTATGGTTCCTTGTATTGAGTTATCATATCCTCCCTTTGATGAAGAGAGAGAACAGTTACAGAGTAACTACCGGATGTTGCATACGGTTGGTTATTAGAGCTCTCGGTTCCCTTCGATCGATTTTTTTCCCTTTTCTTGCTGCCGTTTCCTCTGAATCTTAATCTCTTTTATACACGATCATGAAAAGTGCTGCTTAAAGGTATTAACCTGTCACCTAGCTATGGCTATTTCTTATTGACCTTTGATCCTTCCCACTACCAGGGACACGGAGATGCAGAGCGGGACCAAGGGGCAACCGTTACGACTCTCGACGAACCACTTCAAACTAGTAGACGGGACACGTGGTTTCACCTTCTTCCGTTACCATGTATGCCTTTGCATCCTATTCTATCTAGATTAGACCCCAACATCGGATTGATAAAGTTTGCCCCTAAAATGAAGGTGACAATGTCCTATGAAGACAACGGACATGGGATTGGTAAAAGTGTCGAAAGGAAAGTTATGGATAGGATTAATTGCTCTTACACTCCTGAGCTGACAGAATCCGTGTATGATGGTGAGAACAACTTATACGTGCTCCATCCCCTGCCTCAGGATAAGTACAGCTTCACCGTTCGTCTTGATGACATTTCTTCAGTCAGGTAAGACAGAGGCTCATGTCTCAATATTGAACGATTATTGCATTTGCGCAATTTAGTATTTGACGGGTGCCGGTTTCGTCTCTCCTAGGACTAGAGGCAGTGGAAGCCCACGTTGGGGTGGCGAGAAAAGAATGAAACTTCAGCACCATTCCAGAACTATCCAGGTAGAGATAAGCTTTGAAGCCGAATTCCCCATACAATCCCTTCAGGCAACATTCCTTCGAGAGTATGAGCACCTTCAACAAGTCCTGAGGGTGCTAAATATCATACTAAAGCAGAATGTGGCTACCAAGTGGGTTTTACTGTTAACATGTTTAGTCTAATTTGATATCCCATATTCTAGCGTTGCTATAGTCTCAACGTTGCTGCTCATCTTAACAGGGCCTGTCTCCCCGTGGGACAATCTTTCTTCCCCAACTGCACGAACTACTTCAAAGATCTAGGAGGCGGTATCCTCGCATGTGAGGGCTTCCACTAGACCTTCTGGGCCACTCGAGTGGGTTTATCTCTTAACTTTGGTAAGACTCTCCGCCTAAAATGCGTACAGAGATTTCATTCGGTAGCTTTATCCGTACCAATTCCTCCCAATAGAAGTTATCACCGCAAACACACAGATCTGTCCACCTCTGTGGTTATCCAGTCGGGCCCGATACTAGGATTCCTACTTTTGAATCAAGATGTTAAAGAGGCATACGAAATTGACTGGAAGAAGGTTCTGAATTCTTCTTTCCCAGCACTCCAATACACGAGAGACCACTTGGATAAACTAGGTGCTCTTGCATTCTCTTACAGGCAGAGAGATCACTGAGAGGCTTTCGGATAAAACTTAGTCACTCCAACTATAGTGAGTGCAAAATCATTGGACTCAGTGAAAAGACCTGCCGGGAGCAGATGTGAGCTCTCTCCTGCTTCATCTCCTAGCTACCTTTCCTTCATTGCTCTATGTTCATTTTTAGTGTCATCTTCCTGCAGCATAACACCATATAGCTCAGCTCCCGATTGCCCCACTTGTGCAGGTTCTCAATGAAGCAGAGGAAAGGTGATGGTGTGATGGAGCTGACAGTGCGTGACTATTTTGTCAAGCACCGAAATTTTCACTTCTCCATTCAGTAGACTCTCCATGTATCGATGTTGGGCAACCGAGACGCCCAACTTACATTCCCATGGAAGTGGTGGATGGATCTTTTCTTGATTTATGAAGCGTGCAAGATACTTGAGACTGCCATTATCATTGTTGACATTTTCCTCTGCTGCATGCATCATAGCTCTGCGAGTTGGTACCTTTTCAGCGCTACGTTTGGGAATTGTCTGGACAGCAGAGAGCTTTACTCATCGAGAAGTCCCAGCGTAACCCTCAGGATTGATTGGAAGCATTGCACGATGTGAGGTTTCTTGGCCAACATAAAAGCTTATGTGTAAATAACACCAATGAGATGCAACTTCTCTCATGCCTTCACTGCTAACTTGATAGTGGCTGGTGAGCGTGCGATACTCCAATGATCCGGTCCTGCGCTCTGCTGGCATTCAACTCAATGAGAAGTTCCCCAAGATCACGGGCCGCGTATTATAGGCCCCAGAGGTTGGAAAATCCGGCTTTCTGCCGGTTTGTACTTCAATAGACTGAGATCTGTGCGATACATCCATTCCCAGTATCATCCTAGCATGATTTTCCGAGGTTTGTACTTCAATAGCCGAATTTGAGCTTAGTCCCCCAAGCTGGGAAGCTAAAAGGATAAGAATTAGTAATAGTAAAATAGCCAAGCAGCATGCCAGTATTTAATTGAGATGCACGACTTGTACAATTAAAAGAAAATTGAGATTTATGAATAGTGCCTTTGCATTGATCTTGAGGAGGACCTAGCTCAGTCCAACATTGTGAAACGTGGCTGTAGTAATGCATTGAGTGACTACTCCATATCCGCACAGTGTTTTCATTTTCCATGGACCTACAAGATGGTATTCAGTAACTGGGTGGCTGGTCATTCAAAATGACCACCTAGCATAGCAATTGTGGGTAGCACTCACCATAAATGTCGGAGTTCTTTCGAGGTAGGATGTAGAGAACAAACTCAAGCTGGACCACGGGCATCTTTGACTTGATCATATTGAACATTTCATCCACCCTCTTTTGTGGTGGGTCGTGCCTGAAACTTTCCTCCTCTTGGAAGATAAAAATTGGAGGTTTTGCTTGCTAAAATGAGTTTGAGAGAGAACAATTAGTATGCGATAGGCTTTGAGGGTGGAAAATTTTGAAAAAGGATACGAATCTTACCACTCCTTTTTTCTTTGCGCATTTGATCAGGATATGGTGAATGGAACGACCTCTCTCATTTCGAGGTAAATCAGCTTAGAAGTTCACTACAACCCACTTTTCTAGGATGCAAGGCTTCACAAATTTCTACAGAAAGTACAGTTGACGTATTAACAAATATTCTTAATACCGTAATTCTACAATTGGAGTCGACAGAAGCCTCATCCAAGTCTCTTGAATTGAAGAATCATATTGGAAATGTTTGGAAGAAAGATGGGAACAATGATCCAATGAACTAGCGGTGAACCTTCGGAAAGATAAATCAAGATTTGGGGTCCTTAGAATGTGTTGGTGCTCAGAAAGATGCCCCGGCTGAGATTACCAAGGTCATCCATCATAAGCCAACAAAGAATTTGCTTGGTGAGTAATTATTTTGTCCGGGGAAGCCTGCTGAATATGGAAGAGACAATCTAATCTCACTAAATATCTAAAGAAACAAGAAGGATATATGACTATCTGAGAAGCTAAGCAAAATTCCATTACAGTCTTATCAGCTTAAGGCATAAGCTTTCGCACTAATGCCTTGGGAAAGACCACTGCACATGGACTGGACGACATCCCTTGGAACGAGGGTTGGGTGTGCCAAAGTTTGGTTGAATTTGAATGTGAAGATGATATTTCGAAGACTCATGTCATGGACGTAGTGGGGAGTGATTTTGTAGTTGATATAATGGATGAAGTGGCCAAAAGCTTGTGAAGCAATAAACTCTTTGGGCACAATGTAAATGAAAGGAATGCAGCGAGTTGAAGGAGCAGGAAGAAATTGTAGCATTTCCTGAAGACGATATACAAAATGCAAGACGAGGAGGCAGTTGTTTTTTGTTGAAACGGAAGTTGAGGGTAAATACATGTTGAGCTTATTACTGGAGAGGAAGTTGAGCCTATTACTAGAGCTCAAGTTGAGCCCTCCTCACATTCTGCTATGACTGCACCCACAAGATTTGGCAGAAACTGCATCCAACTCCAATAGGAAGCAAAACTCAAAGAAAACAGAGGAAGAGGAGGCCGTTGTTGGTAAAATTCAAGCAGTTTAGTGCCAAGCTGCCAAGGAGGATAAAACAGGAGGAGGAACAGAAGAAGAGGATGATGTTCAACTTCAGAGTACAGCTAGTGGCAGGGAAATTCTAAAAATGGACTTGGTAGTTGATGGTTGATCAAGGGGCATAACTCTCACCTTATCATGAATGGACCACCTCCCTTCCTTGGGGACAAAGAGCTTTTCTTTGCCCATTTTCAGCTGTAGATCATAAATGGAAGAATGTAACAAATTCCACCATCCACAATACAAGCATGAGAGAAATTGGGCGGCAAAAAGAAAAAGTTGATTGTTTTCTTTCCAACCTCTGGGGCCTGTAATACGCGGCCCGTGATCTTGGGGAACTCCTCATTGAGTTGAATGCCAATAGAGCGCAGGACCGGATCGTTGGAGTATTGCATGCTCACCAGCCACTGTCAAGTTAGCAGTGAAGGCACGAGAGAAGTTGCATCTCATTGGTGTTATTTACACAGAAGCTTTTATGCTGGCCAAGAAACCTCACATCGTGCAGCGCTTCCAATCGATCCTGAGGGTTACACTGGGACTTCTCGATGAGTAAAGCTCTCTACTGTCCAGACAATTCCCCAGCGTAGCGCTGAAAAGGTACCAACTCACAGAGCTGCAATGCAGCAAAGGAAAATGTCAACAATGATAACGGTAGTCTCAAGCATCTTGCACGCTTCATAAATCAAGAAAAGATCCATCCACCGCCTCCATGGGAATGTAAGTTGGGCGTCTCGGTTGCCCAACATCGATACATGGAGAGTTTGCTAAATAGAGAAGTGAAATATTTCGGTGCTTGACAAAATAGTCGCACACTGTCAGCTCCATCACACCATCACCTTTCCTCTACTTCATTGAGAACCTGCACAAGTGGAGCAATCGGGAGCTAAGCTATATGGTGCTATGCTGCAGGAAGATGACACTGAAAATGAACATAGAGCAACAGAGGAAAGGTAGCTAGGAGATAAAGCAGGAGAGAGACTACGTCTACCCCCTGCAGGTCTTTTCACTGAGTCCAGTGATTTTGCACTCTCTATCGTTAGAATGACTGAGTTTTATCCTAAGGCCTCTTAGTGATCTCTCTGCCTGTAAGAGAATGCAAAAGCACCCAGTTTATTGAAGTGGTCTCCCGTGCACTGAAATGTTGGGAAAGAAGAATTCAGAACCTTCTTCCAGTCAATTTCGAACGCCTCTTTAACATCTTGATTCAAAAGTAGGAATCTTAGTATCGAGCTCGACTGGATAACCACAGAGGTGGACAGATCTGTGTGTTTGCGGTGATAACTTCTATCAGGAGGAATTGGTACAGATAAAGCTACCGAATGAAATCTCTGTACTCATTTTATGCGGAGAGTCTTACCAAAGTTAAGAGATAAACCCACTCGAGTGGCCCAGAAGGTTGAGTGGAAGCCCTCACATGTGAGGATACCGCCTCCTAGATCTTTGAAGTACTTCGTTCAGTTGGGAAAGAAAGATCGTCCCGCGGGGAGACAGGCCCTGCTAAGATGAGCAGCAACGTTGAGACTATAGCAACACTGGAATATGGGACATCAAATTAGACTAAACCTATTAACAGTAAAACCCACTTGGTAGCCGCATTCTGCTTTAGTATGATATTTAGCACTCTCAGGACTTGTTGAAGGTGCTCATACTCTCGAAGGAATGTTGCCCGAAGGGATTGTATGGGGAATTCGGCTTCAAAGCTTATCTCTACCTGGATAGTTCTGGAACGGTGCTGAAGTTTCATTCTTTTCTCGCCACCCCAACGTGGGCTTCCACTGCCTCCAGTCCTAGGAGAGACGAAACCGGCACCCGTCAAATACTAAATTGCGCAAATGCAATAATCGTTCAATATTGAGACATGAGCCTCTGTCTTACCTGACTGAAGAAATGTCATCAAGACGAACGGTGAAGCTGTACTTATCCTGAGGCAGGGGATGGAGCACGTATAAGTTGTTCTCACCATCATACACGGATTCTATCAGCTCATGAGTGTAAGAGCAATTAATCCTATCCATAACTTTCCTTCCGACACTTTTACCAATCCCATGTCCGCTGTCTTCATAGGACATTGTCACCTTCATTGATCGAGCAAACTTTATCAATCCAATGTTGGGGTCTAATCTAGAAAGAATAGGATGCAGAGGCGTACACGGTAACGGAAGAAGGTGAAACCATGTGTCCCGTCTACTAGTCTGAAGTGGTTCATCAAGAGTCGTAACGGTTGCCCCTTGGTCCCGTTCTGCATCTCCGAGTCCCTAGTAGCGGGAAGGATCAAAGGTCAATAAGAAATAGCCATAGCTAGGTGACAGGTTAATACCTTTAAGCAGCACTTTTCATGATCGTGTATAAAAGAGATTAAGATTAAGAGGAAACGGCAGCAAGAAAAGGGAAAAAAAACAGGAAAAAAAAATCAACCGAAGGGAACCGAGAGCTCTAATAACCAACCGTATGCAACATCCAGTAGTTACTCTGTAACTGTTCTCTCTCTTCATCAAAGGGAGGATATGATAGCTCAACACAAGGAACCATAGACTAATGGAATGGAAGATGAAAAGTGGAAAAATAAAAAATATATATTAAAAAAAGAGAGGTAAAAACCATAGTTTTAAAAACCGAACCGGGCCGGCCGGTTCGACCAGTTCAACCGGGAACCGATCACTCACCCGGTCTAGTTCCTTCAAAAAATCCAATTGCACATTAAAAGAGAAAAAATTCGATTGAACCGACCGGTTCCCGATCCGACCGGTGAACCCAATTGAACCCATGAGAAAACCGGCCGACTTAAAATTAAAACAAAAACAAAAACCTATTGTAATGTACCTATTTTATTTTACTAAATTTATATTTATATTTTATATTAAACTTTTATTTAATATAATGATTATATTAATTATTTTTATTATAAATTATATTCAAATTATGATATTATGTAAATTTATTAGTAATATTATATTATTAATATTATTTATTAAACATGCGGTTCAACCCATTGAACCTCCGGTCCGACCTATGAACCCATGCCTACACCGATTCCCGGCCCGATCCGGTTTTAAAAACTATGGTAAAAACAGAGCACGTAATGTAACACAGAAGGAAAAAACAATGATATCGCTTCACAATAGAGCAACGTCTAACTAGCAATCTCAGCAACCAAGAATATACATTGTCATTTCCCTTCCCTCACCTTCATCATCAGAGTAATAGACGAAATGGCAAGAAAGAAAGAAATAGAGCAACAGTGTCAAGGAAATAGAGCAACATCTCATAATCTCAACAACGAAGGATCATGCGTCATGTCCCTTCCCTCCGTCAGAAAATTATGGATCGTTTACTACTCCACAGGGTGAACGGAAAAAAACAAAAAAAAAACAAAAACAAAAGAAGAAAAAACAGAGCATGTGAATAGAAAGCAGAAACAGATTCACTCAGTGTGCCATGAGCGAGCAAGAAAGATTAATTCTCGATAAAATGGCAGAAAAACAAATAATGTGAAGGGAAAGAAAAAAAAAACAACTCAACATCTGCACATCTCAGCAACAAAAATAAGAATACCAGGAACGATAGAATCGAAGGAGGAACTAGAAAACAAAATAAAGAAAGAAATACGGAGCCTACATGTACAAGGCATCACATTGTTAACTTAATTCCTCGTTTGTTGATTGATATATACATTCATTGGTTGCTCATTACTAACTAATGCATGCACAAGCTAACCAATGTAAGAGTAAAACTCCATTTTTTTAAAAAACAATTACAAGATCAACAGCCTGAAACATTATTTAAGAATGTCTTTCATGTGGTTGATGGGTGATGCCCCTAATTCCTTCAATGAAATCATTGCTTGTGAGGGAAGGCAATGTATCTGCAGCCCAAACTAGCCTTGTTTTACACATGATGCTAGAGGACAACCTTTACATGAAAGCATTTATTCCAAAGTCATGGTCCCAAGTTTTATTGGCTCTCTCTCTCTCTCTCTCTTTGGGTCTTAGAAAATGGTTGGAGTAATGGTGGGGGTGGGGAGGGGGAAGAGGTTGCCTTTGTGGTGGGGCATTGCAATCACTTTCCCCTTTATGGTTGATGAACAGCTGATGGACCAAAAAATCTCACTCTCTACTCAAAGACTGAGTGAGATGTCTGAAAAGGGCTTTCCATATATGGAGAATAATAGACATCATCAATCAATTAGATCTGAATGCCAAGAGATGGAAAAAAGGACATGCACATGGTCCAAGTGGATGATACCTGGGCTATACGAGACGGTCCGACACACATGTAAGATTCATCAAAGAAGGACTCAGAAATGAATACCACGTTACACACTTGGACAATGTGTCAACAACAGTCGTGATGGATACGTGTCATCTTCTTTCTTTCCCCTGATCACAGAATGTGCTCATTAGATGGGAGTAAAAGCTACAGTGAATTTTACTTACAGCGATCAAATCTAGAAATCTTAATCTCAAACTGAAAGTTACTTACAGCTATCAAGGACATGTACTACTAAGGGGAACCAAAATGTACTCACTACCAATAGACATATCATACGCTATTATTATGTTTATGTAAACGAAAATGAGTGGATGACACCCTTGCGAAAATTGAGGAAATTTTTGGAATCACAAGTCAAATGAACCGGCCGACTCAGGTAAGGGCACTTGAGCCCATTCAGATGAAAATCCCCTCCCCTTTTCATTTCTTTTTAAAATAAATAAAAAATGGATAAATGAAATCTTAAATGCAACTCAAAATCTAATTTGATTGTTTTCCTCTTACTAATTTCCAGATAAAAGGAAGGTGGAAATCAGAGAAGATCCCTTCTCATCATATTCATGGAAAGAAGCAGTTTCTTGTACCATTAGAATCAGAACATTGTTCTTGCCTTGCATGGGAGGTAAAGCCGGAAATCAATAAGCTCATGCCCCAGATTCCAAATTCCAATGGCTCATGTACATATTAGACTCTGATAGATAGCTCTTTCTCCAAGCATTGCCCAATGCACAAAATCATGTGAATTAGGTGCCTGCAGTTGCCTTCTGAATGCTGCATATTCAGAGTCTAATGCTCCATTTCTAATGTATCTCCACCATATATTGGATTATCCACATCAATCCTGTTGTTAGTCTGGAAAACCTGACACCTCACCGAATTCTCGTGGAGATTAAACTTGAGAAACTTCATTGGTACCTCCTTTTCAGCCATCCTCCCATCTTTGCATTTTCTCGTGTCCTGGAAGGTTCTTTGATTCATCGGGCAAGTGGAGGATACAAGTGGCAGATCTACCTCATCGACCATTTCTGAATCACCATAGATATGATGATCGTCCCTCGCCTCTCCAGCCGATGAGAAGATGCCATCATGAGCACTTTCTTGAGTTCTCAGCTTGAAGACTGGAAGCTCGCACTCCCCTCTTGACTTGCAGACGATTGCTTTAGCATGGAGCTTCAGAATGTTGTTTTCAAAGATCTTCACCCCAAGATCTTCCACAGTCAGAAGCCACGCTAGAAGAAAGACAATGAGAATTTCCAAAGAAAGGAAAAAGAAGGATCTCTAAATAAACTTGTTAAAAAATTAGTCCAACTTCAACCTTGTCATTGGCCAAAGCTAGCTCAAGTGGGGATATGATCAGTGTCTATTTTCAAGACTCGGTCTGGTTTGATGGTCAGATCCAAGTCCACCCATTTGAAAGAAGATCCAAATCTAGGAGTGGAAATGTCCAGCAATATATTAATTTAAGCTAATTAAAAAAAGAAGAGAAATGTATTTTTATTTTACCATTTCTTATATATTTAGTCCAGATTGAAGGAGACCACTATTACTCCCTCGGCCAGGAACATTTTACCCGATTTTTTTGTTTTTACATTTTTGTCCGGACCTGTCCTAGCAGCCCAGCATTTTTGCTTCAGCCAGCCCAGATTTGGGAATGTGCTGCTTGACTCATCATCAGATTTATGAAAGGAGATGATATGGAGCAACATAAGTACCATAGTACTTACTAATAAGAGCTGCAGGAGAGGAAACAGTTGGCCTGCTTGTAATTTCTCCTGCACCAGTTTGATAGGTGATCCACTTGAACAATTGAGAAGGCAGGCAAGAGTTAGAGAGCGCATTCATATAGGTGTGGACTTTATTACAATCTCCATTCTCCCTGAAATCAAATACGATGATCTCAGAAAATCTATCTTTAGTATTTGGCTGTAACAACAATATTTGACAATATACCTAAAAAATCGAGTAGCGCTCTCAGCAACTAGCAACAGCATTACAGTTACATTTTTCAATCGCTCCCCACTAAGCTTCCATCCATGCGGGGAACTGATGAAGGGATAGTCAACCATTATCACAGCATCATATAGGACTTCTTGAAGAAGAACTTCATCTTCGAATCTCTGTAATTAAAAAAAAAAAAAAGAAAAAGCTTCCAGATACCTCTTGATGCTGTTAATTAAGTTTTTGAACTATATAACTGCCATTGCCAGCTACAGCAAAGATATCATGAATTCGGTCATAAAGTTCATAGATAAAACAGGAAGTTGAATGCAAGAAGACTTACTGTCTTATGAGGTGGGACAAACTAAATGAATTAAAGCAGAAAGTAGAAGTACTCACCAGTAGTGATGTGACAGGCAACACTGGATCCAACAACATCGTAAGAAGTGTATCTAACATCAACAACAGCAAACAATCACCTCCAGTAAAATAAAATGACAAAGGAGCACATTAAATAGTTCATAGGAAAATTTAGAAAACCCCATTAAGCATGTAAAGCAGCTCTCATGCAGTATTGAAGGATATGAGACAAGGAACCACAAATATTTTTTCTTAACCAGCTGCAAGTGTACATTGCCATTTGAAAATTTTTGGATTGATCAGGCCATACCCCTAAAGGTGGAAACAATGTCAGCTCCAATAAGCCAACAGCCAAATATACCTGATTTTCGAAGTTTTACTACACATGTTCTCTGTATGTTTTACATGGAACCTTGCCATGATTATCATCTAATAATCAAAAGAAAAGGACAACCCAAGACAAAACCAACCTACAGAATGCTAATGCTTACCTAAAAAGTGATAGCTCTTAAATCCTGATATCATCCTAACTACCCAATCATGCATATCCCTCTCCAGCTCTGCCCTCAATACCCGACTGTCGAACTTCAAGCACAATCTCAATGTGAAAGCCTCACACATAACAATCCCAGCTAAGAAACCACACCCACAACCTCCTCTTATGCTTTCACAAACCCCATCACTGATCACGGGAAAGAACCCTCTCACGTCCCTCCTAAATTTATCAAGCGCCCAAATCCTAATCAAATCCTCGAAACATGAACTTAGAGCCTCACATTCATCTTCTTCTTCAGTATCCCCGCCACAACAAATGCTAATGTAACTAATTATAATGTCCAACAAGCTCTCAACCTCTTTCCTCAAGCTCTTCCTGTCGATCACTAGCCCGTACAGCTCGTAAAAGACCGGGGCAAGAACAGCAACCTTTTTTAACTGAACTGCTAGAACTGGAACAACTGACCAGCAACTGAAATAAGTCCTTGACTCTCAAGACTGGCTCCGAGGGATCACCCGGAGCGAATTTGCCTGAGTGATAAGTGAGTGCGGCATAGAACCAAATGACTTCCAGTGGGGGTTCGGGCAAGGTTTGAAGTAACCGGGAGAAAATGGAAGTGAAATTTGAGAAATCCGCGGAGCCGTTCTTGTGTTCCAGTAGGAAGCGGTCGATCGATTCCCTGAGCATGGGGAGGAAAATTTGGGGTGAATTTGAAGTTTGAGAGCTCAGACTATCCATGGAGAGATTTCAATTGCGGGAAATTGGGTGGAATTTTTGAGGGATTTAACAATTAGGGTTTTGTGTTGGGCAAGTAAGTTTACCCTAGCTCTGCATTTTGGAGTTGGAGGAGGGGAAAGAGGAGGAAGATGGGAGGGAAAAGCGTGGGGGCATTATCGTAACGGGAAAATTTTTTGAATTTGGGATGTGCAGGGGGAAAAAATAAAAATAAAAATAAATTAGGTCACATAACACCTTTTTTTTAAATTTTAAATGTTTGTTTTTACAATAATATTAGTTACATGTTCTTGCCTTCTTTGTAAGATTTCAGGAAGTTCAACTCTTTTTATCATAATAATAATTATATTTTATTATATTTATTAATATAAATTTATTAAAATTATTCGATATATTTTTTTAAAAAATAATATTTTATATTCAATTTTTTAATAAAAAAAATTTATATTAAAAAAAATTTACCTTTAATATTTGATTTTATTTGTTTACATCGAAATTATTTAATATTTATTTTTAAAAAAATAAATATAATGAATTTAAATTTTTTTAATGAAAAAATTTATACTGGTAATTTTTTTTCCTTTGTAGCCCAACCGAGTGCATGCGAATTCAGTACTGGCAAGGCCTTGTCATCTTTCACCTGTGGAATAAAAAAAGAATGCATTGAGTTAATGCAACGAAGGTTTTTTTTTTAATTATTATTAATCTTGATATATAATAATTTTCTATGAAGACGTCTATAATATTCAATATTAATTTATAAGATAAGCTATTCTTAACTATATGAAGATAAAATGATCCACACTTCAATAAGTTTATTTTTCTAATAAAAATTTAATTAAATTTATTGAGTTAATTTTATGTCCACCATTGACAGTTTTTTTCTTAATTTCTATAACTTAAGCAAAACCTCAAACCTCATACTCTATATATGAGAAAATATATAATTAAGAGATATTTACACTTAGATTAATCGTGTCACACTTGAATTATTTAGGATTAAATGAATTTACAAATATTATACGGTACAAACAAAAAATTCACATATTTTTATCGTCACAATAAATTTTGCAAGCAATTAAAAGCCCATGATTATCTATTGGGCCTCCATCCATTCTTTTGCCCACTTTTAAATCGGGCCCATAAGGCCCAATTGCAAGCTCTCGCCTGCGGTTTGCCCAGGCGCTGCCTTCTCCGTTCATCCAACTATCAGGCATCTCAGCAACTGCGACTTCATCCTGCTTCTGCAAACGCTAGCTCTTTTCATCGCCCAGCTGCAGTGAAAAAGTTTATTATTTTCATTACAGGGTTTTACAAATTTGTAGACTTCCCGTCCGTGCTGATGATCAGCGAATGAGTTGATTGATATTCAACTGACTGTTTCCCTGAGCGATGCAGTAGCGGGAGAAAAAAGTTTCAATTTTTAATCGAGAACTTGTCTAAACTTCTATCATGTATGGATTTGATTGTTATGGAGTTGATAGAGATGAGAAAATGCAAGGGTCTCCAGATCTCAATGGGGCATTAGGTTTATGTTCATAATTCGTGTTCCTGAAAAGTAATAATTCAGAAGGATTTGTTCCTTTGCACAAACTATCGTGCGCTTGTTAGCGAAAAAAAAATTGTTTATTGAATTTTTCTTGCTGCTAGCTATCAGGAAAACGGAAGAAGTCAGATAGTTTATTGGGTCCAGCTTCTATGGAGGCCAGGTTTTCCGGTTTCTTAAGATTGTAGGAGTCGGATATAAAGCTAGAGCTGAGGCAGAAGGGCGGCTCTTGTTCCTGAAGTTGGGATACTGTCACGAGGTTGAACTCGCTGTTCCTCCCGCCGTCCGCGTGTTCTGCTTCAAGGACAACACTGTCTGCCGTACAGGAATTGACGAGCGGAGGGTCCACCAGTTCGCTGCGCTGTTCGGAATTACAGGCCTCCTGAAGTTTAAAAGGCAAGGGAGTAATGGACATTGATGGAGCTACCAAGAAGAAGCAGGGGGAAAAAATCGAAATAGGCCGGTACTAAGCTGTAGGATTTTATCAGAGCGGTTCATTGATGGAGAGCGTCAACTTGCTGCATAATGCATACGCACTTTGAGGTGCCGAGTTCCGTTCAGTGGTCTATTACCGGTTTCTGTACTCCGGCTGTTGGTTGAATTGTTTCAAGGAGATAGTCGAGAGGCAGCTTATCTTCGTTCTTGTACAACTGTTGCAAGTTGGGCAGCTGTAAGCTCCACTGTTTTTAATTCAAGAAATTTGGCAGGAGATAACTGCCTGCTGAGCACTTCTTTATGGGAGCATGTGTAACCCTTTTCTTTAGTTTTGCAAAGTCATGTCATGTTTATGGGCTGTCAACTAGTATCAGGGTAGGATCAGCGGCATGATGATGATGATGAATAACGAGTTACAACGATCAATCAAAAGATCATTATAAACTACGGCAAGCCTAAAAACCCGACAACCAGATATACCGAGCCCACTCATTAGGTTCTTCCACGCATTTTCTCTAAATGTTTTTCATGTGTAGAACCCTCATCATCATGTGTCCAAGTGTCTTAACCATCAAAATAAACATATAGGTACTCAACACCATATAATATCCAGATTAGTTAGTTAATCGATCGACGCACTCAAGCTGCTGGGCAGCCGCTACATACCTACCCGTCCTTCCTCCTCCTTCTCTCCCGTGTGACGCCCTGCTTCTGCAGCATACCACCAGCTCTGTTGTCGCCCGCCCGGCTGAATTTAAAAAAGAGGTAATCGTGTTTCATCCTACAGGTTTGTAGCAACAAGTTGATTAATTTGCAATTTAACTATGGCGATGCAATTGCTGGAACCGGAAAAGTTTCAATTTTAAGGGGTGCAAGAGTTGAGGAGAGATCTCAGTGGGGGAATTGCTTTTATATTTGTGCATTGTCTTTTTCTCTTATGTCGCGATCTTGATCTGCACAAACTGTTGTATGAGTCCTGTTCTGTTGAAAAAGGGAAGATATTGCTTTGGACGCTTACAACACTAAATAAATTTAATCGCTCCATGAGTTGGCGCTTCTCTTATGAGCCAATATCAGCTTTGCAGATGAGACAGGGGAAGAGAGATTTCATCTCATCCCTCCCAAACGAAGTTCCGTCGCAAATCCTGCGCCTCCTCCCCGCCCTGGACCTCATTCAGTTGAAGGGTGTCTGTAAGCTCTGGCACAAACTGATCACGTGCAAACATTTCATCCAAGAGCATCTCGAATTCTGGAGATCCGCCACCAGTTTCTTGTCTCGCTCGATGCATCGAGGGAGCTCAGGGGAAAAGGAGTTTCTCCTGTTGTCCCTCAGCATATTCAATGGCAGCGAGAGTTAGAGGCGTCCTGCTGCTGCAACGAGCAATGCTTTCCTACGATTCAATACACCGCTACTGTTCAATTGAACCCCTTGGTCTCTTGCGACGGATTGCTTCTCGCCTTAATCAAGCCAATCCATTATGACCGCAACAATCAGGCTCAACTGATTGTGTGCAACCCCTTGATGAAATCTTACAGGGAGCTGCCATTTGTGAGAGAGCTATACCAATACATACTCGACTCGTGCACTTGGACATTGGTTCGAGACGCTTCAGTTGGACGTGACAAGGTGCTCGGGATGACGGGAAAGAGGGACTTCAGTCGGTGTGTTGTCTTCGAGCTGCGTGGAGGGAAGGCTGCACTCATGGGCGGCTGGAGGATGTTGCGCATAGCTCTACCTCGGGGAGATTGGAAAGGACTAAAGAGTACCTCCAAGAATGGGAAGGTGCATTTCCTACTGGACAGCTCAACGGAAGAAATCATAGTGTCGGTGAACATGTCGACGGAAGAGTGGGAGGTCTCATCGATCTTTTTCTCGCCGCCTTCCATGCTAAGGGATGCAGCCGATATGTTATCAGAGTCCAACCGAGCTTTCTACCATGTTCAACCCTTGAATCGTTGGAGCTTCGAACTATGGATACTCAATGATTTCAACAATCCAAGATGGACTATGCACCTGCAAATTGACAAGGGTGGGCGTTCGCCGTTGGATTGGATGTCGCGCAGCTTGGTGACGCCGGTGGTGGTAGGGCAGGACGGAAGCAGGCTGATAATTCAATACCGGTGGGAGCAGCCTATATATTATGTATATGACATGGATTCCAAGGAGTGGACAACGCTGCATCTGGATCGAACTCACTTTCGCAGGCCGGGCGAGATGGCGCAAATTGGGTCCTTGGAGGAGCACCTGCTTCTTCCTCATGTTCATAGTCTGGTAAGCTGGAAATGAGCATGTCGGGTTTTATAATCTTAATCTGCCGAACGGTATAGAGGTCCAGCAAGCATAAGCGATAGATTAGTTTCTATAACTTGAAGTTCATCTGTTGGGATTTCCAGCTCGACTTGAATGAGTGGTGGGTAGCAAACTGTCTTTTAAGGGCACAATTCACACGACCTTTTAGTCGGCGGGGAATGAATAGGCGTCGTGTTGATGAATATTATAGGCGTACGATTGAGACGTCAAATATGCAAAATATATGACTGAAACTCCACCGTCGATCGATTGGCTTTCCGACAAGTAATGAAATCGGCATATATTTTGGGAATGGCGAGGCAAAATATTCTCACAAGAATTCTTTCGCCCACTAGACTGAAAGATCCGGAAATTCTCTCCTCCCATCATCGGTGAAATGGACAAAGCGGCCTTATCGTACTGGGCCGACCTATCAGGCCAGGCCGGAAAATTGCCAGCTCTCGGTGTCAACAATCACCGGTTGAAGTCCCGATGTAGTGTTACTTCCTATCTCTTTTAAGATCGGACCAACATTGCGAAGAAGTCATTTTACATCTTCGGCATTGCCAAGACCCCGTTACGTGTGCAAACACGCCTCTCGGACTGGGAAATAAACATCTCGATCCAAGTAAGTATGTGATGTTTTCTTGATAGGTGCAAACACGCGATGTCACTTGTCCTTACTGAATAACGTCCCTTAATGTCGCAATCAGTAGAATTGATCATAGGGGAGAAGAAGAAAAAAAAATCCAAAGTTCAAACTACCTTACTAGAATTAGATATATGGACTCCCTTATCCCTTTTCCTTTTAGATAAGTTTACAGGTTTGGCAATTAAGATTTTAAATATATATATATATATAATCAAGAAATCCTTATCGTATAATAATTATAATCGAATTCATAATATGAACTAATCAGATTCCCTGCTGCATTGGTCATCAAAGGGTGGGCGGATGAAAAGTACAAGATTTTGCAATTGTGATTCCTCACGTAGGTCCCCGACCCGTGCTTTCAATTTGTCATCTACTTATTAATTATATTTTAAGGGTGAGACACTGAGAGACTTTGGATTCAAGACATTGTCGTGGACTCATCCAATGCAATCAATTGACGTGTGGTGGGTGGGGCGGGGGGAGTGGGGCCACAATTTTGCATGTATTTGGACGGCAAATTGGTACTCTTTGACACCGACTCCTTCGCAAAAGCCAAAGGGTTCAAATAATGGGGGGGCAACAAATAACCCCATTATCACATATTTTCTTTTTATTGCGTACACATTGTCAAATATCCAATAAATCTCGAGTTTTTCTAGATTCTTGCTTAGATTTGACAATTTAGGATGCCCGATGACTTAATCATGTTGTATTGGCATGATCCATCGTCTTAACCATAGTTTTAAAAATTAGACCGGGCTAGCCGGTTCCCGATCCGATTCCTATAAAAGATCTAATTGCACATGCAAATATGTCAATTCCAATTAAACTGGCCATTTCCCGGTTTGACCAATGAATCCAATTGAACCGGTAGAAAAATCGACCGACTTAAAATTTAAAAAAATTTAAAACTTATTATAATATACTTATTTTATTTTACTACATTTATATTTATGTTTTATGTTAAATTTTGGTTTAATATAATATTTATATTATAAATTATATTTAAATTATGATATTATATAAATTTATTAGTAACATTATTTATTAAATATGTAGTTAAACCTATTGAACCTCCAATCCGATCCATATGAACTCATACCTACACTAGTTCTCAGCCTGATTATGTTTTAAAAGCTATCATCTTAACCGACCCAAAAATCTATGTCTAGGGTAAGGATATTTTGTGTTTCAAATTACCTCAACTCAAATAAAATAATTATTTAATTTTTAAATAAAATTTATATAATAAATTCACTGGGTTAGAATAGTTAGATATTATATTATTTTAAAAAAAATTAAAATAACTATTAAAATATAATTAATTAATTTTTAAATTTTTTATTATATTTTTAGGCCAACCTAATTTTTTCGAGTAATACTAGTATAAAGTACAATAGAATATCTTATATGGCTCCAACATCCCGATTTAGGTACAGTTCTTTCCATGATGTGCTCCGGCCGTGCCAGATCTTGGCAGGTCTACTTCACCTCTCTTCCTTCGCCTCCCTTCCTCCCTCTCCAGTGAGGTTGCCAGCATTTCCCGAAGATTCCAGCGCTCTCATCGAAATGGGAGGGATAGCCTTTGGCAGCTTTATTACCGGAGGGGAAGGGGCCAGCGAGGTAGCCTCTGTTGGTGGATCTCCTCCCACTCCTCCTCCCTCTCTTTTAAGTTGAAACTTTGTTTATTTTTAAAATAAAAATAAAAATTATTAGCAAAGAATGACATCATATGCCACATCAATTGCCACAACCAAAGTATTACGTTTTAAAAACTTTATTATATAGATATATTCTTTTAAGTTCTGTATATCAAAATGTCATATTTATTCATCGAAGGCTTTTGGTATCAGCGCCCCGTAGAAAGGGCTTTATCTCAACCGCTCAATCGATCCGAAAAATTGACTGAAAGTGGGCCCCGCAAACCGACGATAGCAACTGGATAGACTGAACAGGCAACTTCGTGGGACCCACTCGCAGCCAGTAGCATGCCATCGCCCCTCACTATTCGGGGGAAAAAGGGTGCCATGACAGAGCAGCGCTCGCCCTACCCAAAATTGCCCCACCATCTTCTTATAATTTTCAATTCACCCCCGTAAACTGACATTTGTCTCATTTTCCACCCAATATGTTCCGAAACTCCCATCTGACTATTTTCAAGAATGAATAAATATCGTGAAAGCATTGCCTAGTTAATATAAACAAAAAAAAACATATTTTTATACCCAATTTGATTTATATTGTTTTATTATACTTCAAAATATGATAAAAAATAAGTATTAAATAGTATTCTCGATAATTTTATAAGTATAAACGATATGTAATCATATAATAAATATTTGTAAAAATGGTCCGGCATCTTTCTTTCTTAGGGAAGGTGCGAAATTTGAGTACTGCACGTGAAACCAATTTATTATTCAAAGAATATTATGTATTTGTAACTCAACCCGATTTAAGCATTGATTAATCATAACGATTGATTTTCAAGATGTCATGTTGTACACATTGGATAGAGGATAGCAGCTTGGCCAGGTTCTCACCATGGAAATATGATGGCACATTTTATCAGAGGAACAATTACGAGGGTAAGGCTTCTCCAATTCAGTGGGCAATTTAAAAATACATACAATTAAATGGGGCCAAATGTATTCGAATAGAAAATATTGGGGCCAAATAAAATTCACCCTTCTTATTATATCCCTCCATTCAAGATCGGAGAATTCACTGAAGGTTGCGTGACACTTTCGGAGCTCGCCGATGAAAATCACGGTCGTCCTCGTCCTCCTCTCCCTCCTCTGCACGGTGCGCGTCTCCTGCCGCCGGAACATCGCGGGGGACGTCATCAAGCTGCCATCTGAAGCTTCGAAGTTCTTTCACGCCAGCGATGACGTCGATGACGACTCCCTGGGCACTAGATGGGCGGTCCTGATCGCTGGATCGAACGGATACTGGAATTATCGGCACCAGGTGATTCTCCTCCGAATCATCTTTCTCTGATATTCTGGTGTTTCAATCTGTTCCTGGAGTCTTTTCTGGCTGATTTTCACGCACTACAACTATTGCATGAATCGAGCCTCCATCTCTAAGTTCACGACTTCAATTTTTTGCTGTGACTGATAAATCCGTTCCCTCCTTTAGTGGCCTTCTGTTTCATTGTCACTTGAGATTCACGATGAATTCAAATAGTTTAACGCAGAGATTAAGGAGAAACTGAGCTGAAACTTTAAACTGCCGTAAAGAGGTTAACTGTATACGGAATAAGGTACGGAGAATTATCGACCAAGGCAGCTATTTTGAACTGTGGGACTGTGTATCTTGCAAACAAACAGCAAGATAATAAAATAGATTTTTTTTCGTTTTGCTTGGGAAAAAGAGGATGAAATAGAATTGCCACTGGAAGACTTCCATGAATTCGCATACACCACTACCCTTTCGATGGGGGAAGAGCTCATATGCCACCGGGAGTGATACATTGGTATTACAGAATCTCACTGTGGGATGTTTGTTTGGAAGGTCCAATAGGAGTGTGCACGTTCTATAGACCATTCGACCAAAAGAAAATGGGAGCAAGTAGTCTCACGTTGTTCCTTTTTTTTTCCCCAATTGATGACAAGTTGAATTGATGCTGGCTCTTCTTGCTTCTGCTTCCTAGGCTGATGTTTGCCATGCATATCAACTCTTGAAAAAGGGCGGCTTGAAAGATGAAAACATTATAGTTTTCATGTATGATGACATTGCTTTCAATATAGAGAACCCCAGGCCTGGAATTATGATTAATGGTCCTAATGGAGCAGACGTTTATGATGGAGTTCCTAAGGTCAGCATTTTACTTGGGTAATTTCTACTCATGCTGAAATTTTTTTTATGGGAAAGCCACAATACCACTGATTTTGCTGTAATTCATCTTTGTCTTGCAGGATTATACTGGAGAAGATGTTACTGTTAACAACTTCTTTGCTGCAATCCTTGGAAACAGGACTGCTCTTACAGGTGGCAGTGGTAAGATTGTGGATAGTGGTCCAAATGATCACATCTTCATATACTACACTGATCATGGGGGCCCTGGCGTGTTAGGTCAGTATCTCCCTGGAAATACTTATTAAATTTGAAGTTCATCTGCTTTTCGTTCTTCCAGGGCAGCTATTGTTCTTTTCCCAGTGTAGCCAGTGACTCCATTTATATCTTTTATAATTTGAAGCTGACTAGGATCTTGTTTTATGTTTTATAGTTTACCCTACGGATTACTTGTTTTCACAAGTCATCCTTATTCATTGAGTTTATATTGTAATTCTGAGAGCACTCGCTTACCTTAACCTTTAAACATTGGTTGACACAATTGAAAGTGGATTCCTTATTGGAGAATAATTTTCAGGTATGCCCACCAGCCCCTATATTTATGCTGATGACCTGATAGATGTCTTGAAGCAGAAGCATGCATCTGGGACTTACAAGAGCTTGGTAAGCTGCTATCTTCCTTTTGAGTTATATGATTATTATGATGCTTCTGGCAGTTCATAAGTGATTAGTTTCTGGCCATAAACATGATATCCGCAGGTATTTTATCTCGAAGCTTGTGAATCAGGCAGTATTTTTGAAGGTCTTCTTCCAGAAGGTTTAAACATTTATGCAACCACAGCAGCAAATGCAGAAGAGAGCAGTTGGGGTACCTATTGCCCTGGAGAGTATCCTAGCCCTCCCCCAGAGTATGAAACATGCTTAGGCGACTTGTATAGTGTAGCCTGGATGGAGGACAGGTACTATTCTTCTGTAGTTCTCGTAATTAATATGTCTCTTAGAGTGGAAATTCTTGAATTAGTGACATGTTCTGGGGTAAGTCAACTCAATATCAATGAATTTGATTTCTGCAAGGGGCAATCTCACAATATGATATTTTGGGGACTGATGTCCATCCTTACTTTGTCATCAGTGATGTACATAACCTACGGACTGAAAGTTTACACCAGCAGTATGAACTGGTAAGGATCCTATCCAACTGGAAGGAAAGGAAGCGCTTCTGAACATTTGCTTACTTTCTGCTGGGAGAATGAAAAAGGAACTTTGTGCTCATTCTGTTCCTTTTCTCACAGGTGAAGAGGAGGACTGCAAATGACAACTCTGCCTATGGTTCACATGTAATGCAGTATGGCGATATTGGGCAAAGCAAGGAATCTCTTTTCCTATACATGGGCACAAACCCTGCTAATGATAATTACACTTTTGTGGATGACAACTCCTTGAGACCTTCATCCAAGGCTGTTAATCAGCGAGATGCTGATCTGCTACATTTTTGGGATAAGGTAATATCATTCATATCATAATATAATCATGTGGCATGCTTTGCTTTCAAATTTTCTGAGGAGTTAATATTACTGGGCATGGGTCAGAACACAAGATTTAAACACTAACAACTACTAGATACAGATTTTAGGGGAAACAGTTGACCTTATCCATTACACAGGAAAGGAAATTGAAAATCTAGGGATTATATTTCTGATGCTATTAACTCCACTTCAGAACAAAGTTACTTCATATACACCTGAACTCAGGCAGCAAAAACAACTGCAGGCCCAATGCTTGAGCTGTAACAATTACATAGAGACACAATAATGTAGAATGCCTGCTGCCTTATAGTATTATATCCTCGTCTGTTGTGCAAGTTTTATGCTTCTTTAAGGGCCACAGCATGATATAGGCTTACATTCCGGTCAATTTCTGTTCAATTGTATGTTCACCTAGAAGAATAATATCCAGCTCTTTCTTTCCATTTTTTGCAGTTCCGTAAAGCTCCTGAAGGCTCTTCTAGAAAAGTGGAAGCTCAGAAGCAGTTTGTGGAAGTAATGTCGCACAGGATGCATATAGATCAGAGCATGAAGCTCATTGGAAAGCTCTTATTTGGAATCACAAGGGGCCCGGAAGTGTTGAGCACTGTTCGACCTGCAGGACAACCCCTTGTCGATGACTGGAAATGCTTGAAAAGCCTGGTGAAGATCAACCTCTTTGTGAACTTTGCATTGGGCTGTAGAAATTCCTAGAACCATCCTCTACATATTTCTAGACTACCGAGAGTCCTGTCTGATTACTTCAAGTATACTAGTTTCAACATTTTCCATTCGCATTGGATTGTGCAGGTAAGAACATTTGAAACTCATTGCGGGTCCCTTTCTCAATATGGGATGAAGCACATGAGGTCCCTGGCGAACTTCTGCAATGCGGGAATCAATGCAGAGCAGATGGCCGAGGCATCAGCTCAAGCCTGTCCCAACATTCCAGCTGGTCCTTGGAGCTCTCTCCACCAGGGATTCAGTGCATGAGCAGATCCACGCCTCTTCCCTTAACGGAAACTAAAATCCATCAGGGCACAACTAGTCCCCTCGTCATTTGGACCGGTAACAATTGTCTGCACATATTAAATGTCATACGCCTACTGTACATAATTCTGAAGCAACATCGTGTTAAGTGTTATTGCATCTGAATATTTATGGTAGAAAATGTACAGCTGCTTTGCAGCTGACTGACACATATTTCTCAGCTCTGTCTAGCTCGTATGTTTGTGGTATGTGAAAAGTAGTATGTTGGGATATGACCTCTTAGCATATTCTGGTGAATTTTGTGTGCGTGCAACAATGAGAATTGATTAAGGTTCTCATAGTTAATGGACAGCAGCCACAGGATATAATAGAACAGCTTCTCCGGATTTTCCTTTCGTAACCGGATTGATAATACCGTGACAATGAACGCAGGGCACTAGCCGGTTAGTTCTGCCTTATGAAGAAATGTTAACAGCATGCGTAGTTACCTTAACCTGCTCCTTCCAATTGTTTTGTTTGCTCAGTCTTCGATGTCGTTGGCCGGATCTGGCTTTCTGAGGCCGGAGCGGCACTCGACCTCACGGGCCAGTCTCTTCATCCTGGCCCAACACAACTGGGCTTTCCGAAGTCTTTTGCCCGGGGACCCGTTTTGACCCGAAAGTTTTGCTTCCGATTACACCATGAAGTTTTTCTAGCCTCTCAAATTGCCCCACGGTTCAAGACCTAAATGATGTTTGGGTAATTGTAAAGTTTGATGTGATTGGGATTACATCAAATTTTACATTACAAATGGTATTGTTTGATCATAAAGTTTATTATAATCTGAAAAAAATGATTTAGGACACTTGGAATTTTTGTATTACAACAACTTAGAGTGGTTTCAATATGTTCAAAATTTTCTTGGTGATCTCAGCGATCTCTAAGAGTTAACAATAAACAAAATAATCGACCATTGTCACTTGAATGCTGCACGACTGACGAGCCTTGATCAGAAGTGTCGATTCTTGACACTGAACTCGAGTTCTGTTGCACGAGTTCAAGTGGAGGCAAATTAAGGGGATCAATGCACAGAAAAGAAAAGGTCATACGAAGGGGTGGCAATTGTCAGAGTTGTTAAACGGAGTGGGTTGGTACAGAACTGGTCCGTAACCGCTCCTATTGGATTGAGGGGTGGTTATAAATCAGGTCAGTAATATAGGTTTGTTGAACTATAACCTGTACAGACAGTTAACCATTAGGAAGTTGGCCTGAAATCGTTATGAAACCGAACTGCACTAGCCCGAATTGTGAACTATAGCCCTCCACCTGTCAAGCGCTACAATCTCCTACAATTTGTTGAAAATCAACCGTTACAAATTGGTTGGGTACCAATCAAAGTACTGTTGATCCAATCTAATCAAAATATTGTTCACTTAATCAAATTCCAAAGTAACAGCGTTTAAAAAAAACCCACTCATTTATAAAATATTCATTTAAAATAATTTTTTAAAAAAATTAAAAAAATATACTGTTCACGGACCAAATCAGCCCAAACCATTAATCAGCCCGATTATAAACGGTTCCTGACCGATTCATATTCGCCTGAACCATGACTTATAACCGGATTAGCCCATTAAGCAAATAGGCCAAACCGTAATCAGATCTAACAGTTCCAAGCTAGTTTTGAACCAGCCCGGACCGCCCTTTTAACACTACTAATGGTCAAGAATGCTAACTGTGGCCTCAGCGACATCGTTTTTCCTTCGGGTTACTTGAACGGCTCTATTGTAGAATATGGTCAGCATATCTGTCGCCCAGCTTCGCTCAACACCGGCCGTTGATTTGCGAAGAGAGGGAATATTATGTAATAATACTTCTTTTTTTAAAAAATAAGTAACATAGTAATACTACTTCAAATAATAAAATAAAGAATAAATTTAACATGACAATATCATTGTTAATATTGAAATTTTTAGATCCTGAGATCAATTTTCATGAATCTTATTATTATATATGTATATATATATATATATATTTCTCATTCTCTTTTTTAAGTCATGAAAGGGAGATGCTGCACACAAGGCGCTGTGCCAGATCTAACCACGGTTGGTAGTTAACTAACACCATGGTGGTTTGTTCACTCGACCAAGCAGTAAGCTCCACGCCACAGCGTCTCTTCCGACCCCCAAAAAATAAAATAATAAACAAAAATAAATTAAGCTGTTGGATTGGATGGATAGATAGATAAAGGCAGCAATGTTATGGTTAAATTGTCGAGTCTAGCCCCTCTACTTCATCGTTCATCTAATTCCGTCCTCGATGTGTAACATCCACATCATCATAAAAGTAGCCGCCCTGCCCCTACCAGGGTGAGGACGTTGAATGAATCGGCTTGCCTTGGCTGACTCGCCGTCACCGACTCATTCTTGGCCGGCCGCTCCCCGCTGGTACGCGTAGAAAGAAAACTCAATGAGCCGTTCCTGTGTTGGTGATGGCGTGTGCCCAAGTGATCACATCTCGTCAGCCCTTACTCCAAGCTCTATGGGATCCCTTTTAGGTAAGCTTCTAGACTCTCTCATGCTCTCTGATATTCCTCCTCAGATCCGCTCCCTAACCCTGCACCGGGAGGTTCGTCTGAGTTAGTTATAAGCCATGAAAATTATGCGGAAACAGCTAATAAAAATGATCGCTATCCTTATTCAAGAAGAAGCTCCATTTAATTTTTACACCATTGGCTTATTTCATAGCCAATAACATTATTTAAAATGTGGCTTATTCATTCCCAGTAACTATTCAAGAGTCAAACATTTCATACTCACTAAGGTACAAATATACGATTACTCCAGTTTTGATTTCACATTAAATTCTCATTTGAATTCTAAGAAAATTTTGAACTCATATCTCATAAAAATCAATAATATAATAATTATGTAAACATTTTTATATTATGATAGTTTTTGTTTTATTTCTAATATGAGATTACGTTCTCAACCAGTTTTGTCAAAGGATTGTGCATATGAATGAAAGCACGAGGACGAGGGGTTGAGTTTTCTTGAGTGAAAATTACTGATAACAAATGAGAAAAATGTTCAGAAACCGTACTCTTGACCAATTTGACCGATTTAGTTTGGGTATTATAAATGAAATATATATATATATAACTAGGCGAATTTTATCTTTAAATAATGGACTTAATTTGAATTTATATTATTTATAATATATATAATTTCGGAATTATTTTGTAAAAAAAACTCTTATATGAATAAATTAATATTTTCTTTATTTTCAAAACATTATTGATCATTTAGTACGGATTCGGGCATGCCTCTTTTTAAAAAAAAACACATTTTTCTATTGATTTATATATCGAAAACAAGTCGATCTTGTATCTTCCCTAAGGATTCAAGATGAAAGCTCATTCCTCTACATCCCAAAACTGAGAGAGAAAAGGGGAGAGATAGGGGAAGAAGAGGCTTATTTGCTAACTACCACCTCTGGTCAATATTGTCGGAGAGGTCGTCAACAGTTGTCGAAGCCCCAACTCGAAATCGATCCCTCGGCTCCGACCCTGGACAAGGTTGCTGTCGACTCCCAAGGATTTCCGACGACACTGACCAATGGGATTAGGGAGGCCAAGTGAATTTAAAAAGGATTAAAAAAATTATTTAAGTAGGCTGGTACTTAAAATTTCAATTACAAAAATTGAAGGGTAGTGGTGCATCTTAGGGAGAGAGATCTTGCACAGGGCCTTTTGCTTAAGGGTTCTGTGAGCAAAATGGCTTTGTCAAGACCTTTAAGTGCCATTGTCGATGGCCAGTTCTATAAACCCTACAACCATGGATCTTATCTGGGTCAAAACAAAGCCAACGTGAGGAGAACTGATGCGGTGGTAATTAATTTTTTATTGTAATTATTATTTTATATTATATTTTAATTATATATATTTTAAGGGTACTGAATTATTCTTGATTTTATAAGTGACTTGATATATTTTCACTTAAAATTTTAAATTAATAAGTGGTAATATTAAATTTTCTTATAAATTTATAATTTTTTATTATTTAGTTAATATGAGATTATATATCTCGATAAAGGGAAAAATTTCTTTTAATACCAGCCAAAATTTGGAGCATCTAAGATCTTGATGGGCATGTGTTTTTTGTGCTTATTTGAAGGTCAAGTGGTGTTTGGACCGGCTTAAAAGCACCTCGTGGACTAATCCGCCTATGTGAACCAGCCAAAGGCGAGCCATAAATGGTCCGTATAAGGAGAGGAAGGGTTGGCTGGCTCCTAAGGGATTTTTGTTTTACTCTCGCCATGTTTAAGGTGAAAAAAAGGCGTAGATATATTATATTTATCATCTAAAATAAGGAAATTTGCGATAAAAATAGTTTTAATCTTCAATATCATAATAGACTGTGTAAAAAATTTTTAATGGTTGATGATATATCTAAAATATTCATATATATATATATTAAAAATTTATATCTTTCCCTTTTCTTGAGTAGGGTATGTAGCCAAATTTCATGAAGATAAATTAAATAAGAAAATTAATAAAATAACCATAAATTTTAGGGCAATTTAAATTTATACTATCGTTGGATAAAATGATCACCAAATTTAGTTCTCGTTAACCATCTATCACCCGTCACCCTTTTCGTCCAAATGATTGATGGAAGGCCTAATGGCAAATTAATGAAATTACTTAAATGCCCACCTAGCGGGAGGGTAAAAGACGAAATTGCCCCTCCCATTCCACTGAACTTGCCGCGAAGGAAAAAGCGAACGGTGACAAGATGGGATGAGAGTCCTGTATCCCCATTTTACCCATCATGTTGGGTTACTCTTGTGTTCATTAGATCTCTGGTATATATTTGAATCTTCTTGTTACATATTTGATATGAGATTTTGATCATTACATATTCATCTTTTTTTAACTTTAGCTTTCTTGCTGAGCTCTTGAATTGGGTTCGAATATTCATATTTTTCATCATTTTTTAGCTGGGTTTGGCTAGTGGATATCCTCAATAATTTACTTGCAATCTATCATAGTTGTAGGTTAGAGCCGATTATGATATTATATGTAATACTACAGACGCATCACTCAAAAGCGCTAATTTAAATTACTCTTGAATTATCATACTCACATATATATATCCAAGATCTCCCCCATTGCATAGCCCATGCAGGATCCGGGTCATTACAGCGACTGAATCAGGTGGAATCTCCCCTCATGCGCTCTAATTTTCGAAAGCCTCAATTTTGCCTCCACCCTGCTCCGAAAGTCATTATACGCGGAAGGGGCGGGCGTTTTCAGGCGGGGGGATCACGACCGTTAAGCCTTTCCCGTCAGCCATCCGGACGGAGGAGGTGACGGACAGTGGACGGTTAACGGAAAAAGGCAGAGCTCGTGGCTTCTTCTGTCCATGATTGAAAATCTGTGGTAAGAATTTAAAAATCCCTCTTCCATAAATGTCGCTTAAAACAAGGGATAATCATCATATGAATGCCACGAGGAAGGTGACGACAGTCGGGTCAAAATCATTTTGGCTCATACATACCAAGAGCCTGTGCTCTCTGTAAATCCGAATCTCTCTACCCGTGAGATGAGGTTACGTATGATTTTCCACTTTCCATTTGTCATTGTTCCTTTTTTTTTTTTTTCAAAATTTCAAGGCCCAGCCCATTTTGTTTTCTCGGTGGCTCTCTCTCCCCTTTTTCTCCTTATAAGTTTTCTGTCTGCTGTCCTCTTGAGCCTTGCCGCTTCCGCCTCTTCTCTCTCTCTCTCTCTCTCTCTCTCTGTCTCTCCCCCCTCCATCTTCTTCTTGCTCTCTGCGATCTCTGATCTGCAACGCAACTTCCTCCACCCCCATGCAACCCCTCCGTTATCGCCCAACTGAGGTGAAGACGGCGACGATTCCTAATCTAATTGTTTCTCTTTGCAACCTGTAGATTTCTGAATAAACAGTCGCAGGATTGAATTTTGCTGTTTTTTTCTTAATCCGAGGCAGAGATTGCTGCTCGAATTCGTACGGATTCCTCCGAATGACTGACGGATTCCGTGCTGCATATTTGTTCCCGCAGGCGCATTCTTGCAGCTCCCGGCAGCTTCTGGGTGCACAACCGGAATCGATTTCCATGATTCCTTTCTGTTGTTAGAGGAGCTTCTCTACGGGAGGGCAGATCAGTATCTGGATTTCGAAGAATCGGAATCCTACATGAAATTCGAAGATATGACCTTGGAAATGTCGAGCTTTCGCTGAAGACCGGAGAATTCGAGCTATATTCAGGTAGGGAAATGATTCCGGTTAACAGATTTGACTCTCTCAGCGTGGATTCTCTGGTGCTTATCCGGGAATTTTTAAGGCTTGCCTCTCAGTTTCGCGCCTTCTTTTGGGTAAACAAGCTCTCATTTGCTTTCCCGTTTTGGTAGTTTACAGGTTCCTGGGACGAATCGGCCTTCTCTGTCTCTGGTCGGAATTCCGACAAGCATCGAGCTTTGTCTGGCGGAGAAGTTAGAAGTTACTGGTAATGCGTTAAATCTGCGTCAGCTCCACGTTTGAGGTTTGCTGTTTTCTTGGTCTGAGCTGAAGAACCCACTATCCCAGCTTTCTCCCTGAGAAACCAGCTCATCGGAGCTCAGTTTCAGGAAGTTCTCCTCCGTTCCTTGTTTCACCTGAACCTGTCAATTTTGAGCAGTTCTGTTGGATTTCTGACAGACAAACTCC
Source organism: Sonneratia alba (assembly GCA_900174645.1). Classification (NCBI taxonomy): domain Eukaryota; kingdom Viridiplantae; phylum Streptophyta; class Magnoliopsida; order Myrtales; family Lythraceae; genus Sonneratia; species Sonneratia alba. The sequence continues at coordinate 1,364,845 of FWPY01000001.1, read as the reverse complement.
AATCCTTTTCAATTTCTCGTGGGACGTTTCCCCCCCTCTTTACATCCTCATTAATCTCCCAAGTTCTCCTCCTTTTCTTCCATCGTTATCTTCTTCCTATTATTAGATCCTGTTTTCTCTGTTCCTCTTTTCTTCCGTCTTCGAATTTTCTTTGGATTTTGGCGGCTGCCTCCTTGCGATGAATCTGATGCGGAGCTTCTGGCCCCCTCTTATGGTCGGAAGCACCCGAAAAGGAGTTCTTTCCTTTTTCTTGGGTGGGATTTTTCTAAAATTTCCCGATCTGATCTTTGGCAAGCTGAACGTTAGCTGCTCAGGTGAGGAAATCCCCATTTCGGGTTGCAAAACTCGTATTGTTAGTTCGTTTTCCTCCCTTTTCCTGCATTTTCTTTCAAACAAAGGAAACCATCGAGGAAAATTCTGATGTCGTCTGCTCCTTCCTCTCCTCCTCTTCAATCTCTGCTATGATTTCCATTTGTTTCTGTCGTTCATTTGACTGATTTCTGCCGATTCAACTTGTTCTTCTCGCATGGTTTGCCAAGAAACAAAAAACTTGTTCTTCCCGCATCACCTTCACCATTTCTCGATTTTCAGCTCACCCCGCAATTTCGCGCTGTTCATGTTTTTACCGTTTAGTTTTAGAAAGCCACAACCTTTCCCGTTTGAGTAAAATTCTGGTGGAAATTTTAGATGACCCATCAACAGAAAGATGAAGAAGCTGTGGAGTCTCTCTTTTCCTTTGAATGGAGAAGCTACGCAGCTAACCCTAGTTTACTCAGAGAGAATAAGAAAACAGAAAAAGAAAAGGAGGGAATCTCAATTAGCTCTTAAATGTGAGATTTTGAGTTTTCCATTTTCATTTTCAGATGTCTTTATTATTTTTAATCGAGTTTCCTTTTTTTGATGGGACAGGTATATCAATTATTGTATAAATAAAAGATGGAAAAGGATTCTCTCAGGTCCAGCAACAACGGCAGCCCGAGCAGATCCGGAGGAGCTGAGGGGCTGCTGAGATCCAGCTCTGAGGCTGCCAGGCAGACGACGACGTCGGACTTCGTGCTTCAGTGGGGCAACCGGAAGCGGCTCCGGTGCATGAAGGTCCAGGTGAAAGACGACTCGGCGGCCACCGCCCACAGAACGACCGCCAGGATCGACCGCCGGGTTGTGAGGGTGGATCGGGAACTGGGCCAACACGGAGCCGCTACAAACACGAATCACGGCAATGGGCACCTGAATTTACGTCATCGCCCGTGCTCCACTCCCATGCCCCCACCTCAGCGCGTTCTCAGGTAAATTACGAACTTTTATCTTATTAAATTGATTGATTGAACAGTTCCCTCTTCACCTCCGCCCATCCTCTCACTCTCCACCCTTTCTCTCTCTCACTGTCTCCTCGCATTGCTTTTGCGTCGGTTCCCCGGAGCGTGTAATACACGCTCCGGCGGCGTGGTGGTGTCAGGGGGTTGATCGGCTGAGCTCAGTTTCCTTTATCTTCACTGATGGTCCTCCTTTCCTTAGCAATTCATTTCGGCTTCCAAGATAAGATTAAACATTTGCAAAAAGGGTCATGGAATTGCCCGATTTCATGTTTTTGTCCCTTCCTTTCTTTGTTATGCGTCGAGAACAAACACGTGTATGCGCATGAAAGTTCAAAACTCGATACATGGGGGGCCCGGGGCCCGGGGAATTCTTGCAGTTTAGTCCTCAAACATTCGAGAATTTACATTTCTCAGTCCCTATATAAGTTAGGCCATGAGATCTCGAGGATCTTATCTCCTAGATCTGTCTTGGTGATGGGCTCACTTTTCTTTATTTGAACAGAGGAGACCGTCACATGATCTAGTCGATGAGGCCCGATTCGTGTTAATTTCCGGGGTACCTACTCGAACTACTTGTTCCCCTAGGTAAGCCCGATCAGTTTTTTTAATTTTCCTTTTTTAAATCTATTGTGGTGTTCTTGGCTTTCGTTTTTTCCGTATCCTAGTACGGAGGTCCTTTGGTCCTCCGATCAGCTACCATCGCCACGGTCGGGTCACTTGTTGTACGGTCTCTGGAGGTCACTGATCGGAACAGATCTAAGGATTGAGATGTGGGAGATTCTCTCTAGACCGGAAACCGGTCGATGTCTTTTTGGGAAGATGGGAAGGGTTATTTGGATGACAAAGATTAACTGACTGCATGAAAAGCAAGCTAGGGTTTCTTGAATTTTTACTTTCTCTCGGTCGATTCTTGGAATTTTTATTTGATCATCACATATTGGGTCTCATGAATAATAATCCATTTATTATTTTTTTTGCCTTTTTTTAACCATAAAGTAAGGCTTGGGCTGTTTTTGGAGAGGGTTATTTTCGTTCGTGTCTAAGATACATTTATTGAATTTGTGGGTAAAAATCATTTTTAATAACTAAAAATTATTATTTTTTGGGAGGGGGGGTACGATCCGCCGGGGCCCAGACGCGACGCGTTGCGAGTGCATGACCGCACTTTTGCCCACCTCAACTTGTTCACCAGATATTTTCCTTTTTTATTCTCTTGGTTTTCCTTTTCCCTGGGATTTTCATTTTTCAAAAATATTTTTACCGAATAATTTAACCGTCAAAATTTAAATCAAATAGCTTATTTTCAGATGATGGTGTCGAGGTGTTTCTCTGCTTTTTCCTCTCTTTTTTTTTCTTTTTTTTGGGTGTAGAAAATGTTTCAATCAGACACATGATGGCTTGATTGGAATATTGTCAACTTTTGGGCAACTACCGTTCTCGTGATTATCTCTTGGTAATGGGGCACGGGGAAAGGTGGGCAGCGATGGGGTCGTTCTCGTCAGTCTAATCACCATTGGACCTCTCTTGGAATCGGGGGATCAATTCAGTCGTCATCGATCAACCCGATAGGCACTCATCCTCCCTTGGAATTCATCGCCCTTGATCTAAACGGGGCCCTTTGCTCCGATGGATCTCAGCCGTCGTCAAGTCCCTCCCTGTCCCGAGTCGAGAGGGGGTAAAAGGGTCAAAACGCTCCCTGAGCTATTTCCACTTTTGTGGTGCTCCCGACTGTACATGATAGATGCCCCCGACGATGCTGTTCCCACTGGAAAAAATGGACCAAACGACAAGCTTCCAACCTGTGACCGAACTCCAATCAGCCACGGTCTGATTCCGGTTCCGGTCAGGAATCTTATCCGCTTGATCTCCAAAGCCAATCTTGCCACGTGTCCGAAACTCAGAGATTAGACCCTTTTCTAAAAAAAATAAAGCCATCGCACGGAAGCCCCTCCTAATAATCTCATTGGGGGGGTGGGGTAAAGAAAAGGAAGTCACCGTTGTTTTACCGAATTGTTTATTTCATCGTTTACCTCGAACTCCTCAGTATTTTTACTTTGCGTGACCTGGAGGACATCATCAGGGCCCCTGATCCAGAGATCACCTGAAGGGTGTTTCTGTAATTTGGTGATTTAATCAGAGGGACAGGGTCCTTTTTTTTTTTGGGTGAGAAAGGGAGAAATTTCGTTTAGCTTTAATGCTTGTTGATGATGACAGTGATGATGATTCGTTGAGATTGGTGGGTTTTGGTGCTCTTTCTCTTCTTCCTCCGCAGGAACTCTGAGAATTCAGCTGCCATGAGGGGCCACAGCAACGGCGGCCTGAGGAGTTTCTCCTCGCCGGACAGGGGTGTCCACGACCGGAGAGGCGCCCACCACCACCATAACGGCCACCACCACAATGAGGGCAACAAGTCGGGCGCGTCATCGGAGACAGCCCAAGACAGCAAGAAGGCTGGCGGTGGCGGAGGAGGCGGGTCTTCGTCCGGCGGAAGCGGGGAGGCGGCGGCTCTACCTGTGTGGCCGCCCAAGTTCGTGATTGCCCTGACCAACAAGGAGAAGGAGGAGGACTTCTTCATCTTCAAAGGGTCGAAGCTCCCCCAGCGGCCCAAGAAGCGGGCCAAGATTGTCCAGCGCACAGTCAACGTAAGATCCTGCAATCTCTCCACCCCTTTTAGCACTCCTTTTTTACCCGGCAGTCATAAACTCGACATATTTGCGTTGCAGTAATCGGACTTTAATCTGACCTAACTGACAACACAGCAGAGAATTCCATCGGTTTAGAAGTATGGATCAGAACTCAAATCAGCCACGTTGATGGCAACGCGACGGATGCATCTTTCTTTTTCTTCTTGGACCGGTGTTCTAAAAGGAAATTACTGTTTTTTGTTTTTCGGCTTATAAAATAATTAATCATTAATAATTAAATATATAAAAATATTGGGTGGGTCGTTTCGTTGTCGTTTTATAGGGAGTGGGTGAGAGAGGAGAGGACAGGAGCGCGTGGAAATAGGAAATAATTGAGATGAGCTGTGGAAGAATAATTGAGAAGGGTCGTGGTGGGACCCTCTGGTGCTTTGTTGCTCTGCCCATTTTGTGCGTCTGGTCTGCTCCACTGTACCGCTCCCTTCACTTTTAGCTGAGATGGGAAGGTGAAGATCAAGATTTGGTTGATGGGCAGAATTTATGATTATAATCTTAATTTAAATTTAAATTAATTAGAATATTAAAATCTGAATAAGGAAAAAGGGCCGTAAAAGTCCAAAAACGAGTATCTTGGACTTCTCTCCTCTGGAATGGGCCTCCATGGGTTCATGATCCTAGTGGGGATTCCGGGTCATCAACGACTGAAGCAGTTTGTTTAATTTCGGTTGGTGCATTTTGATTTGGGATAATAGGGAACCCAAATCGCCCACAAACTTTTCCTGACAGTGTCGATATTTATTGCAATTGTTTCTCTCTTTTCTTCCCTGGGCGAGTTGGTGGGAAAGGTACAGGTGGCAGTCACTGAGTGGCTGGCGCACCTAATGGCAGACCTTTTTTTTTTTTTGGGTCTGGATTCGGTTTGAGAGTGGGTCATGTGTCACTGTCTAGTTGGGAGCCACAACCTCTTTGGTTTTTAAAAATCTGTTTTTTTTTTGCGCCATGTTTGCTTTGCTTCTTGGAGACGCTAAAAGGGCGGAAACTTTCAAACGCGGTGTCTGATGTTCCTTTGTTTATGGCAGCTGGTGTGCCCCGGTGGTTGGCTCTGCGACTTGACCCTCGAAAGATATGAAGTCCGGGAGAAGAAGATCTCCAAGAAGGTAAACTCGCACTCAACACTCCCCGAAACACTTCTGCGATAAGAGATCTTGTGTTTGTGTTGTGTGTTTGTTCATCGTGCGTCCATGGTGGGGGATGTTTCTGACGAACCTTGTTGGTATGTATCGCGGTGGTGCAGAGACCGAGAGGGTTGAAGGCGATGGGCAACATGGACTCTGATTCCGAGTAGTGACCGAATATTTGAGGTTCGTCTTAACGATCTTCGGGAGGGAGTCGGACTGGCTGTAATTTCTTAGTTTTTGTTTCTTCTATTCTTCCCCCCTCTTTCGGGTCGGAGAAATTGCTTGATAAATGCTGGGACGATGTAAATTATCCAACTCGCAACATCAGTAAGAGAATGGAAAAAAAAAAAAAGTGATAGAAAGTTTTCCCAGCTCCGTCCCCTGTTTTCCTTCCCTTCCTTTTCCCCTGTTTTCCGGCTGCATGCACTTTGGGAAAAAAACTGTCGTGCTTGAATAGTTTATGGAATGAACCGGTCGCAGGCATGTTTTCCGAAGATTGCTTGTAACGTTAAAACTACACCATGGGAAGGGTGAAGAATTCCATCGCCCTCTTCGACGGGAGATCGACACTTGTTCGGTTGCGGACACGGGGTCGCTCATCAGCCGTGGATCTGTAGTCACAGGAGGATGATCTAACGGTTGTCGGAGGATAAATGAAAGTCGTCTGAGTCACCCATACGATCGCGTGTTGAGTTGAAAGTCGGTCAGTCAAATCTCTCATCTGAACGGGAACTCGAGGCTTTGAAACCCAGCGGAGGAAGCTTCCAGAGTGGAGAGGACTCCAAACGGGGGAAAACAATCTATGTATCCTCGAATGATCACTAATTAAAAAAATCATTTTTGAATTTATTATTCCTCACCCCACCCCCTTAAAGATTATTACTTTTTAAGGGGTCGTGTGATGTGATTTTGCAACGGCTGGAAGGGTCAAACTACTAATCTAGGCGTTTTAATGGCAAATGGTGGAGGAAGATTTTTTTTATCTACTAAAATAATTTTAGTTATTGAATGATGGAGTTAGTCAGAAATGTGTTATTATTATTCATTCCTGGCCACATATTCCGGACATCGGTTCAACTGTGTCTTGAGAGAACAGTTGAAAAGCATCCCATCACCTACCGCCCGGTACCGTAATCCCTTCACACAAGTGAATTGATGGAAGGCGCGTCGTTGCGGTTAGGCCAACTATTTCAGGTGTTACATTTGACTCGGTAATCAACTTTTTCGCTTCGATCACCTTCGAATGGGTGAACTTTGTGCATCAATCAAAGGGCTAACCGGATGACCGTAAAATGAACACGATTGACACAGCTGCCACTTTCGGACAGGACTCGGCATCCGTTCTGGGATATGGAAAATTTTGATCGGAGTTGGTATTATTACTGGATGCCATACTCACTGTGTGATCAGTCTGCCGTTTGGCGAGGAAGCCATTCCATTGCCGAACTGTAGTCGGATTGACTGCGCGATCATGGAGACACAGATCAGCGACTGAGTAGGTTTTTTTGGCAGTGTCTTGTTAGCCACGGCGTAATCGACTCTTTCCCATTATAGGAATAAGAGGGAATAATGCGTCACTGAAGTCTCATATGCACATCGGTCCCAGGTAATTTCTTCTACTTGCTTAAGGCTAAGCAATCTGTCTGCGATCGCGTCTTTCGGGAAATCACATTACTCAGCCGATGAGGCTCTTTCACTTTAAGCATAGTTCTCGAGAATCGCAAGTGTAGGAGAGGAGAGATAGAGAGAAGAAATGTTTAATGCAAATGGAATACTTTATTTACGTAAAAACAATCAATAACACATCCAGAAATCCATCAACTATGTAACTTAACCGACGAGCACACGCGGAAAAAGTACAAGGAAACCTCGACAGGATAATAAATACGGAACATGCTACTGTGGTCCAATAATATATCCAAAGAATATGATGACGAAATGAGGAGCTGTAACTGTAGATGTCAAGGAGTCACGAAGAGCTCGACACAGATGAACGAATCAATCGGCAAAAGGCGGTGGGCGAACAGAGAGAGGGAGAACGTGGAGCGCTCAGATCCTGACCGCAGATCCGAACACAAGAGCGGCGATGCCGGCGAAGAGAGCCAGGGGGAGAGGAGGAACGACCGAGCTGGCTGGCGAGTCCGGGCTCGGCGCGGGGGGATCCACCTGCGCGGAAGCCGCGAGAGCTGCGGCGGCTATGACGAGAACCACGAGAGCAGACTTCGAGAATGCCATTGCGGTTGAAGATGCGGGGAGGTCTCGGCGGAGAGAGTATCCACGAGAAGAAGAAAAGGATGAATACAGTGCGAGCGGAGCAGGACGGAATATGAATGAGCTGGTAAGGGAGCAGGCAGGGGAGGAGGGGGATATATAGTAGAGGGAAAGGAGAGGCGCCGGTGGGGCTACAGGGGCAAAATGGGCAGCTGACAACATTCGACAGCTGGCATTTGATGGTCAGACGGCCATTTCAGGCGGGGCCCACTCGCCTCCGAACACCAGAAACAAATTTAAAAGCATTAAGTCGACGTGCAGCGTCAGTGACACGCACCTCTATTACGTTTATTATAGTTTTTTTCCTTTTTTAAAAAAATTAATTGCAAATTGTATTTCCAGTACCTAATCTCACATATAAGCATATTCAACCATCGTCATGACATCATGTGTCTGGAACGTCACCTCTAGTTGTGCTTATACCCTCTAAGATATAATAATATGTTCACATAATGCATTAAATTTTAATGTCATGTCTAATTTCAAACACTAGGGTTATTGGTTAAATTAAGTAAGGGTGGAATGACGATCAACTACTATATAAAAAATTGTGATGAAATCACAAATCTATTCATATATTGTGATTTTTGTCTAATAGTATTGCGAGAACCTATTTGGAAAGTTACCCACTACAAGTGTTACAAAATACCATTCACCATTTATGAATCTAATCGAATTATCCATCATCAACCCTCCACGTTGCACTGTTGGTAATAAAGTTGAAAAATCCCAATTGGCAATATTCACGGACACCTTGTGTGCTACGATCTATGGTTTGAAAGAAATTGCATCTCACATGATAATACAAGACCCAATCTCTTTAAATTCTTGCAAAGAATTGGAATTCATTATGAAGAGAGAGCATAGAGATGCTTTTATCTCTTTAAATTCAATGGAATGAGGATTTTGTCTTGGAATCGAAGGAGATTGGCCTCCTCCCTGACTCAAGCTGAAACTTTTGGTCTCCTCCGAGCAGCTCAGCTGGCCACACCTTATGAATGGAAAAAGATTCTCTCCTTTTTTTTTTTCTTACTCCCAAGAAATAATTGAAGTGATTAGGAATCTCAAGTGTGTAAATATTTTATCAGATTTCATCACATATTATGTTCAATATGACACTTGGGATTATTTCTAGTTGCCACGAACAGACAATATAATAGCCCACAATCTGTCTGCCATGGGATGGAACGCTCTGAATTGAAATTGCACATCAGGGAAGAAGTTACTTAATTTAACTTTTTCTAATTTATTTATCCCAAAAAAAAAAAAAGAAGCAACTACCATAAATCTCTACCTGGAGCTAGCGTTTGAGTATAAGGTCCCTATAACAGCTCTACATCACCAAACAGCTACCTTCTTCTATGGTTTGGGTTACCACGTACACTGCTTCCTCCTACCGACATCATTGCAAAACCAGGAAACTCTTATCGCGTTTGGCATTAGAAGAATTGCAAGTATGTGGCATTGCCGACCATTTTCCCCCACAACCAAACGAGGCCAGGATTCTTCCGTATGTTTTCCTTGAAGAGAAGATCCTTGTGTAGTAATCAGTATCCCAGGACCCTAGGGGCCAGCGCTAGAAGCGGCTCCATTGTGCTCGGGGCGAACTTCCTTGCAAACAGGAAGCATGTTGACGTGGGTCGCCCGTTGTAACTGCAGTTGCGCCCGTGGGTGATCCTCTTTAGGAAATCCTCCGTGATGTCCGCCCTCCCGAATGTGGCCGGATGGGCTCCACCCCTCGACCAATCAACCCACGTAACACTCCGGTTGGCAAGGAGTCCCCCTGCCCGTATCGTCAGCATTGTTGGGAAATAGTGTTCGTCCACGTAGCAAGCGGGCCTGCAGAAATTCTCGAACTTGGGGTAATAGACGGTGTCCTCCACGATACTCACAGCCAGCCTCCGGTTGATCTCGAACCACTGAGACCCCTTCCGCCACTCTGTGAGGTTCACCTCTGGGCCCATATTTGGGTTGTATCGGCCCCGTCCATAAGGCCCAGGGTCATCAAACACCCCCATGAAGCTGTAGCGGGACTTTGCAATGTAGTTGTAGATGAGGCTGAAGTTGTAGAGAGGGATGCAGGACTCGGACACCAGGATGAACCACTCATTCGATATATCCAGCAGCGCATTTGCAAGGAGGCGCCTTTCTGCATCACACATGCTCATCCTCCCCCACTCAGCTACCTAAAATAGGAAAGAGAGGGAATGAGTTGTGCATCAGTTGGATATGGATCTTAAAATCAGAGCTATGCAACCATAAAATGAATATGTTAGAAGCAACAAACCATGTTCCACTGATTCAACCAAAAGAATTCATACAGAGAGTTCAGAAAAGAGGAAATAATAACGTAAAACCAAGGGATGGCCAAGATACAAAAATTAGCTCAGGCTAACAAGGATAAAGAAGTAGAAGATATAGACTCACCAAGTTGAATCTGCATTTGATTTCTCAATGAGAACTTGAGAAAAGCTAGAATCAAGAAAAATACGGCAAGATTTTTAGACAAGTATGGCAAAAAAGTCCCGATGCATTTCATGATACAGACGCATTGGCTACAACTTGAGTGCCTCCTAACTACAATAATGAATCCTTTGCTCAAGTCCCTCCCCATCAGAAACAAGAAATTCTGAATGGCAAAGAAGAAATCAGTCCAACAAATTCGTCTTGCTAGAGTCTGACTCGGTCAGATCCATCACAGGCCCCAAAGAATTCACTGGAGTAAACAAGAAAAATGCAGCACAAGGAAGCCCATAGGATCAATATGTGTATATTATCAACCAACAGTACTATAAGAGAATCTCTTTTTCATGTGGAAGCAATAACAACCTAAAGCATGCCAAACAAGTTTCTAGATCAGGTTGTATATATTCCATTTGCTATAGCAACAGTCCAATCAACTATAAGAAATTGAAGTTAAAATAGACAAGGATGGAAAATACTATGGTAACAGTATGTCACCCTCTGCCTGAACAGATTTTATAGTGTTCTCATTTCCAAGTAAAAGGTCAACTTCTTCTTAAAGACAATAGCCGTATTGAAGCTAGTACTCTATGTTATATGCATCGCCATTTTCTGTGTTCATTGTACTTTGATCCAATGAAAAGTTTTGTTATTGCCCTCTGAAAGCTATAATGAGCATAATCTTCAAATAAAAAGCCACGTAGCTTGATGAAATAACAGAAGGAAATTGACACATGACCTATGCAGAACGCAACTGAGTCTCTGAGACTTCAATAAATGCTTTACATAGTTTTCTTTTCTTAAATTATTGTTATAAAGTCAGTGTTAAATGCAATTTTGATGCAAATATTTTTCCTGCTCAAGTTTTTACCACCGGAGAACAGCATATTGCTATTGGAGCGGCAAAACTGCTGGGAAACAAACTCACAGTATAGTTCCAAATGAGGTACCATATCAGGAAAAGGAACAAAAGCAAAATTCTTGAACATAAACAAGTTAACAATGAAGAGGAGAATCAACAACACCTGACTCGGAATATGCCTCTTGTAGAACACTGAAGAAGGTTGGAAATGGGGATGAAAAGATGGAGAGGAATGAACATAGATTGAGTACCGCTGCTCATGACCCCTCAGGAAATTCTCCCAGAGGGGAGCTAGAGGCATTGGCCCCTTGGTCAAGAACAAGAATGCAATTTTTGGCACTCTCTTGAAGGGATATTTCTTCATTCGAGGAACCATCGTAGACCTCCAGAAAAGCTCCTGATCATTCATCGTATGAAGCAGATTTGACGGGGGTCTGATCCAATTGTCCAAACTGTTTGACTCCACAAAGCAAGGCTGTAAGCTCGATTTGACAGTTGCAACAGGGCTCTGGACCCCAAAATGCCGAATCAAGTATACACTGACGGCTGAAAATGTTATGCACACCACGAGAAATAGCACCAATAGCCGAAGTACCCGAGAAGGGAGAGATCTTGCAGAGGGGTTTGCTCTGGATGAAAATAGAGGGCCCTTGTCGTCTTCCTCTAGCGGCATATTTATAAATGTAAAGTAACAAAATGACAACTCTTAAACTACCCCTCCAAACTCAGATCCAGACAGCAACTTTCTTTCAAAATTCCAATCCTATCTATGATTAAAAATTCTCCTTCACACCGCAAAACCCCGTCAAAGTAGCAACTTCTAGCATAGACAGTGAGGATTCGTCCAAATACTTTTCAATGGCACCTGAATACTCGCTTCTATATTGAAAAATCTAAACGATCACCCTCTTGAAATTACGCACCACAGCAAAATCAGATCCAATAAACAGCCCCCTCCCCAAACCAGTGCAACTCCCACAATCACCGGTCATATACCAAAACCCAGCTCTCAAAATTGCATCTATTAGCACATAGAAAGAAGAGAATCAAATTTCAAGCATGTCACTCGTGGACTATCAGAAAAGCCAGACCTCGATATGCAACTGCACAGCCAGAAATCCGTTCCCTGGACGGCCACCACATGAATAACTGCCGCAGGCCGAGGTTCTATATCCCCCTGATGAAGAGAAAGGGGGATCACCAATAACAGAGGGCAGATCACTTATCTGAGTATTTTCATCCAGAGAAGAGCGTTAAGCGGAAGAAGACTCCCAGGGGATGGGATTGGGACACCGGCTGATGTTCGCGGAAATGGACCGGGGGGGGTGCAATGATTGGACTTCTCGGAGATTTTAACATTGGGGTCTCAGCTGATGACATCCGCTCAAGAAGGTCGTGGTGGGAGACAAAAGAAGAGACGAAGACGAAATTTTATACCGTGCCCACCCGCTGCTGGGTTTCTAAGCCGCCGAAGTTTGGAGTTCGGTCAGCTTCTGCCCTGTTGTCTGACTTATTTCACGTCACATTTGCCAGATTCGGGTTAACAAAAAAAAAAAAAAGAGCAGAAAAGCAATTCTGCCCTTGTAATTTATACGGTAAGTGATACCCAAAAATCTCGAGTCTACCGATGAAACCTGTAACTTACGAGTATTCAGCCGTTCGTCCCCATAATGGCACGGCCAATAAACACATACGGTAAATCATTAACTTAATGGAGACCGGTTTCATTATGATCTATCTTCACTATCCTCCAGGTCCCTCCTCCTCTATGCCACATCTCATAGCCAGAAATTCTATTCTTTTCTGAATTATAAGCACCCCTACGCTTGCATATTCGTGCGAATTTATATGCAAAGTGCACGTATTATATAAGTTGTGTGATGTCACATTCAAGCACTATATGCACAAGCCAAATTCCAAAAAGGGAGAATAATTTGTAAAATGCTTTCTATCGAGGCAATTAAATGACGCCGGATGGAAACCCGGCGTTACAGTGCTCGCCTTTAATGCTCGATTTGGAAAAGTCAACCGCTCGAGCTGATCTAACTAACCATCACCGGTTACTTCGGCATAAATTTTGGGTGGAATTGCGTTATAACTCTAGGATGGGTAACGGCCATGGGAGTCACTAGCGCCATGAACACATACATGTTCACTCAATCAGATGCAAATCCCATCTGAGTTGAACTGAGTGAGATGATTAAACGTTGAAAACCCAAGAAAGATGCACGCTGTGGGGGGGTGGAATATACGTGTCTAGCCACATGTTCTCACGCCAAGAATGATACGGTCTGTTCAAAGTGCACCCTTCACTTCGTTACGAGCCTGTGAATGGGCAGCCTTGGCATAATGTCTCATAAATGAGCCAGGTCCATTATGCTCTACATAGCTAGGGGGCGACTCGTACATTTTGGGGGGCAAGATCCGGGCCCATCTTTTATATAGGATTAGGAAGGGAAGGAAAAAAAAAAAAAAAGAAGACATTTCATCATATCACACAAGTTAATTAAGTTCATTCCATATATTTTTTTTTAAAATAAATTTTTAAATTCAAATATTATAAATAAAAAGTATTTATATTTAGATAATTTTTATCAATTAAATATACTGATCGATATGATTCAAATATAAATTAGTAGACATAATATAAATATCCTTGCCACTGTTGAGTTAGGCAGGATATAAATAGATCCCATCCAGTTCTAGGATGGTCAAAAAGTATCGAGGAATTTTTAGTTAGCTGTATCATTTATGGATTTAGTTAATAGCCTTTTTGATATATGATAATTAAAAAAAGGTATATTACCTTTAAATTTTTAATATTTTAAAAATAGTTTTTGACACCTTTTTGTGAAGTATCAAACAACCATTAACCCATTTCAATGATAATATGGTGAACATAGCTCATCAAAAAATTTTGCATGAGAATTTTATTGCATTTTAATTTCTATTATCCTAAGAAGAAAACAAAGAAAGAACAACGAGGGAGCCACCCAAATGAAACTTGAATGATTGGAAGATGGGTCATGCCCAGCTTGTGCACTGGTAATAGTTCAATCACAGAGCAATCGCACTTCACACATTTTTTATACATTCGATCAGGAGGCAGGCACATAACCCGTAATGTTCGAATTCCCAAGCCGATCGGATGTTGGATACCCTGCGACTAGAATGGAGAGATCTCGAGTTTGCTTGAATGGCATGAATATTTTGCTCTTGATGATGTTAATTGGCTCAGTAATTTCTCCAGCCAAGCCGTGCTTGGCTACCGTCTTTTGGGATGTAATTCCAGACGATCATCTCAGTAGACGTGCTGTAAGGAGCATTCAGGTATGGATACTCCCTTTTGTCTACCGTCTTTTGGGATGTCTTGTTTGGATCGATAGTGTGTTTGGATCGGACCAGACTCCTCCATCCAGACCAATGGTGAGGATCTCAGACATTGAAAAGGAATCCGATCGGGCATTATCATTTCTACGTTTTTGTCCAAGTTAGAATTGTCCTGTAGAGCCCCTCGGGCGTCTGCCGCTCCTGCCGAGCTTATTTGTATTTGTTTCGCAGGGTGAAGATGGAGATATCATCGACTGTATCGATATCTACAAACAACCGGCCTTTGACCACCCCGCTCTGAGGAACCACGCCGTCCAGGTCTCTTCTTTTATGATACTTAGAAAATCTAATCTACATGCAGCTTCTGACGGGTAGTGGTAGTCTATTTTCTCTAGTTTTATGCTGTGCCGGATCGATGCTTGACCAGATGGCACCGAGCGAAGATCCATTGGTTGAGACGCTGTCAACGGAGGAGTCACCAGAGTTGTTGACGGCACCACAGCTGTGGCGGAGAAGAGGGAGCTGTCCGAGAGGCACGGTACCCGTCCGAAGAAGCAAGAAAAGCGATGGCGCCAAGAGGGCCCCGTTCAGAAAGAAGAAGCCTACCGTGAGCAGTTCCCTACGATCGACGCCAGCTGATGATGAAGGCAACAGAGTCCCCAACCTCCTTCGGGTTAATCGCTCTGTATGCTTTCTTGTGCCAACTAGTTCTCTTCCAAGTTCTACCGAGAATTGGATTTCCCTTGTTTAAAAATTTGCTCTCAACTGTCTGAAAAGATTTTGTAGAGAATACGATTCACATGACAATTAAGAGAAAAATTATGCGCTAATAAGAATATTAGGTATTACAATTTATTAGTTTAGATTTTTATGTAAAAACGAGTTCAGTTCCATTCATGCTTATAACTATTTTAATATAATATTAGAGTTAGTGAATTCACATATCACTTAATTTAAATTTAGAAGTCTGGCTCATGATTAATTAATGTAAGTCTGAGTGCAAAAAAAATTGCTCCACTTATGGCCAACTATTCCCTCGTTCAAGACTAAAATAAGAATATATGGCTCATAGGCCCTTGTTGAAGGTGGATGTTTAATGACACACAGTAAAGTTAACCACATTACCACGTGAAAACATGTGTACAAAATATGATCTCAAATTAAATAGTTAAGAGAAAAGTTGTTGATTAATAAGAATATTAGATACTACCATATATTAGTTTAAACTTTTAGTTGAAAATTAATTCGATTTTTTACATACTTATAACCATTTCGACAGATTTTCCTATATTGATTTATTTTCTAGATTAGATTTAGGATATATTATGAATCTATTAGTTTACTATATTCGAACAATAAGGAGCCTCTCGTTAATTTTTATGTACTCTCTTTAATCTATTCCTCCTATCCCAATTAGGCCGACATTCTCCATCCTAGAGAAGTGATGACATGGAGTGAGTTTTTAGCTTCACGCGAAACAAATATTGAACTGAAGCTTTGCTTTGCCGCACACTTCAGCATGAAATTCCATCCTACGATCAATTTAGCTTATCCGTAGCTTTGAACTTTGGGATTGCCCTTTTCCCACATGAGTCACATGCATAGTTTTTAAAATCGGACTGGGTCGGGAACCGGTCAATGTATAGGTTCATGGGTCGGACCAGGGGTTCAATGGGTTGAACCGCATGTTTAATAAATAATATTCCAATAAATTGATATAATATTATAATTTAACTATGATTTATAATCAAAATCATTAATATAGTTATAATATTAGTCCCAAATTTAACATAAAATATAAATATAAGTCTAATAAAATAAAATAAGTATATTATAATATGTTTTTATTTTTATTTTTATTTTTAAGTTAGCCAGTTTTCTCATCGGTTCAATTGGATTTATTGGTTCGAGTGATAACCGGCCGGTTCAATTGAATTTGACCTCATTTAAATTATAATTGGATTTTTTTGTGAGAACCGGACCGAGTGAGTGGCCGGTTCCTAGTCGAACAGGTCGAACAGGCCGGCCTGATACGGTTTTTAAAACTATGGTCACATGTATCAGATGGCGATATTGTTCACGGCCGGCTACAACTACAATGGAGCCAAAGGGGATATCAGAGTTTGGAACCCTTACGTGGAGCTCGACGATGAGTGGTCTACCTCTCAAATCGCTCTCCAGAATGGGCCTTACGATGTTTTCGAGAGCGTCGAGTCTGGATGGGCGGTTCGTGTCTGTCTTAAGTTGTACCGTTAACAATGGTTCTTGTCATTACGTATGGGCTTATCTCTGTATTCCTTGTTTCCAGGTGAATCCGGGGCTCTACGGCGATAGACAGACCCGGTTTTTCGTGTATTGGACAGTAAGACTTCACTGTCTTGAACATGCTTATTTTTAATTTGTTATATACTACATGCCTTACTTGATTCTGAGATCTCAATTTGATCTTACAACTTCTGCTTGACAGGTCGATGCTTCCAAAACGACAGGGTGCTTCGATCTCACATGCCCCGGATTCGTGCAAACAAATCACGAGATTGCCCTCGGAGCTGCCATTTACCCGATCTCGACTCCAGATGGCCTCCCGTATCAGATCACCGTTTACATCTTCAAGGTGTGGTCTATCATCTCTCTTTCTCCTTCAACTTCTTTCCCCTATCACGTGTCATGAATCTTTAAGGCGGAGCAGGTCTATCGATATGCTTAGCCGCGATCAATGACCTGATTAGGTTAAGTTGGAGACAATTTTCAATGATAAATTAAGTCGGTGTGAAAGGAGGGACGATTTCATGGAATGAACGGTAACCCGAATTGCTTGGCGCATAAGTATTGATCAGACTTTACGTAGACAAAATGAAGAGATCGATCAGTTATCTTGATGTTTCTCAGGACTCGATCACAAGCAATTTCTGGGTCCAGTACGGTGACGGGATCAACGTAGGCTACTGGCCAGCCGAACTCTTCACTGCACTGAAACTCACGGTGGAGACCGTTCAATGGGGCGGCGAGGTCTACAGCTCGAGGGTCGGGGTCACCCCGCACACCGCAACGCAGATGGGCAGTGGACAGTTCCCGGAGTACGTGGAGGATGTGTCTGGGTGGGTGAAGAGGATGAGGATCCGGGACAACTCGCTTGTCCTCAAGGTGCCCGAGTGGGCCGGCACCTACACGGACGAGTACAGGTGCTACGATGTGAGGTACGTCACCGACTACGTGGAGGACCCCGAGTTCTACTACGGCGGCCCCGGGAGGGGCTTCTTGTGCCCTTGAGCGGACCGGAAATCTGAGCCGGACTGGCGCGACGTAGCAACTCTCTAGCTCTATGACGGGAATCAGGCGCTCAGTCATTAACTCATTGAACTTAATAGAATAAAACCCGAGTATTAGGGGCCTCTCGGATTGAGTTCGGGAATCGTGATACTGAAGTTCGGGTGACTTATTGTCGATGATCGTTAATTGAAACAATTCCATTACTTTCGGCTAAACAAGGTGCGTCGTGTTACTGCATGAACCACGGGCGGTCACACGAACAAAGAGGGATTCCATCGAATTGGTTCCGTTCTACTCCATTTTTGCGGTGATGTATTGTTCTTGGATTTGCTTCTAATAATCCCTTGTTTATCTTACATTAGAGTCCTTTTTAAGTGCTTACTGATGATAATTAATTCAGATTTTCTATTAATTTAATTATGAGAAGTTAAATCTTACAGTTATTCTGAAGAGGTAACTGACTCACCACGTCAATACAGAAGCGCAATATCGACCCGGAAAGGTCAAATTCCTTTCACTCATTCATCTCTCTAGATGTACGTTTCAGATGTATTTGAAATTTGGGATCAACGGGTTACAGACTCATTTTCGTTTTCTTCTGTCAAGCCCTTCAATTTTTCTTCGGAAAATTAAAATTCTTCAATTTGAATGTGGGCTTGAAATTCTTCATATTCTAGAGATGATTTTCATATTTATCATAAAAAAGACAAAGGCTGATGATTTTCATGAGTCTGGATATAGGTTTGACGTTGCAGATTCTGGTCAGGCTTTGTCCCCATAGACAATAAAACATAGAAAATGATCTCATTTATAGACGCGGAAGGAGAAATTAAGGAAAGACCAGAGAGAGTTCGTCTCATCTTCTATCCTTCAGAGAGGAAACCAAACTATGTCGTAACTGGCACAGAAACATGTACTAATATTATAAGCTCCTCACCTCTTACAGACATTATATCTACAAACATATCACCTGTGGCTACACAAAAAGCAAACCGGATCAGGATCTCTGAGACACTGGTACCGAAAACATCACAAGCTGGACTTCCAAAGGTCAGAAAGGAAACCAAGAACTGCAGCCTCAAGCCGAGCCGTACTGTTTCCTCTCTTCCTGAATGGACCTAAATATTCGAGCTGCCGATGCGGATGCAGACCTGGCATTATGGGGCACTGCTCTGATGACTCGTGTAGAGCGATCAGCATCTGCAGCTGCTGGAGCCATTGGGAAAAGTGGCAGCTCGTCTTTTCCATCTATGCTCCGTACATTTCCAGGGTCTTTCGCACTTTCGCTGAAACTGCCCAGTTCGGTTCCTCCCAGCTCATTCGGTGGGCATGGCTGATGTGATGAACCAGTTTGAGTTGGCTCTGCTTTGTCATTTTCGGGGCCGCTCTCAGTGCTCCCCTGTAAGTTGGAAGCCTTCAATGCTCGGAGCCTTGCAACAGTAGGTGCAGTTTTTGGTACTGGGACATTATTATTTATGGATGTGCTCTGATGTTGCAGGTTTTTCGGTTCTTGTCTCAGAACTTGACCAGTTTGAATACCAGGAGCAGGATCAGTCGGACCATTCACTTGTTCAACGGCAGAAATGAAACCAGAGCCCTGACTAGAGTCTCCAAGGCTCATGATGGGCATGCCATAAGTCGGGAAATAGCTGTGACCTGCATGAGGAATGCCTGGAATGAACCCCATCCCCTGAATTGCAGGGAATCCATGTGCTGGATTTCCAAAGTTGCTCATCGTTATTGGAGAGGAACAAGATGGCCCAGAGAGGCCTGTGCTACTGAAAACAGGCCTGGGATAAGGCTTATACACGAGCCCCTCACTAGGTGACATCACAGGTATCAGCAACTGTTGCTGTCCTGGGGCATGGTGCTGCGTTGGGCACCACTTGCCCAAACTCAAAACTGCAGGAGGGCCAAGAGGAGAAGCACTTGTATTGGTGAAGACAGGGGTCTGCCCAATAGCATTTTCAGCAGAAAATTCCACTGGGTGGGTTGGCTTCTGGGGCTCGCCACTGCATCTCATGGCAGGTGACAGAGATTTGTCGTGGTTTTCCACTAAGAGTTTTGTTGCAGGTGAGCCTTTTGAACATGGTTTGCTCTGAGTGGTGGAAATGTCTTCTAGAAGAAAATGGGGGGAAGCTGCAATCAATTTCTGAACCTGTGGAAATTTCAAGGTTAGAATATAATTCCGAGCAAACGAAAAAAAGGAAGGTATCTGATACTGTGAGATATGAGAGGTTGCTGCTCACCTTTATCAGTCTATGCAACTCAAATACTTGTCCAGCAAATACTCTCTGTTGACTGCAAACAGAGAACACAAT
This sequence comes from Sonneratia alba, assembly GCA_900174645.1. Classification (NCBI taxonomy): domain Eukaryota; kingdom Viridiplantae; phylum Streptophyta; class Magnoliopsida; order Myrtales; family Lythraceae; genus Sonneratia; species Sonneratia alba. The sequence continues at coordinate 1,345,192 of FWPY01000001.1, read as the reverse complement.
TCAAGTCAAAATGAGAACTTTACAAACTCATAATGATGAAGAGAAACAATTTCAAGTAATTTGGAATTTCAGAATTAAAAAAGAACTGCACAAATCAGAACTTCGGATATTTCTCCAGTGAACAAGATGATAAAAATAAGTCAATGAGTAGCTGAAAAAGGGACATTTTTGAAACCGATCCAACAAATTCATGAAGGTGAATAAAGACAACAAAATTGATAATCGAGAAAGTACAAACTTACTTCACAATCGCTCTCCTAGCCTTCCAAAAATGCTTTTGACCTATTATCCCCACAGTATCATCAGGAGAGATATCCATTGCTGAGATTGAATCTAAAATGGAGGCTTCTGACACATCATCACTCCCCACAGTAGTACCTGATGGAGAGTCTCTTTTGGGTTCAGAAGCATTTGCCACCTCAATTTTCTTCATAGATTCATTATTTTCACTCTCACCAGAACATTTATCATCTTCCTCTAATTCTCTATCATAGGTTTCAGTTTCTGCTAAATTCTTCTCTGGTCTGCTGTTTTGGGTTTGGGTCCTCACTGAATGATGACAAAAATTATCTGAATTTGAGGGCGTAAAGTTTTTGTTGTGCTTAATCTTCTGGTTTTTCTCTCGACCTTCTTGAGAACATGTAAATACAGGGACAGTAAAATCGTCTTCATCACCTGATTTGTTTTGCCGCCCAAGACGAGCAACTGAAGTGTTCATATCGGATCTGTCAGATTCAAGACCACTGACCTTCTCGGGAAGAAACGTTGGATTAGAAAGAGGAAAGTGGAGAGGGAAGAAAATTTTCCTGTCCGAGCCACTCATCTGAAAAATCAAAAGCAGAAGAAGTGCATTTTTTTTATCATTAGATGGCATGAGATGTATGCACCAGATGAAAACACTTATATGTCTTCTATGAACATCATGAACATGCCATTAATGTTACCAATATATTGGAGCTTCCAACCATCAAAATACGCATAACATTTTCTGATTCATCTACAATCAGCACTATTTAATAGGATCTTCCAGGTTTTGCTATGTATAGAAGCAAGGTGAAATTGGCGGTTTGATCCTATTCAATAATGGAGATTATATCATATTCTCGAAAATGGGGCAATAAGTCTCAGCTCAAGTTATGCGAAGAAGCTCATTTTCTCATTGAAGTATATATCATGTAGGAGGAAAGCAGATGCTCTTTATGTATTCTTCTGAGGCACAAGAGAAGAAGAAGAGAGAAAACTTTCCTTGTTTTACCAAACTAGAGAAGCTAACAAACGAACAGTCACCCTACTCTGAGAGCTGAGAGATCTTGCGAATGTGATTTAATTGAATACACATCTGGGATTCAACATTTTATGCTGCACGCCACATCAAATGCCCAATGTGTAGTTCCGTTGGCCAAGTATGTGTTCACTCATTTGGCAATGTCAACTGGGAGCTCAAAGTTCATTTTGAAATTAAGAAACTGAAGAAACTAGCAACTGGCTTAACTGCAACTTGTTGGAAGTTCTCACGATGTTGAGACATCCAAAGTATGTTATTACACATACAGTCAATCAGACCCAGTAAAAGAAAAATGACCTGACAAAGAAATATCGGTGAAAATAGCTTTGTACCAAAGAGTTTCAGTGCTGAATTACCTGACTAGAGGATGGTAGATGGACTGAATTATCACTGTCCTCTCTAACATACAACCGCCCTTGATTGAATCTCTGCGAAGGAATACTTAGCTGCTCATAGAGCGCCATCTTATTCCTAGGAGGGGCCCTCGGGCCGCCTTTCTCTGTATCTTTTACATTTAACCTCGGGAACATTGGTCTCACAACATTCTGACCGACTTTCCCACGCTTCATAGTCTTTGTATCGTGTCTGTGATCCAATCACCAGAAAAAGGAAAGGGAAGAATCCTAGAATATGAACAGAATCACCAACTACCCCATGGAAGGAGACCGCCAAATCAACATCAGCTCAAGACTAATCCCAGTTAAAGCACCAAAATATGTTGTCTCATAGCCTAAACCGACATGAATGAAGCTATAGGTTTCTGCATAGTCGGGAAACCGATCGTCACCAACCCCACCCCCCCGGCGCTAATGATCTACCCAAGCAACGAATCCAACTGACCCAGAACTTCAAAATCGGAAATCAACTCACAGGAGCTCCGAATTCAGGAGCCGGGGCCCGGTTTTCCTACCAAGAGCCTTGCAGTGCCTGGACAGAACAGAGATTGCATTTCTGCAAACAACAAAAAAATTCAATTTTGACACTGCTATAAGGGGAAAGGTTGGATCTTTTCGAGGTGGGGAGATGGGGGAGGCACAGAACCATTCGATGAAGAACATGAACAAGAACAAGATAGGGGGAGTGAAGGCTGGAAAGATAAGGGACTCTGAGCAGAAGATTATCTTCTTTGGAAAAGCGCAAAAAGTGCAGAGGGTGTGGGCTCCATTTGGATAGAACCAGAAGGCTGCCATTAAAATAACTGACCTGGCTATGGCAGCTGGCTTTTAGGCCTCAGATTTTCCCAAAAATTAATAAAGCAACAGAATTTGGTCGCCACAGATCTGTTTTGCCTTTCTTCAAGCTTCTTTTGTCCTCCTGAAGTTAATGCTGAAAGCCATCCTTACTTCTAGCGCTGATCTCTCCCCACAGCTAAAATAGAAACGTTTCACTCGTGCTATGTCCCTTAATATGGGAGAAAATACAACTTCCACTAACCCACGATAGTTGATTTAGTTTTTTATGCCATTCTTTTTCTTAAATAATATCAATGATTTAATTTGTAAATAAAAAATATTCAAAATTTAGGAAAATTTTATTTTCTAGTAGTTTAATCATGAATTAGTTATCATATACTAGATTTTTTTATAATAAATCATTCATACAAAAAATACATCTTTATACTTTTCTGCAACAAAAGAGCATGGTGCACTTGAGATTCACCTGTCATATGAATCATGCATCCAAAAAGTGCGATAATGATAATTTTAGCAGTGGAAAACTAAAAGGTCTGCATGTCAAGCATGCTCTCTCTATACGCATATAAAAGCCGCCGGAGGAAGCAGAATCCTGAAGGCACCGCCATCTTCTTCTTCTTCTTCTTCTTCTCACACAAAATACCTTCCTTTTCGCAGGTTTTGAGCTGAAAATTCTTATTTTCTGGTAATCAGCACATGTAGTTTATCGTTGTTCTTCCATCCTCGAGAATAGTTTTTGAATTAGCAAATTTTATCCCCCTGGAAAGCGTTTAGAGCTTCGTGATTGCTTCCGGTTCATAATAGAATCCAAACAAGGAATTGTAGCAGGTTTATCAGTAGTGATTAGGATGCGGAGACACAGATTCTGTACGAGAATGTCCAGTAGATGAAGCAACTCGTGATCATTAATTCTATGAGAAGCTGTTGCTTTTGTGCTTTGACCTACTCAGTGAGAATACTTCTGGTTTTCTATGCCTTAGTTGAGACAATCTGGTCCTTCCCTGCTCAGGACTAACCTGACTTGAGTTGAGAATATTTGGTGCACTAGCCTCAGGCAGAACTATCTAGAGATGGGAATAGTGTACTCCCATACCTCCTACTTGGTGCCTAAGGATGGATTCTCTATTCCCTCATTATGAGCATCCATTTTTCCTTATACACGTCAATCACCGTTCTCCTGATTAGCAAGAACATGAAGGGAGCAAAATTAATCTTTCAGAACCGATATGAAGGATGTTGAGAAATCCAGTTAGTCTCAATGATGTAATTGATCCATTATGGATATCTATCAAGAAGGCCAGAGATTCTGTTGTGCTAGTTATTTTTTTACTCCAAGTTCACGGTTGAAATGCCATTGTGCATAAGGACATGCTGTGCAGCATAGATGGAAAGTTAGTATGGAATCGGAAGTTGAGATCCCTGGATTGAAACGCTGTGATAGCTATTGTCATTGTTTTGGAGCTGTTCCCTCACCTGATCTCTTTATGTTCCATGAACAACCACTTTCATACTCTTTGTATTGACTCTGATTTGCTTAATTTGTCTGCTGATTGTCTCTAGAACTTGAAATGCTAGAGAAAAAGGAAAACCTCCTCGTCAGAAAGGCATTTGCAGAGGTGGCAAGGGCCAAGGAATATACCGAGGCAAAGAAAAAAAATGGTATGACGAATAGCTAAACAACTACTTTCTTAGCCCTGCTTCTTTGTGTCAAACTCAATGGCTCTATCTTGCTGCCTCTGCTGTAGAGGCCTTGCAATGTTTAAATGAGAAGTAAATCAAACAACTCGAAGCATTCCAACTACGTATTCATGATCAGGTGGATACTTTTGTCTGTGATGTTCTCAGTGACATGTGATATTTTCAAAATATGGAGTTTATTGTGTGCTGTCATGTTAGGTGATAATGTTAGAAGGTGCTGTAGCTACAACTGAGGGCGTGGATGCACTGAGGATGGGCGCTGCTACTATGAAAGCCATGCACAAGGCGACATATGTGGCATTTGCCCATGCATTTATGTTTTGATGCTGCATAAAAATTGATGTCATTATTAGCTCTAGTGTTACGGAGAGGCTGATGTTCAATGTGCTCTGTTGGAGCAGTTGAGTTTCGTATTTTCTTGCATGAAGAATGTGCTAATATACCTTTTCTCATTCTTTTCTTCAGAAAATTTGGACAATATTTCTGCTCTCAATAGAGATAAAGACCTATGAAATTAGACCATCCTCTATGTAAAGCCCACTGTGCAAACTCAAGGAGTCCTGCCATGGGTGTTTTTAAGTCCATCATGTGTGGATAAGCTATAAATCCTAACTTTAGCTTTCTCAATTTCCATCAAATGACATTGATAAGACGGTTCTTTTGGCAGGAATATTGCCGACCTGGAGCAAACAGTGGATGAGGTCAATGACGCTCCCCATGCCCATGTCTTTGTCCATTCTTGAGACAATATCCTTTGTCAATAGTAAGTCTTCCTTTGGGTTGACTTTACAGTCCATATAGAGATCAAATTATCATTACACATTTATTACCATAAACATATTTAAAACTTAGCCAGATAATGTTCCTCCTTTGGGCCGATCCAACATCTTATATATTCATAAACAGGTTAATCTATATATGAGAGCTCATTTTAGCAAGATACTGCTTCAATTGATCCATCTTACAATGTTAGACATTAAAATAAAAAATTGTCATTATTTCATTAGACATTAAAATTGAGTTAAAGGCCTAATCCAAACTTAATTTGTAGTAATTAAACTTTAGATGGACTGAAATAGTCCTAAACTAGCTTAATTAGACCTAAAGTGGTATAAACCGTGCTAAATTAGGTCTTAATCAAACCAAATTATGCTTAATTTTAACTTAACTGATAAAATTCTGATAAGAAACTAACTAAATTGTTACTAACCAACTGAATTTTCAAAAATAGAACTGAAATTAGTCAATATTCAACTAAACCGAACTAAATTCAACTCAAACCGCATTGAACCAGACCACATTAGACTTAAGTTGGTAAAAGTCGACCTGAACCGGATAAAATTTACTTGAATCGGTCAAAACAGTAAAAAAAAACCCTTGAATAGTGTCAATTTTGGTCCAAACCGGCAGAATCGGTCAAAGTTCACTTCGAACCGTTCATATCTTTAAACCAAACCTAATGAACCGGAAGGAATAGTATAGGACCGGATGAAATTGGTTCTGAACCGGTCAATTTTCGATCCAAACAGTAGGAGTTGGTCAAAGTTTGCTTTGAACCAGTCTAATTCTGGATCGAACCACATGAACCTGTGAAAAATATGCTCTATTTGGTCAAAATTCACCCTCAACCGGATCATATTCACCTTACACCGGTGAAAATAGTCGAGGACCATACTCAAACCGATCAAATTTCAATCCAAACTTGATGAACCGGTCAAAGTTTACTTTGAACCGTTCAGATTTTGGACTGAACATTATAAACCGGACAGAAAATAGACTCTGATCGACTGATTTTGATCCTGAGCCGGTCTGACCGTCTAAATTGGTCTAATCCGGTCACTTTCTGGTCAAACGACTTGCAGACCAGTCAAAATCAATTCTTTGACCGGTTCGAGCGGGTTGACTCTGACTTGTCAAACCTACCTGTTTGACTGAATCCAAAAAAATCACAACAATAATAAACAAACAAATAAATAAGCAAACACAAACATAAGAGATGGCTTGTTCTTGGGAAGCATTTGGAAATAAAATTTTTATCTGTAAAATTTGATGCACTAATAGTAGTGAATTGTATAAATTGATCAAATTCTAAAAATTTATTATTGAAACCTCTAATTGATGATTACAGGAATTTGGCCAACACCTTCGAAGAATTTCAAATTAATCACATCTTCAGGGAACGAAATAGAGCAGTGGATTTCCTAGCAAGAATGGCAAGGGAAGCTAACCTTCATCGGGAAGGAGTGATCATTTTGGAGAACTCACCTACAGAATTTCATAACTTATTAATTGATAATATTTTGAATATTTTCTCTATAAAGAGCATAAAAATGAATACAAATACTGTGGACCAAGCAATTGATGATGTGATCAGAGTCTTTTTTGTTATTAATATAAATTCCCTTCCCTACGAAAAAAAACATAAGAAAGCCTAGCCGCCACAAAAGATCAGTCACATATATATGTGTGTATATATACATACATATTATTTTATTTATTTTCTCATACTGTTCATCTTCTTCCTTAATTTTTCAAACCCTAGCCCCGGCACCTTTTATGATTTCAGACGTTTCAACCGAATCCCGCAATATTAGCCATTAATAATCACGATCCAAAACCGTAATCGTGTCCGTTGCTAGGAAATCGCAAAATATCCCACTAACAGTCATCACCGAGGACGTCGGCCGCCGCAATCTGTCATCGCTACTCCGTAGCGACGGTGAGCCGTGTCGAAGAACACGAACACTCACAGTCACAACTCATAGCCACGAGCTCAAACACCGATTCCAACCCGCGTCAACTCCATTCCTTTTCACTATGCAAGCGGCCGATTGCAGCCAGTGACTGCTCGTATGGCCGCCCACAATGATAAGGAGATCGACCGACGTCTGGGGTTCCGGAGTAGCCTTCTGGAAAACCGAAAGAGCTCTTTTCCTTTTTTTATTTTTAATAATGATAAACTTGAACTCGGCCAACGAGGAGGACGGAAAGAAGGAAGGTACCGCCGCAGACAAATGCATGTCTAACACCCAGCGAGCAGCACACATATACAAATATAAATTAGCGGCTACCAATCTATGATGACAACGAAATTCATAATGTGAATTCAGTTGAGTTCACACAATTTATCGATATAATAATCTAAAATTTTTAACTATTTAAATAGGTAAAAATCTGACATCAATGTTAGAGTTTTATAATTTGAATAATTTCAAAATTATATGTACTAAAAATAAGAAAGAGTGTGAAACATCAATAAAAGTGTACACCGATGATTGAAACTCATATAGATGGTGGGACATTGAACTTCTAGAGGATCAATCTAATTGATGAAGCATAAGAAGACTCCATTTATAGAGTGTGACTTGATAATCACGTAATTTTATTAATTTTTAATTTTATTTATCATAAAAATTAGATATTACTTTATAATTTTTACACTAAATCCTATACGTTATATGTTATACATCAAAACTTTATTATTTGAATTTAATCAAATTACTTAATTTGATCAACTATTTAGATAGCATAAATATATGATTAATAATATAATTATTATATCATAATTATCTAAATAATTGCAACATTAAAAACATACGGTTTGCTCACAAAAAGGAAAACATATTATACTTTAGTATTTTCCGCGATGAAACGATTTTCAGTACATGTCTCCACTGAATTTTTCAACGGTTATTTATGATATTTTCAAAATTATATTAAAATATTTTTATTTCTCAGTGAATTATTAAATTTGAATTAATTAAGGCTGAATATTATTCTTAATAACGAAAAAGTTTTATATATAACGAGCATACTACATCATTAATGTCACTTGGTGTAATAAAACAATTATTTTACAATATATGTACAATTATTGTACCGGTCAACAAAATTTTAGGGTTTTGGAATTTTTTAAGATTTATATTCCTTGTTTATATTTTTTCCTTTTAGGTTTATTAAAAGTGTTATTTATTTTTTAAAGATTTTATTGAAAAATATTAAACGGCATGTCATTATATTATTGGACCATGACATCATGTGACACTAACCGGGATGCATTTTATGTAGTAATTGTATCATGTGACATATTTATATAACTATTCAATAAAAAAAGTTAATAAATGTAAAATTATAATTATTTAAAAATAAAAATAAATAAATAAACCCTAAAGCCAATTAGTGAACCGTGAAAAAAAAAGATGACTATTAAATAAAAAGAAAAGATAATATTTTATTAGCATGACACAATCATTGTATAAAATAATTTTTCAACACCAACCATATGGTAGACCCATTACACATAAAACTTTCTCCTTGATGACAAGTAGTTCAGACTATAAAGAAAGAATTTGTCCCCATAGGATGAGAGTCAACACTTCAAAATATTATGAATAATAAAGCAAAGAATTCCTTTTAAAATGAAAAAAAAGGATTGCATGACTAGATGAACGACGGAATGCAAGTCACCGTATGATGACATGAAATAATCCTAAGCACAAATGAGCCGAGTCTTGAACTCCTAGGTTGGGAGGATCGACGTGAATTTTTTCAGAAATGCGGCCCGACTGCAGAATAGTTTTGAGATGTGTTTCGGCTGTTGTAAAAATATTGTATTGCGTAAAAAAAAAAAAAGTGCCACATCTTCAACATAAATGAATAATGAAGGAGGCAAGAGAATCTTTAAATGAAAGGGAGGGAGGGAATGGAATCTGATGCGATAATTTCACGTACATCTTCATATCTTAATTCTATGTTCGGTTGAAGGTAATAGAATGGAATCGAGGAGAAATTAATTCAATAAAATAAAATGGTTCAATATGGGGAGAGCATGAATGGTTTTTTATAATTATATCGATAAGAAGATGAAATATTGTTGAGCAAATTAGTTGAATGAGCATTTCCAATTTTTTTTAGGGAATACTCTCTCGATTAAACTCAGAATAAGGTTTTTTAAATGAAATCATCATCACCAATTTTTACTGTATAATCGAGTAAATATACTAATTATTTTTCATTCTATACGATTTCTTCCTATCGGATGTGACATGGTACCTCATATCCTTTTGAATATTTGAGTCAATGCATAAGGAAAGAAGATGGATGTCGACACTACGTAGCACGACAATTTGCTTACAAATATTGGATGCAAAATTTCTGGGCCAATACATTAATGAAATGATTATCTTTTTCGAAAAATGAAATCAAATTATTCGCCCCCAAAAAAATCAAATGATTTTGACTGAGCAGCCCACGCCAAAAATTTTTTTAAAAAAAAGAACGAAGAAGGAAAACGCTCTTTCATCCATCATTTTATCATTCATTATTTTTTTAAAAACTAATATAATGGACTAATTAAATTGGTAAAGCATGTGCACGCTGGATTTTTTTTTCTTTATGTTTCTATTTTAACTGTGAGAACTATTGACATGCAGAGATGGCTTTAGGGGAGGGGTTAGGGGAATCGATCGCGCTTGAATTTGAGAATCTCTATGAGATTTTATATAAAATCTTAGTCCATTTTATTCCATTTTTGTTACATTATCTTAATTTGCTCACCTGAATTCTTTTGTAACAAATTTCGTGGATCCATCTCGGTTGAAACACGGACTACCGTCCTAAAATCAATAACAAAAGAAGCCAACATCAATTATATATATTGATGATATCTAATATCGTAATAACTGACTGACTCATTGTTGTTAATTTTCATATCAACTTACCAGCTAGCTGAACCATTAGATCAATGATGTTTTGGTTTTGGAACCGAAAGTAATTCTACTCCAAGAACTCCCATGAAATCCGCATTGTTATATTGATAGATTCCATGGTTCAAAAGATACCTCTCTTTTGACCACTCAAATCGGTGAGATGAGATTGCTTGTTATGCAAGTTTTCTTCTTCCCTTTCTTTCTCTGTTCTCTTTCATCGTAAGATGTAATTTCCTATTGATAGCAACCAAATTAATGGATGAGACGATTAAATGTGACGGAACGCTCTAAGGTTGTATCGGTTGACGAAGAACCAAATTTAGAGACGATTGTACAATTCTATTTTTTCGCACCCTCTTGCGACTTCGACTTGTAACATCGTTCCCGTCTGAATTGTCAAATTCGTCCGTCTAGATGTTATGTCGACTTTCTTGTCATAGTCTTTTGTCGATTGAAATTTATTAAATAAATTGCCGTCTCATCGCTCTTGTTCGTGAAAAGGAAAGCATTGTAAAGGTAAGACAAGAAATGAGAAAAGTCGTGTGGCTCCGAGACATGGCAACGCAAGTCGGCATACCACGTGCGATTAAATACACTCACGCCCACCGATTATGACAACATATTATTATTGAATTTGCCGGTCGGCTTGTAAAAGATCGAATGCATACCACTAATCTAAAAGTGTAAACTGATGATAACAATATCTAACATTTTTATACACTCAATGCTCATTATTCAGCCTCTCTTAGGGGATTCGATTGGATCATTAGTTCATGGCAATATTTCTAAATTTATATTTTCATCTTGTAATCCATCAGTGTTCCAAATCCATATTCTGTTGAAAGAAATCATTGATAAGAAAAAGGTAGGTTACTTGGACCAATTTCTTTTAAATGTCTATTGTATTTGAAGCAAACGAGGAAAACAGTAATATAATTGATATCAATCGGATGTCTCCACGACCATCGTATGTCGTATGTACATGCATCTCATAAGTCCTCCGTACAGCCCAATCTAACGGGTTTCTTAGTAATAAATTAATAGTGCAGAGAATCGAATCACCGATTTCTTAATCGTAGATCGAGAATATTTCTACTCTACCAAACCCGAACCTCTTGTACTCGTATTAGTTCTTTGAAAGGCCATCCCCATAATTAAAAAAAAAACTAGTGGATCAATTTAAATGAAATTTTGGATATAAACTTGGCCTCTAAGGCAGGTGACCAAAGGGCAGAAAGACCCAATTAAAGAAGGAAAAAAAAAGAGCATGCATGGACTTATTTAAATTCCAACTATGAAATATATAGCTTTGACATAATCTTGGGAAATCTCAGACACGTGGATAGATGGATGCTCTCCGTGTCTTATTTTTATGTCTGTAATATACTTACATACTGATGATGGGCAATGCGATGTCGGCCTTCATTTTTTTTAGTTATTTTTCTATTTCGTATTATAAAAGCTCAGAATACTCGTGGATGCTTATCGTACTTGCCCTAAGGTAGAGTCGTTTCACAAGAATAGAAAATAAACGATACGGAGGGAATATTCGTGTTACTCATGTTCGAGGCAGATTAGCCCCATCGAGGAGTATTACAATATCAACAGTGAAATTTCTCCGTCGATAAGACTCGACCCAAAATCATACTTAAGTGAAAAGATGACAAACCATCCAAAATTTGTTAAATGTTAATTTCCTTTTTCTTTTTCCTTTCCCATTCTCTTGTGTCATTTTTTCTACATTTCAAATTATACAATTCATGGAGAAAAATATTATTTTAAAAAATGTAAAGTGAACGGCTTCTTTCACAATCTATCATATATTTATGTTTTAAGTGGATTGCTGCAATCTTGCCCGACGAGAAATAGTTGTATTATAATAATATTTTTTATTTTAATATTTTCCCTGATTTGAATGGACAAAGAAGGTAGATATATGTATATATATATATATATATATATATGAATTATAAGGAGAAACTAATGAAATTGACATCGTATTGAGTACATTCAAAAGGCTACACATAGTATGGCTTCCCGATCTAGTTGACTTTTTCATGGCGTTCCCACTGTCCTGTCGAGATGCCGGAGTCAATCAGAGACGGCTGACCCTAATTTGAAGCACAGCATGGGCTCGAGGATCGTGTATCGACAGACGCTAGCTCAAGTAATCGACCCTGGATCATATATTAACAAGCTTCGATATATACACATAATGCGTGCGAAGTGGAATGGATCCGTGCAGCTCAAGAAGTAGGGTTCTCACAATGCTATACTTGTATAGATCGTGTGTTTCCTCAGACAATCTTGACACGAACTGACCCAGAAACGTCCAATCTGTCTATCGGAGTGGATGATGTAATGGGTTAATTCACACGATGATCCTGTGAAGGGTTCAAACCAGACCGACCGAATCCGTCCGATGTAAAGACTTGCGCGACTCGTTGACAAAACCATATCTTTGACACGGTCACACACACACACACACGGACGAATGTGCATCATTATGACTGTGACAGCGAGACGACAGATCAAATGTTCATGGAAGCTGTGTGATCCCTGAGCCACCCAGAAACAGAGCAGACATGCTGATGGCATCCCCTCACTTTAATGCATTTAAATTCCTAAATTGAGTAGCGTTGGCCGAGTCCCCCGTGAGGATAACGTCTGTCGAGGTGGACGCAGGGGCGGTTTGACATTTTCTTTTCCTTAAATAAGCTCGTATGTAATTTGAATTTTATTGATCAGTAAAACTTATTGTTCAAGGAGCTTTACCATTACCGGTCGACCTGTCCTGAGTTGAAATGAATAGAGATTATTGAGCTTCTAGGTATTAATAGGGTATGAAAATTACTGTTCTAGCTTTTCCGGGGCCCCTTTGTTCCTATTTTTGGTCGAGAGTCGAACAATCAATTTGACTTTTCATGCGGTCATTAAAACAATTAAATTTTTGTGGTTAAACGTGATTGTCAACCTTTCTATGGAAAATATTCCTCTAAGCAAGGTTTAAGAAATTAGGGAATAATTTCCATAAAGGAGACATTTTAAATTAAATTAAATTAAACCAAGAACTTGAGAAGTATTATGCAATTTTTAACTACACACAGAACCACACTGTCTCCCAATAATGCAATATTTTTAATTATTTCACTTAGAAAGGTTGTTTATGAATGTATAATTGAAACAAGAAAGGAGAATAAATTGACACGAGAATAATAATAAAATGTTGTTACTTTTAGCAATCCATTCGGAAGTTCCTCTCTGAATAATTCTAATTTTCTTACTGTAATTAAGAGGCTTTGCATCAATTTTTTTCTCCACCTGAGAACGATAAAGTTAGAGAAAAGCTAATCCTAAATGACTAATTAACAATGTAAAATTAACAAAATTTAAAAAATATTTATTTATTTATAACATTACTGGCTTTCCTCTCTCTCTCTCTCTCTCTCTCTCTCTCTATATATATATATATTATGTATATGTTAACATAATTAATTAGTAATGCGGCCAATTTCAGTACTGTAAATTGATAGAATTTTGGTCAAGCACCTGCGGCTCAGCTTCAGCAAAGGCATTAGGAGAAATTTCAGAGGCTTCCTCATCAAACAGAAGCTCATTGATAAGCGCATCCCAAGAGAGCCCTAACCCGAAGTTCCTCGTCGTCCCGCAGTATTCTCCCACGGCACCTTCACCGCACCAGGCCGAAGCGGACCAGTTGCTGTCCACTATGCCGAGAGAATAAGGAGAATTCCCAGATGAATTGACACTTGAGGATTCATGAGATGCCGAGGAGTTAACGTTGCCCCTGAAATCGATGATCGATCCGAACTCTGGACTAGGTCGACCCTGTGCCTTGAGGCTCGGTCCATAGCGGACGTTGGACGGCAAAGTCGAGAACATCCCGGGCTCGGCTCTAGCTTCCAAGGCAGGCAGGAATCCTTTGTAATTATAATCCTGCGCCGGGAGGAACCCACTTTCCATGGCGATTGAGGAGGCAGAAGAACTGCCGTTGGTCGTGACGATGCTATTCGACTTTGGAGTTAGAAGGCTAGTTCCCTCTGCGAGAAGCCTCTTCTTCAGCTTCGTGTTCCAGTAATTCTTCACGTCGTTGTCGGTTCGTCCCGGCAGTTGAGACGCTATGATAGACCATCTGACAGAAAATTCATAAATAGTTGTGAGATTATCAATTATTATTGACAATAGAAGCTCAGAGATTAGGAGGTTGAGATGGAACTATCAATTGTACGTATGTATGTTGATTCTGTTTGTATACCTGCTTCCGATTCCACTATAGAGACGGATAATAATGTCATCTTCCTCTTTGGTGAAACCTCCATGCTTGATGTTGGGCCGGAGGTAGTTCAGCCATCGTAAACGGCAGCTTTTCCCGCATCTTCTTAAACCTGTCTCGGAGTATTGATCAAGACGCAGTTAGTCGTAATTTCTCGTATCGAAAAAGAAAAGATGGTTAGCATGATCTGCAAGGGCTGAATTACAACTGTTTCGGAGAATAAATTAACATCGACAATCAAAGTCTGAAAATCTGCAGCATCATAACTAGTTCACGAGATTGATCATGAAAAACGCTACAAGTATCGTCCCATCTTCAGAAAATATATGACGGAAACCTGGAGAAGGTAAACAGCGCATGTTCATGAATATATTCGAAAGGGAAAACGAAAATTTACGGCAGAGAATGAGATTCTGAGTTATGGAGACTATGGTGAGAAGCAAACAGCATTTCGAGACATAACAGTTTGTGATCGATCTGAGGGCATATATGAGTAGGACGAGTAGAAAACAGAAAAGGGGGAAAACTGAGCAAGTCGGGGAAGAGAGGAAGAGAGACCGGCTTTCTTCGGCAAAGCGATCCAATTCCCAGCTGTGCCATGAATCTCCAAGTAGCTCCGAAGGGCGGCGTCCTCCTCAGGAGACCAGGGTCCCCTCTTCACGTTGGCCTTGTCGCAGCACGGCGCCCTTCCCATTCCTTGGATGACTGAAAAAAATGCTCTGTGCCCAGCTGCACTGATCACAGTAGAAACCTCTCAAACCTCCGCAGAGAGACACGGAGGGAGAGAGAGAGAGAAGGAGGTGAAGGGGAGGTTCGTCGACTGATCAAGTGTCTCAAAGGTTCCTGCT
This sequence comes from Sonneratia alba, assembly GCA_900174645.1. Classification (NCBI taxonomy): domain Eukaryota; kingdom Viridiplantae; phylum Streptophyta; class Magnoliopsida; order Myrtales; family Lythraceae; genus Sonneratia; species Sonneratia alba. The sequence continues at coordinate 1,330,169 of FWPY01000001.1, read as the reverse complement.
TTGAAGCTGAAAACAGTGGGCTGTAGCTATCTATCTATATATACACAAACGCACCTATACAACATTACACATGTGTATTTGCATAAATTGTTTATACATCCTTAAGCTGAATTGACTATGCTGAGCAGATCTGAAGAGGATGACCCTATATATGATTATTATTGTTCTTTTTAGAATAAAATATTAATGTGAAAATCCTTATATATTTTTTCGCAATGCAATTGACTTTGCTGTCATCTGAAATTTTTATTTACGCCTTTTTTAAAAGTTTTTGAGAAATATATTAAATAGAACGAAGTTATTAATGGATTTGAACGGTTAATACAAATTTCTTCTTCTCCACCACCCCCTCCCTGTTTTGAGCAGTGTGAATGCACAATTTCAATGCACGGCACCAACCCACATCAAGAGCAGTATCATATTATAAACACACACACACGCGCGCATACATTTGTATATATGTATATCCCTAAGGTCTTGTCAAGAACTTGAACCGTAAGCAGGACCGGGTAAAAAGGAGACGTGGTCTACCTCCTATTCTGAAACCACTTGTTGTTCAATTAAATAACGTGTGGAACTCATTTAATTAATTATGTTGCTATGATACTCTTGGGTCGAAGTCATTGCGTAAGAATTCATGATGGTGGCTGGCTAGCTAGCTACCTACCATGTACTTTCTGATTTTTTTTTCCTACCCTTATCGTTTTACATAATGTATGGAGCCCTTGAATCAAAGATGATCATCATGAATGCGAGAATACTTGTCCTAAGTCACATGTCGGGGATTGAAATTTTCTACCACGTGCCCTTTGATTAAGTCACATGCACTACTAACAACGAACCCATACTTGTCTTGGTTCTCGAAATATCTATCGATTTTGTCTGTAATAATAACTTAAAATCTGCGTTGCTTTGGTTCCCTCTCTCCCTCTGTAATTTCCTCTCATAATATGGACACGACGACATTGATTTGCCTTCCAGAATCGGCAGGATTTAGGTGTCGCTTTTACAGAGCGTTCAAATACGTGACCGAGGAATTGCAGTTTCCCTGTAATGGGAGTCTACAAGGGAAAACACAGACATCCTCGTTGTCGTTCGTGTTAAAGCCTAAAAAAAAAAAAAAAGCCTAAATTTGATATGAATTATATGCGATAATTTTGTACACTTTTTTTCTTGAGTAAAGATTTTGATTCGATAATTAAGAAATCCCTAAAATAAAGAAACTTTCAATCAAATCATTGATACAACTTGGTGCCATTTTATTTTTCAATTCTTATCCCATTTTACTTCAACTGTCAATGCAATAGTAATCCCCTTTTCTTTTTTTCTTATTTCCTTAATCAAGAATTGGAGCAGTGGTAATCTAACCGAGTGAATTCATCCACATCTTTATACATATGTGGACTCCTCAGAAAGGGAAGGGAGCACTCGGGAAATTCCCCACAAATGGACCGGACTAGAGAGACAATACGGCGGTCTCTTGTCGGGTTAAGATTTCGCCACAATTAAAATGCCAACATGATCAGAGATAAAATGCATGATTGTTACTATTTCAAACTAGTACAAGTTTATTCAATTGATTCGATTATTTCTTCGTCATTAAATAATATCTTGAAGGAGATGTATGCCCAAAAAAATATATAATATTTGATGGACATGCATCACTTGTCATGCCAACCAATCTGCACAAACGATTGACGGGTTTTAAAAGCTGCAATTAATAAAAAAACACTTGGCCATACCCCAAATCTCATCCACGTTATATTTTCGGGTTAGGATTCCTGAAAAAATTCTCATCGATCCTCTTAACCTTATATTCGATCCTTAAATAATTCATTTGAGAATTTAATAAGAGAACTACTAGTCCAATCTCAAGTTAGTGTTACTCATGCTTTTCAAATGACTTGTCGAGCTCCCCCTATGAAGAAACGGTCGATTACTCTTCATCGGAGCACACGTATCTGTTTCCGATACAGACCGCTGGCAAAGTCAAAAGATAAAAGTCGAAAGTGGGAAGTTGAATGCTTCAGCTCAATGCACTCCGCTTTCCATTAGAAGGAAAACAAGGAGCATTTCGCGTTTGAAGGTCTTTCAGATTACTTGAGCACTGAATATACATACATATATGTATGTATGTATATAGCTTGATGATGTGGCTGAAGATTAACCGCTTAACTTTCCTGGATAACAAAATTTTTTAGAGGCCCAACTTTGCTGTGCCCATTCGTATTATTTTCTGTTTAAAGTTCACTTAAAATGACGCAAAAATGACGATCCTACTGCGATAGATGACATCAGTTAGCGCAGAAGCTTCAACTGCCCTTCGGAGGATGTACGTATATAAGAGATTGCAGATAGGACTTAATTGTGATGACTCAGTCCACTTAATTTCCCTTATGACGAAATCGATATTATGTTCAATTTAACATAAAATGAGTCTCCTTCACATATGTACATAAATACCAATAATTTTTCTAAAAAAATCATTATTTTGACAGTTGAAGGGCGAGAAATATTTTTCTTTTAAAGAAAATCGGAAGATCCGGTGGCTCAGGACTTCGAGTTATGTCTTATCGGATTCAATCGATTTATGAGCGTGCATATATTGACATTTTTGGTGTATCGGGTAAGCGGGATGATACAAACCATGGTAACTAGGGCTTCCCGTGAGTTGAAATGTTCAATGGTGGAATTATTTTAGTATATGAAGATTTTATTTATTAAGTTTTTCTTTTGCCTTTTTTTGGGCTAAATACCAGATTATAAGATGTCAACTGGTTGAAAGGACAAAGGTCAACAAGTATAAATTATTTTGGAGTAAATTAGGGGACAAGTCCAAATTTTTTTTTTATATAAAAGCAACAAAATTCATCCTTCGACAGAATTATATATCACTTTCTCATCAACAGTGGGTTCCTCAAAAGACCAAGGGGGAGGAATAATACTGGTGTAGAAATTCTATTGGTAAAAAGTGGAATCAAATGTCTTTGTTCACGTGGCTAAATCTTGTGAGTGTTAACTGAGAATATACTCTTTTTTTTTTACTGACTAATTTATCTGAGAGTGTATTATACAGCTTGAAACCCGTCAATTAAACTTTAAATATCGACTTTCAAGAGTTTCGAATCATGAATCTAGTATACTGCATGTTGTCAGTTGATCAGCGAACCGTCGCTCTCAAAAATTACTGAGAAGATACTCGGTATATGGATCGGTCATCTCACAATAGACAGTAACGGTGATTTCTTTTTTCAACGCGCCGGTGCTGCTGCAAGTTTTCCGAGTCTAAGCAGCCCAAGTCCAACATTAGATGCCCACCTGTGTTACTTACCCAGCCAGAAGTAGAGCAATTCATGAAATACGATTTCTTATTAAGTAAAGTATTATATTATTTTTTTTATAAAAGCAAAGAAATACTTATAGTGAAATTATGTACGCTTACTTTTCTTTTTGCCATTAAATTATTTATATTTTAAAATAACTCATTTTATATATTATATGTTTAGTTCCGTAATATATTTGAATTTTAATTATAACAGTTTCTTAACATTGTCTTGTGTGTTGATATGGCATAATAATATGTTGATGATTAATGGCATGATATGTCGACGTAGTAAAATTCGAATGATGTGACAAAAAATCCCGCCGACATATTATATAATATGACACCGTTAAATATCATGTAATTAAACCGTTAAAATTAGAATTTAAGTACGTTATAAATCAAATATATGTGAGATATAAAAAGATATTTTAAAATATATAAAATTTAAGTAAAAAATAATAATAACGATATAGAATTTTTATTATAATTTTATATTTAAAAAAAAAAAGCCTATCCTGTTCTTGAATAAGAGTGGTTTTTGGAAATCCCACTAAGGTTTCAATAATAGAGCCCGAGAGATCAGCTGGATGGAGCCCATTCGTGAGCAAAGCCCATCTCAGAACTTCTGCTGCTTCCCTTGCCTGTCTCAACGTAAGCGTTCCCCGTTGTATAAAGACTCACGCGCTCGCTTGGACCCCGGCTCTCGTGCCGTTCGTGTTGCCGGATTCCCAACTCGACAAGTCTTTATCTGACACAGCAATTGGGCATGTTGAATCAATCAAATCCATCACGCTCAAAATATCGGTGGGATTTGAGATCGACAGTTGATAATAACGAACATACTGAAATCCATATGAAATTGGTTAAAATCGACTTAAAATCGTAAAAGCACAGTTACGTTGAACAACCAATAGAGATTAACTTAAGCTCGGCTAGCAGGAAGTAAAACCTATCAAAAATGAAGAAAACAGACGAAGTTGAGAGAACGACAACATGGGCCGAGTCAGAGCAAAGAATAGAGAAGCGGAAAAAAAAAAAGGGGGGGGGAAAGGTTCAAAGGTTTATGGTCCCATGAAGCAATCATACTCTTATCCACGATGAGAACTGGGGTGGAGGGCACTCATTTGATAGTGGCCTTGATATCTGCTCCGAAACGACCACCTCCGAGTGTCGTATTATCATCCCCGACGACAAAGTCGTCCCTGGGCCAGAGCTATAATGGGACGGCAAGAATAGATTGGAAATAAATAAATAAATAAGGGTACGCAGAGTCCCACCGGCGAGAACAAGACCGAATTCCTTTTATTCCATACGCATATGATTGTCGGTCGGGATCAAATTTGGACGGTCGAAGTCACTTGTAGCAGGTACAAGTTCCCATTATTGTACCAGGAGACCGGGACAAAGGCTCTCACGTTATTATATCCTATCGCATGCGGATCATTGCTAGGGGTCTCATCGATAAGAGTCAATCGCCCCAAGGGAGATTCCACAATATGCATAGATAGATTCGATCTCGGGATTTACCATTCGTGGGGCTCACCTCTATGAATTAACGGAGGTTGAACCTACCTAAAATTCCCGCATCAAAATGTCAACTAAAATGCTCAAGACGCCACTAGTAGAGTCTTAAGTCTTTGATTACTTGTCCAAGTTAAATTTAGATAAATCAGAAATCATCAAAATAGCATGTACAAATCTTTAAAATAAGATATCATGTGAAAAATTATGATACTTTCTTTTTTTTCTTAAATTATTCACTACCTTCAATATTCGTCGTCTAAATATAAATATAAATATATATATGATATTTACTTTTTTTTTTACAAAATGTCTTGAGGGTTAAAGTCGTTAATTGCTTTCCATTAACTGCCCGTGTTTTAACGTGTGGCAGCAGCTTACAAGAGTGCTCCGCATGAAAAATATGCTTAATGATCACAGTCACGTCATCAATCAACTAAAAAAATTAATGTCATTAACGCTCGCATTATTTCATGAATAAATAGCTAGGCCTCATGTATAAATAAGTTAATATTATCAACTATATATTTTTTAAAGAATTTTCATTTTATACGTGGCTTTCTTCGAGTGGGTATTGGATGAATTATTTGTTTTTGCTCGAGAGCAACTGACTGAATGAGCTGAACCTCGAAATCACCGTCCATTTTGTCGAGCTCTTTCATCATTTCTATAATTAATAAAATATATTCAACAATATTCTTTTGCCTCGGTAGGAATGGGAACCATAGTATTTTGTTCCCCACTTGTCCCATGCTTTCCCGTCTCAGTCGGCTGGAAAAAATAGAGAAGAAAAAAAAATGTTATTCACCCCCTCATTAATTTTATCTACCACAACCATAGTTTTCAAAATCATATTGGTTAGTCGGTTTGATCGGTTCAATTAAGAACCGATCACTCATATGATCCGATTCTTATAAAAAAATCAATTGCATTTTCAATGAGATCAATTTCGATTGAACCAGTTGGTTCTTTGTTCGACGGTTGAATCCAATTGAATCGGTGAAAAAATCGACCGACTTAATATTAAAAATATATAAACTTATTATAATGTACATATTTTATTTTATTAAACTTATATTTAATATTATAATAATAATAATAATTTTTTATAAATTATATTCAAATTATGATATTATATAAATTTATTAATAACATTATTTATTAAATATACGATTCGATCCATTAAACCTCCGATCCAACACATGAATCTATAAATCCATACCTACACTGATTTCCAATCAGGTTCGATTTTAAAATTTACGATTACAACTCCTTTTTCTGGTTCATACCAAAATTCTTTTTAATGGGGGCTAATTGCACCAAATTCTGTGGAATCCTTTACTAATATAAATTGTCAAAATTATAATATTTTAATAATGATGTGAGGATTAATTGTGCCGATGTTACACAAAAGTTTTGATGAGACGAATGGTGGCATTGTCTTGTCTCGTATCGTCTCATCTCATCTCGATCGTGTAAGTATGATGCTTATCGATATACAACACGCCTTTTAAAAACTTTTAAATAGTAATTTGAATTTTTCATAAATTCAAAAACCTAATAGTATAAAAGACTTATACAAACCCTAAGATTTTTACATTGTAATGATGTTACTATTAAAATATAATATCATAATATATTATTCATTTTCTATAAGACTTTTTCTAATGGAGACGAGTAAGATTTTGGATTTGGTCATAAGAAAGATAGACATATGATTTCCATCAACAAGTTGACATCATGATAATAATTCCAGGAAATTATATTTAGGGAGGAGTATCGACGAGGTCCCTAAGAATGGTGGGGGCCAACTTTGCTTGACCAAATCTTGTCACGTCATGGCCATCACATCCGAGGGTGAATAGAGACAGCTCTAGAGCTTCATCGAACGAGCAGAGCAGAGTAGATGACCGATAAAAATCTCTCAGTCCCGACGTCGTAAATACGACGGTCAAGCAATCGGATCGTTCGGCAATGAAATGGAGGACGTAATCGAGAGGAGTGGACTTCAGGACAGCGAACGGAGATGATGATCTGTCCGGCGAGGCGAATGGGCGGATTAGAAAATTCAGTCCACTGGAAAAGGCGGGTGGGAACGGGTTTAGCACTGCAACATGCCCACGTCATGGATGATTGGGATCTCTCTATATTCGTTGAGATAAAACCGGGTGCGATAAGGGAATTCCCTTTCCATGAGTTGGGCAGATAATCATCATCATCATTATTATTATTATAATATAAATGAAATCTTGAAGATATCCTCTTTTATTGAATGGATCCGTTTTCTAAGTGATTAATTAATATTTAATTAGTTGATCATGATGAGACGGTTTTCGATCCAAGCAAATACCACCTTCTGTCTGAGACGCGAATCCTCGGCTTGGCTCTTATTCATGTGCCTTCTATTCTGATTTTCTTTTCCGTTCTTTTTCTAAATTTATAGTAAAAAAAATTTACTAAACTTATAAATGAAAGACAAATTGATGATGATGATGATTACGGCAGTGATGTGAAGGTGAAGGCCCCGTGACAATCTTGGGAACTCCTCTGAGATATGGCAGGCAACAAGGGAGGGAGGCCATGCGCAATCATAGCGGAGAGCTCGACCCATCAAAGAAGGATAATCACACTTACTAGAAGTTTTGGCCAAATCTTCTTCTTCTTCTTATTTTAAATTTCGTTTGGCGACTTCACGCATTTAATTTGACATGCACGACACAAACGTTGTAGTGAGAGTTAAGTTTTTATGTCGTACCACCAGATAAGAACTTCGACATGTCAGCAATTCAATCCACGTGATCAATTGCTCCCAGATCGTATCTCTCAGCCATCTTCACCGTGACGATGCAAAACTCACCGCAAGTCAAGTCCACGCCAATGGGTTCCCGGCCACCAACGATAGAATTGCTCAGAAAATGGAAAACAATCAGCCTGGCGGCATACCTGTACATCTCAGAAACCCACACCTGAGGAGCTACTTACTCATCCATATCAACAACAGCCCTCATAGGGAGCCACGGTTCTGCGACAAATAATCCCCAGGAATGGAAGGAATGGAACATGCAATAATATTGATCAGTAGTAGGCACATTCACAAGGGAAAGCAAATCACAATAATGATATTAATCGAACAAGCCAGCCGGCACTCAGGCTCTTCATCGGCAGCCCAAAGTAATCCTTAATTGCTCTGTACGGTCCTCCTCCTATAGAAACCAAAAGAGAGAGAGCCACCACGAAACGAAGAAACTCTACTGTGGGTCTTCAACCTCTCTCTTGCCCCCCCTCAAATCAACATAATATTTACAGTGAACCATGGAAAGCGCCAGAAAGCACCATATTCACATGTCTGACGAATCTCTCAGGTTGCCCATCTCCGACACCAAGAATCTGTATCCACAACTTGAGCCCAGATCAGGGTCAGGAAGGAAGACGTATTCTTCACTTCACCAACTCCGATTTCCAGCCGACATCAGGACCAGAAACAGGAGGATCAACTTGACCGAGGGAAAACTGTTCTCTGAGCCTGGCGTACATTTTAGCCCTGATGTCTCTCCCCGACTCGACCCTCTCCATTGCCGGCTCCTCCACAAAGCGGCTCCCCCAGGGATCAACCCCTCCGAGCCCAGATTGTGTCTGGGTGGAAGGCATGAAACTATTCGTGTAAGAACCAGAGCGGAGGATTGAGCAGCGGTTCAGTCCATATCCAGTTGCGAAGTGGGATATCGGGCTTAGTTTAGTGCTACCCAAGTTCATTCCCCTCATGGAGGCAGCAAGGTCACTCACAGGATGAACGTTCGGCGACATAGGTGGGGAGTCTGAGGGAGGGGAGATGGGAGGAGAGGTTAGGATCGAGGTCGGAGAGGAAAGGAATGGGGTGGCCTTGATCAGGTGGTGAGAATCGGGGCAGAGTCGACCAGGAGAGCTGTAATCAGATTCCGCTGAGCTGGGGCTGTGCTGCATAGGTGGGATCCTGAGCTGTTCAGGAGAGTGGGCGAAAAAGCAGACACGGCGGGGGCAGTTGAGGCCGTCCTTACATGGCTGCGTCCGATAGCAGTCGGGGTGGAGCCAGCACTCAAAGATCCCGTGAGCAAACTCACAGGAATCTCCCTTCTTACAAACACCTGCGCACCAAAGTTGAAAACTTCAAAACACGAAAAGCCCAATTGTTACAGTCAGATATCACTAAGCACGTCTGGTTTCTGATCCATTCAATAGAAGATGACAATACACTCCATAAATTGCCATTTGAACTTTTTCTTTCTCTGCAACTTCCCCTATAAATCTTAAGCTTAATCAGAGGACCTCATCCATAATCAATAAGTAATTTCTCCACTGTTTGGAAGCCTCTGCACTGATCAGACTGTTAAGAGAGACACTACCCGATATTTTGTTTCCTGGGACAAATCTATCTATCGGTGATAAAAGTAGGTATTTTCTTCCAATCTGCCATTGATTTTGTGTCCACCAGAACTCCATGTGAAGTCTAGAAGGTGAAAATGAAAGCTCTAAATGGACAAGAAGCAACATGCATGCTGCAGAATATGCTTTCCAGTATCATCCAATGAATCCAATCCCCTACTAGAGTGTCAACATGCATGAACGCAGTTTCAAGTTCTTGATGAAAGTAAATTTTCGGTTATCAAAATGATCAGTCGCCATTCCCGATCATTAATGCACTATTATAGCTGTCACAGATGCAATGAACGGAAATGACAGCGCCTAGAGCAAACGGAGGCTAACGCATTACCCTTTCGGAAATCAGGACACGGGGTGCCAGAGTACTGGAACCGGCGGGGATCCCTGCGGCGGGCCTTCTCGCCAGGATGGGCGTACGGGCAAACAGTCCAGTCGTGCGACCGCCCGCGTGGGCATCGCTTCACCTTGAACACGTACATGCGGAAGTGGTCACGGCGAGACTCCTCGAGGAGCTCGAGGTCTGTCGGTTCCATCTCCAGCGGGTCCGGCTCGTTGGACGACAGGTAGCGGTGGAGCGCGGCGGTGCAGTCGCCAGTGGGGCTGGGGACCGAGTACGGCGAGTGGACAATGGCAATCGGATCATCGTACGGTTCCCACGGCGGGATCTGGACGGTCGGATTCGGGCGGCCGAGTTCTCCGATCATCATCTCTGTCAGTTCTCTCTTTTCTCTCGCACTGAACTCGAATTCTTCGAACTGCAGAGAACCGGCATTTAAAAGGGGCGGGTAGTTTGGTTATAATCTAACCATGGTTAAGTTGCGATTGTACCGCCAGTTGCAGTACGGTTAGGGAGAGGAGCTATGATAACAGCACCTGGCCCTACCGTTTTTGGAGCTGTATGTTTATGAGAACCGTTCGATTGAAGAGATGTGATCGACGGTTCTCGGGGATGAAGTCACTGCCGGGTGAGTGTAACGATGCCTATGGATAAGGGAAGGGAGTGGGCTCTCCCGTGGCACTTGGGATCTCGTAGGTCGGGAACGGGATGCCAAATATCACGGAATAGACGGTAGATATATCTCCTCCGCTGATTCGAGGGCAAAATAGGAAATTCAACAGCTACTCCTGTGAGTTCACTTTTTTTTTTTAACCATTTGCCTCGGTTTTGACCATGGCTGTCATGATCGAAGTCGGCATGGTACATTCCAGTCTTTTGAACCCATAAATCGGTTCATATGTAATATAAATTATTGTTAATTTAACATATTTATTATATTCAAACGGAGAAGGAGATGTAATGAATTATTTTAATTTTGTAATTTCCAAGCATGAACTTCAATGACTAAATGAATATAGGTTCATTTGCTATCTTCTTTTCGAGGACAAGCACCGTTGAAATTGACGGGGATATTTGTCCCATTTTTGGCAGAACACATGGCATGCTCAACTCGAGAAACCAAACCTCACCGAAGTCATTGAACTGATTGACATGAGACCAAATGCAATGGCATGTTTTGAGTAGACCCAGAGGGAAATAATTTGTAAATTGACAATTGATACTTCATAGATAGGGAAAAAAAAACTTCTTTTTTACTTTTTAAGGGGATGAAATTAGAATTAAATTATAAATAAATTAATTATCGAAGGAACTCGAATGTGATAGCGTATGGATCCGTTGAAGGTGCTTAGTGCAAAATTTTTATTATAAAAGATATTAAATTTAAATTTTATGAGTGTAAAGAGCAAAAGTTACCCAAAATCGTAAGAGTATATTAAACTTCCGAAATTGTGAAGCGAAAGTCGAGGGTGGCGGGGGGTGGTGGCGGTGGGTGTGGAATCTATAATTAGCGGTGTCCGATCGTGGCACGTGTGACTCTTTCCCGATTGAGATCCAACGGTGCATATGCATTGATGCATTGATGTGAAAGCCTTACCCTAATTTGGACTTATTACAATGATTCATATTCCTTCAACGGTACATATGCATTTAATTTCCTTGTGGAGGATAAGTGGACAGAAAGGTTAATAAATGTTTTAGGTTAAATTTAAGATTTAAAAATTTTGGGACTAATAAATTGGAATTAATAATGATTTTTTATTTATATAATATATAATTTAATAAATTAATTGATGATTATATTTTTAAATATTATGGATATATAATTTATTAAGTTCGATTGAAGTATTTTATTTTTTTAAAAATAAAATTGTAAGTTTAAATATTATCAATTGAGGCTAATCATGCTCTATCATTTAATAACATGTTATACTCAAATTTAATTCAGTTAAAATTTATTAAAATTTTAAATACTAATAATACTAGATACCCAAAAAGAGAAAAAAAAATCTTTTAATGAAAGTCTTCAGCTCCTAAGAAAATAATTGAGTTAAATTTCCACTCCTAGGAAAATCTTCACCTTTTATTAATTTTTCTAAAATTGTTATTTGAAAAGATAATTCATAGACATAAATAGGAGCATAAAATTGGGACGTTGTCAGTGGTTGCGAGACGAAATCAATGGCCGTGAATGCATTCATGCCGCCTAAATAAGTGCCGGGATGCGATTTGTCCGAGGCGGGCCATATGATATAATGTTTTGGTACCAACTTGGGACTTTTTATGTTTCTGTGAATACAACAATACCTATCCGATATAATTCTAAAACGGAAAATTCCTAATCTAAAGATTAATTAAATTTTAATCAATTAATTAAAACTTCCATCAAAGGCATTACAAATTGTTGATTAGATCCAGCCAATCCAGTCAGTCGTTAATCCTCGCTGATGATAACGCTACCATATACCTTCGTTTCCGCATCTCTCGCCTTTACTAGGTTCATCGGTCCGGTCCGGTCCGTCTGATAGCAAGAGCAAGGAGCTCGTTCAATTCAATTTGGATGCCCTCGCAATTACAGAGTATGGCCCTCCACAGAAAGGTTGGTTATGTGTTACTTTCTCCCTTTCCTTCGGTCAATGGTCTTGTCGACTTGTGTTGTCAAAGTCAATATTAATTTTTTTTTGTAATCTTTCATTTTCTCCTTCGGAGAGAAACATTCACAACTGCTCCCTCTAGGCTGGACAACTTACGAATAAAATATGAAATTCGGATCGGATCAACGCATCGGTTCGGAACGTACATTCCAATATCCTCATTTTTCTTATTATAAAGAAAACCTTGCACTATTTCACACCAACCAACACTATACATGCAAGTCAAGTCGACTGACATCTCGATGGGATGAAGCCCCTCTCTCTAGCCTTCTAGGGAGAGAAAATCCTCTTTCCTCAGTGAGGAATAACCATCCAACTGCCTTGGTTGCTCTCCGAAAGTTCTTCTTTCAACTTGACTGTTGGATTGATTTCATCCTTTCAATTGTTTTTTTTTTAGACCCGAGTCATATGTGCCTTCGTTAGCCATCATCTTTTGACGTCAATCCATGACAATCAAGGCTCACCAAAGATGAAAAACTTCTGGTAGAGGATATGTTCAGGAAGTGTAGCCTCCTTTTGTGCTATAGTGTGTATGGAAATGCATATGTGAGGCATGCTTTAAATACGAGAAACCAAGGGTGGAGGACGCTATGAAGAGATGTATTTCTATTATGGTTGAATTTGCAAAGCTGAAGGAATTTAACAAGCAATATGTGGGCGCAAATAGGAGAATGTTAAAGGAGTTTAAGGCACCAAACTGACGGTAGGGGCCAGCTGAAGGATGGATCAAGATAGATTGTGATGGTGCTCATGGCAGGGATGATAAGGGGGGGAGGTGTTGGAGTAATCGTGAGAGCTAAGGATGGAAGGTGTTTGGACTAGAGAGGAAAAGGGTTTGTGGACGAATTGTTGAAGCCGTTGAAGTGCGAGCGATTAAGAAGGGATAGAGCTAGCCAAGCAGAAAGGATGGAGGTATGTGATTATGGAAATAGACTCAACCATTGCACTTGAAGGCTTGTTGGGGAAGGTGTCCAAAGCTCCTTGGCATTTCAGACCGCTCGATGCAGCTACAGTAATTATAGGAGATTCTTCTAACATATTCGAATTAGTTTGGTTGGTGGAAGTGCAAATAAGTGCGTAACTGGATAGTACAAACTGTCAAGAGGGGGATGAGAAATATAATCAGGGCTGAGGCCCCCTATTGTCTTTGAGTATTTTCATTCAAATTAATATTTCTTCTAATAAACTGTATAAAAATAATACGATAGGCTATATTTTAATAAATGAGTTTTGAGTGATAGTAAAAAAGTTTTTGACAAAAAGGAAAGAAGAAGAAGAAAACGTTGCATTTGATCAAATTTGGAATATTTTGATTACATGTAGAATGATGGTAGTGCTCCTCCATTAAAGCTCCCTTGGCCAAGAAATTATAATGGACAATGAACTGCTTGGGATGTCAATGGTTCCTTTTTGCCTGAACAAAAATGGAAACTATTAAATCAATCCCTTTTATATATTTTACACAAAACAAAAAAGAGGGAAAAAAGAAAAAACTTACTTTATTTTTCACCGTGAGAAAGAGGGATATTATCTTCTAGGCGCGCTGTTAATTAACCTTAGATTCGACGGAGTCACTGACCGTAGGATCACCCTCCATCTCAGGAAACGAACGGCTGTCGAGCCACGAAATCGAATCTCGACTGTACACCTGCCCGCACTGCTACAGTGTCCTCCTCCGCCCGCCACGCTACCCGACAAAAAGGAAAAAATCTAAATCAACGCTTCTTCCGTACGGAAGATAATATCTTGCGTGGCACGATCTCGAGGATCCGAGCGTTGCCACGTGTACAGTTCACGTGATGCGGGCCCGGCTAATTCACAAGTGGTCGGTTGGTTGTCGAGCTTATCGGGTCGTGGTGTGAGGGGGGGGGAGGTGATTGGACTACTTGACTGACACTTTATCGACAAGGACGACGAAAACGTGACTCGGTGGATATGGTCAGCTCCTCCACCCCGAGCTGGATAATCTTTTTATATATATATATATATTTTTTTTCAATTTTTCAATGGAATTTTTATCATTCTGCCACCGGACAGTTATCACGAAAGCATTATATAAACAATATACCAATAATGCACTTACATGTAAATGAATTTCGACTAAAGGGGGGCCAAATCCACCTTGGACCGCAGCTGACGGTTGGACCGATTATCAGTTAAACGTAAACTATTGAATAGACCTGATCGTGGGATTTTGTCGTCTCCGCACTGTAACTGGAAATATATATATATATTTCGTTTGGTTGTCAGCAGCTATCTAAGAATTTATTGGGACCTCTTGCTGTATGGATTGAAAACTAGGGGCACCCTTTAGGAGGAGGAGGACAAGAATTCAGGCATAATGGAACATTATCCATGTCGAGATACACATGTGCCTGAGCTACCTTCCTTTCCACTCGTGAGCAAAACAATGACCACTCACTTTCCTGTTGCAGAGCCGGTTTGCGACACCGGCCGTACAACTCGCCAGCCGCTAGATTTGTTGAATCGGGGTTACGTCCCTTTATCCCATATTCCATCCACCGTATATCACCCACCTAACGAGCAACGGAAAGCGGCCCTCACTCACCATGATCCCTTCCTTACATTGAATCCCGCGTTTGGTCTGATCCCGGCCACGGAAGAGTTGACGGATAAGCAAATATATTAGCATTAATGAATTATTGGATCAAAATCGATTGCAGCCCACCAAGATTTACCGTTTCTTTTTCTTTTTTTTCCACATCATTATCTCAAACGCACGACATAGTTGTAATACATTTAGTCAAGTACTTATGAAGTCGATAATAGGAAAAGGAAAAGGGCAAAACAACCTTGACGTGTGTAGCAGCCTCTATTTTCTAGTGATTAGTTTCATCTTAGGAGGGTTCTGGGAAGCTCCAATCTAACAAACCCATGTACTATTATAATAATACGTGTTATTTAAGATTTTTTAGTATCTCTCCTCTCTATATATGATATGTCATATTTAAATATGATAAATAAATAAAAATAGATATAATTGTATGAGTTTTAATCATTGGTGGATCAACATTGCTTAGATGAGGATTAATTATAATATATCGTACCTATAAATAACATGCAATATGTAAAATAAAATCTTGCTACTATTAGGGGGAAAGAAGAGCTTCATAGACTTGCTATAAACTAATCGATCTCCCATTTCGAATTTTAAAATGTTTCTTTTACAAAAATATTTAGCCCGCCTAAAATGGATGGTCCAAGACGTCTTTTTTGGGCAATCGTAGCTTCACCGGCAAGATGAGCAATACGACAAATAAGTTTCTTGGCCGACCATCTTTGTTAGTACCTATTTCTTGCATATCAGGTTTTTTCGTACAAATCAAATAGTTTTTAAAAATTATTAAATTTTAACTAATTTACTTTGAATTAAAAGGTAAAATTTTGATAAATTATTTTTATTTATAAAATATAAATATAAAATTTTATTTTTTTCAAAAAAAATTAAATTATTTCAACTAATTTATATTAATATATATTCCCTTCCATGCACCACCTTAATATATATATATATACACACACGCGCGCGCATATAAAGGCATGTTGTGATATTAATATGTTTCGATTCTTTGAGTGACAAGGCTAGAAGGGCCATCGTACCGGCGATGATCCATAGTTAACTTTGAAAAGGCGCCGGTCTCACACATGGTTTTGCTCTCGGTTGATGCGTGTGATTTAATGTTTGATTGCAGCCGGTTCGTCGGGATAAATAATATCCTCTAGCGTGATGCGGTGACACTTTTTCTCAATGTTTAGCATACACAATCCGATTGGATCGAGTTTGGGTCATGGTGGGTGCAAACAGCTGCACGATAGGAAAAATAAATGATAAAGAAGTGCACGTTATAATATTGTTGAGATATACAATTTTATATCGATTAAATGAAGAAAAATTTATGATTTTATAAGAATGTTTTGAAACCGTTATCTATCAGTTTAACATTTTAAGTGGAAATAAATCCGATTCCTTATAGGCTCAGAACCAGTGGCCTCACCCTTTGCCCCTCACCCCTCGCCCGACCAATGTCTAGAAGCCTGACTCGTGATCAATTGATATAAACTCGAGTATAGAAGAAAATTGCCCGACTTATGACCAATTATCCCCTTCATTCGAGATCGGAAGAAGAATACCCGACTCGTAGACAGTTGTTGAGGGCAGGTGTTGAGATATAGGATCTCATATCGATTCAATGAAGAAAATGTTGTGAGCTCATAAGAAAGTTACGTACCGTCACCTATCAATAAGTAGAAACGGCTCCAATTCCTTATGAGTTCATAACAAATTTAACATTTATGAATTCCTTAAATCTATACATACCCCACAGTAAAAGTATACATATTTATATATGTAATAACAATAGACAAAACTGGCTTGAATTTTCAAAAGTAAAAGCATAAATACTCAACAAGTCAAGTGGCAGAAGGCCAAGCATCCCGTGACCACAACTACATGCCGGCGGCTCCAGATTCTCGATTAATTGTAAATATTTCAGAAATTCATGTCATGGGAGCAAAAATAAATAAATCCCGCGACCATAGCTACAAAGCATTGACCATCAAGTCCAGACCGTTCAAACAAGGATGAATCGTAATATTTTGTTCGCCATAATTTATGTATTCGTCCTCGGGCATCCGACTGTGTACTTTGACTCATCGGATCTTAAAATAATTCAAAGTTGGTAGAGTTATGTAAAATTTATTTTCAAATGAGCCGCGTCTGAAATTTGTAATTTACTCCATTTTAACTCGATTCATTCTTGAATAATCCTCCCTATCTATGATCCGCACTAACTTAGTTTTCACGGCTTTGCTCGTCAATTGATGTGGGGACGGATCAAGAAAATTTTATCCATGGGTGAAACTCGTCAGAAAATTCAAGGAAGGATAACAAAGTCGATTCTAAGAGGTGAGTCGATTTTAAGAAGGGCGAAATTTCATAGTTTTATAAGTATAGTTATAAAATTGATAGAATTTGTATCTACATTTTCTTAATTTCTCGAGACTAACAGGGCAATTGCCTCCATGCCCCCCTAAATCCTTCCATGAGTAGATATCTTTGTCACAATTATTTTTTCTCCGGAATGATATTTTAAAATTCGATATATTTTTATACTTAGAGTAAAAAAAAATTTCCATCTTAAATTTTCTTATATTTATAAGAGTCGAACTCGAACGTGTACACCACTCCATGTCGGTGTCAGTCAACCGTAGAGAGTTGAAACCTACAACGGTTTGTTTGGGGGTGGGGGTGTGGAAACTGACGTTAGGGTAACTTAAAATTCCACAAGGACGATCAACTCAATTGACTAATCAATTAAAATCTGCCCTATGCGGAGCTGTCGAAATCGCCCCGCAAGGTCTCATCGGACCATGACTTGCGGCTTCCTGCTCAACCCCATTTTGTCGGCTCAAGGGCGACATCCCGACGAACCTTCATGAAAATAAATCATTTTTTGTCACTTTCTTTCTTTATTTTTCTTTAATTAATTATTATTCTCCTTTTATCACGCCCGTCCATCGCCATGTTTTCCATCTAAAAGTCGCTTTCAATAAATGAAAAATAATACATATCCTTAATTGAAATTATTATCGAGTAAATTGAAGGGGGAAAAAAGTTGAAAAAAATCGGTGGTGGCATATTGAGAATAGTTCGAGAGAGTATCTAACTCGGGAGATTTTTCGGTTGGTTGGGTAGTCGTAGATTTGGCCAATCCACGGGCGCCTAGGACCACGGGAGGTGCTACTTCCCTTTCAACCATGGGTCCCTGGCTCCGCGTGGTCCCTTCTATAGATTTTTGTGGTCTGGCCTGGTGGGTCCTATTTGAAATTGCCTTTTCCCTCTTCCAAGTTGATAGGGCTCTATCATAACCTTAAAAAATGAAAAAAAGTCGAGTTTGAGATTTCTTGTCTCTGTCAAGTTGGCAAATTCGGGTCGAACATGGATATTCGTGGATCAGTTTTCCTTGCAATGATTATGGGGGCAGATTGATGGCTTCTAAGCTCCAGTTCCATGGGTTCTGATCTGCATTTTCATGAATAAGGAAAATCAGCTTTAAGTCTCCATTTTGCCTCCCGAAAACTACATAACTTGCACGATGAAATCCATGGTTTCCACTGGGGAGGGTTGAGATAACTGTGACCTCGATTGAATCGGGAATTCGGATGCAAACTTCCGGGAAAATGAGAGTCCATGCTGCTCCGGTCACTCGTTTGGCACAGAGTGTGCTTGCACGCTGGTGCCAAACGCTAATCAGTAAACGAATTGCTGTATGGATTGATTCTTGTGCTCTCGTAATCCCCATTCTGATTCCCCCTCCCTTTGATAGGTAAATTGCTTCTTTTTTTTTTTTATCTCCGTATAATTGGTTTATATTTTCGACTCAAGCATGCTGATGCCACGCTTTCAGGTTATCGAACTCGGGTCCAATCAGAGTGCTACGTAAGTTTTGAGTATGGACAATTAGCATTTCTCCCTTCCTGCTCCCTCCCCATCGTGGGCTTCATTCATCACTGGCAAGCAAGTCATTGGATCTTACAAAATGGAAGAGATCGAACCGGGATACGTGGTATGAAGTTACCGAATCAAAGGGAGGAGAAACAAGATAGGGATTACAAGAGCCGACGAATTAGAAAATAAATAAAAGAGTATGAGAAATTTTACGATAAGAATTAAACCTACAATCTTTTACTTATTAAGGTATAAGTAATATCACTAATCCATGCGGGGTAAGTTTTTTTGCCTCGCTTCTTCTGACTATATAGCAGTAACCACATGATGCTAGTGAGGCGTCGAGCGTGAGTAGATCGATCATAGACGTGCAGTACTTGCATGGATAACTCAGTGCTCTGCAGGATTTCCAGATGGATGAATGGATCATAAATAAACCATTGCAAAGGCCAACTCGGAAAGTTGGCATCGATCTACGCATGTTCACCAGGAATGAGCTTTAGTCGAACGCGTCTTAGTACACGATTTAGAACATTTTGCATATGCGAATCGTGCTTGCAGAAACGTGACAGGAGACACACAGCCGCGGACGTAAAAGGTTCTCGGCAGTCTGTCCCCAAAAGGAATTGTTATTTATGTTAGAATTTAATAATTGAATTGGCAAAATAATAAAGAAATAGAATCCTGAATCAAATTGAACAGATCTCCACTCGGCTGCGTCCCTGTTGGTGGAGAACCCATCACAGTTCGTCCTCCAAGATCCGATTTTTGCGCACTTGAGTATGGGGATTCCGTTGGAAATGAGAGATTTTTGGGTGAATCGGAGGGAGTCGTTCGTGATCCCTGCACCATCTGAGGAGCAGAGGCTTCTCAACTCAAGGAGCTGCACTCAAGGTTCAATGCTCCTCAGTTTGCTTCTCGTTTGGTGCATCTCTGGGAAGGATTAGTTGTTGACCCTTTATTTGCGGATTTACCCTAAATTCTCGCAATTTGGATCTTCTTTCCTTTTGTCTGATGACGCTGCCTAACTCTATTAGTTCTGGATCATAGCCCAATTAGGGCTGGATATTGGTTGCTCCATGAAATCATCTGCGTGCAGCAGATGTTCTTCGACGAGGAGCCGTGCAAGGAATTGGAAACGGATAATCATGAAATCTGAAAAGCTACGTCTTTTATAGGTCCTTCAGTGAAGGGGTTGATGATGAAATTCTTGAATATCTTTGTGTGTGCGTATACATCCACTGGATATAGATTTTGTGGAATTGTCTGGAAAAAATGACTGTCTATTGTGCAGAGGGTGTCCGTGCTGGACTCAAGGCAGCTTCAGTTACTGCTGTTGCCGCTGCTGTACCGACGGTAATGCAATAGCTTTTCATGCTGCATACATCCTTTGTGTCCATAATGAACTTAGTTTTCACTGGGTTGGGACTTAGGAGGTCATCTTGTTTAGTTTTCACTGGGTTAGGACTTAGGAGGTTGTCTTGTTGCCATTTGAAACAGCTGCTCTGTCCTGGAAGCTAGTGATGGATCCGCAGAGAGATGTCCTTATGGTCTAGTATACTTGTGAAGTTGCTATCTGCATATTTCCTTTACTTCTCTCAGGCGTTGGATATATTTGCTTAGTTAGTGGGTGTCGCAGAAGAGACCCATAGCATCTTGTACCTGGAGGGAAGAACAAGCCTTACAGCTGCTGGCATCATCAAAATCAAAAGATGCTTTGACGTTAGAAATTTGCTAGTTTCACTGAAGAGAGGTCGGAAGTACCCCTGGCTAAGGGTGTACGTTAAGATTTGGTTTGTCTATGAAGGTCATATTTGTTATGAGGGAACATAAAAGAAATTGAATGAACTGTTGTCGTTTTACATTTTAGGGGAGTGGAAAATGGAATGGGATCATGATTGTCAATATGACACTCTAATGGTGATACTTTCCCTTATCTTTTCCATTTTGCTGCAGCAAACACGGCTTAGCTTTCAGGACCTTCTGATTACAAGGATCTCAAACTTGAACTAGTCTTATCCCTGCATGATCTGTTGTTTCTGGTCCTTTTAGATGATTGTATGCCTTGGTTCACTGATGCCATATGATTCTCATTCCAGTTGGTTGCTGTTCGTGTGATTCCTTGGGCAAAGGCAAACCTGAACTACACCGCACAGACTCTCATCATTTGTTCAGGCATGATCTCTTTTTGCCTTGTTCTGCTTTCTCCAAATTCCAAGTACTTGCTTTAAGTTTACGTGGATCTTTTCTCATAAATGTTCTAGTACCATGGTTACTGACTCCTCACATTGTTAATTCTTTTACAGCCTCAATTGCAGCCTATTTCATCACTGCAGACAAAACCATCTTAGAATGCGCTAGAAGAAATTCTCAGAATGAGAGAACAGCTTAAGATGGCAGGGCTAACATGTGTTGCTTGGAAATAACAATTTTATGGCATTCGGATGCTCTGTCCACCAAAGGATGGTGAAAGTTGGTTACTTGTGTTATATCAAACTAGACACCGTTGGCCTCTCATCATATGCTTCTTCTTTTTTTTTTTCCCAGAGATTGCTCTTTACTTTGCTTGTAATAAGATAATACCATTTTATGCATCACCAGTGGTGTCCAATATCCATGTTTCGTTGTGGCAATGTATTCTAAATCATCCATTTTCCAGTTTAAGTTATTGAGGCACCCGTTAAGAACGCAATGGACTGCCCTTGATATACGGGTCATCTGCGTCTACTTTGAATATATCTGTATGAAAAAATTGTCCCTGTCATTCACTCTTCAGAGCACTTAGCGTGTTCTTCTCAGAGAGGAGACTTTCTGAATGACGGTCTTATATTTTTATTTCCGTTTCATCTCTGGGACTTGAGATATAAACATCACTAAATTTGAGATTTCGAGGTTAGAAATCTACTATTTACATGTCTATGCAGGAAGTTTATTAACACTTAAAAAGTGAAATTCACACGATGTAAACCAAGCTATCACCATCTTCCTCCGACAACTCATGACTCTTGTGGTAACTTGAGAGATAAGTTGCGCTACCGAGCAATGGAGTCGCATCGAAATCTTGCCCAATCTTCTTCCCTCTGAAGGTCTCCGAGGGGCTGCACCTTTGGAGAATTTGAAGTACTTCTTTCATGGAGGGCCTCGTGGATGGTGAGTTGCTGGTGCAGATAAGCCCCACCTTGAAGACGGTTGTCATGTCATCCAGGTAGCTCTGTGTCTTAATTTCCTCGTCTAGGGCCTCCATGATTGGTTTCCCTTCTGTGAAATGCCTCCATGCCCACTCCGCTAGGCTCATGTTCTCATCCCCACTATTCGGCTCTTTTCCTGTCACCAGTTCCAGGAGCACAACCCCGAAGCTGTAGACGTCAATCTTCTCATTCACTTTCGTCGTGTAGGTATATTCTGCAACATGAAAATGGTTAACATTACTTTATACTGGGTTTTTCCCACTCTTTCTGCTAGGAGCGAATAGCAAATTTAGCTTTCAGATCAGGTTGCATTCAATGCTAACTAACTGGAAGAGCCTCAGAGGGAATGTGTTGCTCACCTGGGGCGAGGTAACCGAAAGAGCCTGCAACTGCAGACATCGTGTGGGCCTCTCCTTGTCCAGCCAGAATCTTGGCGAGCCCGAAGTCTGCTATACTGGCATTGAAGTCCGAGTCAAGCAAGATATTGCTCGACTTCACATCACGGTGAATGATCAGAGGAGAGCAGTCGTGGTGCATATAGCACAGCCCCTGGGCAGCCCCAACTGCAATCTGCAGCCGTGTCGGCCAGTCCAGGAAACCTCGGTCTGCATGGCTTGCGGTGGAGATCAACTTCCTCTTGCTCTGGTGAAGCCACCTATCCAAACTCTCGTTCTCCTTGTACTCATATACGAGAATCTTGGAGTCATCACTCGAAATGCAGCACAGTAATTTCACTATATTTGAATGCCGGATTGTTCCGAGAATCTCCACTTCCGCTAAGAACTCCTTCTCATGCTTCCTGTCAACCTTTCTTCCATTCCAAATCCGTTTAACTGCCACATAATCCCCTGAACCGCCGACGCATATGCGGTAGACTTTGCCTGACCCACCACAGCCTATGAGATTGTTATCCGTCAAACTGGACAAAATGATAGCTTCTGTAAAATCCAGCCTGTGGAATGAAGTTAACTTCCAAGTTGTGAGGTCGCTCCTGATTTTTCTTTTCCGGTTGTCTCGGATTATACGTATAGAAGATAGGACAGTAGCAAACAACACGACTATGGCAAGAACTAGAACCAATGCAAGGTACTTGGTGGACAATTTCTCGGAGTTGGGACTTCTAATAGAGCAGCCACGAAGATTGACAACTGGACTATTGACACATAGGTTGGGATTGTTCAGGAAGCTCATCTCATAAGCTAGGTTGTTAAACTCATGTGGGATTCTCCCGGAGAGCTTATTGGAGGACAAATTGAGTGTGTTCAGCATCAAACTGCCCAACTTTGGTGGGATCTCACCGGAAAGTTGGTTCCTTGACATGTCAAGAACGAGCAGATTGGGCAAGGACCCAATTGCCGCTGGAATTGGCCCGGAGATATTGTTTACAGACACATTCAGGATTGTGAGAAACCTCCAGGAGATTATATTTGAAGGAAATTCACCTGAGAGCCGGTTCCCGTCAAGGGAGAGGGTTAATAGACGGGAAAGGCTCGTCAATTCCTCTGGGATATTGCCAGAAAGGAGATTATTGCTTGCCTTAAACACCCTCAAGCTTGACCAAGAAGAAATTTCTGCTGGAATCTGACCAGAGAATCGATTGTTGCTGATCTCGATCCTCGATAGATTCCATGCTGTTCTGGTAGGAAGCAGGCCAGAGAATAAATTTCTGCTGATCATCAAGCTCGATAGATTGAAAAGCGTCCAAATTCCCGAAGGGACTTCGCCAGTGAAGAAGTTGTCGTAGAGCTGAATCGTGCGGAGAGTTTTGCAGCTTCCAAGCGATTCCGGGATTTCTCCACTGAGGTTGTTTGAGAAAGCGACAACTCCAGTCAGAACACCATTTGCGCATAGATTTCGAGGTAACTGCCCGCCGAACTTATTGTTCGAAACCTCAAATGCCTCCAATGCTGAGTACAGCCCAAAATCGGGGGGAAGCGTGCCGCTGAGGTTGTTGGTGAAAACTCTGAAATTTACAAGCGAACGAATCTTCCCAATACTTGCCGGAATTTGACCGGAAAGATGGTTAGAGTAGAGATTCAACAGAGTCAGATTCTGCAGCTTCCCGAAACCTTCCGGTATTGGACCTGTTAGGTTGTTCATGGCGAGATCGATCTCGATCAAACCTAGGGAAGAGACAGAACTCGGGATCCGATCCGACAACCAGTTGTGATACAGATACAAATAGCTTAGATTCTTCAACGAGAACAGCTCACTGGGAATTGGACCTGTCAGCATATTCCGAGACAAGTCCAGTTGCTGGAGCGCCAACAGGTTCGTGATGTTCTGTGGAATCTGTCCAATCAGATTACACTCTGTCATCCACAGAAACTTCAGCTTCTTTAGCTGCCCAAACTCGTCAGGAATCACAGCCGGCACGAACTTCTTGTTGTATGCCATTCCCAGGAACTCGAGGTTCGACAAGTCACCAATTTCCTTAGGGAACGTTCCGTTGAACTCGTTCTGATAAAGATAGAGGGTCTGCAGATTGCTCAATCTACCGACCGCCGGCGGAACGTCGCCGGAGAAATTATTCCCCCCGAGGTCGATGTACTGCAAGCTTGATAACTGGTCGATATCACTAGGAATTGGGCCAACAAAGTAATTCTGGGACAGGTCGAGGACCTGCAGGTTGGAGCAGTTATACAGCGCCGTAGGGAACGGACCCGGAATGTAATTCCAGGAGAGGATGAGAGTGGTCAGGCTCTTGAGGCCACAGATCATCGGAGGGATCTCATTCGTGATGCTCTTGTTGCGGAGGTGGAGCTCCGCAACCGCTCCTCCGGCGGTGCAGTTGACCTCCGGCCAACTGCACGGCGAGGTAGACGTGTTGGTCCATGACTCGAGCGACTCCGGGTTATTCCATAGCTGCTTGATGCTCAGCAGGATGGTGAGCTCGCGCGGGCTCGGGTTCTGCGAAATTACGATAAAGGGCAGCGAGAGGAGGGAGAGGAGGACAATCTGCGGCGGTAGTCGGGACATTTCTCCGGCGCTGCTCCGTCAACAGACTTTGCCGGGAAAAAAGTGTGAAGGGGAAAAGCCAACGGTAACAGTTTTTCAAACTTGGCGAGCTGAGAACCGGCGTGAGGCGCCATATGTATTTATTGGGGTCCTCAAAGTGGGACCACTGTTGGGTATCATTACGAATTTGCCACTCAAAACGATCGACGTCAGTCAACTCCGCCGACAGATTAATTATTATAATTATTATTTGCTTTGATGAGAATATAATAGTTAATTTATCTAGGGTGGATTGATAAAGCCTGGCTCTCCCATGTTTGACATGCCTTTACATCCCGCCCTTAATTTTATCTCAAGACCTTCCGTTGATAACTCAATTTTATAATCAAAATTTGCCCATTTCTCTCTCATTAAACACGGCCTTAATTAACTCGATTGCCGGACTGATTATGGTCTTAAGGTGGGTTTGCACCCACTAAATTTCTTTGACCAGTCATGTCCATTGAAATAGAATCATTTACTATTTGGGGGGCACCATGTCACTGTCATTTCTAGACGCTCCAATATCCCCCACGTGCAGTTTAATAATAATTATGGAGCAATTGTTTGACCAACTTGCAGAGAAAGAAGCTCTCTAGAAGGAATACTGTTGACCGGCTCGGCTTGATAAGCCACTGGCTCGTTTTTCAGCCTGCCATTTGCACGATCGATGCAAGTTGTGAACTCCATCCATCATGGAAAATTCACTGCCTTCAGCTTTTGAAAATGTGCTAGTCCTCGACGATTCTAGATGTGATGCGCATGAATGGTACATTGTATCCAACGGCTTCCTCTACGAATGCCAAATCCAAACCATCCAAGCAAATGACATGACACTCGAGAAGCGATAAGAATGTTATGGTTCTAGGACCCACAACATAGAAATACTCTTTCATTAAGATCTTATACCTTTTCTATGCAAAGTCATATACGGATCCAAGGTCCGCAGCATTGGAAGCCAGCTTGAGCCGAGGCTTGGTCAAAGACAAAATGGCAGACGGTAGATATAAGACAAGGAAAAAACCTAGCCGGCGTGGAAAACGCAGATGACATTAAGGGGGCAGTTGATTGGATGCTTCAATATATATATATATATTATTTTTTTTTAAAACATTAATAGGATAGATTTCTTTGGTCAAAAGCCTTTCGTCTGTCACTGACTCACGAGCTGATTTGATATTGCTTTTTGAATGCAGCAGTGACTTCAATGGCTGCTGCTTAAAGCTTAAGCACTTAATGACAGTAAAAATACAGTATCCATCTGTCATCTCATCACCCACCGCCATGCCTACATTTCACTCCGCCTAACCTAAGGATCTAAAATGATGGCATTTGGATGGCAATTTCCCGACTGCTTTCAATGGACTAGTACCCGGTTTTAATTTTTCACTCGATTGATGAGAATTCGGCTCGTATTCCTGGAGAGCTGGGCAAACAGCCGAGCCCCGGTGGCCGATCCCATTCGATGTATAAGTGATTGAAGAACTTCCTCAAAATGATCCGATGTGCAGAATTAATCAATTCTTAGATATTTTTCTAATTGATCGGATTAGTTAATAAAAAAAAAGAGCCCACAGAGTTGTCTTGCAGAAGAAAACATTCCTCCAACTACCACAGTTTGAAAGGTCGTTGATCTGATTACTCCTAACTTAATCATGACAGAGATGAAAATTTGGATCGGTGTGGAAGATAAAAGAACAATCGATAGATAAATTCGCACTGGAATTGACTAATACAATCATGAAAAATTGGAGGGGCCTTGAAGGTGGCCCGCCCCAGCAACCCTTTTTGCCGTGGGATTGAATCCCCCGCGAGGTTGTCTAGAGGGAGCCAGAGGTTATATTTCTATTGGCTAACCAATTAGTAGTGTTGTTAAAAATACAGTCCGGATCAGTTCAAAATGGGTTTGAAACTAGTATATTCGATTACGGTTTGACCTGTTTGTTTAACGGCCGTTTACGAATATGAACCAGCTTGGAACCGTTTATAAATAAACCAATTTGGCCTGTGAGTTGTTTATATTTTTAAATTAAAAAAATATAATTATTTTTCGGGTGAATAGTGTTTTAAACCGTGTCTATAAACAGTATTTTGATTGGTGAACAATGCTAATAAACAGTGTTTGATTGAATCGATGAACAGTATTTTTGATGTGATGTTATGTATAGTGCTTTGATTGGATGTCTTGTCCATTTGTGGCCGTTGATTTTTCAATAAAATCTATGAGATTGCGACACTTGATATGTGGAGGGTTATAGTTCATGGTTCGGGCAGGTTTTTTAATGGTTTCAAGCCGGTTTAGTAGGTTAACGGTCCGTGTTGGTTACGGTTCAACGGATTTATATTGTTGGCACGGCTCGTAACTGTCTCTCAACCTAATAAGAACGGTTACGTGCCGGATTAGGGACAGTCCGGGTCGGTTTCAGGTTTAGACGGGCCGGTTCCGGGCCAGCCCGCCCCGTTTAACGACTCTACCAATTAGCATGGAAACATTTGCCACGGCTCGTGCTCAGAGAACAAATCGAATCTCATATCTTTGAAAAGTACATTCATTCTAGAATGAGCAAACGACTAGTTTTTCTAAGGATAGGTTGGTTCAATGGACACCAAAGAGGAGCACAAAAGTCAAAAGTGGAGCATGAATCCTTTGGAATGATGGTAATAACTACTAATGGTATCTTGATGGTTATTCTTACTTAGAGGATTTATATAGAGAACAAGAATTCCCCCACCAACTCATGCGTATATTTAGTGAAAAAAAATACCAATTAGATTGTGCAAAATAGGATGTTATAATACATATATCACTTTATCTAATTCTCATTACTAATCGCAATTAATTTTATTTTTAGTGTAAACACAATCTTTTTTTTCTCATAATCAACTGAGAAAAGTGATTAGTGCGGTAATACTATCATCGACTTAATAAGTAAGAGATTATAAGTTCGATATTTATTATGAAACTTCTCGTGTCCCATTTATTTATCTATTCTCCTATTCTTTTATAGGTCCATGAGCTTCCTATACAACGTGAATATATATATGTATCTTAATATTGCGCATATGAATATCACATAGGGAATGAAACGTGTACTTTTCTTGGGCTGCTTATGATTATTAGTGTATTGATGGATTGGTGAGGTGGGATTAATCATGATTTTTTTTTTATAGAGATGCATATGAAGAGTTTTAATAGTGAGACTTGAATCGAGAATATTTTAGTTTATAAGGAGTGTCACTTCACTACTAGATCCAGATTCCTTGGGAGGAGATGTTGTTGATGACGATGGGTGCTAAGAGGACTCGTGCAAAATTCTAGGGTTAAGCACGGTAACAGTGAAACCTGAACTGGAAACGATTGTTTTGACTGTCTCAACGTACATGACTGGTGCTTCAGTTGCAGGACCATGGCCGTGACAACTCGCGGATCACTTCCTATGCGAAAGCCCGTTTGCTTACTTCAGTTTTACATCCTGCCTAGAACATCTTAAACTCCGACTGGGTAGTTAGTACCGTAATTTAGTCCCATTCTGGATCACCGAGACCTCCTGGTTGTTGGATGGCTCCGTTCCCATTTGAGGAACTCTCTCTTCAACATGAAGCTAGTTGGATTTGAGTTTGGTGCTGATTATTTCCATCCAGTCTCGAAATGGTTCGGTAGAATTATCGAGACTACTTGGACATTCGTAGCAGTCGGACTGGAAGGTCACTGATTAGCAGAAGTAATGGTGATGAGTAGGGTGGATCCTCTCCGCCAGCATAGCAACTACTCCTTCGAAGACGACCCGGATACCCCAACCGGCTCGCTGGACATTTCCCACCACCTAGCTCATCAGCTTTCTCTATCTTGAGGAATCGGAATTCCACCAACTCCTCTGTTATGTAGACATATCCCTCCGACTGGCAGATGCCGAAATCGAGTTCGTCAAGACACACCGTAGACTAGTGAGTGAACCCCACGTGGCTGACAGCCGTTATCATCGCCATGGTTTCCGCCATCAGTCTTGCGGGCAACTCATCAATGTTGGTGAGGAGATACTGTACTTGCTTATATTATTTCTCATCACTATACCTCTAAATAGATAATTTAATTATTAAATTTTAAATTAAAAGAGTCAATGGAAATTTTTATAGGGATCTTGATCCAGTTACAGACTAGTTTTAAGGTATGTTTCAGCTGGTCCAAATATATTACATGGTAAAAAAAAGAAGAAAATACGAACAAGACATTACTAATTAATACCTTTTATTAATTTTACTTTTTATTTTTAGTGGAAAAAGATGAGTACAATGTCTTCTCTCCACTCTCTTTCATTTTAAAAATATTCCACACAATTTCATTATATAAAATTAATCTAAATAATGAAACGTGTCACATGTGTACGGGTATAAAATTTTATGTGCCGGCGGAGTTCAGCCCACCTTGATAGTCCAACCTGATAGGACCATGCCCAGACCAGGTTTATGTTACTAGGTTTTTGGGCCATACCAGTGCAATTTGATAACTTTTTTGACCGGACCGGGCCTGATAAATTCTATAAATATTTTTGAATACTTTTTTTAATTAGTTTAATAGTACAATAAAATTAATAAAAATTTAGTAGAAAACAGGAGATTGGCCGGGCGATGACTTATGGGGGGTATCGGCATTGCCCATTAATAATTTCCAGGCGTATTGGCCTAGCCCGATAAAATCGGTATGACCCGAGTGTCCAACTTTAAAATTCTAAAACCCTAAGAGGTCATGGACAACTCTAAAAAATAAAAATGTACAATTTGATATCTTAAAAATCCTAGAAAGTAAGAAGCAACCAAAAAATAAAATGTACATGCATAATTTGATGTATGGTATTTGTACACGGAATATTTAGATATATATATATATATATATATGAATCAACTCTTTAGGAGGAAATATGAGAGAGAGAACATTGTATTTTATTCTAAAAGTAGAATTGACAGAAATTGATAGTGATAGTTTGAGTAAGGTTATATATGTGATACAGTTGGTAAAATCTAATCCATATTTTCTCATCAAATCAATTGATGAGTTGGTGATATATGTCCAATCGAGATTTTTTTAGATATGTAATGGTATTAATCTCAAGGTTAAACTTTAGAGGTATTGTACTGGGTTCTCATTAATGAAGTTTTCTATAACTCTTTGTTTCCGTATTTTTCAATAGGTAGACATATTAAATGATTGGTTTGGCTCGAAATCGACTCGAACTAACATGTCAAAAACTGGCTTGGACTACTCCAAGATTGACATGCAATCAGTTTTATTGAGTTGAGTAGCAATTATGAGTTGAGTTTAAGAAATAAGCTTGCATTGACTCGACATATTTTTTTGATGGAACCAACT
This sequence comes from Sonneratia alba, assembly GCA_900174645.1. Taxonomy (NCBI): domain Eukaryota; kingdom Viridiplantae; phylum Streptophyta; class Magnoliopsida; order Myrtales; family Lythraceae; genus Sonneratia; species Sonneratia alba. The sequence goes on along the minus strand of FWPY01000001.1, from coordinate 1,299,897 downwards.
CGTAGTCATTACAAATCTAACCCGAACAATTACAAAACTGGTCCGAACCGCAAAAAAATCAATGCTCAAAGTTTAATATTTGATTAAAAAATATAATATTTTTCATAAAAATGAAATAAATAAGTAAATTTATGGTTTATAGTCATAAGTAAAATATAATATATAATTTATAAATTTATTTATTCTAAATAATTTGAAAAAATCTAAAAAAGAAAAGATCTGTCTATTATTTGAATCAACACAAATTGTAAACATGCTCACTTAATTCAATTTAGGTAAATTTAAAATTTTGTAAACTGTGACAGTTAATCGAACTAATTTATTAACTGGATCAAATGATTGTACACCTCTTTTTAATTGGACCAAATCTGTCCATATTACATCTCCCCGATAGGCCTGTGCGAGTGGATTCAATAAATAGCCTTGAAATCAGAACAGGACCAAAATGAATCAACTGAGACAGTTCAGTGACTGAACTTGACCGCCGAAAACTCTTACTCTCCCCAACTCCCAGCAGTATCAGCCATAGCCAAATCCTCTTCAAGCTTTGGAGAATTCAATCCCAAACCGTCACCGGCCGCGGTGGGACCGATAAGGATGAGCCGCTCCGCGCTCACTCACTTCGTCATCCTCTCGAATTCCTCCCCTCGCTTCTCTTCTCTGTACTTACACCTTCCTCCCTCCCTCCCTCCCTCCCTCTCTCTCTCTGTGACACTATCACTCACATTCACCGTGTAGAGACATTTCTTTGCAGCTGAATTTCTCTATGCATCTGCAGTGAGCTCCATTTGTGCTGTTGACTAATGATTTTTTTTGGGCGAAACGTCGAACAGTTCCTGTGTGCGAGTTTCGAGCAGCTTTTCCAGAGTCCCGTTTCTGAGGCGGCGAAGCTTTGCTGGAAGGGAACTCGGCGCGAGACGTTTTCAATGCTATTGCAGCGTCTCGGCCTCTGAACCTGCTGTTTTGGAGACTCCCACGAGTTCTGTGAGGTAAAAGCTTCCACCTTTGCTTGTTAAGCAGTCATTGTTCGCCAATATGACGGCTGTGAAGAGATGAAATTGAGATGATTTGAGGATGTGCTTAATTTTGAATGGCTGTGTTAGCAAAGTTATGAATCTATTGACAAATCCAATTCAATATCTTGATATAGTGTAGCAAATGCTTCTGTGAGCCCGTCCATATACATACATATGTATTTGTCGTCTTACAATGTATGACCAATCAATATTTGAGTAAAAACTCCTTCCAGTGTCGACATGAATTTCTGGGATAGGTTTTCCCCCGGTCCAGTGCTGGTAGTTGGCTTAGTTGGCTGCTATTATAGCTTCATAACCTGCTATCAGGATCTTGCCTAACTATCTTAAGTTTGAGAATTGTTTCTGAGTTTACTTTATGTTTATTTTGGTATAATTTGCAAAAGCTGTCTCATTTTCCTTGTTTTGAGTTAAACACGTCTCTCATTCAGGAAGAGGATAGTCTCTGGAGTTCAACCAACTGGGTCCATCCACCTCGGGAATTATCTCGGGGCCATAAAAAACTGGATTGACCTTCAGGTAGTTGCCACCTTCGTTATTATTTACAATTTTAAAATTTTGGCTTTTGCATCTGTTTGCAAGATTGGGATTCTTGTAGTAAAAGTAAAAATATAATATTGTTTTGATTATTATGAATTGTTGACGTTGAAATGGCTCATCCAGTGAGAATTTTTATTTATATAGAAATGTGGCTCAGGTAAAGTTATGTGGTTGATCTTGCAAATATTCTAACTCTGCTTTTGTCTTCCACAAGCAGATTTCTAACTGCTTCTTTTGATTTTTTATTTTTTTTGGTGTAAGACCTCCTTTCATCTTCCAAATGATGATTTCAAGGCATCACTACATAATAGATGTCAAACTGTAAAAGACTTACAAGCAGTTTAAACTAGTTGAATGAACAAGTAAACTATTAATCCACATTTGGAAAGGCCCCTAGTTACTTCCCTCATATTAAGCCTTTGAGACTCCATATGAAACGGATGTTTTTTGTGTTCTTTTTCTTTAACTAAGATACTTTTATTGGCAAAGATTTTCCCAGTTGATAATACCATAAGAAATTGTTTCGGTATAGAAATAGCTTCTAGTTTAATAATATCGTTTTTTTGTCACTCTTCTTTAACTCCTTGTTGTCCTTATACTTTCAGAATGCATATGAGACGCTCTTTTTCATTGTGGATCTTCATGCTGTACGTTCAAATCTCTACTCCATATAATGTTGTTTCAGAACGTCACATATCTTTCATGTTGCTGTTTTTTATCTGGATCCCTTGATTATCCAGATTACCCAAATCAGATCCTTGGCAGAAAAGAACTGCATCGTATGACATTAGAAACTGTAATCCATGTCATTCACAGGAATTGTTTGCAACCCTCAATTTTAAAGAAAGTAATAAATACAGTAATACATATTAGTTAACATGTCATGATTATTACTTGGTTTTTATGAAGATTTTTGTGAAATTCCAAATTTCTTTTGCTTTTACCATAGTATTTTGGAATAACTTCAGTATGGAAAGTTAGATGTACCTTATAGTTTGTTATTGAAAGTATACAAATTAAGTTTATTTAGTTATATGTAAAAATATGAAAGCTTACATTTGATAATTTTGTCATTACAAGCATATGAGATCACATAATATTATCTATAATATTAATATATAAGCATAAAGTAATAGAGAATTAAATATACAAAGTGAACTTTTAATAAAGCATTTCTAAATATAAACGTGTTTTATTTCATCATATTTGGTATAAAATAAGGAAATCATGTATTATTATTAGCATAAAGTAATATAAGATGAAGTCAGAAAGAAGAATATTGAGTTTGAGTGAAAAAATTAGAATGCATAAAGGGGAAAAATTAGGGAGAGAGAGAACCTTGGAAGGCTTATATAAATAAGACATGAACTTTTGATGATAAAAAGTAATGATCTTTGCGGTGGGTTAGTCAAGCAAAGAGGACATCCTCCTTGATCTGTCATTTGTCTTATTTGTGTAGATAGATATGGATAGAGATAGTAGAAGAACCATGCTATGGATTTCTTGAGATGGAACAACTCCTCTAAAATTTAAAGATAACATTTGCATGCATAGCTTCTATGGGCTATTTTTCACTAATTTGTTTGCTGAAACTCATAGATCACGCTACCATATGAGACACAACAACTTGCCAAGTCAACAAGGGATACTGCAGCAATTTATTTGGCCTCTGGAGTGGATACCACTAAGGTGATCCCTAACTACTCCCCAACCCAAATCGTTTAATTTGGATTATTATTCTCTCTGACTCAAATCTTTTCATGCAGGCTTCTGTATTTGTGCAATCCCATGTCCGTGCCCATGTAGAGTTGATGTGGTTGCTCAGTTCTGCAACACCGATTGGTTGGCTTAATAGAATGATCCAATTCAAAGAGAAATCTCTGAAGGCGGTGCGTTTTTAATTGTATGCACACCCTATCCTTATTTATGTGGTTGTACTTTTCCTTCAGTCTTATTACTCTTAAGTAATTTTGACAGGAAATTAATGGTGTTCTATCTTACAGGGTGATGAAAATGTCGGGGTTGCATTATTAACTTATCCTGTGCTGATGGCTTCTGACATTCTTCTATACCAGGTGATAAAACAATTGATCATAGCTAAAGATTTTGAAATTATTGATTCTTTATTTTACTAATTTGTCATGGCAAAGAGAATGGAGTTCCAAACTTCTATATCAGAGAACTGTTATTCTTTTTCTACTTTACAAAAACTGACAAGTAGAGCTGTCGATACCTATACAGCCAGCTTATTATAACTAGATGTGTGCAGTCTGACTTTGTTCCAGTGGGTGAGGATCAGAAGCAGCATCTGGAGTTGACCAGGGAAATAGCTCAGCGTGTAAATAATTTATATGGGGGAAGAAAATGGAAGAAATTGGGAGGGTAAGGAACTTCCTACCTCCCTAATACAGTAAAAAAAAATTTCAGGCTTTTCATTTTAGAGCATACTTAACTTTTATTTGCTTTGCCACAGGAGAGGTGGTGCTATTTTCAAGGTGGATTCTATCTTCTAATATTTCCTCTGAGTATTGGGTTGTTCATGATCCTTAAAATCATCTACCATACTTTATCCGATGAAGGTACCGGAACCCCTAATTCCACCTGCTGGAGCACGAATTATGTCCCTCACCGATGGCCTTTCAAAGGTTGTAGTAGAGTATTTTCTTTTCTGTCCCTTTTCCCTTGAAGTTTGTTTCTTGTTGAATGAAGTAGAAATTACTTGATTTTTTTTTAATTAGATTTGTGCTGAGCACAAGTTCACCAGCATGGTTTCTTAATGATGTAGATGTATAATTTGAATGAAAAAAAATGCAAGTGTAATTGACAGCCATGTGATCCTATTGGGGGAACAATTCTACTATACATTGATATTTGCTTCTGTTCAACTGTTTCAGATGTCAAAATCTGCACCATCTGATCAGTCCCGGATCAATCTTCTCGACTCAAAAGATGTAAGTTGACTTCTATGCCTCAAAAACTTAAACAGTAGACACAATTCAATAGCAAGAGGGGCTGATGCATGTCAATGATGTGTAGCAATGTCTCGATATTCCACTATGAAAGTTAAAGTGAGAACAAGAGTGGTGTATTCATGATATTGTTACCGGTTGCATTAATGCAGAAGCTATGTGCAAAGTGATACTGAAACTGCATAATGTAAAGAGAGAATTTCATATTTAGCAATGGAAGTGTTAAATGGCATCAAAGCACTGGGCTGGTGACAGACAGCTGTTTTTGTTGCTAAAACTGAGAAATTCCTCTTGATGATTGTCCTCATTATTTTTCATGCTTCTGGAAAGAGCAGTAGGTAGCATCTTTTTTTGGCCAGAGCGTTAGGCAGCATTTCATGTGCATAATATTTGCTTATTCTTCATTAAAATCTGATTACCTTGCTCCCATATGCAGGCAATTGCAAACAAGATGAAACGCTGCAAAACCGACTCTTTTCCTGGGTTGATACTTTATCTTTCTGCTTTGCTTTCTACATATCTATTACGTGTACCTTTCTTCCCCATGCCTTTTCCCCCCATTTATTGTGTCTGCCACATTTGCAGGTTGGAATTTGACAATCCTGAGAGACCTGAATGCAACAATCTTCTTTCAATATATCAGCTCATCTCAGGAAAGACAAAAGAAGTATAGTCTTGTTTGTGTTCTCACATTCCTGTTAAAGTGTGTGTATCCTATGATGATTAACCCAGAAAGGATGTTCCATTCGACAGCCTATCCTCATAATTTATGGGTTTGTAGATTCAGAAGTATTTCTGATGATGATGTTTTCGGCAGGAAGTGACACAGGAATGCCAAGACATGAATTGGGGCACATTTAAAAACCTAATAACAGATGCATTAGTTGATCACCTCCATCCGATTCAGGTTTGTATCTTCAGCTTCATTGCCTTTCTTGATTCTGAAGATATCTCCTTTTGAAATTCTTTCATTGGGTATGTTCATCATAAGTGATAACTATTTCGTGTATTATTCCTCAGCTCCAGTTTCTTCTCCTTACAGGTTCGGTATGAGGAGATCACATCTGACCCAACATATCTAGACGGAGTCCTAGCTGAAGGTGCTGCAAGAGCCACTGAAATAGCCGAAGCTACTCTTAACAATGTTTATCAGGCAATGGGATTCCTCCGCAGATGAGAGTAGGTCAGACCCACTGTTGAAGCTTACTTTTGATCACTTAATTTGATTCTTGGTACACCCTTGCCCACTCGTTCAAAAATTATTCACTCAAGCATGCTACGGTGTGAGCAGAAGTTTTCCTTCCGGACCCTATAATTTATTCTTTCATGGTAGATTGGGACCTATGAGTCTTGTAACATTCTTATACAGTGGTATCCATGATATGATAGTGAATCTCAAGGACTGAGCAATTATTGTGTTACTGGGATGCTGTTTATCTTGTTTCTTGAGTTTTTAACTCGTTTGCTGATCCTTAATCGGATAGAGATGGATATGGTTGCAAGCAGAAGGGCTGGATTACAAAATTGTGAATGAACCCGTCCGGTATCAGAGAATTCCATTGTGCTGCATGTAGGCTGTAATTAATCCTGTGGAAAACTTCCCCAACCTGCGTCCTCTGCAGCTGACGGATTGGAACAAGTCTAAGCATCCACAAATGGAATCATGAAACAACTGGGGCCAGCGTTACCGTTCATCGCAAACTTAATTAATCAGTTGGTGTGACCTTAATGGCCGACGACCGGCCATGAAAACTCCAAACAGAACACAAGACGTTCTCCTTTCCTGGAGAAGGCAAGCTTTTCAAGGACAATTTTATTGTTGACCGGCCTCTCCAGAATCCGATTCTTCCTCTCCTCTTTCTAGATTGCTGCTGACGCCCTCTCGTCGAAGATAGAACATATTCAAGGTTATGACTAGGTTCCATATATATATATATATGAGTTCGACTTGTCCAGTCATCAACATTGAACGAGTAAAAGACTTCATCTTCCAGCACCTCTGAGTAGTTGCAGGTCCTACGGATGTCAAAATTGACTCACCAGCTTGTAAAACTGAGATTTGAGATGGCTCGTGTACTGGCACTGCTGACTGGCATACATATATATATATATGTATCCCTACAACTCATACGTCATGGACCCATCAAGTCGTGCTTGATGATGTGGCACCGCCACCCCGACAAACTGGAAAATTTGTTGAGGTACATGTTTTATGCCAAAAGGTGTACATGTTAACTCACAACTTATAAATGAAAAAAATAATTCACCGATCAAAGTGTATATATAGTAAATTGAATTGAGATAAGTTGAGTACATTGATTTTGCATATATCGGGCAGATCTCTAAATTGAAATATGTATGCCAATCGTCCCCAGGAAGTGGCGGCACTTTCATAGACGGCTGGTTTAGAATGTCGTAGTAGCTAGGGTTTTTCTCCCTCCTGTCACTTCTTCATTCGTTGTCATCATTGAGTGAGGGGTTGAACGGAATTCCCTGCTTGGATATGGGCAATTGTTGCTTCTCTCTATTGTGACTTTTGGGCTTCGTTCGTTGGACGGAAAAGGTTCTCGGAAATGGATCGTCTCCGTCCCCGCTCCCGGCCACGAGAGCACTTCTCTGGGTTCACGAAGTCAGAGGTGCAAAAGTCTTCCCTTTTAGTGTGTCTGTATGCTGCTTCCTCCACTGGGTGTTCATTTCTTTGTCCCATTAATGAGGTGTCGATGCCATGGTGTGTAGATTATTTTTCATCCCCACAATGTTTCAGCTTTCACTGCCGCAGTATCCGTTGTATACAACTACATGTCAATGTGAATAAATGCGGATCGGTTTCTCCAATGCTAGACAAATTATTGGTCCCTGTTAATCAATCCACTTAGGACTTTGGCTGACAGTTCTGAAGGAACTTGAGGCAGTCTCTTGAAAGATAGTTCCATGGGTTTTCTCCATGAGAGTGATAAACTGACGCCCCTTGGGTGTCGTATTGTTGGAGAAATGATGGAGTTAATGCTGGCATTCCATGCAATATTTGCTCTCCATCGAGCATAATCTTCTACAAGGGAGTGATCTTTTATGTTTTTTGATGTGTTTAACGGCCATATGAGTGGTCGTCACTCATGTTGTACCTATAGTATCTGATGATTACTTAGCCTTGTTTTCATGTTTGTTTGCATTAATACATCATGGAGAATACGTATGAATTTAGTCTTCTTCTGTTGGTTGTGCTACATTCTGGCTTGATTCAGGGCATGCAGCTCTTAAGTTGATTTGCTTTATATAAATGTAAATTAGTTGGTTTGCTTGTTTAAATCCGTTTCCCTCCCTTTCCTGCTGGGATTGGAAATCCTGTATATTACATATCCATACCATTGAGTCCAGATGCTGCACCAACAATATCTTAAATTCAATATTACTGGATAGTATCAGAATTCTCAGCTTAGATCACGAATTCTTAAAGCAAGTGTGCTGACTGAGATTCTATTCTAGTTTTGTGACTGTCCCACACAAGCTTTTCCTTATTGCTATCTTTGGTCCACTTTGCAAGAAACAAAGTTTTCAATTATCAATGATATAGCTTCCTACTTCTAACATAGGTTAAGTGTTTCTAAGCCAACAATTAAGTTTTAGAACCATTATGTCATTTTTTTGATTGACTATAAAAAGAGCCTTTGGGTCCTTTTTACCATTTTGTGAATTGCATGTAATCTGCCACTGAAAGGATGTAGAGCTCCGATTAGATGGACTTTTATGTCTGGATAGTAATTGCTGAACATGTTCGATGACTTGCATAGTACCATGATATAAGTTGTTCCTTTGCTGAATCTTACGCAGATTGAGAAGTTGGAGAAGATGCTGGAGGAATCTGGACCAGAAACGACCACCAGGGCATTCTGTCGCAGGATAGCAACAAGATTCAAGTAAGTTTGTAACTTCAATATATATCTCACGGAGTTTTTGTTGTTCAGGACTCAAAACTTTTATATGCTGGTTTCCTGTTTTTCGGTCATGTATCTGCAGCTGCTCTTCAGGTCGTGCTGGAAAGCCTCCTGTGAAATGGACTGAGGTTCAGAAACTCTTCCTATTCCCTTGTTTCTGGGAATACCAAGCTTCAATATGATTACGTCTTACCCTTTTTCTAATTTTCATTAAAAGGTGCAGAGCTGGTTTTTGGATATGCAACGGGACTGGGACAGGAAGCTTGCTTCTCCACATGACTTGCCCCAGGATTTATCAGTTCTACCTGGAAATCTCCCGTTGAGTAAAGCATGCAGGGATTCTGAAATACACGAAGGTGCTGCTTGTCTCCATTCAGTCATTGCATTATATTTGAATTGTTATCCAAAATTCTTGTCATTGATGCCAAGACCCTGAAAGAGATCTTGTATCTTTTAAATTTCTCATATATGCAACTCACTGTCTCTTGTATACAGTGCATGTAGTTGAAATTATCTATTGGAATTCTCTGTGAAATTTCTAATAAGCCTCTACAAATATTATCCGTTTGCTGGCCATACTCAGGGCTAAAGGGGCCAGGTCTATCTCAATTGGAATTTGAGGCCAAGTCATCAAAAGACGGAGCATGGTAAGGGTTTAAAGACTGGCAAAAAATTCTTAAACCAATTACTTCAGAGGTCAAAGATATTTGTTTGTTCTCTTTTGATTAAATTGTTTGTCCTGTGATTAATAACCATATGCTGCTCATAATCGTGTAATGCCATTACATTGTATTATTTACTCTCAATTTCTAATGCTGGTTGGCTTGTGCTGTTGTCATGCAGGTACGATGTTTATATGTTTCTCAACCACAGGTTTCTTAGTTCAGGTGAAGCTGTAAGTATCTGCCGCTAGCATAAGTCCTGCAAATTGCCAGCAATAGTATACCCATCTTTTCTGGCACGATTTCATTCTTATTAAACTTCCTATTTCTTAAAGGAAGTTCTTGTCAGATTTATTGGGTTTGGGGCAGATGAAGATGAATGGATTAACATAAAGAAAGCAGTCCGAGAACGCTCCATACCATTGGAGCACTGGGAATGTCATAAACTTAAAGTTGGAGATTTTGTTTTGTGCTTCCAGGTCAAGATTGATGGAATGTGTTTTTTCCTTTTCATCCTTCCATTAAGAATAAAAGTCCAGGTCATATCAGGCAATATTAAGTGGAGTCTAGCATAGTTTTATTTCATTTCATTACCTGTTCTTGGTAACATTTATTTTTTGGTAAAATTTTCCAACTGCAGGAAAGGAGAGATCAGGCGATTTACTATGATTCTCACATCATAGAAATACAGAGGAGAATGCATGACATAAGGGGCTGCAGGTGTCTCTTCTTGATTCGTTATGATCATGATAACTCCGAGGCACGTATTATTATTGTCTCTTTTTAGGGGTTTTATTGAAGGATAATAAAAATAAATGATTCTGAATTCTTTGACATACGCTTTCTTTTTATTGCTTTTTATTCAGTCCTGATAAGTAATTGGTTTATTTTGTAGGAAAGGGTTCGATTGAGGAGATTGTGCCGCAGACCTTAATGGTAGATTTGTTGGATGTGCAGGAGATCATAGATGGGCTATAATTTTGTTATTTTTTGGTGTTTGCGTCGCTCTTCTCAATCATTCTTTTTTCTTTTAATTAGGAGTATAGGTGATGTATAGTCCAGAGAGTGTAGATGACACATATCAGACCATTTTGTTACTTTTTGCTCGGGTTTCTGTCCTCTCCTGTTTTGCGTTTGTGTACAAAGGAGCCCTGGCCTTTGGGGGTGAAAGCTGCAATTATCAGACCAGATTGGTGATGGTTTCTGGAGCTTGGGATGACAGCTTCAAGTAGGGAGTCATAGCTGATGCGTCCTGCAGAAGAAGGAACTGCAGTTCATCATTTCGGTCTTATTGATCAGTCCGTCCCATTTGAGTACCAACTGGTGTGCACCGTGTAAAAAAAGTAGGCTAGCTTGAGCCTAATCTGATTTCTACGACGACAGTATTTCGAAATAATTGTGCTGATGATCCTGGAAATATGCAGGGCTCTGTCACCTGCATATTCATTCTTTTGTCGGTTAATCCTTATTACTGTGCTGAAACCAGAATTCTGTCGATGGAAGTTAAAATTCGCGCTCGGTTTCAGATTAGATTGTCAAGTTTGAACTCTCGGGTTCTGCTCTTTGGTCTCCGGTGAAGCCTAGAACCGAGCCATACCTGTGTTCCCGGGGGTAAACAAATCTCCTGGAAAACAACAGCGCGAGCCCTTCCTGACCCATGAATTTTTCGGACGGTATAATGACATCAAAAGTTCATCGATATGACATCCTCTTTAAAGTATTTGATCGATTCCAAGCTAGTTGGGAGTAATCATATACGTGTTTAACCGAACTTTTGAAAGGGAGAAAAAGAGGAGAAATTAGGGCTCTAGCAAATCTAACCCTAAAGGGCTGGTCCAAACTAGGGCCTTTGCGAGCACTAGGGTTCATGTTGATCGCCATCCATCCACGAGTGCAATGATTGTGGAATGGTCCCAACTGTTTCCCGGTCCCTAAATTCTTGTGCCCCTTTTTGGTCAATTTCCAAATTGCCCCCACAATCAATCCAATATCACACGTGTGGTGCATTCCACACGTGTAACATTCTAATCTACGTTAACTTCGTAAGAGCCCATACCGACAGACTGAATCTCCCCATATAACAACGAGAGATCTCGTCAATCTCATTTTACTAATTCATATTCAAGTGTTAGATTCTCAAGTGTTGGTCAGTCGCAAATTTGAAAATTAAATTGTTAGTTCGCTCCAATTTAATTTTGTAATTATCTAGTGAATATGATAGTCCAACGTAAACAAAAAAAAAAGTCATAACAGTTCTAATATAGGGACACTCCATAAGCTTTTTGCAAATTTAGTTAGTTTCCAGAAAATATTGCTGGGGCAACAAACCAATCACCTCATCATCATATCATGTTCGAATCGAATCAAGTCAGATAATTTATTAAAATATAAAAGATGATTTAATCATAAATATTTTTCATTCAATTTAAATTCGGTATTTTACATTAAAACAAAAATATATATATTTATGATGCAAGAAATATATATATATATATATATATTGCACGTCTCAAACCTACTCATCTTGACATTAATGGATTCGACTTATCCATGTGACGCTCGATTGAACTCGTTGTCCCTCGGTAGATCGACCCCCCCTTGATTCGTCCCACGGGGATATATAACAGCACACCTAGCAATGCCTCCTTTTTAAAGATATATCTTTTTTTTTTCTGACATCTTCTCCTTAATGAACTGAAAAACCCTATTTGCTCAGGGTTAAAGCCCGTTTATAGAAAGTCCAGGTGAGCTGATCCGAGTCGAGTTTCGAGGATCTAAAATCTTTGTTGAATCCATTGACGGATTCACAGACTTAAACTAACTATTAGGAGGACATTATTCTTCCAGGGTTGGTTTGAGCAAGATCCGAATCTACTGATTTTAATACTATATTAAATTTGGTAGTTGGTCAATAAGAAATCAAATACATTTTCACCTAAAAATACGTAGACTATAGTGATATACAATCTTGTTATAATGCCATATGTTTTTTTCTTTAATTCTCCGATATGGATTACAATATTAATTTAAGTTTGAGTTATGCCGATCTATTAATGGGTAAATATCTTAGGGTAATGAAAATGTTTAATTTACGAGATTTAAACAGTGGAGTTTATGTGAAGGGAAAAGGGGTATAACCATTGCAGCAAATTCATACTAATCATTAATTAGGTAAGTTTAATTAGATGATGGATCAAGATTAACTTTGGACCCTAGCTAGCATCCCACCCATCCCTATGAGGCGAAAGCAAAGATGATCAAATCAAAAGAGCCCTGTTTTAAGGAAACGGGTATCCTTCACGTCATGCATTGCTCATTAATCACATCAAAGACATTAATTTGACAAATTACTGGGGAAAAGGGCAACCCCACATAAAAAAGTTGACCCTAGTGGGGAATATTGCGAAAGGCATGTATGGATCGTACCCAAAAATAACAAAAAAGAAAGGTTGCTACATTAATTGGTGTAACTACAAATGAAAGCACTGGACCCAGTTTTGGATGTTAATGCGTTTATGAAACTATTGGCATACACCAACTTTTGAGCATATTGATTATTTCTATCTTGTAAAATGGGAAGGAGTGGATTCCATTCCATGATTGAGATGGCCTTATATTTCTATTGGCTATTCTTCTAAAAGGGAAAGTCGCCCTGATGGATTGATTATACACAGCATATATATATATACACACACATATATATCCCTTATAATAAGATTTTTTGGTTCAGTAACAACAAAGAGTTCAGAAGGTTAATCAGGAGGAAAAAAAAAAAGATAAATAAAATACACACGGAGTTTCATTGGCAAAAACCATACAAATAACCTCTTAATCTCGTATTAAAAGTATTAAAAGTAAAATTGGTACCCATTGCACCAATTCCAGTCTCCGATGATAAATATTATAAGTTAGCGGACAGCAACAATATAAATATATATATATATACACACACATATCATTGTGGGATAAATTGTACATTAACATAATGTAAAATTTTTGTATAAAATCTTTAGAATATAATTCCTTAATGTATATCCTTTCATATGTATTACATTTTGGTATATTTTATCAATTTTCGACGTGGATAACTTATGAGACTTTTTTTATGACGTGGCAACTATTGTACACTCAATGGAATTCATATGTGGCACAAAGGAGGGACCCACTGAAAGAAGGAAAAGATAAGGTGGGAAAGATATCAGGTGGCTATCCGCCAAACCCCCTCCGGCAATCTCGTCGAAGATGTTCCAGGATCCGGCAAGGTCGCCGGAGCCACCCCAATCAACAGTAGTCTTCAGCCTGTGATATTCCTCCTCCTCCTCCTCCTCCTCCTTCTTCTTTTTTATTTAAATCATGTTAGAGAGCGATGAGGGGAACCGACTCGGGGCACCAATCCCCTCTCCCTCTTATGGTCACCTCCCCTTCGATGAGCTGGAATCCCCATCCTCTTGGTTTCTTGATGACGAAAATTTAAAAAAGAAGAAGATGAAGAAGAATAAGGATGATTGGCTAGGGTTTTGTGTGGAGGCACAATTAAGGTTTTGATGCGTGGGAAGATGAAAAAGTTTCCACTATAATAGGCTACATATATATATAAAAAATTACATAATTAGATTGGTGTGGTTGTTGGGCAAGATAAAAATAAGTGGGAGGTTGTGAGTTCAAACCTTTACTTCAACGTTTTTTTAAAATAATTAAAATTATTTTAACAGAAAAGGTAAAAGCAAAAAAAATAAAAACATTTTATGGCTAAAGGAAGACTTCATCTCTTAACCTCCTATTGAAGCAAATTTTGCCCAACCACCATGCTAAAACTCTTTATTTGATTTGTCTTTCATATATCACCAACCATGAAACCCTAGCTACGCTTCCACACGAAATCCTAGCCGATCATCCTCGTTCTTCTTCTTTATTTTCTTCTTTTTAAATTTTTTTTCATTAAGAAACAGAGAGGATGGGGACTTCAGCTCATCGGAAGGAGAGCTCACCAGCGAAGGGTTAGACTGGCTAGAAGATGAAATTGTTAAAAAAGAAGAAGAAGAAAAATGAAGGGAGATCAGCCATGGGCTATCCACCAACCCCTCTAACGACGACAACCTTGCCAGAAGTCTCTAAGCCGCTGGCAAGGTCGCTAGAGGGAAATGGCCATCAACGAGGTCATCGGAGGGAAATGGCTGCCGACGAGCTTCCTTCCTGTCTCCACCTCTTTTTTCTTTTTTTTTTTAGTTTTGTATTTTTTATACAATTTAAAATTATTATGAGTGCCACATTGTGAAATTGTTTATGTATCACTGAGTGAGTGTCACATTATATTGCCATATTAGCTATAATTAATAGCATTAATCAAAAAATTGATTGAATATACTAAAATATAGTACATTTAAAAAGATATATAATATAAAATTATATTTTAAAAATTGTGTGTCAATATATTATATTAATAAAAAATTTTGTATTAGTTATACAATTTATCCTATAGTTGCATTATAATAAATTGGCATTCGTCTAGAACGGTCAATGCAACAGTGGACGACAAGTGGCATCTCTGGTGGAAAAACGTACACATCTATGTATATATGTATGTATGTACACCACCTTATTTTTTAAAAAAAATGGGGAAGGAAGGAAAAAAGGGTCCTTGATTCTTGTGGCATCCCTATGCTCAGCTCAATTCGACTGTGTAAATCTTAACATACATATATACATATATTATCACTAGATATATAATGTTGATTGATTATGCACGCAACAAATAATAGCAGCTATAAGATATGAAATTCATCAAGAAATTAGTTGTAAATCTCCAAAACACACCGAGAAATCATTGCTACTGATAAATGAGATTATTAGTATAAGGATGGTCACTCTCTCTCTATATATATAAAGTTATATAGTAGAATTGTCAAACTTAAAAGAATAAGTAGGTTTATTAAGGTATAAAATACGAACTATATAAGTTATCTCTATTTATACAAGTCGAATTATAAACCAACGTTAGTGCAATGAGATAGCAAACGACTCTATCCAATTTATATATGGATAGTGAATATGGACAGTGAAATGGGTATGTCATGCTAATAATATATGATCTCTTTGTGATAAACTATCGAGAGTGAGCCTTGTTGAAACCCTAAAAATAGAGAGAGAGAGAGAGAGAGATGGGGGACACAAAAGGGGGGTGGGGGGCAAAGCATGCTTGGGGATGACAGAGACCACTCGCTGTATATTCCTTCGAGAAAGAAAGGAAGATGGGAGGCTACAGGGTGATGTCGGCCCTAATTTATTAAACAAGAGAAGGAACCATTTTTTACGCGCACGAGAGTGAGTGATCATGTTTTGAGATATCCATTCTTTTTTATTAATAAGAAAGAATATTTTTTTTTCTAATTACATTGATGAGTTTATATGATAGAATAATAGAAGTAGTGAATGAATAAATGAGTACAGAAAGTCTTACGACGAGAATCAAATTCACAACATCTTAGTTATTAGGTTAATGACGATATTATTATATCAAACTCACTTTCATGGAAAAGAAGAATTGTATAAGAGAATAAGGGTATAGAAATTTGAGGAGAATTGAATTTGTTGTATCTTATTTTTAAAATATTTTTAAATGGAAAATAGTATCATTAATTATACAAATTCATTAATTCCTTTTTTGAAGAGACCAGGAGAAAATAACCCCACTAAAAAAGAGAGGAAATCATAATTGTGCTAATGTATTCGTATATTATTTGTAATTTATAATCAACTGATAAAGAAAAAATATTTTAAAAAATTAATTATATGAGATTCACAAAAAGAAGCACACACACACAAATATGTATACGTATATGAATATTGCCCCCCCCCCTCCCTCACTGTTGCTTTCATCCCCCCACTTTTATCCTAATTTCCGATCTGTCTGTAGACTTTCTTCCACAAATGCATTCCTTTCTTCTCTTTTTCACTATAGTGCTCAATGTACCGGGATGAGAGATTCCAAGTAGAGTCCAGACAAAAGCGGCTAGCTAAAGCTTCACAGATTATATATACACACACACACATATATATAAAATTTGTTGGGCCCTCATTACTTTCGTTTTTTTAGGCATTGCACTGAGAGTATCAGAAAAATTGCAGATCCCTATCCCACTATATTCTCTGGCGTGCTCGATTAAATAGTGACCCCTTTCCATGGAATACCTACTGTTTTCACAGTAAATTAATCAAATTATGTCTACGGTTCAGTTATTCTCTGTGTGTTCAGCAAAGGTGCAGTCGATTATGCTACCAACAGCTATCTCATTCACGATATTTAAGAAAGATGAATCCCACATGCCGAGGATATGCGAGGAAGGAACACCATGTGAATATGAGAAAGTATGATATTACCACGTATCAATTAGTTGCTTGGATGGCAGGAGGCCGATCTTTTGTTTACCCATTAGAGAAAAACCTTTAATTTTGTGAACCAACCTAACATATTTTAGACTAGGCCATATCTATTGCTAGTTTGTTGCACCATTTGACACACAAAAACTTCCCAGAATTGTTTGGTTATTGACCATTAATAGAGATTTCCATGTCCGAAAAGAAAATTGATTCTTCGTATAGTATGTACTGTGTGCATATGCGGTCTGTCTAGCTGTACTGCATGTGCTCTCACGAGATGCTCAAGCCTGAAAAATTTCCTGACCATTCTTACAGTTCTCAGTGTAAAATCTACAAGAAAATCTCTGGTACAAGCTAAAGCCTAATCAATTCAACCACGAAGTTTCGAGTAATTGGTAAACTACGCTGTCAAGTGTGGATTTTTCCTGTAGAGTTGAT
This sequence comes from Sonneratia alba, assembly GCA_900174645.1. Lineage (NCBI taxonomy): Eukaryota > Viridiplantae > Streptophyta > Magnoliopsida > Myrtales > Lythraceae > Sonneratia > Sonneratia alba. The sequence continues at coordinate 1,282,945 of FWPY01000001.1, read as the reverse complement.
GTTTTTCTCAAGGGATCAAAATTTACTTGAAATACTTCACATTTATGAATAAGGGGGATAATATTAATATCTATCAATAGGCTAGTAACCGCATCTTCTCGTCGGGAGAAGAGAAAGAACTTAATCATCTTCATCATTTAATATCAAGTAGGGAATGTATCATGGATCATCTTTCAACCCACAAGACAGAGTCCTCCAATGGAGGGAGTCTACCAAAAAGCATAAAAAAAAAAATGAGAGCCTGAGTTGTTCTCTCCACCATAAAAGGCAAAAAAAGGGGAGGTGAAATGAAGTACATCGGCAAAGGGCATACAATCGATAGACTTCAATAATCTCCACCATAAAACTATCGAACTTTTTCGAACTTTTCAACGGTCACAGAGGGATTTGTTGTCACAGTCCTTCTCATCTCATCCCACCATCTCCCTCTCCCTTAGAACACTCAGTCAAAAGAAGTATTTCCTATGGCCTATGCATCCGACAAAATCAGAGACCTTTTGTCACTTGTTTCCCTTTCAACCCGTTCCGGCCCCCTATCTCTTGTTGTGTTCAAAGTTCAAACTCCTTTCAAAGGAAGTCAAGGTGCATTTCCGTAATAATGCCCCGTTTCGTCTCCTCTGACTCTCATCTATTTAAGCACTCGTTTCCTCTACCCTAAGACGCTCTTCATCCTTCTCCTCAATAGTTCAAAGAACCTTCTCTTTATCTCGCACACCCTTCTTCAGTATCTGTTTGGAACTAGCAAACGCCCCATGGGCTTTGAAGTTGGAGTTCGGTTTTGAAGGTGGGATTCAGTTTGGTGAGTTTGTAGCTCCTTCCATATCGTTTCATGCTATAGTTTGAGTAATTTGTCTCGATATATATTTGTATGTGCCCATCTGCGGTAATTCATACTAAATGTATACGTGGTCATCATTCAACTGAAGACCCTCAGACAGATATTACGAGACTGAGATGACTTAAAGTAACATCTCTAGTTGTATGATTAATTGTTATATTCTTAGTTTTAAGTATCGCAAGCTGTAACTTGCAACGATTATCATATTAACTGATATGAAATTCATTGCCTACACACAGCCTATCTGGGTTTTGAGGACACGAATCCTTCTTCACAGATGGCCTTTGTTTTTTCGAGCTTTCATTTACTCTATTTTTTAATGAAGAGTATTCAAGTTCGGCAATTATAACCCCATGCAACTCACGAGTTCACGATTTAATTTCTTCAATGATTGCCCTTTTTTGTTAACTTAGCTGGATGAAGAGAATGTAATGAGTAGCTGTGCGGCTTTTGTAAAACTTGAACATGCACATATACTTATTTATGATTAGAAATCATCACTTAATTGATTTTCTTACATTTTCTTTTAACCTTTTCATTGTGATTCCCTTACCAGGTGGATTCAAGAAGCTAGTAGGAGCACGCAGCTGAAAACCTCTCGTTGACCTTGATCTCGTGAAGAAAGATGGCTGGTGGAGGACGTTCTAATCTTCTTCTCATATGGATGATCCTGTTCCTGAGTTCTCCTGCACTTCATGGCCAAGAATTGGAGCTTCTGTTGTCCTTTAAAACCTCCATCCATGATCCTCAGAGGTTCCTCTCCAATTGGAGCAATAGTTCCTCCTCCAATTTTTGCAGTTGGCAGGGAATCTCATGTGACAGCTCATCCCACGTTTCAGCTATTCAAATCCCTAGTAAGAACATATCTGGTAAGCTTCCGCTGTCGATTTTCCAGCTTGGGTTCATTGAGACTGTTGACCTTTCGTCCAATCAGTTCTCCGGTGAGATTCCTAGTAACATTTTCTCTTGCGCTTCGCTCAAACACCTCAACCTTAGCAACAACAATCTGACCGGTCCCTTACCAAGGGGGTCGATTTCCCGTCTTGAGGTCCTAGATCTTTCCAACAATATCCTTTCCAGGGAAATTCCAAAAGACATCGGGTCCTTCTTGAGCCTTAGGATTCTTGATCTTGGAGGAAACATATTGAACGGGGAAATCCCGGCCTCCATGTCAAACATCCAGAGCTTGGAATTCTTGACTCTAGCTTCGAACCGATTGGTTGGTGAAATCCCACGGGGATTCGGACAGATGGAGAGCTTGAAGTGGATATACTTGGGGTACAACAATATATCTGGTGAAATTCCAAGTGAACTGGGGGAAATTACTCCTCTGACCCATCTCGATTTGGTCTATAACAACTTAACAGGACCTATTCCACCGACCCTGGGAAACCTAAGTAATCTCCAATACCTGTTTCTCTACCAAAACAGGCTCACTGGACCCATTCCAAGGTCGATTTTTGGTCTCAAGAAGTTGATATCTCTTGACTTAAGCGACAATTCTCTCTCCGGTGAAATCCCAGAACTCATAGTTCAGCTCCAGAAACTTGAAATTCTCCATCTTTTTGGAAACAATTTCAGTGGAATTATTCCAAATGCTTTAGCTTCCTTACCCAGGCTTCAAGTCCTCCAACTTTGGTCAAACAACTTGTCAGGCCCGATCCCAAATGACCTTGGCAAGCGAAGTAACCTAACCATCGTTGACCTCTCCACCAATTCCCTCACGGGTCAGATCCCACAGCACCTATGCGACTCCAGCAATCTAGTCAAGCTAATTCTTTTCTTGAATTCACTCGAGGGGGAAATCCCAAGAAATTTGAGCTCCTGCAAGAGCTTACAGCGAGTTCGTCTCCAGAACAACCGTCTTTCAGGTGGATTATCGCCAGAAATCACGAGATTGCCGCTAGTGTACTTTCTCGATGTTTCGGGAAACAATCTGTCTGGCAGTGTGGGGGAGCAAATATGGGACATGCCATCGCTTCAGATGCTAAACCTAGCAAGGAATCAGTTCTCGGGGAACTTGCCTGAACGCTTTGGAAGTGCCAAGATTGAAAACTTAGACCTTTCGGAGAATGAATTCTCAGGCGCTGTACCAGTGGGTTTTGGGGATTTGCATGAGCTAATGCAACTGAGGCTTAACGGGAACGATCTCTCAGGTGGGATCCCAGAAGAACTATCGAGATGCATGAAGCTCGTGATTCTAGACATAAGCAATAATCGCCTCACGGGGCCAATCCCAAGTAGCCTCTCCAAAATGCCCGTCCTCGGCGAGCTGGATTTATCAGATAATGAATTGATAGGGAAGATACCATCAAACCTTGGCCAAGTGGAATCGCTGATAAAAGTCAACATCTCCTACAATCACTTGCATGGCAAGCTACCTTCTACCGGTGCATTTATCGCTATAAATGCAAGTGCTGTCTCAGGAAACAATCTCTGTGGTGGGGACAAATCAACTGGTTTACCACCATGCAAAGGAGCCAGGCTATCAATCTGGTGGTTCTTTTTCATTTGCTCGCTCGTCGCAGCAGTCATGATTTGCCTCTTGGCCTATGTATGTGTCTTTGTTAGGCAGCGACATGAATCGGTGCAGAAGAGGATCCAGACAGAAGATGGGGTGTGGGAAGTTCATTTCTTCAGTTCCGAGGCCTCGAAGATGCTGGCATTGGATGACGTTCTGAGCTCGGTCATGGAACAGAACGTGATATCTAGAGGAAAAAACGGAACCTCATACAAGGGAAGATCGTCTACGAAGGCACCAGATTTCTTTGTTAAGGAACTGCATGGGGTTAGGTTTGATGTACCAAACGAAGCAATTGAACTGAGCAAGCTCAGGCACCATAACATCGTGAAGCTTTTAGCCATTTTTAGTTCCCCAGAGAAGGTTTACTTGGTGTACGAGCATGTGAACGGCAAGAAACTGAGGGAGGTTCTGCGAGGATTGAGTTGGGACCGGCGCCTAAAAATTGCGGCAGGGATCGCACAGGCTCTGAAATTTCTCCATTTCAACTGCTCGCTGAACGTCCTCATCGGAGATGTCTTGCCTGAGAAAATTATCGTCGATCACATGGACGAGGCCAGGCTGAGGTTGAGCCCTCCTGGACTTATCTGTACGGACAAGTGCTTTATTTCCTCGGGCTACGTTGCTCCAGGTAAATTTATTGATTAACTATTACAACATTAAGATTTTCTTTTTATGCTTTTGAAAATGATAAAGGTGAGTCCAATTGCTACTGCTAATTTAAATCTAAGAAAATTAGGGAATAATGTGAATTTTGTGCGTACATAATTGGAAAGAAATTACGAAAAGAAATTAATTTCCAAATTTGATACGTCATATCCAGACAGGCTTTTGCATGCATAGTATCTGAAAAGGAGTGATCCAGAAAAATCAAAGTGAAAATCATTACCATATGAAGTCTAGCCACAGGTAGAAAAACAGTCTTTTGATCTTCTTTTTCTTCATTATCATCATGCAAAAGATTCAAAGTGTAGTGACTAGTGAGTCCAATCCATGCAACTTTTTTTTTCCTGCAAAAACACGTATATTGAAAAGGATAAAAAAAAAGAAAAATAAATGAAAACATAAAATTTCATTACAAGAATCAAGTTAGTATATATTAATTTCAAGATTAAGAGTGATAACTCAATCCATGCAACTTGTTGTGGAGCACTAATAAAAGATTTTACACTTCTTTTCTACAGAAGAGCCAGAGGCCAAAGAGAAGAGCGACATCTATAGCTTCGGCCTCATCCTCATCGAGCTTCTGACCGGCAAGTCACCATCGGATGTGGAATCCTTGGGCGTACGTGGGAATATTGTAGACTGGGGAAGACACTGCTACTCGGACTGCCATCTAGACACATGGGTCGATCCCATCCTCAAGGGTCCGGCATCGAGTAACCCAAACGAGATCGTGGAAGCCATGAACTTAGCCCTTCATTGTACCGCTGCTGACCCCACTGCGAGACCGAGCGCCGACAAAGTCGTCAAAACCCTAGAATCCATACGGAGGACTCGCTCTTTCGCTCCCGGACTAAGGCTTCCTTGTTCCCATGCTTGAGTAGAGATATCAGTCCGTTGCTTTTGTGTTTTGAAGTTCAGTTTTTTTTTCCCCTTTTTTTCTTGGGTCTTGTTTATTTTCGTGATATATAACTACAAGATGATGTTCAAATGTTCTGCTTGATGGCATGGTTGACTTACTACTGAGTGTAACATGTAGATATAGACCAGATTTCGAGAATATAGATTTACATCTTTCTCAGTTATTTTGTCCATCTGAAACATGTGTTTATTCGGTTCGGTCTTCTCATAGTGCCTCCGGGCCAGATCGCACTCAATACACGATTACATCTACCACTTAGTTATCTACATCATATCAAGTTGTTGCAGTTGATATACACAGTTCCTGAATGCATATATACACACTTATATGACCATCTGTAGGATCAGGAATCTGCAACACGTCCTGTCGGTATGCTCGACCACGTTCCCTTTTCTAGAGATGCAGTCAAATGTAGTCAAAGTCAGAAGATATTTCTGGAATTTGTGTCTTGCTGCGTCATGATTTGATATAATCTCCTTGTAGAAGCTCTCTGATGAAGAAAAATTCCCCGCCTCCGTCTCTCAATAAAGGGTACAGGTTAATTAGTTCAAAGGGAGACTGGAAGAAGCAGGGAAACAGTAGCATATGCACTTGGGGGAGAGAGATATAGTATTGCGTTAGGGGACCAAATGTCCCAAATTTGATGCTTTAATGATGTAGTTTTGTCCCACTACTGCCGGCTTCTCTACACAGGACTACCAAAAGCCTTAAAAGTTAAGGGAGAAAGTCGAAAAGAAATGAGACCAAACATAAGAATACATACACAAAGCTGCCACACTCTTAAAAAGGCTTCAACCCGATTGTAGATCGATACTGATAAGCTGCCTTTATACTGCTTTACCGACATCAAAATATCGTACGAATTAAAGGAGACGTAGAATATTCGTGCAGTAAATGATGGATCGGCCCTTTTACTGGCTTTTGATGGAAGAGAAATGTAATATTTCTCACTTTCATTATTTCCTTTCAATTTGCTACGCCAATATACTTTGCTTGATTAATCAAGCATGCATAATCCCTCCTTCTCAAAAGGAAGTGATCTTCTATAAATTTAAATTGCTTGAGCTTTCTGTGTACTAGTAGAACATATTCTAATAGTTTAGTGTATTCTTTTTTTTTTTTCAGTTATAAGGAAAATTTATGAGACTGAAGAGAAATGAGATAATAAGAGATATAAAAGAGCTTGGTGAACAGAGAATCAAACTCCAAACTCTTCGATTCAATTGTTGCTTCACTAAATTCTCTATTTCTCAAAATACAAGAGACATAAAGCAACAACAGCATATCCTTCATGGCCACCTCCATCCTAAAAATATCGAACGAATTCCCGTCATGATGACACTAGTTTCTTCACATGCATGCTGGAAGTGCATTCCAAATCTACAACGTCACTCGTCAACAAGTTTGCATATAGTGCTGTACGTGTGTACGTGTTTGTGTGTGCTTAGTATTAGTAGCTCTGAAGAGGGAGCCCCACTTAGGTCAAAAAGGACAGGAGCATAATTTTGAAAATGGGACGATGGCAGCTTCTTCCCCATCAAAAACAAGCCACGATATCTTCTGTGTGATCCCACTAGGCCCTTTTCAATTTTGAATAATGGCGATGATGATGGGGATGACGATGGTCCTCAAAACTAGCCATTTTCTCTCTACTTCTATTCCCTCTGACATGCAATGATGAACTTGGAAGAATAAGAAGCCTTTTGCCTCTCTCTTTCGACCTGCATCAGAAGCACAGCAATTGTCTTGAATAGTTGGAAAATTCCTCCATTATACCTTAAAACTATTTTCTTTCAATATAGAAAGCAGGTCTATAAACGTAGGATAGATAAGAAAAATAGGGATTAAGGGATGCGTAAAATTCGTAGATAAGAATTATACCCAATATCTATGGGTCCCAAATAACACTTCCAACAAACTCCATTCTTACCGCACACGGTAAGGTGCACAATGCAAATGGAATATATTCAGCAAGTCACATGTCAATCAAGAACTTAGACCTAAAAAGATGGAGGTTGCCCTGACCATATGTTGTACATGTGGTTCAAATCATAGATCCTTAAGGCATATGGAGATTTCATCAGATAATCTCTACATATTTTTGTTTTAGGAATATTATATCAGATTGCACAACCACACATATAACATTAACTATCTCAAGTAAATGGACCTGAAAATCCCCTTCTTTGCTCGAGTTCTAGGAATCTATAGTGATAGTGGAGAGCTAATTAGGAATATCTGCGCCAGGCAGCTTATCAGGTTTATGAACACAGTTAAACCTGTTTCCAGGGATCTGTGTCAATACAAGATGGTTAATTAGATGGGCCGACATATACTGCTCTAGTATAAATCTGAGAATAAGTCGAGAATTTAGCTCGGGATATCCCAAGTACACTTTTTGTTGGGAGAAGGGAGGGAAGGAGCATGCATACAGCTCAGTTCTTGCTGTCATGAGCAAAACTACACATTGGAAGCGTTCTTTTCCGTCTCAAAAGCCTCAAGGATATCAATCAAATGATGGTTCTTGGAGACCATGCAAAAGGGCCTGTGGCTTCTTTCCTTTCCCATTCAAAAAATTGCCCACTTTTCTTCTCTCAGTATGCACACGGCAATTATATTGCACCACTGATGTGCTAAAGATATCGTAAGGAAAATGCTGGCCACTGTTTCGAACCTCAATTCCCATTTACCATCTCTCTTTCTTGACCGGGCTGCAGACAAAGTGCGAGCGGTCTTCCTCGCAGTGTCATGATTTTGAACTAATTTATGTTTAAATTAGATCAATTAACTATGTAGTGAAGTTACTTAATCATGAATTTTTATCACCATAAAACTTAAATGGATACCTTATCTTAGAGTAAAAAGTATATACAACCACTTCAACCAACCATTTTTTTGGTTAGTCAAAAATATTTACAAAAAGAGTGAGATATAATAATTGCGCTACACACGTGCATCCCACATTGGACATTGTGACCACGAACAACCCACTTACCCCAATTTCTAGAGTCTGACTATTGACCAGCATGGGCAATGTTAATGCGTTATTTACAAGGTACAGCATAGTATGATAAGTGTGCGATAGTGTGCTTAGAAGAAAATGGCCTCATGAGAGAAAGGGTAGAGTCAACCACTGAAATTAAATGATTTGGAGAAGGGCTCTCACTTGTATAGGTAATATATATATATATATATTGAATTACTAATATGAATTAACGGAAATGATTTAATATTACTTTCACTTAAAAAAAGATTATCCATTGTTGCCGGTCAAGATACCATCAAATAATAAGTATGCAACAAAATTGCTCTTCCACTTGGTAAAAAAAGGCAAAAGCTAATCAAGTGAGAACTTGACAGCACTAAGCTATTTTAATGGTAAGAATTGCCCATCCACTTACCCCGTTGAAGCAGCCATAGGTTATCATTAATTTAACATTAACTAAAGGGAGATCAGGTCTCCACTATGTCTGCTCACATGCACATGTGTATTGATAGATACACATATATTTGTTATGGTCTTCTATCCTTTAAGAATCTTTACTACAACGATTGTCCATAAAGGAAAGTGAGATCACGAAACTTATAACAAGAATGGAGGACAGATCATTAGTTTTTCTTTTTCTTTTTGCTTTTTTCTGGCTAGTATAATCATGTCAATTGGACGATATCACTGATAGAACAACTTGATGCTTTTACTAAATATTCCCTTTTGACAATTCAAAGTTATATTACAATTAAGAGTATGATAATGTAGTTGGGAAGCCTTCAACTGCGACTAAAGAACCAGAATTGGATCTAAAGCCCGGTTAGCCTGGTTGGTGCTCGTTGAAGATTCCCAGATCCGGGTGTCCCAAGTGCGTCGAGCCATTCTGTAAGAGCAGAAAACAAAACGTTAATGACTTCCCAATTTGAATAGCCGTCGGGAAGTTTTCTTTTCTGAAACCCAACCCTAGGAAAGCCCAGCCGAATCGATATTCACCTTAGTCCTTTTGAGAGATAAGAAGCTCATTGACTTTACTGAGCCGCCCTGGGCTTGATTCGGGGTTCTATACGAAGATGTTTGGAGATAGAAATAAAGAAACACAACAAAATGGGGACTTTCTAGGGTCCCTTTAAACACCCATCAGTCCCTCGCGAGTCATGCGATCAGACTCCAACTTGTCAAACTAATTCCACCAAGCAAGATTTGCACTGGCAACTTCTCAGAAGCTAGAATCACAGTCAGAACACGACCGTCTTAGGTGAAATCAGGCCTCGTTAAATCATTCCGTGCACCATAAGTCCGACCCTGTGTGTGCTAACACTTGCTCTTCTTTGGGCCGTATACTGCCACAGTTTTCACTTAGGCCGAGAAAAAGATCCATCTGAAACATACAAGTCCTCATGTGATAAGACAACCTGCTTGGTTTTATAATACATATACTCTTATGAACAAATGTGACTCTTCCTGAAACCAACAATAGAATAACTGTATACAGACCCTGCCTCCCTTCCACCAAATATATGACTGAAAACCATAGATATGCCGCTAAGATAGAGTTCATATTAACTACACAAAACCAGGAACAAGCAGTTAACTTTAAGCCGATGCTGTAAAAACAAAAGAATAGCAAAGAATAGCCGCACCAACCATCGGCAGCCAACTTCCCCCTCCAAGTTTGATTAACCCTTTTCAGATCATAATGACCCCGATAATCCCGAAGAATACCAGAAACACCTCTGCTTCAAGATCAAGTCATCAGAGCTTCTTGGGAAGGTTATAGGTCTTCTTGAGGAACTTCGAGGCAGCCTCGTCATTCCTGTAACACAAAATTCGAAGGAGCGTGTTGGGTTCGGTGGGGCTCCACTGCCCAGAAGTCACAGGCAGGGGAAGCCTTGACCGGGCTGATGACCCATAAGCCTCCAGGGTGAACCTCCTGAATCGCTCGATCAGGGATTCTGTATCAGCCCGGAAGAGTGGGAGAATACCCCTTACAGTCACTGAAAACTTGTCGATTAATTCTGCTGGCAAGCCATCCCCATTTGCCCAGAAAAGATCTTTCAAGGCCTTGAAATCATCCTCCATTATTGGAGAATCTTGCCGAGCAAAGGCCCGTGATGGGCCCCCGGCGAGCAGAACAAGCAAGAACCCGTCAAATGAAGCCCTCATTATATCTGTTATAATCCGAGTTCGGACCTGCTCATGGACCGATTCTGACACAAGAAGAAGGTTTCTCTCCAACTCCTGAAGGAAGGGGTTGATTCGGGAACTTGAAGGTTCCCCAACATAAAGCCCATCCCACAGTACATGGTTCAGATCATGGAACACAATCTTATAGGCAATTGCTTCACACAGCTGTTGGATCCCTTCAACACAAACAGAAGGAGAAATGTCAAATGTTTTCCCGGTAGTATTTGAGAAGTCTTCTGTATTGGCAGACTCAGAGTTCCTGAGATGGGTAATGATCCGTTTCTCTACAGATTCCAACTGAAGGCGGATCTGCTGTAAAGTGTTAATTCGGAGGCAGATCTGGGAGACACCAAACAGGTTGTCCCCATTCACAGTAGCAACCTGAGAGTTCTTCTTCTGGATGCTAGGAGACTTGTCCTTCTTTTTCCCAAAGCCTTGGAACTTAGACCCAACGGTGCATCGGGTTAATGCAGGCATAGTTGGCATGAACGTGTTCCGTGAACCTGAATTCAATGCGAAGAGAGAATAAATGCCTGTTACTTTAGATTTATAATTGCAAATCCACAGAGACTTATTTCCTTGATTTGATCACTATAGGAATAGGTCTCACATTTCATCATGGCTAAGAGTATTTACTACTCAAAAAACATTTTTCCTAGAGAGTAAAAATGCTATTCTTCAGGAAATAAGTTTTCAGGGACAGCATGGAATTACATTTTTAAACTGCAGAGTTCAATGTAATTTCAGAAAAATGGACAGGAGCTTCATGTAATACTTTCTTTAGCTCAAATATTCTTACCACATCCTGATTTTGCCTTGCTAACATAGTACTGAAGGCATTTATCAAGGCCAGCAACCAAGTCTGGAAGTAGTGCAGGATGCATTGGAATCGGAAGCTGAAAATAAGCATCCAGAGTCTCATCTATAATGCGCAAAACCTCTACAGCTGATGGAGCACATCCCTCTTTACTCTCCAGTGGGGTCCACATCTACATCATCAAAGCATAAATCTAAGAACAAGGAAATCATAAGATATTACAAAACCACATGTCATATTTAGTTCTGCAAAACTATGTAAAGACTTCCCAGTTTTCCATTTTCCCCTTTCAAAAACAAAAAAGACCGTAAAAGGGAGATCAAAAGCACATCCTGAAAACTTTGCACCAAAAGTAATTTTTTAACTTGTCAACAAATATGAAGAAAGACAAAGATGGAAAAATCAGGAAATCTCTCAGTTACATTACCGTTTGATTTTGGGGAACATTTCTAGTTAAATTTTTTGGATAAGTTTTCTGGTTACATATATTCTTCCATCACAGCACCATTATATTCAAATTTTGCAAAAGCAAACAATTTTTTTCATGTTTTCACCAAAAAACTACATATTTTGAAGTGAAAGCTGATAATCACTATGTCTCTAGTATTTTAAGGTAAGGTCTAATGTAAAACCATAGTATTTTCCTCATCAAATTTTGAAATGCAGCAAATACTCAAGGCCATTGAATGGTTAAATGTTCAGTAATGCCCACCTCTTGTTGAAGATTCCGGTCGACCCACTCCTTCATCTTCTCTATCCTTGTTCCAATCCATACCTTCACAAGATTTGCTATTGCGGCCTCAGCCTCATATGGAGGCATCTCCCGGATAATTGCCTTCCCTCCGTCATCGCTTTCCACCGCATCCTCAACTGCTATCTGAACAAGATCCTTCTCAAGCTTATCAGCTGCCCTCAGAATCTGAACAGCATCTGGTGTCAGCTCCGACAGGCCCGAGATGAACTGCTTGAGTTCGTTTCCATAACAAGCATGGAGGGTTGCAACCGCTACCCCTGCAGCGAAGGGGTGCCAATGCTTGAGGATGGGGCTGAAAACTTGCTCCTCATTGGTCGCAAGTTCACCCACGTCCTTTGCAAGGATCACAAGCACAGGGAGTGGGTTGGACTGGTTCTTTGAGGCTCTCCGGCTTGAATCTGCCTTCTCCATTTTCTGTTCAGGTCAAAGAAAACCCACATCACATATCTGTAGGAAGTCTTAAGTATCCCAAAGTTTCTAGCCTAAGGTGCACTCAATCGTATCAAAATTCTAATAGAAGACGAGCAGAGTCCGCTAAAGATGAGGGGAACTTACCTGGGCAAAAGCAGTACGCAAGGAAGACCTGATATAAGTATCAATCCTACTCCGAGCCACATCAACCTCCCCCTTCCTCCTGCGACGATACTCATTTGAGATATCCTCAACTAATATCCTTGCAGCAGAGACCCCAATGGATACAATACCCTGCATCATCTCTATGTTACCGCGATTAAAGGTGTCATGGTAGGCAAGAAGCCTCTTTTCTGCCCAGCCAAGTATTGAGCTCAAAGTGGGGCTCAGGATCTTAGCATACTCAGGATCCTTGGTGGACTTTGCATCCTTTGCAACTTCTGATAACTGATTATTAGCATCGTACAGTAGGTCCATCTCCACTCCACCAGTGCCTACAAAGTGGTGGAACAGAACCCATGTAAAGCAGATATTGTGGAGCATCTGATTAATCCCAAGGATTGGCCATGTCTTCTTTATGTGCTCCATGAGCTCTTCAAAGTCTTCTATGATAGAGGCCTCATCATTCACATCAAAACATGCTTCCAGAAGCTTCTCATAGAGGAGGAAATTCAGTGGAATCCCATCAGCCCAGTGGCAGGAATCAAGGCCGTCAAGCGATCTACAAGCAAGAGACATGACAGTGCTCCTCAAGACTTGCATGGACTCATTGTTTCGACCTGTCTCTAATGGACGTTCATAGGCGCCATTAATGATCTGGCGTAATCGTTGTGCAGAGATGTTTGACCTGTCTATGGGTATTCGAGGATGGAGAAGGAGTCCTGCCTCAAGGACCCGTAGGGTCCTTTTTTGCCACGCATCATATTCTTGTGGGTCAGTGAAATCAGAGGACTTGAGCTGCTGTAGTAGCTCTAATGGTACAACCACAGACTCTATTCTCCTCCCAACCTGCAATAATGATATTCATATTTTTATCAAATCATATGCGCTAATGTTCGGTTTTCTTTTTCCATGTGTATCCTACAAATTCCCTGTTCTAATCAGAGAAGTCTCATGCAGAACAAAATTTCATCAACATTTAGCGATAGCATGGTGACTCAAAAAGTAGAGAGCTAAGAACATATGATAGTGGTAGTAGTTCTATATCAGACACATTTTGACTTTCATTTCGCATTGACCAATCACAGTGGTAGAACAACAAAGTAGAAAGCAGACATTTAGATAATGCCATCAACTGAATCTAGTAGTTCCAGTGTTGTCTGTATACTAAAGGTACCAAGGATCGATGGCTTAAAACCACTGTAGACTAGTGAGTGAGCCAACAGCAAAGGTCCAAAAGAACAGAAAGTAAATGTTCGGGGTAGGCTCAAAAGATGCAGACTATGTAATTTAAATTGCAAAATTAATCATGATTTGCATATGAAAAAACCAGATAGAAACTTTTTGAGTATTAAAGACTGGAAGGAAAACTAGAATATTAATGAATAAGAGATTGTGTCAGCTAAAAGAAACAACATCCAAGCAGATAGCACAAATGCATGTTACAAGGACATTCCTCCTTGACTGAATTTTTTTAATGCACAATATGATGGTAACTCCAGACCCAAATCCTAGGCTCCTGACAATTTTCCAGATAATAATCAAGCAAAATTTTATGTGTAGAAGTAATTTTTGCTAGATATTTGAGGTTCAGTCTCTCCCTTGATCGGCAGTAGTTATTGTAAGACAAGTTCTGCCTCTGGTGAGAATGGAGTAGCCTATCCTATAATGACCGTCATCTGCATTGTTCTTCTGTAGATCTGGATACATGACAAATTAGTAAAACAAAAGATGAAAACAAAAACAAAAAGATTTAAGACGAATAGACCTACTTGAGCTAGATCAATCAAAATTCGATATCCAGCATAACCCAACTAGCTCAATTGGGCTCTATCGATTATTGTCAATTCGACTGAAGATTATTAAATCGAACCAGATCAACAATAAACAGATCGACACATTTGAGCTTGAACCAATAAAAGAAATCATAAAAATAAAAAAAAATTGAGCTACATTATCGAAACTCAACTCAATCAGAAGAATATCGCAAATGACCCAGGTAAAAAATTAAATCTTCCTGTTGAAGTATCCAAAACTAGATCAATGTAGAATTTGAGCCAAAAAAACCAAGCCATGTAATAGTGAGTAAGTAGGATCAGATAGAAACTTTGCGAACCTGCCCAGCAGATATTCTGAGAAGAGCCCTCCTGACCCGAGAATCGACAGTCTCGGGGATCCTCATCTGGGTCCTCATGAGGTCACCCAAAGTCACCGGCTTCTTGGACTTGCCCTGACCTGACCCAGAAAGGGACCCGGGGCTCTTCTTGGAGCCCGACCCGGGCGACCTCAGCCCCAGCGCCTTCTTCATCTTACTGGCGGCAGCAGAGGTGAGCGAGCGCTGCAGTGCGGGCGAGCTGGGCGAGTTGGGGTTCATCGACTCGGATTGGCTAAGAGAGGCGGTGGTGTGGGTGACGAGGGGCTTTCCCGCGGATGTACGACACGCGGCGGCGAAGATCTCGAAGGCCGTGACCCGTAGGTCGGAGTCGTTGAGTTGGCCATCTAATTGGCCGAGTGGGGATGGCAACTCAGTGGAGAAACCATTATCGCCGATCACTAGAGGCGTGGGCTTCGAGGGCTCCCTCTTGGAGTTGCCCAGCGAGAGATCCCTGAAGAGATGATTCATTGTCGGTCAGAGAGACAGAAAGGGAGAGAGGCAGAGAGAGCTGGACTCCGTACACATAACAGAGAGATGAGAGCTGTAGAGGGAGGAGAGAGCACAGTGGGAGGAGATGAAGGTGCGCTGAGGCTTTTTGGTAATTTCAACCAACTTGTATAGTTTTAGTAGTTACTATTATGATTATTTTCATAATTAATATAAAAATTTGTTTCAAATATTTCACTTTCATACCAAATCTTCTCTGTTTTCACACTTGACTATAAATTCCCCTAAAATTGCTGTGTCATAGGGCAAACTCGCAAATTTTGGTCGATGCCGTCCATTTTTTCTAACATCATAGCAAATATAGTACAAATAATTGTTGACACGGTCCGTTAATTATCATATTATAAACTCTTTTCTCCCTTTTTATTAAGTAAAAATAAAGACAGAAGTAATAAGTAACTTTATCGTCCTACTATGTAATATTTAGCATTTTGCATCTAACTGCAACCATATTAAACAAACTGAACAATTAGCGTTTAGCATAGTAGAGTGAAAGAGAAAATTTGAAAAATCGAGAATCGGAAAGGTTGGCTTCTTGGGGGCCCTACATAAAATTCGAATGGTTTTTTAGGAAAAAAAACACCAAGAAAGTCGGGGCCCGAACCTTAAAAACCGATGGGATCCGAGACTGACCCAATTTCTAAAATACTATTTAGTGGTCTACTTTATTAGTTATACAATCTTGCATCCAATATCTACTTTCATATTTCCACTCCGTAAATTGTAAATCTTCACATCGATTAATCTTTTAATGTAAATTTTAGAATAATTTATTTATTTATTATTATATCTTTGTTTGGAATTGATTTTGTACCTTAAATAATTCTAAATAACAATTTTTTAATAATTTTTAAATAAATTTAATGATATTTTTCTTTAAAATCGAGGCCCCAGAAAACCTCACCCGAATCGGAAGGTTTTTCATCATCCCAAGTGGAATTTAATCTAAAAAGATAGCAAACCCTTTTCGAGCGAACATTTTAGAAGGGATTTGAGAGTATAATCTTTAAACTCATTAAAAATATATAAAAGTAAAATATAAATTATTATATCACGACCGTCCGTCGGCGCCATCTTAGGTGCCTAATAGCAATTATGTCACTTTTAGAAATTGGCAGCGCGTGTTCCATACGAGCTAGCCTTATCACTTTACAATTTATAATTATTATTATCCATCAATAATATGATATTCAATAATTTCATGAGCACTATTATCATGCCAGGGTAATGGTAGTAAATTCATGGGCGATGAGTGACAAAATCATAGATTATATACGGAAAAGGATGGCCAAAATATGACCCTAAAAAATGCTTACGAAAATCTGGAAATATTCAAAAGATTAATATCTAAAAAAATAATATTATTCATCTCGATTACTCCATAAGTATTTATTTATTTATTTATTTATTATTATTAAAACAAGCTGACTATAAATTCGTAAAACTTATGAACCACCATCACAGTGAAATTATTCTACCCATTGATACGCAAGAATCAAGTATCCATATAAATATTAATTAAATAAATACGAAAGGTAATTGATCTCATTTTTATATTTTTTTCAAGATATCATTAATAAAATATAAATTTAATGGATAAAAAAATGAGAAATAAGGATGAAATAATCAAATTATTCTTAAAATCATTCAACAATTAAAAATGATAACTAATTATTATATATTCCATCTTTTATTGTTACTCAAATTATGTATTCTAATTTAGAAAATCAATTAATTTGTACACTTAAAAGTAAACCTCTTAATTTTATATGACCAGTTTTTATAATAAATTATATTTAGTTATTTTAATAGTACTCAAAATAATATTTACAATAAATTTTTATCGTGATGATATGTATTATTTATACTAAATAATGTTAGTGTTCCAAAAGATAGAGACAGATGCGACACTGTTGTTGTGAGGTGGCACCAGCCGAACATCATGTGCAAGGGCATGTTACTACAATTCACTCACATACACATACGAAAATGCAATAGGACATATACATATACATGCGTATATGTAAGTTATTGACAACATATATATGCATATGCATGTGCATGTGCATGTGCGTGTGTGTGTGGATATATATATATATATATATATGTCCAATTATTAAGACATGTGGGAATGAAAGCTGTTTTCTTGCTGTGAAAAATCCATGGCTGGTGGGATGGATGGGGACCAGAGGGAGAGGGGGAGATTGACAAAGTTGGATAGGTTCCATGAATTTATTAAACAATTCAAGGCCAAAAATATAAATAAAAAGAAAATTCAAGAGAGAGAAAATGATGTGATATGTTGCCACTAGGGTTAAATTACAAGAAAATTATCATTATATTTTAAAATAACTATTTATATATCTAAAAATATAAATAAAAAATTGTTTTAAAAAATATATAAATCAAAGGGACTTAATATTTCCCGTTAACTTACATAAAATTGGGTGATTATCCAAAACAAGAAACTTCCATAGTTCAGTAATGGAATTGTTTAATGATCTAATTTGTGATTCATATTCAACAATAAAGAGAATTAACTAAACAGTTCATATGAATTTTCCCATATAAAAGGAAAATTTTCATGTGTAACATAGTTTTAATTAACTGTTAAAAGTACGAGTTTGTCGTTAAGTCCTAGGTTTAGCGTGGCAATTGGTGATCATAATCTTTCTTAAATGTTAATATATCTTAACGTAAAAAAAGTGTGATAAATGGCCGATATATGCAAAAAATACCAATCATATTTCACAAATCCCATATATACGAGGCATAATTTTAAAAATCGGACTAGGCTAGCCAGTTCGGTCTGTTTAACAGGGAACTGGCCACTCATCCGATTCGGTTCCTAGAAAAGATTTAATTGCACTTTAAATGAGATCAACTACAATTGAACCGGTCGGTTCCCGATTGGATCGATAAACCAATCGAACCAGTGGAAAAACATACGGACTTAAAATAAAAATATATTATAATATATTTATTTTATTTTACTAAACTTATATTTATATTAATAATTTTTATTATAAATTATATTTAAATTATGATATTATATACATTTATTAGTAATATTATTTATTAAATATATGATTAAACTTATTAAACTCTCGGTCCGACCCATGAACCCATGTCTACGCTAGTTTTCGGTCTGGTTTGATTTTAAAAATTATAATATGAGAGCTAGTAATGACTATGAGCAGTTTATTTATATCCGGGACGAAGTTATACGGCATTTTTATAGTAATTAATTAAATCGTGAGAATTTTAGAGAATGGTATGATTTTCTACTGACGTCTTTCTATTATTATTATTATTATTATTCTTTAAACCCTTTTTTCATAAATATTATTTTGACGCGTATATTTACTGTCTTGTCATATAAATTAGAAAGACATTTGCCATTTTGCAGTGAGAGATGTTTTTCATTTTTTAACGTCATTTAATATATTCGAAATTATGTGTTCTTTTGAATATATTTTGAATGACAAATTTTTGTTACAATTTTAACTTTATGGATTATTTAGTTGGAGTATTTTTATATGACCAAATGATTAAAAGGATAAAAAAATTGATCAACTATATCCATAATATTCGAATCAATATCTTATTTAATAAGAAATATACGGAATTAAGGCGAATGATATATTGGGATTATAGGTTGTTTTAGTTGGATTATTTTTAAATGTCAAGGAGAAAAAAAATAAGATTGTAGAATAGTGAAAGGTGAAATTTTGTAGTGTTTTGAGAATATAATAAATTGTTCATAAAATTTGATATGTATGAGTAAAATAACTATAGAGTTGGATATTGTGTAAAATTTTCATATATTTCAGAGTATTTAAAATTCTACCCACATCATAATAAAAATTATAATTCATGTAATTAAGAGGGCCTTATAATTAATTAATCACCACTTTTATTCTTTTCCAATTATTAGTTCTCATTTATAATGATAAAATAAAAACCAAAGGTAGGTCCACGACTCCTTTTATAGGGATTTGAAACCCTAGGGTGAATCCAATTACGTCAATATATATATATATATTCTTAATTCATGCCTCTTTTTATCGATCATTATTATGGAGTGTTTAATCCATAAAATCATGACATGGATAACTTCAGCCTCACTCAAAATGCTTTTATATAAATTCATAATCCGGAGGCAAATTAATAGAATATTTTGCTTTTGTTCTAGAAATCTGCAGCTGCCTCAAATCGAACAAATCCTCGAAAGGACATTATTATCCTATTCATTATTACTTAGGATAGTTGACCATAAGTCCAATCTCTCGATACAACCACTCGTCTCGTATTAATTTACTGTTTAGGAACAAATCGCATGAGAAATCACAACCTCTTCCTATATCCCTTGAAATATATGTACATAAACTTCAATGCTCTGCCTAAAATAAGTATGATGCTCACTTGTATTTCCCACAAAAAGTCATGGGTACTAATCCGGTTAACTTTTCCGCAAATCAATAGTATCACGTATCTATGCGAACTTTCACGCATAAAAAATGTGTCAAATTATTACCACTACATCAGTATCCGACGAAATCTCTAACTTGTGTTAATGTGCGTACTATTTTGTGAACAAACAATTAAACATCCTATATAAGTATGTATACACGAAATATGAGAATTTACTTGTCATTTGTGGAGGATCTCAACTCCAATCGTCAGCTCAAATTAACATCATTCCTCTCCTTCCTCTCCAGCTCTAATGGACCGACAATTATGTTCCATTGTAATAATTTTGATATTTGGCATTTTGCTTTCCTGATTGCTTCCATGTACAGCAAAGTAATATCTCGGCTTGCTTGGTTGATCATACATATATTTATCATATACACATATAGTGTTATAGCAGCCAACTTCATTCGTTTGTTTGTTTGTTTTTTTTAATATTTGTAGCCAACTGGTTCAATCCATTGTTAAGTTATTAATTTCTGAATAAAAAAATAATTAGACTCTCGCGATTTTCCTGACGCTGACGGTGGAATGATTCCGACAGGTGACTCGCAAATTAATTGATGATAATAATAGGTCGTGAAAACTCGAGGAAAATTAAAAAAAAAAGGTAAATAAGCGATCGATTTAAATGTGATGTCTAAATCATAGTTTTAAAAATCGGACCGGGCCGGCCGGTTCGACCGGTTCAACCGGGAACCGGCCACTCACCCGGTCCGGTTCCTTCAAAAAATCCAATTGCACATTAAAAGAGAAAAAATCCGATTGAACCGGCCAGTTTCCGGTCCGACCATTGAACCCATGAGAAAACCGACCGACTTAAAATTAAAAAAAATAAAAACCTATTGTAATGTACCTATTTTATTTTACTAAACTTATATTTACATTTTATATTAAACTTTTGTTCAATATAATGGTTATATTAATGATTTTTATTATAAATTATATTCAAATTATGATATTATGTAAATTTATTAGTAATATTATATTATTAATATTATTTATTAGACATGCAGTTCAACCTATTGAACTTCCGGTCCGATCCATGAACCTATACCTACACCGGTTCCCGGCCCGGTTCGATTTTAAAAACTATGGTCTGAATAGATAGATGCGAAGTACATTGTATATAAAAGGGAAGGAATAGTAATATGGTGTCCACGGGATGTCATTTGGCATTGAATTTCCGTGTCACGTCAGTGGAAAGTCGGAAAGTCCACCGGAGTGACGAGACTGCTTGACACGGAAAGTTCAATCGATCTGAAGGACACTCACACTGTACCCTTTTATTAGTTGATTCCCATAGCATCAAAGTGCGAGTTATCTGCTCGGAGGATATAGGTTAGATGCTTCCGTGCATGTTCGGGAACAAGCGAACTCATAAATCGAGAATTCACATTACATATTGTCGAATTTGATTGCGCTTCGTTACTCGTCTTGGGGCAATAGAAATGTGTTCTTCCCTCGTGCTCCTACGCAAGTTTGCTGTCGGGCATGTTGCCGAACTTAAGAGGGTATGGTAAATGACACTGGCCCAGTATGGGCCCAATTCATGCTGCCTGATCAGCGAAATTGGGCCTTGCCCAGTTGATTTTGTGGGCACCATTGATTGTACTTCTCCTGTACGTTCTTGATACAAATGCTGAAGCTTTCTCTGATAGATTTACAAATACCGAAGCTGGAGGTTGAGCAAACTGGACGTCGGCGTCAACGATCCATGGAATCAACCGGGTCTTGCAGATTATAGAAACATAGTAGAAGGTCACTCGACAAGAGAAATTCTCAAGCGATTCTATCTTATAACATGATATGAGAAATTACCAATGGGATTATGACCGACACGTCCTAGCCGCCCGATCAGCTGCCATAAGTACTGTTAATTGGAGCAGATCGACTGGCACTTGTTTACCACATTTTTATTGGCGGGAATGACCTTTTAAAAAAAATTTCCAGTGGATTATAATACATGGAGTGATGGAGAGGACAACAACAGCGCAAGAGACAGATAGCTCCCAATGACCGCGCACTTCCCCCAATTGCCGGATCAGCACTCCGGCCTTCGCAGACGAAGTTCCTTTCTCCAATCGCATCTTTTGGACGACAGCGTGTTCTACCCATAGTTTTTAAAATCGGATTAGACTGGAAATCGGGGTAGGTATTGGTTTATGGGTTGGACCGTATATTTAATAAATAATATTAATAATATAATATTACTAATAAATTTATATAATATTATAATTTAAATATAATTTATAACAAAAATCATTAACCTAACTATTATATTAAAAAGGTTTAATATAAAATATAACTACAAGTTTAGTAAAATAAAATGGATACATTATAATAGGTTTTTGTTTTTATTTTTTAATTTTAAGTAGGCTGGTTTTCCCACCGGTTCAATTGGGTTCACCAGTTGGACTGGAAACCGGCCGGTTCAACCGGAGTTGACATCATTGAAAGTGCAATTGAGTCTTTTATAGAAACCGGGCAAGTGAGTGGCCGGTTCTCGGTTAAACCGGTCCAACCGGCCGGCCCAGTTCAGTTTTAAAACTATGCTTCTACAAATAAAAACATAAGAAATTGAAAGATACGACGTCCATTGCATTTAGAAACTCACTGGACCTAACTAATTCAAATTCGAGTCAGATCGACTCATTTAAACAGTGAGACTCTGCAAATATAAATTATCTCAATGCATAATATTCGAATTGAGACATTACGAAAAATGTGTCGAACCACCTCGACTAATTTATGTCGAAGATGTATTCCGTCACTTAGCTTATGTGGATAAATTAAAGACAGGGTTTGGAACATCGAGCAAGGGCATGAGGAGCAATCCAGGGAGCAAGTTGCGGCATCAATTTATGATCTTCTCTCACGAGGGTTCAGAACCTCAGAAAGAGGATCCACTAGGCATGTCACAAGGGCAGGTTGGGTCGTGGCCCGACCCATGTGCGGGCCAGGTTGGGCACGGGGCCACCTTGTTGCCCCGCTCCGCCCTGCCCCAAACCCATTCATTAATATATGTTTTTATCTTAATTTATTTGTACTATATTCATATTATTACACTCTTAGGTTCTACTTTTAGTCCATCTCCTAGGATATCAAAATCGGTCATCCTCGTGAGGCCGTCACCCGGTCTTCTTATTTTGACTAAGACTTTACTTTGTCTACTTTGAACTTATTCTAAACTGAGGACATTTGTATTTAGTATATTACGTGCTTATTTTGGTCTTATGATTAAGGAAGTTTATCTTTTTCTTTTAATTTAAAGCCACTCGGATCACGATGGGGCAGGTCACGGGCCTCTCCAATCCGACCCATTGCAGGTCGCGGGTCGGGCTACTACATGTGTAGGACGGGCCCATGCTTTGGAAAACCTGCCTTGACCCGGCCCATCGACATCCCTCTAGTTTTTACAGGTCCTGGGAATCCTGCCATTGTTAACTACGACCTGAGAGATTAATTAGTAGAACAGAGGCCGTGTGAGATCGCCACAAAATTATAGACGTCGGGGGGATATGTTTGTCTGTGAAATGAAGGAAAAGTCTTTATTTGATTCCTTTCTTTTTTTTTTTTCCCTCGTCACTGATATTCAAAAATTCAATAAGAATTAACTAGTTCATATTAAAATCATGTTAGTTACCGATAGAAGATAAATCGATCAATTATCTTGATTGTACAATTTTTTTTTCTATTTATGTCACTCCAAAGAATGCATTAAAGCAACTTATCCAAATTCATATTGACACTTGTTTTACCTTGATTTATGTGATATGTATGTGGAGAATTTGTGTATGAGGCAAGTGTTGATTCATACATACATCACATACACCAAACTTACATTATAACATACAAGGAGTGCCTTTTTATTGCTAGGCACGTTATCGTAATCAAAGCCGCCCTGCGGGAGCATTCGTAAGGAACATCTAGACTCACACCGTATACGTATGAATACCTTGCAAGAGAAGAGAAAAAAAAATCGGTTCGTGGCGGTTTCGGCATCGTGCGAATGGAACCCTTCTTGGACTCCCTTCAATTGCAGTGTTTAGTTTTGGTTCTTCGGGACCCAGCATCCATGGAGCCCATACGGAAGTCCGTAAGGGAACCTTGCCCTTGCAATCTCCTCGAAAGTGGACCCATCGAGCAACAGCGCGTACCCATCTCCATTTTTCTGACTAACCATTGAGATCACAACACCTTCAAGAAATGCCAGAACAGAGTGAGTTTCTCTAAAAGGGTATATTCGGACTTTTGTTTTTGGGTCACAATCGTGATTCATGAATAGAAATGGATAGAAGGAATGTGATAGCATAGATAGTATGGTAAATTTGGTTAACGATTGTATTTCCATACTCTCTTTTTCGGTATATACCGGTTTTTATTCTGTTTCATGAGTTACTTCATCAAATTATGGCAACAATGAATGGGGATCCTTACCATCATCTTCCTCAGTGGCCCCCGGCCGAGCCACGAAGTACGGTTCCGATGGAATTGCACCCTCCTCGTACCGGTTCTTTGCTGTCTTCTTCTCAAGATCAATCTGTGGAGCACACATATATACACTTATACATCAGGGATCAATCTCCAATTAATATTCGAACGACGAGAAAGAGCCTTTCAAGATTTAGCATTGCACCCACTGCTGCGACAGCAATCAGCCCTATTCCGTGACGAATTAGTTGGAGGATTCTTGGATTTGAGTCGAAATTTGTCCTTGAAAAGTTTGGTTGGAGTAGATACAGGACAGGAGTGCATGTATAGGGTTGCAGAAATTACCTTGGTGATTGTGTTGGGGAAATTGCAAGGCCGGCGGGCTCCGCAGGCATAGGCGTATCGATATTTCTTGCCCAAGAAGGCAGGGTTGATGCTGCACATGTCCATTCCCCTCCCGTGCTCCTCCGGGTCCAAAGCCGCTTCCAGCATCCCATACCGGCTCCCATCTAACGGTATCGTAAACCTTCCAACCCTGCTCGTCCATCCATGTATTCGATAATCTACGTGCATCAGATACGAACCTCCGAAGAGATATATATCGAACAAGAGGTGAAAGAAGGCAAGTACCGGGCACTGGGGAGAACATTGCGGCCAGACAACGAGCGAAGGTTCTCGAGGCGGAGCTTATCGAGGATGGATGTGTCAGCGTTATGCTCGCAGCAGTCTGCTATCACGGCCACCATCCGACCATCGTCGTCCCTCTCCTCGTATGCATTTATGAAGTGGAAGGTCACATACAAAGGAACCTCCACGCTCGCCACCTTCATTCCATCGAATCATATCATAATGGAAAAAAGAATTTAAAGAAAAAAAAGGCGTCATGACATGATTCGGAAGACGATTAACTGAACATCGAAAATAGAGAGTACTGGGCTCACAATTTTGCCACTGGCCTTGCACATGACGTGCAGATACCCTCTAGATTCGGGTTGCCACTGGAACTTGTACAGCGGTGTGGGCTCGGCCTTGAGTAGATTTTGCACGCAGTACCTCAAGGGCATTTCTGGAACGATAATGTAGTGCTCGGTCACGGGGAACGAATGGACCCAGCCGGGGGCCGGTGCTCGGCCCTGGCAGTCGACCCGCCCAATCACCTTCCTCTCATTCGATCCTGGCTCCATCCTGACCACCAGGTACCCGGGGTTTATCAGGTCCGGCAACAGGGTCAGGAACTCGGAATCCGTCACGATGGGGTGAGCCGAGTGTATGAGTCCGCCCAGCGAGTCGGTGTACTCGAACTTCCCTAGGGTTTCCAAGGTATCTGGGTCGATCACAATCGAACCCTTCTGGGTCTCGGTCAGGCATAGGACCCTTCCGTCCCCAAGCTTCACGACGCCGGTGTTGGAATTATCTGTCAGAGAAGCACCTGAGAAGAGGCTCGCCAGTTCTCCAACGTAAGAGAGGAGGTTGCCGGGCTTGGGAACCTCGGAGAACTCTCGGAAGCACAGCCTGCGGTTCTTCATCGCCGCCTTGTAAGCTTCCGACTCAATCTGCCGGTGACCGGCGACGACTCGGCCGTTCTCGAACTGCAGCTTGACGATCATGGCGTAGCCGTCGAAGAGGTGGCGGAAGTTGTAGTCATCAATGTGCCAGAGGCCCGGGCCATTTCTGAGGTAGGTCCCACTCTGCACGGACGAATTTAGACATGAGCAACTTCCGAATTCCCGTGCTCTGACGAGACATATACAGGTTTATAGATTTTAAAGTCTATAAGAAGCTGGTGCAAGTGTGTATACACATATATATATGTATAATGAAGGGATGCAAGTTCTAGAAAGCAATAAGATAACGAGAAATAAATGTTACAAAAATTTCACTAAATAGAACTAAAAATAAATAAATTTTTCTCAAA
Source organism: Sonneratia alba (assembly GCA_900174645.1). Classification (NCBI taxonomy): domain Eukaryota; kingdom Viridiplantae; phylum Streptophyta; class Magnoliopsida; order Myrtales; family Lythraceae; genus Sonneratia; species Sonneratia alba. The sequence continues at coordinate 1,257,203 of FWPY01000001.1, read as the reverse complement.
TTACTACTTCACTAAAGTATTTTTCTATCAAATCCGATATAAATTTCTACATACATGTCATTATTACATATATATTTAATACTCATAAAAGATATAGGTGTATTTAATTCTACATACATGTCATTATTACAAGGAGAGGACAAAATTGACCGCGGAGATCATAGTAATCATATATATATATGTATATGTATCTCTCTGCGTCTGATTCCGGCGATTAGCGCCAGGGATCTTCCTTGGACTCACCCGGGCTGAAACGTTCTTTCAAGAAGACAGCTTTTTAATTGTTCGATTATTTATTAATATCAATTATTAATTAAGATTTACGATCAAAACCTTAAATCCTGACCGTTGATTCTGCAAATTAGTTATTCTTTCTTCTGGTGGCAGTAGATCGCACCATCAAGGGAAACACGAAATGATTTCATTATGAGGTTATTCTAAACGCAGCATGATTGGCCACTATCTGCCATGTTTTGTCTTGTGAGGCCTTGACCATCTTCGCTGCTTCAGATAAACAATAAAATTTAGAATATCTTATTTCTAGCTATATGATCAGTAATAATTATTAATTATTAGGTTAAACGCCGTGTATGCGGGATGTAGAAGATAAAGTATTACTGCATAATTGAACGAACCAGCCAGAGCGGTATCTCTCCTTCGACACTGAGCTCGCCCTCCCACCGGTGCTGCCGAATGCTTGTCCAAGCGACATGGCTCCTGTCGGGCGATCCGGAGTCTGCTGTTTCTGATCTCTGAGGCAATGGAATTGTGATGGCAGCCGGTGGCTGGGTCGCCACACGCCTTGCCACTCGGTCTCGTTTCCTACACAGTATAATGTTGCTCCGGGTGATCGATCCATCTTTTATGTCGACCCGGGGCCTTGTCAAAGCTAGGGAGTTTGATGGTGAAACAGAGCTCGAAAAGGACATGGAAGCCATCGGGAGAGAGGTGGAGAGGGAAGTCTTTCGGTGAAGAAAGTACGGAAGAGGAGACAAAGAAGGAGATAAGTTTCTTTTGAGGGAGGAGTGAGAATGGTGCGCTTATATATAGGCGGGCTTTGGACTCTGTGTTTGTATTTGTCTGTATATGTGTAAGGAGACTATGTGGATTGAATATTGGAATCTTGATTGTGGTATACCGTTCCACTAAAGGACATGGCTAGATGTATTACGATGCCCTGATTTAAGCAAGAGCTGGCACTTGTAATTTTACAAAATTTTTCTTTTCAACAACAAGAGAGTCGACGGTCTGACATTATATCAGAATACATAATGATAGAAATGCCGAAAATCTTAGGTATCATAGTTAAATGTAAAATCCAACAATCATTCTCTTTTTTTGTTTTTGTTTCCTTTCTAGAGCAAGAAACGCTTTGGACATCGGAGGGATCTCCCTCTTTGACGCAGTTCTACCTTGGAGGACAGTGTGGCTTGTTAAATGTAACTAACCCTCTTTCCCAATTGTGCTTTATTTGCCACCTTACTCGGATTATAGAATGTTTCTAGTGAGCTTTGATGTGTGGTGGTGGACATTTCAAGTAGGATGGGTATAAGATCAAACCATATATATATATATATATATGATTCTTTAAAACTGCGATTACACACATACATCAAAGTGTGCGTACGTCTCGTTGTCTTATATTGGAAACGTGACATGCCCTGACCAGTTTGAGGATTAGTCATGTGAAATTATAACTGCAAGGTCTCAACGATTCAATCGATCAAATTTTTAGGGTTTTTGACCGGGTTCTTAGTTTATAGTTGATCCCTCAAACTGATTGTCGTGTGAAACGAGGCAGCAGCGAGCACGGGCACTTGCCGGGCTGTGGCTTCATTATCTGATCCCGCATGGGATCTGCCGCCGATCTAATTGGTACTTACTCGCCATACAAATCTGAAACACAAACAGTGCACACATATCAAACAAGTTTGAAGTATACCCAGGAAGTTGAATATTATTTATTCTTGAAAGCTCTAAATTCAAAAAAAAAAATGTTCATTCCACTAATTCATGAGGACCTTTCCCATGTCTGAATCTCGGTTAATTTTTCATTTCTCAATTACAAAAATTTGATGATGCCACGGGTATCTTGTCCGGGAAAGCTGAGACCAACAGCTTTAATCTAATAGAGTAAATATCAATAATCAACAAAATCAATATTTACATCGACAGTTCCCAGATGGGTTCTACATTGAGGAATTATACAAATATTTGAGAAAAGTTTGCAACTATTTATCTATATTTTCATGATAATATATTTCCCTTAAAAAAAAGCTTCATGTGCATATAATAGATACCAAAAAGACAGAACAAAATTTATGTTTTTATTAGTAAAAACTAAGTTAAAATATCTAAAATTTAAATTAAAAGTGATATATTATAATGGTAAACATTTTTTGCTCTGCTCTCATTTTCGATGAGCTGACTATACTTAATGCTATCGCATAGGCTTTATAGCTAGCTTTTGCTCTTTCACATATTTCCTCGTACGAATATCTCTGTCTTATCTCTGACTTCCAAATCACAGATGTCTTTTTAATTTCCCTTCTATTATTATTATTTTTTAAAATTTTCGGGTGCCTAGAAAATGCTCAACCTGGCTCGACCCATCGAATGGAACACATGTCCAATGGGGACGTTCTGTGCACACACACACACACATATGTATGCGATATTAATGGCCACTCATAATCCAATGTCAAGATGATTCTACGCAATAAAAGACATCCCCATATCTAATCAATCATCATCACTTGTTCCCTTCACGATATTCATTACTTAAATTTAACCATATTGAGGTTCTCCATCCGTATCTTCTTTTCTTTCTTTTTTTTTCATTACATATGCACTTGCATTCGTGGTGTATATACACATTGTATACATTATAGTCAATGTATATCCTATGTGGTGGTACTATGCTCGGTTAGTGTTATATAAGATAATATTTATTATATCAGTAAAATTAATGTGTTATGTATGAAAATTTGATGAAAAGTGGATGTTATGTTGAAATCAATAAGCAAAACACAGTTGTTAAATTTAAAAAAATTGGTTAAATTTTTTAAATAAAAATAATGATACTATTCTTGTTTTAACTTAATAATAAAAAAAATTAGGATTTAATTTTCAATGTAATTTATCATATTTCTTAATTTCTTTTTTCTTATTCCTACCCGTTTTTAAGTGTTAGCCTTCCAGCTTGGCAATCAGAAGGTCTTTATTTAGTTAGGGTATACTGATTCACTCTGCTGCCGACAGTCAAAGTATCCGGAGATCCTTTCAAAGAAAAATCCAGAAAGAAACCTTCAAAGCTAATTAATTCCCAGTGGCTTCTATCCCTAAGATAGGTTCTCGTCACACTTCCGATACGGTACGACTCCAAGAACTCATCGATTCTTCCTACCTCTCGGTAGTATGACGATAAGTTCCAGTTCGAGTTTACAGGCACTCTCCTCGATCAGTTTATTAGAAGACGCCAGCTCCTGTAACATCTTATTCGAAAGGATTAACAAGCTGTTCCTGCAGGAAGTGCGAGGGAAACCCTTCTTCTTCTTCTTCTTCTTCTTCTGCTTTTTTCTCTTTGGGATGTTTTGGTCGAGATATTGTTCAACCTTGGTATGCTTAGGGTTGTAGTTAAAATCTTTGACGATCATAAAATTCTCCTAGTTTATAAATCAGATTGGCCCTATGAATTAGTGTGTGGTAGATAAGTATAATTAAACATCAATTAACTGAAATTTAAAATTAACGTAATTAACGATTATTAGGTAGTGTAAAATGGGAATTAATGATTTTTAAAATTAAAAAGAAGAAGAAGAAGAAGGAATGAATCCAAAAAATGCTAATGGGTGTGGCCATATATTGCCACCCAAAGTGGGGGGGAGACACAGAGCAATAATGATGTTTCCCAACGAGCCAAATGCACCACACCGACTCCCCCCATGATTATTAATGGAAAGTATGAACCGCAGAAGTTTTTTTTTTTTAATTAATCGATCAGGACAATTAAAAACCCTGTAAACTATATGCAAGATCTAATGTGAGCTGTTCTTGGTGACGAATAATAATGATTCCCATACGGTTTGCTGTTTGGCACATTACTACACTTTCCTCAGTCCATTCCCCTTTGGGAAAATGAGTGAGCGATTGCAGCAGACACCCCGAATTCCCACTTCGCAATTCTTTAAAATTATTGGATGGCCGATAAATTCCCTGGCTATTCCATCACTTGGTCCCCACATACACTATGTACATTTCCAATCTATCCATCATAAAAAATTCTCGCATTCCGTCGGTATTGGTTGATCGGAATAGTTTGATGTATCTTCCACTTGTGTAAGATATCAAATTTGACTATTATTAACAAGAAAATTTATGATTTGAAAAGTTTTGTCTGATATAAATCTGTATTAGTGAGAGTTCAATCGAGGGTAGGCATATGTAGTAGGGACGTCTTAGATCCGAATACATATTTGACTCGATATGATCCATCGTAGATGAGAGATGATTTAATTTATTTGGTTCTTCTTGATTATATTTGATGAATCTATCCATGGTGAAAGTTCAATTTTAAGTAATGTATTTAGTGAACCGTATAATCTATGTAAATACCCTTTTCCATACTGAATAATGTTGGCCAATTATTTCACTTTTTTCATTAGTTTAAATTAATATAAAAGCAAGGAAGAAGAAAAAATTGCTAAGATTTTAAGAGAAAAATTGAATGGGGCTCCCACTTTTGCAATAAAAAATTATTTAAGTAATTGAATACGAGAAAAAGTTAATTTCATTGAATAATTCAAACATAACAATTTTTTCTCCAGAAAATTCAAAATCATTTAATGTTCATCGAACATACATATTACATCATCAAATTCTACACCTTATAACTATAAATAAAATCAATTTATGATTGATTATAATTCTGTTTTCAGCGGGAACACGAACATCTGTGTGTACGTAATGCCGACACTTCATTGCGGAAGTTAACCTTACCGACAATGCCTAATGCCGAAGGTGACCAGAGAAAATGCACCATTCAGGGCTTCGTACTACTTATTACCCAAAGTGTATCTAGTAAGATTCCACGAGCATATGTAAACTACTATGTGGTAATACTAAAATTTCTTATATTTTAAAGGTTTTTTTATTAACTTTTAAATGTGAAATTATAATTCTCGAAACCCATGTCTCTCACTTTACCACATAATATGCACTTGATATGTGTTCTCAAATATCCACCTTAATAATTTGTTCACGAATATGGCATCCATTTTTCCTCCTCATTCCGATGAGAGCGTCTGGCTAACAACGAGACATGATTTCTCTCCGGCTTCTAGGCTTGATGACCACGAGTAGTGTTGTTAAAAGTGTGATTCAAACCGGTTCAAAATGGGTCTGAAATCGTTTGATCTGGTTATGGTTCGACTCATTTGCTTAATGAGCCAATCCGGTTACGGGTCACGATTCATATGAATATGAACCGTCCCGGAACAGTTTATAAATTGGCTAGCTTGGTCCGTGAACCATCCATCTTTTAAAATTTTTTAAAATTTTAAATTGGTCCAACAAAATCTGATCGTTGATTTGTAGGATTTTGGCAGTCCAGGACATTCCAGGTCGGGTTTCAATTGTTTCGAGTCGGTTCAACATGATAATGGTTCGGGTCGGTTATGGTTTAACGAGTTCATATTTCTGAACTGGCCCGTAATCTCCCCAAATCCAATAAAAACGGTTACGTACCTGTCTAACATCTCTAACCGTGAGTTCCACACGCGGATCTAATGAAGTACAAACCCACGTCATAACTTGCTAGAGTCCTGCACTGAATTTTCATTGAAATTATTCTGATAGATGATATAGTACGTACTCAACTATCTTTTATTCTCAACACCATCTGCTTAATGTTCTTACATTGAATTCTTACCATGAGATGCACGCACTAAGGACAGCTTTGAGAAATTGGCGGCAATATGTTGCGTCCATGAGTTTAATATTGGCTCCAAGTTCATGGTCCACACTAAGCATCATAAAGATGAAGACCCTCCTGAACATATTTTGATGGAGAATCTTGTCATGCACAACATTTACGTACGTACGTATAGTGACCGCACAGACCTTCACCCAAAAATAATTCAACTAACCAACATTGGATAATCAAGGAGTTGATTCGTCAACTATTTCCCTTTAAATAAAATATAATATTTGAGTCTTATAATAAAGAGAAACTCATGTTGAAAAAGTTTTACCTATCAATTGGTTGACTCTACTCGAATATGAACTAGTCGTGATATATTAATTAGAGAGCCGGATGAAAATAATAATAATAATAATTCAACTTGCAAGAGGGTTGGCATATGTATCATAATTATCCCTGTTGACCATAATCATTCATTGCTGATGTCTCTCTATTTTTCAATTATTCTTAATAGAAGTACCAATGCGAGGCCCTCAAAGTTGCTTAGGGTCTCTTCATGCCTTCGTTGATTCCTACAAAACATGAATCAAAGTGCCCGATTATGGCAGACAAAATTAGGGTTTCCCTCAAACAGCGGCAGCACTTTTCTTTGTTTAGTTGAATAATCGATTGATTGACTATTCCGTGCACGTCATTTGCATATCTACTCGATTGGAGAAATCTTTTACATATATATATATACATAACCCTATCTCACAATGATACGGTGAGAACTCTTAAATCAATAAGATTGTTCAGATTAATTTTTGCTGTTCTCACACCATGCAGTGGAGTAGAATCACCAAGAATTTCTTGTAAAATAATGTTTTGGCATAGTTGAAGTGGAGGGTCCAATTGAGGTCCAAAAGCAGAAATATGGGACCACTGGTCAGTTTTTGCTGATGTACTTCTCACGTGTACACCGTCGCAATTTGTACAGTTTACTCGTCTCATTGGGTCATAATTGATACCGTTTACTTAATTCTCTCATCTTTCAACGATCCACGGAGATCGAATCCAATAAATTGTTGATCCGACGACCAAAAAATGTTCAATTTCCTAGTGATTATCTGGCTCATTATAATTATCTAAGGGTTATAATTTAATAATGTTATTCTATGACTTGTTGAGGATTCAGTCGACAGATAAATAATAATAATAAGAGGAAGAAGAACATATATCTACTCACACCCAAAATTATCCAAAAAATAATAATAAAGAAGCGGAAAAATATAAATTTCCTGAACTTTTCCTATTTTTCCACATATAGAAATACCAATAAGAAAGAATTTTTAATATTTTTCCCCCGATATGTCAACCCTATAAATTTTTTTGGGGGGGGGGGGTGGAGATTGAATTCTGAATGTTTCCCAATTAATGAATATGTCTACCTCAATCTATTTTGATCATAGTGAACGTGATAATAGACAACGTTGTATGAACCTTGACCATAGTCAAGTAACCTATCTAGGAGAAGAGAGTGAAGGAAGCTTTCCAAATTCCATTTTCAATCCATTCATGAAGAATTAATACTCGAATCCAAATAATCACTCAGGTTTATGGGTATGTTGTGAACGAACTAATGAGTGCACGTTGGAACCCTTTTTGCTGAGTGCACCTTACAATCAAAATTCTCTGAGAAAGGACAAAATAGCTCGTGGTTTAAGGGTTGATCTCATAATTAAAGCAAAAAAAAAAAAACTAGGGCACCTTTAAGAATCAAAATTCTTCGAAACAGAACAAAATAGCTCGTGGTTTGAGGGCAGATTTCATTATCAACCAGTGAACAAGATGCTCTTGCGTCAGGGGAGGAGACACAGGAGAGTGATTCCTCATAAACGCCTATGTGAACCGACATTGGACGACCTGAGAGGCTTCTCGGAAGACATGATACTCCTGAGGGACAATTTCACAGGTAAAAAGCTTGCCTTGCTGTCATAATTTGCAGTTCTAACCGAGAAGGCAGATAGTGGACACGTTCATGCAGCTGAATGTACATAATTTTGCAGTGTTTTATCGTACAACTCATTGCTTTTCTAAGAACATAAAATGAAGCATGGCATTAATTGGTCGAGGTTAATTATTCAGTCCTGTAATGTTATCGATCGGCCTTCGGGTCTTCTGAGACCTGTCATCTTGTCCCACGGCTCTTAGTCTAGCTGATTAATCATAAGTTCTTGGACAGAGGATGTAAGCTCATCCCTCATAAGTTCAGCACAAAACAATGCTGTAGGTCAATTACTGTATTAGCTCACACTTCACTAGCCCTGAGTACAGAGAGAATATACATATCTTGTGTCGATCCTTCACGTGCATAGGGTTCAGGAACAGTTGTTGAGGTTGGGACGTACGGCAAAGGCCCATGACGACCACACGAAACATTGCTCAGTAAGCCATGGATGAATTCAGGTGCCAGATTGAGTGGAGACGAAACTCAAAGCAATACATGAACATGGTTAATGGTCGGGATAATATAATTTGATTAAAAAAATTGGATAAGAACAGTATAAAGGACTTAATAATATGTCCGTGTCACATGAAGAAGGTTAAAAACAGTGTTGTGAATCAATTTTTACTTTTACATTGGACATTTGGCTACATTTTGTAAGTTCAATGGAGACTTATAATTATGGTATATGAGCAAGTTATCATCATCGAGATTGGATTTCCACCTACGAATGTTGAAGTTGTAATTCCACATCCAAAAGTTAATATGACACTTTTGATTATGAGTGAATTAAATATGACCATTTTCAAAATATCATAGTTTGATTTCATTACATTTTATTCGTCAATATCCACAACGGACATGCTGATGTGGCAATTATTTGATGACATTTCAAATTCTATACTAATGTAGCACGATGACAAGGTAACAATATGATGACGTGATACCATGTTGCTGACGTGTCACGTCACATTGGCATTAATAAATGGCAATTTATACATGTTTAATAGCATAAAGGATTTAACAATTTAACGAGACTGAACATTTATGACCGAATAAAATATTTTAGATTTTTTAAGACATACTTACAAAAAAAAAGGGACAAACCTTTAGGACTTCTAGTACAATTTTCTGAAAAGAATATGACCATTTACATATAGATATAACCTCCTATGAGCTCGGTATAGATTTAACGCAATCGGGATTGTCTCCAAATCGACCATCTTTCCAGCTAGCTCCTGTGGAAGAGGCCAAACTGAAAATGATGCGAGGGCGATACGACCCCAAATTGATTTCTCACGTGGTGGCCGCTTCTGTCTGGGCAGCAAACCGGTTCAATCAAATTGGAGCGACGAGCAAAGCCCTAATCCATAAAGTCAAATGTTAGTTTCAATTTATGTTAAGGTAACTCTCAAGGTGGGTTCTCATCCCAATTGTCAAGCTTGAAAATAGAAAGAAGGGTCAAATAGACAACAATTAATTTTCATCTATATGCTTTTGTTGTAGAGAAAATCTGTAATATTTAAAATATAATATAGTAAAAAAAGGATAAAAAGCGTACAATTTAACCGGTAATAAAAGAATAAATAATCTATTTTATTATGAGTAATATTTATTGTATCGAATCCCTTTAGACATATTAATAGAATTGCAATTCCATATGCCACTTCTTCTGATCGACATTATGAGTCATTAGGGTTTTGTAATTGAGTTGTTAACATTATTTGATCCCCCTCTAATATAATTTGAATAAAATCCACATCTTGGACAGATGACCCTCCTCCTTTCTTGTCTTAGCTTGCCGTCAAAAGATGCTTAGTTGATGGAGATGATTGCAGCTCGGAGACAGCTTCTGCACCCCCCTGTCGGATTGTTCTGACCGTGGCTCCTCCTGGCTGGCTCGCTCGTAAAGAACCGCCCTGTCCAATTGGAAATGTTATACCTTTGTCCTCTGTGCTCATAAGTTACACCATCGTCTGATCATCTTGCATGTTTGTAAGAGACTGACGGGCTAATGAATGAAATCATGTTAAATATTATTGGCAGACCCATAAGAGATTTGGCTTGAATATTTGGTGAATACTACTCGATCATGATAAATAAAAATGTTGATTTTACTATAATCTCATATATATATATATATATACTAATCTAGATTAATTCTGATTTGCTATTTCTCCTCTATAAAGATGCATTGAGAATTGAGAAATGTGACCATTGCGAATTGAGAACTGAAAAGGATCGAATTGGCAAAACAGAAAGAAGGAAAACAGACGGGACGGTTTACAGGTTTTGGTACCGCTTCGCATACGATCGGACGGTTCACCATGCGCCATCATAAAAAGGTTGCAAATGAAATGCACATGAAAATATACAGATGCGTCCCCCAAACTTTCTAGTAATTCCACAATAGCCCTTCAAATCCATTGTGCGCGCAACTGAACCCATCACAAGCGTACCCGCTGCGACGAACATCATCAAGGCCATCAACTAATTCTCCCCCGCACGGCAAATCAATAATGGTGCCGTGGTATCCCCGCTCATCCACCTTGTCGTCGATCAGAACAAACTCATATGATGAATCCCCGCAAGACTCCCTGAGACTAGGCAGCTCGATGATCTCACTGTGCACATCCGAGGCAGCTGCAGATACCGATGGCTGATTCATTGGGGCTGATGGGCCGAGGCTGGCCATTCTAGCGGCCTCGGAGGCAGCAGCTTGGATGTCCCGAGCGGCAAGTGAGGTCGGGCGGGGTAGGGAGCCTGCCAGCTCGGGGCAGTTGAGGATGGCGGAGCTGCCCTTGATGCTGAGAGCTGCCACATCGTGGGCCCGGGCAGCCATTTCAGGAGTCAGAAATGTTCCGAGCCATATCCGGGACTTCTTCCCGGGCTCGCAGATCTCTGAGACCCACTTGCCCCAACTCCTCATCCGCACTCCACGGTACACTGGGTGCTTGCTCGAGTCCCGGATCCATTTGGCCTTCTTCGCGCCGCCAGGACGGTTCCGGTTCCTCGGACTAGCCGGGTTCTGGTAAGAGGATGGGGAGAGCGTGGAAGAACTGGAGCTACTTTTGGAGCCAAAAATGGAAACCTCAGTCATTCTCTATCAGTTGATCACTTCACCTGATGACCACTTTGCCTGTTGCTCGCCCTTACGTGCAACTAAGGGATACTGTCAACATTGAACTCGATTGATAATCACATGCAGAGCTCGGATTGAACTCGGTTGAGAGTAAGGGTTGCTCGCTATATATGAAGAGATGTGGGGGATGTTCAATATCTTGATCATATCATGAAGATAATATTCTGTGTAACTGATACATATGTTATGAGTCCATAGGTGCTTAGTACATTAGCAGTGATAGTTGTAACATGACATATATATTCTAGTACAGTTCATGCTAATACTGTAAACTCTTGTTGGCATGTAATTGATTTATATCACATGGACTTTTTCAACAATAGGTAGGCCCTCTGCCCAATAAGTCCTTTAAAAAAGGAAAGGGAAACACGAGGGATTCTGCAAACAATTTCTTGGCCATGCCTGGAGAGTCAGCTATAGGCCTACAGCTATAGGCCTAGTACGTTCTCTTAACATTCACATCGAATAATTCAAAAGGTCGAGTGAATTCTAGTGCGTTATCTAATAACATCACCGATCAGGATCAAACTTATATTAACATACCGAACAACCAAGTTGTCGTTTGTCTGATCTTCTTATATAAGGCACAACTAGGAGCCCTATAGCCTCTAATTTTCTTAGATCAAATTCGAAAGAAGATCCTCACCTATATACCCAATCAGGACAGAATGCTTCACACATGCTAGATCTGGAGACAGCTACCCTCAGAGCAGAGATACAGTTCGGTAGAGGAGGACAGCGGATGGAGGTACTGTTGAGGAGGCATCTTGATACAACCTGTCAGCAGCCTATTTGCCGAAACTATTTCTTCTTTAAACGTTGGCTCGGCGCCAATTCCGATCTCTATGGCTAAGTCTGTCACTGCTTTAATTATTAGAAATAATTCATTCATGTGTCTGTCAGTCGGAGCTCAAGTTGAGCAGAAAGAAATGAAGCTTTTAGATAAAACTGGACATGATAATTATTAAGCTGCGTGAAGAGAGACCAGACTCAACTTGACGGAGATACTGATGAAGACCAGATGAGCTGATGATGTCCACTCATAAAACATATAATAATTCATGGATATTTTCTGGTCTACGTCAAGCCAAATTGAAGCATGAATTGCAGATTTCTATGAGAAACAGTAAGTATTTTTTACATTTCGATAAAGGGTACCCTAAACATCGACTTGCTAGATGAATGGGAAACCAATCCTTTCCAACTTCAACTCGCAGTCTTAATGAGGAAGAGAGGATGGTGTTGAAGATGTTGCACTAAGGAATCGAAAAGGGAACCTTTCCTGTAATCAAAGTCCACCAGTAAGGAGAATTGGGTTCTATAGATATTGATAGTGTATTGATGAAGATGTGAGACGCGGGGGTGCAAAGCCAGAGGCTGAAATAAGTCCGTCAGGCTACGTCAAATCCTTCCAATTCTTCATATACGGATACATGGAATTTCATTATCAGAGTCTCTCAGTGCAGCCATGTATTACTGAGTCTCCCCCTGCACAGGTTCTGCAATACTTTTCCCTGTCTCTTCCCATGCAATCCATTGTATATATATGTGTGTGTGTATACATTTGACTGACATCATAAATTAGTCCGTCTGTTTGTCTATATAATTCCCCTGAACCAATGCAATTCCCAGACTTTATACATATGCCATACTCCATGATTGAATGCATCTGACTTGACCCACATGAAGAAACTGTTGTTGTGATCTCACATCTCTGCAACCGTCTTTCTCTTAGCACTAGTACCTTCTCTTCTTTCTTTCTTCTTCCTGTACACTATTGGCTTTAAGCACAGAATGTATATAACCCTGATCTGGATTGCTCTGTTTGGCATGAAATATACTTGTGGTCATGGATTTGATGATCAAATTATAGAGTTAAAAGTCCCTAGCCTATTGGCATTTTCTTTCTTTTTTCTTTTGGTAATTATAATTGTGTTTCATTCATGAATCAAGTCCAAATGTACATAATTGTTCACAAAGAGGGATCGACATGGAGGCTCAGCCACTAGTTACCTAATGAAAGACTAAGTCGGAATTTGCTAATCTCGATTCTAAATGAGTTAATGAATGTATTTTAATAGACTCATTGCTGAACTTTCAATCATGCTAGGGGTGGAGGAGCTACCCTGAAAAATTCTTAAATTATATTCTCTCCATATTACATAGACAAAAGTAAAGAAGAACAACTTGTAAACTATTGCCGGCACATTCCTCCCTCGCATATGCGTAATCGCCCAATTGAGTTCAAAGTGCCAATCTCCGGTGGGGTATCTACCATATATGTTCGGTGATAGGGCAAGAGAAAAAGTATGATCCTGAGACTCCATGTTGGAGCCACAAAATTCACAGTGGAGGGAAGGTAAAGCTTACCACTGCTGCATCCGAGCTTTAGTAGATAACCTATCCAGCACAGCTAACCAGCAAATGAATGAGTGTCTCAGGACATATGTGGGGGACCAAAGGAGTCTGTGCTATAAAACCTTAGGATGCTTAGTCCTAATGGTCTCCCATATGGCAAACATGCTGAATTTTTGTTTCAATTGCCAACAAAAGGTGTCATTTGCAGCAGTCACAGCAGATGACTGTATTTATTGCATGATTTTGTTCAGTCTCTGATCTCTACAGCGTGGCTAGATCCATGTTGAATTTTTGTACACCGCAACAACTTTAGCTTGCTGAGAAATGAGAGGAAGGGAATAGTAACCATCTGGTAGAGCTATATGAAGAGGGCCCATTGTCGTCCACCTATCATACCAGAAGGAGATGATCTGCCCAGTCCCAACTTTGCAGGTTATGGACTGATATCCAATATCACGATGCTTCAAAAGTTTTCTCCAGTTCCAGGTGCATGAAGAGGGCCTACTAGCATGTTCCGTTGAACATATATATAAGTTCTCTGATTCCATCAATAAGAGCCTCTTTAACTAAGAAGTAGACTCCAAGAGCTAAAGTGGTTCCTGGTATAGGAAAATGCTATCATGCATGCAATCACACTCCATTCAAAAGAAAAGTTTTCTCAGAAGGAGAAAGATTTTTAGGGTTATTAAGTCAACACAAGACCGATCCTAGCAAAAGTCTTTGGAATTTTGGCTCTTAGTATTATGACATGGGCTGTTCATACGTGGAGGACATTGTGTTCTTTCAACATACTACTACAGTCTTCCTCTCACTTCATTCTCTTCTCAATTCTCTGTATTGATATTATATATAGATTCTGTATCGAGTCAATCTTTGTGGTTTCTTCTGTGTGTTCACCTGTAACCAGTATGGTACAGTACTCATTAATTGCAGTGTTGTTTCGCATCAACATTTTGCTTTGCCATAGCCCATTTTCACTTCCTTCGATCTCCAACAATTTCAACAATGTCAGTTCACACCACATGTTCCAATGACATCCTGAACCGCTGCTTATCTCCAGATATGATCAATCATAGTCATGAACCTATCAAGTATGCATATAATAACCTGCCACTGTTGCATCCTAGAAATTAATCTTCACAATAACTATTTTTTAAATTGAATTATTCATTCGTTTATTTAGAGGTTCTGCTCTGCAGGAGCCCAAAATGCAGTCCACGAGAAGAAGAAGATACGGACTGATGGAATGATAATGGAATGTTTCTTCCACTCTCCTTGAATGCAACTTTGCCACATAAGATGCTCTCAGTAATGAAGTGAAAGCAAAAGCTATGGTGTTCTGCTGATGGTGAAGACATTTGCCAGAGGTGGACAGAGTTGTGGGGACTCCCCTCATTAACTGGCTTGTCATTGAAATTCGAGCAGTCCAGTCTCGTGTTAGGAATTCTACTTCTGAACAATAAGCTCATGCTTAGGCTTGACTTATCTCGTCAGAAGGGCTGGCTGGAGATGATTTTAAGTTAACTGAGATTGAATTTGGAAATTCTTTCACACCCTCAGACCCAGACCGGTTGATTATAGCGAGGAGATCGTTAGTAATAATCAGTGTTTCACTTTTAAAATCTTGCCCGGACTCAAACCAGGAAGCACTTAAACAGGTCACACCAGAAAAATGATTCATGAATAAGCAATATAAAATAAGCAACATATTCCGTAGCAGAAGAATAAGGCATCATTCTATGGGCAAGAATAAGCAATATAAATATTTCTTCACGTCTCTTTATTGCTTTGAAGTTAATGAAGAAAAACAATGTCTTTCCTCTTGTCACCTTCTCGAGTTTATGGAACCTGCTTTCTTCCTTGTTCAAATGTCTCTAACGCCTACAATTACATCACAACATGTATCTGCTCTCTCGTTTATTATGATGCGGTTCATGTTAACAACTCACACTTTCCGTTTCTTGGAACTTAACAAGAAGTCATCATCATCATCATTCTCCACGAGAATTCTCTTCTTGGCCTTCATATCACCATTCTTTGAAGGCTGTTGTTGCAGTCTCTGTGAAGAATTCTCTGGTTTCAAAGATGAACTGGATGACTTGATCGGAGTCCCCATCCTCATTTGCTTCTGTTTTCTCTGTTTCTTCTCATATGCCTTTTTCGCTCGCTCCGGGGACAATAGACCATGTTCCATCATCCTGTACCAAAGTACAACACATGAGAAAACTGAATCGCTATTCATCAAGGAGTTTAACTGAATCACCATAGTGGAAGGAAACTGGGGGCTTATGATGCACAAAGGTCAAGGATATCAACTAAACCTCTAATCTCTTCATCCATCTACATGATCCCAGAACCAGTAATTGAGGTTAATAAAAAAAAGGGAGGAATAATCATCTTGAAGCAATTATCAAACACTAATACATTTTTCAGTTTTCCTATTCATGGAAAAATGAAAGATTATTTTCTGGAAACACATGAACAAGAAGACAAGAAATGTCAGGTTGAGAATGTCGCTATTGATAGCAGGAAACATTGTCCTTGTTTTCTGAAAAATTTTGAAAAAGAAAAACAAATGGGTCTTTTTCACGTCAACAAGGGAATCTGGATTGGTTTTCTGTAACAAAAAATCAAAGATACTCACCAGAACTCTGCCATTTCACTTGTAGGAATTTGTTGTGAAAGTGACTCATAGAATATCCTCAATGGCTCCCTCTGCAAAAGAAAAGCCAGTGTTAGGAATTGCCATTTTATTAACATGAGAGCATCTTCACAAGAGCAGAGAAGAAAAGACGTCATAGTCTCCTCAACAAGGATGAACGGAGGAACCTCTTCTGGAGGGTCATATTTTTGGCCGAGCAAACTGAACACCTTCTTCTCTCTCACTCTGGTAGTCACAGTCTTTGTCGTGCTCTTGGATGAACTTGGTGTTGCCTTTGATTTTACCTTCATATTGATCTTTAAAAAATTAATGGATGTCACGGTAGAAAGTATAAAAATAAGATAGTTGCATACAGTTCATTCAGCAAATTCATCTCTGCCCCTTCTACAGATTACATGGTGTAATAGCAATGAGTTAGCACTAGCAGTCCATCAGAACAGAACCATGATTCAGCTAAATTGATTTAACAGAGTTAATGTTTTTATCACGAATTTGGTATTGGTGCCTTCATATAATGCACTTATGATAGAAGGGCTTAAGAATTTCTTCATCAAATGACCAATGACCAAAGATCATAATCACGATTTACAGAAACCAAGAAAGCACCAGCAGCTACGGTCTACTAATGGAAAGACTTAAGGTTTCATATATCTTAAGCAAAATCAGTTCAGATGCCAAAAGGCCCATTTCAGATTGTCCAAGAAATTATCAAAATTTAGCATCACTGGGAGAGAAAGTCGAGATGCAGTATAAATGTATCTTAAAAAATCCATCTGGTTTTTTGAGTATGGCAATTGAGAGAGAGTCATGCAAATTAAGAGATACCGTATTACCATGTTCAACAAACTTAATCATAACCATATCATTGCAAAATCTAAATGACAGGAATCATTCTAGGAAGGAATGCCCTTAGTTTTGGGACAATGGCAGCACAAAGTTCGTGCAAACTCAGATGCCAAACAACCATACTCAGAGGTCAATCACTTGAAACATCAGTATGGTCAGTCAAGAGCAGACAAACGTAATGTGAGGAGACTGCATTTGCATGAAGACAGAAAACAACTGAGATTTGAGGCAGTCAGCACAATTCTATTTTATATCTGTCCTATATAATTTATGAGTCGCCTCATAAACAGATAAAAATATAAAATTTATCCAACCAGAAGTGAATATGATCTAGTGAAGCCAAATTCTCAAGAAATTTCTGAGAGTTCAAATCGGATTTTAAGATATTTCAGGAGTGAAGTAACGGTGTTCACATGGCAGCCAACTCGAATTTATTTGACAAGTAATTAAGCACCGGATGGCTAATTTAAGTCGGAACATTGATAAAGACTTGTTCTAAAATCATTTTAGAAAGTTCATTGAACAAAATCAGCAGCAATCTCAATCAGCAAAAAAGATGAATCTAAACCGATCTAAATTGCAAAAAGAGGCCAAAAGATCACAAATTCCAGAAATGGGCAGCTCAGATTATGTGACAACTAACACAAATTTAAGCAAATTCACCATTGTATCAGCAAGCAAATCCAATTGGGGCAACCAGAAATTTTGGCGATCACCGGGAATTCACATAAACGGGCACCTCGAGTCAGCTTCATCCAATCAAGAGCAACTTCACCTCAAAGTATGGGCGGATCGCAAGGAATAAGAGAAAACGGGTACCTCTGATTTTGCAACAGTGGACGCGGTTTGTTTCGTCGAGCTCTCAGTCTTCTTCCTCACCACTAGATTGGACTTTGACGGCCCGTCTTGATTAGAGGGGGGCTTCATCTTCACAGCACTGATTTTGGTCCCCGCAGCCGCCATCAACTCCCGATTGTATGCAGCCGGATCTGTCAATCAGCAGCCTCCGACAACTAACTCATTGAGATCTCCGTGTCTGTGGGGGGAGGAACCTCCCTCATTGAGATCCGGACGGAGAATCGTTATAGGCCGGAGCTTTGCTGGAGAGAAGTTCGATGAAGATGAGGAATCGAATCAGGACAAGATGGGAAATCTGGTCGTTTCAGCTTTGTTCTACCTTCCTTTTTCTGGGAATAATATTTTTATTTTACAGAGTTTGAGCCGATGTCGTGAAATTGGGTTTTACAGACTTATGAGTCGATGTCGTTAAATTAGTTCCTCTCTCTCTCTCTCTCTCTCTCTCTCTCTCTCTCTGTGGCGGTTTGATTCAGCACGTGATAAAAGTGGGCGGAAGTGGGTCAGACTTTGTCAGCCGAAGGTTCGGTTAGTCAATCCAACTGCTGATGTGTATTTTTATCTCTTGAATTATCCATTCATCGCGTGGTAGAATTTCCTCGATTGAAGTATCAATGTCAAGGTTATCATTAGATTACAATTGGAGTCACATTTTTTTCTTAGTTTTCATATCAAAATGTGATAATATTATATTTTATAATTATGTAAAATTAATAAAAAAATAGAAAAAATAATTTATTTAACCATAATATTAAACTGATTTAATACTCTATTACGAAATTTAATTTTTAGATAAAATGGTTATTACTGTACAGATCCGAGCATCCATTAGTCTCATTCCTAAGAATTGAAACTCAACCTCACCATGTTGGTTTTAATATTCAAAATATGTAAAATCTATAGGTTTCATATGCTTTATTGAAACTTTTTTTAATAAGTAAGGCTTTAAAATATTAAATTAAAATGTTAAAATTTATAAAATCCAACTTTATTATTCATATAAAATATTAAAAACAAAATCCATTAAAGTATATGATAAAAAAAGGAATGTCATCAAAATATAAATTATATTCTAAATCCATAATTGAAGAGTAGTTTATTATATTCTATCAATAAAAAAAATATTTTTTAAAAAAGTTAATAAAATGCATCCAATATCATTAAATGTTATTGTCCAAATACTTCATATTGGAATTTTTACTTCTCAAACAAATGGCATTTCCTTTTCTTTTCATTTAAAAATATTTAGTATATTTATTTTCTAGTTCTGGTTCCATTCCGGTTCAGGATGCCTATTTAGTAAAATTGGAATTAAAACCTATTTACACCGGTTCTTATTTTCCTCACGTGGATCCTACCCCGATTCCCTTATTAATATCTACCCTGGACTTAGGTAAGTTCCTACCGTTTCCAGATATACCCAGTACTCGTGCACGCGCCTAGAATTTATCACGAACTTTGCCTTTAATCCACCGTTTACTATCCTATCCGTGGCATTTTCTGTCAACTTTCGTGACGGAACCGCAGATCTGCGTCAATTTTCTGTAAAATGACTAACATACCCCTATCGATGGGTTGTGGAAAGACCAAACGGCCCATCCAGCCCAGCAATAGCAGCAAACAAAACAGCCACGAAGAACAGATCCATTCCCAACTTTCGACGTTGCCAGCCGCGTGCTCCTCTCTGCATCAATCATTCCACGATTCTCCTCTTCTTCGGGTACACAGATGAGATGATGCCTCCAGCTACTTACCTCCTCAGCCAAGAGATCGAGCCATCATTTCTCGATTTATATTAATAATATTTAAACGAGAAACTTAATTCCATACTTAAATTTTACATAATAATATTTACTCTAAATTGGACATTCTATCATGTATGTATGACAATTTTTCTTGAAAATTCAAAATTTGCAATACCGAGTACTTTTTTTTTTTTTTTTGCTGATCTAATGGTTTTCGAGAATGAGCAGCATCGCAGGTTCAAGCACCCTTTGCGAAAAGTATGTTGATTTATCAATTCGAGTAGACAGACATACACTTTCAGGAAAGGATAACTGGAGAAGTAATTGCGCCTTCCTCCTGCTTATAAGCAAATATATAGTATCCGTTCACAACCGTAAACATCTTTTTATTAATATAAGTTAATTGAAATAATTTAATATCTTTTTCTCTTAAATAAAGTTAAATTTAAATATTATAAATAAAAAAATTATATTATAAAAGTTTTAACTTTCAGTGAATATGCTTTTCTGGAATTAGATTGTTAAGAGTTTAAATGAGTTATAGTTAAAAAAAAGATTATTCACCATTAAACCCTTTTCTCCAAATCCATCGTGAAAGTTGACAGAAAGTGTTACAGATGGTGGAAGTTAATCACATGTAAACTTCATGGTCGAGAATGAAATTTATCCAAAATTCTCGGTTAGATGAGTTATTTTCCCAAGAGTTTAATAATAGTCTTAAAAATTCCAGATGTTGGAGAGTTTCTCACCTGTCATTGCTTGAATATGATCTATTTCATATGGTTAGAATATATTATTTTATATTAATTAAATTAAAAAAATATTGTAAACTTATGAGAAAGTTGGATACCGTCACCTATCAACTTAAACTTTTAAGTGAAAATAATCCGATCCTTTATAGGCTCACAATGAATTTGACATGGTATCAGAGTTAATGGACTTGTACTTCACCTGACTTGAGTCTAGAAGCCTAGCTTGTGGTCAGTTAGTATAAACCTGAGTACGGAAGAAAATTGTCCGTCTCGTAGCTAGTTATCCCCCTCGTTCGAGACCAGAAGAAGAATACTCGGCTCGTAAACAGTTGTTGAGGGCAGGTGTTTAATGGCATGTAATAAAGTGGATTGCGTTGTTACGTGAGGACGGGTGTTGAGATATACGATCCCATATCGATTAAATAAAGAAAACGTTATGAGCTTATGAGAAAGTTGAATACCGCCACCTATTAGCTTAAACTTTTAAGTGGAAACAAACCCAATATCTTATGAGGTCACAACGAATTTAACACATACAAAAACACAAAAAATCCTAGCGGCTGTGAATTTAAATATGAATTTCCTTCCATGAACACTACTTGATATCGAGAAATCCGACAGCTGAAGCATGACTAATAAATCAAAATGTTGATTACTTAAAAACCTTTCTTCATTTAGAAGAGTCAATCAGAGATACCAAGAACACCAAATCAACTTAACTGAACCATATTAAAACAAATTTAAGCAAGAAAGTAGGAATATACCGAAACTGTAATTTGAAGCTCAGTGAGGCCAAAGAGAGCTCCCAGCGCTACTAACCTCACCCTTTTTATTTTTCTGTGAATGAAATATACACAATCGATTGTCAGAGAAGGGAAATGAAAATTTTCAGGCTCGTTTCATTCTGCTTATGTACAATGCAATAACCTCCCAAGGCTAACCACCGGAATCGAAACCCTCAAACTCTACCCCGCATCTACAAGCCTCAAGCAAGAACCCTCTTCTCTGGGCAAATTCCAGTTTCCTGCAATGCCACGCCCTGGAACCAAAGTATTATAAAATCGTTTTCCTTTCCCAGCTACCTAGGATTTATGTGAAGCACTCGATTGTACCAAACAGAGTGGAGGATCATATGAAATATGTCGTACTTCACAGGCCTCGGGTGCCAGAGAAAATGCTGCTGTACCTTCTTTACTCTCATCTGCATCTGACGGTACCTCTTCTCGGGGATGGAGAGCAGTATGTTCTTCAGATTTGGGATATCCTTCTCCAGCACAAAAACAGCAAATGACTCCCAGTTGAGAACCTCGAAGAACGGAGGTACAAAATTATCCGAGATAATCACGGGGACGCACTCGTAGAAGATAGCCTCCACAACCCGAGGACTGTTGACTTCGTAGCCCTTGGCACAGATACAATATTTGCTGCTTTTCATGTGCTGCACATAGTTCATTGTGCCTTTAACTTTTGGCAAGTGGCCGAAGATTCTCATGTCAGGGTCTCTATTATTGCCCCAGTGTTGTACAAGAAGGGGCCTCAGGTATCCGTGCATGTTACCAGCAAAGAAAGCAAGGATCGATCTCTTGGAAGGAGGTTTGCCTCCGAGTTCTCGTAGAGGTTTCTGAGGATTGTGGACATATGTTTCGGGAAGGGACACATCTTTTCCAAAGACAAACCCTTCTTTGACATCAGAGTTGCAGAGGGATCTTATGCACCGTGCCATGATTCGCTTCGTCTCTCCTGGGGCCTGAGGAGGCAAAATTATCAGGAGAGGTCTGAATCCAGTTAATTTGCCCTTCGGGTTCAACGTGCACGTTTAAGATATCCTCAAATGGAAAACAAATTTAGCAGAAATCTAATATCCGAGTGAGAAAAAAAATGAAATACTAAGATAGCAGGAATACGATGGACAATCAAATAGAAATTTATACCCAATCATGGCAGGCGACTAGAAAATGATCTGCTCCTCCAGTTCGGTTCCAGAAGGGGTACTTCGCCCCAATCAGGTCCAGATAGTTCTTTAAAAATTGCACAAGGTTCCTGTGACTGTGGGAGTTGGGCACATAAAGTGCTTCCTCAAGCATCCGAGAGCTGAAGGGCAAATAAAAGAGGTGGGCATTCCGGGCATGTTTTGTGACAAATTTCTTGCTTGCTTTCATCTGCTTCATAAACCATCCTTCAGAAGCATATATACCTTTAAGTACAGGCTGATGAAGAATGGGCCTTTCTCCTTCTTTATAGACGTACACTCTAAGCATTTCTTCCATTAGTTCATAGCTCCTGAAGTTTAGACAACTTGCTATGCTCAGGGGGAAAGTATATGTTCCCAAAAACTCCGGTGCTGGTACACTTTAGACAAACAGAGAACAAAGAAACCTATCCTGTTTCATACACTAAACCCACATACATTTCTTCACCAATTTAAGAAAGCTCTCCTACTCACAACTCAGTTTGGTTTTTTGACTAATAAGATGAGGAAAAAAAAAAACGTATGCATACCAGGGCATAACTCTTGATACTAGAGCAAACCTCATAAAAAAAAGTACACATGATGCAGTATAACATGATGATAAACTTACCTTTTGAACATGGAAATGTTTCGATAAAGTGGAGCATATAGGACTGGATCATTTGTGACAATTGGAGAACTCAAAATCTTTAGTTTTGCACTCATTAGTTCTCGGTCGACTGTCGAAGACCATCGTGGTTTCTGCCATTATATTGCAACAAAGAACCATAGTGAAATGTACCTCATATTTCAGATTTGTTCTGCAAGGGCACTAGAAAACTTGAAGTTACACTTACCATTGAACGATAAGTAGAAAGACTTTGATCCAATAACCGGTTCATTTCTGATATTGTAATAGCAGATGGAGCTGGTGTCTGAGGTTTCTCCTTCCTGTGGGCGGCACCAGCTGTAGATCTTTCAGCAGAATGAGATGGATCCCCTCCTGATCGTCCAGAATGCTGATCTTTCAGCACATCTGGCATTAATTCTTTCCGTGGTGGAGGAGTGTTCAAAAGAGTTGATGCAAGATGACTTCTTGTATTGTTATTCACATTCGTCAGTGAAGTCATATTTACTGATAAAACACTGGGCAGCGTTGCAGATGTAGGGGAAATGGAGTTGTTCATAGAGCTATCCCTGTTTTCCAATGGCACTGGACTATTCACCTTCCTCGATGAAGAATCACTATCAACGGTAGCATTAGTTTGTTTATGAATAAGCACCAAATCATGTGGCATATCTTCCTCCGTTGCATATCCCCCGGTTGACTGATTGAATTTGTCAACTGTGATAATTTCGTTTTCTGCTACAGAATCTTCTGCGCTGTAATCATCCACTTCGGAAGATATGTTTGAGGCTATAACACCTTTCAGTAATGTTTCATTACTTGACATGGATCCATTTCCTTTTAAGTAAAATTTGTCATCAAAATTTTCTTGAATGGAGGGAACACTGCTGGGTTTCAGGTCTTCAGTAAGTGTAATGTTATCTAACGGGACAGCTAAAGATGTTGGTGGTTCTCCTACATTCATAACATCGTCTCCTGCAAAAGAAGCCTTGTGTGCAGATAACAAGAGAGACAGGACATTCCCATGTGGGAGCTCGATATACTGAACCAACAGAACAACAGCAACAGATATCGGCAGCAGCCATAACAGCTTCCTGGTTTCCACCTTCAGTATATACCGATACTTATGGTCCATCGAAGATAACAGTCACAAGCTGATGCTCGAAGGCTTCTAAACTTAAAGATCATCTGCCTGCATGTTCCTCAAAGTCCCAGAGGCAAATTCTTGCTGTTAGAAATCACAAATTTATGACAACACGAACTACACCTCCATTCTACGACTTCGCAGTTCTTAGCGAGTTCGATTCTAGTACTAGATTGCAGAAGAGGCAGAATATTGAGATTCAAACAATTGCCTAGGAGCCCCCAGTATTCCCAATAAATAAATGCAAACCGCAAAATGAACCGTCCTAGAGCTAATCTGAGCTTCTAGTCCTTCCGTCATCTTCCAAACGCTAGCTACCCTACGGCAGGCCAATTCCGCTGCTAAAAGATGCTCACCCAACAATTCAGAGACCATCCTATTGCATGCAATAACCTACTCATTCATATCGAGAATTTGGAAGAAAGTAGAAGGACAAGAAGTTATTCATACCGACAAGGGGGGGTGTACTCTTCGGTAGCTCGCAGGACAGGCCTGAAGCAAGACGGGGGGCGGGGATTCTTCAAGTGAAACACGCAAGGGAGAAAATTCATCCGAGACGAGGAATCCGACTGATGCAGGTAGGAGAAGTAAAGGGAGAAGAAAAGTCAAATCTGCCAGTTGTAAAACGTGAATCGATTCCTCGAGCGTCTCTATCATATGGCAGGCATCTGTTGCGACATTCCTTTCGTCTCCGTCACTCTGTGGGCCACCAAGCAGCTCATTACAGACTTTTACCAACTTGAAGAAGAAGAAGAAGAAGCAGAAGAGGAGGAGGAGGAGGAGTTGAGATGGTGACGAAGAGCTTCTCTTCTGCTAGTTGGGGTCTCTCACCGTTTTGTACTCTACGAGGAAAGTTAGAGGGAGTAGAAAAAGCCTCCTGTACACCCGGTGCATGCGAGCCCGTGATGGTAAATGTTTTCAGTGAATCCAGGCCACGTGCAACAAGAGGCCGTTTGTTTATATTATTTTCTCTTTTTTTTAAAACAATTTCCGATATTGAATTAGACTTCTCTTAACACGGGACACACGAAGAGAGCATGCTGGCAAGATGTGAAATAGGATTCCTTTTAGCATGCTATACTGGGCATATAATTTAAGTATTTTAATTGAATTTTATATTGGGATTATTAATATGGGCGCAGGGGTGCCATTACTGTTTGACCCGTGGGTGTCGTGGACCGGTCTCATAGAGGACTGGGGTGCGTAGGGTGACCGGTGGCCATAGATTCGTCCCTGAAATACGTGCCGTCAAAAATGGGCTACGCGTTGTCAGATATTACGTTACTGCCACCCACTTTTTCTTTTACGATTTATTACCAGCGTTTCACAGCCACGCCACGCCACGCGCGTCGAGTTTCGGGGTCCCGAAGATTCTCGTCCGAAAATCTTTTTTTTGGCAGAAAATTTATTTTCGATTCATTAGCACATTTTCATATGACAAGTAGATTCGCAACCAAGATATAAATAAAATTCACTGATTATGAGGAGTTATTTATATTAATTTATATCTATGATGTTAATTATGTAGTAGAAATCCACGTGCTGATCGGCAGTGGAACTCCACACGCGCTGGACTGGACGAGCGTGGGTCATTGGGGGGTGGGGGAGGCTGACTCAAAAATAATTGTGAATGAGGTCACAGAAGACGACTAAATACGGAGAAAGAGGAACACGTAAAAGCCCTGTCGTTGCGTTCCCGTTCGATGATTTGATCGCTCGAGCAGTCGGTGCTGTCCGTCTCGAAGACAGTAAGAATTGATTTTCAAAAGGACCAATCTCCATTTATTTGGATGCTACAGAATGTAATAGGAGGCTGTCACTATCATTATTTACTAATAATTGGTAAATTCTCAACTTCTGACAATAAAGGGAATTGTTTTTTATAACTGATCTGTGTTCTCTTTTTTTTTGTTAAATAAAAAAATTGAAATAAAGAGAGTTTTGGAAGAAAAAAAAGAAGCACTAAGTTGTTGGGATCATAGTTTTAAAAATCGGACTGAGCTGATCGGTTTGATCGGTTCGATTAGGAATTAGTCACTTATTCGGTTCGGTTTTCATAAATAATATAATTATACTTTAAATGAGGTCAAATTGAATTAAACCGACCGGTTCTTAGTTGAACCAATAAATTTAATTAAATCGGTGAAAAAATCAATCAACTAAAAATAAAAAATAAAAATAAAAACATATTATAATGTGCTTATTTTATTTTACTAGACTTATATTTATATTTTATGTTAAAATTGAGACTAATATAATGATTATATTAATGATTTTAATTATAAATCATAATTAAATTATAATATTATTTATTAAATATGCGGTTCAACTCATTGAACTCCCGGTCCGACTCATGAACCGATGAACCCATACCTTGACCGGTTTCCGGCCCGGTCCGGTTTAAAAAACTATGGTTGAGACTAGTTTTTAGGGTTAATTGCATAGATAGTATATGAAAATTTGGAAAAAAAATAAATTAGTAAAAAAATTATACACTCGGTTGGTACAAAAAGTTACATATGTGTTTTCTTTTAAAAAAACCATAAAAATTATTATGATGTCGTAACACTTTATTAATTTTAATTAGGTTAACTGTGTGCATCAGCATATAATGTTTTAAGTTTGTCCTCCTGCTCCTCCAGTTTAGGCTCAAGATGGACACACCTTCACTTGTTTGGCGAATGCTGGGACTAGGGAGAGGAGAGGATGGGAGGAAAAAAATCTAGCTTGTCTTTTATCTCTGCGGAGGTAAAGAGTAGTATTGACAGCCTCCAAGCTGAAGCATTGGCTCTCTGAGAGGGACTCTTACTAGCTCCGAATTGGATGCCAAGGTATTGTATGATCAAATTTGAGGAGTTTCGACGATGAATCTACACTTATTCCCATTAATTTTGGATTGCAGGAGGATCATGGTAGAGTTATGGGATTGCCAAACGATTCTAATTTACCGAGAGGCAAATGTAGCAGCAGACTTTCTCGCAAAGTTGGCACGAGACCAGGATGAAGGTCAAAACGACAACTACTTTTTGGAATATCCTTCACAGGGACTTGCTGATATTTCACATGTTGATATTTTGGGTGTTGCCTACTCGAGAAATATAAATGGTTATGTTGATACTACTAAGTTGTATTAGACTCTTATATATCCTAATATAATCATTTTTAGTTACAAAAAAAAAGAGTAGTATTGATGGCCTCCTCGGTAGAGTTAGAGGTTACGAAACTTACAAAATAATAACACTTGTGAGATAATATTTTTTTCGTGTCAAAAAATAATTTTTACATAAAATTTCACATCAATATATATATATATTTTATCAATTGAAATGTTTCTCAAACTCTTGTACCATTAGATAAATTAATCATTTTATTATAACAATATTGCCATGATTTTGATAATTTGTAGTAGGAGGAATACGATTATAATGTTTTAAGCTAATAGAATGCAAAAAAAAAAAAAAAATTCTTTTTACCAATTTGTTTCTCTTCCAAAATATCATACACTATTTGTATAATTAACCCCTAATTTTTAGTGGGGGAAAATAAGAAATTTATACTAGGTTGTTGGGGCCTAGTTAGTAGAAGAAATTTGAAATATAAGTTAATTTGATACATAATCTAATTCTTATAAACATAGTAAAATTTTTATATGATATTAAAATATGTGATATACCAAATGAATTAATGTCTATTCAATCCGAAATAAAAATGCATAGCTCGTGATTTATTATTCATAATTGAACATACAACTAATAGTTATTAAATTTGAATCTAAAGGAAAAATGTCCAGCTCATAATAAAAGAGAAAGTATAACGTGTAGTTAATTACTTGTCCCATTATCTGAGTACGAAGGAAAGATATTAAACCAAAATGTGATTGTTGACACATGAAAAGCATGTTGTATATTATCTCAAATTAACACCATATAGAAGAGATGAAAAGATATTTAAATTATAAGAGAGTTGGGCATAGCTCTATGTTATGCCACGGGAAAATGTGGGAAAAACAATTATTGTATAACAAAATTGTTCAAAGGTAAAAGTATTTCACATTAATTGTGCGAACCGGAGGGGAACCGGCCTTTTTACGGTTCAAGTTCGGGCCTGCAGGTACCACCAAGATCCGACCGGCTAAAACCCTGACGATCCCCCTCTTCGTGGTTCTTCCTGGCTGCCGGGATGGGCTTCTAAAACCCTAATTGATCAAAATACGCGCTCAATTCATCATATCAATCGATCAGCTTTCGCTCGCGCTTCCTGTTTCTGCTGCAGATTGCTGCTAAAAGAAATGGAAATCGACCGGACCGATGGCCGCAGCCCGAACCAAATGAGGCCTCTAGCCTGCGCCCGAGGCATTCTTAATCGAGCTCACGGTTCTGCCTGCTGGTCTCAAGGTTCTTCTCGTTAATCTTGTTTTCATGCTTTGGGAATTTAATTATTATGTCTCTTCAACTGCTCTCGGTGGAGATTTTTCAGTTTTAGTAGTTTCTGTAGCAAAGCTGTGAACTTTGGTATTGATTACTCTTCTTCTACGTAGACAGTAGCTAGGACTGTGGCAATGATTATAATGTTGGTGGATGTCGTATAGGCCCTGGGCAACAGCCCCTGCTATTGCCGCGCACAAGCCGCCAAGCCTGGTTGAGTCTGTCGATATATATGTATATATATGCACGTATATATACTGTGGGATGATTGAACTGACTTGAAGGAGTTTATGTAATAATTTAGTCAGGAACTTGTATTATGTGAAATTTCAAAGCAATATTATCCATGGAATGAGCTACTGGACTTGTTTCAGATTAATGTAGTTTGTGGGTGATTTTCTTTGTTATTAGGAGATACGAGAGTTTTTGCTGCAGTTTATGGACCAAAAGCCGGGACGAAGAAAAATGAAAACCCCGAGAGAGCTTGCCTTGAGGTTATCTGGAAGCCCAAAACTGGACAGAGTGGTAAGAATCCATCTCCTTCTGTGCCCTAGTCTGAGTATCCATCATCCTGTTAGGTTCTTATCTGAATATTTGTGTGTGTCAAATATAAAGGAGACAAAATGATGTTTAATTGGATAAAGGAACTGCTGAGGCATGGCATTTATGGGCTACATCCGTATTTCCTAAGTAACAGCATTATCTTCAGGAAAGCAGGAGAAGGAGTATGAGATGATACTGAAAAGGACTTTGCAAAGTATTTGCATTTTGACCATAAATCCTAACACGACAACTTCAATTATAATTCAGGTTTCTTTTCTCCATGCACCTGTGTTCAATTACCTTTTGCAATATTTTGAAGTTTCTGCGGCACACCTTAATATGATGAGCATTTATTCTCTCCTTGCAGGTTGTCCATGACGATGGTTCTGTATCCTTTGCTGCCGTAATGCTGGATGTTTGGGTGGCCTCAACCTTATGTCTCACTCTCTTTCTTCACTGAATTCTTTCATGCATATATTTTTTAGCGGTTGTGTCATGGGCATATGAATTCATGTTTAAGGCTTTGAAGAGATAGCAGGATTTCTTTGTGGTGGCTTCTTCATATAATTTGGTAAAATTGGTTCGCTAAGGCTTTCTGCAACAATTTAAGTATACACCTTGGTGAGGTCCCATCAGGCACCTGAGTCAGGGAAACTTTCAACCTAAAAGGCTTTATGGGATCCTTTCGATTATTCATTCAAAATTGAATTGTATAAAGTAATTACTCTGGGGGGGAAGAAACGATCTGGAAGAGAAACTTCAACTGTTTTCTATGAAATCTGGTCTTTTTCTTTGGAGCAAGTCCAGATGAGTTACCATGACTGAGCCTTTATAGCTTCTACCATGCGCCATAAATGCAGCTTGTGCTGCTCTTGTCGATGCCGGAATTCCTCTGAAGCATCTTGCTGGTAATTATTGACCATTACTCCATTACTATGCTGAGTGGGAAAAGCATTTTTTGTTGTTATACTGAGCATGAACTTCAAATCTTGCTCTGCTGTTCCTTGCAGTTTCCATATGCTGTTGTTCGGCAACAAGCGGATATGTTATACTAGATCCTACTAAGCTGGAAGAAGAGGTACCAGCTTTGCTCTAGAACCTCCCTCTCTCTGTTTTATAATATCAGAATCACGTTCAGCTGGATCTACAGTGTAATTGCTTCCCTGTTGGCTGTATGTTAATAATAAAATGAATGAGTAATAGCTTTCAGATTGGTTTGACAAATGAATTAGCATTCTTCATGTTTATATGACCTGTAGAAAATGAAGGCATTTGCTTACTTGGTCTTCCCAAACTCGATAAACTCAATCCTTCCAGAAGGGTCATCACAGGCAAAAAGCGAACAAATGTATGATGGGATCATTACATCTGTAACGCACGGTGGCATGTCAGGTATTCCTCTGTCATTCTCCCTCCAAATTTACCAGGGAAAGTGAGACACGTTCTGTCCTGTGCTTTCTATGCCAATCTCAAGGTCAATCTTAGTAAAGACAATGGGTTACAAAATTATCCAGTTTTGCGTAGCAAGTATCCCAGACTTCTCCATTCCCCCTAATTGAACATAACAGAAGTTCTCCTAGTCCTTCTTGTATCTCAGCTTCCTCATTTGCTCCTTACTTCATTGTTCTTCGTAGGGGAAGACTACTTTCACTGTCTGGATCGTGGCCGTGCTGCAACAGCCAAATTGTCTGATTTTCTGCGAAGGAATTTACAGCCACAAGTTCTTGGTGAGGGATCTAAAGCGGGATGATTAAGGGCATATGTCCAAGCCGGGGAAATCTTAACTCCTCTATTTTCTTTGTCCTTGTTTTCTTCCTTCATCCATATGGTTAGTGTTACTTATTATACTGGAATTAGTTTAGCTGTGCACTTGATTGTTTATGAACATTATTGCAAGGTTGTGACGAAGATTCCCCTTTCTTTTCTGGCTGGTCTTTGTTTTAAAAAAAAAGTCAACATGCAAGAAATTATTAACCAATTCAAAGTTGGCAGCCTAGTGTCGGGGCAAATATGAAGGTCGATTGTTCCACTTGTAGCTGGTTTTTTTATTGATTTCATAAAAAAAAAATTAAAGTATAACAATGGATATGGGTTGATTATAGGTAAATTTGGTGATTTTTCCAATGTCAGATTCAAGAATTATGAATGATGAAAATTCATGTTAGGTTATCTTGCACTTTTATCTCTTATTAGATGAATTTGGTTCGAATAAAAAAGATTAGTCAAATTTAATTGACTTTCAAATAACATATTTTCTTGTGACACTAAAGGCAATGCAGAAAGGCCAATCATCCCCCCTATAATAAGACATCACTGCGTGCGGTATGGTGAATAAGGGAAGGGGTCGGGAGAACAAGGAAAGATGGCGACGGCAGCTGTCTTCCTACTGTTCTTATTCTCCTCGGAACGCATTCCATGTCAAATGCTCTGTCCAGATCAGGCCTCCAATAAGCCCTGCTCTCTTTTTTTTTTTAAGTTTGCTCTCTCCTCTGCTTTCGAGGTACATCCCTCTCCCCGTCTCGGCCTCTGCGTCGGGGCTTTCATTCAGTCAGCCCCTTCGACTCCAGCACTCACTGATCGCTTCCCAACGTTTCGAAGTGTCTGATTCTGATTCACATATCCACGACCGCTGAAAGATGCATTCAGGAGAAACAGTTTCTGTTTTCTCAGCTCGTATTCTCCTCTTTTTCTTTTCTTTTTTTGCCGCAAATTTCCCCAAAAACAGATTGGAAGCATTTGCAGCTGTACACACCCCTTAATCATGTAAGCTTTGGCATCTGTTGGGGCCGACCCTTGGTTTTCCCGGAACTTGCGTGGCAGCCATTGGCGAAAGAGCTGCAGAGAGTGCGTCCGATCAAAACCGAGGTCCCGAATCCATTGAAGGGTGCCTGCGTTAAGATCTTGGGTGCATTTGTTGATTCAGTGTTCGAGTTTGTCGATCAGCCCCTGCTCCCATCTCAGGTATTATCAAATCATCGACACAAGGATTCCATCTGGGTTATAATTTCTATTCCAGTGGACCCACCTTTTCTGAACTTGGATTAGTGTCTCGGGATTTTCCAGATATCAGTAATGTAAAAAAAAAAAAAAAGTTATTTCCTATGTGTTCTATGTAATTTGAAGAGCAATTTTGCACCAGTTGAGGAACTGGGACAGCCTGTTCTCATCGGCACCATCGACTGGAAAAATTCCAGATGATTTTCCACAGAGAGTCTGCATTCGAAGCTGTAATTAATTAATCAAGTAAGCACTCTCTATATGTTCTTGACAACGGCCTGATATATTATTCTTTTATTGATATCTTGTAGCGAGTAACGTTTTCTATAGTTTTCGAGGATGTGAGGATAAATGCAAGAACAGGGATAGATCTGATTGAGCTTGACGACCAAATATGTTCCAAAAATTGGTTTATGACAAAATCGACAAAATAAGAAAAGGTTACGGACATAAACTGCACTTTACCCTGCTTTGTGGCTAATGGCATTGCTACGATATGTACGACTCATGAATATATATATATATGTACATAAGTACGACTCGGCCGCATCAGGAATGTCAACGATATGTAATTAATACATGTACAAAGAAGTTTCATCGTAAGATCCGAAGAATGGAGTCGAAAGTGCACGTGAGAGTAATACTATGATTTCCCTCCTGCAGGACCAAACCCCTTGTTTTGAGGGCTCAAGTCGACGAGTTTCAGTGTTTGGGAGATCGAGTCACTCACGGATTGAAGGTGAAGGAATGCTGCATTCCCTCTTACTTCCACAAGCAGCAGCCCGGGAACGGGAATGGCAATGGCGAAGCTAACTACGAGTGGAGGATTAGCTATAACAATGGATTCACCGAGACGGAGACGTTCAACCTCGGGAAGAAGCGGGAGAGGCCGTCTTTTCTCCCAGCCACAGTTGGGGACTCGCCAGCCGTTCTCTCTGCTTATCTCCTCAATCTGGTAATTGCTCAGCTATGTCGTCCATCCATAACAGTTGAGGTTTCCTTTTTCCGAGTACTTTCCAGCTGAGATTCGGGACCATTGATCGACAAGCACATCAGCAACACGTGTGTCTTTGAGCACACCGGGAAGTGCTACTCCATGGCGGAAAATCGCATCCCTCTGGAGATCGACATCTCAACCCCGGAAACCCTTGCATACTGGAACGTGGACGGAGCTTGGACTTGGAACCGACGCTTCACCAGCCACCCTAAGGTCGATCGCCCGGTAATATGCTCTCTTTCTCGCGGTGAAATATGGTCCTCGTGCAGATGTATAACTTAATTCTTCTTTGAGCGACGGAGGGCACCGGGCACGGGCACAGACGAGCTAGTTATCATGGGGATCAATGCGGTCAAGCCATTCATGGAGCTGGGCGTACGTGGTCTCTGGCACATCTACATTCTCCCAACGAACTTTGTACGAAAGCCGAACTTTGAATTCTGTAATACTCGTGATTCATCTATACATGTGTCGTGCTTATGATAATTCTTATTCAGCTTATGGAAAACGATTACTTCACAAGGTGGACGTCAAGCTCGAACGTTGCAGCCTCTGCCATGAAACTGGGGTTACAGGGAGGTATTCCGTTGACGCCTACCGATTGCTTCTTCTTCGTTTTAAGTTCCATTTCCGTACGAAGCTTACAGCGATTTCTTTCAAGTTTAATGTGATAATGGATTTTCCGGTGACAATAGTCGTGAACCAACTCTTACGAGGAGGGCCCCGAGTCGCCCTTCTGCTTCTGCAACTCCTCCTCAATAATGATGATAATCGTACGGATCGTGATATATTTTCTATGGAGAAATATTCTTTCCGATATATGACATCCGTTTCAATCAACCGATCATTAATTTATGGATCGCAAATGTTATGTGCGGTTTGATCGAATTTAACAAGGAAAGCTATGCGAGGATTGGTATCATACCTCGATATGGCGACCCTGATTCAATCCGTGGGTTCGAAGTGGAGCCGAGTTGCATATTCCATATCTTCAATTGTTTCGAAGATGTTGAAGAGGTAAAACCTATTCGATAAAACCATCAAAAGCCCAACAATCAAAATCAAATGCACCATCAAGTTTCCAAGTAGTTGTTTCTAATCAGTACACCGATGAAAGCGGAATCTTGTCGTGCCTCATGTTAACTAGTTCCACACTCACAAGTAAACGATGAACGCAGGTTGCAGTGAGGGTTTGCAGAGCTCAGAAGTCTGATAATCCCGGGCCCTAACGACACGGAACAGTCTAACAGAAGAAGCAAACCTCTTTGAGCATCCGACTGAGGGCATACTAACACAAATTCCTTGGTGGAAGAAGACGACGACTGCCCGTTGTTCTCTCATCCTTGTGAATGGAGATTGAATATGAAGACAGGGGCAGTTAAGGAAAGGAATGTGAATGTCACGGGGGGCACAAATGTCTCCATGGACTTCCCTATGATAAATGGAAATTTTACAGTCCTTAGGAACGAGTTCGGGGTATGCGCGGATTGTCAATTCCTCCGCGAGCTCCACGGCGGGTAATTGTAGAAATTTTACGGACAACGTTCGTGAAAGAGACCGATCCCTGATAGTTGCTAATAGAACAAGCGACACATTGAAATTTTCTGACTTTCCTTCGAATTCTCGAATCTTTATCGCTACGCGGGCATGGTAACAGTCAGGTACGGAGGCCTAGCTAAGCTGTGTTTCGACCAAACCCGACAACAATGGCACCAAATTCTCCCCAGTAATTATTCATCTTTTGCACCAATTCTAGTCGACGGTTGTATGATTCAAAACCAAGATCAATTTCGTGTTCTTACGATTCTGAAACAACAGGGTCGTAACCAATACGAGGCTGCAATCGAGGTTGAGTACCACAGCTTCGGGGGTGATGCTTTCTCCTCCGGGGCTGCCGTCGTTCCCAGGCAGGGCGGTGTCAAATAATAGGATAACGTGTAGCTCATCACTTTCGTACACAACGAACGCATCCAATAAGTATAGCTAGACTGGGGTTCCTCTGAAATATTTCACACAGTGATGTTTGATTGACTCGATTAACTTACCCAGGTTCACAAAATCGACTGCAAGAACGTATCGGGGGAGCTGGTCGCCGTGATCACGCTGCCTTCTTGAGTTCCTTGTGGATTCCATTCCATAGGACTTACGTTTCCCGAGCTTGATGGGATGGTATAGTTAGTCTATGAACGCTTGCTGTATATATAACCAAATATCATCAGAAGTTGCAGTGCTGCATAGTGTTTCATTATTATGGGAGCCTCCTCCGAGTGCTCATACAGGAAACGGTTATGATGAATGTTGCCTTCTCAATTCGATCTTCCCTTGATGGTTAGCCTTATTAGGGATGATCAAGAGAAGCCCGGGCGGCACGCCTGCAAGAATTCATCCGCCCGAGCCTCACCGTAAATCGTGTTGTGATATTGCTATCGGTTATGTTCTGTCAAATGCTCCTCGCGCTTCACCTGTGCAAGTTAATACTGCTGCGGATCTCCGGATTTAGTACACGAATCAAAATCTGAGTTGCGTTTCGGCTCGAATTCTCAGCTGTCCAGGATCGACAGGGAAGTGTTCGAGGCTTTCCATATACGTACTCAGGTTCTATTTGCTCAGTTACAAAGTTGTCAAGGTTTGCCTTTTCCTTGAAGACAAGAGGCAGGGAGATCCCCACTTGGAAACGAGAATTTCAAAACACTCGTGGGATCCATCGACCCGATTCATGAACGGAGTAAGTCGGCTATTAGAATATGGTATACATTTCTAGAATCTTAGCATCTACGAAGAGTAAATATTTTTAGGAGATAAAAGTAAAATGCACGGTGTAGAGTAAATGAGATTCGGTATAGTGATACCGTCTCGATCTAATAATTAAGATATTATAAATTCAATTATCACAGTAGGATGTACTTACGCTTTTATTTTTCCATTCTCCTATTTATAAGGAGTGTAAATAGGTAAAACATGTGATTAAAATGCAGTACAGATACTCCTACATAGCTCCCATTCCTTGCTTCCTCACTCAACTTCTCTTCCAAAAAGTTATTCCCGCCCTCCTTCAAACTCCAATTATTCCTATATCCCTAAACAGAAACACCACCGACAGTCGATCGGGTCATCTTCTTCATCTCGTCGGATTCTTTAATTCGATGCGCGTACTTGTTCTTATTGGAGCTGAGCTCGAGCCGGAAAATAAAAGCTCTAACTACCTAGCTAGATACTCAGTTCAATCGATGCAATTGAGAAGATAGACTGAACCTTGAAAATTAATAATATATGGCGTTGCCATCATTCACGTAAATATATTATTTTTCCCATCACTGATATGGAGGAAAAGTTACATCTTCTGCTATCAATTTATCGTATATGTATGTATATTATCAATGAATCTATCGTACTATATGTGTCGAATAAATCATCTAGGGAGTAAGAGTAATCGCCGAGGCAAATTTGCTTGAGCTCATGGTCACGAGTTACAAGTAGTGATAGTGGTTCATGACACGCTGAGCGATCTCCTTCAGCTCGGCGACCCTCCGCTCGACGAGGGGCCTCGATGCGAGGACGGCCGGCGCCACGGAGTGCATCGCCAGATAGAGGAGGCAGACGCAGCCCAGCTCGAGATCGGCCCTGATGGAGCCGAGGCACTGCCCGAGGATCAGGGAGGCCTCGTACAGGTCGAACACGACGAGGGACAGGAGGCCGGAGGCGAACGCGAGGAGGAGGCCGAGGAGGGACGCCGCGGCTAGGAGGAGGAGGGAGAAGGAGAGGAAGGCACCGTAGAGGAAGGAGAGGAGGATGAGGTCCATGTTGGGCGCCATTGTTGCTGTGCATGGATGGAATGATGATGCTCGAGAGGCTTTAGATCAATCGGCAGAGCGCCGCGAGGAGGCCAAAAAAAAAAAAAAGTAGGAGAGAGAAAGAGAGACTCAAGGAATGAAGTGAGGTGTACTTCATTCTTCGTTTATATATTCTACAAATCCTCTCTCTCTCTCTCTCTCTGGTTTTTTTAATAATTTGATTTATTATTGTGTGGAGCCCACACAAGGTACTAACCTGTGAGCCCAAAAATCCCCTTCCACACCCCACGCCCTCTCTCTCTCTCTCTCAAGCGAGAGCTCCTTCACCCTGTGGAAACTTCCCCTCTATACATCCCCACTCTGCCCCTCGCTGAGCTCCAACACTCCCCCGGCTCACCAGACTCCGACCGCCTCTCTGCCCTCCAGCTTCTCGAGCGATCCCCCCCCAACCCGCCAACTGAGCCCCCCTGACCTCCTGAGCTGCTGCACCGGATAGTCAACTGCATGCGCGCCAAACTCGGTGTGAAGCCGGCCGCAAAGATTCTCCTCGCGCTCTGCTTGGCAGGAGACAACCGCTGCGTGGCAGTCGGGGTTGGGGCGGTCGTGGAGCTGGACGGGTCATCGGCGGAGCGAGCCTTGGTGGCGCTGGAGCTCAAGTGCACGGTGGCTGAGGGGGCAGCAGTTGCTGAAGCATCTGCAGGAGAGAGAGAGAGAGAGAGAGAGAGAGAGAATGGACGGCCGGAACTGTCGCAGGGAGGAGGATCAGATTGGGGTGCATCAGGCTCGGTAGTGGGGCCCGGTCAACGATATTTCTCTTTGACCAATTGATTCTATCTATATCCATCCCTACCTCTCGTCGTACTAATGATAACATGATTTTTGCTCGTCTCTGACTTACATTGAGAATTTTTTCCGGTTAATAAAAATGAAATTATTCTTTATCACATATTGATGAACTACCTACCGTTTGTTTTTTTTTTTTGGTATAAATTACCGATATTCATTTGAACTTTATCCAGCTGATTAATTTGGATCGTCCCAGGTCGGTCATTTAAGGGTTAAGGGCTCCCCGTCGCAGGTAGTACTCAAACTCGAATTCTCTCATTGAGATAATTAGTGTCGAACCACTCTACCATGTCCACGGTGGGTAAACTACCTACCATTTCATCAGTTATCAACTAACAACTATCGTATAATGCTCAAACCGAACCTCTCCCTCCACAACACAACCAACGGAAGGACTCAATAGCGCCAGACTCGAGCATGGCTCAAGATGAGCCTTGAAAACTAGCGGGCCATCACAACAATGACGAATAACACAAGGTGCTCATGAAGGAAGGATCAATATTTACTTGAGGTAAAAAACAAACCAACAAACAGGATCAAGACGGAACTCCAAACTTACGTGTTTCTTATTGCCAACTGAAGTCAACACTTCAACGACAAGACAGACATGCTGTCTGTGTTTTTTTATCCCTTAAGTTTCAGAGCTCCGTTATATGTTACAACCGATGTGTGCGATAAGTGAAGTCGTAACTTATTGTCGAACCCCACCTCCCTCGGGGTTCCTTTTACTTCTAAGTGCCTCTCCCCTCCCCGAGTCAGTCCTTAATTTATCGGTCCAAGCAGCTCTTGGCTGGTTGAAATGCCCTCAGGCTATACCAGACTCTTGCATAATCGTGGAGGGATGACCAAAATTACAACAAAAAGGGTGAAGGCATTCATCAGTATTTACAGGCCTTGCCTTCGTAGAGGGACAACTCCATTGATGAAAAGCAATAGTGGAAGGGGTCCATAGCTTCTCTAAACTGAACATCTATCTGCCCCCAGTCCGTCCCAAAATATCCTCACAGTAACAACCAGCTGCATAGTGATACTTTGGAGTATATCCTTCTTTCAGGCTTTTCTCTGGTAAGTAATGAAGAAGCTTCCTGTGAAGAATTAGATACTAGTTACTCAGGTTTGTAAAAGCGGCAAGTATACAAGCAGAAGGTTAGGACGTATGGAAGACCGATCTTTCTGGAAAACTAGAAGATTTAGACATGATCTATTGGCAATTGAAAGCAGACCCATTTCTCCACTTACACTTGTGGTGGCAAAAAAAAGATGAAGGGTGAAAGTGCATTCAAAGTGTTGCATCATTCGATAAAAATATTACCATTTTTTTTTCTGCTGATGAATTCAGAAAAGAAAAGAAGATGGATTAGAAAGGTGCTCTCTTCGCATGAGTGCTCAAGCATTTTGAATTTTCACTACAAACAGTACCTTAGAGCTGCAGGAACTACCTGGATGACAGCAAAACTCAGTCACAGAATCCTCTGATGATGGTGATGATTCTCCACTTGTAGATCATTCTCGGTGGCAGTCTTCTTCTTCCTCCCTCGCTTTGGTTTGTTCAGGTCTCTTATCATGGTTGTAGGCCTGTCTGGAGCCCGAACTCTCTTCCCAAACCTCAGTTCACTTCCTCCGATGGTGTACACATTTCCTGCATCTGGAATGCTAAATTCAGCTGGGTTTCTGTTAATTGTACAAGTTCCCATCTGCAATCTGTATCCCAGAGGCCAAACAGAGCCAGTAGTACTCCTCAAGTGCTCCTTCTCAGACTTATCTTCAGTGCGATATTTTGGAGGAATAATCACAGAATTTGACACCCCATGGAATTCATTTTTCTGCTGATTGTGGACAGGAGTACACACAGTAGCTGCATACGTTTGTGAGTTGCTTCCAGTCAAACCAACAAGATCAGAGCATTTTTTCTGTGCTTTCTCAGGAACCTTGAGGGGAACCTGACTCATAACTCCATTTCTGATATTTTCATGGAATTCCAACCAAGAAGATGAGCCTAATGTTGGGGCAGTTGATGAACTACAGTTGTGTTTCCCAGAAGCAAGGGAATTTATGGTACTATAATCAGAAGAAGGGTGTCTCATTTTCTCAGATGCCCTGTATGCACTAAAGTCTATGTCCTTTGAAGAAGACCAATGAGGAATCAAAGAAGACCGTTTTGCAACCCTTGGGTTTCGATTCACATTCTGACCAGAATGAGCATCCATTAGGCTAAGCAAATGTAATGCAGATATTTTGTCGTTTGAGTAGAAGTCCGACGAGCCTACTGGGCTCTGAAGCTTCATTTCTTTCGGTCTCAGAGTGTATGTGTTCTCCCCGCTGGAATTCTCCATAATGAATCCCTTGTTGGGCTCCTCAGATTTGCTCTTATCTTCTAACATCAGAGCCTTCAAATCTGGAGACTGAAGTAGGAAGTTTGGAGCAACATTTCTTTGAGCAGGAATATGAGTAATGGGAACCATAGAAGATGACCAGAGATGAAATGGCTCCTTGCTTGTTTCAGCAATTTGACATGTATTACAAGCTGATACACCAACAAAAGCCCCAGATGATTTCTTGTAATTATTACCCATGATATCTTTGTTCCTTTTGCTCACATTTGGGTTCTCATGATACTGAGAAAGCAATACTCCATGCCCTTTGAAAGGGTCCTGATTCTGATTCTGTTGAACTTGGTTCATTATTTCGTAATCCATGTTCACTTGAGGAGAATAGTTGATATCAACTGCCTTTGACTTTGCATTGTGCAGCTTTTTCACATGTTTTGCCAGAACTTGTTCTCCTGTAGAGCCTTCATCTTGCAACAATTTCAGATCCCCATTCTCATATTCACTACTGAGTCTCAGATTCTGGTAACTTGGAGATTTCCTAGTGTCTAGATGGGATTGATCTTTTGCAGTATCATGTAGAGTGTTCTCATACTGAATCTTGGCCATTAGTTCCACAATTTCCATAGGTATATCATCCAAACAAGTTCCCTTTGCAGAAACTTTTTTGGATACTTTTTTGCTATGATTCTTCATAACAGCTGACTGTACCTGGGATCCAGTAACTTCTCCCTTGCCAGTTGAACCAGAAATTTCCTAAAAAGGAAGCAAGAAAAAGTCAATTGCCATTTTCTTAAGATATAGCATGGAAAAATGACCTTAACCCAGAGCTCAATAAATGCAACAAAAATGTCTTGATGATTTCTTTTTCACCCTCTTGACTAAGATAAAAGAAATCTCCTCTCATTAATGAAAATAACTCACTTTTGTATAGCTATTGTAATTTTCTATAACTAAAAAATCTCCTCTCATTGGTGAAAATAACTCACTTTTGTATAGCTATTCTAATTTTCTATCTCTAAAAAAGAGTAGCATAGAAGTGAATCTTAACAGTTTAATGATGCAGTACTAAGAAAAAAAAAAAGAACAAAATGAACAATCTAATAACCCAAACACCATACCTTCTGTGGCATCAGAAAATGAACCATATCATCAAACTGAGAGGCATAATGTTGCTTCTTGTTTGGAAAAGGCATCCTGTTGATAGGTTCCTTGCTTATGTGATTAATAGGGACCCCCTCCTTGAAAAATCCATCTCGCCTACTTCTAGAAGGAACATTCAGCTCAAGATGAGTGCTCACTACATTTTTCTTTTGAACTTGACCTTCTTCTGGATCTATCTGTTGCCTTCGGATTGTAGGAGTAGGAACATGATCAAACAAAGAAGCATATTTAGCTTCAATTCTACCACTGTAGGAAGAAAGACCAGTCCCCTTCTTTATAGTACCATCACCATCAGGAAGAAATCTTGTGGTTGATGGGCAGCTTTGCACCAGTCCATATTTCACACCACTAACTGAATCTTCTTGCAGCATACAATTGCTACTATGAGGGAGTGCAACATGGTCACCATACCCCCAAGGCATCTTGCTCTTCTTGTTGCACATACATGAATTCCTATCTGAATGAAGCACATGAGAAGATGATGAACCCATTTCTCTGCTCGTCAATGCAATGTGATTACATGATGCGTGGGAGAAATCAACTTTGGCTTGGCCCCTTGATTCACCAAGTTTATCTTGAAATGATTCTTTGGTTATCATGTTCTTTTTCTTATTTTCCTCTGTATAGATTCTCAAACTCTCATCATCAATGCGCTTAGTCGAAGTGCATTTTGGTGCATCCACAGGTCCCATCAGAGAGTGCACATCATTTTCCATTCCAGTTACAGCTGCCTCATATTGGAACGTTTCCACTTCATTCTTCTTCTTCTTCTTCTTCTTCTTCTTCTTTCTTTTCTTCATAACTAATCCTGGACTTACATCTTCCCCATGTGATGTCCACCCATTCTTCATGGTACTTCCTGGATTCATCATAGCAAATGCATCATCTTCAACTGTTCCTACACTTGCATCCCAAATTTCTTTGGCATCTCTCACAACAATTTCAGCTTCATTAGCTTCCTTGTTTGCAGCATCCATCTTACACTCGTCCTCTGGATGAAACTTCCTTTTCAATTTTCTCCCCTGGAAAACCTTCTTTGCACCAAATTCTTCGGTTGCATCAGATATTGCAATCAAGGGAGACTCTTCTTCACTGATGCTATTCATATGCAAATTCCCTCTCTGATCCAGCAAATCAGTGAGCAACTTCACCTTTCGAACTTTTCTACGGCCTAAGACACCAGGCTTATCTTGTGATGTATAACCAGGGCATACCTCTGCATTATCAGATGAAGAACAGTTGAGTTCATCAGAGGGCTGCCCATTTTCCCAAACAGTAAGAGTATCATGCCCATGATGAACCCCATCAACAGGTACAGATAAAGTTCGAGAAGAACTCATCGCCTTCATCTCCTGATCATGATCATGAAGTGCATCTCTCTGCAGCAGAAGCTTTTTGAGCGAATTTACAGCACCAGTTACTTCATGATTGGCTGCTATTGGTTGAAGACCCGCTGTTTCAGAAACAATATCAAGAAGAGTAATTTTCAGGTTTTGAACCGAATGGCTATATTGTTTGCACCAACAAGAATGATATATGGCATTCTACCTGCATCATCTACCTCTTGCACCTGCACATGGGATTCTTTAAGTTCTGCTGCACTACTAGTTGGTCTAGGAAGTCCTGGATAAGCATTATCTTCCAAACCATTCTCGGAAACTGTCCAGAAAAACCCAGAGCATCCGACCATCAACAGTCCGATAAGACTCATTATAAGTTCCAAATAAGTTCTAAATCATGGCATACCCAAAGGACAAGGATCAAGCTTGGAAATGTAATAATAGACACTTTATGATAATTAAAACTTTGAAAGCACATTAACAGTGTAGAACCCAGAGAAAGACATTTGATTACTCCAGAGAGAAAATTAAAAAAGGTTACCGAATTAGCTATTCCTGGGCTAATTTTACCTTTAACAGCGCTGTTACTTCCATAATCTCTTTCTTCTTTCTGATTACTGCAGAATAAGTCATGTGACTCAGTTGCAGTGGCTTGATCAGCCAAAGGATCAGCATCAGCTTCTCCTTTTTCAGCACTATTATCTAACTTGAGAATGTGCTTAAATTCTGAAACAAGCTTCCCAGTCTCACTTCCAGTCAAGGCAACATGGGTGCATGATGGGTTGTCCGAATTGCATCCACCATTCAAGTTGTCAAATGCCAATTTTCTACTTTCTTTCACACAAAGTCCCTGAAGGC
Organism: Sonneratia alba; assembly: GCA_900174645.1. NCBI lineage: Eukaryota > Viridiplantae > Streptophyta > Magnoliopsida > Myrtales > Lythraceae > Sonneratia > Sonneratia alba. The sequence goes on along the minus strand of FWPY01000001.1, from coordinate 1,213,929 downwards.
AGTTTTGGCACTCCCACCAACGAAATTTCGGCACATCAAGAGGAGGAAACGGATACTTGGGCTCCAGTTCTGTCGAGCCACATTTTCCATCAGATTTAAAGAGCCAACACACCTTATTGTCCTTTTGTCGCATGTCAGAGACATATTTACTGCACAGAGTGCCAACACAAGGTATCAAGAAATCAAAATTATGATCCTTTTGTATCATTATCACTATCGATCCACTCCTGACATTGTAAGAATATCTCCGGGAAAGTAACAAGTAGATCCTTCCAAAATAATTGCAGTAACAAATGAAACTTTATCTCGATCCTCAAGTAAATTCTTATTGCAATAATATTTGCATCATTAGCCACATGGAACCACAATAAGAGAAGAGGATTGATTTATCAACAACTAAAAAGAAAGTTCAAATTATTCATCAAGAAGAAGAACAATTCAACTGATGTCTAATGTCAGGTTACAACGGAAAGTGGGGCCCAGTTGTATATTTATTTACACTTTGAGGGTAAGCGGCATTTATGAACCAACGAGAAAAGCAAACATCAGATATGTAGAGAATAATGCATATCGTCTTGTTGACTTTTTTACCGTATAGAGAAGTGCTCGCATTTCTGTGTGTTGATGTTCTTACTGTTACCACTGGGTAGATCTATTGTTATCGAATCTATCTGTATGAACGCTTCGCCAGGGTTCACAGCAGGACCTGGCAATGATCGTTTACTCAGGAGATCCTCCACCCCCTTCTTATTCAAGCTGCTGCTCTCCATCATGGATATGTATGATGTAAATCTATGCAACAAAAACATTCACATAAAGACAAAAATCCCTTGCAATTATGGAACAAGGCCGATATTATTTGTAAATAACTACCAGTGAACTATAAACGCAACTCAACAAATAATACATGATCAAGAAACTAAGTTTATGAATAACCCATTCATGAAAAACAACAACGGTCAATCATGCTCACTTAAGAACCCTACTTGACAATGGATTTCAAAAGGTCGAGAAACAGGCTATTTTGCACATAAAATAACAGTTTTTATTCTTGTTCATGCAACCAAGAGATGATCTAGGTGTGACACTATGATGAAATTCAAAACCCTAGCTACATAGCTAGCTCACCATCTGATTTTAAGTTCTTCCTGAGCTGTTCTTAATACCAAATTATGCATAGCAGTCATCCAACTTATCCAGCATGAACAATCCAAGACCCGGATGGAAATGTATAAGGCATTGGGGAGAAAAAAGGAAGCTAGGGTTTTTTTTCTTTTCTTTTTTCTTTTTTTTTTGGCTCCATAAAGAAAAGGGGAGCAATGATAAAGACTAAACGGATGACTAGAAAGATCCAAACCTGAACTAATCCCTCCACTGTACACCCTCCCAACAGCTCCCAATTAATCAAAATAGAAAATCAAATCCCATCTGATCCAATAAGAATCGCTAATTACTAGGGTTTATAAGGGAGCAAGATATCATAGGTTCCTCCCCATCAATCCGTGTTTTGTCAGCAACCTCAAAGAGCATGATCTAATCTCAAAGTGAAAATTTTACCATAAAAGAATAGTGGTTAAAAGCAAATCTTTGTTCAGAATCAAATTTAAGTGCGGGAAAGAGAAAGGCAACCCAGATGAGTTCTCAAGAAGCTCAGCTCAAGCTGATCGAGGAGCTGGCCGATCAGAGGCTATGGAGCCGAGCAGAGAGCACCATCTCAGCTGAGGGACGCACCGTTTATGGGGGTAGGTCAGGAGCTGAACCCAGCGGCTGAGTCGGTTCGGTGAGGATCCAGGATGGTCCGGCCCGAAAGTGGGGTCACCGGGTAGAGCATGAAGAAGAGAAAGAGCTGAGGTGGGCCCAGGTCGAGGATCCAGTGGCGGGTGGCAGCAATTTGATTGCGCAAGCTCGGGAGAAACCCTAGAAGAAGAGAAAGATGGGGTTGGGTTGGGTGTGTGAGGTTTTCGATTCTTCAGGGAAGAGGAGAGAGGAGAGAGAGAGAGAGAGGAGGGGAGGAAAGAATATGAAGTGCGAGAGTGTGTGTCTGTGTCTGTACGTGTCTCTGTGTTCCTTTCATGTTTTTTTTTCCCCTCTCTCTAACAAAAGTGAAATTAGATGCCTTGAATTAGATAAAAAATAAAAATAAAAATAAATAAATAAAAGCATTTTTATCTCGGTCCAAATACGATGTTATTATATTTAAATATTTTTAAAATATTTTTTCCTTAAATCTTATTTTCTTCAGGTTGCCTGGAATTGAGGCGTTTCCCATTTCTATATATATATATTTTTCAGTTGGAGTCACATGTGGTGTAGTGGCGAGAGCCATTTGCCGTCTGGTGATGCCTTGCATCACATGCATCGTCCATCATATACACATCACACGCGCGCGCGCACGCACGCACGCACGCACACTACATAATTCCCTTGGACTCATATACATGTAATTACATGCATACTCGTGTAAAAATTGAAAATTTGATCCCCATCTAGGGTTTCTCTAGTGCTATGGAAGACGACTGAGACTCATTCGGTGTTATACATATATATATGTATAAATAAAACAGATCCCATAATTTTAACCATATTTATAATTAGGACAAGATATATGACTCCAATATATGAAAGCTTCGCTTTGTGCTCATTATGGCAATATATATATATATATAGTGAAAATTCAGATTAGTTTACAGAACAATGCTTGTATATGTATCTACTTAGTACATACATACTGTCCTTACGTCCTGTATTTGAGGAGTATTTGGTACGTACATATCATAGACATGTGAGAATAATTGGAATGCCTTTCTTCTTCTTTTTTTTAAGTATGGTAAGAGGATATCATCCGAACTAGCACGGACAGATCAATAATAGAATTCTACATACACATACGAACGAAAGTTACATTAATGAATGATTCCTTTTGATATTCTATATCTGGATAGGATGATGAGATTGATTCATATATAATGGACTTTTTCACTCGCACACAAGATGTGTGGACTATCAATTCTTATTATGATGACATATCCCATAGTAACATCTCGAGCTTTTACGTTAGAAAGTGATATTCCAAACCCCCCCCAATGGCTATCGAGCGGATAGAGTGTGCGTACAACTCTCGAGCAATTCACAAGATTGTGATTTCGACTATTACCTGGAGCACAAACCTCTTTGCCATGCAATCCGTACATATGCTTGCACGTGAACTTATCTAAATCAATGAACTTGTGGGGGCGTTCATGTGATTGAAAAAGAATAAACTCTCCATTCGTAAGAGAATATGATATTGCAATACCACATCCATTTTCAATCCCGAAAATATTTATGGTATATGTATTGCATATAATAAATAATACATAAAAGAAGTGAGCATCTTTTATAGTAAAACTTGTACATGCGTGTCCCCTATCATTATTAACTAAGTTGCCAATATATAGATATATATATATATTGGCGTCATATTCAAGCGACCTCGGTGCACTCACTACATTTTCTGTATATCTGTGTGTATGATGAATATGCAAGTGAAGGATGCCCATGCATGTATGTGGAAAGAGAGAGAGAGAGAGAGAGAGAGATGAAACATTGACCAGTGGAGGACCGACACGTGGCTGGATTGTGCGGACCTTATCACCTCCCATTAACAGCTCGGAGCGGCCTCCTCCTCCTCCTCCAGCAAACCCTAGAAGACGAGCTCAGCTGAGACGATCTGAAATGCACTCTTATTTTAATGTTGTAGATAAAGGCTGACTTAGATCGGGAATGGATTGGTACTGTATGAAGGTTTGGCTCGCGCGATTGCGACTCACGCTCTCGGTGGAGGCGGTGACGAGGCAGTCACTGTCATGTCCGAATCGGATTAATAAAGATGCCTACGCATACGGATGCGTCCTGATTGGACGTTGAGGTGCACGGCTTGACGAGGAGAGTGGCGGTGGTTAACCTTAAAAAAAACCCCAATGACATGTTTGGCGGATTAGACATAAGGCAGACACATGGTGATATGCAACATGTCACTTTTCTGTTCGAAAATAGAAATATGACTCTCCGTATAAGTTACTTTATCTCGAAACATATATATTTTACTCATAAAAAAATGGAGCAACTCCATGAGTAATAAATAAATTAAAAAAAATTTAAGTAAATAATAATTTTTTTGGTTAAGAAATATAGTTGTATAATACAGTTTTAATTCTAATAAAATATTAATTATCGATAGTTGATAAGTGAATTCATCTAATATTCAGATTTGATAATTTATCTCTATTTTTTAAATAAAATTTCGTTAATGAAGAGAATTTATAGTACGTAGGAGGTTTACTTCTTAAACATATGAGTTCAAATCAGAATTAACTGATTAAGCTTAATTGAATTTTTTTCTCGTATTCTATCTATTAATTTTTTTAATTTAGGCCTCTTGTTGTTTTTCTATAAAATTAGAAAAAAAAATATTCTTGTTGGCGAGTGAAGAGGACGTGGGTGCGGTTGTAACCCTAGACCCAATTCCGGGGCCACCGACATTAAGGCCAGTGAATGATTGATTAGGTCAGCCCAATTTAGGGTTTCCAGCCTCCACTAGTTGGAAAGACTCTCTTTTTTTTTCCCCTTCCCTACACAGTAGCCAGATATAGCCGGTCAACTTTATATCATGAAGTTTATGGTGATTTTATATTTAATTACTGATTTTTTAAGCTTTTTTTTGTGACAATCTCTCCTCTCTCTCTCTCTCTCTCTCTCTCTCTCTCTCCCCCTCTTTTACAATTATTATATTCTATCCCCATAAAAATCTAATATTCGAGAAATTAGGAAATCGAGACTGCATTTCCATTGTCTGTCATTTCGCGAGACGAAATGCCGGTGAAAACTTTTCCATCGTAATGGAGTTACGCAGGCTCGGGAAAGAAGAACAAGGATTAGGAGTATGGAGAGGGGGTAGGAGAATCTGAGTTATGGGAATTAGGTTTAAATCGTCTCTCACAAAGCACTCGAAATTGCAAGAATATTATATATGTATATATGTATGTATATATTCATATATGTGCCCATATAACATTAAGATTTATATGGACAGATTAATACTGTCAACTTTGGTCATGATCGTGCTTAGTGCCAGTGTAGTTTTGTGTTCCTTATTACTAAGCTTATCTCGGAATATGCCGTAAATGTACGTGTTTTCGGTTGATATACAATAAACCCTCTTGAACAAGTCAGATTATGATAGACTAATTTTTACTTAAATAAATTTATAATTCAGTATTTCATAGTGGATGGTTGGTATTTCAGTAAGTAATTATATGTTCAGATTCATTGCATGTAATTTCATATGAGAATTTATGAGTATATATATATATATATATGTAGTAGGGGGGGGTCTGACAGGTGAAAGGGATACCTCACCTCACCCCTCTCATGTTCCAGGAGGGCCCTCTTTCTATTTCCTTTTATTAATTTAGAAAGCAATATGTACACACATATATATATATATATATAAACTCAATTAAAAATATATATAATTTTAAGGATAAAATGCTCTTCCTATAACTTATGTTCCCCCTACCTGTTCTATGAAAAAGTTTGCCCTACACAATGATGCAAATTAAGATCACTGCATAGCCTGCTTTAACAGGCCTTTTTCTGGAAATCGTAATTAATTCATTGACTCGTCTGTTAATATCCCTCGCTAGATCTCGATCAACCCAAAATTATTTGAGCGGTTTGTCAAGGACCTACATAATGCAGCTGTGTGCTACAGTTACAGTCGAAACTGCACGGATCTCTGGCTTCGTCTTCTGGGTATCTGCACGAGAAAATGGGAAGTGTAGACTCTGCAGGACATTCAGGGCTGGAAGTGACCCTCTTGAATTGTTCGATTCGCGATTCGGAGAGTATATATGCTGCGATTTAATTTATATGTCCTTTGTGAAGAACCATCGATGCTTTACAGTTCATATCTCATTGTAATTGCAGAAGTTCGGATTCTGAATCATACTGCAGTTCGTCCGGCCAGAGGCTCATTATACGTGACGCGAAAATGATTCAGAAGATGCCGAATCCTTTCTTGTCTAATCGATCAAGGCTCACCAGAAGCTTCTGGTTATGGATTACATGGAGTTTTTGCAGCATGGATGACCAAAGTTCTGAAATTTCTCCGCGTGAAAACTGAAAAGCAGGCAGCTGCTATAGTTTAACAGCTTGCCTCTGATAGTGTGAGTTATAACCGAGATGATCTGATCATAAGATCGACCCTCGCAGTGAAATTCAGCAACTCATCTAATTGTTCCTGTATGGTTTCAGGTGTTCAATGAAAGCACACCCCAACGTGTTCAAGTTCGTCGCGGACAACGTTCTTTAAACAACACCTACCAGCAATTTCATGCAAATTAATTCGATCTCAATTCATCTCAAGAATGCTTTTATATACATGGAGCATGTCACCATGTGAACGGCTACCCTCTATTTCCCTTTCAATTTTGTGTAGCAGTGAGTTATGCAACTTTATATCTAGTAACCATGGGTGGAACACTTTGTTTCCCGTTCTTTTTTAATTTTCGAGAGAGAAAATTATCTATTGACATGTCAAACCCTTATTGGTAAGTCCATGTGCAATATCATATTCTTGACCCACATAAGAATTTCTCATCTGTTAGTCCATAAATCATACGGGGATCTCGTTCAGAAGGAGGAGGAAATGGCTGCCCCCACGGAAAGCTTGATTAGAAGCCATGATTGCCCACACAACATAATAATGGAGAGAGTACACACTACCACAGTGGCACCAGTATTATTTAGTCTCGCCGACATGGGTTTTGGTCCGGCCGGATCCCTAACGAAAATTCGGGTTTGGAAAACATTATTACGAATTAAAAGCTCACTTTTCGATGGGTGGACTAGGTTGATCTCTTGTTATAAACACGAAGACTAGGTCGATTCAGTGGGACTTCGAGTGGCTTCCTCGTCAGCTCCTACTTTTTCAACAGTAGGGTTGGGATCAGCTAGGAGGATCTGCATCTCTAATTACCTATAAAATTATGGTCTTTCAAAGTGTTCTTGAGATGTGGCTGTATATCGGTAACATGCGTAAGATCGATTCATGTCAGCCGCATTCAATCTGATAGCAGAAGGTCGAAACTCGGACTCGTCTTGTGTGATATTAATATGCCAGCAATGTTCATATGCTCCCTAGATGCAGTTTCTTTTTATTTGGCTGAATCGGACAGTTCATACTTCATAGTTTTTGTTACATATAATTAAAGAGGCAATCTTTTCTAAAAGGATTATTTAACTAGGACAATTATGGAAATAAAATATTAAAATTCAGCCTTTGACAGATAATTCCTTTACCCGAAATTGCAAATCTAACAATTTCTCATCTGTGGCGACCCCTTATGAGCAGATATTTCTTACCTTATTTTCATCCATTTCCCCAAATGACGAAGGCAAAGGAGAAAACGAGAGAGGCTGCTTAGGTTTTCAGGGGATGGGTGTGCCATCTCTCCCTGTCAAATCGGTAATTGTTCGCATCGAGGGATAGACGCCTGCCCGCCGGTAATGCTGACCATATTATTTGAATTTTTTAGGAGTAAGTAATGAACGGGTTATGGATTGTAAAATATATTATTCGATAAATTAGTCAGTTATTACGATATCGAACGTCGTTAATACTAAAAAGAAAAAAAAGTTGGTAATTGTCCATACGTACCTATCTCGGGAATACATATTGAAATCGTATTGCCCATGCACGGTGTAGGCCATGAACATAAATTTCTACCCACAAGCTCGATGAAACAAATGAGAGAGCTCATTTTGCTCACCTAGGAAACTTCATAGGAAGTGACAACGGAAGTTAGACTGCTTTACAGCTACAGCCTTAATTAATAGAGAGTGCATGAAATTACTATAATGGACAGTGCAAATGATCCAGTGGGACGGACGATTGTAAGACCCACTCCTTTAAGACAATACGGTCAGTCAAAGTCTTCAGACTGTCCCCATATTCTCCATGGACTGTCAATTATTAATTAATAGAATTACATTATACATTAAAAATAAATAAATAAATCTAGCACGTTGCACCTTCTTCATAATCTCATGATCTTAATAAATTCAAATATAAATCAATTCAATATTTAAAAATTAATTTTTTTTGATTATATATAAAACTCATATGTGTAGAATATGATAATAAAAATGAGAAGGAAATGAATGTGTATAGAAAGTCTTATGATAAAAATTAAATTTATAATTTTTTATTTATTAAATTGAAAGTAATTCAACTGTATTAAACATTTTTTATCTTAAAAGAATAAAGTTTATGTAATGATATATATATTTGGTTTTATAAGGATAAAATCTAATATATAATTTAAAGGCTGCGCATGAAATTACTATAATCAACATAATAATAATAATATTATCATTTTAATAATTTCAGTATTCTTTCCATTTTTTTAATGGTTTACTCTGTTCTCAGCGTCTTCTAATTATTTTATTATTCTTTATTTGGCCGAATATTATATTATTATTATATTTTATATTCTTCTTTTGGTTGAGATTCAGTATCCTTATTTGGAGGCCGATCGCGAGTCAACTCATACTGTTGGGTTAATAATCCAATTAAAAGAAGCCACGTGGATTTGTTTTCTCCGATGAGTCGGTGCAAACGGTCTCCGTGTATAATTATATATTTAATGAATTTTAATGAGTTGTGGATTGGTTTGAATAATTTAATTATTTTTTGGCCAGCAAAAAAAAGGGAAACAGCTGATAACGGTAGAATTATTGGGATAATCAATTTTTTTACTAACAAAATTTAAATTTAAAAGAAAATATATAATATAAGGTCTCTCTTTCTCTAACACGTGTGAATATCTGATGCTATCATAACTGAGGGTTTAAGGATTCTTTTTATAAAAATTTTCCCAATATTTCCAGCTGCAATAGGCCCGGCTCACGGTGAACCGGGTGCATGTAACAAAAGGGAAGGTCCGGCTCATCAATTCCACTTCGTACGAAGGATTTTCAAATTCAAACGTCGAACAAATAAAAAAGTTCAAAAATCCTCCGTCCATCATTAAGGATTGGATCCGCACCGTCCACGTGTATTTCCCTCCAATTCTGCCGTCACCATCTTCGCTCCCTTTAATTACTAGCGCCAAATCCCTCTCTCATCAACGGCCAACATAGCCCTCGCCCCCACCCAAGATTTCAATCTCCACCGTCCGATGGATGGATACCCTTCAACTCCACCTGACACCAAGATTTATACATCGAAACATTGACTTAAAAAATTTCGGTCCATAATAAGTGAATTGATTATTTAGTAAATATGTTTAAATTTTTTTATATTAATTTATTTTATGATATTTTTAGTATATAATTATTAACTGAGGAAATGACTTAAAAAAAATAAAAAAAGACCAGTCAAATTTGAAAAGAAGCTCGCACACGCCCACGCACACACACACTCTCTCAACCTAGAACTTCTCTGCTCGTCAGACTCTTGATCGGCCGGCGGAGAATCTAGCCGAACGTTCCGACGACGGTGGAAAGGAACGAGATTCCTTGACGTACCGCTGTTCATTTTGTGCAATTGTTCGCTGATGTCACATTTTCCGGTCTTCCTTCTGTGCGCCTTTGAATTTTAGCTGTTGATTCTGGAGGCGGACGGCTGATTGATTCGAGTTTCACTCCAAAAGAAGTGATGGAGAGGGGCGAGACGGTGTCGGAGGTCGCCCATAGGAAGCTGGCGAGGCAGCTGGACTTCACGGCGGCTTGCAGAGATTCTGCCAATGCAGCCTCGTCGGAGCAGCTTCGGCGTGCCGCGCTGCCGTTGGAGCAACAGCCTCCGTCGCGGTTACACTTGGAGTTGCAGCTTCGGTCAGGCTCGGAGACGGAATCTGAGTTACAGCCGCAGCAGTCTCTGACACTGCCATGGAAACCGACGCAGTTCCATGTGCGGCCAGCGGAGAGGCCAGTGCCGTTTCAGCTACAGATGCAGCAGCCTTTGCCGCAATCGCCTGTGCAGACATCTTCACATCAGCAGATAAAGTCACCGTCTTTGCTGCCTCGGATACCACATCCCCTACAAAAGGCTCTTTCACCAGGGGCACAAGATCTGTAAGTATTAATAATACTGATTAAATAATGCTCAATACTCTTTGAAGACATCCGTTTGAATTAACAGTGAACAAAATGAGTTTTAAGTTTTTGGTGGATTATGATTAAGTTTAGTCCAATGCCATTCTCAGTCGATTTGAACAATTGAGTTTTGAAAGTATGACATTGAATGAGAAGCGTCAAAGAGGAACTTGGATGGTGAACTTGATAAAAATTGCATTTTACAACTATGCTGTTAAATGAACTGACAGATGCATGATATATCCAGCCCTTAGTTTTCCTTTGATGGTAAAAGATACGTGATCGGACCTTGAATGTCTTCACTCGTGTCAGAGGTCTTAGTGTTCATCATTCATTCAACGTCTGTCGGATGGAGCCTGGAACCCTGGTTTTTTCTTTTTTTTCAGAAGTGGAACCAAACATGTCAACCTTCAGGTTGAAGAAATGTTAGTTTCTAAGATTTGATTATTCCATCTCAACGTAGTTGAGATCAAAGATGTATTCTTTCCCTGGTTTCATTGCTTACCATTAACTTCAAGTGGTTATATTCATTATTTATTGTAGGATGATCCTATTTTTTCAACATTGCCTGATACTCTTTAAATCATCTCTGCTTTCCATTTCATTTCAGCAAGCAAGAATCTCCTGTATCACGGATAAGGTTTAGTGATGAAGTCAAAGATGTCACACCCAAGAAACAGAAGAGATGCAACTGTAAAAGTTCCCGATGCTTGAAGCTGTGAGCATATCTTCACTTCTTGGGCACTTTCAGCTTGTTGAAAAATGCAGCTTCCTAGTTCTGTTATACTATATTTCGAAAAGGTTTTCTTTTCATTTGCCATTGCATTATCATATTACTACTATTTACAGAGTAACCTCATTTGAGGGTTTACAGCATGTTTTTTCATTCTTTCTCCACAAAGAAATTGAACTTATCAGTTCTTAGGTATTGTGAGTGTTATGCTGCTGGGATACATTGTGAAGGTTGCAACTGCACGAACTGTCAGAATAATGTTGAAAACGAAGCTGTCAGGCAAGAGGCAGTTGAAGCAACTTTGGGGAGAAATCCAAATGCCTTTAAACCAAAGATTGATAGCAGTCCATTGCGATTAAGGGATCATGGAGTACGAAATCTCATTCTTTGTAGTTTAAGATTATTTCTTATGCCATGTGGTTGTTAGGAATTGCTACTAGAATTTAACTGGGCTCTTTTGTCCATTTTTCCTTTTATTTCTGTTGTAATAGTTTACAGTATACGCCATTTCTATTAGTCAGTCATTGCTTGATTCTTTTGCTGGTCCATGCACCCTGTAGGTTATCATACTTCATTATATCTTTTTTCTTATTCTCTCTCTCCTTCTAATTATGGATTTTGTATTAGGTAACATTTAATCAGTAAAGTTAAAAAGATGAGTTCAGTTTTCATTAGGTTAAAACATTAGACCATGAACCTTATTTGATAGTTGTTTGCAATATATGAAATCTCTCTCTCTCTAATCTTAATAGATTTGTGTAAGGTTTTGTATGTTACAGGCAGGAATTGGAGATCTCTTTTGGACAATTATAAATCAATGAACTTGATTGCAGACTTTACTTCCATCGTGTGTGTTAAATATATTTCAGTTAGAAATAATCTGGAAAATGGAACTCCAGGATCAAGTGGAAGCAGTTCAAGTTGTGGGAAAACATAACAAAGGTTGTCAGTGCAAGAAATCAGGATGTCTCAAGAAATACTGTGAGTGCTTTCAAGCTGGTATTCTCTGCTCTGAGAATTGTAGATGCAAGGACTGTAGAAATTATGAAGGAAGTGAAGAAAGAACAGCTCTTTATCATGTTGGGCCCAATACCATGACACACATCCAACAAGCAGCCAATGCAGCTATCTGTGGCGCAATTGGTTCTTCTGGTTATGGTGCTCCTGCATTGAGGAAAGTGAGTATTTTTGGTGCAACAAATGGCAAATTCACCCAGGGAAGTGGTCAACTTCAACAGGTACTTTGTTTCTTTCATGATCTCAAACATGAAGTACCAACAGGTTTTACTCTTCAAAAGTACTGTTAGAATTTACAATGGCCACTGCCAGAGAAACATTATTATTTTGAGCTTTCCTTAGGAATTGCATTTTTGGATCTTGCATGTAGAATGCACGTTCTATAATTGTTCTTTCCTTTTTTCTTTCAATTAAGATAAGGGTATAGAGTAATATGTCCTTTTGCATGCAAGTAACCATCTTGTTTGCCGAATTGAGTTGATATATATATTTATACTTTTTGTTCTTGATGTTGGATTTTATTAGGAAATCAACCACAGAGCTAGTGCTGCTTCGCTTCCATTTTCTGAAGCTGGCTCTGCTAATATGTTAGCAACCCAACCTCCCAACTACAGGTTTTTTTGCCTTATTATGAGTTTCTGCATATTTGGATGGAAGTTATTACACAACTATTTTATGCGAAAACTAACAAATTGATGGTCCTGCCTGAAGATCTCCACTGGCAAATGTCCTCCAGCTACATGATATAAAGAAGCTCTGTTCCTTTTTGGTTGTTGCTTCTACAGAAGCGAGGAAGAAAAATGAAGATGGGGACTTCAGTGGTATGCTGATTCAAAGTCTGAACCTTTCTCTTATTTTCCTTTTTATCGAGATCTTGTAGCAATGTTATTGAAAATAATTAATTCTACTATTTCTTGTGGTGTTGCATTTGGAGTTTATCATTCTGCTGCTCTGCCATTTGTATTAAGTGCTGCTGGTTAAGTTACAAAGTTCACATGGTGCACTATATTTCTTCTACGCTCATGTGCAATTCTTACATTCATAAGCATATGTGTTGTTCCAGCGACTGATTCATTAGATACTTAGTTATATTAGTGGTTTTCTTTGATCATGTATTTGTTATAATACCCCCAACACTAATTGGTGATTTTTATTGAATTCGCTGGTTTATGTATCCAGAGAAAGAAGACAAGATCGGTAAGCCAGTTGAGAGGAATGATCTCGAAGACCCATTTGCCACATCCACCCAAAGATGGGATTGTAATGAAAAGGATGGTAGTGTTCCTAAAGATATTGCCCAAGATCACTTTCATAGGACCCGGGCCCAAAGTAATGAAACCAGTAGCTCCGCATCAGTTGTAGATAATAAGCAGTATGAGAGGGCAATGTCCCCTGGAACTCTTGCTCTATTGTGTGATGAACGGGATTCTCTATTTTTGGAAGATGGGTTGCAAAAGGGGATGACTTACCAAACCCAAAGCACAAGTAACAGTTTACATAGACGTGGCTCCACAGAGATCTATGCTGAGCAGGAGAAACTTATCTTGACAAATTTCCGTGATTTTCTCTCCAAGCTTGTCAGTTTGAGTGGTGGGAGTACAGAAGGTGAGTTCTAATATTCATATCAAACTAGGATCATCAATGAGTCTGCTTTACCCAATGGTTTCTCCCACGATCCAAACTATATAGAGATTTTGTGTATTTTTTATTTTGGTCTCTTCTTGGGAAGGCTTTTCCTCATAGTAGAAACATAGTTTGCAAAAGATGTCCGGTCAAACTGTTGGATAGTGCAGAAAATTAGTAAATTTGTTACAGAGTTTGATGGAAAATAAACTCTTTTACCTTACTGCAGAGATGGTACTGGGAGGAGGATCGACAATTGAGGCCGGAAATGAACGAAAACAGCCGAACATTGAGATGAGAGATGGAAACAAAAGGAGGGAACAACCCGGGAAGCCTTACTCCAGTGGTGTGGTAAGCGTTCCTGCTGCAGCAACTAAAGAATCGTCTCTGGCAGTCATTGGAGGCGTGTCTTCTAGTCCTGATCCACGTCTGAAGATTGGATTATCCATAGGAAATGGACAGATGAAACCAGAGATCGAGAGCAAGGTCTGATTTTGGCTTAACTAGAGGAAAGAAACTGTTAACATGCTCTGCCATTTTTCTTCGGCATTGGACTTTGTTAGTTAAGTCACATTCTTTCCTGATGCTCAGCGGATGTTTATCACATGAACAATTCATTGCAGCTCTGGCCGATTACTTCAGGCTCTTCATCACAGAAAGTTCCTTTAAGCGTCATATAGTTCTGCACTATGTCGATAATAACTTCATTATTGCTCGAACACCAAAATGTACCTGAAAGAACCTGTCAGCTCCCTATCCTGCCAAGCTGAACCCTGAAAGGACTCCTTATTGCTGGTTGTCAGGATCTCAATGTTACGCTTTTACATAAGAGTCATTTTCAAGTCTAACTTCGAAGTGCTGAGTAAATCACAAGCTACACTAGGAATTCTTGAAACCTAGGAGAGACAATTCGCCCTGTACTGGATTGGATGGCGGGCGTAGTGCACGAAGGTAATCTTTTGGGCTTCGCCAATAAAGCCCAATATGAGCCCATCATTCGAAGCCCAAAACTAGCCCCTCCCGGGTGGACTCACCGCTCCTCTGTCTGAACCCTGATCTCCCCTCCCCCGTGGCGCTCCCGCCACTGGAGCTCGGTGATCGCCGGTAATCTTCTCTTGCACTGTCCATTATCTTTTGCAGGAACTTCGACTTTTTGTGCAGTAGCTCATCACTAAGACTTTGTTTTTTTTTTCTTTTTTTTAATCCTCAATTCAATCCACGACTGCATTAGACCTTAATTTCTCCTTCAACAGAAGCTCTTTTCTTGTTTATTTTGTCTCCCTGTGTGAATTTCAGCTAAATCGGTAGCTCAACAGAAAGCTCTGTTTGGCCACAATGTCTGCTAGCTTCGATTACGACGACGCGGACGGCCACCGCCAGTTGCAGCCACCGCCGTAGCAGGACAGCGGCTACGATCCCAACTCCATTCCAGACTCCGTCAAGTCCTTCGCGGTCCATCTATACCGCCACATCCGGGAGAAGAACGGCTATGAGATGAACCAGATGTATGAGACCTCATTCCACACACTGTCGGACAGGCTGTTCAAGGATACTCCGTGGCCGTCTGTCGATGCTGTGGCTCATTATGTCGACAATGACCACGTGTTCTGCTTGCTGTACCGCGAGATGTGGCTTAGGCATCTGTGTGCGAGGCTTTCACCTACATTGAAGCAGAGAATCGATTCCTGGGATAACTACTGCAGCCTCTTTCAGGCGTGTCCAAAATTGACTGTGGAGATTCTCCTACAGTTATTATTTGTTTTGTGAGGTTTCAGTGGTTCATTTTGGAATATTATCATCATCTAGGCATAGCAGGGGATGAGATGCATTAACTGCTACATATTGGTCTCTTTTGGAAATTATGGTTTCTGACTTGGTCGTAGACACAATTGACGGAATCACAGTGGAAAAGCTGATTATTTGCTTCTATTATTGAATATTTGTTGTAACAAGAATATTACCCTCATATAGTTTATCATTCAAGAATTGAGTAATCATTCTAAGGTTGCTTCTTTCTGAGGAAGCATGTCTGCATTGTGGGTTGTCATCTCTGTCATTGCTTGTTTGACTTGGAAATGAGAGGGTTTTGAATGATATTGTTATCATTTAAGGTCGTGCTGCATGGGGTGGTGAATATGCAATTGCTCAACCAGTGGTTGTGGGATATGGTGGATGAGTTTGTACACCAGTTCCAGAGTTTCTGTCAATACAGGACAAAGATGAAGAGCAAGACAGAACAGGAGATTGCAATCTTATGGTAGTATGATCTGGTAATTTGGTCAGAAAGTCAATATTAGCTTGTCATATGTTTTTTGATTGTATGGGAAGTGCATAGTGGTTCATCAGAGTATGTGAAGAAAAGCACCATTGCTATATGTGTGTGTAATAAAACTGGTAGCAGCTTTGTATCGCCATCTCTAGTCCATTCACTGTCCATATTCTGTAGATGAATTCCAAACTCTTTTTGACATACATCTGCCATTTTGAATGATCTTTTGTTGGAGTATGAATCTGGCTTTTTAGCAGATTAGTATTCTTTCCTGTATTTTCATTTTTGCATGATCAAATTATCTATCTCAGGCCTGGTATGTGTACGGCGAGCTGAACTTTTTGCAAGCACTCATGGAAAAGTCTTCCATTGTACAGATTTTGGAGTGGGAGAAGGAAGGCCTGGAACAGTTCACTGATAATGATGGATATGATTATGATGGTGGGAGCAATGTATTGAAGGTGCTGGGATATTTTAGCATGGTGTGATTATTGCAAGTTCATTGTCTATTAGGTGATTATCAATCTGGTCTGAAGTGCTTGCAGCTGATTGACATAAGCCAGCATGGTGTCTACTTTATTGTCACAGGAAGCCACATTGCCACCATTTATCACTATGAATTTGCGTGCCTCATGCTGAGGAGGTGATTCTCACGGTCTCTTCACTGGTTCTTCTTTCCTGATTATTGTTGATGTGACTTTTGAGTGACATTATATGGTATCCTGCAAATATTGATGTAGTGCAAAGTTTAAATACATCCAGATTTCTTCTGGTTGTTGTTTAAGATCAGACAGTAAGTATATTCTCCTTTAAATGTTAAAATATGAAGGAGATGAGCTGATGCACATCTAAGCATCTAACTTAATTTGTTTATCTAATGGTCAACTTGCGGTGGTTCTTCCCTTTTCTGCTTCAATCAAATACACTTCCTGGTTTACATGTAGTAACTTAATTCTAGATCTATTTATAAGCTTTCTTTTTCCCCCCCGGACTTAATGTGTATGTGTTCGTTTTCAAATTTTCAATCATATTTGCTCTTTTGCATATTTCATAATTTTCCGTTATTGCCTCCCTTTTCTTTTAAGTTTCTCTCTGGCACAGGTATGTTGATGCAATTCACGAGTTCAACAAAATTCTTCTACACATTTATAAGACCAAGCAGTAACACCTGAAGTCTCCACAGTATGAGCAGATACTGAAGAAGGGCGAGAAGATGTATGCCTTACTGGCTATTTGTCTATCTCTATGCCCCCAGGTGAATCTTCTTGATGAAACCTGAATTCTCAGTTGTGGGAGAAGTATGGTGAAAAGATGGGCAGAGTGCAGAGATTTGATGATGAGGCTTTTGCTCTTTATGATGAGCTCTTCTCCTATGCTTGCCCGAAGTTCATTACACCGTCAGCTCCAAGTTTTGAGGAGCCTCTTGTAAATTACAATCAGGTGCGTGCTTATGCAACTTTTATTATGTAGCAGGTGATTATGTAATATCCTGGGACAACTGATGTGGTTTACTGGTTCTGTATCTTTGAGGTCTTAGACTTATTTTTTCCCACCTGATAAATTGAGGTCATAGATTTCTGGCATCTACATATTAGCTGTCCAATTTTGCAGTCAAAATGACATATTTTCATGATTAATGAATATGCTATTTTTAAATACCCAAAAAAATGTTGATGATATTTTAATATATGCTCATGGTTCTTTAACTGAGGAACGAAAAAATTATGCTTCTCAAGGAATTAATTGCTGATGTTCTGAGCTAGAAGGAAAATATTATCTCTTTCATTCTGTATCATTCAGAATTTCTTTTGCATGATGCATATGGACTTCAACTAAAGCTATTCCTCTATGAAGTCAAGCAGCAGCAGTTGTTGTCTGGTGCTAAAACTTTCTTGAAAGTGTACTCAACAATCTCCCTCTCCAAGCTTGCAAATTACATGGAAGTGGATGATGCTACACTACAGTAGGATTTAATATTTTATTTTTTTCTTCATGGCTGTTTATCCGTTCTTGTTCATATGATATTCATTCACTGAACTTCTTTCTTGCAGTTCTATATTGTTGACATATAAGCACAAGACTCATGCAGTTGACAGCGATGGAAAGATCATCTCAAATGCTGATATCAACTTCTACATTGATGATGTATGCTTACCATCATTTATCTTATTTCATCTATGAGGTCTCTCAATATATTGTGTTGGGCATGGTTTGTTTCAATTTGGTTTCTCTTACCAAAACCTATCCAGACCAAATTTTTGGTTTGGATATGATTTGGAGTCTGATTCGGCTCCAGCTAGCTAAAAACCTTAATTAGAAAGAAGCGGCTTTGCCTCAAACTTTGAAGTTCAGTTCTGTTTTTCTGGCCTCTTGCTTAGGGGGAAAAAACCACACGGATGTGGTGGAGAATTGTTGCTGCAATGCCACTTTATATATCTGTGGGTCCATGGGATTATCAATCTGCCTGCATTGAATAACAGATATAATATAATCCATTCATTGGACAAACTTAAAAAATTTGATCCCATTCATCAAATATGTTAGGCAGAAATTGTTGAGTATTACCTTCTCCCTCTTTAATGCAGGACGTGAATTACGTTGTCAAGTTTAAACCTGCCAAAAGGTACAGGGACTTCCTCTTGCGCCAGATTGTGAAGGTACTCATGAGTCTTGATTGGTTCTGTTGTCTCATTAATTATATCTTTACAGTTTACATTCAGATGGAGGCCTAACTGAAATATCTTGCGCCCTTTCACAGCTTGAAGGTATGGTTAATGATATAGACAGGATAAAGCTGAAATGATTGGTTGATCCTCTCTTACTATAGAACTTCTCCGCCTTCCCCATGGTAACCCCCTTTCTTTTTTTTTTTTTTGGGGGGGGGGTTCATATCCTTCAATTCCATCCAAAATTTGGCAGCAATTTGCAGTCACTTAGTCTGGATTTCCTTGGCATTTTTTGAATAACCGCTCTACTTCACCTTCCAGTCCTGCGAAACAGTGATAAGGCAGAAGATGGCATTCAAAGAATCATGAGGACCTCCGATTTGAGTGAAACACTTCTCTTGCTTTCATTGACTGTTACGTGTGTGCTGGGTATGAACCAAGGGCGTCTAGGTCTTGTGAATTGTTGTTATATGGCTATTAGAGAGAAGTTGAATAAGGTTACTTGTCACGGTGAGGGGGAGGGAAAATCTCAATCTCATTTGTTGTTAATGAAGAAATAACATAATCCACAGTTATCAAATGGAAGAAACTATCTGTGTTTAGCCGTGCAGGCATCGAGATCAACCGGAAGCACCTTGTGGTTAGAGCCAAGTTGAAGCCTGGCTAAATGATAGAGCTTCGACCAACGCGGTTTGTTCCTTGTATAACCTCCTCCTTTTTTCTTCTAATAATTTGCATGTGTTGAAATTCCTCTCGACTAATTCTCATTTCCCGGATAAGAATTTCACATAATTTAAAACCTCATAATATCCGAAATCTTTATTCAGACATTCAGCAATAAGATTAAACAAGAGAGTAAAATAAAATATTGATAGGGTTTATTTTTTGACTGACATCCTCACATCTATTTGTGGAAAGATGACGCATTTATGGTTAGACGTACGTTTATGTTGTACGAGAACGTAAATGTCCTAGTTAAATACGAGAATTTGGCCTCTCCTGGTGCAAGGAATAATATAGCCTTCTCGAAGGGACGGAATTGGGTCCCCACCATGACATTATTCTCATAGGCCTCACAGCATGCGGCCTGTATTATTACACTCTTGAATCGGAGGAGATAAGCACTCGCAATTTCTGGGAAGATGACAATGTGCTCTGCTTTTAAAAGTGGATCGGATTAGGACTAGTTAAGGTATTGATTTGTGAGTTCAAAAGTCGAATAATTGATTTAATGAGTTGAATCGTATATTTATTAAATAATAAAAATGAGTTAAAATATTGTATACTTAAAATTTTCAAACATTTATCACAATATAAATGTAATGTGATTTGGAGAATTCTTTTTTCCTTTTAAAAATGTTTTTTAATTCATTTAGTTTAATTGTGGATTCAATTGGATTTCACAATTGAATTGAAAATCAGTTGGTTTAGATAGATTTAGCTAGATTTATATTGTATTTAGATTAATTAAATAAATTAAATTAGATAGTTATCTAGTTTCCATTGAATCGGATCGGTTCGGTCCGATTTAAAAAAAACCTATGATATAGTGTACTTTGCATGAGAAAAATGGCTGTGGGTTCACCAGGTCCGTTAGGGTCCCAATTAATTGCTTAAAACGACCTACAACAACCTCCATTATTCTTTCCTTACACTTTAGCTGCAGTGGGCTTTGACCGGTAGATTCTCTCTCTCTCTCTCTCGCTTGCGCGCGCTCTCTCACACATCTATTCCCTGTCACTTTAAATAAACCGCCGGTTTTGGTCTCGTTTCCATATTCCAAATTTGCCTCCCTAATTGTTACTGTTTACGATATACCTTGTAAGGTCTATTTAGTCTATTTTCGCACTGAGTAGCTACTACTCATCAAACGTTTTCCTCATTTTATGGAATTGTAATTGCCCGCGCCCATCTTTCTCCTATTTCCTCTCCATATCTTGGTAACTAATCTTTCATTAAAACGGCAGTCTTCCCTGCATTGCCCTTCTTCTACCAGCACCTCAGGATACGACTCTAGCGAGGGGTCCCGGACGGCCCGCTCCCGGGCCTCCATCCTCCGGTGCCGGTTGTTGCCCCCGAGCACGACGAGGACACGGGGTCTCAGTGCCCCCCCTCGGGAGCTTCCTTTCCGGCGAGAACCTCGTAGTGAAAAGAGGCGTATTGCTCAATGTTGGATAATTCCTCGGATTACTCGATGCTCGAATCATTATTTGATCCGTGACATATTCGACTTCAGATGTTACTGACACATCTTATTATTCGTAGTTACGTTAGGCAAATCCCATATGGGCGAATTGCTAGTTCTTGCATGGGTCTGATGGGCATACGTGATAATTTCTTAATTTCATTTATGCATGTGATTTGAATTTCGTGAGCGGAGAAAATCCATAGTTAAGATGTTAGAATTCAACTAAATATAAGCTGCAAAACACGAGAAAGAAGAGATTAGTGCATGTCTTTCGATCTAGCTGGTGTTTTTAATCATATACTAATACGCTCACAGAAGCTTATCTGTATATGTCGCTTTAAAAGGATGAGCTTATGTGATTAATTTTAATTCTGAGTGTTTTAAAAATATTATTGCTAAATATAAATTTATATAGTAAGAAGAGAAAAATGAATTTTCTTTATTACTCCCATATAATATATATATATATATCTTATTTTTATTTAATCGTAATTTAATTTTATTACAAAGAATGCATTCAATAATTAAAAATTATGTGGAAAATATGAGTTTTTCTTTCTTTTTTTTTTTTGAGATCAGATCATGTGATATATTGTAATTAGCAATTTCTTTTGGGCGAGGTGTCACCCGCCCACGTGCCTACTTACCAGTTTCACAAGACGAGACGGTCTCTTCCCCAAGAGAGGACTCGCCGGCCCAACCTCCTCACTCCATCATCCGCCACCGCCATCCCCATCCCTACTTCTGTCGATTGAGTTAGTTTAATTAGTTGCATATGAATCCCAGAATCGGATTGCCACCCGATTGAGTGGACGCCGTCAATACCCCTACAAAACATCTCTCGCCCTCAGAGTCTCAGTCCCCCCACCGACAGGTTGCTAGATGGTGAGGTGTGCAAGGTGCTGTCTTCGGTCCTCCATGAGGGGGGTGAACGTAGTGGTGACTCTCTGTGGAGTTGGGATGATTATTTACTCCCTCTGGCTGGAGAAGATGTGGCAGCACGGCGTCTCCGATCTCCCTTCTGTCACCAGCATTCCCCAGCCCTGGTACTCTCCCTCTCCCTCTCTCTCTCTGAGCTGAAATCATCTCTTCGCTTGCTGGAATGAGTCAGCGGCTCCTCTGTTCACGCACACGAGTGGAAGGGTTATCGGTGTAGGAGGTGGGCTCGTGCTGCTTGATCGGATCAGTCGATGCTATCCGAAGTTAATTTCTGACCTCTCTCTGCACCCCCTCTGTACCAGTAGTCCAATCGACGATACGTCTAATTAGGTCTCTGAGAGGATGTTGTCAGTGTGTCCCAGGTACGGGTGAAAATTTTACAAGTTCTCAAGAAAATCATGGCAAACAATCCTGAATAAAGAACCGAGTGTAAAAATAGGAAAGTCACATAGCTAGGTCAAGTTGAAGGCTTGTTATTCTCTGGCCGTAAGTTACCAGTGCAACTGTACCTATCTTGCCACGGAGTACAACAGATTGCAAATAGGCCGTATCAAGTTCCTCTTTGTTTGGTTTCAGACGCCGGACTTACATTCTCCATTTCCTGGTCATCCGTCTGGCAGGTTTATATACACATGCTTGGCTGTGGGAATCACAGTTTGCTTGAGCACACTCGTCGGTCACATGATTGCTACATGTATGAGCAACTCTTCCCTTTGTATAGTATCCTTCCCCATGGGAGTGAAATTCACCTCAATTCTCCTTTTGCTCGTGATTGTGAAAATTAAGTTTTTGTATCTTCATTGCGTGAAGAGGTCCTTGCTTTGGGTTCTCTCTTGCACCTTATGGTAAAGGAATTCGTCATGTCTATCCTCAACAATTTATTGTCTAGTACCTTGTCACTCTGTCATCACTTCTGTTCCTTGAGGCTGCTGTGCTGGTGATGATATTCTTTAAGATAGACTGGTCAAAGGTACGTTCTTCGTGTATTCCGCATGAATCACCTGAGAAATGCTCTTTTAAGTTGGCCTAAAATTCAAATTTCCACATGGGTCGACATTTTTTACAGAACAATGCGGTTGACTTTATCCTCTGACTTAATCATTAACTCCTTCAAGTTCGGCCTTCTCTCTTCTTCTGACAGCTAATTGCAAAATATATTGATGAGCACCACGCAAAGTTCAAAAGTTTCGTGGAATTTCATGTTACCATGATCCGCCTGATCGTGTTAACAGTTTTGGTTCTTCAGGTAAATCCGACTTCTAGTCAGTCAGGTGTAGCACTCATCAAATTTCTTTTGTTTGATAGCTGTTGTTAACATAAAGAATGCCGATTACCTTTCTTCCTATTTCATGTAAAGACTTAATTGATCGTTATGAAGATCACATCACATATGACAATATTGAGAACATAATCCTCTCTTCGATAGTTGACACACAGACAGAAATTTCTAGCAATAATATGAAGGTTCTCCTTGTTTGCTATATGTTTGACACTAAGCTTTTGGTTCTTGATCCTCGCGCAGATAATTGTTGCTGCTTTTGCTGTCATTCTGTGGGTCATAGGAACCGAGCCCCGCCACCGGATATCGGCAGTTCCAGACTTCAAGCAATCCTTCCTGGTTGGACCCATTCCTGCCGTTCCTGATGAGTCCCTTCCAGTTCAGAATGATCAGGCTCTTCCGATAGAACTTTGCTCGAGATGTGGAGATTTCTGTGGGAGAAACCCACGCCAGAGTCTCTTGTCATATGTTAAGAGCGTAATCCTAGCAAGATTCCGAAGAAGAATAATTGTCGACTGATTCATTCCCTGCTCATGCAGTCAAAGTTGATTTTGTGGCCCAATCGTGTGAAGTCTCATTATTTGCTCCTGCTGCTGCTGCTTTGCTTGGTTTTCTTTCGAGAGGCAGCTCCATGGTAATCGTTGCACAAATCATGGAATCGAGATTCTCTTTTAACTATTTCATCTGTCGTAGACAATAATCCTGAGGGAGGTTCGCACTTAATCCCTTCAAACTCCTTTCGGAAGCAAGATCGGATTAGATGAGTGCTTTGGTTCCTGCTGAGACTAGATTGGCGGCAACACAGGGCATCTTGCTGCATGGTTTCTGGGTTTTGATATTCCCAGTGTCTCAGCAGAAGCCCGGTAATGGCAAATAAATTGGGATGAAGACTGGTTTCAGCATGGGTGTCAAGGACACAATCAATCAGGCGAAGTCAAAGAAACAAATGATAAACGACAACTTTCGGCACCCACTCTCAGGCTTGGGACAAGTCGTCTGGATCGTGTCGACGACCCAAGGGTACTACAGGGAATCTCGCATCTATACGACTGCTAGCTTCCGGGCGATGGCTGCAATGTCTGCAAACTCTGAAATTAAGCGTTGCTATCAGATAATGTGGAGCATGGTCTCGTGATTCAAAGACTAGGAACATGTAAAACGAGAATGAATTCATATGTTTCTGGGCACATCATAACTGCACCTAGACGGTACACCTCATGCAATACTGCAGTAATCAATAAGGGACTCTCCAAAGAATGCATCTTATGCGCAGAACACTGGTTTTGTTGAGGAATTCAATTTGAGGTTCACAGCAGATGCATCTTATGCGCAGTTATAAAAGGTTGTGCTGTATAACAATGAAACCGTATTAAAGCAGGGTACGTACGATGAGAGCTCACACTATCTGCACCCTTTCAGCAGATAAGAAGAGGGACTCGAGAAGCTCGTGGCAGCAGATGATCTCCCTTTCTCCCTTGGTTTCCCGGGAGTCCCACATTCGCTGAAGTCGAGAGTGCGTCTCTCGATCTGCATAAGATTTTCGAGGCTTAGTATAATGAAATGGCCGTTCTCTCCCCCGTAATCCGCTCATTCGAGTCTTATGCAAGTGACATGCTAACATATGAATGCGGACGTCCATTAAAATTTATAGACATTATATGTCAAAGTTTTGGGAGGCTTCCTAGGCAGTTTCTCCAATCAAAATGTGAAACATGATGATAAAATATGGTAGAAGGTAAGACCGCCTCTCGAGTTGTTCCTCAAATAGATGCATTACTCTCATTGGAAAATATAAGAACTTAAATTCTCAGACGACCTAATAGTGGATTTTAAGACGCCTAAATTCTTGACGAGATTAATAGTGAAACATACCATAACATTTGACGCTTTCGGAGTGGTCCCATTCTGCTGGTCAGATCTTTTATTTAGCCGATCAAGATTTCCAACATTTATGCTCTTCTGTTTTGGAGTCTCATTGCCCAAAACCTCCTCGGCACTGGCAAAGACGGAAGCACTATGCTCGTTCACATGTTTCATTAGCCCAAGAGCATCATAGCTTCTTTCCCTGGGGCTCATGAAGTACCCAATGTCCTGAAAGGAATCCTCAACCTTAGAATCATCACCTATATGTTTGACACGTGAAACTAGTAATGCTACTGGAAAAAACGCATGATAGTACCTCGATGGTTATATCAGTATCAATTCGTGGACCCAGCAGAAAAGAGTTAAAGAAACATGGTGACTTCCATGCAGAAGGGGATTCAATGCCCCTACAGAAAGGAGTCTCACCAAATCTGTTCCAAAACAAAAATGTATGAGATTTGATCTAAGCAGCAGTTGATGATCATCATAATTCAACTTAAAAAGAGGACAAATCAACCAACATCACAAGTCGAAGGGGACAGAAGGAATTTTATGATTCATTCAACTGTCCCTCACCTCCAACTTATATAAAACAAACAACTGTGAGCAACAATAATGTTTGTAATGTGATGTGTACCATAAGAATGATCAAGAAATAGACAGAGGAAGCATGGAGAAGGTCAATGCCACAGCAAAGGTGAAGTTTTCCATGGCATTGAGGCTTGGAACAGTCTCAGACAAGCTGTATCAGAGTGCCTTAACTTGGTGATGCTGCCCTATTAAGTATTGGAGCATGATTTACAATTGGGGAAGTACTGAAGGAGATAGTTCAAGGTGGAGGAGCAAGAAAGTCAAATATAAGGGTAATGCGATCATTGTCACGAAGGAGATTCACTTCTATACTTTATGCAATGACTAGACATGTGAAGCTGTTGGTGCAGAAGTGCAGATCAAGTTGTATGATGGTAGTGTGCAAATGTTATGTTATGTTTGGCATGTTCTCTCTGCTTTATCCATAGAAGTTTCCTTCTGCCAATTTTACCACATAATGACTTGATGTTCTTGATTCATTACTTAATATGAATGTCCTCATGCGGCCACCACCTTACATATATATAAACAAAAAGAGAGGGAAGGTTCAGAGTATCTTACATGCTCAAGCTCTCATTTGAAGCATTATTGACCACGATCTCTAGAGGAGATGTAGTATGTAGACATATCTTAGATGCAGATGCAATCTTCTGACCACTTCCACATGTTCTTGAAACAGGAGGAGAGGTAATAGGAGGACAAGAATTCCCAGAAGAAGAATCTATGGGGCCTGAAGAAGTAGCCATGATCCCAGAGCATTTACTGGGAGTTCCATCGGTTGCTCCCAATGCTTTATCGGTTTTCTGAATAGTTTGTTCAGGGGAAAGCAATAGCAGATCGTTCAGATCATGCTCATTGAGAACTTGAGGGGGCAATTGAACCTGGAAAAGATGTAGAATACAAGAGTCAGGTAAGAGCTAAAGTACAAAGTTAACAGAAGTTGGGAAACAAAAATGTTTCATTCTTCATCATTTTAGCATGAATATCTGTTCTCTCCAGATGGTCAAAACTCGAGCTTGTTATCAAGGATCAGCTAACGTCCAAAATTACTTCAAAAAAGTAATGTTGAAGAAATAGAGGAGCCAACTAAACAACTCACAAGTTTGGCAGAGGCATCAGCTTCAGCATCAAGATTACACTCGCTATTGTCAGCCCCTTGATCTATCTTGACTTCAGAACCACTTCTTTCATTGTCTTTGTTCTGATTTCTATCTGGAGAAATTGCAGTTCCATCATGCTTGTTCTCTCTTGCTTCAATAGCAATGCTCAAATTTTCTTTGTTATCACCATTTAAAAGCCCTGAGTTCACTTTTGAGTTGGATAAGGGAGGTGGGGTAGACGCTCTGTCTATTGCCTTCTCATCTGACATGAAATCCAATCGTGAAATATTTTGGCTCAAATTTGATGCTATGTCAGTTCCCAGTTTTTTATCAACCCTTCTATCTGATAATGGAGACAAGAGGTCACGATGCCGTTTCCTTAATATTGAAGGAGTATTTCTGAAAGTTCTAGCTGCATTTTTTAGCATAGCCTCTGGGCTACTGTCATCGGTTGGAGAATCCCACCACCTACACGGAGAGATGCAATTCATAGAAGACATCATCAACTGACGTATTCCCAGTGGACTGTAATCCATCTGCATATCATTACTTGACTGTATGAGGTCGCAGCTGAAAAAGGGCATATCCAAGCTAGGGAATCGAGGCGGCTCGTAGCAAAGGAACCCAGGCTCTTCCTTCTCCACATTTACATTCATGTCCTCTTTCGAACAAGCTTGTGTGGCATCTGATGAAGAGCCAAATGCATCCACAGGCACCAAATTTGAATGATACTTAGGCAGATCTAACAGCTCCACTGTTCCAAGTTCAATGCAATTATCTTGTGGAGAATTTGCAGACTCATTTATTTTGACAAAGACATCATCTGGATTTACAAAGCCTTCGTGAGAAGCAGTGGATACATCTGGTAACTGGCTGTGTTTTCTACTGGAATTTATTTTTCCAGAATTGTAAGATAAGGTGGCAGCGGGCATGGAAGATTGTCCACCTGATGTAGCCACAAGGTCTAATCTAGAACATTTATAGGGCTGTGATAAAGCTCTACAACTTGCAGATTTCTGAATATCTGATGATTGATTTGATGATAAATCTGGACGTCCATGAAAACCAGAGCTATCCGACCCTTTAAGATCGGAACTTAAGCATCCATTATCTACTGCCTCTGAGAATAAGATTCTGAAACATTCTCCATCAAATGTCAAAATATGATTTAGCTCATCAGAATCAATACCCATTACTCCAACTGAAGATGTAAGTGTTGGACCTTTAGAAGGCCGAAATGGTACAGTATGCCTACTATGACTTGCATCATTGCCAATGCCATGTGATGGAAATACTGAAGATTCTTGCCCCAGCTCCAGCAAAGAAATGTCTGGCAGATTGTCTGAATTAATGTAATCCTTATCTGCACAGGTTTCATTGCCTTGGGAAAATTGCATTTGTAGATCAGAAGAGTGGGCTGCATCAGGATTTATATCTGGGATGGAAAGAGTAACTTCCTCTATTGAGTAGTATTGACTAGAAGAGGATACCGGACTGGTATGTGGCTCATCTCCTATAGCAGACTCTTCAAGAAACTGCAGATCCTCTGTCCCATGCAAAACCATGTCGGAGGCAGATTGAGAGCAAACAACCATTGTCGAACCTTGACTGCATTCGGGAATTTCTTGAGCTACTGTCCCACAATTGGGAACTGTGTCATTTCCACCGCTCTGCATCCTTGTTGAGGATGCAGAAAGCTGGTTTTGATATCCAGCGGGAGTTAGCAAAGCTGGGAATTGTGATAGTAAACCTGACGCAATATATGAATCCAATTTCTTCTTCACAGAACTGTTCCAATGGTTTTTTATGGCATTGTCTGTCCTGTAAGAATACAACCATATATAACATTATCCTATGAGACAAGAAAAGGAAAATGCAGAGCCAGGCAGACCCAATAAAAAACAAACAAACAAACAAACAAATGACACCTTCCAGGCAAGAATTTGGTTAGTTCGGCCCATCTGTTGCCATGTATCTGATGAGCATGAATCAAAGTTAACTCCTCTTCCTGGGTCCATGCCTCCTTGTTTATGGCTGGATTGAGATGATTGTGCCATCTATAAGTGATTCATATAGTCAGAGTGAGTAACTTTATGCATGTAAAAATAATTCAGGAAAGAATATAATGGCATCCTAGAGATTAAGCATCAACTGTTTTTTTATACCTCTCCCTACATTGCTTTCCAATTCGTCCAGGTAAATGCTGTGCAATGGTAGACCATTTCTTTGGCCCATATTTGTTCACCAACTCAATAATCATTCGATCCTCCTATACCAATTAAATAAAATAATAAATCAGTAAGTGAAACATATAACATGATACAGTCAACTTTCAGAGTATGATAGTCACTTGCATGTTATCACCTCTTTAGACCATGGACCTTTAACCAGTTCAGGATTCAAGACCTTTTGCCATCTATGTAGGCATTGCACGTCAGTCCGATCCTTGAAACATTCAGCTACACGAACAAATTTCCCAATAAAAAACAAGCATGACAATACTAAATTATGAACTTTCTGCATTGAACTGAGATTGAGTTGTGTCCCTGCTTGGATGAAATGGCATTATGGCTTTCTCTTTTTAAAACATAAGTTGATTGAAGCAAGTTACCAATTTCTCCTTTAGAATAAAAAAAAAGAAAAAAAAAAGAAATGTGCAATTGCGCCTAAGGAGAGGCAATTGGACTATGGGTGACTAGCAAACCAAAATATAGGAGATAATAGTAAAACATATAAAGCATAGTAATACAGCAGAAGACATGCACTGTGCATAATTGACAATATTATTTCCAACTAATGAAATATGACTCTTCTTGCCAAACAAATTCATCTGCTACATGGTAAATCTCAGGCACTGGTTAGTTAAAGGAGCTAGATGTAAAGGATGAGATAGCACATGGTACTAGAAATAAGAACATGAATAAGAATATATACCTATTTTTTTCCAGTTCTTCCCTTTGAAACGCTCAACTGCCTTGCACAATATTTCATCCTGACCATGCAGTATGTTGACAAGTGGACATTGTAGAATTATAATTACTTAAAGCCAAAGTAAAAAAATGTCTAAATTATTGACTGTCATCAAACAATTGAAGTACATTGTAATAGGACTAAAGAATTTACAGGACATTTCTATCTTTTGCATAAAAAACAAGGTGTCCAGATGAGTCTCTTTTAACCTAAAATGACAAATTACCTCTTCTGCTGTCCAGTTCCCCTTTGTCGAACGCCTTGTAGGGCCACTAGTTCTCCTATAAGTTGTTGCACCATATAGAATATAAAGGAATTGTTACTACAATGATGGCAATAAATCTACTTGTGGAAGAAACAAGCTGAGCACACGCCAGGTCAACATACTCCAATGATACACAATAAATGAGTTATTGCCTACAGCAGTTGATAGATAGTGCAGCAGTCTACACGAGTAAATATATACATTAATATATTCGAAAAGCAGTACCCATGCACAGATTGTTGTTTCTGATTGCCACCAATGAGCTCATCTGAAGGAGTGGAAATTGCATTTTCACTTTCCATGGTCCTTTGATAAACAAGAAATAATGCATACCCCAATGCCAACTCGACGGTGAGTTTTTCCACAATGTGGTCTCCTAATCATTATGATATTCCTGCTAGATGGTTAAACCTGCATATGTCATGCAATGAAATTCAAAGGGAAAAAAAAACAAAGACAAGAAATTAAAGAAAGATACTTCACAATTCAACAATTAAAATGCATTTAAAAAATCGAATTGGAGACAGCACAATTTTCCAACTTCCAAAATCAATACTTAACTGTATTTCCAATTTCCATTCTCATCAGGACTTGTATGCTCGGGCAAGTAGGTCTAAGAAAACGAATTTTAAGACAAGCACGTGAAAGATAAATCACCATATACTGGTTAGACTTGTACAAATGAGAAGAGGGAGGGATTAAAATCCAACAGAGCTGTACTTTTTCTTTAAACAAAAAGTTTATCCTCCCCGAGCCATGGACACCCAGAAGCCCATGGATTAAGTCCATGAGCAAGAAATGTGTGGTTGGTCTTCAAGGGCTAAACAGAAAGCTGTGCTTAGTACCCACATCATAAAAACATGTCAAAATTTCAAAGTTATACGAAAAAGAGAAAGGTCGAAACTGTGCAGGATATTGAACAATGGATCGCTAAACTTAAGATCACAGAAAGAACAATCAGCTTGAATGGATTTCAAACTGCTGCAAGACAGATTAATGGTCTGCAATTTATACAGCCACCAGAAAAGAAAACAGGAGGGAACTCGTAGATTAAACTCGGGAACATTGACACCCAATTCGAAATTGATGACTGAATACTTCAGACTCAACCTAGAAACGAGAATTCACCGCCCCGAGCTTCATGAAGTTCAGTAAAACCTGAGCAATTCTGACAATCTCTAGGCCTAAAAATTATTCCTGCTAAATACTTTCGAGCCGTAAAACTCTGTACTCTCAAGAAATCACTGCTGGACAGAGCGGTCAACGATGATGAACAACAACCAGCCGAATTAAGAACGAGGAAAAGCACATTGAAGTAGATTCGACGATGACTCCGCAAATCTGCCATAGTCCAATGATCAACCGAGTCCACAGAAAACAGTTCCTCGAGAACTCAATCTATCCCGCACTCAATTTGAACCTGAACACTTCGGAACTTCAGATTCAACACATAAAAGACGACTCACCCCACTGAGCTTCACGAAGGACGTAAGGATGGCTCATTTGCAGATCGGAAGGCTCGAAAGGGCATCTACTGGAGCACCGAGAGATCGAACAAGAGAGATCTCCGAAGCACGGCGAAGTTCTACAAAGAGAGAGAGGGGGGTGACTTTGAACTCCGGAGAGTGAAAAGGTACAGAGGAAGGCGTGAGCTCTGTTTATTCAAACGAGGAGATGGGCGGTCAAGATTGGTCTCGACGGTGATCGGGGCCGTCCATTTCAAGGCGACCTTCCGGACAATTTTCAGGGTTCAACGGACACATAGGTTACAATTTCCTCCCTTTTCTATCTAATTATTTATTAGTAGCAACGGCTAGATTTGGTATACAGATTTAGATACCTCATGCCTATGCCTATAAGGAAAAAGACACATTATGAAGGAGATATTCTTGGTTAAATTACACAATTGGTACAAAATGTTTTGACAATGTAATATTTTGGTATAAAATGTTTAAAATGTAATTCGGTGATACATTTTCTTTCAAACATGTAACACTTTAGTACATTCCGTTAATTTTTTATTAACACCGTTAACTTTTGATGACGTGTACGGTCTACGTAACATTACTTGATGACGTGACTTCATATTTTAAATATGTGAACTGCCACGTGGCGCATGGTGGGACCCATTATTTTTTTTTATTCATTTCTCTCTCCACACCTCTCTCTCTCTCTCTCCCTTTCTCTCACTCGGCTCTCTCTCCCGCTCTCTCTCTCGCTCGACTCTCTCTCCCTCTCCCTCTCTCACTCGGCTCTCTCTCCCTCTCTCCCTCTCTCTCTCACTTGGCTCTCTCTCTCCCTCTCTCTCTCGCTTGGCTCTCTCTCCCTCTCTTTCTCTCGGCTCTCTCTCTCTTTCTCTCTTTCTCTCTCTCGGCTCTCTCTCCGTCTCCCTCTCTCTCTCTTGTTTATATATATATAAACAAAAGACTCCAATCACTAACACAAATTGATTGATTGACCCTAATCGATTTGATTTTGTTCCCTCTCTTATCACTCTCCACCCAGGCTTGGACCAAGGAAGATTCGACGGTGGTTCCACCCCTTCCTGCTCGATCTCTCACACGGGAAAAAAAATGAAATTTTGCTCCAGATACAAGAATGAGCACGGGTTGATGGATACCCAACGTATGGTGGGGGGGCGAGAGAGAGAGAAAGAGAGAGAGCCGAGAGAGAGGGAGAGGGAGAGAGAGTCGAGAGAGGGAGGGAGACAGAGAGAGGGCCGAGAGAGAGAGAAAGAGAGAGAGCCGAGAGAGAGAGAGAAAGAGAGAGAGAGCCGAGAGAGAGAGAGAGGGAGAGAGAGAGCCAAGTGAGAGAGAGGGAGAGAAAGAAAGAGAGAGCTGAGCGAGAGAGAGAGGGAGAGAGAGAGCCAAGTGAGAGAGAGAGGGAGAGAGGGAGAGAGAGCCGAGTGAGAGAGGGAGAGGGAGAGAGAGTCGAGCGAGAGAGAGAGCGGGAGAGAGAGTCGAGTGAGAGAAAGGGAGAGAGAGAGGTGTGGAGAGAGAAATGAATAAAAAAAATAATGGGTCCCACCATGCGCCACGTGGCATTTTACATATTTAAAATATGAAGTCACGTCATCAAGGAATGCCACGTAAACCGTACACGTCATCAAAAGTTAACGACGTTAATAAAAAATTAACGGAATGTACTAAAATGTTACATGTTTGAAAGAAAATGTATCACCGAGTTACATTTTAAATATTTTATACCAAAGTGTTACATTGTCAAAACGTTTTGTACCAATTGTGTAATTTACCCAGATATTCTTCGATAATCTTATCCGCCCCAGATCAAATTACAGTTAATGGATCAATTATCACAATAATTACTATAATCACCAGTAATTAAAACGATATTAAAATAATGATTTTTCGTTACGTTATTATAACAGACATTTCCATCTCAACTAGTTTACCTCTTCTGTTTATATTCGGTAGAAAACAATGGAAAGAAAATGAAAATGGAAATGGAACGGAATGATGATTACGATTTATGTCTGATTTCACGATTAACATCAACGAAATAGAATCGAATGCATAAAATCATTTTACCATTGATAAAAAATGTGCATATTAAATTAAATCTCAGTCACACTTAAGAATCTAGATCTACTTTACAATATATGAGACAGTTCAATACTCAAAATTGATGAAATTTAAAAATATAAAATGCTTAAAATTACCGATTTTAAATATATATATAGAGGACATTTACCTTTTTATTTCAATGAAAAAAACATTAAAAAATGCTAGAAGAAAATCTCCATCAAATTATTTTCGTAATTTTATGATAAAAAAAGGAGTGAAATAGGAAAGATGAAAAATTTCACTTAGAGATGAGAAAAGGAATGGCGATTCCATTTGCTCAATGACGGAATCAAAATAAGACAAGATGGGTGACTGAGCATTATCCTAGTATGTTATTTAGCTAGCAAATGAAAGAAGCGGAATGGCAGCCGAAATGAAGAATCCTATTGCATTCCATTTCAGCCTACCAAACATGACATTAGGAGACAGCATAATTCCTCGCTTTTCGTTCGTGTGGCTCGAGGGCAGTTTTCAAACATCTGGAATCCATACATTTCTTCACATGCTATGCATGTTTAGTCTCTTCTTCTCGATTTCACACCCCAACAACTTCTTTAACAAGAACTATAGAGGAACATGGCTTGATTCAATTAGACAATGCAATAAATCCCATCGTATGCAAGGATAATCTCTTGTACAATATCCACATAAATTGAGTGATCATAGATTGCTAATTGTCGACTACCAGCCGTATAAACTTTTGCCATATGGACTTTTTGGGGAAGAGTAGGCTTTTGGCCCTCCATAGTGGTGAGAGAGACTGCAATAGCACAAGGAAAAAAAAAATGGGCTTCCTCAAAG
This sequence comes from Sonneratia alba, assembly GCA_900174645.1. Classification (NCBI taxonomy): domain Eukaryota; kingdom Viridiplantae; phylum Streptophyta; class Magnoliopsida; order Myrtales; family Lythraceae; genus Sonneratia; species Sonneratia alba. The sequence goes on along the minus strand of FWPY01000001.1, from coordinate 1,179,904 downwards.
GACATCTACACCTGATTAAAATGCTAAGAAAAGAATCCCCATCTATAAATCTATAAGTCGAGATATGGTCCGAGTTCTAGCATTGACCGATTAGCAGACAAAAACCAATAACAAGCCGAAATCTCAGATCTGGTCATAAATCTGAGCATTAGCACTGATAATCAGATTGCAACATGTAACCAACTCAGACACTACGGATAACAACACGCAGACCTTGAATATCCAACAGAAGAATACCACTGTTTATATGGCCTGAGACAGGTTACTGATAGGGAAGAAGGGCATGGACTTTTGAATGTCTTCTTGTGCACCTTAAATTTAAATGTTTTCCTTTTCATCGCATCAAATCAACTACATTTTATCCAACCTAAATATGAAAGGCATGTAGAACCTGTTTCTTCGTTGATGTTGACTGCAGTGCACCACAATCTCCATGCCGTTATCATCACATGAAGTCATCCTCAAGTTCCTGCAACGATTTGTTCGATGATGCAATGTCTTTGTTCGAGGTCATCTTTTCAGCCACCATCAGACCCCTGTAGCTGCGTAGCTCTGCCTGTTTCTCCTTTTCAAGCCTTTCCATTTCTTCTCTCCGCTTCTGCAGAGGGAAATAGAAGAAAAAACAATAAATTCATGACTGCACAGAAAACATCACACTTCCAATTCAATCTAATGAGGCTACTGACTTAGCATGTAATAACACAAGCATGCTAGAAATTTGACTGAAATCATCAATATAAAAAATCTGCATAGAATGAATTCTGAACATTTTGAGTCTGGTCACTAAGCTACTTGCCTCTTATCAAAGACTGAAAAGATGTAAGGTATAACTTGAGAGAGAGAGAGAGAGAGAGAGAGAGAGAGAGGACTAAAAAACTCACTTTGTCTCTCAGCTGAAGTTTTCTTTGTGCTCTTTCTGCTGCATTGACTGCTTCTCGCTCAGCTGAGCATTGAGAATTCATCAAAACAATAGCAGATTATATTCCATATTCAGAAGGACAAGAAATTATAACTCCGTAGCCCATGCAAAATGTCGTCAGCTGTAAAATAAATCTCAGCAACATGCAGTTACTTGAGACAAACATACACTTACAGAGCCAGAACAGACCAGAACTATACCTCTCAAGTCAGGTTTCCTTTCCACTTTTGTCTTGTTTAATCTGTTAACAATCTCATTTATCCGCTTCTCCACCCTCACAGTCCGAACCTAACAATAGTTAATGCAACGTATAAGGCAAGTAAACAAGTAAACTCCATCAATTATTCTAGATAAGTCAACACACGATAATCTATTTTAGAGCTAACCATCTTTGGATTGTGGAAACCAACTTGGCCAACATCCATTGAAGCAGTTTTCTGGAGATTTGACCAGGGAGTGTAGACAACATCAATGTGATTCACTTTGTTACCTACAATGTTCAGCAATAACAGATAAGTTGATTTCCATACCTATCTTATTGTGGAAAACTCGGATTTAGGACTGGTAACTGCATTTTTCCCACATTCTGAATAGTAAATGTTTGATTAAGGAGGATTTTTGCATAACCATTTCCCGCGCCCCCCCCCCAAAAAAAAAAACTCTGAAAGGACAGTGCCAAGCCCATGTAATTTTGGGCCTTCCATTTTATAATGTTGGTTTGAAATGGTTGCCACAAAAGAAGACACATTACTAAAAGGTGCACTGTAATTAAAGAGAATAGTGCCTTGCCTTGAATAGAATTCGCTTTGACAAGTTGAGCACAATCCTCCAGCAGACCTTCACTCATATTGTCAATAGTCTCTCCTTTGTGCATTCTCACATAAACATGAGCCGACGACATTTTATCCACATGAAACCTTCAAAAAAAGAAGCCCTTCAATGGTAAGAAAACTCCAGGGAAGAGATATGGTACAGCAAATGGGAAGAGAACAGATGGTCACTCCAATTCCTTAAATCTAATTATTTTAAGGAAGATCAGCATTTACAGCAGCATATGACAGATTTATTGTTATAGAAAAATCTAAGGCCTCTGCTTTCACTGAAAACCAAATAATTCACTAATGCTGACAATCATAATAGATAAAACAACCAAACCATATGCCATAGCGAAAAAAAATTAACACCTCTTAAAATTTGAAGGCCCAAAACATTACCCAGGGAACCATATAAGATGATAATAAAGTTGAAGACGTATCGGGTTTATTGAGACTCCATATGACTAAGCAATACAGAGAAACCTCACTTCAACAGTTAGTCCAGATGTAAAATTGTAAATTTTCTACTCCAAAATAGCTTCACACATTTATCGAGCACAAATCTTTCGGTCACTTTCAGTATTGCACTAGCAATACTCTGCTGATAAGAAACTCCGACATAACAATGGCCATGCATAATGAACAAATCAAAGAGGTCCAAATGCACCCGTAACCATAGGTAGAGTCAGCTTCAGAGTCTCATTGCAACAATCAATTCAAAGTTTCTGAGGACTGAGTCAAAATTTCATGACAAAAATGAGATCGAAACACCTACAATGCTGTTCACGTTACCTTCCAATTGCCAAAAAAAGAACCGATATTTTGACTAATTTAAAGCCTAACAAGCTCCAAGAGTTTCAGATGAGATGAATACAATAACGAATCTGAACATACGAGAACAAATTATCATAAGATGAATATCAATTTAAACCAAGAAATTCTTGATCACGGGGAGGCAAAGGCAAATATCACCACCCAGCTCAATCATTGTCCAATTTTCCTTTTTTCCCCCCCAACGAGCAACCGATAATCCCGTCAGAACTACAAGCTCATCCATCCACGAAATCACATATCGCAAGGGAAATAAATGGGAAGATCGTTACCAGATATCCTCAGGGAAGCCGTATTTGATGAGCTCCTCGTTCTCGTACTTGTCGAGGCCCATGAAAATGGTGTAGTCGCCCACTTCTGGACGAGCTTTGAAGTAGAACACCATCTTTAATGAACTCACAGATCTTGGAAGGGTTCAAAGAGGAGAATCAGAAATTGCTAGGGTTAGGGTTTTGATGAGATGGATAAGAAGAGCCTCCGCCTCTTAGCGTTTAGCTTATCCGGCTCGTCGACATTGACGTAAAAAGCCTTGGCGTTCTCTCCCCCTTCTCCTCAACATATTTTTCAGAAGTACTTTTTTTCTTTCAAATAAGCCCGTCCACTCTCAAATTTGCAGAAATGCGCCCCCCTCTTGCTCAGCAGGAATTGATTGCAGTTACTGGTGCAAATGCAGGATTCCGGGTCGGGTTGAAAGGGAAAAGACTAAAAAAACCAAAGCAGGACCAACCCAAAAAATCGTGTGTTCAGCCCTCATATAAAACTTGGGTAATCTTTCGAGTGAAAAAATTCATCAGAAAAAACGGGCCCTAACCCAAAATAAATCGGTAGCCCGACCCGAATTTCATAATTATATTTAGTAATTTATCTTACGAATTCTTTCAAATAATATATTTAATACTCAATTTCATTATCCGTCTTCCTAATTATACACTTAATATAAACATCTATTAAAAATTTTACTGCCCCTAAACTCTTTTCTAGTATAACTGTATTTTTGTACTAAAATTCGGAAAAAAAACACTTCAAAAAATTGAACTGACAACCGTTGATTTTTTTTTTATTCCCTAAAATGGTTTTGGTAATCTTCCTCTTTACTTCCGAAAAACCGACCCTGTCGGATCCGACATTTTGTACCCGACTGAAACCGTTTTCATCCATAAGTCCGAGCATATAGGTTACCAGAAAGATGAGACAAAGGGTAAAGCAATGTCCAATTCGCATTCGATTATTCCACCGAATCTCTAGCAAGATCCGAGTATCTTGCATTTTTCATGACACGTGGATCCTATCATGTAAAAGATTAGTTCCTAAATCTTGGAACCGGACTCTACCCTTACTGATTTCAAGAACATACCCTACCCTGAACCTATACATGCTCTATCGGAATGTGTTATTCAATTAGAATGCAAAACCTGGACCAACAAATTCAGATTAAAACAAGATTGATTTAGCTATCACTCCACGTAGCACCATTACACCAGAGACCCGTCAATTATCACGAGTACCGTGAACTCGATAACAGAGGCTCAGCTCGTAGCTCAATATCAAAAGCAAACAGAACAGAGCCGCGATGATAAATGCTAATGCCATTAATCTCCGCCTATTCGTACTCGACCACTCAGGTGTGTTATTTTGGCGACCATCTGATAGAAACCAGCGGTTGCATGCATCTGGGAAACTGCATCCTCTTGGCAGAGGATTTGGTCTCGTGCAATCTACAGGCTAGACGAGAGCAGAGCTCAGATCTGCTTGGGAAAGAGTCAAGACTATGTCCTCTTGAAAACCATGAAATGAAAAGCATGAGCAGTGGAAGCTTTTGAAGGGAGTTAAGCAGTTTCTCTGCTCTGCACGGTCTTCTAATTACTTACCACTACCAATAGTCATACAATATAACGAGTGATTAACAACAGGCTACAGCACATTTCCCTGATCCAATCCAAAAATTCTGCAAAAAGCTGTTACAAAGCTACAGACATGAAGCGAAGGAACCTGCAACCCGGAGGCTGATCTCTATCCCTCGTACTTGCAGAGGTTCTCGAATCCCATGTACTCATGCTGCTCAATCTTCCCCATCATGTTTGATATCCCAACTCCCCCTACAATCCCAATGTTCAGAGAAGGGTCAAGATCCAAAGGGATTTCCAAGGCTAAAAACTTTCAGATGAATTACCAGCGGCAGCAGACTTTAGATGCAGTCAAAGTCATAATTCTTTCATGCTTTGCCAGAAGGCTTTGAACTCAATTCAAAATTACACACAAATCCAACTTATTTTCCTTTTCTCAATTTCGCACAAATCCATCAATAAGTTTACACTCTTAGATTGGTGAGCAAGCGACTTAATATCAAAAAAACTTGTGGACAGGGATACGGTCAGCCTCACCTAGAGAGATTGCACTGACAAAGATCGTGAAGGCTAAGATGAAGATGATGAGAGAAGCCCTCCCCAACACAATAATAAGCCTCCTCACAATGTGTTGCCCAGTCAAGGCAGCAATAGTAGCCACTATAACAAAGTACGCAGCTGCCAAAAGCAAGATGAAACAATAGAAATTTGATTATTGAGATCTGCTTTTTAGATTCAATAGTCCAATTGAAAAAACAATGGGGAAATTGTTTAATAGAAAGAGGAGAAAGAAACCAAAAGATTGGCTTTTAATAATTTCCATGGGCTTTTCCATTCTTCATGACCAAGCAAGGGGTGGCACATTTTGGTAATGTCATAACCTTGTAATCAGGATTAGTTTATCTCGATATCAAAGTGCAAAATGAAGAATTGAATATTCAGAAAAAAAATAATTGTGTAACACTAAGAAGGTCACCGTAAATGTCATGGCACAAGAAGTGACAAAGGGTTCCAAGGAACTGTATATACCGTATGGAACGGGAAATCGTTTCAGAAGATAGTATTCCACGACAGACATAGAGGAAGAGAAGGTCATTGCAAAAGTTGCTGTGGCACTAGAGACCTGCAAAGTGAAGCAAACATAGAACATGGTGCCATTTCACATTTACTCCTTGAAGGCCTAAAGCAATGTTATGCAGCTTCTATTCCCTATTTCCTGGGCTATGGGACTGCCTATTACTCTATTATACTTTCTTCTTGCAGTGTGCTAAAGACATAACGCAGCCCAAAGTCACTATGAAGGTGCATCACATATCCGTCTTGGCATGAAAACTTTTCACCCCAAACCTGATCAGATTAATGCATGAGCTGAATGACTTTTACTATAAAGAAAAAATGAAGGATGGTGACCTGAGGGGGAACCCCGAGTTCGAGAAACAGAGGGCCCATAATAAAACCACCACCAAGTCCAAGAAGCCCTCCTACTATACCAGCAAGAACACCGCAAGCACAATAAAACACGAGCTGGTGGACCCGAAAATCAGTGCCCTGTTCTCCTTTAGATGAAATCACTCTCCTACCCTTGTACAAGCTGATTGCCTCATACAGAGATACCGAAACTGAAACCGGTAACTGCAGCAGGGCGAAACAGAAAATGCTTCAACACAATCACTGAGAAATTTCTTAGTTCTGAACTTGAAATAGATTTTCATACGTTTGGAAAAAGATGAACTGCTAAGTCTCTCTCTGCAGATGAGTTGAAAGGAAAAAAAGAAAGCAAAAAGATTTTCCTTTTCCTGAATTAGTTACCTGCAATAAGTTCAGCACCCAGTACTCCACCGAGCAGGCAGTTGTATGGTTCTGTCACCAAGAGTGAAAATTTCAGATATTAGCAAGTTCTCTTGGTAAACTATGCATTGTCAATATCCTTAGTTTTGCAGCAAGCGGGAAGTTTCAGGAGAGTGAGAAAACCGTTGCAATCTGAAGCCCAAGAAATGCAACCCAGACGAAGACCAGGAGTCCGAACTCCATCCAATAAACATTCTCAAGGATTGCCACCTACAACAAGAACATAGAATCAGTTCCAGAATATTCTCTATAACTGTGAAGAAGTTTGAGATTTTCTTTCCCTCAAAATTTACATCTAAACCATTTTCAAGTTTTTCATTGTCTTAAAGATTGAGAAAACTGAAGGATAGATTGGCTTTCTTGATTGTAAACTTAAATCAGGAGAAAGAGCATTCAGGCAATGATAAAGATCAGGGGCAGCACAAAATGCACGCTTGCTGGAAAAAGTGGGCAGAGAGAAATATAGTAATAAAAATTTCTGAAAAATTCTAGAAACTAACTCCTAACCTCAGTTTTCTTTGTGGCCTTTTGAGGACCGCTAGGCAGGGGCCGGTACTCAACAACTGTGCTCCCACTACCTGATCAGATGTGATTGAAGGCCTCATATGTTAGGTAAGGAGGTTCTGAGGAAGGAACTGAACTTTGGGACATCAAAATAAGCAGATTCGAAACTCACCATTAGCTTCAAAAAGCCTCGCAGCCTCCTGAAAGAAGAATCAAGATTCCATTAGTAAAGGACAACCAAAATTAGTTGATAAACTCATTGCAGCATGAATTGAATGCCTTTTTTGAAAAAGAGAATTTTGTTTTGGTAAATGAGAGGGTGAAAATGAAAGCAATGATATTCCCAGTCCTACTATCTCCACAACGTGATCCTTTATTGCAATAGTTCAAGAATATTTTCTGCCAGAAACATTACTTCGAAGAGCCACCTTCTATCCAATGAAGGAAATCCCAAGCTCAAAATTTGAAGATTTATCTTGATAATGAAAATGGAAGGAACTTGGCTATCATAGTTTCCTCTTATTTGGAATATCCAATCCAGTAAAAAGTCAATTAGGTGCAACATATTCTGAATTTCTGCTGATGACGTTTCAGAAATTTAACTAGGGATATGTATCTTTAGTGCCCAAGAAAGAGTACCCTTTTCAGTATCGTCTCTTTCTTCCATGTTTCCACTCCCTTGAAGAACGCCTTAGTCGATGTTCCTGCAAAAAATAATCCACATTTTCTATTTCATCACTTAATAATACTTAAAACAAAATTGAATATCATCAACTGATATAGTCTCCATGATTTTGTTTTGAGTAATGATATATAGTCTTGATAATTATACCAATAAAAAGAACAATCAGCAAAACCGTGACCATCCAATCTGCAAAAATCACATTAAAGCCAACTCCAATGCTGATTCCAAGCATTAGCATCGGTTGTATGAGAAGTGCCAAGTCATAGTCGATAATGGGCATATCTAAGGTAGGATGCCTTAGCTTGAGGTTATAGTAAACAGTCGATCCAGCAGCCCCCATGATCATGCCTGAATCAAAGAAGCACATAATCAAAGATGGAGTCAGGGATGTTCGAGAGTTGAGGTTCAGCACCTGGAGACAAATTTTTTTATGGTAATCACAATTCCAGAATCCGGAGGCACTCCTAAACTTTGCTGCATGGGTAATCATCGAGAATTCCTCATTTAGTCATGTAAGTCATTTTATTAGCTCATCATAAAGTTCCACGTAACTCATCTAGTTAGGGACTCAGTTCTCACGTTTTATCTAACTTAAGAAGGAAGCAGGTCATTCAGTTTTCTAAAAATTTTGAAATTTTATAACCCAGTAACGAACATTTTGACATAGCTGTTGCAGACTTTGCGTCAAATCCAATGATTAGGCTAAGCATCGGCACGAAAATGCCGCCTCCACCAACGCCACCTACACTCCCAAAGGCTGCCCCGAAGAATCCAATTATGGAGCCAACAACAATTTGCCATCCAAATTCCAACTCCTGAGGAGGAGAAATAGCAAAATATAAATATGAATTTTATATTTAATAGTGCTCGTTATTATTCTCATGTTTAGTAGATTGCGTTCATTAAGGAAAAACAGAACACCACAGAGCCACAAAGAAACACTTATTTTATGAGTTTCAGCTAATCATTTCAGACATTGAACATAAGTTCAAAACCTTGTACCCACATCCTTAATGGTATCAAAAAATGAATGCAGGAAACGATTAGAAAATGATTATCTGGCTTGAACCACAATATGTCACTTTATCTAACATACATATTAATTAACCACAGTTAAAAGAAAATGAAAAATCATAATTGCAAAGAATTTCTTAATGGAAGACCCAAAAAAAAAAGGCGTAAATTCACGACAAAATCTTGCTCAGATTCTCTAAACAGCATAACTGGAACCGGGTCACTTGTTGAATCGAAATATTACCGGCCAAACATGCTGATGACCTGTCTGATCAGACTGCCACAAGAAATTTGCAGCCTTGAGGAAGTAATTCGTGAAAGGGCCTCGTGATCCGTCGAGCCCTGACCTTCCATTCTCGTCCTTTAAGCCCCTCCGCTCAGCAGAGACGAACAAGAGAGCAAGCAGAAGAGTCAAGAAAATTGCCGAGAGCCGCCATTTCGCTCCAGACAAGGCCATGCACTTCAACCCACAGACAAGGTAGCTAAGAACAGCCTCAAACTCTCCGACGACCCAGAGTTTCAAGCAGAGACCTTTTAGCCGAGAAATCGTCCCCGGGGCTAGCAACAGATGAAGGGCCAAGTGTTCGATCTCTGCCCAGAGATTCAAGAAAGCTGCTTGGCACCGGAAACGTGGCTGAGGGTATGAATGGGTCAAGGATGCTCAAGTTTTTCCGATAAACTGAGCGAGGGCGGGGTACTGAGCTTCTCTTTTCATCAAGGATAGGAGCAAAAGGTGAGCGTCTGACTTCCGAAAGGCTGATAGTCCAAGAAGAGCTTCTCCTGCTTATCTATCTCCGTACACGGATTTTTTGTTGGGTCATTCATAACTATGTATAAGTGAAGTACTACTCATTCGGCTCAATAATAATTTTAATATTATATCAACTCTATCACACATGCTGATTTAAAATTTTAAATTTATGGTGGGTAATATTTAATTTTTATAAATTTATAATTTTTTAATTATTTAATATAATATCCTATATTATAAATGCATTGTCATATGATTATATCGACATCCTAAGAACACGACATAAACTAGCACCTTGAGATCCAAGAGACACTTAGCACACACCTAAAATCATCCCCCGGACCATCACTAACAATCCACCATGATGCCTATCCGTGGTGATATTCGAATGTGAAAATCCGAAAATACCCAATGATTTCAACCTATTTTACATGGGTGAAAGAGCGTACATGAATCCACGTGCCACGTGGCAATACGTAAGGCTGATGGTGAGACACATAGTTGGCGCACGATCACGTGGGCGGCAATGATTGTATCACATTGCCGTGGAGAACGGAGAAGACGTGCGGCTTATACGTTGCCCTCTTAGAGAATCGTATATTTCTTCAATGGTGAGAGGCTGGCGGCCATTTGCCTCCCCCTTCCCCCAAAAATAAAGATGACTCTTTTGCTGCATTGACTGGCCCTCTTGCATATATTCATGGTTTTAAAAATTAAATAAGATCAATCGGTATTTATTTAATTTGATTTTTAAAATTAATCTGATTATAATTAAAATACAGTTAGTTTTGATTAAATGGTCGATTCTTGGTCGAACAAACGAATATAATTGAATCGGTAAAAAAAATCGATATATTTAAAATTTTTAAAAACATATTATAGCGTAGTTATTATATTATATTTTTTATTAATATAATATTTATATTATAAATTTTTATTATTAAATTATAATATTATGATAATTTATAAATAATATTATACTAACAATATTACTTATTAAATATACAGTTTAATCCATTAAATCTCTAATATAATCCATAAATTTACACCTTAATCGACTTTCGATCCGATCCAATTTTAAAAACGATGCACATATTGAATAGACACCTCATATCAATGGAAATGATGAACGAGGAAGTATTCAATGGTGACCACACGTTACGGTGACCCACTCAAATTCGAGAGAAATCATAGAATACCATACAAATTTCATCATATTTTCATCTCACCACCACGTGTTATCTATTTCATTTATGCGAGATCTCAGGCCGCTTAATTAACCAACCCCCATCTGAGTTAACCCCGTAGCACATATGTCCTCAATTCCTTGGGAACTCGGGTATCTAGAGTCTCCTCACCTGACCTCCTGTCTCCATGCTCTCGTCTGTTACCGCTCAGACTCGACTTTCTTGCAAATTTTTCGACGCACCACAGCGAACCCGCTTGAAGTCTGGAGGCCCTTGGACCGGTTAAGGGGCTCGAAGAAAAACCGACGGGCCATGCATAAAAAATGGAAATTCCGATCGACAGAAACGATTGATTGGATGAACGACACAGACGTTATGGGACCCGATGGCCAATCATGTCACCATAAGCATTGACGTCACTGGATGCAGCCAAACGTGTGATACTGAGAGGAGTCGCTCTTTCTTGCAGCAGGATCTTATCGAGAGTTTCCAAATCCCACAAGTCATACATACATATATACTGTATCATGCGTTTTCCTTCGTTAATGGCGTGGACGTTCGAGTTCTTCTCGACCCATTTAGGATAAACAATCTTCTGTTTCTCTCATCCGTGATGGACTCAGTAAGATTATTGATCTGGAAGATTGTTCTTCACTGACGAAAGTCCCATATGATCGATCGAGTCTTCTGCACGTGGACAGATCCAGAAAACCAACAGGTCAGACAGTGAACAGGATGTATGTATAATAATATGATAGAAGCTGATGGCACCATCAGTCTATGATCTATAATATTGGGAGTTGTCGGGACAAAGAAGAAGCCGGATTACAGAACCCCATCAGCGGCTGCTATAGGTTTTCAATTCAGGAATCTTGGATTCAATTAACTTCTTGAACTTGCTCTCACTTGTTTAATACATTATTCCTCTTACCATCTTGAGGAAATTAACGTGGCAAACAAAACCGGATCATTGGTATTACCTAAACTTGGAAGACATAATTAACTCCAAATTCAAGAAATGGCATGGTAACCCTTTTTTTAATAAAAGAGTTATAAATAATATGGTAAGGTCAAATGTTGTGATTGTGGGTGGGCTTCATCAACTATTCAATTTAATTCAATTCAAACAATCGGATATTATTATATTATGGCAATCAAAGAAATGACTGGTCAGCGGTGCATCCAAGCAAGAGTGAGAGATTGACGGACAGGGACCAATTTTCGATTTCCACGTCGAACGCGACTACCTCACGAAACTAGACGACGAAACTTAGAACAAAATGCCCACGTGTGTGTACACATATGTTTATGCATGTATAATGCGGAGATATATATTAATTGCGGGTAGGTTTGATCCTTTCTGGAAACTATTGCTATATATATACATATATATATACTTTATTTATCATAATGAAGCACGATCCAAGAAATTTATAGATAGTTGTTAATTAATAACATATTCTCGCATCATAGAGGACGACAGGGTTCACAGCATCATCGTTAAGAAAATGACCCGGCTGAAAACAAAAATTAATCGGGAGTGGGTGAGTTTATAAAGTATCACATGTTATCATTGCTGAAAAAGATTATATGCACACACACACATATATATAATGAAGTATGAAGCCATGATTCTAATTAGATGCAGCTTTTTTTCCCTCTGGATTTGTATCTGTGGGCGGTGAAACCAGGTCATCCCATATGCACATAAATCGATTATTCATATCTATATCCAACTAAAGCACGCACACAGCTTAGATTCGATTGATTCAACAGACAACATGAACTGATCAATAAACCCGCTTAGGATGCACAGTCTGTGCGGTTTTGCAGAATTGTTGATCGATACCCATAGTACGTAGCCCCGTCCGAAGGATAAAAGAGTCTCAGATTTTAAGTCAAGAGCTCGAGACTTTCGTCCGCAGGTGGGATCGTGGGGCGGTGGTACTGTCATTCATGAGTGAAATGATTTCAACCGGTCCACCGTGCCTCTTATTTTCACACTGATCTTTTCATGGCGATTTTGCACTCTCTCTTCGACCGCCACCTCTCTTTCCTTCAAAAGCAATGGAAAATTGGAGATGGAATCATTCATTGTGTTTCTATTTGCATGTCTAGTGAAAAATTTCGATACCATTTTCTAGAGCTGGCAAATCAAGCAAGCACGGCATGGCCTAATGTTCTATCATGCCGAGTCGGCACGGCCTAATAAGACATTGACCCAATAATGTTAGGTATGGGCACACTCCGAGTACTTATTGGGCCGCTCGGCCCGGCCCACTATATTTCTACCCTTTGTTTGATATATACTTTGGCTTGAGCAGATTTTACACGATGTAATAATATAGTTCGATGGATTAGTTTAGGAGAAAGAATACAATTTAATAAACCCTTAAGTAGTTTTGTAATTTACCTTTTTACTCAAAATTTTGATTTTTTTTTTGTTATTCAATTTGCGGATTCCTTCTAACTATTTAGTGGATTAACTTCTATCAAATAATAATAATAATAATAAATTCCAATTCCAATTCCAATTCCGATTTTGAGCTGAACCAGATAGAAATAGAGATTTCTCATTCTATTTTCCATTCTATTTTCGTTTTCAATTTTAATTCCGAGCTATGAACTAAGAACACAGCAGCTTTCCATGGCTGCTTCGCTTCTAATACCCTCAATTAAGGTCTCGAAGGTCTTGAGATTAGGCATGACCCCAAGCTTGCACATGTGATCGAAGGTCCCAATTGCACGTTCCATACTCCCTGAACTGCCCCATCCGCTGATTGATGACGGTGGTGATGATCATCACATTCGGGGAAAAGCCTGAGGCTGTTATGGAATCGAAGAGCCCCTCGGCCTTCTCAGGCTCCTGTGCCCGTCCGAACATAACCCTTGGCAAGGATGCTATATGTCGACACCTGGTCGTTATAAAATGATACTTAGTTCAGACAAGTCTCCTGAGAGTGTCCACACGAGGAAGGAAAGCAAGAGGGAAAATGAAAAGGAAGCTCATGGACTTTTCTTTCTATATATGTTTCTGGGAAACCGACTTCCTTTTAGCAGTGAATCAGGAAGTTGGATTGCGCTTCAACAGATGTGCTTGACTAAATGTCTCGTGGAGATGTGTAGTCCCACGGAGGTAGCAAAGGATACGCTCCACATTCTTAAAATCATCTAGCGAAGGAGCACGCATGCGCTCACAAACCGTGTTAGCAGCCAATGATATAGCTCGGGTCTTGTTATTGTGATCTCACAATGACTGTTCATCATGGGTCAAGGAGTCTGATCTTGATGCTAGTGGAGTAGAGATGGGCTTACACTTATGCATATATAGACACTCGCCGGAGAAGATCTGTCGCATGTTTCTGTTGAGATAGAAACATTCCACCACAAGTGCGTAAAACCTCAATGCCCAAGAAATAAGTAGGGAGCCAATATCTTTCACGTGGAAGGCTCGTGCAAGATTCCCTATGGGTTTGTCAATGTATGAAGAAGAATTACCGGTAGCTACAATGTCATTGGCCTAAAGTAAAGTAAGAGGATGATAGAGATTTTTGTGTCACTGATGAACAAACAAACCAAACATGGATAGGCAGAGTTGCAAGAAAACCCATAATCAATGAGAAAGTCACTGAATTTGTTGCAATAAGCTCAAGGAGCTTGCTTAAGACACCATATGGAGCTCTCCGGAGAAGGCAAACATAATCTGGTTGATCGGAGTCTCATAAACCTGGAGGCTGTTCCATCAGGTTGACGGGTCGGCCAACCACCAACTGTAGTAAGTGCAAGGATTATACAGATAGCCCCATGCATGACAACGAGACTAAAGGTAAAGTCAATTCCTTCGTGATGAAATCCTCACAGCAGCAACTCCATGCTGTGTCTCTCACACTCTTCTCGCCCTTCACTCATGTTTTCCGGCTCTCCCTAACTGTCTCTCTTTCCTTGAGGCTTGGATCCGCTGCCAGATGGACCTCAGGGATAAAGTTTTGGGGACAATTTGCCAAACACGTATAAAGGAGGGGTTGATTTGCAATTATTCCGGGAACTTGCTCTGACAAAAGGATGATAAGATCCCTCATTGGGTATCTACTGACAATGGACAGCATCTACCCTTGAGTAGATGGACTTCCTCAACCAAATCTTCTTCCTAGAAAAGCTATCCCATGGATACGGATAAACTCATAAATTTTTATAAATTTTTGTTCAAGTACAACATTACAAGGGAAAAACGGGAATCGGATTTGTGATCATATGCAATTATAATTATAATTTTAAGAACTATTATAAGAAAATTACTTAATTTTGATGAATTTGTGCCCCTAAAAAATCCATCGGAACTCAAGGCCCTTCAGTCGGAAATTTGATGTTTGATGATTCTCCATCAGAAATTCGGGGGAAGGTGCTATCCAAAGCCATTCCCTACTTTCTTTTTTCTGATTGTTGAGTACGATATCCAAGTAGGCTCTACTAGTGGTGAGATGACATCCTTCAACCAACCATACTTGATTAATCCGTTGGTCGCTCTGGATCGCACACGTAGTATGGCAAATAAGATTACTAAGAAGAATATCTGCGTACGCGAAACCTATTATCGAGGCTTGGCCCAACCCCCTTGGTCCATTCCCTACTTTCAATCTTAGCCAACTCACTATGAGCGGAGCAAAGCATACTAAAATTAAATAATTTACTGCTGAAATAATAAATGCAAAAATCTCTATAATAATAATAATAATAAAGACAAAAATTTAACCCAAGTGAGGGGAAAAACTCTCTTCCCTACATTTCTTACTCTCCAATGCAGAGTCCCGGCAATCCTCAATTTGTTTCGGAGTGAAAGATTCAAATGGGAGAAATGGAGGATGGGAAGATTCAATCGCCGCCATTGACGATCCTTTTCTCTCTCTAGAACCTGCTTTGCTGGTCCTATCAAACCCCAATTTCCTGCTTGAAGAGGAAATGTCGAGGCTTTGGAAATGGTACCAGAAATGCCTGAGGGATCATCCTTTGAAGACCCAGATCATCAGCTCCGGCCTGATCTGGGGGGTGGGGGACGTGGCAGCTCAGACAATTACTCACACCACTGCCAAGAGGCACAAGCTTCAGGTGGTTGTCTAATTCTTGAGAGGCTGTCCTAGTTCTGCTTATCTCTACCCTTTCTGGAACGTTGTTGATTGCAATTGGTCATTGAAGCGTGCGCGACATTTTTTGTGCATTTCGGATTGTTCTGTTGCTTAAGTCACTGGAATAAGTTAAGAGCAGGTGGGTACGTTACTGAGAAAGATCACTGATTCCTGCGCAAATTTTGGCGCATTTATGAGGACGATACCCAAGGCTTTCGGATGGTATAGCCCTCTCTCAGGAGAATACAGGAAGTGATTAAAAAAGCAGTATTGGTGGAGGGTTAGACCCTGCACGGCATGATTTCTGCTGCTGGAATGATATTTCATACAGGTGTTCATTTGGGGATTGAAATCGGTAGATTGAACGTAAGAGGTTCTGTTATTATGGCTGTAGATGAAGTTTTCTTGTAGAAGGGATTGTAGTAGTGGGCTTGACAAGAATACAACCTGCTATATGGACGAGATGTTCTTACCTTATGCAGCTGAGAATCAGTTTTGTGCTTCGGAATATTTGCCCCAATCTATGTTTGGACGGGGTGTTTTGGTTGAGGTGGTTTATTCTCTTGAGATGCTAATCTAATTGCTTGGGGCTTCGTTCCATCTTTACTTTAGATATGGACCCGAGATCGTGTGAAATTCCAATGACTCCCTATCTTTGTTTAGGATAGGAACCCTAGATTACGTGAACCAACAAGAGAAGTCCACCATAACAATTTCACTCATTCAGATATACATGTACGTAGTTGCACATATTTTGAGTAAAGCCCTTACAGTTGAAGCTTCTTTTGTAGCCGATACTTGTAATACTTGATCCATAAGTTTCTGCATTTCCAATTTTAACTGCTGGTGATGCACTAGCCTCCTGGGGCTGCCTTTGCATGAAATGGGTGATTTCCTTTGGCAGCAGCTCCTCATCACTATTGTATTCACTAGTTTCAAACTAATTGGTTTAATCTTGCTGCTATCACTTGCATGTCTACATTCTGTTGGATTACTTGATGCAAGCCTTTTACCTAGTTATCTTTCTTTTTAGGATGATAAAGAGGAATTGAAGTTAAATTGGAGAAGAGTTGCTGCTACCAGCTTGTTTGGGCTTGGATTTGTTGGACCTGTTGGCCATTATTGGTATTTGTCCCTCTTGCAGTGATTGCTGGCTGCTTATTGATGAAACAACTAACTTAGCTCTTATAGTAATTTCTCATTATGTTTATGTGTGGATTATGTACTTTCTTTTTCCAGCTTCCCTACTAGTTTAGTGTTTCTCTTCCTTTTAGATACTCATATGACCTAGCTTAATGTCTAGTAGTTCAGTAAGTCACAATATATTTTTTTATATGTTTGCTTATATTTTTTTGCTTTGAACAGGTATGAAGGTTTAGACCGGCTAATAAGGCTGCGGTTTCAAATGCAGCCAAATTCCCTGCAGTTCGTCACTTCCAAAGTAGCACTTGATGGGTTCATCTTTGGGCCATTGGATTTACTTGTGTTTTTCAGTTACATGGGATTTTCTACTGGAAAGAGTGTTCCACAAATTAAAGAAGACGTGAGGAGGGACTTTATTCCTGCCTTCGTTCTTGAAGGAGCTATATGGCCGATTGTCCAAGTCGCTAATTTCCGATATGTACCGGTCAGGTACCAACTCCTGTATGTTAACACCTTCTGCTTGTTAGATAGCTGTTTATTGTCATGGATCGAACAACAAGAGGATGCTCCATGGAAGAAGTGGTTGACTTCTTGTATACCCCTGAATGGTAAGAAAGGCCATGGTGGGTGATATATAAAAGATATCAAATCATCCCTATTTTTTTGGGCTACTGTTTATGGCCACAACTATATATGCCTGGGAACAGGAGAACTGCCGAGGTTTCCAATAAATTCCAACTACATTGAAAGTTGAGAAAAATCTGAGGCATCAGAAGAGATGAGATTTGTAATTGTCAATGGGTTTTGACATTTCATTGTTGAATAGGAAGGGATATTCATACGCTGTACATTGTCTTTCGAAATTCAAAGCTCAGAATTTACTGCTTTGCTAGCACTCTTCAACTACTTGTTCTAATGTTCAGCTGCAGAGATAAGATCTCTATTTTACTGGGAGAATTTTTCTCGGAATTGAGAATTCCTTTTGGATTCTACTTATTGCTGCTTATTTCTTGTACTTACGAGGTAAAATCTAAATCGGAACAAGCCAAGTCTCAGTGACCGAGCTTGTTCTTTACTAAGGATGCGCTTATGTTGTGTTGTGAGCCTCATGTTGCATCCATGGCGCATCATTTGGATGTCTCAGATGGTCCAGACTTTGCTGTGTAAGAAGTGCTAAAGTTCATCATTCTTGGTCGGTTGTTTTCGATCTGCCTTGATATGGACATCACTTAATGAAGTAAAATTTCAGCCATTTCTCCTCCTTTTTCAACAGACGATCTTTCGCATGATTGAAAGATGCAACCCTGCTATAAATATCAAATATACGCAGGAATGCATCAGAGTCTTCTACCTAATGTGCTGAAGCTAACGCATGAAATTTCCATAAGATCGACCCATAGACAAACCCGAGATTATTTTCTTCGAAAATTGTGGGCCATCAGAACAGGAAGTGGCTTCCGGGAAACGGGGTTGGATTTGGACTCCTACCACTAAATAACCACCCGAGTTTCTCCAAATCAAAATGATGGAACCTTGGGGAATCCAAGTCGAAACAACATTAAGAATATTTTCAGCAGAATAACTTTTGCACTCCCTCAGCAGATGGTTCGCTAATACAACGAGGGATAAGTAATTCGAACATTCACATCCAGATCATCAACGTTTGGGCTCGATTCGAGTTTTTATCGAGTTACTGTAGTCGAATACACAAAAATCCTCTGACCCGCAAAATATGATGGTTGCCAGTGACAGCAATATCATCTACTTGCAGTGATTTCATCTTGTGTGGTAAGCTTCGCTGCTAGAACAGGAAGGATAGAGGCCGTATTCGCTCGTGTTATCACTCCGCTGGCTTAGTCCGTGCTCGGGACTGGTCAGTGCCATGGTGAGTCTCTTTATGTCCAACGAACTGTACAGCCTACTGTGTCCCGGCGTGCTTCCTTCTTCATGATCTGTCAGCGGTTCGTTTTCCTCCAGCGCCCGGACGATCTGCTCGAGATTGAAATGACTTCGAGAACATGAGCATCCATTAATTCTCAAGCACAGGTAACGCATACTATTGCCGTTCCTTTTCAGAGTAGTTGACAGTAAACGTATTCTCATCTAGCGGTCATAGGAGAGATCCTGCCAGTTAGCATGGAGAGAAGAAGACAAGGAGATTAACCTGGCTCATTCGAGGCCGAAGCCATGCCGAGTGTCGGATGCAGGCAGCAGCGCACTCGATCATTCTCGTCATCTGGTTTGAGTCGTAATTATCCTTGAGCCTCGGATCAACGATGTGATCGAGATCGCCTGTCTCGATGGCCCGTCCCAGCAACGGCCTCGCCTGTCACAGTTGCATCAAGCATTGACGTGTTAATGCAGGGACTATCACTGATCAAGATTACATGGGTAACTTTACGCGATACTGTCTCGTTCGATTTAATCCATGCACCAGATTGTAGAAATTTACAGTGCGTTGAAGTTTGAGTCGGGTCTGTCCAAGAACCGTTGAGTGGATTTCTACAGTTTTTCAAGGTTTGATGATCCATTACATTAACTCTTGTGCTCACAGTGAGTTCCCTCCTTTGAATCCGAGACCCAAAAGAAATATTTAAAAAAAAGGTTGAAGGAAGAAAAAGGAAAATCTATAAGAGAATGGGATGAAGGACACACTAACCCAATCAACTAAGGCCTCGTTCATCATGGACTCTGTTCTGCTTATAGGAGGCCTTCCACTGATGAGCTCCAAGAGCATGATGCCATGTGAATACACATCAGACTTTTCCGTTAATTTCCCACTCGACGCATACTCAGGAGCCAAGTACCTGTAAGAAAGATCTAATTGGTTTTCTGGTGTCGAAAAATGGGGTGGTCTCTTTCACCCAAATTCAGTAGAATCTGCACATCTCTTTGGAGAAGGATTGATTTCTTACCCGAAAGTTCCTACAACTCTTGTGGAGATGTGAGTGATGTGGGAATTAGTATCTGAGAAGAACTTAGCTAGCCCGAAATCTGAAACCTGCAAAGGCAAACTCGGTGAAGATGTGGCTGAAACAAACGGTTGCAGCAGTAACTCGATCTTAAGGGAAACGTATCTGGGTGACAATAGCGTGAATTATTTGTACCTTTGCCTCAAACTTAAAGTCAAGAAGAATGTTAGCTGCTTTTATATCGCGGTGGATAATAGTCGGGCTGCCTGCCATTCATATCAGAACCTCATCAGCTCGATAAAGCTCATGCTGCCAAGGCTAAGCATTGGGGTCAAAACCTTTTCAGTTGTTGAGGAACTTTATTTGAATCGAAAAACTTACAATCCTCGTGAAGGTATGCCAGTCCTTTTGCCGATCCAATTGCGATCCTAAGTCGGGTTGCCCAGTCCATGACCGGTCGCCCATCCCCTACAACCGCAGAAGATCCATATCAAGATATTGAGCTGAATCCAGCACTATGACAATGATCTGCCTAGAGAACCATTTTCCTGTTCTGATATGGATATTAGGTAACAAGTGATCAAAAGTTTACCATGTAAGTGGAATTCCAAGGTTTTGTTTGGTACAAACTCATACACGAGGAACCTCGCCGACCCCGTGATGCAGTACCCAAGCAATGTGACGAGGTGTTTGTGGTGGACACGGCTGATTGTCTCGAGCTCTGCTTGGAATTCGCGCTCGCCCTGTTGGCTCCCAATCTTCAGCTGCTTCACGGCGATCTCTTTGCTGCTTGGGAGGACCCCCTTGTGCACGTAGCCGAACCCGCCTTCTCCTAGGAGGTTCGACTCCGAGAAGTCCTTGGTGGCTTGCACCAGTTCATCGTATGTAAAACTGCCGCTCGAGAAGCTGAGCAGCGAGGCAGGTCCACCTGGTGGATCCCCTGATGATGTCATGGTGATGGGACGGGACTTTGGAGGGGGAACATTGTTGTTCTTGGAATGGACAGCATCACATTCATCTTCTATCACTGAAAGCAAAAGTTAAATAAATGGCTTCTTTGAATGATCAAAATCAAACTGATAACTAGAAAACACAATTTACTTTTGACCAAAATAATTAAAAAAAAAAGAATATACCGTTCAGCATTTGCCAAGGCCCTGATCTGGTTATACAATTTTTTCATGTTCCCCTGGAAAACAGTGGGAAGTGCGGGACGAACCTTTCCCAGACAATGCAGGGCAAGGTCTTCCAGGAAATGCGACTTTTCAGGAAACGGGTTCTATGGTTATGCTATCAAGATGGGAATAAGAATTAAGTTCGTTGAAGAATTCGGCTTCTTTCGGTGAGCTTTCGACCAAACTAAGGTGACAAGAGTGGAAACATAGGAAACAATGTTCAAGGAAAATATTATTGAGAAGGAAAACGGTTTCTGGGAAACAATTAAGCTTCTCGCGAATAAGTGCAGTAGTGCACTGCTCTCATTCTTACCTTTTATTCCTGAGGATTGTGTCCCGTAATGATCATTTTCGTGATTACTCTTCACTTGTTTTCCCTTTCCCCTGCAGCAGATGAACCACAGGAGAACAAAAATCACAAGCAGAAGGGCACCGCCAACGCCAAGCCCAGCAATCAGGCCTGCTGATAGGTGGGATTTGCCGGCTGTGCCTTGACCAGCTTGACCTGATTCGACAGTCACTGGCAGGCTACCGTTCAGCAACCCCGGACTCAATGGCGGAGAAGTCTGAGTTGCCGGCGGCGGCAGGGACATCTCAGGAAAGAAGGGCTCATCAGAACTTGGGGAGGTTGGTGTGGTTGTAGACGGAGATACCGGAGTAGGCGTTGCTGGTGGAGTCTGTCAAAGGTTAGGAAAAGCGAATAACTAAGACTGTTTTACAAAAATGGACGCATCTGGGAAATCTGTATCCAGTTTCCATTCCATATCCGGCTCCAGATGGAAAAAGAACGAGTAAGATCTGAAGGAAGACTACTGCATAAAAATATCCCAAAGGGGCAAAAGCATATGTAGGTAATGTTCATACGACTAGACAGTGCATATAAGGTTTGACAGTTTACCAAAGAAGATGCTGGAGACAGTGGATCAGTTGGCAATGGCTTTATCTGAGGCTCATCTGGTGTCGATGGTGTGGATGGAAATGGAGCTGAATGGTGTCTTCTCCAAGGCTCCGCTGGAGGCAATGACTTTGGAGAGTGTTTCCGAGGCAATGTTGGTTTCTTCCCCCGTGGGGCTGATGGAGTAGGGGTGACAATACTTCGAGATGCCTCTGGTGGTGGAGAATTCACCAGAATTGGGGGTGCTGTAGTGGAGGCCGGTGGCGGAGCTACTACTGTTGGAGCTGGTGATGAGGTGACCGGTGGTGCGGGAGCCGGATTTTCATCAGCCGGCGCTGACGGTGGAAATGCTGACAGAAGCGGCGGATCCACCACTGGCACTGGTGAAGGAGCAGGAGGGGTCAGTGACTGTGAAGGGAGAGGAGGCAGTGGAGCTGGAGGGGTTGGGTTTATCGTCGGGCTCAGATCGGGGAGAGGAGTGGCAGCCAGTCCTGACGGTGGGAGCAGGTCCGCCGGCGGCAGTTCCGGCGAGGAAGGAGATATCACGGGAGACGGGAAAGACATTGGTAACGTGGATAGAGGCTCTACGGACTTGGCTCTCTGTGTGTCTCATTCCAATCCATAATGGATGTCAGTTGGCTTGATTTGGGAGGAGGTTGAAATTCTGCTGGGAATCGAACTTTAATCAAAATATAAAATTTAAATTTTGTAAATTCAGAATCTCTATTAATCAATCTTTTATTAAATTTCTAAATATACCGTGGATTTAGGAAGGAATGCCCGTGAGCATGAACAGGACAAGGAGTGAATACGTCTAGGGTGTCTTCTCCAACGAACACCAACTAACAAATTGACACTGTCAAGCTTGTCCTTTGTCTGTCTTTGGATTCCGAGGTTTCAGTATAAGAAAAACAAAAAGAAAAAGGGACAAAAAAAAGGCACCATTAGCTACAATTACGGGTGTCAATGTGTCATGTGAGTCAGGATCCCACTCTTCGTGATGATGACCCTGATCCATGAAATGATGAAGTTCAGAATCTTTTAGTTTCGGATCAAGAGTGAGTGCAATCACAGAACCTCACCTGCCGTGCTCTTCCATCGACCGTGAAGTAGTTCTTCATTCAGTTCACATCCATAAATATGCCCAACAAGTAAGTAATAAGTGGAAGTTGTGCCGTGATCGTGCGTGACCGAACAGCTCTGGGACAATGCTCGAGCCTTGTGAAGGTAACATATCATCAGCAAGCCTTAATTTTTCTGGAGTTCGGCTCTTATCCGAGGTCCAGAAGCAGCAGCCTTGAAAGTACTCGTTTTTCACGTAAAGCCGGACACGCACCCACATGGTGATAGGTTCGACACTGCCCGAAATCTGAAACGGCAAAGAGGGGCAGATCCTCTCTTCTTTTTAACCATTGCTAGATTGATTTGAAGTCATTCAACTTCCATCGTGCTGTGTGGGGCCACGCGGAAAGTGAAAAACCACTGAAAGCAAGCGCCATGTGCTCTCTCCTTGTCGTGCTCGGGACACGGTTTCAGATTGACAATGGCATCATTGGCTATTATGGGTTTACCATGTGAATTTCCAAGCCCATCCAATCTCGACAACTCGAGCCCGTGACTTGGAACTCAACATGCCAAAAGTAACGTCAAATAGAATAAAATGTCCGTGGGGCATGAGGAAAAATCTCAGCCCGATAAATACATAAATGCAGTTGGGTAAAGTCCTCAGTATTGTGATCCATCCAGCTCAACACAGCCACCCTGCATGTTGTCTAGCACTTACCCTATATGCACCTTTCATATGTGCTGTTTTTCTCATTTACAGAAAATGCTAAATAGAGAAAGAGATTTCGCATAGCACATCCTTTTTAACTTAATAAAGTCGAAATTGTAATTTCGACTTTCGATATCATTTTATTTCCTTATTTTCTTATTTCTTTTTATATTTATAATCATCCCATATAACCCAAAAAAAAGAAAGAAAATACTAAATAAGATCACTTACACATTAGAAACATAGAAATATAATATGTGAATATAACATCATTTATTAATTTAAACTTTTAGATAAATTTAATGTGATATTTTATCAGTATATTATAATATATATATATATATACATATATATGAATGTAGAGGGTAGTACATAGGGATGGCATGTGGAAGCATGGGCACCAGCTAGTTAGCATTAGTAGGGAGATAGTAGGAAGGTGTTTCTTCGAGAAAGTGAAGAAAGAAAAAATGTGGAGTTCACATGATTGGCAATTGAATTCTTGTTTGTATTCATCGGGCAGCACTTTTGTCAGGGAATCCCCCTCCCGAATACTATACAAACCGAATAAGTACAAGTGAGGCAGTTGCTGATTGAGCACTGTAATGTTCTTTCTGTAAGGACAAAAAATAACAGCTCATATTCTTATTATTGCTATCATTTTCCATGTAAAAAATGACCATTTTCTTCATGGATTCCGATTACCGAAAATGGTTTACTGTCCCTTCTACTAAAGTAGGTTCTCAGGGTGGTTCGAAGGACGGACACCGTGGAAAAAATGGCCAATATAGAGTCTCCATGACTGGGGCCAATCTTTCCATCGAGCTGATGATCATTCTTGCGGCTGACTCACCACATTTCAGGTTTCATTAGGTCAGCAGATAAGAAAAAGATTAACGAATCGACCAAGAGTGCATGACCGACCCTTAAATATATTAGTGGAAGTTCGAAGCCCTCTAGCTGCTACATATACGGGAAACGGATTGCCTCGGCTGGTGAAGGTGCCGTGAACGGTGATCCCTCCATGGAACGAGCAATGCTAAATTCCGAAGTTCTTGAGCACATATGGGAACCGAAGCCTAGCCCATGCAATCCATCCGTGCAATGACTAACCGCAAGTATTGGGCTCTAGAGTCCTTGGGCCATCAATTTCCACGGATGCCTTCGGATAGATGACATGCAATTCATTTACTTCGGTTGTACGTTTCCTTTTTTTCTTCCCCCCTCCCATTCTTTTAGTTGATCACAAGATGTCCTCGATGTATTAGCTGAAACTGAACCCCAGCTTGGTCTTAGCTACGAGGTGCTCAGGTAGTAGACCTGTCAGGTAAATCTCACTTATGTTAAGTGCGGTTTGCCAATTATACAACGCTCTTGTACTATGGCCATCCTTTCAGGCAGGGTCTGCATGGAATGTATTGATGGACCATTAATCTCAAGGCTCAAGCCCTTATTCCTTTGTTCATTAGTATGACCGACATGGGCACCCAAGAATAAGAGACCAATACGAGAGGGAGTTGTGCTTAATCTCGTTTATTTAATGTGAGAAGGGACCAACCCATCAACGTTGATCATACCTGCTTACTTGGGCCCGACTTCCGGTTGGGTTCGAATAACAAGTATAATTGTAAATCTCTCACTACTTTCCATTTGTGCACTGATGAGTTCGGGTTGATGTAGAGCCGTCTTGAGCCGGAAACTTTTGGATTTCATTCACCTTGGGCTGATCGAGTACTGATAATTCCCGTGTTGCGTGAAGTTACTAGAATATCTCATGTTCGGTTCAGCAGGTATCGGGTATGGGACCATAGAATGTACTTTCTCCAACATCACAAACACATTACTGAAGCAACTTCTTGTTTCTTAGTTAAATTCTAGAAACAGATCTTATCTTCCAAAGGCAGCAGAGATATGGTAACATAATGAGTCAAACCTCGGCCGAAAAAGCAAGAAATTCAACGGGATGATACCGAGGTAAAATGAATTCGGGAAGATCGTATCATGTCGTAGCAGTAGTTCGACACCAGGTGATGGATAAACCAAAGAAGTGAGCCTCTAAGTAAACCAAATTAGAAGCCGTTGAGCCAACCCAAATTAGCATACTTTTCAATTTTTAAAATCGTATAATTACATCTACAATACTACCATTCTCGAACTAATTAAAGACTTTTAAGTGAAGAAATTAATTGTGAGGAGAGTGTACCTGACTCTGATACGAAAGAGAGAAGGGATGAATTCATTGCCATGTAAAAGCAATGATATAATATATGCATGTATATATATCCCCAATGCAATAAAGCATGTATTAACACTAAAATTATCATCCGCATGCAACATCATTCCAAAAACGAGTGAAAAGAATCGTACTTCCTTAGTAGGATCTCGAATGTCTGGTGGGCAAATTGCATGCTCCCCTGGGTGGGTACAGAGTGGAATCGTTTGGCGTTATGAACGGAGACTTGTTTATTTCGTCGTTTCTGAGTGATGCTCATTCGTGGGATCCTCGCCGGCCCTCGAATCTTTGCAACATCATGCGCTATAATTTCCCCTTTCTGAGATTCCAGTGAATTTCATTTCCATTTCCATTTGTTTCCAATCAGAGGGAAAGGGACGCGACAAGGTTTCATTTCGATGGGAAGGAGAGGCAATCATGTTGGGAGTCCCAAAGCAAAAAAAGAAAAAGAAAAAAAGAAGCCATATTGAGAAAAAAAAGGGGACACCGGCCAATAGAGGGGGATAGATATGACGGAAGATTTTTGACCATTCACGGGAGCCAAAGGCTCAACTTGTAGTGCAAAGTGCAAACAATAACAAAGGCAAATACAAATTAATGGATTCATTCCTTTTGGGATCGTGAGGAAAAAGAGCACCTCACGAGTCCTTTAGCCAGAGGAAGAAGGGAAGATGGTATCTTTGCGAGCTGGCAACGAGACACTATATTCCCCTCGAAAAGATATGACAGCTCTGATCTTCATTCGGAGAATTTTTTTTAAAAAAATAATTGATTTATATGTTTCCTCTAATCAAGTCAAACTTTTATAAGTTCATTGTAAAATTTACGTTAAACCCTTAAAATCGCAACCGACCCGCTGACTTGTCTAGCATTCTGTTTAGCTTTGCTCACATGCAACACGAACACTTTCGAGAAATAAAAATATAAATTGCATAATATGTATATCTTTCCGATTTCAAGAAAAGAAACCCACAACCTAAAAGGATGATATCAAGGAAAAAAAGGATAACGTGGTATAAAAATCCCACAAATCAGAAATTAAGGTAAGTACTTTTTGATTTCGTATACCGACCGCTTTGTCAACTAGGCCAATCCTCTCAGGATACATGCCTTTGTATAATGTGTCCTTTGTCCGTCACACACAAAGATATAAATGGAGGGGGGATACAGCCAAAAACTCCTTCGAGTGAGCAATGAGGAAGATAGTGGTTACAATATTCTTCTGCTGAATTGGCAAAGATAAAAGGAAAACAAAAAACAAAAAACAGAAAACAAAAAGCTTCACCAGCGCTTCACGCTCACCTCTTAATGGAAAAAAGATGGATGACAGACGCTCTTCTCATATTTACACTCAAGTTTTCTGCAGGACCATATAGGAAAGGTGCACGCCTGAGAGATCACTATATATATATATATATATATATAAAGCACACTCGTCGGCAGATGAGTGAAGAGCCTAGTGATGATTGAAAGAAGATATCACATGTTTACTGCAGTATAGTGGTGGTCCTAGCAGATCATGTAGACAACACGAGAGCGTGTCTGTGTTTGAAATTATTGGTTAGACCGGGTTCAAAGATGCATACGGTCAAATATTGAGCGTATAGAAAAGGAAATGCGAG
The DNA here is from genome assembly GCA_900174645.1 of Sonneratia alba. Lineage (NCBI taxonomy): Eukaryota > Viridiplantae > Streptophyta > Magnoliopsida > Myrtales > Lythraceae > Sonneratia > Sonneratia alba. The sequence continues at coordinate 1,152,635 of FWPY01000001.1, read as the reverse complement.
GATATCGTTCCACATCAGACAGAAGAAAAAGCGTATATATTATCTACAACAACAATCTTCATAGTTGATATCGATCATACACCGATGGAGGATATCGGTTCTTTCATATTATCTCTTAACGATGAAACTTGTGCCCTGGCATTTAATTGAACTCCTTCGTCTGCCTATCAAGCGAGTTATGACTGATCAACCGGGAATAACTAATTTTAGAAACGCCCGACAGAATCAAATAACCTTACGTGATCAGACATATAAGATTGTTCAGAAGAGACCAACCAAAAAGCTTGAAACACTCATTACGGTAACCCTTGGAAAGTCTGGAACTCACCCTGCTTCGTTCGAGCTAAGCAAGCAAGCATGCATGCCAACCGGGGCATGCAGCGGGGGACTCAAGAGTCGGTTTTGTCCCATCCGCTACGACCGACTACAGGGCGAAAGGGAGATAGATGTTACAGCTAGTCACAAACGCCATCAGCTCTCGGCCGACTTCAAAAGCACCTCTAACTGATAATTCTTCTCTTCTAATCGTCATAGCTAGACTCATATATTGGTATCGGTTTTTCTAGCTGCCTAAATTGTTTTCGCTTCTCGCAAATGCACATCACTCGTGGACCGTGGAATGTATAGAAAGTAACCCCTACGCACTGACAAAGCAAGGGGCCACTTGGACCCGTGCCCTTCCCATTGCACGACTGAATAAAGCTACACGTTTCCCTGGAGGCGTGGATGTTGAGGGACCATCTCAAGCTTGGGACAATGAACTTTCCCCCGTGCTCGGGAATGGGTTCCCTGTGCAGAAATAATTGCTTTTAAGTTAATCTAAAATAAAGAAAGATTGTTGTTCTGATTTCTGTAGATGAAAAATGGTTTGAATGTTTCAACAATTGCATTAACCTGCTTGAGCGCATGTCCCAGCCGGTTCAAACTTGGTGAGTTAGAGAGGGATTCAATGGCTGACCTGACTAGAACTTACATCGGTGAGAATCCAACGAAACTCGAGGCCCACAAGTAACCGTACCAACAAGGAACTCAGCTTCATCAATAGTGCGCCTGTATCTAATGTATATCCATATCCAATCGACCTCAACCTTCAATGTCATATTAAACTTGGATAGATGTTTTGTAGGAATTATTCCTCCCGACCGGTTCAATTATTGTGGTCTGAATACCAAGTCTGACACACAGACACTCTTTCATCTCTTTTTTATTTTAGCGAATACAATCCCACTTGTGGAAAATTTTGACTAAATCTAAATTTAAATTTGATCAACTCATCGAACCTTAAAATCATTCGAACCATATCAACAAATCCGTGTAGCTTAGTTATTTTCTTTTGAGGGCCCTCGTGAGATTGAGCTTCCTGGAAGAGAAAGAAAGGAAAATGAAACTATAAATAAATAAATAAATATATATCCCAATTTTGGATGCATTAGGCTCGATCTTTTTCTTATCAACAAGGCCATGAAAGAAACTTGCACATAAAATAAAATGTTTCTTAAAAAAATGCATTTATATCCGTTTAGATCCACTTAGTTTTTTTTTCAGAGAGATAAAATGATATATATATATATAATTATGGGTCGAAATAAAGGGAAAAAAAAATCTTTGCCTAGATCATGAAGAAATTTTCATAATTCATATTCATTTACCCGAATAAATTAATACTCTTTACTAATAATATATATTATTTTAACATTCATAATTATTGAATCTAAGGATATCTTTTACGGGTACTCCAATTAAGAATTGGCCCAATACGGACAATCTCGACAAACATTCTTTGCCAGATCAAGCAGAAAATACACACAATTGACAAGAAAAGTACCACTGACGTACATCCCATGCAACAACTCTGTCATCACTTACTCTTTTGCTCATGAATTTCTGTCCGTCCGTTGTGATTTAGACCTTGATGAGCTCATTAAATTCGAATTTAAATTAGTATGTATATACATATATATTATATCAAACAGTGGAGAATTGAAAAAAAAATAGGTGAGATAATTTCTCGTTGACTGCAGACTGCCCACCGTCGGATTGATCTCTGCGCTGATGTTGACTCTGCCAGCCAATTACTGCGAAGTGGGGGAGAGAGGGATTAATTAGGTGGGTGGTCCTGACGATAAGATGTGAGCATCAGGACCGTTAATAGTTACTCAATTTTCCATCTGGACCACATGATTTAATTCCGCAAGGGGTAGTCTACTGTGCCGGCCCCACTCAAATCGCATGGTCCTGGCCCGTGGCCATGTGCGCCACGTGTACGCACTGATACTCTATCGGGGAGATGGGCCCGGTTCCAGTTTCAAACAAACGTCGACGTTTCCGCTGGAGAAGCAAGAGTAAATGCATCAGCCAGTTGGAAGAACTAAAAACGATCGGCATATGCGCATTCATTCGATAACATCTAAAAACCCACGGATTCTTTCTGCTCTATGGGTTTAAAAGCAAACCAGAAATGGAGAACCTCAGTGGTGGTGAAGATGGAGAGAAATAAACAGTAATATTTATTAATTTCATATTAAGAGCGATTGTATCAAATTAAATAGTTTTTGATACATGCATATGCCATGCTCGCAATCTTTGTCAAAGAAAATGCCATCTACATCTCGAAGCGTGAAAAATAAGCCAACAAGCACATACGTGAAGACAAAGTGTTTGAATTCCACGATCAGACATGACACGAGATAAACTCGGAACGTGAAAGGATAGTTTGGAGAGAGTCCCGGGATCACGAACTTCCTACTTATTGATTGATTTCTCGACTTCCTTGACGCGGCCGTCTCCCTGGTCGGTCACAAAGTCTCGTGCCGATGCTTATCACGAGCTAGTGGACGAGAAGCGAACCAGCGTAGCAAGGACCACCCTAGCACGCCTAAAAACTCAAATTGCATGCGAGAGGAGGAGCATCGCTGCATTAAATTATCAGAGAGGCTCTTGAAAGTTCATCTTGCCCAACACAAACGAGGCCCTTAGGACAGTTCATTAGACCTAATTCAATTCACTACCCTTTTTCCACCTGATCTTTAGGCCCGCCTTTACCGACTGAGGTTTGCTATAAGCTTCCTCTCTGTTTTTTTTTTTTCCCTTTCAAATCTCTCTTCCTCTGAGTCTCGTTTTCCTACTTTATTGTTTTCGGGCTAAGATGATGTAATTCATTGGTGCTGCTAACCCGAGCGTGGTTCTTGTGTCGGAACATGACCCGTGTATATGTGCTCGTAAAACTACTAATGGCTCGATTCATTGCAGGGTAGCTAGATGAAGCATGGTTGGCCTCTTCTTTACGTACAATTTGGGATCAAGATCAATGCGAATTGGTGGTTTTAGGGGATAAATATTGGTATCAGATAACTGAGTTGAGAGCACCTTTTACTAGGGCTCTTGCATTGTTCTCTTACCAAATAAGATGTTTTCCTCTTTACGGATCCTAACTCCCCCAACTAATCAGTGTGAGCCAAATCTGATCGTCGGATCACATTAGTGCAAAGATAATCCCATGAATCTTTACCATTGGTTGCACGTAATATCTCTAGCAATTTAAATATACACGTATGAATTATGAGAATATTTAAAGTTTATTCAATCTTTTTTTTTTATTTTCACACATCACTTCTTATTCAAAAATTCAATAAATCTTCACCGATATAAATTCGAGTCAGATCGATTTGGCATGGATTTCCCCTGCATTTGCACTCTTCTATAGTACTTTTTCCTTGGCGGTCTGCATGCTGAAAGTGATTGCCCTGGCTTCACCTTGCAGAGGAGATGGGCTGTCTCCTTTCAACTTAAAAATGTAAAATTATCCATTGAATATGGTTACCTGCATGCTTGGTGATGAAATTTAGGATCTCTCCAAAGTCTGGGCAAGCTGAACGTAGTGTCAAATCATCTACACTGAGGTGTATGCACACATGAATTTATGGGCTGTGGCTATGGTATGATTAGATTTTAATTAATTATGAAGATTCTGTATATAAAATAGTATAAATTGAAAATGTTAATACTTTTTACTTTAAAAAAATTCATGAATTAGCTTATATATCATTTGATCTAATAACTGCTAGAAAGAATCATGACACTGAGGTGAAATCATCATACATTTGTCGAAGCTGACATATGTGCCGTTGAAAAGAAAAAAAAAACAATGAACCCCGCACAGTTGTTCTGGGTGCCCGACATGCTAAGTGCAGCCCTTTGGGTCTAGTCTAAGGCATTTCAAGAATAGCTCGAGTTCTGAACGCGATAAGGTCATTAAGCGGAGGAAAATTAGTCAATAAATGCAAGAGGGTGGTTGATGGAAATAAATTAAGGCCCAAAATTGTGGTAGGGGTTAAACGTGGAGATACCCAATTAGGGATTCAATGGGCCACACAGCTGTCTCTCTTTTAAGTTAAACCCATTGATGTTGATCTCTTAACTCCAACAATTTTTCGGTAATCCTATCAAATCCCATCGGCACGACACAATATCTGCATGATTGCACAATACACAGATGGATGACCGCTTGAAAGGTGAACGGCGAAGCAAACGTTCTTTTATTGATTTTTTCACGTCGTATCGTTACGAGGAAACGATTATTTTAGGATCCGTTCGAAAAATAAATAAATAAATGTACACAGACAAATAGAGAGTGTGTTTGTGTGTTTGGTGTTGGTTGACCTGTCATTGTTAATGGGCTCCCTAGATTCGATCTGTGTGTGCGGTCGGAATAAACCCTACAACTAAAGACTGCCTCCAAGTCATGTGGAAATTATATATTTTATTTTATTTTATTTATTTGTAGAAAAATATAATAAATATAAACACATCTTGATCATACTCGCACGTACATATATATATGTGTGTGTGTGTGTGCATGAATTGTCAAGATCTCAATATTCCCTTTTATTCCATTTCTAGTACACGACAGGAGAGGAATCATTGTGTATGGATGGATGCACAAACTGCACATGCTGCCCATGACAAGCATGGAAGGAGATTCCCTTATTTTCTTTTCTTTTCTTCTTTTTTTTCACCTTTTCTTTTCCAATTTGAAGATTCTTTAAATGGAAAATTTCACTTCCACCACTAATACATACATACATACATATGTAACTCTAATTAATTAAACGTGATGAAATAAGTGATCAATTGAAAAGTTTTTACTTGAGTATTTAAAATTAGTCTAAAATTAAAATTAATATCTTTACTATCAACAATAATAAATCATACTAATGCATAATTGCCATATAATTTTTTAAGTAAAATCTCACGTTTAGATATTAGATATTATAAATGAAGATCATTTATAACTAGAGAGTGTTTTTGTTCTCTCCTTAATAAGTTCTGAATAAGTGGATCGAACCTAAAATTGCTAAATATTCATAAATTTGCTTTTTGTAAGGGAATTGGTTTTATATGGATAATCTGAAATTTTTGGAAGAGAATTTCCTCCTATTAGATTGTATGTTTTATGGGTATTTCTTTATCTCTTTTTTTTTTCTGGGTCAAATTACGAAATCCTTACATGGATTTGGGCTAGTTGAAATAAATTAAATTTCAGAACTAGTAAATTCTGATAATTATCTAAGCCTTTATAGTCAAAATATCGGGAAAAAAAAAGCCAAGATCACATGCTGATTAGAAAGTCAAAAGGTTAATGCTAAATGTTAGGATTAGGGTAATAAAGTCAAATTTATATTTTTTTTCAAAACGAAAAAGTGAGTACTGTATATTTTGAATTAGCTGCAAATCTAATTAGAATTCAAAACAATGATGATTTGTGATCCTGCGGGGAATTCGGCACATTTTCAACTTCGATAATTCAGTTTACTTTAAATTTGAATTAATTATAATATATTAGATTATATGGATAATTAATAAAAAAAAACTATCAACTTTGAGTTAATTTAAAATTTTATCATGAACTTTTAATTTTGGATAAAATAATAAAGAACTTTTGATTTTAATAAACCATCTATCACCCGTTTAACATTTCGTACAATATATTGACGAACGTCCGAATAGCTGTGTTGTGTGTATGAAATGATGGAAATGTCCCATTTTTCTTCTTCGTGTAACAGCTTGAAGAGGTCAAAGGAGGCAAAATTGAGCATTAAATCAAACTTACACGTAGAACTCGGGACCACCGGCAATGGGACAACCGAGACCCAAAAAAAAATGCTTCTTAGTTCACTTAAAGACAACAAAAGATCACGAATTTGCACAACCCTTTCACTCCACCTCCGATCCTTCCACACCAAGGCTTCAACTCACAAACATTCAAAAGCACTATTCACACCGATGATCTTCTGCCCTATGCCATAAGTCTCTACCGATTAGTTTCATCCTAGGCTCTTCAGATGAGATTAGGGTTATTTTAGTCTTTCAATCCCTAACCACAAGGGCATTTAAGTCATTTCAGCTATTTTTAACGGCCATTAAGTATTATGTCAATGTTTTGGATAGTATGTTGAATGGGTGATAGATGATTTATCAAAATAAAAATTCGTGATTATTTTATATAAAATTGAAAGTTCATGGTAGAATTTTAAATTATTCCAAAATTCATAATTTTTTAATTAATTTTCCCTAGATTTTATATGTATAGTGCATACTGAAATAAAGATTTATCATCATATACATCTTCTTCCTAAGTGCTTTTATTTAAAAATTAAATACAAAATAAACTTATTTCTTTTATGGTAAAATTTTTTTCTTAATTTATATATAATGTTAAATATTTAATTTTTATCAATAAAATCTCGTATATCTTTTTGTTTCTCTTTTGATCTTGTTGGGTATAGCCTTTGGCATCTTTTATAATGAAGAGGGACAAAATTGTAAAATCCTTGGCCCGATTACTTCATGAAATTCAAAGTTCAATTATTAGAACAATTATTTTTTTATAGAAAAAAGGGGGTGGGATTAAACATATGACAATCGTGATAAACGTCAGCTCATCATGCAATAAGCACAAATCAATTGTGTTAATGCTGACCTACTGATATTCTCCATTAGAGAACTAATTTAATTATGGTAATGATTGCCCAAGCTCTGTACATAAAAGAAATCGATATTCGAGAACCCTTTTACTATTTTGTTATTTTCGACCCTTTTTTTGGTTCCATTTTTTTTCTTTTCAATGTTAATGATGTATTATAGCTAATAGAATTCTTGACTATCTTAACCAGTGTGTGGTTAGCTGATATAATTCGATGTCACTATCTCTTAACCTTTCTTTGGACGGATACAAGAGAAAAAAATGAATTTTTTTTGGTTATATATAAGACACATAATCCTAGAAATTGATCATAACAAAAATTAAATTTATACTCTCTTGATTATTCAGCCAAAAATGATATCACTACATCAAGTTCCTTTTCACTAGTGCTTAATTTTAATAAAAGGATATTCCATTGGTAGGATGTGCAATTGGCAGGAAATTATTTACGTTAGTTCTTAAAAAAATCCTTTATTTTCGAGCTGAGTGGATGTGGAAGTCATCATGAAAAAACCTTATAAAATAAAATTACAAAACTACTTATATAATCAAAATAATAAAAAAGGAGCGAATTTATAATCATAAGAGTATGGATCAGTGGAATATTTGGATATTAAATAGTGCATAGTAGCAGTATGTTTTTCCTCTTCCAACTTGAAGTGATTCAATTAAAATGGATTTTTTTATTTAAATAATAATAATAATAATAATAATAATAAAGAGGGATCATATCAAGAGAGAGTCCAAATCTAGAAATAGTGGGATAATTATTTCGACCATTGACAAATCAGTGGGACGATAAATGGACAAACTTTCACGACCGAACACATGCTCGTAGGGGCAATTACACACACTAAAGTTCTCTGCTTTCTCCTATTTTTATTGTTTGGTCGGCTGAGTTGTATATTCATGCTGTTAGTGTATGATTACAGAGAGATTTCAAAGAGGATTTCGTTGCTTGCCCATTCGAATTCCTCCAACCCCATTGTTAAACTTTCCACCGCCCATCAATTACGAACGTATAATGTCACAGTGGCTCCCATAAGAGGAAACTAGGTGACGTGAACATCGAGGCTTTAAAACCGAACCATCTGATCAAGTGAATGGGTCGCGTCCTGGAGGACGACGGCTCGTGAGTTCTATCCCTCCTTGAGTTGAGCACAAAGCTTTTGATCAGACAATTCACGCATACATGCCTACACTTACGAACTTCTATGAATTCATGGGTTTGGAAGATTTTTATGAGTTTATAAATGACGAATTTCTCGTCGTAAAGAAAGAAAAAAGGTGTGGAAAAGGGCTCCTTTGCATTCAATGGGCAGGCAAGTTTTTCAAGTGCTCTCCTGCGAACAAGGAGAGGAAGATAAGATAATCGATTGAGGTTTTAGAATTCTTGCAAGGTTAGAAAGGCTGACCGAGTCTCGGAGATTATCAAGCCGATACTGTATTAGATGATTCCGTCGGCCTCCCTCCTTTCCGAACTTCTGGTCGGAATGTCAGTACTTCGACGTTGAACTGAAAATGGAGCTTGGTATACCGACCTCAGCCCGTCCTTTACCTCTTCCTTCGAAACATGCACCAGTGGCCCCTTGACCAAATTTGACCGGAATAAAAAAAATAGAATTAATGTAATTCTAAGGACTTGAATAATCTATATAGTAAGTTTTTGGTATTTTTAGCTATAAATAAAAATAAAAATAAAAATATTCAGTTTAATGTGTGTATAACCAGGGCCTTATGAGATTGTCTGCATGCAATTAATATGATCTGCTGTGTTTTCAGATCGCATATATCTTATAATTACTGCCCTGAAAGCTGCACGTATTTATGTACATATATGACTGCATGATGGTGGTCCAATGTCTTCCTCCTAATGATTTGAAAGTGAAATAATTTCTCTATGGTACAATTCACAGACGCATTAAAAGAATTTTTAATTTAATTCACATCTGCAAGACTTGATGTTGGAGAATATTTGAGTTATAATAAATTAATAAGGGCAGTGTAATGGGAATTCGGCAATGACCTCTTTCTCATTTGAAATCAAATGGTTCGGGTTCGATTCTCAAGACCCTCTTCACATCCCTCGGTTCCATTCCTCAATTGTAGATTCAATTGGATCTATAACTCATAATTTTGACGGTGGTTAAATTTTTACCGAATTTATAATATCAAAATTCATATTCCCTTATTAAAGAGATTTTCTTTCAATTTTTTTAATGTTCAACATAATTCTAACAACTATCAATAATTCCCGAAAGAAATTTTGATGAAGTAATTTTTTTTTCAAAATTTCCAAAACGTACATAGAATATGTGGAAAACAACCAAAAATATGAGGATTTTTTTTTTTGGGTGCACTTGCATGACCAAGAGAAATATAACAAGAAGAATTTGGTAGTCTCTGTGCTCTCTCAACTCAAAAAAGAAAAAAGCCACAACAAAATCATATTATCAAAATGCTCCCCCAAAAAAAATTCATACCAAACACACCCCCTAATTAAAGCACCTCCTCGTCCTCCTCCCTAATTCAATCAATCTCCTTCTTCCACCATCTCTCTCTTTAACTTGATCTCTTCTAGGAAGAAGAAGGAAAAAAAAAGGGTCATACCTAATTAGAGAAAAATGGTAATGTACAGGAGGATGTACAAAGTGATATGATGAGGTCCCCCCACAAAATAAAAAGTAGCACCAAAAAATTATAAACCAACCCACTTGAATTTCCTCTCCATCACTTAGCTTCTGCCGCCCCAAATACACAATGAATGAAGGCAATCATCCATTATAAATGAAGGACACCTAATTAGAATTTATTTAAGTGAGATAGTGCTAGTATTAAATCTCACATATCTTCACTTAAATCAATTCCGACCAAGTGTTATCCATCCAAGACGGAGGAACCACACTCGCCCAATATTTGATCTATGAATTTGGTGCCACCATCGGTGAAAGATGAAAAAGGCACAGCTTCCATTGATAGAACTGACCTCACTCTCCCCATTTCTTCTTTGCCTTCCAACACTCTTTTCTCTTTTGCCTTTCCTCAATTGGAGGAGCACCGTCCTTGACACCATCAGCTTTGTGCCCATTGCATCTGATCAAGAAGACCATCAATGCGACCCCTCCAATCAAATTTTTTGTTTTTGGACTTTTTCTACCCCACAAGGTTGTTCCACTCCTCCTCCACACAATGAATTACGATTGTGGCAAAAGACTGTGCCCCATCTCACGTTGACACCGATCGATATCCTCTGCTATCCTCTTAGCATCCATTGAGGCGCCCAGAATTCCACGCTTTGTGAACCCTACAGCATACAATCCGCAGTCTCCTTTCCACCCGTTGGGGAATGGATGCCTTGGGAACCCATCTTTCTCGGAGAACATCTTCCCTTCCTAGATATTGATCAGTGGAGCTGATCTTCAGAACCAATCTTTGTGCATTTGGTCAAGTAATCCAAATTTAAGGAAGTTTATGGTATGTACCTTTAGCCAGGAAGGGACATTGCTCCTGTAACCAGTTGCCAAGATTATTGCATCAAAGTGCTCAACTTTTCCATTGACGAATTCCACGGAATGGCGCGCCAGACGCTTAATGCCTGGACTTACCTGCATCGACAATTGCCCATATTTCAGTCATTTATTATTATGCAATTCATAAAATTCATGCATAAAACACTATGGGCATTAAAGGGAGGTTCTTATCACAGAAAATAATAATAACCAAAGTCTTCACTGTTTACCAAGCAGGACATGTCTACAAAAATAAAAGGGAAAGAGAACGAAAAATTCTGGTAGTTAGGTAAAACTGTTTATCAAATAATAAGAAAAGTGGAAAGCACATTGTTACTATATTGGACGCATTTTATAATTGGATCCATCGAAATCTTAGTTGCAAAAGAGTGTCAAAAGGGGCAAAAAAAAAAAAAAAACAAGAACGAAGAAAAGAAGTGATGTGATATGTTATTATAGAGCAAGGTACCTTAATGTCACCACTTTTGATCTTAGCCAGCGTTCCCACGTCCAACACGGGTGTCTTCCCGTACAAGTTCTTGAGCTCGAGCGGGCCCAGAGTAGGCCGATGTAGACCGAATCGAGTTGTGTCGCCAAGCAAGACTCGAGACACCAGCAGCAGGAAACGGTCGACAAGTCTCATGGGGAACCACTTGAGCAACCACATGGACAGCCCAAAAGTCGATATCCCTAGCATCTCTCGTGGTAGGACGTGAACCTTCAAAAACACGAGAAAAAAAAAAAAGAAGGTTACACAGAAGGGTAAAACGTACCAAACCAAAGGTACTAAAAAGGAGAACCAGAAAGCAAAGATGAGTTGATGGGATGAACGGAACGGAAGGCTTTAGGGTTTGGTGTTGCTAGGAAGGGCCATATCATGAACCTCCCATATGCACAACTGAAAAGGCTGTTTTCCCAACCCCCAAAAGAGAACATCATAGGATGAGGAAAAACTACCTATTATTGATCAGAATTGCTTGTCCAAAAAAAAAAAAAACCATGGGAGAAAAAAAAACAGTAAATGGAGGTCCTATAGATAAATTATGAGAGTCACAATACTGCGCATGCTTGGAGATCCCAAGAAAGTGAAAGATAATATAATATTCTTAAGAAAAATACTTTTTTTTCCCTGAGCTTCTTTGTGTGGTGAAGTGTATTCTTCGAATCTTGAACCCACTACTCGCACATTCCAGCGTATAAAAAGCTGTTCATCCATACTCATGCTCAAAGATTCTTTATTTTTTTTCCTTGTGCCAAAAAAGTTAGTAATTTAATAACAAAAAAAAGGAAGATAGAAGGAACAAGAAATAAATGAATAGGAGGAATCTTACTCACAAAAATCAAATCAAATTTCACTAATTGTTTCTTTAAGGTTTTAAGGGCTTTTTAAATATTGCTTGCTAAGTGTTATCTTGCAAAACAACAAAGAAATCTATAAAGGGTCTCCGGGAGAATGATTAAATTGCCAAAAAAAAAAAAGGCATGGTTTTGCCAATAAGGATGGAGTGTGATTTATTCATCTAATCATCCTAAAATCTACATGGAAGCGACAAAGCAAAACCAAAACCCTATGAATTATGCTTTCTCTTTTCTTTCACCTTTGGCTTTGTTTAAAAAACAACCCATATTTCTCATGGCCTATACAAGATCGGAAAATTAACAAAAGGTGGAGGTACAGATGCACCTTAAGCAGCCGCTGAATTTTAGAGAAAGAAGGCTGAGGGAAAACTATTAGGGGAAAAAAAAGAAGAAGAAACAACTGTGGGAATTGAGGAAGATGAACAGATGAAAGATCTTGAATTAGGGTTTTAGTTGATAAAGAAAATCAAAACAGAAAAAAGGGGGCAATTTAATAGAGAAGAGTCCTCCTTACTGTGTCTCTGACGACCAAGGAAGGCGCAGCATTATGATTGCAAAGATCCAAACAGACTTCCATCCCTGAGTTCCCGCACCCAACCACCAAAACTCTTTTCCCTCTAAACTCCTCCCCGCTCTTAAATAGGCTCGTGTGCTTTATCGGGCCCCCGAAATCCTCCATCCCGTCGATCTCCGGCACAACAGCCTCCGCATTCTCTCCCGTGGCCACCACCAGCCACCTGCAGGCGTACCGGGTCACTGTTCCCTTCAGCCCCGCGCTCGTCACGGACCAGTACCCGAGCTTCGGGTCGTACTCCGCGCTGGATACTGTCTCGTTGAACCGGGGCTGGATGTCGAAGTTGCAGGCGTACGACTCCAGGTAGTCGATGAACTGCTGCTTGGTCGGGTAGGTTGGGTAGGTCGGCGGGAATCCCATGAGCGGGAGCTCGCAGAACTGCTTTGGGAGGTGGAGCCGGAGCCGGTCATACGTCTTGAGCTGCCAGAGCGACGCTATGCAATTCTCCCTCTCCAGGATTACACTCGAGATGCCCCTCTCCCGGAGGCAGGCGGCGGCAGCGAGGCCCGACGGCCCTGCTCCGACTATGACTGGCCCAGGGACACGGACGAGATTCCGCCAGTCGGGAGCACCCATCTTGCAGACGAAGTAGGGGTCGTGGAGCCGTTTCCCTTCTATTTCCCTCTGCCTGTCCATCAAACAGAGGCTGCTTGAGAGGTGTGCACCGCGAACACTTAACCCACTAATCTGTGCCAGCCGGTTCTTCAACCCCTTCCTTTTGACCTCTGTCCTCCAACTGTCTATCCCTTCTTGTGATGGAGATATATATCTTTATCCTCTTAATCAAACAATGAATCTCTGAGGCACCCCGGAAGTCTAGGCCCTGAAACTGGCGAGTTTGTTAGGAAGAGAGGAGCCGAAGACGATGAGAAGTGCCCATGAGAGGCTGAAAAACGTGCTGTTCTTTGATGGTAGTTGAGAGAGATTCAATAGCCTGAGATATAGAAGAGATTATGCCCCTCTCTCTTCTCTTTCACCTCACTTATCCATTGACGGATATATCGAATTCCCTCTTCGAAGGAAGAATTTGTATTCCCCTCCTTGAATTTTGGAGTGGACCAGGAGGGTAGAGATCCTTATGCACTTGACTCTCGAAGGGAATGGATAATTTCTTTAAATAAAAAAAAAGGAACTCTGGGTGAAATTTGAAGTTGTGTTTCAATGGAGGGTTAAGCGGAGGATGGGCGAAACTAAAGGGTTTAATCAGCATTCAAGGGAGGGAGGGGGAGAGGGAGGGGGAGAGGGAGAGGGAAGATGGTGATGTGTGTGTGTGTGTATTTATATTCCCCTGGCCATGTAGAGAAGGTGAACTATAAGAATCCAATATACATGTTACGAAGCGATGGAGAGGGCTTAAATACTAAAAAGGTCAAAGTTAAACATATGTATATATTTATATATATATATATATATTATATATGTGCATTACAGAGTGATATGTACAGAGTGGCTGAGTGAGTGGGTCAAAATTAAAGATATATATACATATATATATATGGTGATCGTGTGTATTTGTGTGCGTATTTATGTAAGTATAGAAATATGTAGTGATCATGTATGGAGAATAAGCTAGCGGAGGAAGTGAATTTAATGCAATATATTATTTTTCGATTTAAAATAAGTTAATTCTTATTTGATTTTGGTGGCAAAATTTTTTATATTCATCCATTTCTCCTTTTATTTCATTTTTTTTCCACAAAAAAAAAACAGTCAATTTGTCTAGAAAGAGTGCCATATTGTCCAGAGCCTACATATACTTAGTAAATAGGTTATCAACAGTTAAAAAGCATTACACGAAGCATCGAAGATAGAATTTCTGTAATTTCCGATCAAATTTGACCGTACGTATGATCAATGCAATTTACGATGATAATTAGGTGAAAAACGTGGTTTGAAGAGATTGTAAGCAAGATTTTGACAGTTATCTGATGATCTATAGTTATCGGGATCTCGATTTCGAGATTAAACGCACCTTTTGATATTTCCAGTTGTTAGAGCCGAAACCCTAACCGGATTATTTGGGATAAGTTTTGCTTTGATGGATTAATTATATCTTCTCCTCCTTTTTTTCCCCCAAAGATTAATTAAGATTTCCTGTTGGGCTCGAAATTATGGCATCGGATATTTGTGGAGTTGTTTTTTTGGGATATTATAAATTAAAATAAGATTGGGTTGTGTGTTTTTTTTTTTTTGGAGTTATTGAAAAGTTGAACTTATAGTAAATTACGGCTGGCAATGGGTTGGACCGGACAGCTTGTGGGCCGTGTAGTGTCGTGAATGGTAACCTAGATGTCCTCCATGTTCTGGTCAAACAAAGAATTGACTGTTCTAATGATTACTAATATTCCCCTCTTGAACTGTGAATTAATTAACCCTCAGAAAGTTCAAAATAACTGTAATTATTGGATTTTCGATCGAGGATTAAAAAAAAAAAGAAGAAGAAATTCCTAGCTTATGTCATCGAAGGGTACGCTGATCCTCAACTCGAGCAGTACGATATTTCCTCGGCGGCTTGCAGTGTCATGAGGTGGTAATTTCTTTGATATTTAGGGTTAATTTACTTCTGTTAACGTTTGTTAGGAGTCTTCTGTTTGAATTAGAACTCCACTTTTAAGTGTTTAATTAATTGAAATGTGTTGAGTGACTGATGGCTCCTCGGGAAAAAAGAAAAGTCAACTCCCTCACTATGTAAATTCTGAAAGGTCAACGAGGCCAAATCCACGTCGCTACTCTCAAATCGTCTTTTTCTTTTTCCTTTTTCTCTTTTTTAAATGAAAATGGTCCATCGGAACAAATAAATAGGGTTTGATATGATGCTATTATTACTCTAATTCGAGAAGAAGGTGCTTAAGACTCGATTTTTGCTGATGAAAGTGAATGTGCTCATATCCTTACTTTTCTCTTAATTCTCTTGTGAATTCATGTATCCCATCTACAACCGGAACAGAATTGATTCGCACAATGTAAGTGAGTTATCATATTGGCGCCCACTGATTACCACTAGCGTTCTATGGGAAGACCATGCATCCACTAATTCAGTGTCCATGCCATAAGATGAGTATAGAAAATTATCTCTCTCTCTCTCTCTCTTGTGATAATGCTTCATTCAAGTTGTAGATAAAGTCTTATAGTAATCCAATATGATACATCGATGACGGAGCTCAGGTATGTCGTATCTGAGTCAAGCATAGTCTCCCTCCCTCGATCACACAACCGTGTATTTCCTTCATTCACAAGTTTGAATATGAGTTTTTACTCAATTGAAAAATATGTCGCATCACTTCAATTGATAAGAGAAAAAATAATTTACTATCATGTACATCTATCGGGTCCTTCACATTATCATCCCTTGTAAAAGTTCCGAATCTTCAGGGCACACGGACTCGTTCATCTCCTATTGGCAAGATGCGGCGATCAAACGAGTATTACGTGGTGCGACATCATACCACATGGATGAATTGACTACAAGTTAAGAATCCATGGTCCTATTGCTCGTGTAGGATCTTCAATTTTGTTGTAAGGGGGGAAAAAATGAAGAGTATAGGAGGAGAGGGAAGAGGGAGTTGAGGACATCAATGGCTTTCACATATGTTTCCAACATCCCAAACCAAGTTGTAAGCAACCGAAGGGAGAGGGGAGGGCCTCAGTGATGGCTGCAAGACTCAATAGGGCAAATCAAATGATATCAGATCTTGCCTCCCCCCAATCGTTTTGGGAGCCACCAAATATATTTAGCAGAATCTGTAAGAGTGAATCGCTTTTAGTCATGAAATCTCTTTATTTATATGATACGCATCGGACATCTTATTTGAGAGGAAAATGCGTGACGCCATTTTAGCCAACCAATACTGATTTTACGTGTCTTGATTTTTAGTGAGACGAGCATCCCTTACAACTTTCTGGCTTCATTGTGTTGTCCTTTTATGGATGGTGCCGATATTCTAGCATTGTGACCATAATAGACCGGTGATGTTAGAGTACATATAATTTGCATCCGATATGTGAAAAGACCTTATCACGTGACGTTCGTGAATATAAGCAATCAATAGAGCACTAATTGATGAAGCAGTACGATACGACTGTCCACGTGACCGCGCCATAGTGCCGGCAACAGAATCATGTTCGATGATCGAGTGGAGTCGAGACCCCTTTGTGGACGCACAGGAGCGGCAAAAAAACAATCATTTGAATTTGAGCTTTGGGGAGATTCACAAACAGTCCTGACAGAAAATTTTGGGGAGCAAGTTGGGATACGGAGGAGAATTCAGGTAGGGACAGCAAAACTAAGCTTTTTGCCGGCGTGCATAGAAAAAAGAAAGGGGAGATCATATACATGAAGAATGGAGACAGCTATGTTTGAAGTGTGTTTCTTCTCTTTTTCTTTTTAATTATTATTTTAAAAAAATATTTTCGAATTTATAACTTTTGTTTACCTTTTTTTTAAAATTTTAAAAATAAAATTGGTGAAAAAAAAGAGACCTTAGCTTGTAGTTATGCTTATGGAACTTCTACGTTGTGATCACCATATATATATATATATATCCTTTCGGCATTTATATATGTTCCCTTCTTAGGCAGTTCAGGTGTAATATAATCGGCCAGATGCCAACGGAATCACGTTTTCATGGTCGAGCTTATGGTGGGAACTTGACTTCCTTGGTCCAGGTTTCGAAAACTGGCCGAGAACCATTAATTTGAAGGGAGAAGAGATCGGCTTGTCGATCAGATCTGATCGGAAATTTCCGAGGGAAGTGACCATCGGGAATTTTTTGTGACAATTTATTTTGTCGGAGAACAGCATCAGAAAAATTTTCCGAGAGGTTCTCCGAGAATCGGAAGACATTGGGCAATTTTCCGAGAGACGGCGATCGTGAAACATGTCGAAAATTTTTCCGAGACGCTTCTCACGATGCAAATTTTGTCGGTAAAACCTTTTTGAGAGAGAATACTCTCGGAAAATCTCTCAGTAAACATTCCGAG
The DNA here is from genome assembly GCA_900174645.1 of Sonneratia alba. Classification (NCBI taxonomy): domain Eukaryota; kingdom Viridiplantae; phylum Streptophyta; class Magnoliopsida; order Myrtales; family Lythraceae; genus Sonneratia; species Sonneratia alba. The sequence continues at coordinate 1,135,231 of FWPY01000001.1, read as the reverse complement.
GGATTTTCGAAAAAGTGACTTTTGTCGCAAGAAACTTCCGAGCGAATTGTTTCTCGGAAATCTCTTGTAAATTTTCAAGAGATTTCCAACAACCAAAATTTCCTACAGATATTACTATCTATAGCAAATCCGTCGAAAAAATCCATCGACATGTTTCCGACGGAAAATAACCCCATAACTCACTTATTTTCCCCTCTTGCTGCCCATGCTCTCCTCTACATCTCACCATTCTATCTCTTCCCCCTTAAAGACATCACCATTTCTATTGTCTTCTCCCTTGAAGACTTGTCTTCTTCCTTTAAGACATTACGATAGCAACCGCCTCTCTAGCCACATACATTCAGAAACCCTCTTCACCCACAAGATTGACAAATCCTATTAGCCCCACCAGGTACATGACAAGGAAGGCAGCAGAGCAGACTTGAACACGGGAAGCTCTTAGATTAGATGCCATTTAAGGTAAGCCTTGATCGGACACACTTAAATTGTTCGATCATTCGCCTAACTTAGCTACATGCTTGATTTTTTTTGGAGAACTCTACCCATTTAAAACTATTAACACAAATCCCATAGACCATATCGTCTAGATCTAAGTTGCCTTACCAAACAGCCTGCAAAGAGAGCGATTAGATGACAAAAAAATGATGCCCCGAAAGTATTGTTTACAGAGATTGCTAAATTCTAGTATGCCTATATATAAACAAATATACTCGTTTAGAATATGAGAGTTTCCTAAGTAGTAAACCTTTTGACAGTATAGTTTATTGTACAAAATTAAGTACTTATAATTTTTTTGTTTCATGACAATTAAAAGAACTTGTATGTGCTATGTAAATTTCCCATGGTATGCTAAATATTAAAATTTCGGGTCTAACATCAAGTAGTGTTTTCCATAATTAAGAATGACTCTTTCTCATGCTATGTATAATCCACTCAAATTTCTGTTGGATTGCTAGTGTAGAAGCCCTAAAAAAACTTTCCAACCGTTTTTCCAAGAAGGGGATATCACAAATTTTGCGACAGAATTGAGATGTGAAAAGGCTATTGGAAAACTTTCGAATGGAATTTCCAGTAGAAATTTCGATGACTAACTATGGATGCTTTCGAGAGTTTTCTGATAAAGAAAAACTATTCGAATAATATTTCTAATAGAATAACAGGCGGAATTTTGGTAGGAAAGTTTTGATGATTTTGCGGCAGAGAAGTCGAACGGAAATAGATTTCCGATAGACATTCTCTCGCAAATCTATTAGAAATTACCGAGGAATTGTCACTCGGAAAGTGGTCGGAAATACCGATGGACTTCCAATGGTTCATGAATCAGCGAGAATGGTTTTTTCCAAGGATGTGTTTCATTGTGAAAATCCCTCGAAAATTTTTGTTTTCTGGCGGTGAGAGGACATGGATCTTTCAATTAAGTACCTAAATGGGGTTTGATATCTCAGAGCACTGTTCAATTTATATAAATATATATATATATATATGTACCCGTATGGGCCAAATGACGAGCATTCACTAACAACATCATCTTACAAAAGTGCAACCACAAGTCACCCAGCTTGTTCTTTAAATCGAGTTGGGGGGATATAGCTAGGAAAGTTGAGACAATAATTAGGGCATCCATGTTTGGGGTGATTGAGATGGACCCCTGCTCTGATAATGCCCCCGAACGCTTGAAAGATGCTTCCGGGCATTTCTAAGCCACACTTGGGGCTCAAGAGGACACGTACGTACGAATTTTTGGAAAGGGGGGAAGACGCACGCAGGGGCCGGTTGATCTCTCTCTGGCAATTTGACATCATAACAACACACACAAACACAAACACATATATACATATATTTGTATATTTCAGCTCTTTATTTAAGACTCTACCTACACTTTTGGTGGAGAACATTCGCAGATCCTTCACGTACTTTAAGGACATATACAATATGTGTGTGTGTGTGTGTGTGTGTGTGTGAGATTTAATTTCATTTCAAGTACACATCTGAACTCTATGTGTCATATGAACTTTATTATGTTTAGTAAAGGAACTGCCCGATCTTCCTAATCAAGGACCATTCTCATCCACCCAAAAGAACAATATATAAATATATATACACACATAAAATAAAAAATTTTAATACAGTGACGTTACTCTCAATTTAAAATTAAGATATTTTAAATTTAATTTTCATTAATAAATTTTATTATTCTCTTTTATTCATTTTCCCATCGTCTTCTCCTTTCTATAACTTATTAATATAGGAAAAAAAAAAGATACTACGTACCCTCTCTATAAGTAAGGACATACAAAGTTGTGAGTACATGTGTATTCATCATCAGGCAAGTGTATAAATGTATATATATATATATATATATATACATACCAGTCCTAAATCTAAATCAATTGATGTTGAAGAGTAGACACCGGAACAGTGAAAAAGAACAATTGATGTGATTATTTTTGGGATACGGAAACAAAAACATATCTGCGCACAACTTCGGTCAACATCATCACACATGGTTTGAATTGTTGTTATCGATTGACTGGTGAAGTTCATAATTACACGGACATTTAGGAAGAGAAGTAGACATCTCCCTAGCTTTAACATGCAGTTGTTCGAGGTGTACTGCAATCATAATGTGAACGGGCATATATGATATATGAGCATACGTAGCTGTCCCATAAAGGAATCGTTCATGATTCAATCCACCATTACACGGTGTGGTGTGTCAACTCGCAACCTAAAGAATTGAAAATAAAAAAAAGGGGGAAATCACGAAAATAGAATCGTAAATGTATCGCAACACTGAAAGTGGCTGAGGGATTGCATATACTCGATTCCTACCTAATATTTCTACAATACAATCCCACAAAACCCTACTCTCCTATGGATTCTTTTCCATGCACTTCATAGGTTTTATATATACATATATGTATCTCACTCACTCACGAGGATGCGAGTGATTTAAAAAATGAATCGAATAATTAAAAATTGCAGTTCGAAGTACATATCATCAGAAAACTCGACCGAAAGGCTGGAGAAATGTGAGCAAACCATCGCGGAGTCATGAATTAATAATGATGGAAATTAATTGAGAGCCGAAAATTTAAAATATCAAATTAAAATTAGATAGACAGAGAGAGAGAGAGAGAGGAAGGGCATAAGGAGGCATAGCGTACGAGGGGAGGTACAATCGGATATTTAGAATAGGAGGTAAAATGGGATTATGAAATGAATATTATAATATGAGTAATACATTAAAAATTAAATCATCTATAATCTTATATATCTCACATAAAATTAATTTTAATTAAGTATTATTAATTTCAAATAAATAAGTAATAGTAATAATACCATAGTTTTAAAAACCGAACTGGGCCGGCCGGTTCAACCAGAAACTGGCTACTCATTCGGTCCAGTTCCTATAAAAAAAATCCAATTGTACTTTCAATGGAGTCAACTCCGGTTGAATCGACCAGTTTCCGGTCCGGCCGATGAACCCAATTTAATCGATGAAAAAACGGATTGAATTAAAATTTTTGAAAAATAAAAACCTATTATAGTGTACATATTTTATTTTACTAAATTTATATTTATATTTTATATTAAATTTTTATTTAATATAATAATTATTTTTATTATAAATCGTATTTAAATTATAATATTATATAAATTTATTATTAATATTTTTTATTAAATATATAATTTAAACTATTGAACATTTAATTCGATTTATGAACTCATCGTACTTATACTAATCCCATCCGATCAGTTTTTATAAATTATGAGCAGTAATACTCTTAATATTTAACAAAAAAATCGAAGTGATGGTACAGAAAACTAGGCTAGTGCCAAAAGGCTGTTCCTACATTTAGTCACATTCCCTTGCCCACATCATTCTGGGAACTGGAATCTAGATTCTACCTAGGCTACCCCCTCTATGTAATTTCTTTAGACTCTATTTTCCTTCCATACCCTTCATTTATTTATTTATTTATTTATGTTCGGTACTCTTCCCAAATCACACAAATGGATAGAGATGAGAAATTGGGATTCATGAACGAACCACTAGATGAGAAAGTGGGCATAGGGAGGAAAAAAAATATTGCTTATATATTAATGTCAAATAACTAAAGAGGATTCTTACTTGGCTGGGAAGAAAGTAGAACATTTTTAACCCCCGAAAATCCAACTGGACATGGACTTGCCATTGTACTCCAGCCACTCATCGAAACCCACGACCTATTCCACCGGTTTGTCCTCAAATGGTGGGCTTTTTTTTACAGGTTCCTCGTAGCTTTCGGCTGCAATACGATACGTGACATTGATGACTCACCATTTTTACAATATATTGTCGGAGTATTAACTTCTTTTTTTCATGTCGAGGAGTTCATTTAATGGCCAACAGCCAACATAGATAACGTGTAAGCGTACGCATAATTGATCTCATTAAAAGCTATATATTCGAATGAAAAATGAAAATTGTAATATTTTTTAACCATTTAAGAATCAAAATGTATATTTTCTATTCACTTGAACTAATTTATTATTAGTTAATATGATGATGTAGTTAGCCATATTTTATCCTCCTTGACCTCTCTAGCAGCGTTCAACATTTTCCTCCCAATTTCTCCGAGAAAAAGGCTCCAAAAATAATATAAAAAAAAAAGATCAAAGGGGAAAAAAATTATAAAAGGAACAATTTAAATGAACTTTGATGGACCCCATGGATGGTGGTGGCTTGGGAAGCCCCCAGCCCAAACAAAGCCAATTGTTTGGGCTTCCCTAGCATTGGAGATATCATATACGCAACTTTTGCAGGGGTTTGAGCTTACAAGATGAGAGAAAATCCTTTAAATTATGAACTCTTTTGTCCATTTATAATATACAAATTCGAGGCATTAAGTGATATTATAACAGATCGATTCTGCCTTAGGCTCCTTTATAGGACCTCTTGAAACAATAGTTGTTGGGGGGGAGAACCCACAAATTGCAATCTGTATGCATAAAATGTGTAGGAGGGAGAGATGAGATCGAGAATGACTATCGACGTAACACATAGGCACATGTCAACCGTAAGATTCTCGTTCTTCCCATATTGAGTGACCCCTTGAGTTTCAGCCATCCCATCCCGTTGCCAGTTTACAATTATTATGATATCAGCACATATTATTCCCATAGTTTTAAAAAATCAGACCGGTGGAACCGGCCACTCATCCGATCTGATTTTCTAAATTAATCCAATTACATTGAAATTGCGGTCAGCTCCGATTGAATCAGCTAGTTCCCGTCTGACCGACGAATCCAATTGAACCAATAAAAAAATAGCTGATTTAAAATTAAAAGAAAAAATAAAATAACCTATTATAATATATTTAGTTTATTTTATTACACGTATATTTATATTTTAAGTTAAACTTTTGATTAATATAATTGATATATTAATTTTTTTTATTATAAATCATTATCAAATTATGGTATTATGTAAATTTATTGGTAATATTTTACTATTAATATTATTTATTAAAGACGCGATCCGACCTATTAACTCATATCTTGATCGGTTCTCGGTTCGGTACGTTGTTAAAAACTGTAATTATTCCAACAGTTATATAGGCTACACCTCGTCATGATGAATTTAGATTACAGTAACAGTAGCCTCTCCATACAGTTATCATCCATCGATCTTGGATAGTGTTTGTGGCCCTAAAATTTATTATAAAATAGATGTGCCTACTTTACCCAAAAGAAGCATTGTTATTTTATTATGTATACTATGTGCCTTTTTATCTAATCAAGAACTTTTGAATGCATTAACAAATCATTTAAATACAATGGGTACATGAACTTATCCATAATAGAAATCAATGCCATTTTGGCTTTGGCTATTATAAATACGAATCTTTTCCATCATCCACATGCTTATGCACAGTTAATCCATCGGATGGCGTTGCATCTTGGAGATCGGATATGAATAAGAAATTCCGGTTCGTGACTGGTCGTTATCTAGCTCCCCCGTACTGATGAAAAATGGCTACCAGCTTGCAATCTTTTTGCAAAATGACATTTAGGGCTATGCGGCAAATAGGTTGTTGAGATATACAATCTCACATCGATTAAATGTAAATAAAAAAAAAAAAACGTTGTGGACTTACAAGAAGGTCGGATACCGCCACCTATCAGCTTAAAGCTTTTAAGTGGAAATGAGTCCGATCCCTTATGGGCTCACAACGTATTTAACATGGTATTAGAGTCAGTGGGCTCGCACCTAACCCGACCCGAGTCTAGAAGCTTGACTCGTGGTCAGTTGATATAAGCTCGAGTATGAGTATGGAAGAAAATTGCCCGATTCATGGCCAGTTATCCCCCTCGTCTGAGACCGGAAGAAGAATACCTGGCTCGTAGACAGTCGTTGAGGACGGGTGTTTAATGGTACGTGGTAAAGTGAACCATGTTATCATGTGAGGGCGGGTGTTGAGGTATACGATCCTACATCGATTAAATGAAGAAAACATTATAGGCTTATAAGAAGACTGGATACCGCCACCTATCAGTTTAAAGCTTTTAAGTGAAAACGGGTTCGATCTCTTATGAGTTCACAATGAATTTAACATGGGTGCTAATATACCCTGCACTAGTCACATCTTTTGAATTGGATGCCGAAGAGTCTCTCATATATCGGGATGAAAGATAAAAATAAAATGCATTGCGGGATACCTCGTGGGCTTATAACCTAATTGCGTGCGCAGAGTGTGAAATTCGTATTCAGTAAATGGAAACATGCAAGGGAAAGCACGCCCTGTGATCATTCGTCATTTGGTCCGATCACGGATTAAAGAAGTGCTCCACTTTTACCAGTTGGCTCTAAGATTACACGGCAAGCATGTGAGATTATCAAGGGAGGTGGAGATTGTCATCTCAACGAAAATTTTAACATATCTTGTGACGGTACACTGAGGTGATATTTTTTAAGTAAAATTGGAAATACCGACAGACCCCTTTGTTTTTTAATCTTCTCAATCGACGTGGGGGGGGAGCTGTCATGCGGATCTCTGTTGAGTTGGAAGAAGCGTGTGGCAAAAATCATTAACCTGGTAAATGGTCGGTCGTTAATCATTGTTGGGACCTTTTATTTAGTCAAAAAATCACGAATTAAGGGTGAGTAAAGTCGCCCATATGGTGAGTAGGGTCATTAATAATAATAATGGTACTTCCATCATATATTAAGAATAATTGGGGAGGTGATAAAGTTCGGCCATTCCTTAAAAATTTTCAATTCTAAGGAACATATCTTTAGAGGATCCATTCCGCCTATAACACCATAGATTATTTGATGGAATGTAGCCATGCATTATGTTGTTCCAATAATCATAACCTCTGCCAATGGGCTCATAGTTTTAAGAGTAAAATTAATAATCAAATTTACGATTTCTTAATTTCAAGAGGAGGAATGTTATGATCAAATGTATCAAATTTCATTTCTTCATCAATTAAAATTTTTTTCCATTTTACGTCCAAAAATCAAATACATTATTTAGGGTGTAATATTCTTGATCGTACGTTTTCTTAATTTAGTCACAGAAGTGAAATCCAAACTTTATTTAAAGAAAAAAAATGTTAAAATTGTCAGCCACAACTTTCCTTTACAAGTTGTGTTCTAGAGGCGGTCCCTCGACAATATTACCTTTCCCAACTTCATTATATATGGTCTTGTTTCCTTAAGCTATGTATTCCTATAGCTTATATGCAAATTTGTTATAACTCTATTCGTCAATTATTATCTAGCAATGTGTCGATGCATTAGTGGACCGTGTGCGATGGTATGCATCTAAGTTGCACCAAATCTGTCGTCAAGTCATGCATATATATGTATATATATATATATATTTGGGGTGGAACCCATGATAAGAATTTATTGATGAATGCATATACCTATACGGCACTATCTCTTACAATTGAGCACTATACTCACAGTCCAACTACTTTACTATAAATAGTGTTTTAGTCCATGCAAGTGTATAGGGACTTAACCATTGAGTTTGTAATTTAACTCTAATATGATTAACGTGCTGAAAATATATGTATATACAATCTGGGTAATGTTATACGTTTGAGTGAACAATCAAGTACGAGTAACTCATTTGGTATAGCTCTTTGGACCGCGATGAAAAATTATGGATCTTGTATGAAATAAGAGAAGGCAAACCTAATAAAAGTTATGAAAATTTCAAATAATAAAAATATTTAAATCCGAATCATTTAAGAAAATGGAACCGACCCACCTTATTTCTCATTTTCTGCCCACTATTTCAATGGAGGAATTAATATAAGAGGAGGCAAAGGGGGCAACGCGAGAGAGAGAGAGAGAGAGAGAGAGAGTAAGGGTAATTATGACCAAAGTCAGTCCAACCCCACTGCCAATACTACAAATTGCATTCTAGATGCATGTGAAACCACCTAAATTATGATCATAATCAATTTTTAAGGGAGCCGTAACCCGCATGCGCATTTCTTTATATATATATATATATAAACCACAATTGATAATGGATAATGTTTGAATTAAATTAATCCAATGAGGAATCAAGCCTTCTAATTGTGAGATTTTTTTTTATTTATTAGATTCAAATATGATATATTATCTGAATAAAAGAGGTATTATACAATCTTAACTAACCCATATTGACATAAAACTGCTTTTTAATCTTGTAAAAAAAAAGTAGTTCATTTGCATTGACATTGACTGGTCACTGACTGTGATTTTGTTTGATTTGGCATGATTAAGCCTAATAAGAAGGTAATTATTAACGCGGGGATTCCCCCAAACATTAGAACTAACAATAAAATAGAGTAATTAGCACAAAATATTGCCATTTAATCATCATTGAAATTCGAGTGGGATCATGAGAAAAGTAAAAAGCAAACCGACTATGTAGCGTGGAGAAATGCCTGTGTAAAGAGCTAATAGCACTCGATACATTAAATAATACACATAACTTTGGAGCACAATAAGGAGCTTCAACTTCAATCTGAAGATTGTAACGTACAAAAGATAGGCATTTAGGGGGTAACATAGGGCTTAATGCATTGTGGCCTAAGTTTAATTCAATTTAATTCTCACAAGTAAGATTTTATGAATCTATCTTTTATCTTATTCTTCTTCTTTTTTCATTTTTCTCCCATTTCTTTAAGTCTATAGGCATCTCTTGAAATTGATATAACTTTGCATACAATAATATTAGTAGCCACGTTCGTGTTTTCAATCTAAACATTTAACTCATACGTGTCGGGCGATAATATCAAATACCTTTAATTATATGCTCATGAATTCCCTCATAATTTCTAGTTTGAAATTTAACTCTCAATACTCAGCCCTTATGCGGAGGACAATCATAATCGAGTCGGGGTTTTCTCTTCCTCACTCGATTACGGATTACTAGATCCTAAGACTGAAGTTGGCATCAATGAGAAAATGTACATGCATTGCTGTCTAAGCATAAGATATCCCCTTTGAGACATAGGTATAGGTCCACACTACAACTTAGGATATATTTATGTATGGTTTTCTTATGGTAATATGTTTGAGGTTATTTGTTAATTACCTATACCGGAAAGCTAATAGCCGAAAGAAGACATGTAAAGGTATCCCTTATAAAGAACTGACTAAGGCTCTTCACTTGTGCTGCCCAATCAATAATGAATTTTTTTCATACGAACTCAGTAAACTTATAAATGTTCTTCCATTCGTAGTCATTTCTCGATGTTAGTTTGGCTTTTCTAATGCTAATCTACACGACTAATTAGGTCACCAAATGTTCAGGATCTCCTCTATTATGATAAGATCGTTCATTGATACTTTTTGCGTCTTGATTTCGGAATTTTGAAAGTGAATTTGAAATACTTCAGATGCATATACATATATATATTTACAACCCATGTTATATCATGAATATGCAACGAATCTCCCTTAAATTATTTAAGATCATTGAAATCGACTGACACTTGAAGGATCTCCCACAGTGTGCTCAGATCCCATGACTTTACCAAGTTCGATAAAAGGAAAAGGAAAAAAGCTAAGCTAGATAGGCTCCTCCTCTACGTTGTTTCATCATATGTGCACTCATAAATCCAACGCGCCTTGATCATATTATAAGTTGACAAGTTAAAAAGTTAAATATTTCGAATATAAATCTTACTATTTACTTATAACATATGAATTCGAAATAGTATTTAGAAGAGTATAGAACAAAACCGGTACTGCTCCTATCTTCTCCAGAAACAGCTATTGCGTCTGTCTTCCTACCCCTAGAGAATGATTGCAGAACTCCATATATTAAATAAGTTACAAACAATAGCTTTTTAATGCCTTTTTCTTAAACAAAGCCATAACGTTCACATTCCATCAAGTATCATTGTGCACAAGATGATGGATCTTTCTGAAAACGACACCCAGATCAGCAAAATGAATAAATATATAAATATATATATATACATACACACGCATAAAATTTGTATTATGCTTTGATATATAATAATATTTAAACAATGCCATAAATGTAATTAACCTGAGGGTTTGTTTGGTCTGTCGTAGTCGGCTCCAACTCCATGGAATTAGATTATTTTACGACTCGCTGTATACCATTTGAATGTGGAGGGTAGGTCGTAATTGTCTTTGCCGGGCCAAAAAGTTTTACGGAACTACCACGTTCCCCCGTAATCATTTTACGATCGGGAGATGTGGAATTCTGAAATTACGGAAGTAGCCCGCCTCTGACCCATCAAGATCGCTCATTTAACCTTGCCCACTCAGGAGGGAGAGGGGGAAGAACAGTGAGAGAGCCCGGAAAGAGAAGAGCAGGTAATGTATAGTATATTATGTATTAATTTTATATAATATTACATCAATACATATTTTTTTAAAATAATTTGGAGTAATTACTAAATATAACCATTCCAAGTTATAATTTATTTGACTTGCGAAAGATTTTTTTTTATATAATTTAACTTTATACCGTAATTTAACAATACAACGAACCGAACGATCCTGAGTGCATCGACTCTCCACTAAGAGGAGCTACCGGGTGACCGCCAAAATGGATATGGTCCAAGAACCAATTAATTTTGACATGTGTGGACGTCTTACCGAGTCCTATACGTTTGAACTCGTTACGTCGTCTTAAGTCCAAACCATCGAACGCTATCAAACCTTAGAAGGCACGTGCAAAGTGCTGTTTACTCACGCTGATGCAGCATACACGTCACGCCGACGCGGTGTGACACATCGCTAACCTGTTGCCGTGCCGGTAATTTTTTTTTCCCATGTCGGTCCGTTTTTAACATGTCGGCGTAAAATCTGTCACAACGGTACACATATCTATTATGGACGGTATTGAATAAGATTTAAGTATATTACGAAATCAAATGTATTACACTTAATATAACACTTTTCAAATTTATATGATTCACTTGCACATAAAAACAAAAACATAAATCTATAGGATTTTTGCCATTATTTTTCCTGAAAATAAATGATGTCAAAGAAAAAGAAGAAGAAGAAAATTGATTAGATTATTCAAAAATAGGCAGCAAATTAAGATGAGATTAGAGCGATTATAAGATCGTCCCCTCTTCTCTCACATCAAAAATGTGCACTTAGAATAATAGACACAGAATCGGTGTGGGTCAAGCATTTCCACTCTTTGAAACCTTTTCTTGTCCTTTTTCCTTTGGCCTTTTTTTTTTCTCCCAACTTTTTTTCATTGTTATGGAGGAGATCAAGGTATCTAAAAAGAAAGTACGAATAAGAGGGAGATACGGACGCATAAAGTATCGCTCATCAGCACAAAATTCGAAATTCCTTAACTTTAAATTGAGAGTGATCTTACCATATACCGTAGTGATAATCGATTTTTCTCTCTTCTCCTCGATGAGGGGCTAATGACAGTTCTATAATAATGATGGCCTGATGGCCTGAGGTTAAGCCTTGATTAGACAGTCGGAGGGGACTCAGCTTTTGCATGATTTAATAGAGAGCTCATTTGCCCATCAAGGAATAATTATTGTTTGATTAGTACTCATTTAGTATCTTCCTTATTATTATTTTTCTTGGGTTTCACATTGATTTATAATTAATTTCACAACTGGAAGAGGAAAAATAAAAGAATATATATATTTGAAGAGTTTTTTTTTTTCTTTTTTGGGCACCAAATGGGAGGGGGAAAAAATGAATAAAGGGGCAATAGAGGAGGAGGAGGAAGAAAAGTAAAGGGAAAACAATGAGAAAGCAGAAAGCTTAACCGCTGGAGAGAAAAAAAAGAAAGGAAGTGTCCAATCGAGATCAGTGTAGCCCAGATCCTACTCTTTGCTATTATTGTTATTAATAATAATATTATTATTATCATCATCTGTTAATATATATATATATATAAGTAGGGTTTTATGCTGATTTCAAGTGATTTAGAACCCTTATTCTTAGAGTAAAATCTAGGGGGGGGGGGTTTTAGGTAAAGAATCTATGAGGGTATCTCAAGAGATTCTCGCACCGTGGTAGCCAACTCTTAACAATTATCGAGACATTGACAATGCGTGGGGAGAAATGTGGAGGCACAATTTCGACAGACATGTAGGAGAGAAACGATAGAAAGTGAGTAATGAGTGAGCCAGTGATTCGCGGTCAGAAAATCTAAGCGGTGACAGTGAGGAATCCCACATGGTGTCTTTTTTTTTTTTTTTCTGGTTCCATGTCGAATCACATCATTTCGAAGAGAGAGAGAGAGAGGAAGAAGAACAAAGGGGGTGTCCGATCAAACCGCCCCACCAATCAAGAAATGGAAAATGGCTGACCATTTAAAGCCTTCTTTTTTTCTTTTTTTGCAGTCTGCACTACTTACTTACTCATATGAGTGAGGCCCAACACGACAAAAGTCCATCAAAAGCATCATTCCCCACCTTCAATCATGGAGGGAAGAGCCAAGTTGTCCCCACCCCCACAAAGATTTACCTGCTGCTGCCATCCATCACCCTTTTCCTTCCCTCGGGGGACACAACACCACCATCATGTACCGAGACACTAACGTATCTTGATCTTGACCGGTGCGGATTCGAATCGGTCCAATCCTCACTTAAGATTATACGACCTCTTATGATAACGTCAAAGTCTTTTATTAAGTACAAGGGTCGAGCCACTCCGTACCCTACGGTAGAGAGTTGGTGAAGGCCTGCACTTCCTTCGAGGGGGGGGGGTACGTGAATTAAGCGAGGTGCCTACTGGAACCCAATCCACCTCTGCTATGTTCCAAGTATTGCCCAACTGGAATGCTAACTCATCCTGTGGAAGTCGGACCAGCATAACACCTGCTTGTTGATTCAGCCGGACGTGTAGAAGCACCATCATCGCAATGTGATATCGGACTCGTCCACCCTCCGATGACTTCACCAGCAAAATTCTCAGGACAAATTTTTGAGAAATTTCTTCCTTAATGGGCTGACCGGAAAAAGCCTAATAGAGAGAGGGAGGGCTGTGGCACTTTTCCTAGCAGAACCGGCCCAGCCTGGAATGGCCCAATTATTATTAAGAAAGGGAAGGAGGACATGACGACGAGCCTTCGGAACAATATTAACAGCTGCCTTCGCTGAGGAGTGAGAGCTGTTTATAGTCCACAAACCGAGGCCATAATGCTCGTAAAAGAATTACGAGTACACCGGTCTCATTTCGTGTCCTGTGTCGACCACTGTTGAAGAGGGAAAAGGAAACTGATGAGAGAGTTTTCTGGAACAAGCAACTGAAAGCTTATAAGAAGGGTATCATCACCGACTTCCAGTTGCTCTTAAGACCTTATGTGAGCTGTTACAGCTGAAGAGGATGCAGTTAGCTGCAGATTCCATGATAGATTGAAGCACTTTCATGATCGTCCCTGAAGCCAAAGCAGACCATCAGTATTGAAAGGAGCCATGCTAAATAGAGTGTGGTGGCAAAGACTACAGACATGCAGATACCATACCGGTCCCTTCTCTTCCCATACAGCAACCGTGCTAACGCAGGCGAGGCTGAGAGATAACAGTTGTGAAGGCATGTAAAAAAGAGGCTCCTTTTATACAGCCACCAGCACAGTCCAAGAAAGCCCGAGAGGAATGTTCACAAAGACATCCAAATGGGGACCCTTCCTCTCTTATTGCCCACCAAGCACCGGTACAGGCCAAGAGGCACGGAAAAACTTTGGTGAATGTGGTTCCCTCCCAATCTGGAGCCAGCCAGCCAGCCATAAAGAAAAACTGTGAAGGGTATACGAAAATGCAATCCGTTCTCCCTTCTTACACAACCACCAAGCGTGGCTCCTTTCTTATATGCAGCTGCCGGGCCAGGCAACCCCAGGCTCCATGACACATCCAAATCTACCATTTTCTTACCTGTGCAAGACCTACAAAAGAGCCAAGATCTCTCGCACTTGGCAGAATTGATAAACTTCTCGAAAAATGAGTTCTAGGAAAACTTTAAAAGTTTCTTGGTCAAGCTCATGAGGAGCCCAAGATTGGTACAGTACTTCCATTTCCACTAGGCAGTGCTCGATAAGTTAGCACCCATAGACCTCTACTTCTCTACTGAATTTCAATTCACAGCTCTTCTCACCACGCATCTTTATTCAATCACTACGTCATCTTCCTACAACGAATGGCACTCCAAGCAGAGATAATGATGTACCTGTCTATTCTCCTTGAACTTTCGCTAGAACCATGAAAATGCTAGAGTCAAGTAAGGCAGTAACGCAGATACATGGCATGCGGAGAATAGGTCTGAACAGATGATTCTATAAGACCTTATTATGTAACAGCTCTTTCACGCTTTAGCCGGATTGAATAACAGATTCCAGAATGCCTCTGACAAACCCATGCATACAGGACAAGTGATAGGACATGCGTCGTCTTTCTATCCTGCACCAAGATGTTATTAGCATCATTTGCATTTCCTAATTCAAAGTCATTGAAAACAAAGTAAAATTTTCTTACTGACCATCTACTATTGACACGAGGATCAAGGAACTCTGAGATGTCCAAACGACTAATTTGTCAAGGAATAGGAGCTAATACATCTCACTTCTGGTCTAAGAATTGGGTATCAGAACTGCATCCTAATAATCTTCGGCATGGAAAGGCTTCAAGGAACCCCATGTTTTCCCGATTTTCAATTTGACCTGCAGGGGAACTAAAGAGGCAAAGAGAAAAATCAACAATGAAAGTAACTGGTAACAATAATCAAACTTCTACAGTTTTTCATCTATTTGACCTAAGGAATCCTGATATGTCCGGAAACATGGGCAATAAATGAGAAAACAAAAGAATTTAAATTATATAATCTACAAGAAAACAGGTACCTCTAAGCGAGGCGGCATTTTCCATGCTCAGTTGCAACAACTGTGCTCCTTCTTTTATCACCGCAGGGTCAACTTCCAGTACTAGTTCATCGTGTACCTACATAAATACGCTAAGAATAAGATTTTCACAAGCATTCTTCAAAAATTGCTCTGTGAGATCTTGAACTCACAGGTATCATTGAAGAGACGCATCATAAGGAAATTAGAACAGAGCCATGTGTACCTGCAAAAGGATGCGACAGTGACCCTTAAGCATGTAGAAATTTTCCACAAGCCGAGAAGTAGAGTCTAACTCCACAGTCCCTCCAGTAATCACAGCATGAATATTGATCATTGCTATCTTGATTATATCAGCAGCAGAGCCCTAAGATGGAAAAAAAAAGGTACTTGGAAAACCATAATGACTCCCTAACTTGATTTGAACCTCATAAACTGAGGCCTAGTACCTGGCATATAGAATTGACAGCTTGTCTTTGAGCCTTTGATTTTTCTTTGAGGTTTCCAAATTTTATTTTTGACAAGAAACGTTTCCTTCCTTCAAGGGTCTCTACATACCTGAACCACAAAAATCAAAGATTAACAAAAGAACCACTGTTTACCAACATGAATTGTTAAGAAAGTGACCAAGATTATTAAAAGAATAAATTCCATCAGCAGGATGAAATTAAACATTACTTGCAGTTGCGAGTAAATAACCATGACTGATGCATTTTCCAGAGACAAGTGAGTCAATGAATGACAAAAGCAAGAAATCATGTGCGAGTAATAGCTGAACCGGTTGGAACTTGAAATTCGTTAAAATGAACGGGACCAGGCAAAACAAGGAGAAGTAGTTCCTACCCTGTTTCTCGGCCAGAAGAAACAGCCTTACGGAGCCAAGAGTCAACACCAGGAAAGCACTGCTTGAAGCTCTGAATCTTTTCTGTGGCTTCTTCCGGACTGCAATTCAATTGCTCAGCTAAGGATTTAGCACCCATTCCATAAAGAATGCCATAAACCATTCGCTTAGTCTGGTCCCGCTGATGGGAGCTCACAGACTCTTCCGCCTTTGCAGTCCATCTTGCTGCAATCATAGTAAAAACATCCCCGAGAGGCTTGCTCAGAAGTTCAATCAGAGCAGAATCTTCAGAGAAATGTGCCATGAGACGCAGTTCTATCTGTGAATAATCAGCTGTTAGCAACACCCAGTTCTCCTGCAATAGTTGTTCGTCAATAAGCATATCTGGATGACAGACATTTAAGGAAATTAAGCAAGAAAGGAATTATTGTGAACATATTCGAATTATATATTTTGAAACCAAACATATTATAGTCAGGTTTGCTGCAGTTTAAAAAGGAAAGCAATTGACTATTAATCATCAAGGCAGTTGAGATGATATGGTTTCTTTTTTGGATAAGAGATATCACATTGCTCAGAGAAACTTCCTGTAACTAGCTCATAGTAAGAATTTTCATAGGAGATCAATTTTAAATCCTATGGTTCTGCATCGCTGAGTAGACTTTTCCATAGATAGTCTGCTGGCACATAAATGACAAATACCTGAGTAGGAATTATGAAATCACGAGCATTAACTTTGCAATACTCAGTGCCAGCATCATCTCCATTTTTCTCCTTGTCCATTTTGAACTCAACCATATGCTCAACACACTAAAAAGAAAACAAGATTAGAAATAATTCTATACCATTTTGTTTTGTTTAATCAGCAAAAATTAATTCTGTGGACAATAATCAGCAGGAGAGAGAATGAAATCCTCCCAAAGTGTTAGTGAAGATGTTCCTGGAGACCTGAAGATTAGGCTCCTCCATAGAAAGCCGTCCAGTTGCTGTTGATGTCTGCAGCCAGTGACCATGGATGATATACCTCTGCGTCCTTGCAGATAGCCTTGCCACTGAACAAATTGATCCGAGTGTACAGTTCAACAGCTTTGCAAGTGTCCGATGTTCTTTGATGACAGGAATAATGGGGTGCTCATGCCTGGATCAAATTCAAACTCAATCAATATCATGCAGCTTCCATAAAGCAATATCTCTGTTACTGGATATAATGATCTGAACATATTAGCTGAAAGCAAACAGTCTCTTGATACCTTAGAAGATCCAAACAATGCTTGTTGGTACTTGGATGTTGCTTTCCTTTCTCTCCTGCCTCTGGTATGGACAACTTCAAGTGCCCGTAAAGGACATTAGCAATATCTGCTGTATTACATAGTGAGAACGTAATGCCTGCCAAATTGTGAGCTTCCTTCTCGAGGAGCCTCAACTTTTTCCCTAAAACATTGCGTGCCTGAAGGCATCCCTCCATGTCAACACCTATACCCCACATCTCCATGTCTGCAACTACATTGACCTAATATTTAAAGAACAAATGAATCAAATAAAAGATGTCATATCTGTATCATAGCCTACATAGAAAGATGAATAATGCATTTCTATTAACATCATATCATATCTTTACAATAAGTATCCACAAAACTTCTACCATCATATTCATTTCAAATTGCATAAAACCAGTTGCAAACATGACAAGCAGTTGTTATGAACCTTTCCACATTTCATTTTGTTCTGTTGCACCATATTTGACCCAACATATTAAATTTGGATTCAACTCCCAAATGAAAAGTTCCTAAAATGTATAGAGTAGACCAAGTAAGAACAACCTACCAAAGGGAGTTCAACTTTTGTAAGTGCGTGAAATAGCTTCTCATGGAAAAGTAACTTCCAAAGAACAGAAGATAGTGCTCGTGTCTGTGCGACCCGGCGACAGCAACCATCATGTGCAGCTTTTCTCATTTGATTCCTCCACCTACCACACTGATTAGCAGCTGCTGCAGCCTCACTGGATAGCCTTTTCTTCACTTCCTGTTTCATCAACACCTCAAAACTTCAGAACCTGGTGTAAATTACATGTGGGAGCACATTACAAAAGGTGGATTGAAGTTAGTAAGTGCTTTGCATGCACTAGTCGAGGAGTGCTGATTTGTATGCAGATGATAAATTATCCTAATAAGTATGAGTTTTGTGAATATTTGTCCTTTTTCCCATGCATATATTCTTGAAATTATAGTGAGAAGTAGTCAAAAAGCATTTTCACCTAAGTTCTAGAATACTTATTAAACCATAGAAATTGAAACACAACAAATTTTCCTTGAATTGGACATGCCTTGAATGATTTACCTTTTCAAGTTTCGGGTTAGAGCTCCTCTCTTCATCGGGCCAGAGAATCCATGCCACTACACACATGTCAATTCCTTCTTTAACATTAACAGACGGCAAAAGAAAGTAAGAAGAATCAACAAGTTGGAGGCCCATATCTTTCCTTGTGTCACTAGTCAACCCCATTTTCTGTATAGAAATTGAACAATTTCTTAACACTTGAATCTGAACTTTCAAATTCCAAGTGAATTTTCTGACCCCTACTTTTCCCATTATTTCACCAATTCTTCTCCATCGAACTTTGACAGAATCTGACCAATGCTGGGGAAGCCAACAACTATCTGCATCAGTGGATGAACCTGTTGACACATGATTACATTTTTTCTTACAGAATAGATCCCTCGGAACATCAACATAGTACACTGGTGAATTTTCCCAACATATTGCAAATCCATGAATCTCAAATTGGCCACAAGAGTCCATCTCTTTTCGCTTGCTATAATGTAAATCAAAATAGAATTCTTTGACAGCATCCCAGAGATCCAAGAAAGAATCTAGCCCACCAGAACTATTTACTGCTCTAGTAGGGCCTTTATCGGGAACCCAGTCCATCAACAAAGGATGTGTGTTTTCTCTGCTCAACTGCGTCTGCGCATCCTGATCATGATTATCACTCAAGGTCTTGTTTTCATCATCAGACCTGTTTAAAGGTACAGAAGGGACAATGTTGGCACCCTTTACATTAGAAACAAGAATAGGCACTTCAGCTTGGACAGAAGTTTTCTGAGCACCATCTGGAAGAACGCCAGATAAGTCCACTGCAGCTGAAGACATTAAAGCAGAAGCCATTTTGTTTATAGAGATATCCCGACCTACAGTTTTATCAGACTTCTTGCTCTCCTCAATGGAGACCATTGCTGAAGCATTCTCCAAAGACTTTGCTGTAGAGATGTTACCAGTCATCCCCATTACTCCTATGGGGTTGCCATTCAAAGCTGATACAGTTGGTTGAGGAAACTGTGCAATATCAAATCCAAGGGATTGGAATGCAGAGAATGCAACAATCCTCGCCTCTTCAGCTTTATCAAGAACTATCCTGCGTGCCCCATTCTTTATCTTCTTGGCAATTCCTAATCGCATGCGTCTTTGGGCTGAAGTTTCTATTCAAATCAATCCCAGTAGCCAAAATTAGAAATGTGAAACAAAAGGGAAAGAAAGCTAACAGAATAGATTTATGTTTTCAGGAACGAAAAAGAAAAGGAGTAAATTTGTCCTTGTACTATTATGTTAGAAAGCTGAAAGTTAGTGATGTTGCATTTTCTATAACTCTTAAGTAGAAGAGTATAAGTTCAGGCTCAAATGATGGAAATGAAAGAGGAGAAAATCATACATTACTCAACTGTTCAGAAACATTCCCATATTAGTTGCTCCCAAATGAATCCACATGGATCTCATAAACATGAGCATGCCTTTGTATCTTTTTACCTAAACATAACGAATAATACAAAACTCACCTTCAGCAGCCCATGATGAAGATTCAAAAAGAGCTTTGACTATTTCAGCAATGGAAGCTTCTGCAATTGCTAAAGGTGCACGCAGGCCAGCCTTATAAAGAGCTCTAGCTCGAGAACCCTGAAGAACCAAATTAATTATTTTCATACAGAAAAATACTGTCACAGATAGCTAATACAAATAAGTTCAGAGGAGAAAGCACTTTAAGATATAGATAGGAAACATGCCTTGACATATGGAATGTTGGTAAGCTCTACGATCTCTGCTCTAACTCCAAAAGAAACACGATTTTGAAATTTACCAACTAAGCCTTCTAAATCATGCCACCCAAGCCTTTCACAGAACACGGAAACCATAGATGCAAATCTACCAGCATTTTCTTGTAAAGCTTGAACCATGCCTCGGGCTACTTTAAAAGCTTCACAAACCTCGGTCACCGAAACTTCCTTTATTGCCAAAAAGTTAGGACAATAAAAAACTATCAGACTAAAGGTAGATAAAATATTTACTGGAAGATGACTTGACTCCTCTAAGAACATAAAAGTAATAATAATTCAGCAAGGGGAAAAAAATAAGATGAAATTTATGACTAAATAATGCAATACCAACTCTCAACTGCAAAGCTCATTTTATATGAGCATAATAGTGCAAGGAATCCAACACTAGTCACAAAACCATCATTATAATGAAATAAATGTAAAATATAAGCATGTGCATACATAAGATAATACCTGAACTAGTCTGGCTAAGATGAGAGCAACATAAAATCGTCGGCAGACTCGTAGAGCTTGCTCATCTGGAAGCAGGTAATTAGTTGTGATCCCAGAGTGTGTTAGTAGTTTACTGTGCCATCCTTTTGTACTACCTCTGGATCTATCAGCAGTTTGTGCTGGAGCACAATGTGCCATTCGCATCAAGAATGGTTCTGATACTCCAACTCGATTACCAACTGACTGCATTTCATGAGATTTGAGAAAACTCATGTCGATGAAAGATACAGAGAACAAAATCCACAGGCCACTATATTTTTATATCCAAATCTTACACGTGCAAGACAAACCAAGTTAGATCAATCAACACCTTCTCTAGCAGGTACATATACACCCTTAACCATACTTCAATGCTACCTATTTACAAGTTTTGTTAAAAAATAACATGTGCATCTTTCCAGAAGCAATACCTGGTCAATGTGAGACAATTCCATGAATCTCTGGTAATAAAGTTCCCAATCTGGCTCAACCTCAACATTTGTTGGAGTTACCAAGTAGACTAAGTGCAAATCAGATGCAAGCACAAAGCCTTCTCTTGCTCGTGAAAGATCCTCAAGGACAATCTAGAAAAATAAATAAGATTTCTTAAACAACTTGTGAAGAGTCATTGCCTAACCATCAAATGCTGTTAAAAGAAAATCCAAAAATGTAGTAAAAAGAATCCCTTTGAATAGATAAATGAGCAAATTTCTAGAAGACTGCATTCCCATCAACTGAATGCACTCTAAGAATAGGATTAATTTGATGAAGAAGCACAGAGTATTACAAGCGACTCATCTGGGGAGAGAGAACTGCCAAAAGCTGCATGTCCAAGTGGAGTTGTGCTGTATAATTTGGTGTCTTCATTCCATTCAAGGAACTTTCTGTGACACAACCACCGGAGAGAATCCTGCGCTGATTTTACCACATCTTGAAATGGTTTGGTAGAATTAAGAAGAGTACACCTGACGTAGCGGTGAATATCATTAGCAGTTTGAACAATCCCACCAGCAACAACTTCTAAGATAGCATGAATCATTCCATTCTTGTCTTCAGATAGGCAAGAATTCAGCGGTGGACAGCTCTCATTAAGAAGAGCCACAATTCTTTTGATCTCTTCAGGTCTACAAATCAGAATCTGGATAGGTGCAATATAAGTTTTGTGAAGACCATTGCAAATAAAAGACATGCTATTTCACAAACTACAAGTTCTCTAACATAAACTGAAGAAAATGTAAACCAAATGAGATCTCATATTTGAAAATAGACAAATACATAGATAGTTGAACATACACTTTCACCCTTAGAATCTATCCCAGTCCGGCCAGCTCGACCAGCCATCTGCTTGTACCTTGTTCCATCAATAAGATCACGACCAATTCTGGGTTGCCGGAAAATGACCCTCCTTGCAGGTAGATTAACCCCGGCAGCTAAGGTGGAGGTTGCAGTCAAAACACGTACAAGTCCTCTGCGATAGCAGGTTTCCACAACCTCTCTTTCCTCAACCTGGATATGGAGCAAAGCAGAACCTTATATGAAAAGCTCATGATATTAGACAAACATGACTATGCATGTCTTAATACATGTTACAATATAAGGGGGGAAAAGGATAGAGAAACTCCAGGACGAGAAAGATAATTACTAATTTAAAAAACCAAATAAATTGCCTAACAAAAGAGACATACTGTCAGGCCAGCATGGTGATAAGCTACACCAGAAGGAAGAGTTTCTTCTAATATAGGATCTAACCCAGCAGGGGACCTTCGCAAAGCATCAAGAGCTGATGTGATACTTGAAAATTCAGTATCATCATTCTGAATGTCAACAGAGAATTTCTTCAAGAACTTGGAGACGTGGCGAGCTGTAGACTCACATCCTTTACGGCTTGAGCAGAATATTAACACAGAATGACCATCTTGAATGACCTAAAATGGATACTCTTTTAACTCAAGTCTTTACAATATTTCAGAGTGAGGTCTAGAATAAAAGAAAACAAGGAATTCCAACCTCATTACACAGTTCCACAATATGATCTGGATCTTTACCGCCAAGGTCGGCTCCTTTTGAGATTGTTCTCATGATGTCCATGCTTTTGTTATAAATATTGTTGCCAACCTTAATATACTCCTCCAATGGAACAGGTCGAAATTCAGTCTGATATAACGCAGCCTGCACACAAATTTGTTGACGCCCACATGCAGCAAAACTGGATGTTGTCAAAACAACTACTAAATAAAACACCTAAAGTATCCACCCGTATCCCTAAAAGGTCTTCCAAGTGCATCAATGTAGTAACAACAAAAGAAAAATATGAAACTTCATGGCACCAGGTTTATGCTTGTCACGATTTTTTAGCATAAAAATGGGCCAGTTGGACAAACTTCCTTTAATTTATGCATGTCACAAATATTATACAACCTACTTGAGAATGACTAAATTAAAACAAATGCAAACTTTAACATCCTGACATGATTTCTATTTTATTTGTCCAGAATGGTGGTAAAAAGGGTAAGACAGCTAAAATATCTATGCCATCATCACTTTCAATGAACATGTCACAATAAATCCAACATCTACTAATAAGGTAGAGCTTCAGAGTATAGACAGATGCTGTCATAGCTCCAAATTATTACATTTTGAAAGACATGGTAAGAAATCTGATCAGGTATATAAATGATATTTCCGTTCATAGAAGAAAGGAAAGCAACAGTACCAACTCTCACCTGAAGCCAATCTGCAACAGCTGCAACATTTGGCATGGTTGCACTCATCCCAACAATTTGTAAGCCTCGAGTAGAGTCACCCTTAGCACTGCTACTACCAGAACTTTCGCCACTACTTGTCTCTGAGGTGCCTTCACCAGCAGCATAACGAAGCTTGGTCAACATAAGTTCTAACAGATAACCCCTATGTTGGTCACCAACCTGTTGAGCATGAAAAACTGTTCAGTTCATTCAAAGGACAAAGTGGTGGTAGTGGTACAGGGGATAAAGAGACCATTAACAAAGAGTAAAAGTCTAAACATGCTTCTAAGACAGCCCTTAAATATCCCTAATTCACATCCAGATCCACATACCATGTGCAGTTCATCTATCACAACAATTCCAATTTCTGACAGACGACCCTCTTCTAGCAACCTGTTAATCAATGAGTTCGCCTTTTCTATAGTGCAAACAGCTACACTAGTATCCTTTGGAAGTGTTCCACCACCTTGATTTCCATAATAGCTGCGAACATGCCTACCAAGTGGATCCAATAGGGCTTCAAGATGCTCTGCCTACATGAATACATTAAAAAGAAAAGGTCAGGGCATAAAGAGAGGCAAAAAAAGAAAAAAAAGTTAGCGAGAAAGAAGGGAACCTTCTCTGTGCAAATTGATACATAAGGAAGTACAAGAATTGCCATTTTTCCAGTTGATAAGAGCCGCCGCAGCATTAAGATTTCTGCAACAAAACTTTTACCAGCACTGTGGCATGGGAAGCATTAGACAATGATGTATGGGCGCTTTACAAAGGAAAATTTTTACCAAAACAAAAAAATTGCCTTTTCTTAGAAATATTTATAAGTTTTAGCATGATCTCACAGAGTCAGTAACGTACAATGCTATTTAATCAAGTTCTAAAAAAGCTCAGAAATTTGCTACTACTAGTTCATGAAAAAATTGATATGCAGACAGAAGTAAGATTAAGGATAGGAAGATATTTTGTGAAAGTTTGGGTGCATCAAATAGTCAGAAAAGTTTTATTTCATTCAGTGATTCCTATTTATCAGTCAATAGCATTTGATCTTTGAAGATACCTTGTGGATGCACAATAAACAAGATTTTTTTTCTGTAGCACACCTTCAACCTGAAGACATTCAACCTGAAAATGGAAGTGAATGCACAACTTTATCCAACAATCTAATAGCAATGCAAACAAGATCATCTTCGAAATAGAATGAAATAAAATGAAACTGTCCAAACAAATACCAGTGTGAGTTCTGAAGCAACACACTCAACAGCACAGTTCTTGAAAGACTAGAATATCACAGCAGTTGCATTATATGTCAAAGGGAAATATATTTGAAACTGAACAATGAACTAATAGAGGAAGTAAACTTTTGACAAAGTCATTTTTCTTCCAGAAAAACTTGCAAAAATGACCATGCCCAAGGAACAGTACTTATGACTTATCAAAACTGGCCAAAACATCATGAATAAGGTTAGCATGTATGATGTTAGAAATTCACCAGCTTGACCTCATTGTTTCTCCCCTAGCACTATTACCTTGAATAAAAGAAGCAAGACGAACTGATTTGAATTGTTACTGACTAAAATACCTGCCATTGGTACAGCTTCTGTATACCCTTCTTCTTATATATGCTGCAAATCTGAGATGGAAGCCAGCTGCTAAGATCTAACCAATCTTTATTCTGCAGAAAACTGGAAGGAGTACATGCTTCATCATTTCCATGATTACCAGCCAAACTCCTCAGTACATTAACTGGTGGATCAGTTCCTATTTTATCATTTTCACTGTATAAATCTGATTTTACAGCTATCTCTTGTTTCTCATGCACATCTTCAGTTTTTTGCACATTAGTGCAATGAGTCAATGTACTTTTGAATCTTGAACTGACGACTATTGTCTTATTCAAATTTCTATGATGACCAGTAGCCATATCCAAGCTTCTGTCCTCGAAGGAGAAATCAAAATGCTTTACTGGCAAAGGGGACCCTGCCTTGTCCAACTCCATTGGGCACTTAACCTGTGATGCCAAATTTCTCATTTCATTAAAATGAGCACTACTGTCACCGTCATGCTGCGCTCCCTCTTTTTTATCGCCATTTGTACTTCTCAAGTAGCCTGTACTCTCAGGGACAGCATGACAAACAGAACCATTGTTAGGGGCACACAGACCATCAGCAAGTTTAATTGCTTCACTCCAGAAACCTTCTCCAGGAGAAAACATGGAACTTCCACATGTTGATCTCGGGGTCTTGTCAGCGAATGATTTGACAATCAGTGAGCCAGGTGTGGAGCAACTGGCCATTGCAGTTGATAGAGTAGCTGTGCCCAGATCATTTAAGCTCAATGGAAACTTAATATTTTCATTACCTATGAGTTCCTGCCATTTTGCAAATGTTACCAAAACAAAACGGTGATGACTATACTCTATTCAAGAGGTTCATTTCAAAACAGTCGATAACTTTTACCTCTCTAATAAAGCTCCCAAACTTCCTGGTTTCTGAATCCAACAGAATTTGCTCAACATTTTTCCCTCCAGAAGAAATAGCCTCATCACTTAGATCTGATGGAAAAGTCATCTGATGCCTCTTATTGGACTTCTGATTCTCCTTCTCAACCAAGGAGGGGCTACCATTTCTCTTATGATTCTGAGATTTCACATCTGTTGGCTTATTTGATATAAGTTCACTGCACATGTGTTACTGAATTATGAGCTCAGAAGAATTGTTTCCTCAAAGACAAAAATTAAAGTGAAGACCTTCAGCAACTTGTTTGATTTTCAATTTAACTAATTGCCAGGCTAAACTTTATCTGCAACATAAAAAGGACAAATAAGTCAGGAATCCAACATTCATAGTGATACCTGCAGTACAAGGACAAAAAGTCATTTGCAAAGCTTCTGAGTTCAGGGTTTTCTATGCCAGTTGCTGAGGAGTTCTCCTTTGATGGACTGTCATCAATAGCAGTTCTCAATGGAGCATCATTGTGAACTGCTTCAGTACAATCAGATAGGACTTCTTGCCTTGATGATGCAATCTGTTTATTTTCAGTTGTTGATACTTTTTCAATATGCCACCCTAATTTTCTTCTAACCGATTCCTGACTGCAAGGCGAATGTTCATCCAAGGATGATCCTTTCAAAGTCAAGACAGCATCCTGCAAGCTTTTCAAGTAATTGTCCAAAGTTCCTTCAGCACCAGGTGACCCTCCAGTTCCTGCAGTTTCACCCTTCTCTGTCCTTTGCGATTTTAAACTGGGTGACACAGATTTCTGCTTCTTTGAAGGAAAAAACTGCATATTTTTGTCACAAAAAATAGTCGTCAGGCTGCTAGATATTGAATGAGTTCAAGTTTCAAGCTTGCACTTCACAAATATACTGAATGAGTGACATTAAGTTCATACATTAGTAAGTTTCGACAGCTGGTGACCAGCAGATTGACAAGATGCATCAATTATGTACATTTTTCTCTAGCGATCATTCTTGCTGGCCACAAATTGCAGATAGTTCTCATCTTGAAAAAAGTTTGCCCATGGAATGTAGTATTACCTAAGGACATATTGATATCCAAACCATCAAAAAGAAGCGTAACAAATTCGCTGTTTTAAAAACATAAAGGAAACAGCAACAGCGGCAGGAAAGTTCAGTCTAAAAACAAAATCCAACAAAACAAAGAAAAGAATCCAAAAGAAATAAGTTCTTTTATTTCATTTATTGTTTTCAAATAACAGACAGATCATGAGAACGTTCCAAATACATAATTCAAGCCATAGCAGCAATTAACTTGAAACGCTGCTGAAATGACAACATGAATGAATCCAAAAAAAAAATAACAGGAGAGAAGATACATCGATGATTCGAATCAGAAAGGAGGTGCTCGCCGTAGAGAAACGGTGAAGAGAGAGAACCTGATCGATACGCGAGCGGGAGTCAGACGCCATGCCCAAAGGCTCCCAAGCGTCTCCTTCCTTCCACCCGAGGACCCGGCTTCGAAATCCTAACACGTTCACCGAAGTGGCGTCGCCGGAGGAGCTCGAGCAGATTCGTCGAGAGAAGGGGAGAATTCACGAATTTCTGATGGCGCTCCCTTGTGAAGCAAAGCGCTTCAGTTTACTGAAGCCTCCCAACAGACAAGCCGATTCCCGGAGATTTCAAAAAAATGAAGGGAAAGGTTTTGCAGCGGTACCCCTGTATTTAATTCTTATTGGCTTCTCGGCCCTCGAACTTAAACTTTATTTAAATTCGGAAAATTATCCATTTGACCACAAAGTTTTATGTCAACACCACACTACGTCGCATTGTTTCAACTGTGCAGAAAACGGGCATGAACCTTTAAAATTGACCACCATCTACCGACCACATTTGACGGCCGTTACATTTTCCAATAAAAATAAGTTAAAAGACGAAAATGCCACTCACATTCAAAAAATACAAAGATGCCCTAAGGCACAGTGTTCTAGTAGATGTGGTAAATTACAAAAATCCAACCTGTCATGGTACAAAATTACATTTAAGCTGATATTTTTAAGTTATCCCATAGATTGGCTCATGCTTGTACCACCCAAAAAAATCATACAGTATAAAAGTAAATTTTATAATAAAAAATTTATAAAAAAATTTAACAAAATATTAATTATGTACATATAATTATATTTTAATAATTTATTTAAATTATTACTAATTTTATATTAATCAATAAATTATATTAAAATTTTTATTTTAAAATATAAATTATTTAAAAAATTTATTTTTAAAAAATAATTATTTATATAATTTGTATTAGCCTCGAGGTCCAAAATACAAAATATTTATGCCGGAAAACTCTGTGTCCTGGCCCCTATATTTTTCATGCTGTCGGTTTCCAAGTTTAGGAATCGAACCCTATCCCTAATGATTTTAAGAACCGAATCATCTCTGGAAATCTGTGTTATACCACATGATTAGTTATACATCGTTGGAACCTGTTCTTTGTTTTTTTTTTAAGATATACCATTGAAAATATAAAATCCACACTAATAATTCAAAATAAGTAAAAAATAAAATAATTATCTACGTTAACTATGAGAAACAATATAACACTTACAAGTCGATCGCTAATTCAGAGTTTTTTTTTACATTTTATCAAATAAAAACAATAAAATGGAATCTAGAATAAAAGCGTACTATCTTCTATTATATTACTCAATTCTAGAAAAGAAGAAAACAACAATTTTTTATTAGTAAAAGTAGTCCTGGTTAAATAAAAATATATGTCGGATGCAACCTAAATTATCGAGTAATTGCTTTTGAGTAAATGGAAACACCCTCCATTAATTTCCGTCACGTACCAATGGGGACGATGGTTCTTGACCCATCTACTTGGTAGAGAGGTAAGAATACTTATAGAGGATAAAATTACCACAATGGCACGGTTACCATAGGCTTCACGTTCAGTTAGGTGGCAATAATCGAATTATTATAATTTACGATTCTTAATACGTCTCTCTAACGACATAAAAAATATAGTAAACATAAAACATAGGGATGATTATGCACTCATTTCTCTCATTTTCGACTAATTATTACGTCTTTCCTTTATCAGATCTGACTTAAACGTTTGATAGCTATTCTACCGTTTTACCATTACATAGCACATTTCATGTCCAACCACTACTACCTTGTACTTATTTAAATATTGAGAAAATTATGGTTTTTTATAATTAAATTACAATATTTTTTTAATAACACCTGTCATTATAATACCATTTCTTATCCACAATATATATTTTTTATTTTACAGAAAATAACCAAAAACGTTCATTCTTCGCTAGTAGTGTTAGATTTGTCGTAAACACACCCCCCTTTTTTTACATGTATAAATTAATTAGCATCCAAAATTTATTGTTTATAACTATTAAGTTAAATTGATTTATTAATAAATAAAATTCTCATAAATAAATATTTTTTATGTACTAAAACTTGAATATTAAACATTATTTGAGGAGAGATATCAAATTATCGTAATTAACTCTAAAGCCGGCTTCTTACTTTCCCAAACTCAAAATATTTTGCCGAGCTTAGCACATTATTATAAAGTGATTACGTCGAAAATTGTAGAATTGTGAGATTACATACAAATTAATCGGTATCCAAAATTCATTGGCTCTAACTAATCTAATTTCAGCCAAATTGGTTCATTAAAAAGTAAAATTCACCAAAATAAATATTATTTATTAACAAAAACTCAAATATTACACATTATTTTAAAAAAAAGATATCAAATTATCATAATTAACTCATATTGGTAATTTATTGTGAAAGTTGGCTTCTTGCTTTCCCATACTCCAGATATTTTGCCGAGGTTAGCACATTATTACAAGGTGATCACGTCAGAAATAGTAGAATTGTGAGATTTATGTGGGACCTACGTGGCTACCAGTAAAGAAAATAATAAAAACCTCATTTTCCCATTTCCACGTAATTTCATTTTTTTCTCTATCCAATCAAATATTATAACACTACATTATATTTATTTTTAAATAATTTATTGACCTTCCTTATAAAAAAAATGTAAATTCTTTATGTAATATAACTTTACCCCATGACTTATGAATACTTGAACCAAATGCTGTCAATCTTCAAAGCACCCTCTTGAGTTTAAATCTGATCGGCTGACTAAACATTATTAGGACAGCTTTTCCCGACCGCAAGGTTGCCGGAGGCGCGAGAGACGAGGCAGATCCGACTGGGGGCAACCCAACAGCCCCCCTTCCCACCGGCTAGATCACCGGCAGCCTCCCGAGCCTCCGCCCATCAGCAACTGAAAACACGGTTCTCTCTCTCTACCCATAAATTTTGAACCGGGGAGTGAGTGTCAATTAATCCCCCAGATAACACGCATGCCTTGATAAATAGTCTTTATCTTTCTCGTACGAACTGGATCCCAAGACGAACTCCTCTGGAAAGATTACAAGATCCAAGAAATGGACGCATCAGTTCTGACAGACGACCTCCAACAGTGACCCACAACGAACAGAGTCAAAAGCAATACACTGCCTAGATTCATCCGAACAACATAATGAAACAAACTCGACTGTTTTAGAAGTGCTTATTGATACAAGTTTCAAGTAGGAGAGTTTCTACTAGCAGTCTCACTCAAAAGGGACCCTCGTAGAGTCTTCAAGAACCACATTGATGAATTCTAAAGCATAATATTGTTCCTAAAAAGCCATAAAAAAGCCTTCCTGGTCCAGTACGATAATCACCACCACAAGCCAACCGGGCAGTACCAAGCATGTTCCTAAACCATGGCTGAGACTTCTCGTTAATACCATGCACCTGTGAAAAGCATCTCCTAGGAAGGCACTGCAGGGATTGAAGAGACAGTGAGCAACTTGAACAACAATAACAGTTAAAAAGGAATGGAAAGCAGTCACCAGGAAACAAAAAACCCTGGAATTCCAACTCGCATTCAACCTAAACAATTAATAGGATTCAATAAGGAAGAAGCAGTAGCGGCAACGTCAGAGTAACAAAATAAGTGCCACCAATGAGTCTCAATTAATCAGGATCTCAACTTCATTTAGAAGCTTAAGCCTCCTCCATCAATCATCAGCATGTATGCAAAAGCAAACTATAAAGTATTTTATGGAAAGCTTAACTCTTAACAGCCAAAAAACTCACAAGGCTGGAATAAATAAAACTAAGCAGTGCATCAAAAGAGAACTTTTTCTGCCCCAAATGTAAGATGAGAAATTTAGAAGTGCAAGTACCATTCCCTCTTGAACTTGATATTCAAAGATAAAGGCAAATAAGAAGGTTACAGATCACAAAGACACATACCATGCTGACAAATACATATGAAAAGATAGGAGCAAAGATAAATCTTGGGATCGTACTGTAGGTAGAAGTATCTATCTGTTCTGGGAGCTCCTTGATATCCACTTCAAACCTTGCTTGGACCTGAATTATCTCAACAGCAGTTAATAGGCACACAGGCATTAAAACTAACAAGCTACAGTGGGTAACTAGCAAGCACTACAACCTGATTGAGAATGTCAGAGTCAGAAGCAGATGATACAAAGGTAATTGCAAGCCCTTTTGTACCAAATCTTCCTGCCCTACCGACCTGTTGGGATGCAGAAACATTAAAGCAATTTTTAGGTGGCAATGAGAAGCTGGAGCGTCTTTAGAGATGGTAATCTCTGGTTAAAAATTGGCCAACCCTGTGAAGATAAGTATCAGCAGAATCAGGCATGTCATAGTTGATCACTATATTAACACGTTCAATGTCAATTCCCCGACCGACCAAATCTGTAGCTACAAGTATCCTCTTGTGCCCTTCCTTGAAACCCTTGTAGCGTGTCAGCCTATAAAAATTGGAAATACAAACAAGCTCAGAAAAGAGAAACTAAACTTTAGAGAAGTTGAACAAACAAAATCTATGCTCCACGAGGAAGAATTTCTGAACCTTTCTTCTTGGGACATCCCAGAATGTATACATATAGAAGGGAAGTTGCAGTCCACAAGTAACTTGTTCAGCTCAGCTGCTCTGTTCACACTCTTCACAAAGATAACGACTTGATTGAAGTCCAATGCATCCAAGAGGTCATTTAGCTTGCGATTTTTCTCTGCTTCGCTCAATTTGATATAGTGCTGCAGACCCCATAAGCTCTCAGATTAAACTGTATAAGACTGTTTCACTCAAATGAATCTATAAGCTGTGAAGTGTTACCTGTACAAGACCATGAAGGGTCAATTTAGCCTCATCCACATATATTTCCATTGGCTGAAATGAAGAAATATCAGAAGAAATTATATTAGATCAACCCTTCAGGCCAGAGAAATCCTGTATGAAATGGATAACGGATGGACTCCCAGCAACTTGAGAATTCCGGTCCATTTGATCCATTCCTCCAGTGGGAGAAGTGCCGCAGAAGCAAGTGCCAATGCCGTGCCATGAAAGATCATATACTTGAAAATCGCGAGCCAACTCTTGACGACAACCCCTCCCACCCTCTCTTCCACTCTTCCCCTCTCAAATCAAATAATTGAGGACCAAAGGAAGAAAAACAACCATACAATAAATAAGATGACAAGATCCCCAACTGCTATGACAGTGAATGGACTAGTCCATAACATGATCGGTGCAACCATAGATTTGTGCTCATGCTCCAATTTCAGTTAGCAGTGCACCAATTTTTGCCCCCACGATACTGTAGTTACTGCAAGTTGACTCATAAGTACTCTCAGAAAAATGGTCGCAAGGTCAAGAAAGATTAGAGGCACTAGATGCTACAAACCTAACCTACCCATGGAGAAAAGTTGCATGCAAAAGCAGATGCCAAATTCTAGTATAGATCATGGACATTACATCTTGCATGAACTTTTTGCAAACAGGTCGGATCTCTTTGCTGAGTGTTGCTGAAAACATCATAACCTGCTTATCATGTGGAGTCATTTTGAATATCTCCTGTACATCTCTCCTCATATCTGCCCAGGAATGGTGGATTAGAATCATTAACATGACAAACACATAAGCTGGCATAAAAAATCAAAGTAATTGGGATACAATATCCACTCAATGGACATACCAAGAGATTCTAGCATTTTGTCACACTCATCAAGGATGAAATGCCTCACATTCTTTAGAGAAAGGTCCTTGTCCCTCGACAAAGCAAGAATTCTCCCCGGAGTCCCAACAACAATGTGGGGGCATTCATTTTTCAGTAGATCCTTATGAATTTTGATACTGACCCCACCATAGAAGACTGCAACTTTGATGTCCGGCAAATATGTGCTGAACCTCTCAAACTCATGGCAGATCTTCATCATGACAAAAGTAAAGGCCAATTAGAATAAAATAGCTTTGAGCCAAAAAAAAAAACAAAGATGAAAGCCTAAAAGTATAGATCGGTGAAAAGGTTAGGAATCATTAAAGACACCTGATAAGCTAGCTCCCTTGTATGGCAAAGCACAAGAGCAGCCACTTGCCCTGCGACAGGCTCAATCTGCTGCAGAGTGGAGAGCACAAAAACAGCAGTTTTACCCATGCCTGACTTTGCTTGGCAAATGACATCCATTCCAAGTATAGCTTGAGGGATGCATTCATGTTGCACTGATGAATTAAAGGAAATTGGACCATAGGAACCATCCGTGAGTAAAAGATAATGCCTTGATCCATTGAAGAGAAAGGTTTATCAAACCAATTTTTTTCTCTGAAAAGAGTGAGGTTCAACATATTACCTGGAAAAATTAAGATAAGTTAGTGCATTTGTATAGGGAAAAAGTTTAAGAAAAATCTCTCTTCCTTTATGGGAGTAAAGACACCCATTTCCCACATGGTAAAATGTCAAAGGTTATCCTAAGATGTATCAGTTATCAACAAAACCAACAGTGGTCATTGGAATAATTGCCTTCAGAAGGGTGCTCAAATCCTGAGTCCACAATAGCTCGAAGCAGCTCTGGCTTTAAAAGGAAGTCTCTGAATCCGGAACTGTGAATCCCAACATAACCCCTGGAAAGATTGAAGGGAATAGGCAATGTAAGCTATCCAAAAGTAGTTCCATCAAACAGCCTTTTATGTTTCTGTCAATTTTATTGAATAAATTTTTTAAAAGAAAATTCTCTTGCATTTGGATCAACCATAAACATACTGCTGAGAAGAGATAATCCCACTTTGACCTGATATATTTCCTAGTATTCTGCATCTAATTTGCTATAGCTTAGAAGAGTCAAGTTCCTAAACTGAATGCATACATCATCAGCTATAAAAGCTGCCATTGTTTGCTATTTTATTATAACTGAACACCAAAAATAAATGGGTCAACTAAATAATAACATTAAGTCAAATGTATTTCAAAAATAACGTATGTCCACTAATTTCATATTTCATGTGAAAATAGCCAAAAACATTTTCCTGTGTTTTGAGACAATAGTAGGCCACACAAACAAAGCTATCCATATGTTTTGTGCAGCTCTAAATCGCTACCCACAATGTACTGCTTTCTGAAATTAACAGCTGTTCATTTGACTAGAAAATTTCAATAACTCAGCTACTACTAATTGCACCGTTCAATTAAAATCAATGTGTCATATTAAGTGTCAAACCATCCTTACAACGTTCTTTTTTTTATTCTTTTTAAAATCTGAATCCAACTGCTAGTTATTCAACTAAAAACTATCGATAACTCAGAAGTTGCAATTGATTCTTTCAGTTAACAAGCATGTAAATTACTTTTTGGCACCCTCGCCATTGACTTTAGCAGCAGAATCTGGGGCTTTCTCCTCCTCATCTTCATAGTCAAGAAGCTCTTCCTCGTATGCATCATTGTCTCTCGTTTCTCCCATGTTCTGCAGTCATACACACAATTTACAGACAAGCCCTAACAAATCCAGGATTCTTCAGCAGGAAATAAAACAGTCCATAAAGTTCCAAACTTTCATCAGTGTTTGGAAAGAGAGACAAAAATGTCAAAACTTCGAACAGTATCACTGACAAAATTAGAGATCCATAATCCATTTTCCAGGGGAAAAAAAAACAGAAAGCTGCAAAAACCACAGAAGGCACTTCAATGAAACCGAAAATGAAAATCCGACTTCCATGGTGATTCAAAACTCCCAGAAATCCCCACTTGGCTTTGAAGAAAAGCAGCACAAACACCAACTAAGAAAATTGAAACTTCTCTGACATCTCTCCGCTAACAAAGAACAGAAAATCTTCTCAGGCAATCGCAGAGCTAGGGTTTATCTACGAAACCATCAGAGAGAGAGAGAGAGAGAGAGAGAGAGAGAGAGACCTCTGAGCCTGCGATAAGCTAAGAACAGAACAAGAGTTTCACTGTGCAAGGGAAGCTGGTGACAGGAGAAATTGCCGGAGAAGGAGCTCTAGGTCTACGATTCTTCAGCCTCCTCGAGTCGAGCTGCTCGATTGCTCGTACGGCGCTGAATCTTGGAGCTGTTTTGTCGATTTTATACGATAGTGGACCGCAACGTGTTCCGGATACATTCGTAATTTCCACCTAAGGCTCGTAAATTCTATAAATTTCAATGTAGTCCCTGTTATTTTCCCTGTAGTCCCCTTTTCGTTCTTCCTAATCATTATATATTTTATTTTATTTTTATTTATGGCTATTTTATGAAAAATAAGGAAAAAATTGACGCCCATATTTAGAAAATGAAAATATTCTATTTTTTTAAAAAAATTGATTATATAATTAGTGACTCTACCGGGAGCTCCACCCAATCGGCGTACAGTGTTCTGTGTTGGAGGGCAACGCCAGCACGACTGCCACGCAATCTTCCCCTTCGTTGGCAGTGGGACCCACTTCTCTTCGCTGTCACAAAACTGCCAGACGATCATCAGCTTTCATCTAGAGGGGAGGGAAAAAGAAGAACGTTTTCCTTCAAATGGACAGCCCAGCGTTTTCCTTTTCGCAGGATCCCGGCTGCAGATCTAGGGTTGCCCAATTTAAGTCTTCAGTTGTCACGGATTCATCGGATTGATCCATCGAGTTCACCAGTCTCGAGTCTCCCAGGCCTGGGATCCGCTTTTTGTCGCCTCAATCGCTTGCAATTAACAGGTAATTGCGCCATAAGAAGCTACGAGTAACTGGTTCGGTTGGTAACGGATTAAAAGGTCCTCGATCTGACTCCAATGCGGTATGTTTTTGTTGGGAGGTTGGTGGTGACTTTGGAGGTCTTGGTGGAATTTTCAGAATGCCTATGAAAACAGCGCAATTGTCGTTTCGAGATCGGACACAAGAGTTCCAAGGCATAGCAGAGAGGCTAAAGAAGTCATTCTCGTCCGTATCAGGGCCTACTGGTCTGAGCAGCAGCTCAAAGTCCGAGGAGTGGCTAGCTGCTGTTGCAGTACAGTCCGAGTTCATTAGGAGGGCTTCCAAGATTGGGTTTGGGATCCATCAGACATCGCAGAAGCTCGCAAAGCTGGCACATTGTGAGTGCTCGAGCTGCACTGCTGCAGCTTCTAATTCTGAAATCTCTTACTGATATTTGCTGACATTAGTGCAAAATTTGAGTATTAATGTACTGATTGGATCTGTTGAGTCAGTTTTCAGTTACCTTCTTATGGTATATAAAGGGACGTTCACAGTGTCTTTAGAAATTCGCAATGGTGGCTGTTTTTATATTATGGATGGTATGGTGTGGTGTGGTGTCATTAATTAAACAATGAGAGGAGCTACAAGTTGTATAACCAGATGTTGCTTCATTGAGTTTGCCTATTAATAGGCTCACTGTGGACTGGTACCTGTTGTTACCGTTCTCTCAGTTGACATGTAATGTCAAGGATAGATTGGAAGTAATTGAACAAAGTATTTTCTTTAAATTGTTTGTCATGAGATTGACATGGTACCTTCATTTGAAAATGGCTGGATATATTAATGTATCCTTACCAAATAGTCACAAGTGTCAGGTAAAATTTTTGTATATCCAGGCAACAAGTGCATCCCTTTAGATAGCTATTTTCCAGTTTGGTAAATTTTCTTGCTTCCAATATATGATGGAGTGTTGCAATTAATGACTGGAAGTTTATGCTTAGCTGCTGATCTACCACAGGCCTAGCCAATTGTGATTTACTTCCACTTTAACATGATTTCCTAAGAAAAATTTTGCAGAAGCTATCTTTGCTATTGAATTTGCTTGATTGGCAAATATGGAAAGCTTAATGTCATCAGGATTTGTTTGGTCTGCAGTGGCAAAGAGGACCTAAGTTTTTGACGATCCTACTATGGAAATTCAGGAGATTACTGCTGTTATTAAGCAGGATATTACTGCTCTCAACTCTGCAGTGGTGGATCTTCAGCTTTTGTGCTACTCTAGAGATGATGGTGGTATCTCCACTGACACCACAAGTCATTCAACAAAAGTTGCGGACGACTTAAAGAATCGCTTGATGAGCACAACAAAAGAGTTCAAAGAAGTCCTGACCATGCGAACAGAGGTTGGCTAGAATTTGTAATAAGCCCCTCCTTCCTGCTCCTAACGAGTCTTGTCATTATAGATGCACTGGTATTTCATGCTTGGCTGCTAATCTGGCAATTGATTTCTCTAGCACTCGTTCCTTTGTTTTATGATTCTTAAATCACATTTTGATGATGGTGGGCCTTTTTGTACTTTTGAAGAATTTGAAGGTCCATGAGAATAGACGACAATTATTCTCTTCTACTGCAATGAAGGAATCTACAAATCCTTATGTTCGACTATGTCCTTTAGCTGCAGGATCATCTACCAGTTCCTCAATAGCGCCCGCACCCTCATGGGCTAATGGATCATTTTCATCATCCCAGTTGTTCCCCAGGTAGATGGTCATTCAATTGCATGATTTGTTGTTAGGAACATTTTTTGTGGTTCTCCATGTTCCATCAATTTCACTAGTTTGTAAGCCATATATTTTTTTGTTTGTTTTTTTCTTGCCATGGACCTAACAAGCCATAAGGTTAATTAAGAAAGAAAACATAGTTCAATTGCAAGACTGATTTTCTATGTATTCTGCTTCTGTTATAAAAAAAAGTGCTTTCAACACAAATATTTTGATTTGGTCGCAAAGAACATTCTTATGGCACTGAAACTGCTTCCATTTAGAAAATTGTAAGACCATCAGTTCTACATCTTGACTACAGTGATTTCTCTTACCAACTGTTCATAATATTGGAACTTTTGGATGATAGTGCAGTTTGAAATGACACTCTCATCTTTATGTTCTTATTGATATCCATGCAAATGATTGCATTCTTTGCAGAAAGTCAGGTGATCAGGAGAGTCAGCCCTTGCTACAGCAACAGCAACCGCAGGTGGTTCCATTGCAAGACAGTTATATGCAGAGTAGAGCTGAAGCACTTCAAAACGTATAGTCTACTATCCATGAGTTGAGCACCATCTTTAACCAGCTTTCTACCCTTGTTTCACAGCAAGGAGAGACTGCTATCAGGTACTTTCCTTGCTATTGTTGTTGGTTCGCACCGTGCTTCAGTTTTTTTACTGTTACTGCTATACATCTGTATGTAGCAATGAGTTTTTTGCTATTGATTGTTGCATAAAATTTTTCAAAATGCCCAAAGTTACATACCACATGAAGGAACTGCCTTCTTATGTTGCTAAAATCTATTGTAAACTTGCAATGTGACGAAAGGTTTTCTTTATTTTGGGATTAATGGTTTGATCTGGCCCTTCATCAAGCCTTCTTTCATAAGAACAATTGCCTATCTGATCCTCAAACATCTAATCCAGTGAAACTTCATATATTGTATGGCACGTCCATCTATCTTATTTTGCAAATTTTTTTAAAATAATAGTCTCCCCTTTCACATTGTTTATGCATTGATCCTCATCATAATTGTCAAACAGTAGTTTATCTCAAAGCCTTAAGCTTTTATGAGAGCATGGAAAGATGTACAAAACGCACTTTCCTTGTTACAAAATGGTTCTGCCTGTGCCTGAAGTTTCTATAATAGCTGTGCATTCTGTATGAAGTAAATTCTTGCACAGCCAATGACCTGCTAGTTGTGGTCTGGAAGTGAGGATCCAAGAATTTACAATATTTTATGTATCTTTCTCAAATGCTGCCAGTAAGATCAGTGCTTGTTTGCTTCTTATTGTAGGATTGATGAGAACATGGATGATACACTATCAAATGTCGAGGGTGCACAGGGGGCTCTTCTGAAGTACCTGAACAACATATCTTCGAATAGGTGGCTGATGATCAAGATATTCTTTGTATTAATTTTCTTCCTCATGGTCTTCCTATTCTTTGTGGCATAGATGGATGGAGACTTAGAACTCAAGATTACAGAAACGTAATGACTCTTTTTTGACTTGTGGGGTGCCTGAGGTTTTCCCCTTAATCTGTTATGCCGTATATATTTTGCATGTGCTCAGTGAAGTAGATGCCATTCCCCACTTTTCTTATTTCTTTCTTTTTGCCGGTACCTGTACTTACTGAGAAGAACAGAGGATCTTGAATTTCGGGGAATGAGTGTACTCTTCTTTATTAATTATCTATGATATTGGTATAGTCT
Organism: Sonneratia alba; assembly: GCA_900174645.1. Classification (NCBI taxonomy): domain Eukaryota; kingdom Viridiplantae; phylum Streptophyta; class Magnoliopsida; order Myrtales; family Lythraceae; genus Sonneratia; species Sonneratia alba. The sequence goes on along the minus strand of FWPY01000001.1, from coordinate 1,095,720 downwards.
CATCATACTTACATAAATTGCAAGTATTCCTCTTCTTTTCTCTTCATTTATAGCTTATCTATTTCCGGCTTTGGTTGGCAAGCTGCACAAGATATGGAAACCGCAAGAAGGTAAAATATTTGTAATCTACACTGATCTTTTCCCATAAAGCTGATATTACATATATGGTTCTTCGGCTGAGGATACTTTAGGAAGGATTTTGATGAAAGATTATCCTCAGTTTGCAGTTTAGTGCAGTTGGTGAAGATGGTCCTCTCCAGAGCTGGTTTGCTATCGGCAATGGAAAGTAGTTGTCGACAACACTAGAACTGCACCCAGATGTATGCTATAGAGGACTAGGAGGTCGTCCCTGTTCACTGGTTTGATATTCCAGCCTTCAGCTCAAATTGCTTTGTAAGTAGTTCCCATGACCGTGGAAAGGCATGGATAGCCCGTCCGCCATAAGAGAATGGAGTCTCTGTTTAAATTTGTCTTGACCAGATTAAGTTCGCCCTGATGACATTAGCTATGGAGTATACAGTTCGAGAATATGGATGAGATCCTATCACCAGGAACGTCTATGGTCACTAAATCACTCGTCTTGTAGGGAGAACGTGAACCCAGAGTCGAGCTCTGAGCTAGTCCAGTTTTGGGTCGGACAGGCTATGCTGTAGCCGATCTTCACGTGATTATCGATCGAGTAGTTGGTTTTCCGTACGATGCTGCCCCGGTTTGATTTCAGCCTTCAACAGACGAAGGAGCTTGTCATAAAGTCAATTCAGCTTGATAATTTTCTAGTTCTGAGGATAAATTTTATCTTGTGAGAGGCACCTGTCCATGGAAAACGACACTCTTGTTTTTTTTTCACATTAATAGTATTATGCGTCATAATAGTCTATTAATACATAGTATGAATTTATTATATAAAAAGAGTTATTTACTGATCTTTTTTTTTTCTCTATTTGGAAGAAAAGGATGCTGTTGGGGTCCTGCGGACTTCAGAGAAACATCATGGTAGGAAAATCTCTAAGTTCGAATTTAAAAAGAAAAATATTAATTCATTCAGAATATGTGTGATATGAAAAAAGAATTCGAGTAATTTCGCTAAAGGTGTATATTAGAGAGGTTTTTAATTTTCTAACAAAAGAGTTCAACTTTTTTTTATATTAATGATGTCTAGTATCATAACAACTGACTAATATATTTAATGATATATTAAATAGTTTGGGACTTGCTAATTAAACCTTACATACCGACTTTTGAGAATTTCGAATCTCAAACCTGACATACTACATATTATTAGCTTACTAATAGATTGTCACTCTCGAAAATAACAAAAGGATCCAACTTAATTCTTTGAGGAGATTAGCCAAATGATTATTATTACTTTTTCATCATTCGAAAAAAAAAGAATTCAAAAGAAATATATCTGCAAAGAGGATTGGGCTTCTAAGTAGAAGTACAATTTCCTCCTCTCCTGACATCACCTTCTATTCGCTCGCTTCGCCATGCCATCTGTAGTCCTTGCCCTAATCCCGGGCCCAATGCGAGGTACAAATTTTTTCACATCCTGCTAGCATTGACACTCCGCTTGTCGACCAGCCACACACTGCATGTACTGTCAAGATCGTTCGATCACAAAACTGTAAAAGCAACACAGAAAGATACAAAAACACAATTGGGAAAAAACGTAACTTGTATTTACACATATCACAAGTACACGAAAATCCAACCCAAATCAGAACACTTACACGCAGTCACATGAGTATATGCCTCACAGTTTCCCACTACTTGCACTCCCTACCCATCTCGTGCCTCCTCTCAAGAACACCGGACTGCTTGCTCTAACTTGACTTCTACTCTCTTGGAGTCTCTGGTTCTCGATGTCTCTTCTATGAGAATTCTGGGTTGTCCCTGAGAATGAGACTGACCCCCTTTTATAGAGAGAAGCCTGACATACTAGATATGGCAACCGATATATCCGAATCTCTTGATTTTTTCAATTAGATCTCGATCTGTCCAATCTTGACCATCGATTTGTAATCTCCAAGATTGTTTTCATAACATATTAATTTGTCATATCCCGGGAGAATCTTTCCAGATTGTCTGTTTGACCAGGTACATATGACTTAGCACTGACTCAACATCATCGATCCGATCCACTCTCCTCTAGGGCCCACGTCCATGATCGCCTCCCATAATCACAGCCATCTGATCGAGATTGCAGCATCCAACGGTGCTCAAGCATGGTCAATGGACTTATTCGATCTTTGCAAGTAGTCAACTCACTAGCCGCTAAGTGTTGCACATTCTCTTAGCGTCTACCATGCCAATCGGATAGTGTGCACTCCTTGAGTACATTTGCTCGATCACATCTTGTTCACCGAGCATCCTTAAGCGTTGCATCATGCCTTGCTGGTGGACATCATTACCACCCATACACACATTTGCCTACTTGTTAAATGTGACACTCCATGACTATTTTTTGATCCCTCAACTCCATTGTTGACCCTTGATCGATGGTCCACTCCATTGTGCTTCTGCGCATGCTTGCATGACCATCCCCCTACTTGCCTGCTAATAAACCTGCAATTTATCCCAACACTTTACAAATATTAACCCGCACATTGTCGGGTGCTTGCTATGCACTATCATTCCCTCAATGTATGACTTGTGGTACATATTCTCCAAGTTAGAGCTCAAGGGTCTAACATTATCCCTCCTGCAACCCAGTTACCCACCTCGACCCATCGTAACCTAAACCTAGCTGCTGAGCTCTCTCTCCTTTTCCACTTCTTCTTCCTCTTCTCCTCTTTCCAAGGAGACACCGCCGATTCCCCAACCACCCCCCCTTTTTTTGTTGTTTTTTGGCTCCCAGGCAACAAGCCTTCATAGTTCAACGGATGATCGAACCGTCGGTTGCCTTCCTCGTTTGTTCTAATTGACGAGTTTCGTGAGTTTCCGCACAGGAACTCGGTGCATTTGTTTCTGGCGTCTCTGAGTTTTCCGCCGCATTCGTTTCTTAACGAGGCAGATTTGCTTTTCCTTGTCAATTCGTCGAAAGATCAATCCTTGTCGATATCCCGGAACTTCCGACTAGGCACTCAAAGTCCGCAAGTTTTCTCAAGAACCAGTTTTTGTTCCTTAAGACTCTTGTAGATTCAGGTTAATCCGGTTTTCGTTTCTCCGAGCTCAGATAGGATTGTCGGTTTTCTCCTTGGGATTGGCGGCGTTCGTGTATCGAAAGAACTCGGCTTTTTTTTTTTTTGAGAAATGGTGGGTGGAGGTAGTGGCAGGAGGGATGAGGGGTCGCTGGTGGTAAGCAACGCCAACATTTTTGCTCCTCTTGAGATGCTGAAGAAGAAAAAGAAGTCCGATAAGGAGAAGGGAGGCTGGAAGAGCGGTAAGTCAAAGTCGTCGGTGAGCTCGGCCCAGCCCAAAGAGCCTGAGCCGCCTCAGGTGTTCTGGGCCCCTGCTCCCTTGAATGCAAAGTCATGGGCAGATGTTGATGATGATGATGACGATGATTACTATGTGACCGCCGCCCTCAGAGTGGGGACAAGCTCCCCAGGGCAATGAGCAACCTGAGAACGTGGAGGTGTGCTATAGTTAGTTTCATTTTGGCTTGTTTCTGATAAAGGAATTGCGTTATCCAAAGAAAGTTCTTGTTTGCGACAGCTCGTAATCTAAATTTCCTAGTTGTGTTCTTCTGGCATTTTAGATATTTACCGCTTTTCACTGATACAGGCTGGCATTGCATTTGCCTACTTCAATTCATTGGACACAGTGATTCTTTGATTAGCTCGGGGCGATTTCTTAGGTGAATAATTATTTCAGGTGTCCAATCAATTTCCATAACTTAATTGACAATTGGACTCCATTACCCTGTGCCCGTTGATTTATGTATATGTTACCACCTTACATCTCTATTTATCTTTTTGGGACTGTATCCCCAAGATTTGGGATGTATATTGCTGATTGATTGATTGTACCACTTTCTCACGTCTTTATCAGTGGACAATTATTGCCAGCTCTGGTTGACCAAATGCAAAATTCTGGCAGGGTTAAATGCACCATTCTTCATTCAGTGTGAATCTGCAGAAATTTGTTTTAAGAGTTTGCCTTGCTCTGATCTTGGTGTTCTGAAAGAAGCTTCGTGTATTAGCTGCATTTGTTTTTCTAGAATGACCTTATCAACTTATTGACAAGTATTGTGCACTGTGTCAGTTATGATAATACAAATTTATGCATCTTTTACCTCATGACTTCTGCATTTTAAATTCGAGATCACTTTCTATTTTTGTAATTGTTGTCTGCATAATTCATGTGTTTTCTCCATGTTCCTTGATTATGGGAGATTTTGTCGAGCAGACGTTCTTACCTAGCCCATATGTGTAGTCCATTGGTAAATCTGTCAGGCTGCGTATAGTGCAATGTCTCTGCACTATGTAGTGTCCGAGTAGACTGCAGCATAAATTAGTAACTATAACATTGTATAATTGACAGAAATATGCTCAAAAAATAAAGAAAATGGTGATACTTGAATATTACTGTGGAATTGTTTTGAAAGGTCTCTTTTTTACAGCTGTTCCGTTTGCATTTTATTTGCAGGAAACTGAGAGTGAGGATGATATACTTGATGAGGGTGATGATGACGTAGAAGATGAGCATGATTATGAGCCTGAGGTTACAGTGCAATCACAGCCAGTGGTGAAGCCTGCCGTAGTTCCTGCTTCAACAAAGGAAACGGTGAGGCAGCTTTCTAAAAAAGAAAGGAAAAAGAAAGAGCTTGCAGAACTCGAAGCCCTTTTGGCTGATTTTGGCATTGTTCAGAAAGACAGCAATGACCACGATGGATCACATGGTAAGCTTCACAAGTTTGTTTCTGTTGAAAATTGTAAGAAATTTTTAAGGACCTGAATACCCTTTTCTGCGTAAGCCAAATTGATGTTCGCTTAGCTCTTTCGTCAGGGTTAAGGATAATACAATAGTTAGCTAATTTATTGAGTTGAAAGAGTTGCATGAATGACCTTGGATAACACATTTATAATTTAATTATGCTAATTAGGTGTCCTAAGAAATCAGTCAAACCATGTGATCTGCTTAGTTTGGGGAGCGTAGACCTTATTGTGATGGCTTGAGTTCATATTGTATACATTATGAATGGCTTTTTAATCTGCAGATGCTTCGCAAGAGAAGGACAAGGAGTCCGATGTGAGGGAGGGAAGAAAGAAATGGCTCTTGCAGAGCCCAAAAGCGCCAAGAAGAAGAAGAAGAAGGTGAAAGAGCTGCAAGAGAAACCCAACACCTCAGAGGTCGCCCTGGACAGGCCAGAAGCAGATACTGCAGGGACAGGGCAACTGGAGGAAGAGGAGCCAGCCGTCGACATAAAGGAGCAGCTCAAGAAGGTGGCATCCATGAAGAAGAAGAGGTCCAGCAAGGAGATGGACTCTTCTGCAAAAGCTGCTGCTCAGGAGGCTGCTGCAAGGAGTGCGAGGCTCGCCGCTGCAAAGAAGAAAGAGAAGAATCACTACAACCAGCAGCCTGTGCGGTAAATTAAAGGGTAAAAAGAAACATTAGAAGAAAAGGGGGAAAAGGAAAATGAGATCTCCTCTAATTTTGCTGCAACCTAGCGTATGACCACATAGTTTCTTCCATTTTTGATATGGAGGATAAATCGTATGGGCTCTCTGTGGCTCTGAATGTCATTTTATTAGAGATGAAATGGGCCCTTTTCTCCTGATTTCACCTGCTGCTTGGACGTGATGTTCTTCCCCTGTCAGTTTCCTTCCCGTGTCTATCTGTGATGGCGAGAGAATCATAAGGTCAATTAAAGACCCATTAGTGGGATCACATGGCCCATGCTGAATTCGGGCAAATTCCTGACGCCTGTGCTGAAGGTCTGGACTCTGGACGCTAGTGTGCACTGTCCAGGTCAGTATATTACATATATTCTGAGATCTGCTAGAAGATTAGTTGTAAATTGTAGTGACACTCAGAGCCGAGTAGCATCAGGACCATGAATACTGTACTGCGTTCAAGTTGATGAGAGCTCAGCCATCTGTTTTCCTGATCATGAACTTCTGCATCGGATTTCACTTTGCATGGTGCAGACTGTAAAAAAGAATATATGGTAAATCATGTCACAAAGTATATTCGAGAATTTGGTTCCAAGTTTGGACTAAATGCAGTCATGGTTGTCAACATGAACTTCGTCACTGATGTAGTAAAGCAGTCGAGTGAGTGTATATCAATTTACATAGGTGAGGATCCATCAACCGCTGAAGCCCTGATTTTCAATGAATAGGTGGGCTCGATTGGCACATGTGCATAGGAAAGTTCCTTATTTATCTGGAAATGTAAAGAGCGGCTATCTTATTTATCCAGAAGTTGAAGCCAGGCATCGCCCCAAATCTTGAAGGTTTTGTTGCTGCACCTATCGATGGATCATAATTGCAAAATGAAGGCATAGGAGGTTAGGAGCAGCCCGTTTGGCGTCACAAGCCAGGCTCAACCCCACCTAGTGAGGCTCCATCAAGCTTGAGCTCACTAAAATGTATCCAAGACGAGCTCAAGCCTCCCATGGTCAGGCTTGGCTCAGAATGGATAGATCACACCGTTACCCATTGCCATCGTTACCCAGTTGCGAGCTGCAGAGACAGAATTCTGAAGTACATATACCTGGGAGGAGCTAGAGTGAGAGCAGCAACCGGCTTGTGAGCTCAAATTCATACATACCCTGTTCACACATCTCCAAGCAATTCGATGCATCTACTAGCTTATGAGTTATCGACAGATATAATCCCAATAATGGGTATACCATCCCAATCTTTGATTGCTCTTACATCTTAAGCCTGGCTCAGGCTCAATCTCATGCCAAGCCAGATTGACCATGAGTTTTCCTCGAGTTCTAGTTGATCAGGTCAAGCTTGAGCCCATCTAGATATTCTCGAAGATGAGCTCAAGCTTACATGAACATAGTCAAGCTCGAGCTCAACAAGTCAATCCAGACAGCATCAGACCAGCTTCATTGAAGAGTTGATAACACCTTCATTCAAGTCACTACTGCCTCTCACAGCTTAAAAGACAGGAGAAGATGCAAGGAAAGAATGAACATAGAAAAATATATATTTTTTCTTTCCATAAATAACTTCAAGAAAGAAACATCTCCAAAATGTTTTGATACATTCAGTTTGTAACCAGAATAATAATGGTAAGCTAAGATTCTCTTGGAGGTCCTAAAGGCTAGGAATCTCCGAGATTTATTTTGATGAGGAAGAACTCCGGGGATTAACTAACCTGAACAATGTGTCACAGGGCTATACACAGTTCCTAGTCATAAACACAGATTTGAAAGCCAAAATTGGGCACACATCTTACAGACAACGAGCAATGCAGGAATTAGCAGAGAGCGATACAGAAAAATAAATAAATCAGATGGCTAAATCAGGATCATTGTATTTGCAGGAAAGGGAGTTAAGTTCACCCTCAAGGCACCACATGGAACGCAGAGCTGCTCACAAGCAATAAGTCAGGTGATTCCTCAAGGGGATGGTTGGCTGTTAATCTTTAAACAGCGAGCTGATGGGGTCCTTAGGAGTCAGGTTCGACACATATTTGAACTGTCATGACAAAAAAAAAGGAAAAAAAAAACCATTGCAAATCGATGAATATTACGATACCACTAGATGTGGGAAAAATAAAACATGCAGTTCATTTCCCATAGATAATAACATTTCATGTAGCATATTATGTTGCATTTCCATCCATTGAGTTTGGACTTCGGTGTAAGGAGGCATATTAGCCCTCATGGAACTCTTGGTACATTACTATTAACACTCTAAGAAACCAAAGAACCTTTGGTATGAGAAAATTTAGGCCGCTGCATTGCCACTTTTAAGAACAAAGAACAGAGATGAAAGGATTTACTTTTGATCTACACAGGCAAAGCGGAAGTTACAAAAATAGGATCAATTCTCTTGGAAAACCGAAAGAAAACACATTATCACATTGTTGCATTAATCTTACCTTTCGTTGCCTATACTTTTCTCGAATAGCACTCAGTGGGTAGACACTAGTATTCCGCTGTAAATCTTCCATCGCAAGAACTGTAGTCTTAAGCTCAGATGCCTTATAATTGGTGTAATGTTCCAGAGTTGGATTCTACAAAAGTTTATTAATGACATCATAAATCCATCGGTATAAGAAAAATACTTGACTTGATGAACAAGAGAATATGAGAAATAAGGTTTAACAAAATTTATACCCAGGGGTGATCTGATGGGTTTAGAGTCCATCTAGCAACGAATACCGAGGATGCAGCTATTAGAGAAGGTAGGAATTTAAGGAAGCCATATTCTATGAGAGTTAACTCTGCCAAAAAGTTTGCTAGGAATTCTAGCTCAATGGAAGATTCCTGGAAAAGTAATTTCTGAAGTTCAGTAGCTTTACTGCCAAAATAATCTGCTGAGCAATTTTAGCTCAGGACAGTACATACCCCATATGAAAGCTGAGCTGCTTGAATGAATCTCCTGATAACGAAGAAATCAAGCAGTGAAGCTATAATAATAACTGTTTCTGTTTTATGATTTACACAGACAATATATCAAAGATGAATTCAGTACCTGAGGAATGGTTTTATGGTGGGAACAGAGAACTGAAAGTGCAAGAGATTTAGAACCACACTCTCCATTTTCAGTACCTGACAATGACTTCCGTTAGGCTCAGAAGAATCAACTATTCAGTGTTTGAGATGAGAAGTAGAATCAATGTCTTATATAAAACAGATCATATAAGACTATGAATAGTTCTCACCTCTTGTTTGGTATAAGTATTGTCGGTTATAAAGCAAAATTCTTCCACCCGGGGTGTGCAGATTTCCTCATATTTTCTTTAGAACACCCAAAAGGAAAATAACCAATTAATCATACAAGGAAGAATACTGATATTCTCAAATCAACAGGGCTATAGTGAATGTAGATCTTACGAGGCAATTAACATGCATGTAACCCCAAGCAATTGAAGTCTTTGCTTTTCTATTGAATTTTGTGAGAGAAATCTGTCGATGAGATTCACTGTGAGGTAAAGTGTATCTGATGCTAGCTTATATTCTTCAGAAACCTGTGAAATGAGATCAATGATTAATTGCAAATGGTTTCAGAGAAACATGATCAATTTCTTTGTTGAAGTAAACAAAGAGGATGTATATAAACATAAAGCGCAAAATACTGCCTGTTATCAATGACAACCAACTATACAGACCTCCACAAGCCAACCTATTAGTATTCCTCGCATGCTTGGGGTGATATCATGTTGCACTGTTTCCATATAATTGACTGAAGGTCTTCGGTCGAGCTGGAAAAAGAGAAATTAGAGATTAGAAAAATCAAGACTCTGCTTGGGTTGGTTTTATATCAGCAGGAATCACCATAATTGGCATGAAAAACCAAGAATCTTAATCTCGATGGTGCAAAGAAGCCTTAGAATCTTTACTTCTATTTCAGTAAAGAAGAGTAGAGCCCCAAAAAAGAGAGGGGGAAGAAAAAATTGGAGCCATTATCAAACATGGGTGCAAGCAACAGCAACAGTAACCAGATTTATAACTGGGGGACATATGGTCCTGATAACATAATACCACATAATTAGAGTCAAATTGTTAGTATGAAGTTCAATCAGCACAAAAATGGCTACAGACCTCTAATATTCGGATATTCTTGTATATATCAGTAGCATATGGGATGCAGCCCAGAGGATCCTTCAGCTTCAAGTCAATATCCACAATGCCTGAACAGTTTGGGCCTCCTAGTTTCTCACAATCCACATCTTCCAAATAATCCATAGGGTATTAGCATCAAATTTATTCAGAAAAGTTCTTCAGTAAGAAACTTTCATATGGTAAAAACTATTACCTTCTATGATCAAAAGCATTTAAACAGACATAAAGCAGTTGGTAGAGCAGTAGATTTACCATCTTCCATAGTACCAATGCATTCATCAAGATTTTCAGAAGACTCTACTTGAGGGTGTAAACCTCCCACATTCACCTCGTTGTCTGCTGCTCCCTCCTCTATCCATTTTGGTAGATCCAGATCATTGATCTTTTCAACTCTTATTTTGGACAATTTGCTGGCTAACTCTACTTTGACATCCTCTTGCAGCATCGGGACATCTGCACTTTTATCCAGTAACACTTCTTTATCCCTTTTTGCAGGGCCTTTTCTAGTATGTTTACTGTTCTGTCAACTCAGCAAGAAAAGAGCCCTTATGATTAGATTATACAGCAGACAGAAAAACTAAGGATCAGTCATATAGACTTCAATATTTTCGGACATGTATAGATTGAAACATTAACGGTAGTACTAGCATGTATTTCCTGGAATATATTATCGATCGATTCATGCAAGCACATGGTTTCTAAGCACATATATAAATAACATGAACCTAAAAGTATAAAAAGCAAAGTCACATCCCCAATAGCATTGATATAAGCCTAACCTGGATTTTCAATGCTTTGACATGGTTTACATGCATGTTGTCACATAAGATGTTGGTTACATCCTTAAGTACTGTTCTTCTCTTGTGTTGAAGACCTGCAACACCATCTGCCGATGTTCTGTTCTCATTCAGTGCTGCTCTTTTGGCATTTGCAAGAATGCCACGCTTCTGCTCCTGCTTAAAGGAGCATCTTGAGGACCGAAGGACCCTCGATGATGCACCCAACATTTTTGCATGTGCTCTTGTGACCCGGACTGCAGGCACTTCTGTTCTGGTTCCAGCTCCATCTTCTGAATTCATGTTGCACTCCATTAAAAAGGGCAGCAAGCATCAAATTGAACTGCCCATCATTACCTGTTACAGTAAATAGAATCTATAAGACAGACAGGAAAAACAAATGGTTGACATCTTTTACTATTAGAGTCTGAAAATTAAAGATCTCCAGCTTAAGAACCCCTTTAGTGCCTGGGAACTGAGGAAGGTGAAATATAAATGAGGAAAAAAAATGGAAACTAGAAACAAGAATACAGCTCATATACAAGTAGAAATCATCTTTCCTTGAAGCATTATGTTTTAGGGAGCACTTGACATAACTAAGTACCAATCCAAAAGAATTACCAGCCCCAGTACCAACCCCTTCAAACAAATTTATATCATATTGATAACTTCATAACATATCAACTTTCCCTGTAAATGGAAATTAGAGGTAACTACTGAAAGGACTCTGTCACACTGGCATGGAACTTCCTCCTTCACAATTCTCATTTAGCCACATGAACACCATTCTTTCCCCAGTTCAAAATTTGAAATTTTGCTTCCTTCATACATAGAAATAGTTTCAAGTTAGAAATTGTATTGCTACAACGAAAATTTTATCTGCATTTCAGTTACAGTTGCTTAGTACTATGGTAGACATATTATGCACACTCCATGAGTAAGGTAGGACTTCTGTAGTATCAGGCAGAGAGCAAACTGCAACAGACATTCTCCCGGTTTCACAACCATAAATGAACAGAACCCAGATGGTGTCAATGGAAATGAAATCCGTAGAAGCTCAACTGTCAACATCGCTCCAAAAAAAAAAAAGAACGTAATAAAATTATTCCAAGCTATGTTTTTTCATGGCTCGATAGAATTTGGAAAGCAAACTTATACATAAATTTTTTGCCTGGAGGAAATAAACAAAGAAATTACAAAGAGAGGAAGCAAACTTTCCAAGCCTTTTTAATGCCTATATGGTACAGTGTCAGTGAACAAGGCAAGCCCTGCAGCTCTACTCATCGTCCAGAATTCTCATGAATACCCAACGATTTGAAATCAAAGAACACAAGCTGAAAGAAAATCAAAATAATCCGCCACACTTGGGATCTACGACTAAGAGGGTTAAAAAACCGATGTTTCTCAGCTCGAGAGCTCCACAGCTGGGTCCAAACAGAGAGAACAACTCACTCACTGAACAGGAGCCTGCGGTGCGCCTGAAACTCTGCACGATTTCAAAGAGACGACAACGAAATGCGGAGGTCAATAGGAAGAGTTCACGGTAGAGATGTGGCAATGACTCCCGGCAACAGATCTATGGAGCACAGCTCGCAGAACCTGTTAATCGGAGCCCAACCGCAGCCAAAACAGCACAATGAAGCATCGCGCGTATGTACCGATGCAAACTGAATCAATGCGTTCAGAGAGAGAGAGGGAAGGAGAGAGTGAGAGGTGAGCTTACGCTGCTGCTGCAGAGCTCCCTGACAGCTCGCCGGAGGCGTCTCGAGTCTGGAGAGCGATAGGTACAGAGGGAGACTGTATGCGTGATATAAGAAGAGGAGATGGAGATGGGTATGGAGCGTGTGAGCGGGAGAAGCGGCACAGTTCAAACTTACGAATTCATTCACTCTTGTGAGATTTCGCGATTTCTTTTTTCTTCTGCGTTTCCATGGCGGATTTCTTTTTCCATTCTCACTCTCTCTCTCTCTCTCTCTCTCTCTCTCTCTCTCTCTCTCTCTCTCTCTCTCTTGGTTTCTGGATTCTCCGGAAGACGAAAATTAGCAAAAACCTTTTTTTTTAATTCTGGATGTATTTTTAATTTAATTAAATAAATAATTTCACGCAAATTTAATTAAATAAATGACGAATGGTAATAATAAATAACCTCCATATAACAATTTAGAATGGTAACGCATGAAAATCCATATTTAGTCCTAATGGACTAATCTGGCCAAATAAATCATAATGCTGACAAATCTCATATCATATTTAAATAGTTGATAAAAAAAATTTAATTGAGCACAAATGAAATATCTCAATTATACATGTAAATAATTAAAATATTTAATAGTGTAATAATGAAAATTGTGCCAAAATATTTATCATATAATTATGGTAATAAGATTATTATTATTATAAATTATAATAAATAAACTTTAACATATAAAATAAATTAAATTAATAAATGAGCATAATTAAACGTGTGAAAATAGAGTAACATTTCAATATGTATTTAAATACAATTGATTATATAAGATTAATCGTATATTTATTGAGTTATACAAGTTTATCACGACTCAATTCAAACTCATTTAACTCCGTCGTGTCAAGAGTTGCGTCGCCCCAATAAATCAGAGAATGAGATGGCATAGAAGGGGCAACACATGGAATGTACCAGCTTATGTTGGGTACAGGTGAACGAAATGAAATAAAATTAAATTAAATTAATACTTTTCATTCACATTCCCATACGTTATAAGGAGATGGAACGTGCATCCCACCATAGAAATAAGTTACATTTTTTCTTCAAAATTAAAAAAATATAACTTAGAGAAGTTTATTCCTTTTATTTCAATTGCATAACATCTCATTAAATAAATTGGAAAGAATCAAAACATTTATAGTTTTTTTAGCGGTTATCTTGGCCAAACAGAATAGTTGTAACCGATTTTTACTAATGTAATAAAGTAAAATTACGAAATTGAAGAAATAAAATAGTTAATTACATCCTGGAAAAAAAATAAATAAATATAAATTATATTTCTTTTTTTTAAAATTGCGTGGTTTTTAGGCTTTTTTTAAAAGATAAGTCGAATGCCTTTGTACGGAATTTCTTATGCGTGGGGAGGAAGAAACCGAAACCGAGCATCCTTTGCAAGACACAAAAGGGGAACTTTGCGAATTTCAGCGCCCGATGGGCCCACAAAATTCTTCTCGTGGGGGCCCACCAGCTAGTCTACAAGTGAGTCAAGTCGAATTGAATGGGGCCGACAGCCGGCGTGGCCCACTACCTTTTACAAGCACGGGGCCCGGCCCCCGGCCCGGTAGGAGGAAAGGTGTAACGCACGTAAGCTTACGTCAATGGAAAACAATAGATAAGTTCAAGAATAATGTGCAGATTCAACTGGTATGGACATGGTTTTTGTTCTTTATCAGAAGTCATTCAAAAGGAAAATGCTGACCTGTAGGCACTAATATTGTCAGCTCTCGATTGCTAGGGGGGAAATAAATTTTTCAGGTGGCCGATTAAATATTCAGTGTGTCGTTATGTAAGAACCAGTAAGAGAGTTAGGCTTGCATCATTAGGGTTGTCTGTTTTTTAGATTAACTCTCTCTCTCTCTCTCTCTCTCTCTCTCTCTCTCTCTCTAATGTTTGGAGACGATGATGATTATTAATGGGAGAAGGGAACCGGTGACGCCCTTCAGCTGTGATGGGCCGGGGTGAAGTTGGATTTTGCTTTATTGGGTGGGCATCTTGCCCGATTTAGGCCCATCAAGCTGAGCCGACATGATCATGAACCGACACATTCGCTCCCACAATTGGACAGCTAGCCGCTGCAGTGCAGAAGCAGGCTTTAGCCTTCATCCCATGATATTTCACGAATCTACCAGTTATCGAGAGAGATGAAAAACAACCACCACGCGACTTGATAGACAAAATCCTCGAGTCAACGAAGAGTCCGCCGCCGCCGCCGCTCTCTTCAGTGGAGATCACGCTAAGGCATCAGTTCTGTCAGCATCGAACGCTAAACACAGCCACCGAGGTAGACAGAGAGGAGAAGACAGCACGGACAATATTTTGCCTGCTTCATGGATGGTTCCAGGCGAAACGACTTCTGATGTATGAGTCTCTCTTGGAACCGAAAAAGATTCATCAACTTTTGGTCCCACATAATCGAAAATGATCCTCCTGTGTAGTTTCGGTCTGAAAACTCCTCTTACCCCTTTGTTATAAGAAGGATAAATGAGATAGGAAAGCATCCCATGTATAACTCCATAGAAAATATATAGAACCAAAAGTTTAAAAAAAAGTGTAAAAATACATTTCAACTGATTTTTCACAGAGCTTGAGAGGAGAAAAGCACATGCAAGAGGGCTAAACATCTTCTCATCACAATATTACCTACACCCAGAAAGCTACTGAAACTCATCAACTCGTGTATGCAAGTAAAGTCACAGAACTACTCAAACATTCACTGTTCCAATCTCTCCCGGGAAATCCGTATACACATATTATCTTTTCTGCGATTCAGCCCAGACCCCGGCGTAGACCTCGAGGGCATCGTCCCTAATGTTGGAGACAAAGTACGACATGTAGTCGGAGAACTTGAAGGGCCGGTAACGCAGTGGGTGGTCAGTGTTGACGAGCTCGGTCGGAACCCTAATCATGGCTCCCTCCTTGGGGATGGAGAACAGGCCGCAGGAGTACCTCTCCCTGTTGCCGCCCATCACCACCCTGTGTTTCATCGCGTGAAGCCTCCCGTTGCTCCATGCCTATCAAGAAGTAAAGTGTTAGCCTTTGACATGGGATCGTAATTTAGGGCTCTTCGCGGTCCGGAAAACAGTTTCCAACCCTATCCATTTCACCTCAAAATAACCGAACCATGTGGAACCGGTTTTTATGGTTCAATTAATAGTGAATCATCTTAGCATAAATATATTATTTGGTCCCTAATTATATTTTATACATCGATATCATATTTCTAATCGGGATGAAATCAATATTTAGAGTAATCATCTCAGGGTCCAAATAATATATTTACTCAATCATCTTATATTTAAATTAATAAACTTCAGTTAAGTAAACTCCTTGTTATAAAAAAAATTATTTCAGCTAAAAAAATGCAAACGGTTTGGTTTGGTTCAAAATTAACCAAATAGAACCATTTTAAAAACAAATAAATTATGACTTTTAGTTCAATAGCCTTTTTTACATTAAAATTTTACTTTATTTAATTGTTATATTAGAAAATCGGTTTGGTCCAACTAACCATAATTAACCAACCAAGCACATCAAGTAATTAACTAGACCTCTTCTTGACAAAAGAGAGCACCCCATTACCAATATGGTTCAAACGGTTCATTTTTTTATGGATTTGGTGGTTTGGTTTGGTTTTTGTATTTTTTTTTATCACAACTAGATCCTAAAACTACCAATCATTTACAAGAAAATTACAGTAGAAATCATATATATTTACTACTTTTTGTACTTAAGTTTTATATGTTTTGAAATGACTTTTTAGTTCTATTTCTTCAATTTCATAACATGTTTTGGTCTATTCCGTCAACCTTGTTAGTACTTGTTTGGCATGGCTCTAACAACATCATTTTTTAATAACATGATTGTTAGTTGTCTTATGTGGCATGCCACTATGCGAAGAAGTTTGGGAGAAAATTGAGAGAAGGTTGGAGAAGTACTAAAGTCTTCATTAAATAAATTTGGGATCTTAATTGAATTTCTTTTATTTATTTATTTATTGAAAGCTGAAAACAATATTACATTTCCTAAGTGGCATGTCACGTAAGACAATTAACGGCCACGTTATTAAAAATGACGTCGTTAGAGCCATGTCAAACAGGCACTTACGAGAGTTGGCGGAATGGACCAAAACATATTATGAAACTGAAAAAATAGGACTGAAAAAACTATTTTAAAACATGTAAAATTCAAGTGTAAAAAGTAGTAAACATATAAAACTCTCACGGTAATTTTCCCTATCATTTACATATATAGGTATGCATATACACAAAATTGTGAAAGGTCAATAGTACTCACCTTAAGAGCATCACCAACAATGATGACGAAGGCATCCTCAGGAACCCTAACCTTCACCCACTCGTTGTCGCCATCCCTCGGGACGAACTCGAGCCCCTGCACATCGTTCTGGCACAGGATGGTGATGTCATTCTTGTCCGTGTGGGGCACCAGGCCGATGGCCAAGCCATCATTGACTCGGTCGCCACCAATGGTCGGAGGCGGGACCCTGTACTTCATGAGCCGGAACACGGTGCTGCTGTCCTGGAGGTGGGACTGGAAGTCCGCTCCCATGCCGAAGCTCTCGAATATCATCTTCATGATCAGGGAGTTGAGCTCGAGCAACTTCGAGCTCGTGGTAAGCAATGTCTCGCTGTCATTTGACGATATAAAATTCGAATAAATCAATCGTGGTACATTTTTTAGTAGAATATACCTGTAATATATCTAAAAGATATGTATATGTATATATATATATATATACATGTGAATTGTACTCCCATAATAGAGTGTGGAATGCGTAGAAATTAGTGATATGTTGATAAGATAAAATTAATTTTATTGTTCTTCATTATATTTCTCTTTTTGTGGAATCTAATTTTTTATAAGTGAATTTAGAGTAATAATACTTAATGCTTCTCCAGTCCAGAGGACCATACCAATTAAGTGGAGCAAAATTTTCTTTTATAACACACAATGCCTATAAATTATATAGATTATGATTAATTTTAATTTAAACTGAACTTAATAACATATAAATTTTGAATCTAAAATTTTTTAAAGAAAATAGAACTTTGAAATATCTCGACTAACCCATAGTTGTTTGATTATAATTATTGAAATTCTAACCCCCACCTTTATTTCTAATTTTTTATCCATAACGTTTTGATATTTCAATTTTAGTATAATGAAGGTGGGTGGAAGTGTGGAACTAGGGAAGTGGGGACAGAGGCATTCTTTTCAAGAGGGAAAGGGACACACAGAAATGAGGAACTGGTGCTTTAATGGCGTTTCCTTCCTTCTGCAAGAACAGTTGGAGCTCGGGACATGACATAGACAAAATCATTGCTGGGGCAAAAAACATAAAATGAAAGAGAGAGAGAGAGAGAGAGAGAGAGAGAGAGGCAAAGCTATCTGCTTCTCTTCCCATTAAATTCAATCAGTTTCTGGGAGATAAGCTCCAAATAAATTCTGAGTTGTCAGCTAGTGAAGCTGTTTGGTGGCAGCTATTAACGTTCCCAAATTTAGCACTTCCTCCTGTATCACTGCTACCCTTGAAGTCATAACCCCTTGTAATTAATTATATATACATATTAGCTACTTGAAATTGCTCCATCTTCTATTAGAAAGGAGGCTCATAGCCTATAGGTGGAGTGAACAATGAGGAAGTAAATTAAGGGTGCCCAAAAAAACCCGATTCAAAAAGATCGAGTAGAGAATCTATTAATTTTATATTGATGATAATTTATCTTTGTATTTTTTTGTTTTTCTTTAAATATATAACGAAAAACTTATATATGATGGTAAATGATGATGGGAAATTGAGAGAAACACATATGTTTCAATGAATACTCTAGTCCAATTCTTGCTTTTATTATAATGTAAATATTTAGATTTTACTTATTGACATTGACACGTACATGTTGAAATTTGATGCCGATGTATCGTTGCTCTCTAGTCCTACTAATTTCTTGAACTTTTATTTGGTCCAATATCTAACCAAATGTTACACCATACAAATCCACAATCTTATTTAACTACCTTTTATTAATATTGATGATGCAGGAATATATGAATCTCTCTTCCAAAAACATATCTAAACCGATTTAATATCGCTTTACCTTAAATAATATCTTAATTTAAATCCTAAAAATAGAGTAAATGGATTAAAAAGTGAGTAGATTCCAATTAGATTCCCATATACAGAGCCATGGAAACCGTGACATGGGAAAACGAAAAGGGAAGAACAAATATTTATATATATCTATTCTTCCATGATTTCAGTTTCAGCCCTTTTGTCCCACATGAAAAACCCAGTTTTTGTTGAAACTCGAGGCTACCAGCAAATCATGAAGATTCCGAGGATGAATGAAGATTGGCATTTGCAAATAATAGGAACAAAGAAAATTGATTTGAGTTGACGACATCTATATTATCTGTTTTTTTTTGAAAAATTCAAAAAAGGGAATTCAAGGGACACTCTCACTAGTTGATTCAAATAGTTTGTGCATGTTGGAAGTGGCAATTAGACCGATATTAACCGATCATTATTAATTATATCAAACGAGGGCGGGTTGATATATGTATATAGAGAGAGAGAGAGAGACAGAGAGCACTATCACCGACCAGAAAGCGGGGTTGCCCTCGGGCCACATGAGGTAGGTGAAATCCCGGGCGGTGTCGAGCCGGTGGGGGTCGTCGATCCCGAAGCTCTCCTGGAGGGGGACGACAGGGCACTTCCCGTTGTAGCTCCGGTAGGGTTTGGGGTTCTGGTACCGGCTCTTGGTCTCCTCGGGGAGGTCGAAGAGCGACTTCATGGCGCCGAGCATCTCCCCACGTAGGGTTTTTGGGACGACACTGTCGTAGCGCAGGAGGAAGAAGCCATGAGACTCGCAGGCCTCCCTCACCTTGGCACACAGAGGGACCCAACAGCTGGAGGACTCGAAATCTTCAATGTCTTCCGGGAATTCTAGGAAGGGGATTTGATGGCTGGCACCCATTTGCTCGTGATATGAATGATCGATGGTCCTCTCTCTCTCTCTCTCTCTCTCTCTCTCTCTCTCAATTGTAATTGTCTTTCTTGAGTGAGGAAAAGGGTCGAGTTGTTCCGATCTCATATATAACAACACTATACAGCCGAGCCTATTGGAAAGATCAATAATTCGGGTAATAGTCTTGTCAATGCAAAACCATGGTATGTCGGAAAGAAGGTAATTATTATGCGAGTAATATCAGTGAAATTGTAATTAATGAACGCTAATTAATTACTCGAGTGCTGATCGGCTACTATATAAGCTTCCGGGAAGATCGTAATGGAAAAGTCGAGACCTGACAAAAGAAGTAACCCCGAAATGTTGCAGAAGACCGGGATGGGATAAGCACTTGGAAATGGTAAATTTTATTGGCAGTGGCCGATGAGGAATGATCATTTAAAATTTAATCATGGTCGGGAAGGCTCCGTATCAGAATAAGTAGGTCAGGTACTGTACGGTACACTACACCGTAAAGTAAAAATCATTAACTCGGTGAAAACTCTTCGAATATGAGTGAGTCGGATACAATTGTTTCATAGCCAGACCCGCATCTTATTAATTTGAGTTAGATTTGGTGGAACGAGGCGGAGAGGGTCTCGTGTTGAAGAGTGTGGGACGACAAATGTGCCCAAAATTTGGGTGAAAAGTGGATGGTACGAGGGCATATCACTTTTCGCCGTGTTTTCTATGTCTCAATTTATTGCTTCGAGTCACCGGCAGGTGGCGGCAGCTCAGCAATTCCGTCTTCTTCTCGCTTTAAAGTAATTTTTGTTTCTCTTCCCTCCCCCTGAATGCCCGAATCATGAAAGCTTGTCTAGCTAGATTCAAGCATGGTTTTAAGGGGGTTGGGTTCAAGAAAGTATAAAATTTTGCTCGATTTTATTAATTTTCTATTAACTTATTACACTATCATAAACTAATATTTTTCTTTTCTTTTCTACTGAAATTCTCCGATATATAATATAATGATATCATTTTATATAGACAATTTGGGCATTTAATTTTCACCAATGAGAATCCTTAGATTCTTAGCTATTTATTTCACTTTTAAAGTCAATGAATCTCATTTTTAACCCAGAAAACCAAGAGCATGTAAACCGACTCGACTATTCAATTGAACTTAGTATGTCATGGCAACTCGTTGCACTTTAGTATCTTTGGAATTGGAAGACAGCCGCACGAAAGGGTCCTCCATGGAAGGATAAAACATGGTAAATTTCATCTATGGAAGAAACTCAGTAAGGTACAAATGGGATATACCATATTTATTATATACATTGCAATAAATCAATTACCTATCAAGTCTCCGCGGTGGATACATCGTGGCCATGACGAATCACTCCGATCGATCGATCGATCGGGGTCCCCTTTTCAGTCCTAAAGTTCTCCATTGCAATACGGATGTGTACGATTGATCCGCTCATGCTATTGCGCTTACGACGGACATCGAAAGAGCTTACTTCCCCTAGGAAACATGGGAGAAGTTGACAATAATAGTACGGGAGCCGACCCATTCACGCGATACGTCCGACCGACTGGCTATTGTCCCGTCCTATCCGATTCTGTCGAGCGAGCTCCCGAGCTGATTGGGTCGTATAGCCCGAAATTCTCAAGGAAGCAATAAATGATAAGGATGTTGTCTCCACCAAAATCAATTCGAAAACGCTGGAGACAACTAATACATGTAGTTTCATGTTGAATCGGATGGAACAGGTCATCGAAAATCATCAATTCTCGAGAATGATATTAATGGCTGCACCAACTGGATGACATATATCTATTCAGACAAACGCCACCATCAAGAAATTCTCTCCCCATATCACATTTGAAAAAAGAAAAGAAGAAAAAAAAGGTTGGCAAACCCAACCGAGATTGGTCGGTTGATCCAGTTCATTATCCTTTTTCCGTCAAGTAAAATCTCGGATTCGAGTTTTGAAAATAGACAAAATCTAGCTCACTTGTCGATGGGTTGATCCAATTCAAACATGTATTGAATCGGGATTCGGTGAGTCCTTTTTATATCATATGAGCTACATCAATAGAAAAAATAATAATAAAAGCCGGCAACCCCACATGGGCTATGTAGCCTGGCACGAGAAGTCGTTCGCACCGACAACAGATCACCGATATTATTCATTGTGCTGCATCCCGAAGTTATCAACATGCTCGTTAAATACAAGATCACCGGTGCACGGTTTTTCCTGAGATACGGAGATGTTGAAATTATTGACGATGTGTATCAGTTGAGCTGGTCGAAACCGATTTTATGAGGAGGGTGACATGGATACTTCCCAGTTCCCAGTGGGGGGCTCCGGTCTCTGCACCATTCAAGGCTGAATTGGGGCTTTTAATAGGTCCATAGAGAGTCGGTCCAACCACCATGTGGTTAGGGTTCTCCACATTTATAGCGGTCGACTTGGAACCGGGCCGGCTCATCGGCCATATACACCCACACTCTATTGCATTCTATGTAAAAGAGATACTTATTATATACAAGGTCAAATGCATTATTCAATATAAGAATTAAATGATGCTCTCCGTATTAAACATTTGGTCTGCGACATATGCAAAAAAAAAAAAAAAGTCAAGTAATACAACATATCACTCACGAGACCAACAATGTCACTCACAACTTGAGACCGAGAGGTTTAGAGTTTGATTCTCATTAGCAGAGTTTCTCGTACATACCCATTTCGATCGTACAATCCTCTTTTATAACCTCTGAGGTGATGAGGGTATTATCATCTTGGGTGTATTATAGTCATGGGCTGCGGTATGATGTGCACAGTAAGTGAAAGCGCATGGCACAACTTATCGCTTCAATTTGAATGTGCTTTTTTCGCCCACACGATTGAATGCACTTCTTCTACCCAAGAAGAGATGAGAGAAATGAAACCCAAAATCTTAAAAAAAAAAAAAGAGGGAAAATTATTGCTACATTATTAATCATTGGTAGGAATTTGTGAAATTTTTATAGCTAAAAAATTATATTTTCATGGAATTTTCACTCCGAAAACAATTTGCACATCTGCGAAAAATGTATATAATAATTTATAATTATTGACATTGTTGGAAGAAGTAAAATATGGAAATTGTGTAATCCCAAATTATTGTCCCTTTCGAGTTTCTTCTCATCATAGTTTTTAAAACCGGATTGTATCGAGAACCAATGTATGCATGGATTCATGGATTGAACTAGGGTTTAATGGGTTGAACTGCATATTTAATAAATAATATTAATAATAAATTTACATAATATCATAATTTGAATATAATTTATAATAAAAATTATTAATACAATCCTTATATTAAACAAAAGTATAACACAAAATATAAATATAAGTCTAGCTTTTATAAAAAAATTTAAATCGATCGGTTTTTCCATCGGTTCAATTGAGTTTACCGGTTGAACCAGAAACCGACTGATTCAACCGGAGTTGACTTCATTGAAAGTGCAATTAGATTTTTTTTTATAGAAATCAGATCGAGTGAATGGCCGGTTCATAGTTGAACGGATCGAACTGGTTAGCCCAGTTTGATTTTTAAAACCATACTTCTAACTTCACTAGAAAGCTAGTGGGACTGGACACATGTAATGGGCTGGTTTCAGTTACTTAGTCACACCAACTTATCTATGTTTTTGTTTCATGTGATGCCAAACAAAACCACCCTTTTATTTCGGTATGTATATCTAAATTTGAAATTTCATGATAGAAACTACCTATACAAATTCAAATTTAATGAACTCATTCGAGTAAAACACTGTCGATTATTCTTCTTCTCCTGTCACAGGTCCAAGTAAGACAAGACAATTTAAGCCACGTGTAGGGGGGAGGGAATCATAGATGTCATCTAGCGTGCGTTTGGTCTAAGAGTAGATACATAATATGTACAAGAACATATATGTGTGTGTATATGAAAGGGTAGATTGAGGAGAAAATAATTAATAAAACCTTATGTGTTTTTCGAATTCAAGTAAAGGCTCGCCTATATCCATGGCGATATAAATGGCTGCCCTCTCTCCCTTTTTTTTTCAATTTTTTGGGATTTGTGTGTAATGATCATTGGTCATTTGGTATGGCCGCCAAAATTAATGGGGGAATTTTCAACTTCAATGAGTGGTCCAAAGACTCCTAAAGGAGCACATAGCAATCTGCACGTTGCATATTTTGTCAACCGTAGACACAAGAAGAAGACATATCCATACAAAAAAAAAGAAAAAAGGACAAACATGTATACACAGTATGTATTATGACATTATCGGTGTGGTTTGGGTTGAAGGCAATGCAGATGACAGGAAGATCGACAGAATCTCGAGTTCATGCACCCGCCTGTAAAATTTCATATCTAATGTACTTTTAAACTGAATATAATTACTTGTCTTCACTCGTATGCTCTTACTTGTAGGCTACAGGTATGCGTTTATGTGCGTGAAAAGGAGGAGAGCAATCAAGTTTTTAGTTCGTTCTTGCCCTTTAAATCTTGTGGGGACCAAGCTAGGGTTTTCCTTCCCTTACCTTTCTTCCGGGCAAGGCAATGGGGACGTAGTGGGTTTCGTCTATCATATAGATTACTCCCTGCCCGTCAGTGCAAGCCGGCCATATCCATGGTCTCGCACCACAGAGGCCATACTATCAGCCGACAATTTTTCGATCAGACATGATGAAGTCGCAGGGCAATCTTTATCAAAGAAACCGTGGTGGTCGGGTCAAATTTTTGATTTACGAGGCGGACTCTATCTTGTCCTTGCAAGTTGTACGTCCAGCCAAGCTATGCGCAACTCGGCTGTTTCCCGATCCTGCAGAAGTAAAGAGTACACTAGCAGCTAGGTATAGAGCACAATGCGAAGGCTCCACTGACAGTACAACCCGACAAGGTTTGTCTGGACCCGGAATTCTTCGGAGCTGGATCTCTTCACGGGTCATGGTCTCCATACACAGAGTAAGCGAATACAAGCATTGGTTCTCGAGAAGACCCGACAGCTTACCTAGATCTAACCAGTGAATTAGTCGGGTCTACTTGTTGGTCATGAGTCGCAGTTCAGAGGGTTGCGAAGGGCACTCGAGCCCGATGAAAAGTCAAAGAAGATAGAAGCAAGGAAAAAGGTCAACCCTCGAAGTGGATTATGGAGGAATGGGTACAAAAACGAAGAATCCAATTTTTGGAGGTGGGGACTCTGACATGAAACTCCGCAGAAGTCATTTCTTTGATAGAAAGAATCATTTGACCTGAAGAAAAAAGAGGAAAAGTTGAAGTCAAACGTAATAGAAATTCGAGGTCAGCTTCCAACAGTTTCGTTGACCTCCCAAAATAAGCATTCAATAATCTTGAAAAAAAGGTCACTGGCACTAGAGTATTAAATTGAATTGTGTGATGATCTCTTGAGCTCGGTTTGAGAACTATACTTATTACAGCTACTGTTTGATACCCTGATGGATTCCTCTCTTGCAGATTCAAGAAAGTTGCCAGGCCGAATCTCGGCTTGCCGAGTTAATCGACCTCCTCAGACCCGATTATCAACGTTCTCAAAAATAGAGTTAGTTTCATAAGTCAGGCATCGAGCCACCCGTGTTATTGGTTCACGGATTCATTGATGAGTTACTAAAGGACAACTGTTGGAAACCATACTTATGGACTAGTAACACCAGTTCATAATGTTAACTGATTATCACATAGGACCAGTCGACGTGTTGAGCAGCATAAGCTGCTTTTGGGCAAGAACTCCATGGTTCAATCGAATCAGTCTTCTTTCTGAACCAGACGGCGGTTCTCAATCGAACTAACCAGCCCGCTTTTTTGTGTTTGAAACAAAACATAAAATAATAATAATAAAGCTCATAAATTTTTACAGGGGCATCTTCGGGCAACAAAAGTGACAATTGATCAGAAGCATTAGAAGTTGGTCACAATACTGCTAGGTAAAGCCTAATAGGCAAATGCCATTACAAAAGCAGCCCAAAGAAAACAAGAGATACCACCAAAAGGATAGTACAGAGATTATTGTCACACTCTCACTGAGCTTAGACATCTGCTACTTCAGCAAGAATTTTACAGCAAGAAAAATTACACAAAATTCAACTCCCTCTTCACTTGCCTACTTCCATAGCTTAACCAGTTTATCATGGCTGGCCGAGGCAACCAGTCCTGTCACATAGGATGCAGCCAAGGCAGCGATGAGCCCTTCATGAGCAGCCTGGGATGTGGTCTTGTTCTCCGATATGTTCCAGAACTCCAGTGACTGCAAAAGGAGATTCCCAACAGAACATGTTAATAATGCAAGCACTAGCAAGAAACTGAATAAGATTGGCAGGCCAATCTTCTTGAACAATTCAAAAAGGCAAATGATGGACAAGAGGATAATCCGTCTGGCCCTCGACTTGTCATTTTTCTCCTCCAGAACCAAGGTAGTAAATAAGAAGAGAATGCTGCAAAATTTTATCGCACAAGTGTGATCCTTGACATTCTTCTCCTTATCTTTCTCACATTTAAGGAAGAGGAAAGTGGAAAAGATATGGGAATCTCCCCAAATATCCAGAAATAGCTCGATCATCTGAGGAGTGAACAAATTTGATTACTTGTACTTACCTGGTAGCACCCAATCATAAGCAACCGTGGGAATGTGGGGTGGAAAACACATGAATGAAATTTCTTTCCATTGCCGCTCAGTTCATGCATGCACTCTCCTTCACTTCCCGACCCAAGTGTCCATACCCTAACAGAGTCCTCACTCACTGATGCAAGTAAGTCTCCACTAGAGTCCCAACACACAGAGTGGATCGGCTTTGTGTGGCCCTGCCAAGACCAAAAAGACAAGGACTAAATTTCAGCAAATGTTAATAGGTATCTAGATATTCTCAAACAGTGCATAAATTTTACAAATTGCAAACTGAGGATCACATACATTATAGGACCAGCAAGAGATATATATATATATAGAGAGAGAGAGAGAGAGTAATCATATGCTATTGTCACGATAAGATATGTAAAAGTCAAACCTGCAAGGTGGTTCGGCAAGCTTGGGTCTCCACATCCAATATCGACACAAGATTATCAGCAGCTGCAGCTAAATATCTCCCAAGACGTGGTTGAAACCTCATTTGAGCCATTCCTCCCTGATTCCATGACCAAAATATTGATATTGAGTCAGTAATTGAAGGGAAGATAAGATCTTCTGATGAAGAAATTTGTTTTCATGGTCAATCTCATTATATGGCTAAAACAGTCGTACATAAGGATCAGTCAGGAAGGTCATCAGCTTTCTAGATAAGAATTTCTGGTCCAAATATCGTGGCTATCTTTTATAGAACAGATACCAGCCCAGATAACGATCTGAAACCCCAATCCACAAAATTTACCTTGAAAACTTTGGCATAGCTCCCATTGTTAATACTCCAATACCGTATCTCACCATCTCCATCACAAGAGCAAATAAGGTCATCCTTGATCGGGTGAAAATCAAGAGACATCACAGTTGCATTGTGCCCCACAAATGTCCGAAGTGAGTACCCCGACTGCAAGGTTAATTCAGTCGCTCTTAGTTGAAGTGTTCCAAAAGAATTAAAAAAAAAAAAGAAGCAAGCAACCATTGTGAACATGTCGAAGTTAAAAATAAAAAAGGTTCACAGACATTGTCAGCATCCCAGACTCTGACGGTCCTATCGAATGATGAGGTTGCAAGACGTGGCAGGCTTGGGCTAAACCGGACATCTGTGATCATAGATGCGTGCTCTTCCAATGTCATCTTGGGCTCTAGAGTGTCCGTGTGCCATAAAACAGCCTGGTTTTGTACCAAATAACAATTTTGAGCAAGCAACCAGAGAGAGAGAGAGAGAGGTATATCTATCATACCCTGTTGCCACTTTTCCCCTACTAACCTTTTTATCATGGCCACCACTTGCAAGCAATTTTCCATCTGATGAGAAGTGGCAGCAGACGACTTTGTTGGTGCTCGCACAAACACTATTGACTTCAGTGAATGTAAATCCTGAAATAGATTAATCAAATTCAAATTAATCAAATCACCTAATTATCAAAAGATTAAAGGCAGAGGAGAACAACTATAACACCTTTATTGACGTCCATGCATCGACCCACAGCATCACAGGGATCGATGTTGTCATGGGATAAAAAAGAGTCAACGTTATCATCAAGAGATCCATCTTCAACAAATCGCTCCATATCAGCCTGCAAGTTAACCTCCTTCATCATCCTATGAGCAATTAGTCCAATAATAATTTTAATCTACTTCAGAGATGTAATTCAATGGAATTCTTATTAAATTGGGTTATGAAAACCTTCCTCTTGACCACCTGATAAAGGAAACCTTCCCCTTATAAGGACAGATAGATTAACCAGATGTCAACACATCAAATCAGAATTAAATTTAAGTAAATGCAAAGACTCCATGTTATCTAACTTGGCAATATACGATTCTGACATGAAGCTAATGCAAAAGGATTCTTCCAGTCCAAGCCAATCAAAACAGTTTGATTTGTGTGGATTCATTCCATCACGATAGCATGGCATCATCTACTAATTGATCATGTTGATTGACTTAGTCTAAAAAAATGTTATTCAACCAGTCTGAGTATAAGACAACAATTGAAGACATGAAGTCATCCGTGACTGACCATAATTTCATGATTGAAACAGGGATATCGACTCACTCACCAACTGATTTGATGGAGAAGTGAGAGTGCCTGCCCCATCAGTACCAAAAATCATTAATGGCTTTGAGGAATTTCCACTGTAAGGCAGAGTGGGCATTGAGATCACATCTCCGGGAGTATGAGTTGATGGTGTTGAGGGAGCTGAACTTGGGGATGGACCTGCCGTGTTCGCAGTTCCAGTGCTGTTGGCAGGACCTGAAGATGACACAGGTTGCTTTCTTTTCCTCCCAGTCTGGTTTTTTAAAACCTTGAAATGAATCAAGTAAGAATAAATATTTTAGGGGCTAATAATATACAACTGCTGTCTAAAGACAATAGACGAACTATATGAGTGGGTGTAGTGAGAGTCCCTCCCCTACAAAAGGCAGCTTTCTTTAGATTTTCTCACATGGATGAAAAAAAAATTATATAAATGAAGAATGCAACTTCGTAACTCATAAGAGTATGAACTGCTTTCAGAAATAGCATAGTTTATCTCTTTTCATTAACACGCACTTCAACATGTTTTTCCCTCATTTCTTCACTTAGGCGAAAGAAGTGGGGAAAAAGGTAAACTTCTATACGCACTAAGCCAGCCAGGAAAAAAATATATATACAAGAAAGGAATAGACCTGATCATTTCCACGGAAAGAGTTAGACATGGTGCCATCCATAGCCATGCTTCCAGTCACACCTATTTTGCCTTGCTGGAGAAGATTTTGATCTGAGCTCTGTGACTGCTGATTCATAAGCCGATGCTGCTGCATGTTATTGTTTGGCTGTAACTGCTGATATTGTTGTTGTTGCTGCTGCTGCTGCTGCTGCCGCTGCCGCTGTAACTGGGCCATCTTCAACTGCAAGAGAAGACCTTGACAAGTTAACTCCTCTTTCAATTGGCAGAGTTTTTTTTCTGCATTAACTTTGTGTGGAAAAAGAAAAGGTGTGGAGGGAGAACATTTTCTAGAAAAGTGGAGTTTTTTTTTTCTTTGCGTGTGTTGTGCAGTACAGAAGAAATTTTTGTAGCTTTTGTAAAGGATTAAAAAAGGTATGATCTCAGATTAGGAACTGAAATTGCTGTCATCTCCTACGGTACCTTGAGACAGGAAGTTCATAAATGACTATCCATGAATCCTCTGCAACAATAGCATGGAAAAAAGAGGGCATATGTCTAGGTATTTTTAATTTTCTGCTTTTCTGAGGGAAAATCACATCTTGAAGAAAGTACTCTGCCTAGTGCACTACAATTTGTTTTCTCAAAGATTCGAAGCAAATGAAAAGGAAAACCAGACGATTCTCTGCAAGGAAACAAGCTTTACTCCTTTGAAATAACATGAAAAGCATTACAAAGGCCCATTTAGAGAATACCTTGAAAAAAAGAGAGTGTAGAATAAAACAAAAGCAACAGAAGAAAAGGCAAGTTCAGAAATCAACTAAACAATAGAGAAGGTGCCTTAAGAATCACATCAGGCGAAAGAGGCCCTCCTGCCTGCAAAGAAGACCCGATATTTGGAACCATGTCTCCCACAGAGTTCAGGAGCCCATCCTTCCCAAGAGCCACATTATGACTATTTAGCATCATCCTGAACCGCCTATTCTCATCAATACTAGAGGGAGATGTTAAGTTCTGCTGCGCAAGCAAGAGCTGCTGCTGGTGCCGTGGGGACAGCATCTGTAACTGATGGAAGGGCTGCGGACTCTGCATGAAGGGCTTCTGTTGCTGAAGGATCCCAGACCGAAGATCGATACCCTGAAAGCACGTACAAAAACCACATAGACTCAGTTTGATCAAATTCTCACGCCTTATGAAAAAACAATGAAAAGATAATCTTTGGCCGCTCAAGAGCTGTTTTTCTAAAGGGGTAAACACTATTCAGGCTCCGCAATATTCAGTGAGAAATACTCTGTTAAATCTTGAATTGGTTTTTGTTTCCCACAGAACATATTTTTTTGTTTCATCAAATTATTTTCTTGTCTTATGATAAACCAAAATGTTAAACTCTTTCCCAATAATCATGCTGATTGGAACCAAAAATTCAGGGGAGCAGACTTGACAAACATATGAATAGGTGCTTCATAATTAAGTGGTCGAGATCATACAAGATAAACCATAAGAAGAAATATAAATGTCTTACAGTCACAGGTAATCCTTTAAGAGTGATATTATTACCGCCTTGATTAGATCCTATCAAACAAGAAAGCTTCATGTTAGACAAACCTCCATGTCAAATCCAATCTAATACAGGGAATAAGGAAAGATGTGTTGCATTGTTTTGTTTCATCAATATACAAAAGCTTGACATTCTCCATTATCGATATAGGCTAATACGATCCTCCCAGGGACATTTGATAAAATCGTAACAGCATGGACAACAATTTGTCGAGTACAAACTCAGTATGAAAGCACCCTATCTAATGTCAAGGTTTTGCGTGAGAGACGAGATATCAGCAAATGGTAGAGGTACCAAGGAAGAATATCAGAATACTCTACCTGGAATTCCCATCAAAGATCCTTCTGGTCCTGTAGCCCTTGGATTAAGCACCGAATTGATCTCAGGCTTGATGTCCTGATATAATTCAGGGCAAAACTTAGAAAGCAGCAACAGAATCCTATGTTGTATTTAATCAGAATGATAAATAACTTTCCTAAAAAATAATAATAATAAACTAATAAGAAGAAGCAAAAAGACCATACAGCCACAGGTCCTGATAGTTGCTGATTCCTAGCTTGAACTTGCAAACCTATTCCACCAGCAGTTCCATGCAAGACTTGCCTAATATTAACATCATTCCATGTTAGACTGAACAAAATTATTTCATAACAAATTCAAAGAAAATTTATCTAATCTCCAGATATCACTTTAAGAAACATTACAATAATGTCATTCATTAGAAAGTCAGATCAAATGTCAAAGATAAGCACCCTGAAGGCTGACCACTTGCTGCAGCAGATTTCAAGATTGATGCATGATTAGGATCCAAAAGCTGGCCCATATTATCCCCAAATCTTTGCTGCAAAAAAGGAAAAAAGAAATTGTGGCATTAATATCTTTGTTTCAATAAGTGTTGAATTCTTTTATTCATTTAACATAATATACAAAATTGACTACAAAAGATATTCCTGTATCAGCTCAGGAATTCCAAGCTGCTTGGCCAAAGGCCGGTACCTTAAATTAAATTCTAGGAAATGTGACTACCCTATGTTTTATCTACAAAATGGAATGACTAATGATTACAGAGGAAATGAAGTTTTGACTGTCAAAGATCAAGTCATTTCTAGCTCTCCAAATCTGATAGACACAGCAAGTGAAAGTAACTCTGATAATAACAGAGTGGAGTGTCCTCCCTTTCCAGTATTGAAATGCATGGTCATGACACTAATATCATTAATCTAAAAAACAATCACGATTGCAAAAACTCTTGAAAAGTTTCCCAAGTTCAGTAATCTTTCTGTGACAACAGCCCTTCAAAATGTCCAGGCTCAAAATTTCCAATTTAGCTCTGATGATATGAACACTGTAGGGGTATTCAACAAAGTTAAAACTACTTGATGGGGCTGTTTGCATGATGATGGTATTCAGTGTGCATTTTTCGCAATTCTCACTACAAAAATAGAACAACAAACCTTAATAGTGGCATCATCTAAAGCATCCCTCTGGAGCGGCAGTTTCAGCCTCTCCTCATACATTTTAGTGGCCAAAGCATTTGCACCTGGGCTTTGCCTCATGAGGGAGTCC
This sequence comes from Sonneratia alba, assembly GCA_900174645.1. NCBI lineage: Eukaryota > Viridiplantae > Streptophyta > Magnoliopsida > Myrtales > Lythraceae > Sonneratia > Sonneratia alba. The sequence continues at coordinate 1,064,099 of FWPY01000001.1, read as the reverse complement.
CCTCCCACTATTCCATTTGAGTTTCCATTCAAAAGAAGGGCTGCCCCTGCCCCATCCCTGCGCTGCTGCTGTTGCTGCTGTGGCTGCAGCTGCTGCTGTGTTTGAGGCTGCTGTTGCTGCTGCTGCTGCTGCTGTTGCTGCTGCTGCTGCTGCTGTTGCTGCTGCTGCTGCTGCTGCTGCCGCTGCTGTTGCCGCTGCTGCTGTTGTGCGTGACGCTGCATCAAAATCTGCTGCATCTGCAATTGGGGCTGCTGCGGATTATGTGATTGAGGTTGCTGTTGCTGCTGCTCCTGAGCTTTTGTTAACTGTGTCTGCAAAAGTGATTTCTCACAATCAGCTACTCTCTCGAAGACAATTAGCTACTTTGACAAGACAATCCACTCAAAAAACAGAAGATACAGGTAGCTACTAATTTTGAGGGTAATTTTGATTGAATAAGTTTTTTGTTGCATAGTTTGTACATAGGGAAGAAGCCAAAAAAAAACAGAATAGAGGAGAACAACAGCAGAGATTGAACGAAGATGATCATTTGGATCTTCAGTGTGCTGCAAAAGAACATATCTAGAATGGTGGATACTAATTATAAATGGTCTCAGATATACATATGAGTAAAAGATGAAGCATCAAGTTCATCTGTATATCCCTTTTCAAGACATGGAACTGGTTATTAGTTTCTTTAGAGCGATTACCAGATAATTGAAGAGCATAAGTGGGCCATCTTAAATGTTTCTTTCATTAGATGGTTTTCCACCATAAATCTTTCCTTTCATTAGATGGTTTTTTTTGTGATTTAAAACACACACATGCACTCTTTTTTTCCAAGCTTCCATGCAGACGACAAGTAAAAGGTCATACTTCCCTGACATTATAGAAAATATGCTCAAGGGATTAATGGGCAGCGATCCATAGGAAAGTGTTGAGATATACGATCCCACATCGATTAAATGAAGAAAACATTGCCGGCTTATAAGAAGATTGGGTACCGCCACCTATTAGCTTAAGATTTTAAGTGGAAACGGGTCCGATCCCTTATGGGCTCACAACAAATTGAACATGGTATCAGAGCCAGTGGGCTCACACATCACCCGACCCGAGTCCAAAAGCTTGGCTCGTGGTTAGTTGATATAAACCCAAGTATGGAAGAAAATTGCCCGACTAGTGGCCAGTTGTCCCCCCTCATTCGAGACTAGGAGAAGAATACCCAGTTCATAGACAGTTGTTGAGAGCAGGTGTTTAATAACACGTGGCAAAGTGGACCATGTTGCCACGTGAGGGCGGGTGTTGAGATATACGATCCCACATCGATTAAATGAAGAAAACGTTGCGAGTTTATAAGAAGATTGGGTACCGCCACCTATTAGCTTAACCTTTTAAGTGGAAACGGGCCCAATCCTTTATGAGCTCACAACGAATTTAACAGGAAGGTTCACATGCACCCTGATTAAGTCTACCATTCAACTAACCTCGATATATGAAGCAGCACCCTCAGAGTGATTCTCATTGGTTCTTGCAATGAATATATCCCAGAAAACTGACCACCATTCGAAAAGAAAACCTCCCGGTGCATCAATAGCTGTAGATATCATCGAAAAGATCTCTCACATCAATAAAACTATCAAAGATGAGAGCCTAGCATTTGTTGCTGCTAAATTCCCATCTGGTGTCAGAAAATATTTCCACTTTCAAGATGACAGGACTAAGTGAGGATTGGAGAATGGGCAGGTTCATGTTGTTAATAAATAATAATGTTTTATAATAAGTTGCTTACATTTCCTTTCTCCACATGTTGAACATTTGAAAAGCTCCCCAGTGCCAAATTAGCTTATACAAGCAGCAATTTCATAGCTAAATAAGAATATTCTTACCAACAGGGTCTGAAGAAACTTTCCCTTCGACTTGGAAAGCCTGAGCTGTGGCCTTTAAATCCCTCTTCACTAAATAGTCATGGATGTATACATCTAGCCTGTAACAGGACAAACAATTAACACAGTTGAATCAACAAATTGAAAATAAAAAGGGAGAAAATAATAACTGAGTTGAAAGAGAATAATGGAGTAGCTGAAGTGATAACTCCCAATCCAAGGGGTTTGCCTTGAATCGAGAAAGCTTAAGACCAACCCACTAAAAATCTAGCCCATCTCGCACCAGTACTTAGCCTAAGGGAGCTTCAGTAAAGATTCTCATGTACTTAGCCTAAGTCCATCATTCCATCTGAACCTCAGATGATGAGTGTTCCAAGTATCATGAGAGGTCTGCAGATATTGTGGTTGATATTGGCCCATTCTACAAGGATAGGTCTTAAAACGCAGGAGATAACTACTACAGACTGCCGGTTGATCGAAGAGCTTTGAATTCACTGATTAGTGAGAAGAGGGGGGAAAACCCAAAATAAGATTGAGAAAATGGCATAAGAACAGAAAAAATGGCGCAAGAGCCGTGACAGAAAAGATCGCATACAAAGCAATCCCATAACATGACAGAAAAGAGAAACAATCCAAAACGCGAAGAAATTCCATGAACTAGAAAAAACGACGTAAGAGTCGTGACAGAAAAGGTCGCATACAAAGCGTGAGGGAAAAGAGAAATCAAACTCAGCAGCAACAAAATCCCTCATGCCCGAATTTGCACCAAGACCCCGCAGGACAATAACCCATCAGGAAATTGAAGCAAGAACTTCAAACAATTTCGAAAAAATAACAGGCAAAAGAGCCAAAAACCTTCCAACAAGTTCGAAAAAATTAGAACAACTAACTTAAGATAGTGTAACAAGCAGAAAGTCAGAATCCAGAATCAACAAGAATAAGCGCAGGAATTAGCAGAGGCCCAGCAAATTACTTGTGCCCAAAGGGGCAAAATCAAGCAACGTTGGAGCTGGAGAAGAGCTGAGGTCATTAATCAGGTGCAAGTGGGAACAAAGCTCGAAATGAAGGGCTGCAAGCTTACATTTTATCAGCTTCCCAACTGGTCTGAGACATGTTTGTTGAATAAAAAAAGAATAACTCAGCTCTTAAATGATTAGCTCAAGAGTCCAGAATCAAAAGAGCCTTCTCTCTCTGCTCTCTGTGTCAGCTGGAGACAGGCAGCAGCACACCCATGGGAGAGAAAGATGGGCTTTTTTTTTTTTTGGTGTCCGGAGAGAGAGAAAATCCTTCACCCTTAACATGCGCGACAACCAGAGACAGACAGAGGAGGGAGAATAGAAGCTGAACCTCTTGTGCTCGGTTCCCGTGCATGAAATAAGAGGAATAGCACCTGTCTGATTTTAATTTAAGGCGATGGGCATTCAACAATCAGGAGAGAAGGAGCAAGAAAAGTTAGACACGAAGGGAGGGATGGGTCTCATACGTTGCACTGTTCTTGATATAAGATTTATTTGATTAATTATTTTCAATTTTCCCTTGAATTTATTTTTTTCACAATCTAAAAAAAGAAAAAAAATAAATGTCATTACCATCCACAATATATAAGATGAAAAAAATAATGAATCTAATTTTCTTTGAAATGGCTCAAGTACCATTTTTCTCTTCCTCCTGTGCAACCACCACATGGCTTATAACTAGACCACACAAAAATTGGACTGATTAGGATATTGCATCAGGAAATTGTGATCCACTCCAAAAGTACAAAAATAATATTTGTAATATAAAAAAATTATATGAAAAAAATTGAAAAAGATTAATTATACATAAATAAATATATTTAAAAAAATTTAAGTTAATATAAATTTTAAATTTACTGATAAATTATATCGTATAAAAATTTATTTTGAAATATAAAATTATATAAATTTAATTTTTAAAAAAATATTTTATTTGATTTAAGATAGGACGAACTGCTCCAACTATGAAATGTTGGTGTCCGTACCAAGTTTTTTTAATTAGGTTGAATTGACAGGTCTACTGGTAATATGTATACATGTGTGTGTATGAAAGAAAAGGATGACAGAATAATGAGGGTTGAAAATTAAAATAAAAGAGAAATATGGGGAGGAAATAGAAGAAAATATAAACTGAAATTTCTTGAATACATCCTCGTAAATATTACATATTTTACGTGCATCATACATTATTCATACTTGAGATAAATTATGATAAATTAAAATATAAATTAAATTTATTTATTAAATAATAAAATTTTATTATCTAATAATTTCTATCTAAAATATTTTTAAAAAATTAATCATAATAGTCAGACTAAACCTCCTCTTATTTTATAATTCTTAAATAATAATAATTTATCTGATAAATTAGAATCATCTTTTATCTCAAGTTTGGAGGTGAAAATATCCTTTTAAGTCATCGGTTCATTATGGTCGTCGCACCTTGCAAAAAGACGAATGTAACCTTCAAGTCTCGATGAGATTTTGCTTGGCTTTCTCCCTTTAAGGTCATGTCCTCTTTCTCGGGGAGACTTGGAGTAAACGGTCATTTAAGTGTAGCTTCATGGCCTTATCCGTATTTATGAATTAATTATGGAAAAGGCCAAAAGGTTTCTTGATATTGCATTTGTCACCCGAATCTCTCCTGATACATTTTTTTGACATATTTCGGACACTCATTATTTCTCGATGGACTGACCATGCTAAAATCTATTCGATGGAATAATAACCATACCCCATCCCTGTGTTCCTCTAACTAAAAAAAAAAACCATGGAATCTGTACGTTCTCCTGAGGTAAGATCATTGCACTGTTAACTAACTCATTTAGATTCAATATTTTTTCGAGCATGTAAATACAGTAATATGATTGAAAAAAAAATCCTGAAATGATTCGTCACAAGAAACACGTGAAACCCGACAACAGTACATAAAATGTTTTGCTCCCAAAAGGTGAGCACCAACTGGGTTCCGTTTCCTTTCCTGTCAGCTTGATTTAAAATTCGAGAAAAGCGCATAAAACCGTCAAAATTATCGTAAGCGTAGTATTTTTCTACGCAGAGGCCCAACAAGTCTCGATCGATTTTCCTTGCATGCCGATGGGAGTAATTGATAGAATTAGTCAAGCAATGATTAGTATTATTGCTAAATATTAAACTCGTTATAAACCCGCTCATAAAAGATTTGGTCCGTTTCCACTTAAAAGTTCAAGCCGATAGGTAATGGTATCCAACTTTCTTGTGAAATTCGTTGTGAGTCCATAGGGGATCGAGTCCGTTTCCACTTAAAAGCTCGAGTTGATAGGTGACGGTACTCAATCTTTTTATAAGCCCACAACGTTTTCTTCATGTAATCGATATGAGATCGTATATCTCGACATCCGCCCTCAACAACTGTTTACGGACCGGATACTCTTTTTTCGATCTCGGACGATAGGGACAACTAGGCATAAGTCAGACAATTTTCTTCCGTACTCAGACTTATATTAACTGAACACAAGCCAGACTTCTGGATTCGGATCGGGCGAGGTGTGAGCCCACTGGTTATAATACCATGTTAAATTCGTTATGAGCTCATAAGGGATCAAACTCGTTTCTATTTAAAAATTTAAATTGATAAGTGACGGTAGTTAACTTTCTTATAAATTTATAATATTTTTTATTTGATTAATATAAAATCATATTTTACACTAAATTCAAGACTTGAGAGGGATTTTTTCCTTCTATTCCTGGGAAGTCAGTGGCTGGAAGTTGGGGTTAGGATGAAAAAGGAATTTTAGGATATGTAATTTCCCAAATTGCCCCCCGATTTGGGGGTCTCCATTGAAAGAAAAGAAAGGTGAAAGGCAATATTTTCCTTCATGTTGTCCTCGTTCGTGAGTGCATGTCACTCTCCAGCATCTGCATCTCATGAGACTTTAGTTCCCACATTAAATTGAAGCAATGATACTATTGTTGCCAATCATTAATCACGACAAAAGAACCCGAGAACCAATGCACCTCAACACGAAAACACGTTCGGTCTGGTTATATGGTCGAATTCAGCTCGAACGATTCGATGGATGCGAAAAAAAACCGGGGGGAAAAGGGATCAAGTCGTAATCATGACTCACTAAATACAGTAGATAGTACTGTTCTGGTGAGACGTGATGAAATCGAATGCTCTTGGTCGGCCGCAGATCAAGGAGGAACAGACTGCCATCTATCGTTCATACCGCTTGCCAAAAAGAAGCAGAAATAAAGACGGAACCCTAATGATCTATCTGATGGATATTAATTCGAGTTTGGGAGTTTGTGTTGGGTAATTATTTGTTCCCTACTGAGTCGTATCAAGACATTCACGGTCGACTCGGTCTGCAACTCTCCCCGTATCCCCACCCCCCCACCTATGGGTGAATAATATAATCTTGGTACCGTAGGTTGAGAATTAAATATTGTGCCAATTGATCTACCCAAGTGAAGTCATCATATAGACCATATTGGTCAACTGGATTTCGCGTAATATATTTCTTCCACATATATATATATATATTAAAAAAATCATTTAAAAAGATCAGTCAAGTGAGAACCCGAGAAATTTATTTTCGAATCCTAGTCTCTCCTCTTTTTTTTTTTTATATATGTGAATCTTTAACATTTATAAAATTAAGGAATTTTGACTTATTTATATTATTATATTGATGCAACCTCATATATGTTTTCTAGTCGTCGTAATTGACAACAGAATATTACTCAAGAAAAAATTGGACATCAGATCGATAAAACCAACTTTCCCCCCCAATTCTATCGTTGCAAGGAAAGGTCAATTTGGACCAACTGGTTTTCGCTATTGCCTTCCTCCCAACGAGCACAAAAGGAGGAAGCACGATTGACACATTGTTTTTTTTTTTTTCTCCCCCTTCCGACTACTTTATGTAGAGACTATTAATTAATTAATCGTGCACCATCTTTGGGTGCAAAAGATCATGAGGACATCGGGATCGTTTTGCACACGATTTAAACTCGTATTACGAGGATATCGAGATGGGGGCACCGCCTTCGTGTCGATCCGTGTTTGCATTAATTACAATGGAACGGATAATACAGTCTGGACCATATTACTACAGAATTACACGGCAACTCGGGGAAAAGTTGGAACCGGGTACCGATTAAGACTCTGACTGTCATGCTTGAATATGGTAAGGTCAATCCCATTTCTCGATGGTGAACGTTTTTATTGAGATTATCGATCTGGTACAAGGAAGTACGGTGTGGAGGACGAGAACGTTGTCGCATAGGTGCAAGAATGGCAATCCCGTGACCTGTCGTATTGGGCCTGTAGCACGAAATGGGCCCATCAGTGGGCCGAGCTTCCAAGGGGTCTGGCCCACTGCCCATCTCGAGTAGCAAAACGCGCCGTTTTGAGCCGGAGGAGGTTCGCTCCGTCTTCTCTGATCAATCAATCAGCGGTGAATCTCAGACACGACAACATCGCCAGCGAAATCCAATCAACGAAGCGTCAATCCCACTGACGACAGGCGGATCAGAAGCCCTAAGTTTGTAGAACCCGGCTACGGAATCTGAATCGTCAGCAATGTCGGGATCAGCGGTGGGCGATCCGACCACTTGGTCTCACGCGCTGGTGAACATCTCGCCCTACACGTTCTCCGCCATCGGGATCGCCGTAGCCATCGGCGTATCCGTCCTCGGCGCTGCCTGGTATGCCTCATCCCTCTCGGCACTTGTTCGTAGAATCAGCACGGCCTCGCACGTTCACGCTCTGTACCTCTTTCTTTGTTAATGAACAGTTCGTCTCGTTCAGGTGTTGTGAGCTGAGAAATTGCTGTCTTCTTCTCGTATTGATTTTGGTAGGGGTATTTATATCACTGGAAGCAGCTTGATCGGTGCTGCAATCAAGGCTCCACGGATTACTTCGAAGAATCTCATCAGGTAGATTATTATCGTATATCCTTTTTTTTTCTCTCTTTTGGGTTGGGGGTGTTGGAGAGATGGATTAATTGGTCTGGGATGTCGATTGGTTCTGCTCCATTGGTTGTCTTGTTTGTGGCACTTATTTCAAACTTCAGTATGTGCAAGCGATTTACTGGCAGAGAATATTCTGACCTGCATCTGTAGCTGATTATTTAGGCTATTGAAATTGGTCCTTGATGCTATGTTCTCTTTCAAGGATTTATGGTCATCTTGGTTAAGGCTTTGATTTCTCGTGAGTTATAGAAGCATAAAGGAAGGAGTCGAATCGAACTTCTTCCTTTGTTTCTGATGAAACTCATGAAAAGTACTTCCATGTTTTCCGGGAATTTTATTTGAAGATGTGATCAGCTTTTAGACAACTTATACTTGCTTCAGTAATATGAGTGGTGAACAGGAGGAAGAGTGGAGTTTGGATCCTAGAGCTTGTACAAGATTCCGTATAAACACCATAAAATCTAGAGCTCCTAGCTTATATAATCTCCCTTGTAGTTGATGGTTGGACCATTATGTCCAAGATATTGGGACTTTTGTGGCAGAACATTAGATTAATGCAAACTTTGTTCCTCTGTCCTTTGCTTGATTGTGATGTTGATCTTCCTCCTGTTTCTTTTTTCGATATATCGATTCTGCCTCTCAAGTTCCTTTTAGTATTGTGTTTGTACAATATTTGCAGCTCTTCTTTGGCAACCTAAAATTTATGATTCTTAAGATGCTATTCGGCAATGATGATGAGTTCTCATTAGCTGTAGCGATAAGCCTCACTTCAAATGTACAGCTTGGGACATTGTCATTGTTTAGAGTAGTTCCAAACTGTGATAACAAGGTTTACTTATTGATGCAAGGGATCGTTGCATCCCGCTTCACTGTTTATGTTGGTGAAGCTCCTTACACAGCATGCACTTTGCACTGCTTACGGCTGCTGTTAATTGTCACATCATCAGTTTTGTATATTGGTTCTTAACGTTGTGTTGTTTCAGTGTAATCTTTTGTGAAGCTGTTGCTATATATGGCGTCATCGTGGCAATTATCTTGCAAACCAAGTTGGAAAGTGTTCCTACATCAAAAATCTATGCACCCGAGTCCCTCAGAGCAGGATATGCTATCTTTGCCTCCGGGATTATTGTTGGCTTTGCAAACCTTGTCTGCGGGTTCTTCTCCTGACCCTTTACTAAATGGCTTTCAAGTTACAACTATTACAATGGCAGCTATTGTCCACTGTCCTCAAGTATTGAAATATAGGCGATCTGTTTTGTAGGCTCTGCGTGGGAATAATCGGAAGCAGCTGTGCTCTCTCTGATGCCCAGAATTCCTCACTTTTTGTTAAGATTCTTGTGATTGAGATCTTTGGGAGTGCTCTGGGGTTGTTCGGCGTGATTGTTGGGATCATCATGTCAGCTCAAGCTTCCTGGCCTTCGAAAACTGTGTAAAATTGCCAATTCTGGAGCTGCCCTGCGCAGGAATTTATTAATAATCCAATTTCTCATTTCTAAATTCTGTATTAGTGAGTTTTTGCCATCAGAAGTAATCATTAAAACGATTTGTGCTGGCCTTTGCCCAGTGCTAGACTTGTCTTTTGCTATAATTGAATATATTCTCTTCCATTTTGCCTATGACATTTTTTTGTGCTACGAACATAATCTATTATTGGTCATGATTAATTAATTAATAACCGGGCCAAATTGGGTGCAGGGACAAAACGTTCTCCATCGATAATATTTAAACGCAAAACCTTATTTCAAGCTTAAAAAGTGCAGAATTGTCTCACTAAATCAATTTTGGTACTTGGCCCACTGATTTCTCGTTAGTAATAGGCATTATGATAAGCACTTTTATGAATCAAAAGTTCCAGAAACAGAGGTATAATGAGAACATTTATGATAAGGTGGAGACAGCTTTGCTTGTTCTCATTCCTATTTTCTGAAATGCTATTGACTAATGCATCATAGATAATCCGGCAAAGGAACACCGTTGAAGAAGGGCATATTCCTCTGCTTAAGCTCTTCCCAATCCTCCGAACCTGAGTTCCTCGGATCAAAACATTTTTGGTCAGCCAGAGGCAGCCCTTGCTTTATCTGCCCCAGTCTCCTTGAATGCAAAACCTGCTTTGTAGTAGCCTGGACCCGAATTCGTTGGTACTCCTCGAGACCGGACCTCAGATTCTCCAGTCCTGACTTCCTGAGGCAAATTCCCAGCACCACGGCATCTAATATGGACATGTTGGTGCTCCTTAGGCCATGAGGAGTTGTAGGGTGGGCTGCATCTCCCACAAGTACCACATTGTCCCAGAAGATCTTCTCCAAAGGGTCAGCATCGTATATGACATTTACAAAGGGGTCAGTTGTTTCCTTTATGAGTCTCACGAGCTCAGGACGCCACACTTTGTCTGCTTCTCGGTGCATCTTCTCGACCATTTCTGGGCTTACTTTCATAGTTACTGAGTTCCCCTGTGCTAAATATCAGGTACCCAGTAAATGACCAGTCTTTCTTTCTGAGGTCATTCAGTAGCCAGATGGACAAAAGCTTGAATTTGACGTAGTTCACAGAGTACAGCATGACAAATCAAAGTTCACATGAGAAGAGGCAAAAGAGTTTCCTACCATCAATTCCGGCTCAGGTTGATTGATGTACCATATCCAGTTGAGCCGTTTGTTTAGCAGCTCATAGAGCACACTGTGAGTCCTGGAACTGAGGTCGAAGTACAGACACTTCCCTAGATCAGGATAGGCCTTCTTGATTCCTACAATTGTTTCTGAATCCTCCTGTCCTGAGAAGTCAATAACTCCTCTCCATGCACAGTAACCCGAGTACCTGCAGAAGAACATCACTAACTCAGTAGTCGAGACATCAACAAGAGACCTTTGCTCTCTTTTAAACTTGGAGGTCGAGATTTCACAACGTAGACTTCAGAGAACCTTAATTTAAGTCCTGGGTGGAAAGTCTGCCGGATGGAGGAGAGGCAACCATCTGCAGCAACGAGCAAGTTCCCAGTTATCTCAATCACATTGTCAGTTTGGAGGACTCGAGTTTTCACATGAACCTCTTGTTTGTCATTGGAGACACTGAAAGAGAGGAAGAGGTGGCCCCACTTTATTGTCTCTGGTGGTAGAGCGCTGTGGAGAAGGTCATGGAGATCAGCCCAGTGTGCTGCTCTGAAGCCAAAGTCCTCATCTCTTGTCAGAGTCCAGCTCACCTTCTTCTCCGCATCTGCTGCTTCATTCTGCAAAGAAAAACTAAAGTAAAACAGGAAACACTCAATTGAAAAACTAGTATTGAAACTAAGGCACTATTTGTTTGCCATGATTTTCTGCCATTGAAACATTTGTGGAGCATCAAGCAGTTCACTTTCTAGTGTTTAATTGTCCGATGCAAAAAAACAATTCTTGTGTTTGATTGGATTTGCCTCCACATACTGCCCATTTGCACGCAGCACCACCAAAGCCATAGCATATCATGGCTATTGAACAAGTTATGGAAGTGGCTGTTGTCCAATTATGTACAGCTGATTTAGTAATAGCTTCAAGAGCCCGGGTGGAACACAAGTTATTTTCCAGTCATAGGTTGAATCAAGAGACTTATGGAACTCAAGTTATTTTACGGTAAACTGTTCCCAGCAACTGAACAACAAAGGATGCTTTAAATAGCTTCATAAAGGACAGTTAAGCAAAACGACCATAACATTCAACATTCACAGCCTGCTATTCCCGGCTACAGTCAGTTTCCGGCACTGATGCTGATTCATCACTTGTATCCATGGATTTGATCTTTCCAAAGAGTGATCAAAACCAGAGAAGCAGCTAAATAATAATAACAGTAACATCTAACTCTCATTTTTTTATTACAAAGAGCTTGTGGGCCTTGAAAACAGAGTCTTATGGACAAGCATTGAACCCGAAGTGAGGGCCACACCATTGCTCTGAGACCGAAACCGACTTTACCGGGAAATAGAGCAACAAAATGTCCGCAACCAAGCACTTTGGTGAGGGATCCAAGAGGGACCTGATCAATGGATAGAGGAAGAGTAAGCCGGTGCAGAAGCTCTGGCCGATCGAGCCACGACTCGATGAACCGACGGGAAGTTTGGTCGAGCCCGAGACCGGCTCCGGTTGGGCTCTTGTTAGGAGGGCACCTGGACTTCTCCAGCACCACCGTCTCCCAGCCGGCGAGTCTGAGAGCGTGAGCAGACGACAGCCCTGCTATGCTGCCCCCGACTATCACTGCCCTGGTCTTCTTTGCCCTCTCCATTCCGCCCTTCCTCTGCATAAAATCCTCCGTCCTGTTTAGTTAGAAAAAGGGGAGAGCATGAAATAGGAAGGGAAAAATGGGGAATCTTTGGGTAGACGACGATGGAGCCCATTAGAGATAAAAATCCGAACTTGAAGTTGCGGGGCCGTCCACCTGGACTGTGGAAGTCTCCTTCAACAAGCGTGGTCGCTGTCCTAATTTGTGTAAATTGAGGCAGTGTGGTTCAGATTATGGGTAAATCATGTATTTGACCATAAACTCTCATTATTTTATTGATTCCACCCCAAACTTTTAAATTTGGCCCGAGTATCCGATAACTTTCTTTTTTTTTTTTCCTAATATCTACCGTATCTACAATTTCATGCGGGAAATTATGACAGAACTCACCAATGGCCGCTTAAAAGATGGTGAAATGTCTAAAATGCCCATGGTCCGTGCACGATAATCTCCTATTGCCCATAAGTGAAAAGTCTCATGTGCCCGCCGCCCATTGCTTATGCGGTCAAGTAGACCGTTTACCCATCTTTTGACCGTTCATTTTAACGAGGATAACTAACCGGACAACCTCGACTATGAATCATAAGAAGCTGCACCAATTTTCAACTGCACAGACTATAAAGATGTGCCTGCGACATCCCCAGAGGATAACTAACCGAGTCAACCCAATTTCTATTAGCAATTTTGGACAGTAGCATTTCCAACAACATCCTCTCACCACATTCTCCCAAAAATTTCTAATAGCCAAGTATCTAAAAGATTCTAACATATTTGTGTCATATTTCCATTAAACTTTAAATTTACATCAAAACCTCTTTTGAGAGATGTATTTTCTCCCGAATCCGACAGAATATCCTCGTTTATACAAGCAAATCGCTTGATTTCTGTAATGTGTCTAATGAAAATTCGAAAATTTCTAATAGTACAAGGAAGAACCATTTTGCACCCTACAGTTTTCACCCAGCCAAAACTGACACCGAAAGTTTCGAGTCCTGCCATCTCAATGCTTTGAATTTGATGGATAAGACCTTGATGTGACTGATGAGCAAGCTATTCCGGTTGACTTCTAAAGATGAAACGGTTGGGATTCCATGAATAAATTCAAATCAGATCACGGGGTTAGGGCAAAGAGTCACAGATGTAGTAAAACTACACGTGACATAAACTGGGAAGAGAGCAAAAAGATGAAGAGGGAAGATCGAGAAGCATACTTGTTATGAGTGTAACACTACTAACTAGGCACCCCATTGTTACGTCAGTCACATGTATAAGTTCAAGCTTATCATACGCGGTTCGATGTTAGTATAGTTAGTAAGAATCCTGTTCTTCATCCATATGTAATCCGATGATCTACAGCAATCCCATCTTCAGTAACGAGACTGTACTGCCTCGGGTACGAGAGGATGGAACGTACGGGATGAGAGACTCCAGAGATAACGTGTGGTGAACAGAAAATTTTGATGGGAATGACTACAAATTTCTAGTCCTTGCCTCTTGAATCTACTTCAGTACCTTTGGGCAGTGCATTACTGGGATTGTCGGGGACGAGAACGAGGTGGTCGCCGTCCCTAATGAGGTCTATGTCTTCGACTTCTGCTCCTTCTACTGTGGTGATTTTGGTGAATTTGCACCCGAATTTCCTGGAACCGATGTCAAGCAGTTCTTGGAGGGACTGGGGCAGCAACACAAGCTTACCTGCAGTTTCCCCCCTGTCTGGGCAACTGATTGTCACCCTAGCACGGTAGCTATTCATACTCGGAAGGGCAAAGTTGCCCCGAGAGATAGCGCTACGCTCACCTGCATAGTTTGAAACCCCAACAATTAAGAGTGTGACTGAAAAAGAATCACACCACAAACATAATGCTCCGAAATGGGTAAGTCATACGTGCGATCTCATCAGACCCATTTTTTTTTTTTAATTCAGTATGAATCTTGTGATTTACTTCTAGCACAAAGGCCACGCTTGGTATACTGAACTATTAGAATGAAACTCAATGGACTTGCAATTCAAGATGGCCGTATTTTGTTGTGCGGCATTTCATTTGGAGATACTTCTGTTGCATGTTTATGGAACATGATATGATGGCAAGGCAGCCATACTGTTCAATCATCGATGCTAATATTAAGGTAACAGCCGGAGGACAAAGATATGTAAATTGTACCTGTATTGGCAGCTGACTGCATAATCCCAAACAGCGAATTCTGAAAATTGTTCGCTTTACGTCTTCTTCGAGATTCAGACCAATTGCCCTCGGGAAGAGGAGGCAGGGTCTCTAAAACAAAAGGAGGTACCGAGGGATCGCTTGAGTACTTTCCTAGCGGCAAAGGCATTGTGGGCTCACTGGAGTACTTCGCGAGACGAGGCATGCCTCCCTGCCCCTTTGCTGGATTCCAACTTCCTGTATGCTGTCTGAATGACTGATTACCTGGAATAGATGTAAGAGCTGGTGGTTTGGAGAGATCCTTTATGTTCTGAAACAGTTCGATTATATCCTCATGGCCCTGGTGATCCGCTAAGTTCCGCGGTGTCCACCCGTGCATATCAGGCCTATCGATGTTGGCCCCTTGGTCTAGGAGGAACCTGACAATGTCAATGTTTCCTTCAGAGACTGCTACATGAAGGGGGGTGGTCCCGATATTGGTAGGCTGGGTCACATCCCCACCGCATTTGACAATTTCCTTGAGGACCTCAAGTTTGTTCTGCTCAATAGCGGCACAGGCATAGCTGCTCACATCACCAGCTGATATCATTGCCCCGTTGTCCCTAAGGAGTTTGATCACTGATTTGTGCCCACCCATTATGGCATCCCACAAGGGAATGCTTCCTTCGGAATCTGCATTTCCATGATTAATTATGAAATAAGAGAAGATAGCAGCGATTGAACTCTCAAAATAGTTGTGGTAAAAAAAATTCTCAGGATAGTTGCCATCCTTGCCAAATTGAGCCAAGCTAGGCTTCATCTCAAAGCCCATAAAGAGATTGAGTGTCACATTAGTGCAATAGCTTGTCTAAATGCTAGAGCTGCTGGCAGATGAAGCTGCAGTATCAGATTCTTTGTTGAACACATTCAAACAGCAGTGCCAAGCAAGCAAATTAATTCAGTGCTAAGGGCTGACAGCATGAGAGCATTACAACTCCAAAATAAAAAAATGATTACCTTTGATATTAGGATCTGCCCCATACTCTAAAAGGAGAGTCACACAATGTTCGTTTCCTGTAGCTGCTGCAATATGCTGTTGCTTCGAGAAGACAAGTCAGCAAATCGTTGTACGGTTCTCTTATAAGTACTTTCAGAATCAAAATAACACAATTTTACCAGGGGTCTTCTTCCATTTTCATCTCCTTCATCTGGGTCTAAACTCCGTCTCAGCAGCTGATGAAGCAGTAAATCATCACCTCTTGTTGCAGCAAAGCACAGACTAAGCGGCAGCTCCATTCTACCACGAGCCAGCATTTGCTCTGTCTCATGATAGATTTCTTGCATGATTGGGTCCTTCTTCTCTTTCAGATGCTGCACCAGACAAACGCTTCCAAATTAGCCCAGCTAAATATTGCCGGCCATAAAAATGCACCACTGTTATAGCCGTATGCTCAACAGACCTGAAGGACATTGTTCATTATTATTGTCCCGTCTCCAACATTTGCCTGGACAATATTCAAAAATGAAGTTCTATTCAAGCGAAGAAGCTGACTCAGCCGTTTGGTCCGGACAGTGAAAATCTGTGGTCGGTAACAGAGCACCCCTACTTCTCCACAGACATCTCCTTTTTTAGCTTCACCAACAACCTGAAATCATTTACTGAGTGAAAAATCATGAATTGGTTCTAAACCAAACTGCTTGGCAAAATGTTTCTAATTAGAGAAAGAACAGGGAGAACTGAAAAGTAATAAGATGATCTTAGATAGGCAGACCTACCTCTTCTACTCCATTTCTCTTCACGATAAGTTCCTGCAAGTCAACATGAAGTGCCAGATGTAAGGTTTCTTCAAAGATGGGGAAATCTATGTGCAAAAACCATAAACAATTTTAGGGATATGTGAATGTTTAACAAAATGCCTTGTCATCTTCATCGTCTTGTTTACTAGAGATGGGGAGGGCAACATTGAGTTATTTGTTTTCGGGGAACAAATAAGATTATGCAGGAGTCCAAAATCCCTACCATAGCACCTGTGACCAATATATATAGGTCTGTGGGAGCCTCATTCTGAAGGATGACATCTTCTTTTGGAGGAAAATACTCCGCCTTCATCTCAGACACCTGAAAATTTGTAGTAGCAAACTGAGTGAAGTGATTCTATCATGAAAAGCATCAATCTCCATGGAACTTCACGTTCAAGATCATATTGATCTCATGGAACAAGGATATTAGGAGCATTGAATCAATCTCAAACTTCACCAGAAAAATTGAGTCTACAGAAGGACCAATGCCAATAACAAGGTAAATCACTTCTACGACCGAAATATTCTCATGCTTTATAAAAACAATACCCCAGATGAAAATAATTTGAAACTTACCAGTTGGAAAAGCAGGTCATTTGATACCCCACGGAACAGGTAAACTCGGTCAACAAGCGAATAAAACAGATAACGAGAGATATTTGATCTAATAGCTTTTGGAAGGGAATCAATGGTCTCTTGCTGCTGCAGACCCTCTGAATCAGTCCTATACTTCAAAATTAAATGTGCAAGCATCTGATCGTGCAGCCAATTAGGTAACTGGTTCCTATGAGCGAAATGTGATGCGGCTTGAATTGTGTCTCTCTGCGATTCAAATTTAAACCAAAATGAATATAATATATGTGAATATTTCAGATGTCCTCATAGGGTAATAAGTTGAGTGAACATGAAAATGTTGCCAAGAGACTGATATTTAGAAATTTAGGGGCTCTTCAAGACTGATATTCCAGATACATGTGTGGAATAAATTAACAGAAAAGATATCAGAACAAATGTACTGAGATGATTAGCAGTGTATGATGTACTCACAAATCTTCTTGTTCGGTTAGTTCCATGGACAACAAGGCTGGACATATTTCCAATAATGTAAGACGTGAGAGCAAGATTGAAAAGCATGTAGACTACATCGAATATCATCTCTATTGAATTTACTGGGTGTATATCACCATAGCCAGTGGTTGTAAGTGTGGTTATGGACCAGTAAATTGTCATCACATAGCGCTGCCAGAGAGATCTTTCATGAAAGTCTGCCCCCAGAGAGACCCCAATCCATGTGTTTGCTGGGTTTTTATAATGAGCAGCCAGTAGGTAGAAGAAGCAGGCAGCCAAGTGCACAGCAAAAAGAGTGACCTGCAGATATGAAAAGGAATAATCACATACTGCAAGTCAAACTGCAGACTAACCCAATTCCGTAATAGTGAATGGATACCAGTTTCAAATACTCACTGAGACAAGTTTTGCACACCGAACCCAAAAGTAGTTAAAGTTCTTATCTTTCTCCAGGCTGCAGAGACAAATTTTTTTTTTTTGTGATTATTCCTCAAATATGATATGTAATCAAGAAACTCACTAATAAATCATGACAGATAACTATGGAATGGAACTCCAACTTAATGTAGTTAAGCATTCTACATACGGTTGGTAAACAAGCTAACTCACTAATTTGAGTTACCTGGCAAACATGGCACTAACTCTACGAAGACGCCAAAGACGGAGCATGTTAAAAACGCCATACTGTTGAAGGGGGCTAGGCAGGATGCTTCTAACAATTTCAAAGGGGATTGTTGAGATAATATCGAAGATCAGCCAAGTTTTTGCATATCTCCAGGCAATCTTCTTGTGGCTGTCAATGAGAAGAAATGTGTCTTTATCCAGATAAGCCACGAAGAAAGTCAGAATGATGTCAACGGCGAAAAAACCATTGACAACATTATCAGTTATTGCAAGAGGTCCTGTTGGCCTCTCTAAAAAGCCGAACTCAAATGGAGAAACCCATGCTGTGTAGAACACAAGAAGCACCAAAAATGTTTGCCAGGCTCTGCAGCACCACCATACAATCAAGAAAAGCAACTTAATTAGGCATGCTACAGAAACATTATTTTACTAACATTTTAATCTCTTGTTATTAAGATGAAAAATGATGCAAGAAGAAAAATAACCCCACTATGTATCCACATATCGGGTTAATAGTCTGACCCCGGACATCAAAATCAAGTAACTAAGTCATACTATGAATTACAAGGTGCTGCATGAGTTTCATACTCCAATATGGTTTTAAACACAGACACAAAGTACGAGCAAATAAACAGAAGGACAAGGATTCGACTGCTTCAAATCTTAAATATCACTATATTTTTCACTTGATATATAGCATCTAAGTGTTCATAATCAATTCCAAATATAATTACTTTCAGGAATATAAACCGTGTCTTAGTTGTCAAATCAAAAACAAACTTGGAAGAGAGAATATTGTCGTAATTGGAGAGGAACAAGCGAAAGAGGTTTCCTTTCCTGAATCAAATGATTCATGCACTAGCAGTAGAACATTGAAAATTAACTAGAAGATCAAGATGAAGTATATATCCACAACCCAACCATAGGAAAGATCTTTAAAATGGCTTTTAACTCCGTCATGAAACAGAGAAGATTCAGCTAGGGAGCAATCTCCCCGTAAATTCACCACATCAATGGAGGACTCTCAATTTTAGATAAGGAATAGACTAAAGTCCGCCATCTCCTCCCTAATCTGGACGATCAACCACCAATATCAGACATCTGATATCACTCAAGTCTTATCCTCCTAAAATGTCAGTCATCAACTACGTATGCAGAGAGAACACGGCATGCGTGCGTGTTTCTAACGTATGAGATCACTTAAAACAAAAAGAGTCCAAGCCTACGAAACTGAAGCAAGGAATATCAAATTCCACTATAAACTTCCGTAAAAGAAAAGAAGGAAAGAAATTTCATGCTATTGCCCTTCCGTAGAGACTGCCGAAAACACAATTCAAATTCAAAGCAGAACAGGGGGGAAGAGATTCGCGATACTTGTAGCGGCAATCAAAGGGTGAGACAATGCAGCGCCGGACCTGCTTGGTCCGGCGGTTGGTGTGGCCCCCCAGGGCTGGCAGAATTCCCCCGGTGAGGCTGTACTGGCTCCCGTCGTCATAGGGGAGTTGCTCCGGCAAATCCTCGTGGGCTCCGGAGACGCTCAAGGCCGCTCCAACGGTGGCGTAGCTGCTGTCCCCGGCACTGCACGTCGAGATGCGGAGTTGATGACCCTTCTTCCTCGCCCCCGGCGACATATCTCCCACTGATCTTTTCCCACGCCGCAGGACCCTATAGAGGCTCCCGCTCAGGGAAGTCAAATCAGCCGCACATTGTCCGGCGACGGTGAGACGAGATTCCATAAACGCCCCCCGCTAGGCCTTGGCCACCTCCAGCGGTGCCGGCGATTGATCGGACGAGACCCGCCAAGGATTCAGCTTTCCTTCCGAAATATTCTTCAATTGCCCCACCTTTTCGGACCCAAATACAATCCAGAGGGAAGGAGTCAACTCATGCAACGGCTATACACATCGGATGGCACACGGTATACACCTTCTCGTCAATGAGGGAGAGGCCCAAGGCGCGTATCGGCGTACGTGTACGTATAGGCGCGGGGGCGTAGCTCGTTGGGACTTCGGTAGGCTGTGAGAGATTGTTGAGTGCTGCCGTGCGTCGGGACCTCGGGTATCGTGACTCGCGTTCCCTCACACAAGTATCTGTCGTTCAGTGCATGGCGGCGTAAAGTCTGGCTACACCTGGTGCATGCACCCCACCCACCAAGGCGTACGGCCACGTGTGAGAATCACTGCGTCAACGATGTGTGATCTCCAAACAGGGAACCCCGTCACGATCGATACCAGAACCGATCCCCTCAGCCGTCCAAATCTCTCAATCCAAATCCAAATACATGATAAATGGATTAGGAAATTATTTGGATGGATGGATTATCCTTCCTTTTACGACATTCCATCATTCTATTTTTATATCCCTCCACTTTTAAGGAAATAGAGATGAACATTGAGCAATAAAGGCAGATTTTACGGTAAAATATTTCAATTTAAAAGGTGTAGGAGATTACGGGAAGTAAAATAATCAATTTACGATCTTTAATTCTCTAAATCCATCAATCCAAACGTACCCTAATATATGATTCAAATGAAAACTAATCCTTCCTTTATATAAGATCATATGATTTTTTTTGAAAATATAGCAAGTAGACTCTATCTTGGAGAGTAATTTCATATAAATTAATTACTCTTACCAAATATAAAAGATATAGTTATTAATACAATGAAAATAATAAAAATAAAAATAAAAATAAATTTTCGATGACATTAAAATTCTAACTATGGGAATTCTCAAATAATTATTAATTTTTAAAAATTTTTGTTTAATTTTAAAGATTTTTTAGAATTCGTTATTTGAGGCTAAGGATTCTCTGGATTTTTTTTTTACGTTTACGCTTTAGAATTTTTTTTGAAATTAATTGTTTTTTTTCAGGTTTTTAAATTTTAACAATTTTAGATTTTTTAAGGGTTAGTGTTTATAGAATTTTTATTATTTCAAATTTTAAGATTTATTTTTCTTGTTGGATTTTGATTTTTTTTGTTACAGTTAGTGTTGTGAAATTTATTTACAAAATTAAATAAAATGACGTATATGGTATTACAATTGTAAATATCCATATACTAATAGTAATTAGGATATATGTATTGAGGTATGGTTGATTATTGACAAAATTATAAAGAAGTACTATTGTACTTAAATTTTTTATATTTTAAAATAGTTTTTTTTAGTTATATATATAATTTTATAATATATTAAAATTTTAATTTTAACATGCTGATATAATAGGACATCTTATAACTTTTTTATCATATCATCATGTTATGTCTATCAAACTTTTCAATGCTAATCACACGTGAATAGCTTACTGTCATATTTGCAAATAACAACGACGTTAAAGTATTATCAAAATTAGAATTTAAGTATATTACAAAATTAAATATATATTACTGAAGTAATCGTTTTGAAATATATTGAGTTTAAATGTAAAAAAATAATAAATGTATGAGATTTTAATTTACATAAGCCCATTTTCATTAAACTCTCGCCCACTTACCAT
The DNA here is from genome assembly GCA_900174645.1 of Sonneratia alba. NCBI lineage: Eukaryota > Viridiplantae > Streptophyta > Magnoliopsida > Myrtales > Lythraceae > Sonneratia > Sonneratia alba. The sequence continues at coordinate 1,042,882 of FWPY01000001.1, read as the reverse complement.
TTTACGAGCTAGCGGGTTTACCATCATGGACATGTTTGTAATAGCCGATAAAATCTCAAACCACCATTCATAATAATAATAATAATAATCATATGAGGCTGTGCTAAAAATGGATCAATGAAATTCTTTCCATTGAATAAATTCAAATCTCGCTCCCATGCAATGAAAAATCCATTTATCCATTTATAGCACTTTGTCAGTGATTCGTCAATCTGTACTAGACAATGATCAATGTTCAGTGCTGCGCATGAACCAATCAGGCAGGTTGTTGGCCTTCCACCGCTTTGAAGCAAAAGAGTTGGACTTTTTTTTAATTGAAATGCGAAAAGTAAGCATTCCTAATTTAATCATATGATTAAATTTGATGGCATTAATGGATATATATATATATATATATGAAGAAGATACCTTGGGATTGCAAAAGTTCATGAAAAAACAGGGTTGGAGAGGAAATAGAGACGAAAAATCACATTGAACGTAAAAGTGTGAGAAGATAAAATATTGTGAGAGGAGATATTTTAAGTAATTCAACAATTGCAGCTAAGTGGAGTTAGTCGAGTGTAAAGACAATTAGGAAATATAGATAACTAAATGGCGAAACTGTTAGATGCATGATACGCACTTTACTTGGTCAAACCAATGTGTACTGGTAATTATCCGTATAGCAAAATCCTATCACCAGGCTATCTTAGAGGGGGCCCACCTTCACAGGTAAGTATAACAGAATGGAGATATATGGCATGGGTATAAACTACTCATGGGTGGATTAAGTTAAATACGAATGGAGCTGCTAAAGGGAGCTCAAGTATGGCAGCTACAGGTGGAGTCATACGAGATGACACGGGAAGATGGTTAGGAGGTTTTATGTATAATATTGGAGTGTCCACATCCATTAGAGTGAAACTTTTTGGATTGTGAAGTCAGGTCTTGAGTTGGCTTGGAAAATGGAATTTCGGAGGTTAATTCTTAAAATTGACTCGAAAGTAGTGCTTAAATCTATATTGGAGGGCACGATAAATGAATTTCAGGTTGCATGAAGGAATTCTCTTAGATATTTGGCATATTTTGAATCAAAATTGTCTAGTGAGCTTAACGCACACATATCTTGAAGGAAATATTTATCTAGATTAGCTTGCAAATAAAGCGATTCATTATGTAATAGGTTTTTACCGGTTAGACGTTTACTCTTTGGGGTTGCAGTCTTTCTTATTTAGTGATATTGTAGGGGTTATGGTACTCCGTTTTTGTTTCATGTAACCTATTATTTCTTTTTAGGCGCTTTGAGATAACAAGCAAGAAGTATCATAAGATTATAAAGAGTATAATAAATTAAACCGGTGTAAATGAAAATTTTGAAGGTCGAAAATTGGGCTGAAATTGTCATGAATTTGCGTAAAATAGCAGAGACAATAAGGATGATTGAAAATTTCCGTGGGGCCATAACACTTATGGCAAATCATTAAGAACCGATCGAAGCAATTTGAGCAATTTGCCAACTGCACCCTCTCTATGATGGGGAAGATGGCTGCCAGAAAGCTAGTTGGAGTTCATCAAAGGCATATGAGCAAAAACTCTGTCCTTACACTTTTTTTTTTCATTTTTTTTAAGAATGCGAGTCATCTGATATCTAAAGTTTTAATATTTTATAACTAATGAAAGTTCGAACCAAACAAGTGATAAAATGTTCTTATTTTAAAATTTTTCAATTTATAATATTTGAATATGATATTATTTTTAAAATATAATGAAATCGAATGATGTTAATGAAGTTATCTTTTTTTTATCCCAATCCTTGTTTTAAGGTGCTTATCCAGTGAATGCTCGTGAACGACAGTTATGCAATTCAGGGGATTACTTCAAGATCGGATGAGAAGAAGGATGGCCAAAATTTATGTGCCCGATATCGGAGTCGTTTGGTTCGACGCTCTCGTGGAAGATCGGTCTTTACTTGCGGGGTTGGCCCGGCTTCGACGAGTGACTCATCAGAGGTTGAAGTGCACCGCCGCTTCAGAAGTTTCTCTTGTTCTATTATTTCCAGGTCGAATTCGAGGATCCCCGCTATTTTTTGTCTGTTTGAACGTTATCGTAACCGTGAATACTGTATACATGTTGGCCGGTCAACTCGATATATATATTTTTCTCTTGAGTAATGTCTCGAGTTAGAATCCTATATTAGAGTTAGGAATTTTCAGGTCGCGGTGGACAATGTCATGAGACCGGGACCATGCTCAACAGTCAAACAAGGCCCAAGTTTGTGGCCCAATTGGAAAGGCTAATGAGGCCCATTCAAAACCAAGACGACGTCGCTTCACCGCAGAATTTCGCCTACCAGTCGTAGATCGACCGAGAAAGAGGAAGGAGCTCCATTCCAGCTGCCGAGGAACGAACAGAAGCCGCAGGAGGTGAAGTTCAACGGAGAAGGAGAGGAAGATGACGTCGTTGTTGCAGTCATTTATCGATCCGAAGAAGAACTGGATGGCAGCTCTCCACATGAAGGCGCTCTCCAGGCGCCTCCGCAAATACGGTCCTCTCTCCCCTTCACTCTCCCCGTTTTGCGGATTTTCCCACCAATACTTCTCCAGATGCATGCTATGTTTCACTATACCTTTATTGATTCGATGAGATTATGATCTGGTGAAGAAGCGGTATCAATCTGTCAGTTCGGGCTGGACGGATTCTTGTAGGTCTCCGTGCAAGTCGGTTTTCCGAGAAGCATTTCCGACTGAGCTGTCAATTCAGCTGGACAGATCTTGTTGATTCAGGATTAAGTAGTTGCTATGAATCTTTTAATTTCACGGTGCCGTGCATGGCATCTTTTTTGTGACGGTTAATCCGATCTTTTTGATGAAATTGGCGTATGGATGGTCTAAAATAACCAAGGAATCATCTCGAGATCCACGTTTTAGCTCACATGACTGTCAGTCTTGTTTCAAACGGTGTTGATGAAGCATCGAATATTCTTCTGAGCTCCAGCTTGATTTCTTCGCTTGGCTTCGTTCATACTTTTATATAGTATGTATGTATATGAAATAAAATTCACGGTGTAGACGCACACTGTTCCAATTCTGCGGCTTTATATGTCCCTCTAGCCTTTTGAAGATATAGATTTCCTTTGAACTCAGTTTGGCATTTTTCTCAATACATATGTTGATTAATTGGTGCTACAGGTCTCAGATACGATGATCTATATGATCCTTACTATGATCTGGATGTGAAAGAAGCACTAAACAGGCTTCCTAGGGAGATAGTGGATGCTCGGAACCAACGCCTCAAGCGTGCCATGGATCTTTCTATGAAGCACGAGTACCTTCCTGATAATCTTGAGGTACCATACTTTTTTTTTTCAGCTGCCTGAATGGGATCTCTTCAGATCAATGCTTGAAGTCTTTGGTAATGTATTTTGCTGAATGCACGATCCATTCATAGAACCGGTAGGCAGGGAACTGTTCGATTATTAATTTGATGCGGTGCTTTATGTGATTCTGACTTTAGCATTGCTGCAATGTTTTATAAAGTCGTATCTTAATTTTAGTTGAGGGTGCTTTTCTGGGAATACCAATAAGCACATTATTGGTGGAACTCTTCTTATTGCTCTATATGGCGCTTTCAGACTAATGGTTTGCATATACATCAATTTGTATTTGCTCAATCTTTTCCACTTCGACCTTAAGCTGTGCCACATTTTATGGTCTGTTTGTTTACCTATTGGCTAAGTATAGAGAAAGAGGAAGACATTGAAGGTTACCCATATAGTTTCTCGTGTTTCTTTTCAAAAATATCTACTTTCTTTGTTGTAGTGATAAGTGATTCACACCTGATTCGTACTGCTTGAGGAACACAGATTTTGAACTATTAGACTAAGCACATCGTTGCTGAAAATGTTTTCTTGTTATTTTTGTCTTAAGAAAGAGGCTATTGGTTGTCATTTTAATTTTTTTCTCAGATATTACTTATATCCACATAATCTTCACTTCTACTTATGGCCTCTATCTCGAATCCTGCAGGCTATGCAAACTCCATTTAGGACCTATCTTCAAGATATGCTGGCTCTTGTAAGTGTTCCACTGGACTTGTTTATTGTCAATCAATTCTCTGAAACATCAGTCAATGGGTTTGTCTTTCTTTAGCTGTTGCCTAAGCTGTGTCTCTGCGGCTATGGTTTTTCATTTTTCCACTTGAGTCTTTGAGTCATTAGTGCCTCTAAGCTGTAGAGGTTAATTGCATTGATGATGTCTCCAAATATTCTTTTACAGGTCAAGAAGGAGCGAGCTGAACGAGAGGCATTGGGAGCATTGCCTCTTTACCAACGCACAATTCCTTGAGTAGTTCACCATTTTATTGAGCCATATCTGTCCGGCTTCAACTATTTCGATGCTTTCCTTTTTAGTGGAAGTTTCCATATAATTCTTGAAGATGGACTGGATCGCTGTTTTTCATGGATTTTTCCAGGCAGATCAAATATCTCAAGATGTTCCTTCTAGCAATAAGGTCTCATTGACCTTGTAAGAGCTTAACTTTACTGTCTATGCTTTGGTTGCGATAATTCCAGATTTCCTAAAATTGTCCGGAATGCTCTTGCCGTATGCAATTTGCTTCATCAAGGTTGGCTTGTTTGTCGACAACTTTTTGCCATACGGGAGATTGTTTCTTGGAGTCTGTTTTCACCAGAAAGGTATATATCCTTTGCAATATCGTTTTCTGAAATGCATAAGCCTGGGACTGTGCTTAGCTAAGAAGTGGATTGGTTCGCCACCCCAGACCCCCACTTTTTGTGGGGCTATTGGGATTTACCGCTAGGCATGTTCATGGAATTATTTGTAGTAAGGCATCTCAGGCTGCGGTACTCCATTTAAGGAGGACCCGTAAGTGATGCAAAAATGATCCACCTCCTTTGTTATGCTCTCTCAGGTGGGTAACTCATCCACGGCATTATAGTTTCCAGGGTTGAATCTTATGCTCCAAACTGCTGAGGCAAGGGCTGTGTGGGACGATCAGAGGTCAAGAGGAAGCGTTAATGATGTATTTCCTTGTGATTGTGATTGTCAATGCAGAAGGTTCAATTTCCGGACCTCGAGCAAGTGATGTGTGTCGGTCGCATCACCTCCCTAGCGGTCTCTCGCCTGGGGTTATCTCTGGAGGATCCTTCTTCCATCTTCTCGTCCTGTGGAGATGATGAGGTCTATAATTGCCGCTAATGTCAGCGAAGACAGCACACCGGTGTAAGGGTGTCAAATTCCAACCGGTATGAATCCTGCTGAACCTAAAAAGGGGATAAAGGCCCGGCAGGAATTACTGACTTTTTGAGACCTCACTACAAGCTTGACACGTATAGTGCTTACGGGCCTTCCGGCCCAATCTGATCCGACTTACTTATTTGGGTTGCCCGACCTAAACTCTATGTATACACCTACAGGTAAAGGGGATGGGCCATTCTTCCTCACCCAGAGACACGTACAAGCTCTCCCCTGGGGGCCATCCTCCCGTCCTCTCTTCTTTGTTATATTCGATTTTTATACTCACTTGTGAGTCAGAGGGTTGATCCGGGTTACAACACCCACCCGGATTCGACTTTTTTGGAGGTTCTCGGAGATGGCCATAGCTTCGAAGCAACCTGATCTCGACGGAAATGGTACTATCAAAGCTCTATCCCTATATGTTCTGATCCCCAGCTCATACTAGATCCAGTTACATTTCATTAGAATTGAGAAAATAGTCCAAATGGATTTTACTTTCCCATTTTTTTTCGAATTTCCCAAGTAACTCTCATCAACTAGCGCCGAGTAAATGTAAATGCAGAGCGGAATCCCAGGTTAGCTCGTTTTGGGTTGGCAAGCAAAGAGCTCCTCATCGAGTTGTGACTTCAATCGGACTGGAACATCATCTAATGCATACTTAGACCAAGTGTTCCTCGTGTTTGTCCATGAGAGAAACTGGGCACGAGACGGGAGGTGAAGCTGATCGAAGGGATGGTACAGAAGATCTTCCCACTTTCCAGATTAGATTTTCTTGGATTCGAGTCGAGATTTCAGGGAAAAGTTTCATTTCTCATCTGGCTTCGTTTGCACAAATTCTGAATCTTTACTAGCAATATGGGCGACGGCTCCACAGCTCCAAACGTGCTCATCCTCCCAGGCTTTAGAATTCCCACGACTGCGCTCCCGCTACGCAGAAATAGCTTCCTGCTAGCACCTGTTAAGCACACGGATTAAGAACTCATCTGGAGTTTCAGGATGAACAGAGCTGAGGCAGGAAATAAACTGATCGCCCTGAAGCACGTATACTCCATATGGTTTCACAGGTGACATATGCGGTGCTTTCGGTCAATAAAACAGTATGTAAATCCACCTAGTCAGAGGAGCACAGGATACACCGAAATGACCACGATAGTCCGAAATAACAAGGATTAATTTTCACTATGTGCTTGATCCTATATTATTCGACAAAGAGTGAGCAGTTCCAATTATATGACAATTATTTCAATCTAGTAGCGCTTCTGGGCAAGGCTTTCCATCACAGATGGGCAAAGGATACAACATCTGAGCGCAAAGATGGCAGATCCAGCTTTCCAGCTGCTCAGATCATTGATAAATAAAGATGTGAAACAGAGGAACTGGGCGGGGGCAGAGGCTGAAAGAATAACGAACCTCTAACCGCCGCAGATCAACTACTGGGGAGGTTTCATTTGCAGCGGTCAAATTACAGATGTCTAGCGAACCACTCCACCTTGGAACAGTCTCGTTCCTGGTAAGGCCACTCGTGATAGCTCCAGGATACAGAAGGGCCTTGACGGCAGATGCAGGAAATGTCTCACTTGCAATTAACTGGGATGAGGTGACCTCACCTCTATTGGAGTTGTGCACATGCCTGACCGGCATGGGACCCCGTGGAAGAGACCTCCGATGAGGAAACCGATTCAGTGGCAAACATCAATAAAATGCCGAAATAGGCAGTGTCATCGGCAATCACCATCACCACATAATATATACAGCTTATGGCATCAATCAGCATGTGAAAAAAGAAAGAGCTTCTGAGATATGAAAGCGGCAGATGGTCAATTGCAGATTATAGCTGTCTCTCTCGTTGACAAAGGGTGTTGTTTCAGAAGTTTGCACGCACTGAGGCAGAGTTATGCAAAGATGGTTCAACTTTAACTTCTCTGATTACGGTAAGAGCCTGATATCGTCCATGAATTTGAGCAAAATTTGTTCTCAGATTAGCTTCCACATCAACTCGGACAGAGAGTTTGTACAGGAACTTCTCATTAGAACCTCAGAGTCTTCTATGCTCGGCTGAATTTCGATTGATCCCAGCATTCACACAGGTCATCACTCTTGAAATACGAAACTTTCACCACCTATAAACAGAAGCTAAAAACACTCCACATATGGAGATTTTGATTCGAGATCATCTCATACGCCACGGAAAGAACGGCAAGCTCAACATCAATTAGGACTTTGCAACATACAGCCGCAAGAGCTGAGGCAGATACATCACACTCGCAACACAAGCAGAAGAGAGCGGGGGAGCCAGATGGGCCTGAAGCAGAAGCAGGAAGGATCATGGGAACGTCCCTCGACACCGGCAATTGGGATGGAGGTCTGATCCGATCAACAGATGGGAAGAATCAAGAGATGCCCACAATGGCAATCTCGTAAATATGTCGACATCCACTGGCGGCTTCGGCCGGTACTGTCGGGTTGCCGGAGCGGGCGGTCCATCGTCCATGACATGAGCAAAAGGGGCGGATGACGAAGGACCAGTTCGCCGGCGGACCGGCAGTTTTGCTGCGGGGGAATTCACTGACTTGCCAAGTGAAGTGGCGCTCCTCCACTCACATCTTTCATTGCGAAATTTGGCTTTTTTTTTTTTTTTTAAATATAGCAATGGTGTTCGACAATAACCATGATATATTATATAAATTAAAATTCATAATTAATTTTTAAATACGGATAACGAGATATATTATCAATTTTCCAACGGACCGACTCACTCGACCCCTTTTAGTGCACCGTTTAGTTGATATAAAATAAAAATGGAACGAAGAATATGAATTTTCAAATTATAGGGACCCTGATGAACTATCATTCAACTTAAAAAAGAATAAAGTTAGACGATGGAAGCTGTCTAGGGTACAAATGGCAATTCATATCATTATTAAGGATAGGAGTACAATCACTGTAAAAAGATTAAAAAAAAAAAAACAATTTTCCAGCTGCGATTTTCTTACACCAGTAATAATTACATTGCACCGTTGCCCCAGACAGACCTCTCAGTGGACATTACACGGTAACCTTGAAGAGCTCAAGAAAAAATGGGGAGCAAAAATAAAAAGGAAATTGGATTTTCGTATCTAAGCAAGATGAAACTTCACATCGGAGCAAACATACATAGTGCTTCGCTTAGTTGTCTGTGTACCATCCGAGCAGGGAGGGGCCGACCGCATCCAAAAGCACCTAGTCTCACAAATCTGCCCCTGAGCTTGGAGAAACTAGATAGAGAAGGGCGACATGCAGTCTCGGGGTGTTTAAGCTGATCTGGCACTTAAGTTTCGTCTGCTCACATAATGATGAGCCGGGGACCCGAAGGGGGCGTGCAATGGCCTCTTCACAAAGGGATGGTCCAGGAGCTGGGCTGCTGTTGGACGGTCACTCGGGTTAACCTGCAAGCATTTCAGGATGAAATCCCGTGCGTCCTTCGACAGAGTATGGGGGATTGGTGGCATCTCCCCTCTTCCAATCCTAAATATTGCTTGCATCTGTGAACCACATAAGAAGTTAGCCAACTGCACCAGAACATTAACCTAAAAATGATTAGCGGTATTATCAAAACTGGTTGGACTGTTTAATATTAGGTCTTTTCCCACAGGTCCTACGAAAGACTCTTTTTGCACACAAAGAAACCTAGCCACAAAAAAACTTTTGCCCACCGAGTTAACTGTGCAAACACGATACCAAACAACTAAGGAAAAAATGCCTATGTAAGGAGTGGCCAAGGAAACTCAGGAAACATACCCATTCCAAGTCAGAGTATGGAATTTTCCTAGTTAACATCTCAAGAACTGTGCATCCCAGGCTCCAAATATCAGCAGGCAGCCCATAACCTTGGTTTTTTGGCTGAATGACCTACATTAACCATTTTTCAGATTAAATGGGAGGAGATTTCAAAATATTGATAATGCAATCATTTGGGGTAAGGATATTATTAATGCCAGACTCGCCAGTAAAAGATAGATCATCAACATTACACAACATCAAGTCATACTAACAAAGCATATGATTCCTGCATTTCCGCTACCAAGCTCAAATGCATCTCTTGAATGAAAATAAAAGGAAAACCATTAAAAGGGTTTCTATGCAAAGAAATGGTTTATGAAGTCTGCAACTCACAGATCTGCATAACATTTATAACTAGATCTCAAACAACATGAGAGCCGATGGGCTAAAGAATTGGGAGGCTCTCTCTCTCTCTCTCTCTCTCTCGAGTAGTCAATAAAAGAATTGGAAGGCTTTCTAAATGCTACTACATGCACAGCCAACAGAATAAACTGACTCAAGCATTTACAAGAGGAGTAGAATCACCGCCAAGAGTGATTATTTGAACCCATCAGAATTCAAAGGAAAGCAAACCTCAGGAGCCATCCAGAATGGAGTCCCCTTGGAAGATTTAATGTCATTCAATTTTGTTGCCTGAAGAGAAAAAGAAGAGAGAAAGCATTGTTAGAAGAATCAATTACAGTTGGAAAAAAATGACCACTAATGGTGAGAGAGTACCTTTGCCAATCCAAAGTCTGCAAGCTTTACGAACCCATTAACATCCACCAGAATATTTGCACATTTGATGTCCCTAAAGCATGAAAGTGAGGCAACACACCAGAGTCTAAGCATGTACTATCAAAACTGACTCTAGTACCCAAAACATGGGGGAAAAACTGGAAAAATAAAATCACATTGAAGGATGAGCTCAGGATGGCCCACCTGTGTATCACGTTACGATCATGAAGATACTTCAGACCATGCAATATCTGCCTTGTGTATATAGAGACTTGTGAGTCCACAAGATTATACGTCTTATAAAGGCTTGCGAGAGAACCTTTTGTTACAAGCTCGAGAAAAATATAGAGATTCGAATCATCCTACAAAGATCATCAACAAAAAGCAAATAAGATTAAAGAAAATGCAAATGAACTTGTATGTGGCAACGTTAACAGCAGGAAAAACCATTTGAATCAAAATGATCTAAAATTTGTCAAGCTGATGTGAAAAGAATTCAACACTTCATGCCTACAAATTTAAGGAAAAAGAGGTTGAATGGATTTTTCAGTTTGATTGGCTTGTGATATCTAATTTTACAGGAAAACCTCTAATAGTGAAGGACCTGATCCATGAACATGCAAGGAAAGAAAAGGCACCTTATCTGTGCCGTAATACTGAACTATGTTCTCGTGCTCAAACTGACTTAACATAGCAATCTCCTGCATAGAATTTAGGGAAACAATGAGAAAGAGCATAAAGGTTTGTAAATTAAAATTACATCCAATATGACCAATAATTAAATGCAAGGAATGGAAACCATTTAATAAAAATAAATCATTATAATTTAAAGCTGCAAATGTATACTTGCTCAAGTTGAACAATACTCTGCTTCCCTTGATCCCCTTGAATAAGCAAGGAAACTTCCTTCACAGCAAAAAAGAATCCACCTCTGGATGTGCAGAAAACAAAAGTTGCAAATGAGACCAAAAAAAGCTTCAGCCTAATGTAAAAGCCAGGTTATATAATAGTAGACACCTAGTATCAATTCCAGCAGAGCTCTTTATTAAGAAAAACACCATTACAGTAAAACAAAATTATAGAGAACATCAGAACTTACTCTGCTATTCCTTCATAAACAGATCCAAATGATCCACTGCCCAGAAGACCACCCTTCTGCCAGCTCCTGATGGTCCTCTTAATTCTCCCATTTGGAGAAATGGTCATCGTCTCTGTGGTGCTACTTGAAGTATCATCGTCATTTGAAGTAGTAGTAAAGAAGTCCTGATCCTCTGCAGCATCACCAGCCTTCTCACTTGCCCTCTCAACAGTTTCTTGCACATCTTCATCAGAATGTGACACATTCACAGAGCCCTGTCGGTTTCTCTCAATATTAGAAGCAAAATGCCTGGATATCTGCCAAGCAGAACTCACATTTTCTACTACTAGTGGAAGAGTCATTGGAGGAGGCGGCTTTAATACTGGAGGTCTATCCCCCCTAATCCCACCAATTTCTCTTCCAGTAACGTGACTACAGATTGGCTCAGACAACATATTTGGCACAGAGTCAGTTACCCCATTGATCCCAAATCTGTCCCTAACCTGATGTCCGCTCTGTCTCCCGTGATCTGGCATACTTTCTTTTTCCTCCTTCAGGGAGTTCGACCAGTTCAATTTAGACCGGAGAGTGAGATTTGAGGACGATCTGATCTTGCTTCTCTGCCAGTCTTCTGCTGGGATCGCAAAATCTTCGATTGAAGTCAGCCCTATGGTGCGGACAATATGATCTAACTCCCCATCATTTCCGTCAATCCTAAAGCTAGTTTGACCATGTAATTCAAGGGACCTAGCCCAGAGAGAAGATGAAGCCGAAGAAGAATCATCTGTGGAGGATGAGAATGAAACTGGTTCATACTCAATATGCTTGGATGCATTCATGCGCTTAAGGATTGGTTTCCTCCTGTTCGCCATTGAATCCAACAGTCTGAAATAGACTTATGGATCTTACGATGGACAGAAAGAGCACACCGGTCATGCAGTTTGACCGATAAAGTTCCAATTTTCTCCTGATCTAAATCAGCTGTACAATGTTGAATCCTACTGTCTTCTCCCAGAGAGAGACGCTTAGACCAACTTTCCAACAGAAGTAGAAGATACTGTTGCCTCTGCTTATCTGTTCAGCTCTTGTTCAACTCCGAAAACCCTAAGTTCCAAAGTTATCCAATCTATGCATTACCGGGGAGAGAAAAAAGCCTCTGCTCAGATAATATCTCCAAGAATAAGCTTAATCGAAGATTGCCCAAGACGAACTTGTCAGCCCATCTTCAATCTTTTATCCGCTTATGCAGAACAAATAAACACCAACCTAGAATCCCAGCCAAGGAGAACAAGTTAGCAGTTGAAGTTCCAATTGGCCACACAACTCGGGAAGAAAAAGAAAAAACAATCACTGAAAGAGACCGGGAAAGAGCAATCCGGCAAAACTTGAGGCGAATTCACCTAGAACACATCGCGCACCTTCTCTTTACCGTCTTGGCGAGCGGTCGCCGTCAGCGCCGGTGAAGGATAAGAAGAGGAGGAGGAGGAGGAGGAAGCGTCTTGCTCTCGTCCTAGGGTTCGACGTCGCTTCAGGGTTTCCTTCCGCAGCAGCTCGGAAAGGATGGAGACGGTGGAAGTAAGGAGGCGGAGGAGGATCTGAGCTGGTCAAGTTCTTTTGTCGATTCTGTCGAGAAGGTTCCTCCAACCAGCCATTTCTCAATAATCTTTTTAGGATAAGTGATATGAAAATTCACAATATTTTTATTTTTTAATCCTATAATAAATCATTAAATTTAATTAAAATTATGAGTAACTTTCTTTTTTTTTTTTTCCAAATCTGTCTGATCGACTTTTTTATTAAAAAAATTCATTAATTTTAGTAATAACGGACATTTTACTATCAATTTTTTTTAATATTCTACCACCCACTTTTATCTTTTTAATAAAAATATCAACAATAATTGCCACCTTAACTCTAGCAACTATTACCTTAAGAGAACTGATTACAATTCCTAATCCAATAATAATTGAGAAATCTTGTTACTAAAAACAATGAGAAATAGGTCTTAAATCAATTTGTCTCCAAGTTTGACCATCTACTACTTTTAATTACAACTATTTTTCATTGATAAATTTAACCGTAAATAAATCATCTAAATTATATTCAAATTTTATTTATTTTCTTGGATCAAAAGAGCTAGATACAATAAAGTCTCGATAACTATCCCCGTTGCCCTTGATTCAACCAATTTGTTCATTGAACTGAGATTTATTTGACTAATTTGTTTCGGTTGCCTTAATGACAGATTAGCTATATTAAGATTAATTTAACTCTGATTAATTTGACTTATTACTCCAATTCGGTTATCGTCACATCGGAACTGCCATTGGACCTCATTTGGTGTACTAAGTGTAGAGCTGAAATTCCCACTGCTCCCGACTTTTAAACTGAAAAAAAAAAAAGAAAGGTTGCCAGTAGAGTCTGGAATATTATAATAAAAATTAATGATTTTTTTATGGAAACTGTTAGTATGATACATATGAAAAAAATTAAAAGTTGCCGATTAATTAAATTTAAAAATTTGTGATAAAATTAATAAAATAATTAAAGTTCACGGTCTTTCATATCATTTGCACTTTCTCATCTGTCAAAATTTTAATAATCTAATTTATTATTCATTTTATAATCTAAATTATATCCAATAATATTGTTATGAGCAACAAATAATGCCTAGTAATTTTTTCAAGAGATCTTATCCCATGAAAAGAGATGTATTAATGAAATTTATTTCACATCCACGGCACAATATTCATACTTTTATTGTTTAATTGCAAGTATATAAGATAAATTAAATGATCAATGTCTAATGTTAGCTCGATCAATATAACATTATTGAGAGTATAATATAATTCAAGAAATCATAGGTGAAAAAGATTAGAACTAGGTTATTTTTTTACACAAATTATTGGGCTCGACCTTTTCGGGTGGGTTTTTTTCGAAAATAAAAAACATAAAAAATCCATTTAAAATGTGGTTTTTACCATAGAAGATACATCAGAGTCAATATTAAGGCAATGATTAAAGGGATAAAGTTTATACCATATTTTAACATTTTTGTACGGCTAACCCTCCTCAAGTCCGCTCCTATTGAGGATAAATACACGTAAAAAATTATATTATCTATTATCTTAAATTATTTCTTGGGATGTAGATCTATCGGGTGTCCAAGGGCTGGGATCCCACGTACTGAAAATTCTCACGAAGTTCCGTGTAGACCCCAGCCGGATGAGCCTTCTGGCGGAAATCAATTAAATGGAAAATATGTAAACTTTACCGAAAGAATGAAAGAAAAGTGGACGAGGGAGAAGACGAGACGAGACGAGACGGCTGCGTCCAGTGGCATTTCCCGTAAATAGGAGGGCCGGCTGAACTGGAACGATTTGCCTGGTTCCAAGGGTCGGCTGGTCTGGCTTATGCGGCCAAAACCGGCCCCAGGAGGAACGAGCGACACTTTCCCGCCGGCGTCCACGGTGGTGTACTTGGCTCGGTAAGGCTTGCAGACAGACCATCACACGTGATTGATTATGATTTAATTTAGGTAAGCTCACTTATGATTCCAACATGTAATTCGTCCATGTCCTGCCCAGCCGAAATGTAACCGGGGAATGGTTAAGGTAACCGTAACAAATAAACTTTTTCAAAATATGAACATAGGGAGTACCGTCGGCTGACCTCCATCATCTTGTCAGGCCAAGAAATTTCTTGCTCGATCACAAAAGTGCACGAAGAATTCAAGAGAATGAGTAGACTGGGAACGTAAATATATGTGTATAGATGGTAAGTCCTCGCAATGCACCGAGAATTTCCGAGCAATTGGAAGCCGCTTTCGCTGACAAAGTCGGAACTAAATGAAAATTCATGTTCACATGCTACTTGTCGGGCTCTTTTTTATTAAAAAAATAAATCAAATTGTAAATTAAAATTTATTTAATTCTAATTTAAAACCAATCATTATTCAAAATTTGATAATACCACAGGCCAAAATGGAAAATGAGCTCCTGCATGATGTAGGATGTGTGCCTGATAAAATAAAAGAGTGTCATAAATTTTTTTATAACGGTTATGTTAAATTCATTGTTAGTGAAAAAGTTTAAGTTGATAGATGACGGTATCAAATATTCTTATAAGTTCACAACATTTTTTTCATTTAATTAATGTGAGATTGTATATTTTAACATCCGCCCTCACATAACAACATGGTCAACTTTGCCACGTACCATTAAACATCCGCTCTCAACAACTGTTTACGAGCCGGATATTCTTCTTCCGATCTGGAACGAGGGGGACGATTGGCCACGAGTCAGACAATTTTCTTTCATACTCAGGCTTATATCAATTGACTACGAGCCAAGCTTTTGAACTCGTGTCGGGCAAGGTTCAAGCCCACTGACTTAGATACCATGTTAAATTCATTGTGAGCTCATCCAAAGCAACCTTGCCCATCAATTTTCTTCATGGTATCAGAGTCGGTGGGCTCGCACCTCACCGAACTCAAGTCTAGAAGACTGGCTTGTGGTTAGTTGGTATAAGCTTGAGTACGGAAGAAAATTGCCCGACTCATGGCCAGTTGTCCCCCTCGTTCGAGTCCGGAAGAAGAATACCCGACTCATAGACAGTTGTTGAGGGTGGGTGTTTAATTGCATATGACAAAGTTAACCACGTTGCCACGTAAGGGTAAGTGTTGAGATATATGATTTCATATCGATTAAATAAAAAAAATGTTGTGGACTTACAAGAAGGTTGAGTACCGCCACCTAATAGCTTAAGTTTTTAAGTGGAAACGGATCCGATTCCTTACGGGCTCACAACGAATTTAACAAGTTAATCCACCAGATGGTGTATTGTACAATTCGAGGCTCGCCAATTAAATTAAACCCCAGATATCGACTCTCGATAATTTCCAACCTTGGATTCGGCGGCCCACTGCATTTTATCAATTTACCGGCGGACTGTCACCCTCGAGAGTAAAAGAGTGTGATAATTGCTATGAGCATGTCTCCTCCCACCTTATATTCCATGACAAAGGAAAAATCATAAAGAATTGAAGCGTCCCATTACTATGCCACATCGAATATCGAATATGTTGCGAAATTGTAACACTGTTATAAATATAAATGCGATAAATGAGAAAATGTCGAAGTGATGTATTATTTTATCGTAAAATCGAAGAAGATATGTAACTACACGTCTTGTAATTATATTAACTATTTTTTTGTTACAAATTAATGCAATTAGAAAATGTATTATTATGAAATAAGGTCAATAGAGTATCTTCTCCCTTTTTTCTTTCTTTGTAAGACAATATTTCTACTGGAATATAAGGTAAACATATTCTATAACACTGATTTTATTATAATTTTTTCTCACCGTGTCGTGGTCGTCATCATATAAATACATATATATATAATAGTAGAGAAATGACACTAGAAGACGCGTAACAATGCTGTGAAACCTACATGTAATAAACTGTGAGTCAACCTCACACTGTTTTCCATGGATGATGGATCTTTCAACACCCCCGTTGACTTGAGTGACCCGTAAGATGTCGAAAGGATTCCCACCGGTTACGAGGATTTCAATCCGTGCCTTGCTTGAAACATATAATAAGGGTTGCCAGTCGATACCGACCAACATAAGTAAAGAGTACTTTCATTTTAATAGGTTGAGCTTAATTCTTATGGGAAGTGGGTTAGATTAAATGTGATGTAGGTGCCTAAGCACCACCGCATAAGCATATGCAGTATTCCATTTTTATCTCTATGATTATTTTGGCCAATTTCAAAGCTGTTAGGTGACGGGGGCTCCAGCTGCCGGGGGCGTGTCTGCACCGACTTTGTCACGGCTCGGAGAAGAATCCGTACGGAATGGAAGTGCCGTGTGAGGCGGTGTGTCACATTCAACAATACGGTGAAGGCATCGAAGAAGAAATGGCATTGGAGAGTGGCTATTTAATCCGTTCTTCATCTAAAAATAGGCGTACCGCAAATGTGGATTAACTTATCTATAGAGGGCTTTCATATCATTTTTAGTTTCCGTATATGCCCTTTACAAATTCTTTATTATTTTCATTTATACCAAAAAAATACCATTAGTTTAAATTTTATTTATATAAAAAATAATAATGAGAGGATAATTTTGACTTTTTACTCTATGGATTACCCTTCATTCCAACAACATAGTTTTTAAAATTAGATTAGACTTTAAACTAATTAAGGTACGAGTTCATGAATCAGACCGAACGTTTAACAGGTCGAATCACATATTTACTATATAATTTTTAATTTATAATATTACTAATAAATTAATATAATCTAATAACTTAACACTAATTTATAGTAAAGAATTATTAATAAAACTATCGTATCAACCTCGAATTCAACATAAAATATAAATATAAGTCTAGTAAAATAAAATAGATACATTTTTATTTTTTTAATTTTAAACTTACCGCTTTTTCCACCGGTTCAATTGACTTCGTCAATCCGAAAGGAAACTATCCGGTTCAATCAGAGCTAATAGCATTTACAATGTAATTGAGTTTATTCTGAAAATCGGACCGAATGAATGGGCGTTCCCTATCGAACCGGACAGCCTGGTTCGATTTTAATGACTATGATTCTAATAGCCACCCCCCATTCCTCACTTTTGCGTGATGAATAAGCTTCTTCCGGACTCTCAACGGTTTCCAACTGCTCGATTTCCCGTCCCCCGCTCAGATAAGCGAGAATTGTTAGGCCTCTCCCCGATGGTGAGGATATTGCGAGGAAGAGTTGGAGCTCGGAGGGTTGGTCATGGGAACAGTAAAGTGATCCTAAAGGATCCAAACGGTACAATATTCTCTGCAAGTTTGTTGTAGTTTTTGGTACCAACTACTACCGGCATCTATATGAAACAATTAGATTATGAATCATTCAGCTTGCGTCAGGCTCTTGGTCATTATGAGAAGCACTATCAATAAGTAAAGAGGGCAAGGGACGAGACAGGCGGAGGTCTGGTTCCAAAATAAAAAGGGCGAGGCAGGATAAATAAATCCCCGTGAATAAAGTACATGAAATGTCTTCATCCATGTCAGGCCATGCTCGCGTAGCACATTTGTTTTTCTAGGAAGTACGTGCAGTACTCGGAGAGAATCTTAGGTGAGAGTTCAGCTCACCACGTCAGCCATACACTTACCCAATGAAAAGGCGACACTTTTCAAGTTGTCAGCGTTTAATATTTCGGAAAAATCCAGGACTCTATCAAATTCTCAAACCGGCCACATCCCCCCTTATCCCTGCTCTCTCTTTCTTTGCACCCGTTTCAGATAGCACCCGCTGAGACTGGGCATTTTCGAGTCAGAGTCGAGGAGGAAGATCAAGGGCTCGTTGATGTGGGGGTGGCGACTGGTCTCGCCGCGGAGTCGATGAAGAAGCACAAGATCTCATTGACGGGATGGTGTCTGATCTTTTCGCGGCCCAAGAGCTCCTCAACCGATGATGGTGGCGACTGATCTTGTCGCGAGTCGAGGAGGAAGCTCAAGAGCTCGTTGATGTGGGTGGCGACTGTGGGAAGGGAGGAATTAGGGGGGAAGATGGAGATTCAAGAGTGTCTAGGAGAGATCCCGTAGTTCCAGGGATCAGATTGTCAAATGCCTCCTACGACGAAGATGACGATTTCGAGCTTCCAACATTTATTCACAAGTCACCGTCTCGAGCTCCGGCCGAGGGTGCTGTTAGTCTAGGTGGGGTTCATCTCAGAATTTAAAAAAATATTGGGCCTTTTGGAAATATCCTATAGATTCGGCTTTACGCGTGGAGCTCATTCATTGGCGGAGTGCATTGATGACGTGGTGAGCTGAGCTCGCCTAAGCATGTCTCGCAGTACTAGATACATCGCTCTCCCCATTCCATCAACCCCGTCCGTTGCGTGTCTATCTGGACGTCTCCCATCCTTCCACGATCCCATCCTCCGATCCTTTGATTCCACTTACTCTTCTTGGCTCGTGTTCTTCCACGATGCAACCTTCAACTTCGTTCGATCATGCGAAATCCAACGGCTTCCGTTGCTCCATAAGCTTCAAAATGTAAAATACTTACCCGCTGTAACATCCGTGTATGTCCCGCTATCTGCTGCCAGTGCTGCTCTGCTTCTTCCACCTCTGCAACCCTGCTAACGACGAAGTGATTCTCCGTGTCTGTCTTTCTCCATCTCTTTTATAGACTCTGGGCTCAGGATACAGGGAAATGCAAGAGCAGGCGACGAGTTCGATCGCGGCGAACTCTCTACCGTCGAGCAGTGAGAGATCTTCGAGCTCAGCTCTCCAGCTTGAAGTCAAAGAAGGTCCACTGTCCTCCTACGCTGCCCGAGAACTTTGGAAATGTCTGATGCATTTTCCACTAACGTACATTCTCATACATGATTTATTTATCATCGGGGAAATGAATAAGAACTCTGCCGGCAGGATTTTGAGTATTGCAGATATTTCTCTTCTAGGAGGACCCCATAGTTCCTGAAACGAGGAACAGGTTTAATGTGCTGGGTTTTTGTATTTGCTACTTATGTTATTATGATTTGGATCGAAAAAGGTGCCCGAGTTGTCATATTAATGAGAGGATAATGTCTCGGGATTGAGACTGCTTTCCTTTTTACAATGTAAAGAACACTGTTTTTTTTTTTTATTTGGGGTTTTCTTTTATTGGATGAATCTTTCGGTCATTAGGAGTGGAGAGTGACGAAGAGATTAGAAGAGTGCCAGAGTTGGGAAGTGAGCCCGCTGGAAATTCGGGGGCCGGTCGAGAGGCAGCTGGTTCTGCTGCTGGCGGTCAAGAACGCGCTCAGCTCTCCGGGCAGAGTCAGAGGAAGAGAGGGAGGAGTCCTGCAGACAAAGAGAACCGGAGGCTTAAAAGGTAAGAGCCGTTTCCTTCATCTTCCTTTTTTTAAAATATTTTTTATCCTTAACATGTTTTGACTTGATGATGATCCCTGACGATCTTCGCTTTTCCTATAAATTATCTTTTCCTTTGACCCAGTTCATTGTCTTCTAAATTGTTCTCCTGCGTTAGGATGTTGCTTTTCGGAGTTTGTTTGGTTACTAAGGTGACATGCCTTTTCTTTTCCTTTGTTGTTTGGTTGAGAATGTGCCTGGATTTGCAAATAGAAAAAGAGATTTGCTTTGTCCAGTAGTTTGTTTAATTGCCTTTATATTTTGTCTGTCATGTCTTGTTTCATTTACAATGTAATTGGTATTGGTGTGATTATTATTTCAGAAAATAACAGAATCTTCCTCACATTTCATGAGCCATTTATTCACTTTCACTCTCAAGAGTTTGAGAAAGATGCAAGATATTTGGTAGCTATTTGGTTGCTGATCAGTATATGATAAATTTTGGCTGCCTGTATGAATATGAGTAGGTTGTTGAGGAACAGAGTTTCCGCGCAGCAGGCAAGGGAGCGGAAAAAGGCCTACCTGAATGACTTGGAGGTGAAGGTGAAGGACTTGGAGAAGAACAATTCTGAGCTTGAAGAGCGACTTTCCACGTTGCAGAATGAGAACCAAATGCTCAGGAGCGTAAGTCAGCTTGTCCTTACCTCATTTTGCAACACTGTCATCACCATCATTGTGATTGCTTTTTCTCTTTGAAATGGGTACTGAAACCAATTCCATATACCTACATCTCTCTAATTCGTTCGTGCATCTTCCGAATGGGATGGATTGCCTAATACCTGTCCCAACTGTCTAGAAAATTGGCGTCTTATTCTTACCTATCCTGTCCTGCAGTCCTGCCTGCCTTAGTTCTGCTTCTTTAAGCAGGCATAGAGCAATTCATGACTATTTTAATGAGGCTGTCCTAGCTTGAATTTAGGTGTTTATTTGAGGCTGGGCTTTAGCCTTTACAGGAGTCAGTACTACCCTTTCCTCCTGGTGATATAATGATTCTTTTGCTAATATGGTGTAATTAGGAACCAAAAATGTAATAATGTTCTTCCCAATGACTGTACGCCAATTGCCGGTGGGAATTTCTGGGTTTAAGTAAATAGAGATAAACCTTACTACCGAAGGTGTCTTTTGAAAATGCAAGCTGGATTTGGAACACTTAATAGGTTGCTGCCTTAAGTAGGCCTTTGTTGTTATGCTAAGGCCCCCTTACGAGGAAGGAATTGTGAGTGTTTCATCTAATCTCTTCAAGGTCAAGTGGGTAATTTCATGCTGATCTATTAGATCGGATAATTTGTTGAGAGGTTACGAATATTTCAGGGAATGATTGATGGGACCGGCTAGTAACTATATCTGGTATGCTCATTTTCTTGGCTTGCATTGAGGGAGAGTGATGCTGAGTTTTGTCTTCTAGTGAGAGTAGTTCTGTGAATGTTCAGGCAATAGGGAAGGAGACAAATCTCACTGCTTGGAGGATATTTTTTGGTTGCTTCTTGTGGTTTTTCTCTTGAATCCTCTGGATATCTCACAATGTAAACAACAAAATTGGTTTCCTGTAGACCGTAAGAGGAACAAACCCTGGTCAAGTTGCTATCAAAACTCACATTGGACTAATGCCAGTATGGAGACATCGCAACCTGTGCTGGAATTGGGCTGTGTTGTCACTCTCACGGGCTGTTTCCTTCCCATCTTTGGATGCTCTGGTTGTCTGTCGATGCAGAGTCGTCAGCTCTGTGTTGTGGGTCCCACAGATTAACTATTTGACAAATTGGAGCGGACATCATAGGCTAGAAAAAAAAGTCTTGATGTGATTAAGATTGTTGTGGTCATGGCCATTTGTTGTGCCCGTGGTTTCAGCTTCATTTTTTAGCTTGGCTTAGCCTAGTTTAATTGCTCCAACAGAAAATTCCATACTTTTACCATGTCTCTGGAAATGATGAAATTGCTGTCCTAACCTTTCCTTGTACCCTGTTTTGGCCGAGATACATGCAGATACTGAAGAACACTACAGCAGGCAGAAGATGATCAACGAGTTGTCCCAATGCGGATGGTTCCTTGTAATGGGCATTTTTTCTAATTCCTTTCTTTCTTTCCTTTGTTTTGTTTTGTTTTGTTTTTTTTGAAATTTCTCTCTTGTTGGTTGAACTACACATTGATCTGGAGATATTAGAGATTGATAGAACCTTTGACTAAAGCCTTCATCCTTGCGACCAAATTATGTATTTCCAATGTCCATTGGCCATGCTGTGAAATTCTAGATGATATAGAAGAATTGAGTTTGTTTTT
The DNA here is from genome assembly GCA_900174645.1 of Sonneratia alba. Lineage (NCBI taxonomy): Eukaryota > Viridiplantae > Streptophyta > Magnoliopsida > Myrtales > Lythraceae > Sonneratia > Sonneratia alba. Next base: position 1,020,834 of record FWPY01000001.1, on the reverse strand, counting down.
CAATGCCCCTTACAGTTATTCGGGAATCCTTATATACCAGCCACTGTATTGTCTGGTAGAAAGAAGTTACAACTGTTTAATATGATAGTATAACCATTTTTTGAACGAGTTAAAATCATGACTGTAACCTTTTGAATTATAATATATGAAGTTGTAAGTGACTGAAGTCAAATTAGTCCATCGTATAATTTTTCCTGTTTTTGAACATGTTGCTAGTGGGGAATGATTCTAGCTTGAAATCCAAGCAGAGATTTCAGTGAGGAAAAATGGAAATCCAAGCAGAGATGATCTGATTACTGAAAATCATGATTGTTGTCGTGATATCACCTTTGAGTGCCATGGAAGGCTCAATTTGGCATATCTTTTTACTAATTTTAATTTCTTACGGACTAGCATGGTTTTTTTTTCTTTAATTAAGCTGATTCGACAGGATAAGAGCATTATAGATGAGGAAATCATGTGGTCGGTAGGGATTTGATTTCATTAGATGACCTTGTTTAAAGATTAGTTGGGATTTATTGAGTTCCAGTTGATGACCACAGGATCACATTGTGCGCAGGAATGGCGTTGCGGCCTCTGCAGGGGCTTCTTGATCTTACAGGCGCTGGGATCAGCCTGCCTCCCTGAAGATTTGTCTGCATGGACAAAATTTGTTCATACAGATCCATACTAACGAAACCGATATTTCACGCTACAGCTCAAGCAACCTGAAACTGGAGACCTACAACCAAAAGAATTCGTGATTTACCAGGTTCAACCTTTCATCAGCTTTGTCCAGCTTCCTGGGGGTATCATTGCCGAGTTGCGTGTTCATTCAATCATGATGTTTCCTCTACAGCTGCTCGGTCGATCTCCAAGCTATATCCTTCGACTGGATGAAACATGAAAAACATCTGACATTGAGCGAAGCTATGATAGTGTAAGGGAAACAGCTCAACACTGGACTGGTCAAATCATACCGCCAAATGAAAAGCTGTCAAGTGGTTGCTAAGATCACAGTAGGCACCCAGCTTCATTCGATGGCCTTGAGGTGGCTAAAGCGAAGGCACCTAGACGACCAGATCTGACCACATTCCCCCCACTTCATCGGGACATTTAGGCCACTGTGTTGTTGTAAGGGATCCATGAGATCGACCTTGCCAAACTCGAGAGTGCATGAGTTTATAGGGTGTCATGGAGCATATTGGCCAAATGCACTAGGGACCGGCTACCTCGGCTGGACCAAGCCACATTAGATACTATCGAGGTGGCTCAGTGCTATACGCGCCACAATCCATACAAAGCTCTAGTCCAATCGGTAAGTAGTGGATGGATCCCAGGCGGCTTGACCCAACAAGGCAGACGACTATTCGGACTCTAACGAGCAACCATCCCCGGCTGAGTTCAGATCATTCACATCAGTATTTTTAAAATTAGACCGGGTTATCCATATGGTCAAGAATTGGCTAGTTACCCGATTGGGTTTACTTAATTAATTTAAATATACCGTAAATTTAGTTAAATCCATCTATATCATTACTTTCCCATTCAACCAGATGGTCGAGCTGAATTAATAATTATTTTAAAAAATCTTATTAGCATTTCACTCATTAAAAAAAATGTTGGTGTTATATTTTATTTTTTTTGTTAAATTTAAATATTATAACAGATATTTTTAATTTTAAAGTTATATAAATTAATATTTAGTGTATGTTATTTTAAATAATAAATAATAAATATAATAATAATACTAATATTATTTATAAAATATATAATCTGACCAATTGAATGATACTTCTACTCATAAATTCATAATTGCCACATGACATATAAAATAGAAATCTCCCGGAAAAAAATGATCAATTTTCCCATAAAAACACTTTTCCGAGGAAAGCCAGCTGTCGGAGACAAACAATCTGCCGACACCAACTAACACGCGGGGAGATACCGGCGGTGGCCGGTGATACTTCGCTACCATAAGTCCACCTCAAGAAGAAAATCATTTTCTTTTCCTATTATTATTCATAAATTCTATTGATTTTTAAAAATATTTATACGAATATGAATGTGTCGAATCTATTTAGCTTAAAGTTAACAGTATATTCACCGAGCGAAAATAAAAACTGTCGATTTTATCTCGTGGTGTTACATAAAATTGAGAAGCTCTTGTCGATGGAGACGTCTTAACCAAGCATGGTCCCATGCCATAAAGATGCCCGTTTTAATATTTACAATTGTTTTAATTTAAATTAATTTAAAATGAAAAGTAAATATGCTAAGTCAGAGTCATGTTGGTTTTTATGTTTGCATTTTTCTCTTGGAATATTGAGACTGAGGTGTCTGAGGAGGTGACGTGTCTACCTTTCATTGGGTGACGCTTTTTGACATGGAGCAGAAATAACCGATCCAAAATTGACTGCGCACCGACGGCACAATGAGCCACCGACAGGCGCTCCGAAGCCCACGAGCACAAGAAAGAAAGCGATGGCGTAACAGCTGAGAGAGAACAAGATGGAGGAGAAAGAATACAGCTGTAGCGTCTCCTAGTTGGCGCTGTCGGCTCAAGGTTTGGCTAAGCCAGTCGGGAAAACGAAAGAAAAAAACGTTTCCCATGAACAGTGTTGGTGGGAATTGAGAGGTTTGATCTATAATTTTTCTTGAGTAAGATTCTCGGTCGATCTTGATAATGAAAATAAAATTATAGTTTGAAAGTTTTTATATTTTGGAAAATTTATCTCACTCAAACACATTATGATGAAATTATAATGAATTTCTGGGCATTACCAAAAGATGTTAAATTATGTGGATAAACAATTAATTAATTAACTAAAGGGCCCAATAACTTATTAATTAGGTCAAGTGACTTTTTATATATTAGAAGTTGTGTGTTCATAGAAAGAGTTGTGAATGAGTAATTGAATTGAGGGTAAGATCATACGTATAGATAAATATTATACCGCCTCTAATAATGTGGAACTTTTTTTTTTTAATGATTAGTAATATAAGGTCAATCGGGATGGTAAAAATTATTCATTAAAGGAGGGTAAAAGTTAAATTATCTTTTATCGAAAAGTAATAATAATTTTTTTTTTGAATATCCAAATTTTTTATTGATAAATTGATTAATTCAATTTTTATGCGGTGGACTAAAAGTGGAACACTTCCTATATATATATTTTGTATTCAAGAAAGCTAAATATAAAAATTTAATTAAAGGTATACATTAAATTAATTAAACTAATTCATGTGTGTTATATTACTCGAAATTTTAAGGGGGAAAGGGTTTAAAGAAAAAAAAAAGGAAAAAGAGAGAGTGAAAGGTACTAGCCAAGGCTCACGATGAAAATGTTTTATATAATAATTATATTATATTAGTATATTATATTATTTTTTGTTTAATAGTTATTTCATGATTTATTTAATTTTAAATAATTTTAAATGGTAAATATTTATCAATTTTTTTTATTAAATAATTGCACATGTCTCAAATAATATAATAAAATACCTTCTCCATGACAGAACCTGAGGCCGAGCCACAGCCGGTGAGGTGTCCGACGACCGACTCACCCGGTAACGAACCGTTGTTTGAACATATCTTAATAATAATATTGCAAATTTCCTTTTTTTTCCCCCAAATTCGGTAGATGGAGATTACAATTTAAAAAATAAAAAAAGCTTCGCAGCTCGGATGCAGCAGGAATAAGTAGCAGCAGCAGAAGACGAGAAACCGGGGAAGAGAGAGAGAGAGAGAGAGAGAGAGATGGCGTGTTGAGTGGGCGATCTGGTCAGAGCTCTCTCCTTCGCTGCCACACTGCTCTGTTCGCTGTCACCGACTGCATCATCACTTCCGATCTCTGACGTCCGCCGAGATCGCGAGAAACGGAGGTTTCAGCTTGAAGGTCAGCATCGGAAATGGAGGCGATGGTGACTGGCTCCTACAAGAGAAATGAGCTCGTCAGGATTCGCCACGATTCGGACAGTGCGGTTAGTGGTTTATATTCTTGTGAGGTTCAGCGCCGCTTGTCGTCTCCCAAGTTTGAGTTTTGATCGAGAGCATCTGATCGTGTAGATCTGAGATTCGTGTCGTGAGTTGAGTTGATTCGGATGATTTTGAAATAACGGAGAAACACGTCTTGAAGTCCACGGTTTGACTCTAGTGTTGTGTATCAGTAATCTGCAGTGATCAGTTCAGTGAGATCTAGCTACTTTGGATCTATGGATTGATGCAAAAATGGACGCCAAATCAAAATGTATTTCTATTGTCTGGCACGTGATTCTATTTGTCTCCGCTGTTGAACTATAGAGTGAATCTGATAAAACTCGACTCATGCGTTGAATCATGCAATTGCATTTTGTTAATATTCCTGCTGTGGTTGTGATCTTGGTCTCCAGTGTGTTGCTAGTCCACAACTGGATTTGAAGCTTTATTATGGAATTTAGCGTGTCCTTTGATTTTATTAGTGTATGAACTCGGATTCTTTGTGTGGTTATTTGTGTGGGTTGTGTTATTGGTCATTTTGTTTTTATTAAGAATTGAGTAATTGTCTGTGATTCGTTAGATTTAAATTGCTATGTTGTATTCCTTAATAAGGTTGCCTTACTCTTGTTCTCATCTGAATGATGCAGCCCAAGCCATCAAAGATCTCGAATGGCCAAACATGTCAGATCTGTGGGGATACTGTTGGATTTACTGCCAGTGGTGATTATTTTGTAGCTTGTAATGAATGTGCATTCCCAGTCTGTCGTCCCTGTTACGAATATGAGAGGAAAGATGGTAACCAGTGTTGTCCACAGTGCAAGACTCGATATAAAAGGCACAAAGGTAAGATAGTTTATTCAGGAGTGGTTCTTGCTTGTTTGCTAATCCTGGTTTTATTCCTGACACTGCTGGATTCGTACTTTAGGGAGTCCTCGAGTGGAAGGTGATGATGATGAGAATGATGTTGATGACATTGAGAATGAGTTCAATTATAACCATGGAGATGCATCTAGAAGGCGCCAATGGCAGGGGGATGATTCAGATGTTTCTTCTTCTAGACGTGAATCTCAACACCCAGTCCCTCTATTGACTAATGCACATTCTGTAAGTAACCAACTCTTGCTTGATTGTCTTCTCTGAATTTAACTCTTCAACCTTGGTAAGCATAGAGGTTTATAAAGGGTTTGGACAATAGTGCTTTATTTCATTAAAGTGCTTTTTAGTCCCCTTTTCTCACAAGATTTAATCTGACTTGGCCTTTCCTGAAGAGTTAATGTTATATTCTAGATTTGGTGTCATAATTGTGTTGGCTTCTCTCAATCACTAGCTTTTATCAGAAGAGACTAGAGTGTACCTCTTGTATTATTGCCTAGAAAATTCATTTTTTTTATTGCCCAACCTTATAGCTATTGCCTCCATTGGCTGGGTCAGGTGGGTTCCCTATCTGGACACCCCTACACTCTATACTTGTTGCCCTTTGGCCTGTGACCCTGCATATCTCTGCATCTTTGCTGTTTGGGTATCCCTATATGCCTAAGAGTATGTTGCAACAACACTCCAATGCATGAGAGATATATGGATAGAAAAGTTAAGGTCAATGTCTGGTAAAAGAGAAGTATACGATGATATTCTCCTTGAAGTTGAAGGGTGAAATCCTTACCCTTCTGCGTTGACATATTTTTTTATCCTAGAGAGAAGAATTATGAATATGGGAAAGTTTAGCTTTGTGACTCCGTTGGAGTGTATACTTGAAAACTAAGTAAAAGTTTTGTGTCTCTTGATATCATTGATTTATTTATATTGTCATAGAGAGTTAATCTTAACCGACTTCTTTATTGATTCAATTCTTGCAGGTGTCTGGAGAAATCCCCTGTGCTACACCCGATGACCAATCTGTACGGACTACATCGGGACCTTTAGATCCCAGACAGCCAGGTGTGACCTTAATTTGTGTTTATTTGTAATTCCTTCATTAGGACAGTTGATATATCACATACATTACTAATTGTTTCCTAAAAAATACTAGTTCCTGTGCGCATCATGGACCCGTCAAAGGACTTGAACTCCTATGGCCTTGGTCATGTTGACTGGAAAGAAAGAGTTGAAGGCTGGAAACTCAAGCAGGAGAAAAATGTGCTTCCAATATCTAGTAGATACTCTGAAGGGAAGGGAGCTGACATAGAAGGCACTGGTTCTAATGGTGAAGAACTCCAAATGTAAGTCTCAGCTCATCTAGAGTAATAATAATTGCAGATAGTTTAATAAAGCATAAGTTTTCTTGATAGTCCATTAAGTTTAAGCTAAAGCACATCTAATTAAGCACTGTTCTTTTATTTCCCAGGGTTGATGATGCTCGTCAACCTCTGAGCCGAGTAGTACCAATATCATCATCTCACCTCACACCTTATCGAGTTGTCATTATTCTTCGTCTGATTATTTTGGGCTTCTTCTTACAATATCGTGCTACTCACCCAGTGAAAGGTGCTTATCCATTATGGTTGACATCAGTTATTTGTGAGATTTGGTTTGCATTATCATGGCTTTTGGATCAATTCCCAAAGTGGTCACCAATCAATCGTGAGACATACCTCGACAGACTTGCATTGAGGTCAGTTTAATTATTACCTTTCCCTATTTTTGTTGTTACTTTTAGCTTCAGCCACTCCAACTTCATAAATAATCTCATCTTGTAGATATGATCGAGAAGGGGAACCTTCACAGTTAGCTCCAGTTGATGTTTTTGTTAGCACTGTGGATCCTCTCAAAGAACCTCCTCTTATAACAGCAAACACTGTGTTGTCCATTCTTGCTGTGGATTACCCAGTTGACAAGGTCTCCTGCTATGTTTCTGATGATGGGTCAGCAATGTTGACTTTTGAAGCTCTCTCTGAAACAGCCGAGTTTGCCAAGAAATGGGTGCCCTTCTGTAAGAAGCACAATATTGAGCCTAGGGCTCCAGAATTTTACTTTGCCCATAAGATAGATTACTTAAAGGACAAGATACAGCCTTCATTTGTAAAAGAACGCAGAGCAATGAAGGTTAGCTATTATTTAAGTGGAATGATATTTTCATTTTTGAATTATTGATGATGACATGGAATGTATAAAAACTTTTGGCTGCAAATTTATACTACAGAGAGAATATGAAGAATTCAAAGTGCGAATCAATGCTCTCGTTGCCAAGGCACAAAAGGTGCCAGAAGAAGGGTGGACAATGCAGGATGGTACGCCCTGGCCTGGGAATAATCCCAGGGACCATCCAGGAATGATCCAGGTAAAGTTGGACCAACATTTTTTTCCCGTTGCTGCTTTGTTTGAAATATAAATATTTATCTAGTTTAACAATATCTTGGTAAAATGCCAGGTTTTTTTGGGTCATAGTGGAGGACTTGATACAGATGGAAATGAGCTACCTCGGCTTGTTTATGTTTCTCGTGAAAAAAGACCTGGTTTTCAGCACCACAAGAAAGCTGGAGCTATGAATGCCTTGGTTTGTTATTCTAAGCTCTTTCTAATAACCTTCTTGTAAACATACAATTAGCCATGACAATTGAAAAATTAGGTTTCATGTACCTATGGTTCAATTTGTAATCTGCTTTTTTGCCCCATGTTTCTGCATTTTTTAATTGGCCTTCCTGTTTGACTGGATGAGACATTTTTAGTGCTACTTTTTTCTGGCAGTTTTATCAGAATGTAATATAAAATTCAAACCACTTCCTCAGCAAGAGCAGATCCAGTATGCTGTTTAAGCTTGCATAAAATGAATATCCCAACCACTAGCTAGGGTCTTTAAATCCAAGAAAAGGAAAACTAATAAAACTCTTCATTTTATGGAGAATGCAGATTCCAGATTATGAATTTTTTCTTTATTTGTATTCATAGTGTTGCTTAAATACTGCACATACTTTTCCCAACTTAGTGCTTGATGGATTTACTTTCCCTCTCTCACCAATTTGATTGCGTCCTTCTTGTATTATGCAGATCCGTGTTTCAGCTGTACTCACAAATGGAGCCTATCTTCTGAATGTTGATTGTGATCACTACTTCAACAACAGTAAAGCTCTTAAGGAAGCCATGTGTTTCATGATGGATCCCGTTCTTGGAAAGAAGACATGCTATGTTCAGTTCCCTCAGCGTTTTGATGGCATTGACTTGCATGATCGATATGCTAACCGCAATATTGTCTTCTTTGATGTACGTTTAGTCTTTCTTAACCAGTGTGTACATAATTTACTTTCTCTTTTTAAGATTTAACTGCAAGATTTTCATTATTTCTGGTATTCCATGTAGATTAACTTGAAAGGCCTTGACGGAATCCAAGGCCCTGTTTATGTGGGAACTGGATGTTGCTTCAACAGACAAGCTTTATATGGATATGATCCAGTATTGACTGAGGAGGATCTGGAACCAAATATTATTGTTAAGAGTTGTTGTGGTTCGAGAAAGAAAGGGAAGGGCAAGAAGTACATTGACAAGAAGAGGGCGATGCAAAGAACTGAATCCACCATTCCCATTTTCAGTATGGAGGATGTTGAGGATGGAGTAGAAGGTACTGGAAATTGTGCATGATAAGCCACCAGTTCCTTCAAAGTTTTTGTATTTGTGCAAAGGATTCAGGATTTTTTTTCTTTTTTCTTTTTGATCTGAATCCACGATGTTTTTAAATTTGCCTGATGTGTACTCATGAAAGCTTTTCAAAGTATACTTTGATTAAGCCTTGTGCAAAAATCTTTGTTATATATTTTATTTTTTCCGATTAAACCAAGAATGCGTAGGATTATTTCACAAGTAAATATCATTTTGGACTCATTCCCCTGTATTCTGCAGGATACGACGACAAGAGGTCCCTCCTCATGTCTCAGAAGTCTCTGGAGAAGAGATTTGGACAGTCCCCTGTCTTTATTGCTGCTACCTTCATGGAACAGGGTGGCATCCCTCCTACTACTAATCCTGCAACTCTCTTGAAAGAAGCAATACATGTTATTAGCTGTGGCTATGAGGACAAGACTGAATGGGGCAAAGAGGTAATTTAATTTGATGGGCTATTGATCTTATGTTGCACATGGCTTTTATTCTAGAGTCTCTTTGGAAGAAAGCTGACCCAAGTTATGTTTTCTTTGCTAGCAGATTGGGTGGATATATGGTTCAGTCACAGAAGATATCTTAACTGGCTTTAAGATGCATGCTCGAGGTTGGATCTCGATCTATTGCATGCCTCCTCGTCCAGCCTTTAAGGGGTCTGCTCCCATCAATCTCTCTGACCGTCTGAATCAGGTTCTTAGGTGGGCTCTTGGTTCAATTGAGATTTTGCTGAGCAGACACTGCCCCATTTGGTATGGATACAGTGGGAGATTAAAGCTATTGGAGAGAATAGCTTATATCAATACCATCGTGTACCCTCTTACCTCGATCCCGCTGATAGCGTATTGTATGCTTCCGGCATTTTGTCTTCTCACTGGAAAGTTTATCATCCCTGAGGTCAGCAGTCCTTTTTACCTTATTGTTCTGTTTCACTTGGTGAAATAAGCGTCATTTCCTCTGAATTAATCACAATCTCATGTCTTGACCAGATAAGCAATTTTGCGAGCATGTGGTTCATCCTCCTCTTTGTGTCCATCTTTGCAACGGGCATCCTTGAGATCCGCTGGAGTGGGGTCAGCATTGAGGACTGGTGGAGGAACGAGCAGTTCTGGGTCATCGGTGGTACCTCTGCCCACCTTTTTGCGGTCTTCCAGGGCCTCCTCAAGGTCCTGGCTGGCATCGACACCAACTTCACTGTGACATCTAAGGCGTCGGATGATGATGGGGAATTTGCAGAGCTCTATGTTTTCAAGTGGACCTCCCTCCTTATTCCGCCCACCACTGTCCTCATCGTGAACCTAGTGGGGATCGTGGCAGGAGTTTCGTTCGCCATAAACAGCGGCTACCAATCATGGGGTCCCCTCTTCGGGAAGCTTTTCTTTGCAATATGGGTCATCGCCCACCTGTATCCATTCCTCAAGGGTCTTCTTGGCAGGCAGAACCGTACCCCCACGATTGTGATTGTGTGGTCCATACTCCTTGCCTCCATATTCTCCCTCCTCTGGGTGAGGATCGACCCGTTCACATCGAGCTCCACCAACAGCGCCGCCAACGGTCAGTGTGGGGTCAACTGCTAATGAGTTTGATCTCGTCTGTGTCTGCCATCTTTCTCTTCGTGGTTTCTTCATAGAAGCTGATATACTGTGTGGACATGTAGCTTCATTGACCTTCGTGGTAAGTATTTATCGTGGTAGAAAAGGGCATTGAATGGCTTCTTGCTGTCCCGTCACTTATTTCTACTGGGTCTATGAAATGTTATGCTATTTATATCCATAGTTCCGTTGGGATAGCTTCGTTTCATCCCTTGTTTTGCCCTGAATAACGCTCCGTGCATGGGACATGATACATTGTTTCACATTCTGTTATCATTCAAAGCCATCAAATGGATCACATAAATATGATATATGTAAATGATTTTATTGAATATCTTCACCGGTATTTTACTTACTTTCCTCCGGTGGTGTCAACCTGGTAAAAGTTTCGTATCTTTCACGATTTCACGATATTTCTCCATGTGCGATGAGACAGACGGTGACAGAGCCAAAGGCATTTGTATCCACTACATCTGAACTTGTGATGGTGGATGCGACGCCCTGGGCCTCTCTGGAGTGATCAACCGATGAGACAGTGACGGAGCCGTCTCACCCCTGCTGTACGACCTTATGCCGTCACTCTTTTATATTAATAATTCGGTACTTTATGGCTATCTAGGTACCTCCCCCCCCCCTAGAGTCTCTCCTTTCTCTACTTCTCTAAGGTAAGAGAGAGGAAAGGCTTATGTTCTTCTATTGAGCTCGTGATATCTTCTTCTTCATTGTCTCTTTCTTGAGCAATGCAAAAGGTTAAAAAATGTCCAAGGCAAAGGACGGTGGTGGGCTCCATCGATGCCCTCTTCCTTCCTCTGATGTGAATGTACGTGATAAAGAGACCAACGTTCGGGCCGAAATCCATGCGAAACGAAGAGTCCTTGAATCCTAAAAGAACCTATGATTTCTCATCGAGAGACAGTTTAGATCAATCGGCTGGCAATTAATGGTTTCGTATCTTTCCATGACTTTGGAGCATTTCTCCTTACACGACGACTGAACAAGCATATCTAAAATATGGGAGCATCATGGGTTTATACGCTCTCCACCTTCCTCATCCGTTGGTACGGAGTTCGTAACTTTTAATGGAATAGTTTTGACGGAGGTGTTGCTCTATTTGCTCCATTTTCACTCATTGGAAAGCTCATTGACTCTAAGACATGCACCTATCTCTCTATTGAATGAGAACTATAATCCAACGTAAAATATGCCTCACGGGATTATTATGCGAGAACACCTCACTTCACATATATATGATTCGAGTTTCCAGGTGTATTAACATTATGGATGTTGGGTCGATCACCTAGTGTTGAATTTGTTGGTGAGTTCATAGAGCGATCGAACATACTTTTACATAAAAATCTAAATTGATTAGTGACGATATTAAAACGTTTTGTAAATCTGCAACAATTCTTTCTATATTTCCGATATTGGAATGGTATATCTCTACACCTAATACTCCCTACGAGAATTTTTTTTCTAATGATAATCACATGGTAACTAAGTTCATGAAGTCATTTAATCTCATAATTAGCAATAGACTGATAATAAGCACACCATTGATGTGTACAATAATAATCAGACTCAGTGTAAGGACAATAGCAAGTACTTCACCATGTATCTATAGTATTTTCATTTACTCGGCAGTGTGTCTTCATGATCCTGAGAGCAACAATAACCCACAACTATAAGCACATTTAGAACAGCCAAAATCAAACACGTGATAATTTTCCTTATCTACATGTTGAATCTTGACTAGGACATCGGTTGCAATGGATATGGTAAATGCATTGGACATAGATCCCCATCCCATAGGGTGGAGTAGAAAATACGATTGACCCTATAATTGAACTTCTACTTAGAAATTATAGCGTACACTGTCTGTGTGACAGTAAGCATGAGGAGGACGGCAGCTGCAACTACTGAAATAGTAGCCCATGGACTGTTGAAGTAGTTTTGCCTCAGTGTGGCTTTCCACTTGTGCCATGGCTTCTTGTAGTAATCCGCAAGCGGCCTGCGAAGATCATTAAAGTAAGGTGCCCGAGAAATATTCAGACCTCGGGTGATGTCGTTGATCATACTTGCCGCTTGCATGCTGTCCCCTAATGTGTTCCCAAGGACCCCGTTCTCGACTAGCAAATCTATGTCGCTCGGGTTGCTGATGAGCTGGTCCAAGAGTGTGAAGTAATCGGTGAAACGGAGGTCGTCCGGATAGTGGCACTGCTCGAACGCTAGCAGGTTTCTGAATACGGTCTCGGTCACGTCACCCATGAAGAAGTAAGGGATCTTGAGGATCCCTTGCCGGTGGTCGAACTTGATGTCAAAGAGATGGGTGCTGTCGATGTTCTTGGTAAATCTGACTCCAGATTGGTGGAGCTCCGTGATAGTGGGTACAGGGACAGGGAGGTTAAAATTCTCGTCAGCTTCTCGTGGCGGAACAGACTTAGAGGATGGTCGGAGGCATCCCCAGAGGCAATTGAGGATGAGTCGTAAGAAGTCCCCTGGTTGAGGTTCCGACACCAGGAAATACGACTCTCCGGGAGGGGATAGGTGTTCCGGTAGGTGACTTCTCCGGAGACAATCAAGAAGATGCACCACGTTGGAGGAACGAACCCTGTTGACATCAAACTTTCTGGCCCCGATGTCCCGCCTGCTGTTAACAAATCCGCAGACTAAGTTCATGAAGGATTCTGCCCCGTCTTCCGGTTGTGGTTGTCTGGTAGGGAACGCTGAGGTTGAGAGTCAAATACGAGAAAATGACAATTACTGCTTGACTTAAAAAAAAAAAAAGAGGAAAGAAGCGGATCTACCTTGTACCTTATTCAGTTCTCTTAATTGACAGTCCATATGAACAACACAATGAAAGGAGATTCTTGTAAAGTTACCTGCTTGAATGTTCATCCTAGTCTGCCAACGAGGACGTGGGCGAGAATGTGAGTTGGAGAGATCCTCGAGAATGAATAGCGGGATTTGGTTCTCTAACAACAATAGGTCCTCGATCACATTGGTTAACAAGAGTGGCCTCTTAAAGATCCGGTCGTCCCTTTCATCCGTACGATGAATCCTCAGCAACATCTCATATACGAAAGCTGAGTCGATCATCATGATCTTCACAAACTCACTGCTCGTTAGATGGATCGTGTCCGTGTAGCTCCCACGAAGATTTTCCTCCATATTCTTAACATGAGTCATATATTCTTCCAAGCTAATATTGACCCTGTCCAGGAAATTCTTCATGTACCTAAGCTTGTACTCTTCCATGGCTTCCAAGCCTTCTCTTTTATGGTGGATCGGACCGATCGAAACAACCTTTTCATTTCACGGGAAAATAAAGTATAAACAGTCAGAAGAAGCCAGCGATCGATCACCTACTGCTGTTTAGACTGAACCAAAGGGATAATGGTTGAGCCTAGAGACTCAATCCAATAAATCAGAACGACAATTGGAAAGAGCTTGCTCGAACTATCATTTTGGTTCACTGACTGATCCACACTGGATTTCTTCCAATCGCAGCCAACAATGTTACTCGCAAAAAAAAAAAAAACCCTCAAAGAGGGGATGAGAAAGAATTTGTCCAGTTTTGCATTGTCTGGAAGATCTGTTTAGCTGGTGCTTCACAATAGACTCGAACAATTAATGGCATGTACCACGGGTCAGCATGATTTTAATATTAATGATCTGAAAGTAATCGATCTAAGATTGTTCGGAAATCTTCTGACAATAAATAGCGTAACAGTAGGGTAAATTTTAATGACCTTAGGAGTGTAGGCTGCTGGATTTCTAACGTGGAGATTCTTGGGAACCCTGCTGATACAGTCTGAGGAGGCTTGAGGGGACAGCCTCGCTATTTCTTGTCTCAGGTTACTGATCATATTGTCCAGTGGGATTTCCACATTTTGGTTTTCCAAATGTACTGCGGTCTCCTGGACGGTGGAAGTCAAAAATCTGTTCAGCAAGATCGAAACTCGAGGGAAGTTAATAAATAAAATGTGAAAGGATGACTATAAACAGAATGAAATAAGATAATATAACAAAAAAAACATATTCAATTTAGGGAAAGATCGGCCCATCACTACCTGCACCTGATTATGTAGATGGACAAGGGAAAATAGGGAGTGGCTTTTGAGACAACTGTAAAGCACGACGGTATATGCTTTTGAGATCTACGAAGAGAACGAGCAGATTTCACTCAGTAGTGATCTGCCATATATCGAATCCTTGGCAGCTAAATCGCATCAAGAAATGAAATGGGAGGCGGTGGGGAAAGAGAGGCAGCATTGGGCTACTGTAAGAGACACAACACAAGCCGAAGATGGACGCCCCGAGTGAAGAACAGAACAAGGAGAAGGAAACTTAAGATAAAACAAAGACACATTTCTGGTATTGTCTCATGTAATCTGCTACGTAATCTTCCCTTCCAGAGACAGATCAGGCCACGCTTTGAAGAATGCATTGTAAGAAAAAAGGCAGTAGAATTGATGTGACTAGTAATGATAATGATAATTGTTCGAATGATTAATCTCCACCATTCGTTTGAGATCGGAGATTTCTCACACCAAATCCAAATGACGAGATATGATCATTAACTTTGTCGTTGGAGGCAAAGCAATAATATTGGTACCCCTAAACTTGTTTGGACGGGGCACATTTGTCCCCTCAACGACTCCTTTGGCACATTGGTTCCCCCAAAATGCGGAATTCATTCACCTCAATCCATTCTCACATGAGCTCAGTCTACCATGAGCATGAGATTAGTGTCGAGAAATTCTTTTATACAGTTGGGATTTTCGATATTTTAGGCACGGGATTAGTCTACCATGATCTCATCAAATATAAGTTGAAGCAACCTTCATTGGGTTTTAAGATTTACCGATAAAGACCCCGAGTTGGTCTTTGCAGTATGACAGTGGACGGATCCATGCGGGGGGTCTGCAGTGATCCTCCGACAAGACGGTTGCTGTGATTGCACCGGCTACACGAACTTATGCAGTCCAACTCCTCCACGAGAATTTGGTATTCCTTGGCTATGCGAGGCCTTTTATAGCCTCTCCCATCTCAACTTTTGTCATGCATGAGATTGTTCGTTTTTATATTCTTTGCTTGAGCTCATAATATTTTATTGTCCCTTTCTTGAGCAACATGAAAAGATAAAATGCCAAAAAGCCAAAGTGAAGTCATGAGAGTCCAATACATTGAAAACATGATAAAAAAAATAGTAACCATTCACGATCCCGTTGCGAATCTAACACCCAAAAACCTCTCTAGAATGTTCTAAATCGAGCATACTTGGCAATTCAAGCCGGTCCAGTTGATTTTAGGCCATATTGGCATGACCCGAAAATGTAGTGGCCCGAATCACCTACTTCTAGGCACGGTTGGTTTGTTATTCAGCCCCCTCACGCCGTCCCGATTTAAGTAGAGTTTGGGCTTAGGCTGAATTCCTATGTGGTTTAATTGACATATTGACTCTTTTTTACCCTAACCGTAAAAAGATGACTAAAACAAAATTTAAAATATAATTATTTTTAACATAATTGACCGACTTTTTCCATTTTTATTTAAAAATATTTTTTTGCTGTCCGAAAATTACAGTCAACCTGAAAACTCCCGCCCAATCAAAGTTTTTTGTGGCCAAAATTTGTCAGGTGTAAAGTCGAGCCGAGGGGAAAAGGTAGATTTCTCGCTCTCGTTAATTAATATGATATTCCTTTTCCCTCGTGAGGAGTATGTTGAGTCCCAGTGGACGGACTACGCCTTCTTAAGCCCATTCAGATTCTTTCACCCCCCAGCCTATTCACTGCCGTCACTAATAACATTAATAATTAAAGGGGGAAAAAGAAAACAGAAGAAAGCAATTGATGGTATATGAAGATGACCATTATCAACTAAGCTTACAAGAAAAAATAATCTTGATGTGATGAATGGTTACAAACTTCAAAGGCAGGTCGAAACGAAGGGTCCCAACTCTGGGAATATGATTTTCCTTCAAGGAGTCATTTCTAGTAATACCTATTTCTATTAATAGGTCTCATATCCGTTCATGATTTTATGATTTATGACATTAACAAGCATATGTAGGATGGGGGCAATACCATATGTCACATTCTTCACCTTCCCTCTGTAGTGTGCTATAATATCACACAATCATTATGGTGCCATCTCAAAAGTATATATTTAGGCCGCAATTTGAGGTGGGAATTGTGGGATTCTCGTAACGGTTAGGATGGGCAGAGGACGGTTCCGCACCCAATGGTCTATTTCCATGTCAATTAGAGAGCACATTAACTCAAAGACATCTACATCTATATTGAATGAGAAGTATGTATAGTATAAAATATGCTCCACGAAATTATTATAAGATAACACCTGAATGCGATATAGATAAAAAATTTCTATGAATTTTCACATTGATGTTGCATTGTTTACCTAACCACTCACTGCAGGAAAATTTTATGATAATCATATGTCGCACCACATTAAGTAATTATGAAAGCATCTAGTTCTCATCTGCAAACTCATGATATTGAACCTTGACACGCGGCTTGTAATAAACAACAGGGTAAACACCATTCATGCGTGCAGTATTCGACTGATTAGGGACAATACACAAGTACATTCACCCATGTGCAATATTTTCATTTACACAGTAGTATGCGGCTCATGATCCTAAGAGCAACAATAACCCACAATTATAAGCACTTTTAGACATCGATACATTCACAGATATGATAATTTTCCTTATCTATATGTCAAATCTTGACTATGACAACGGTTGCGATAGGTATGGTAACTGCATTGGACATAGGATCCCCATCCCACAGGGTGAAGTGTAGGACATATGATCGATCCTATATATATATAATTGAACTTTCATTTAAAGATTATAGCATATACGGTCTGTAAGACAGCGAGCACGAGGAGGATGAGAGCTGCAATTAGCGAAATGATAGCCCATGGACTGTTGAAGTATTTCTGCTTCAGTATGACTTTCCACTTGTGGCATGGCACCCTATAGTACTTAATGAGCTCCTTGCGCTGAACATCAAAATGCCGTTTTCGGGACACTATCAGACCTAAGGTAATGTTGTTGATGACTCTTGCCGCTCGCTTGTTGTCTCCTAATGCGTTCTCAAGGACCCCGCTCTGGACTAGCAAATTCACGTCGCCGGGTCATTGATGAGCTGGTCCAGGAGAGTGAAGTAGTCGGTGATCCAATGTTTGCCCTCATAGTGGCACTGCTCAAACACGAGCAGATTTCTGAAAATGGTCTCGGTCGAGTCGCCCATGAAGAAGTGAGGGACCTTGAGGATACCTCGCTGGCAATTGAACGTGATGTCGAGGAGACGGTTGCTATCGGTATTCACAGCAAATGTAACTCCAGATTGGTGGAGCTCTGTGACGGTGGGTACAGGGACAAGCAAATGAGAAGTCCTATCTGCTTTCTCTCGTGGGTCTGGCTTAGAACATGCTAGGGGGCATCTTTCGAGGCAACCGAGGACGAGATGTCTTACCTTCTCGGGCAGCTGACAAAAGGTGTTCCTTGATTCAGATTCCCGTGCCTGGGAATACGACTCTCCTCGATGGGTTTTATTTTCGGCCTCCGGTGACTGGGGATCCATAGGTAGGTGACATCTCCGAAGACAATCAAGGAGATGCACCCCCTCGGAGGGATAAACAACCTTGCTGAAGTCAAAGAGACGACTTCCAATGTCCAGCCTCCAGTTGATGAATTTGTAGACAAGGACCATGAATGAATCCGCCTCTGCTTCTACTTCTATTATAAGGTCATTAGGGATATCACTAGCTGAGGGGCAAAACTCAACCTTGGTAAGGATAAAATTAGGTTATCGAGAAAATCTTCCTCCCAATATCAACTTGTGTTGAAAAGATATATATATATATAATATTAATTATGATTTTATTTTTTCTAAACTCATAAATATCTAATCTTATGCAAAAGAAAGTACATTTATAAGTCCACGTGCTAAAAAGTTTATCACTGCCTTAATATTTTACATATTATAACAAAAATGTTAAATCAATCTAACTACCCCTTACATATTTCTTAATTGACAGTCGACATGTAAAATACAAAGGGATTCTTATAGAGTTACCCGGTTCAGGCATCATAGCTCCTGGTGGGATCATTACGGGGGCATATTTTTCCTGCCAATACCCTGTAAGTCCAGAGATCAGATAATGTCATATGCATGCACATGTGTAATGCCACGTGCTAAAAAGTTTATTACTGCCTTAATATTTTATACATTATATTAATGAATTTGTGGACAAGGACCATGAATGAATCCGCACCTGCTCCTCGCAGAAGGTAAGTGGGAATATCATGAATACCTGAGGGGCAAATATGAAAAAAGTTACACGCAATCGGCACAAAACTCGACCTTGGGAAGGATAAAATATAGGTTATCGGGACGATCTTCCTCCCGATATCATCATGCGTTTAAAAGTTTTTTTTTTTTTTGTTTTTGTCCTTAAGTAAAATTTGAATCTCTTCGAACTCATAAATACGTTAATGGGTAAGTTTATGTTCAAGAAAATACATTTATAAGTTCAAGTGCTTAAAGAGTTTATTACTGCATTAATATTTTATATATATCATAAAAATGTTATATCAATCTAACTTCTCCTTACCTAGTTCTTAATTGACAGTCAACATGTAAAATACAGAGGAATTCTTATAGAGTTACTTGTCGAGGCCTCGAAAAACGATACTGCATATATTGTATATATCATAACAAAAATGTTAAATCAATCTAATTTCTCCTTACATAGTTCTTAACTAACAGTCCACACGTAAAACACAGGGATTCTTACCTGATTCAGGCTTGAAAGTGGCGAGTGGCTTTTCCCTGGGCCGATTGACATTTAAGTGCGCCGGATCGACACTTCTAATTGAAGATGTTGATCGTCGAGCAGATTCTGCTTTCTTTTGTAAGTCGAAGAGATCCTCGAGAATGAATAGTGGGATTTGGTTCTCGAGCAACATTAGGTCCTCGATCACACTCATTAACAGGCACGGCCTGTTAAATATCTTGGTGCTGGTATCTTTCTCATCTATCTTGATTCTAATCATGTCCAAACATCTCATACACGAAAGCAGAGTCAACCATCATGATCTTCACGAACTCATCGCTCGTGAGACCGAAATTGTCCGCGTAGCACTCTCGAGTCTTCTCTCTCTACCCCGCACAATCTTGGCATAGTCTTCCAAGCTAATATTGACCCTCTTCAGGAAACGCTGCAGGTGCCTTTGCTTGAACTCTTCCATGTCTTCCAATCCTACTGTATTACGGTGGATTGGGCCGATCGAGACAACCTTTTATTAAAAGGGACAACGCATTGATCATGATCGCAATCGTCCAATTTTTTTTTTGGTGATAATAATTATCTTAAATTACCTTGGGGGTGTATGCCGATGGGTTTATAATGCGGATGTGCTTGGGAACTCTGTAGATGCAGGGATTGAGATTGAGAGGATACAATTTGTTCATTTCTTCCTCGAGGGAAGTTACCGTCGCCAGCAATGGAACTTTCGCATTTTCCTTTTCCATATCAATTCTGATCTCCGGCGATGGGACTTTTGATTCCATCTGTATGTTTGTCGTATATCTTGACCCAAAAAAATGAAAAAAAGATAGAAATGGCAACGAGCTGGAGTTAGATTCTTAAATAACAAGGAGACTACGTACTGCATTTCAAAGAATTTTATAATATTTTCTAAATTTATTTGTATCGAATTATAAATTTACTATTTGATCAGAATAGGCGGTAGTAATCATTCTAAGTTTTAAGTAGTATCCTACATAGTACAAGCTCGAAAGACCACATAAGCTCATCCCCCCAACTTAATTAGCTAGTTTCACACTTTTACGAGCCCTGGAGATGCACGTTGGTATGTGAATATACATAGTAAATAATAAGATGTGCCTTTGTCGGACAAAATTAATATATTAAATATCAGAATCTCCCCAGATATCTTCGAGGGAGATTGCCTCTTTGAATTGGAACTGAAAATTACCCTAATTTGACTTGGATGAGGTCCGAAGGAAAGATAAAAAAACACTCGGGTATCAAGATCATGTTCAGATCTCCTTCATTGTTGAATTCTTCCCAATATCGTGAGGTCGAATTTTCTGCCTTAATGCAAGACGCACTCAATTCAACATATTTGACGATTGTAAAGCATGGCTTTGCGTTCCTGGGTTCTGCAGGCTAGAACGCGCAGATTTCACTGGGTAATTTGCTATATATATTGTAAACCTTGTCAGCTGAGACAAAAAGGGAGACGGCGAGGGAACAGGGATAGCATTTGGCAGCAGGCCGTCAGGCACAAGACAAGTCGAGGAGAGAAGCCCCAGAGTAAAGTGAAGTGAAAAGGAGAGAGAAATAACAGAAACAAACGACAAGCATACTTCTCTGTCTTTCTCCATCGCGTTCCAAAAAAGTGAGAAGAAGAAAAATGGAAGCTGTAACACATTTCTGGTATTGTCTTATGTAATTTGTTACGTATTCTTCCCATCCAGAGACAGATAAGGCCACATTACGGAAGAATATCTGGTATTCCTACTTAGAAGCTAATGAATCCTCAGTACTTCAAAGTTATTTGGTTTTGGCCGACGACCGACCCACATTTAGGTCTTAATATTTCCTCCCTCCCTATCTATTATACATATATATATATATATTCAAATCCTACAATTGGGCGACCCCGATAGAGGAAGCACTGGAGCAAAATTGGTGTGACTCTCAGCTCCTTAAAAATGTTTTTCTGAGATGGGCTGTACCACCACACAACACCGACGAAGGGGTTCATTATTATTATTTTTAATTCAATCCGAGTTTCAGTTAGTAGAAATACCGCGTTAGTATCATCATGTGATAAGATGGTTGCATAAAACAACTTAAAATGTCTTGGGAATGCTGAGCTCATGTAACTTTATATGCGGCCAAAAATGAAATTTAAAAATTTTTGTTATTAATGATTGATTGATCTCACCAAATATGATCCAAAATTACCTTCATGGGGGTTTTAAGATTTACCTGGAAGGACTCCGATTAGGTCTTTACTGTATGATAGTAGATGGATCCATGTGGGGGTCTGCAGTGACCCTCCGATGAGACGGTTGCCATAATTGCACTGGCTACACGAACTTACGCCTCTATGAGAATTTGGTACTCCTTGGCTATGCGATGCCTCCCCTTTTAAAGCCTCTCCTATCTCAACTTTTGTCATGTAAGAGACCGTTCGTTTTATATTCTTTGCTTCAGCTCATGATATTTTATTGTCCCTTTCTTGAGCAACGTGGAAAAATAAAATGCTAAAAAGCGAAAGTAAAGTCATGAGAATTCAATGCACTGAAAACGTGATACATGTTAAAATCTTTAAAAATAGTAACCCATTCACCATCCTGTCGCGAATCTAATACCCCACAAAAGGTCTAGTCACCAAAGCCTCTCTAGAGTGTTCTAAGTTGAGCATACTTGGCAATTCGAGCCGGTCCAGACGATTACGGCCCAGATTTTAGGGATGGTTGCTTCGTAATTTAGCCCGCTCGGGCCATCCTAATTTAAGTAGAGTTTGGGCTTGGGGCTGAATTTCTAGGTGGTATAGTTGATGGATTGATTCTTCTTCATTTTTTCTTACCTTTGTTTTTTTACCCTAACCGTAAAATAAAACACTGAAATAAAATTTAAATTATAATTATTTTTGACATGTGTGACCGATTTTTTCAATTTCTATCAGAATTTTCTTTTTTTATTAAAAAAATGTTTTCATGCCGTCCGGAATTTACCTTTGGCCCAAAAACCTGGTCAAAGCACAGTTTTTTTGCCAGCCCGGCGAGGAGAGGATGGGTGGAGAAATGAGGTATCAAAATGGTGGCACTGCTCGAAAGCCGACAGATATCTGAATATGGTCTCTGTCACGTCGCCCATGAAGAAGTGAGGGCTCTTGAGGATCCATCGCTGGCGATCCAACTTTATGTCGAGGAGATGGGTGCTCTCTGCGTTCTTGGTAAATCTTCTTACTCCAGATTGGTGGAGCTCTATGATGGGGGGTACAGGGACACTGTCACAGGCCAATGCGGACCACAAATTTTCCGCACCCCACTAGGCATTGACAGCTCCGCCTGCCAACCAGCCCCCACTCACAACCGAGGTTTGATGTCACCTGGCACACGACCACACCACAAGGAAACGAACACGAGCAATATACAAAGGGAAAACTCCACTTGTATTTGCAATTGTACAAGTATGAAAAACCCTTTACAAGAGCAAGCTCACTCGGCTTGTCGAGTATATGCTTCACGACCTCCGTGCCGCTTACACTCCTCACTCGACACACCCTAACCTGACACACTTCGGCGTTACAAGGGTAAACGGGACTCACTCCCCACTCACTGCTGAGCTACAACTTGCAGTAGCAACTCTATGCTCTGCCTCTCCCGCTCTCCCTCGTGTTTCCCGGCTTTCTCTAGCTGCTCTCCTCGACTCTCTTCTCTGAGACGTCTTGAGACCTTTGTGGTTTCTCCCTCTCTTGGGTTGTGCCTCCCGGTTGTTCCTCCTGGTTCTTTCTTGAGAATGAGACTGACCCCCTTTATATAGAGGAGCCTAGCAAACCTGATATGGCAACTGATATATTCGAATCCCTTGATTTACTCCATCAGGTTTCCAATTTGTCCAATCTCTCTAGGATTGTTTTCATAACAGATTGATTGCCATATTCATAGGGAAACTTTCCCTGATTGTTTGCTATCACATGATCTTCATCTTGACCATGTTCGTCCCACCTGGACAGCTCTCGGCCGCACCTGGACAGCTTCTCGGCCGCACTTGGATAGCTTCTCGGACGCACTTGGATAGCTTCTCGGCCACACCTGGACAACTTCTCGGACGCACTTGGACACCTGCGCCCCACTTGGTTCCTGATTGATCACCAGCTGCTCCGCATATGGAAACAATCGAACCTTTCCATGTTGGTGTCAGCGATCCTTATTCTGTGAGCACCGATCCTGCGCTCCACGGCATCCTGTGCACCTTATGTGAGTAGTCACGCTCCATGCACTCGATCATCGGGTCCCGCATGATCGAGACTTCACTTGCGTGCCTGCATCTCCACTCACCCACCGTGCACTGTCGCCAACCAGCAACACATGGCTCCTTCAATCGTCCCTGGCATGAAGTGATCAAGCACCTCTCGATCACTCTCTGCTCATGCCTTAGCATTCCTAGGCTGTCTAGCGATCCTCCACCTTGGATTGGTCGACCAGCATCGACCCCAAGGCCACGGCACTTGCCTTCAGTCCACCAACTCCTTGCTCCACACCACTCCACTTGGTTGCTCGAGCAAGTCTCCTGTCCAACTTAGCCTCTTGACCACAAACCTTTTCTCCACGTGCCCTGCATTAGCACGTATGCGCTCCCGCAGTCATGAGGTATAACCTATAGTACGCATCGTTCCGGCTCATAGCTCATGGCCGTAACAGACACCCAAGTCAGTAATTTCACCGACTTCCCTCGATGGAACTGACTTAGAACATAGTCGATCAATCTTAGAAAATGATCTTTACCAAGAAAAATTGTGATCGGCACCCACATATTTCGCGTAAGGAAGACTTATGTAATCGATTGTAAATTTAAATTATTTAAAATTTGTTACGATATCACAAATTCTTTCCAATACAGTATCGCAAATGTGTGATGAACATGATCCTGATAGTGCCATTTTCCATTTTGTATTGTGTCGCTTTTTTGAATCTGCTTTCTATAAAATTTGTCATTTGGATATATAGACACTAACCATGCTGTTTTTGAAATGATCCACAACTTACCATGATTTTTATTGTGAAATTTCTGAAGCAGTTGTTTATTTCCTATCCTTACTGTGATTCATATATAGTCTCTTCCACTGTCTCCGCTTGCATTCACAAAAAGCACAGTAACTCTTGGGAACATTTGCATCTACTATATTGAATAAGAACTATAACGTAAAATATACTTTACAAATTATTATGAGAGGACACTTGAATTGAAATTTGAGATGTAAAACTCAAACTTGTGATATATGTCTGTGTGCAATTAACATGGATTAGACCTGTCAATTTGACCCAACTCAAAGATTTTGAACCACGTTGGCATAATCCACAATCTCGGTCATTTTGAAAATTATCCAATTCTAAATTTATGCATTTTCTATGTAATCGAAAAAAAAGTTTAAAAGAAAAATAATCGTGATGTGATGAATGGTCACAAACTTCAAAGATAGGTCATAAGGAAGAGTCCAACTCTAGGAATATGATTTTCTTTCAAGAAATCATGTTTAGTAATATGATAACTAATAAGTCTCATATGCTTTCATGATTTTATGACATTAACATGCACATGTGGAATGGGGGCAACATCATATGTCACATTCTTCACCTTCCCTATGTATTGTGCTATAATATCACATAATCAGTATGATTGTTCTCACTAGGCTTATTTGCACCATTTTTCATTCATTAGTGGCAAGGGTTAGGATACCGGGAGCGGGCAGACCGGCTCTCCCTAGAATGCCAATGAGGAGATGGGCAGCAAGATGAGACTTCGGTCGAACTTCAAGAGCTAGGTTACCTGAAACACCAAGGGGAGTCAAAGTGAGGGGTGACGGTCCGATTTGATTTTCTGATATTTAAATCAGTAATGGAATGACATAAGGTAAAGAGTGTTGGTAGAGAATCAGAATGCATATCATGTAAATGGTGTTGTCTCAAAATATATATTTGGGCCACAATTTGAGGAGGGAATTATGGGATTCTCGTAATGGTCAGGATAGGCAAAGGATGGTTTTGCCCCCGATGGTCTATTTCCATATCAATTAACTCAAAGATATCTATATCTATATTGAAAGAGAAGTATGTATAGTATAAAATATGCTCCACGAAATTATTATGAGCTAACACCTCAATGTGATACAAGTAAAAAATTTCTATGAATTTCACATTGTTACTTATTGTTTACTTAACCACTCACTATAGGAAATTTTTATGACAATCATATGTCATGCGAAATTAATTAATCATGAAATCATTTAGTCTCATTAGCAAACTCATGATATTGAACCTTGAAACTCCACTTTTAATAAAAACCTGGGTAAACACCATTCATGCGTGTAGTATTCGATTGATTAAGGACATTACACAAGTACATTCACCATGCGCAATATTTTCATTTACATAGTAGTGTGTGGCTCATGATCCTAAGGGCAACAATAACCCACAATTATAAGCACTTTTAAATATTGGTACATTCACAGATATGATAATTTTCCTTACCTACATGTCGAATCTTGACTAAAACAACAGTTGCGATAGGTATGGCAACTGCATTGGACACAGGACCCCCCATCGTATAGGGTGGAGTGTAGAACGTATGATCGATCCTACATATAATTGAACTTCTATTTAGAGATTATGGCATATACGGTCTGTATGACAGTGAGCACGAGGAGGATGACAGCTGCAATTAGCGAAATGATAGCCCATGGACTGTTGAAGTATTTCTGCTTCAGTATAACTTTCCACTTGTGGCATGGCACCCTATAGTACTTAGTGAGCTCCTTGCGCTGAACGTCAAAATGCCGTTTTCGGGACACTATCAGTCCTGAGGTAATGTCGTTGATGACTCCTGCCGCTCGCTCGTTGTCTCCTAATGAGTTCTCAAGGACCCGCTCTGGACTAGCAAATTCACGTCGCCGGGGTCATTGATGAGCTGGTCCAGGAGAGTGAAGTAGTCGGTGATCCAATGTTTGCCCTCATAGTGGCACTGCTCAAATACGAGCAGATTTCGGAAAATGGTCTCGGTCGAGTCGCCCATGAAGAAGTGAGGGACATTGAGGATGCCTTGCTGGCAATCGAACATGATGTCGAGGAGATGGTTGCTATCGGTATTCACAGCAAATGTAACTCCAGATTGGTGGAGCTCTGTGACGGTGGGTACAGGGACAAGCAAATGAGAAGTCCTATCTGCTTTCTCTCGTGGGTCTGGCTTAGAACATGCTTGCGGGCATCTTTCAAGGCACCCGAGGACGAGATGTCTTACCTTCTCAGGCAGCTGGCAAAAGATGTTCCCTGATTCAGATTCCGATGGCTGGGAATACGACTTGCCTGGATTGGTTTTATTTTTGGCCTCCGGTGACTGGGGATCCTTAGATAGGTGACATGTCCGAAGACAATCAAGGAGATGCACCCCCTCGGAGGGATAAACAACCTTGTTGAAGTCAAACGGACGGGTTCCGATGTCCGGCCTCCAGTTAATGAATTTGTAGACAAGGACCATGAATGAATCCGCTAGAAGGTCAGAAGTATTGACAGGATCTGAGGGGCAAATTCAGGTCCAAATATGAAAAAAAGTTACTGGAACAGCTTGTTGGACTAGGAAATGCAATCGGCACAAAACTCAAACTTGGTAAGGATAAAATCTAGGTTATCGAGACAATCTTCCTCCCAATATCATGTGTTGAAAAGATATATATATTTATTAATTATGATTTTTTTTCTAAACTTATGAATATCTAAATTTATATAAAAGAAAGTACATTTATAAGTCCACGTGCTAAAAAGTTTATTGCTGCCTTAATATTTTATATATTATAACAAAAATGTTAAATCAATTCAACTACCCCTTACATATTTCTTAATTGACAGTCGACAAGTAAAACATAAAGGGATTCTCATAGAGTTACCTGGTTCAGGCATCATAGCTACTGGTGAGATAATTGTGGAGGGACAGTTTTCCAGCCCATACCCTGTAAGTCCAGAGATCAGATAATACCATGTGCATGCACATATGTAATGCCACGTGCTAAAAGGTCTATTACTGCCTTAATATTTTTTACATTATAACGAAAATGTTAACCCAATCTAACTTCTCCTTACACAGTGCTTAATTGACGGTCGACTTGTAAAACACAAAGGATTCTTGTTGGGTTACCTGGTTCCGGCATCATCAACAAATCTACTGTTTGAGCCGCAACTTCAGCCTCGAGCGAACTGTCCGCGTCTGGTGAGATGTTGAGCTTTCTTTCTACTTCCGCTTCTGAAATACCCTCCAGGTTCAATGACACGTTTGGTTCTATGTGTCTCTTCATTTTGGAGGCATCTTTTTCCCACAAATACCCTGTAAGCCCATAGATCAGATAATACCATACGCATGCACATGTGTAAGAACATGTGATACTGCATCTATTGTATATATCATAACAAAAAGGTTGAATCAATCTAATTTCTCCTTACATACTTCTTAACCAACAGTCGACATCTAAAACACAGAGGCATTCTTATATAGTTACCTGGTTCAGGCATTGAAGTTGTGCAGCGCAAGATTTGTGAGATGTCAGGCTTACTTTGTTCTTCCACTTTTGAAGCACCCTTCCAGTTCGATAACGACCTGTCTGGCTCCGCTTGTCTCATCACTTTGGAGGCATCCTTTTCCCAGGGCTGATTGACATTTGAGTGCTCCGGGTTGACTCTTCTAATTGAAGATGTTGATGGTCGAGCAGATCTTGCTTTCTTGAAGAGATCCTCGAGAATGAACAGTGGGATTTGGTTCTCGAGCAACATTAGGTCCTCGATCACATTCATTAACAAAAACGGCTTGTTAAATATCTTGGTTCTGGTATCTCTGTTATCTATCTTGATGCTAATCATGTCCAACATCTCATACACGAAAGCAGAGTCAACCATCATGATCTTCACGAACTCATCGCTCGTGAGATTGAAATTGTCCGCGTAGCACTCTCGGACTCTTCCCTCTCTATCCTTCACAAACTTGGCGTAGTCTTCCAAGCTCATTTTGACCTTCTTTAGAAAAGGCTGAAGGAACCGTTGCTTGCACTCTTCCATGGCTTCCAATCCTTTTGTTTTATGGTGGATTGGGCCGATCGAGACAACCTTTTATTAAAAGGGACAACGCATTGGTAATGATCGCAATCGTCCAATGTTTTTCTGATAATAATTATCTTAAATTACCTTTGGGGTGTATGCGGATGGCTTTCTAATACGGATGTGCTTGGGAACTCTGTAGATGCAGGGATTGAGATTCAGAGGATACAATTTGTTCATTTCTTCTTCGAGGGAAGCTACCATCGCCAGCATTGGAACTTTCGCATTTTCCTTTTCCATATCAATTGTAATCTCCGGCAATGGGACTTTTGCTTCCATCTGTATGTTTGTGGTATATCTTGACCGGAAAAAAAAAGGAAGAAGAAGAAGAAAAATGGAAATGGCAACAAGTGGAGTTAGATTCTTAAATAACAAGGAGATTACGTATTGCATTTCAAAGAATCCCATAACATTTTCTAAATTTATTTGTATCGAATTATAAATTTACTGTTTGATCACGGTGCTAATCATTCTAAGTTTAAAGTAGTATCCTACATAGTACAAGCTCGAAACACCAAATAAGCTCATGCCACTACTTAATTAGCTAGTTTCACACTTTATGAGCCCTGGAGATACGCGTTGGTGTGCGAATATGCATAGTAAATAATAAGATGTACCTTTGTGTGACAAAATTAATATATTAATTATCAGAATCTCACTAAATATCTTCAATGGAGATGGCCCGATTGAATTGGAATTGAAAACTATCCTAATTTGACTTCGATGAGGTCTGAAGGAGAGGAAAAAAAACACTCAGATATCGGTGTCATGTTCAGATCCCCTTCATTTTTGAATTCTTCCCCATGTCGTGAGGTCGAATTTTTCTGCCTTAATGCAAGATGCACTCAATTCAACATATTTGACGATTGTAAAGCATGGCTGTGTCTTCTTGGGTTCTGCAGGCTAGAACAACGCACAGATTTCACTGGGTAATTTGCTATATATTGTAAACCTTGCCAGCTGAAATGAAAAGGGAGAGGGTGAGGGAACGGGGACAGCACTTGGCGGCAGACCAAGAGGCCCACACACAAGTCAAAGGTAGAAGCCCCAGAGTAAAGCGAAGTGAAGAATTAGAAAGAAATAGCAGACACAAACAAGAAGCAGCCTTCTTTGTCTTTCTCCATCACATTCCAAAAAATAGAAAGGGAAGAAAAAAAAGGCACGCTTAGAACACATTTCTGGCACAGCCTTTGTGACGTATCTAATCATGCAGAGACTGATATCACAATCTCACGAAGAATATATTTCCAAAGGAATGTCGTAACCAGAAGCCCGAGACAGAATCAAACCTCCGGAGAAGTGTATCAGCGTGAATCAATGGATGAATCTCCACGCAATCGCGGGGGTTACCAGTCTAGGAACTTCGCTTCCCTCGACAGCTGCTACTGGCGAAGAGGATGCATATTTCTGGCTTTATATACACTTCGAATTTTTGTCTTTTGCTATTGGGGTTCTCCTCATCGATTAACTAACTGTGTCTGTCTGACATGTAGAAGTCGATGAATTATAAATATTTCATATTTATGATTAATCGACTCATTAATATATAAAACTTATCTAATCATAAATTTCTTTTCCATTAACATAACTTAACTACGGAACTGGAAGAGCAGTCGAGCTGTTCGGTATTCTCTGATTTTTTTTAGTAAGGTGATGACGTGTCCGGTTGTTATTTGTCATGCTCCTCTGTGGGTAAGATGGTAAATGCATCAATTATTGTACAAATATACGGAGATTGATTTAAAATTTTAAATCATTGTATCACTTTCGTCGAGGGAAAGAATAAATGAAGTTAATATAATTAGTAATTATTATACTTTAGTTGTTGGAGTAATTAACCCACCTATACTCATTATATGCAGTGGGATTGATTCTCTCTCATGGCAAGCATCCCCCGACCCCCCCTCTCAAATCTTTTGGGTTCCCGTGAACCATTTCTTTGGTACATTTACACTATCCTGTATGAGATAGAGAGGGTAAATGTATTGAAAAATAGTCAGTCTAATGCATTTGGTTCATTATAATCTATTCCAATTCTATATAATTAAATTACTCTACGGTCCAGTCCGTTTATATTATCTGAATGTAAAGTGGGAATTGTATCAACTTTTCCAGGCTAAGAAAATTATCGGACCACCCTTATTTCCCCACAAACGCTTTGAGGCTAGAGGGCGATGAAATTTTCCAATTATAGAGGTGGGCCCACCTTTAACACACTAAATCCCTTACTTGACCTTTCCCAAAGGAGAGGGGGAAGGGCGAGGAGAGGATTGCTGGACATGGAGAGAGAGAGAGGGGAAAGATTAGCTAGAGAAGGGCATTATAAGACATACATATTAACTTTATATGACATTTAAATATATAATATTTACTAGTACATACTTTTCACTAATTTAAAACACTTTCAAATTATAATCCACTTGATTGTTGAAAAATTGGTTTCCATATAATTTAAATTCACAATGCAATCTAATAGTACAGCACTTCAACATCTATTCAAGTGCAAAGGATCGAGCATGTGTGGAACTCACAGGAGTTTAGGGGGTTAGATATCTTTCTCCCATCAGTAATGACCGACAAAAATGTTTGTTGTACGTCTCCTTCTTTATCATCAATATGCGGATGTCACCGTCCTGCTCATGTTCAATGTGTACGCAAGAAAAAACTTGCAGACATCGAAAAGCACCTGCATTGAATTAAACAATTCCAGTTGGCAGAAATCGTACGGTCTCCAACCGGGTTGTCCCTAATTGAATGGCCTCCTGGACAACTTCGACCATTAGATGTCCCCCCATTCAATCTCAACCGTTTATTACGTGCACGAGTTGCACGGGTTGGGTTGCCAATCATTTTCTGTCTCTCTCGGGGAGATCACAGATCCACATTCGGACGGATAGCCTCTTCCGAGTGGACGTGGATAAGAAGAAACCTCAACTGATACTCTTCTCTGTTCCTTTTACCTTCCCCTGGTGAAAATTTGTACCTCTCGTGGGGGGGGAAGGGAAATTTACCCTCTTGGCACCCTATGTCTGCACTCCCGGTTTGCCAGTGAATGGAGGAATTCTCCTTGTGTTTTCCGGGCTAATATGTATGCCTTTGATCTCCTTGAGATGATGGCCGCCACCTCAGTTGGACCAGCAGATTATTTGTCCATGAATATAACTTCATCCCTCGCTTAATTAATAGCATCTAGGGTTTGTAAGAATACATTTGGAATCTCCTTTGATGGAAAGATATATATGGAAATATTATTCTAAGAAGTCCCTCACTCCGTCTTTACGGTGGAGCTCTGCGATGGTGGGGTTCAGGGACACCCGAGTCAATAATTTCACCGGCTTGTAATATGAGAGGACACCTAAATTGAAATTTGAGATGCAAAACTCGAACTTGTAATATATGTTGATGTGCATGCAATTCACATGGATTAGACCTATCAATTCGGCCTAGCCCAATGATTTTGGGCCGTGTTTGCACAACCAACCATTTCAGCTTATCTGAAAATGCTAATCCGAATCAAACAACAATAATTTTTTTAAAATAATTTAATATTTTAAAATAATTTTTTATATGATGTAATTAACCGATTAATCTAAATATTGAATTAATTTAAAGAAAATATTGAAATATAAATATAATTATTTATATATAATTAATCAATTTTAAAAATTTCCTATTAAGTTTTTCTTGTTATAAATATTTCTTTATACTTTTGAACTCGCACAATTTTCCATGGCCTGATATATTTGATAGCCTGAAAATCCTGGCCCGGGTATGATTTTTTCATGCCATGTCTTTTTAACGGGTCTAACATGAATATTATATTTTAAACTTAATCCTAGCTTAGAAAAAAATTTTCAAAATGATCGTGTGTTAGAAAAGGTCAAATTGGTGAAATCATTTAGTTTCATCAACAATAAACTCACGATATTGAACCTTGAGACTTAAATTTTAACGTAAGCCCGGGTAAATGCCAACATGTCCAAACACAAACATATTTACTGTCGACAACATTTTCATTTATATTATAGTATGTCACTCATGATAGTAGGAGCAACAATAACCCACATTCACAAGCACACTTGGACTGGTACAATCACACAAACGACAAATGTTCCTTGTCTACTTGTTGGATCTTCACTAGGACTTCGGTGCCAACAAGTAAGGTAAATACATAGGATATTCAACTGCCATTTAGGGCTGACTAGGTTGTACGCATGATTGATCATATGTCCAACTACTATTTGGAGATTATAGCAGACACCGCTTGTATGACAGTCAGCACGAGGAGAATAACAGCTGCAATAACGGAAATGCCCGCCCATGGACTATTGAAGTAGTCTTGCCTCAGTGTGGCTTTCCACTTGTGCCATGGCACCTTATAGTACTCAGTAAGCTCCCTGCATAGACCGTCAAAGTAGGGTCGAGAGGATATCGCCAAACCCCGGGCTATGTTGTCCATCATGTTTGCCGCCAGCATGTTGTCCCCTTGTCTGCTCTCAAGGACCCCGCTTTGGACTAGCAAATCTACATCGCTTGGTTCATTGATCAGCTGGTCTAGGAAACAGAAGTAGTCGGTGAACATTGTGTTGTTCTCGTAGTGGCATTGCTCAAACGCCAACAGATTTCTAAATATGGTCTCGGTTGAGTCACCCACATAGAAGTGAGGGATCTTGAGGATCCCTAGCTGGCGGTTGAACTTTATGTCAAGGAGATTGGTGCTCTTTGTGTTCTGGGTAAATCTAACTCCAGATTGGTGGAGCTCGGTGGCAGTGGGTACATATACACCAAAGCTAACCATTTCATCTGTTTCCTGTGGTGGAACTAACTTAGAACATGGTCGTCGGCATCTCCTGATGCAACCGAGGACGAGATATCCTACCTTTTCAGGCAGCCGGCAGAAGATATTCCTCGATTCAGGTTCCGATCCCGGAAAAAATGATTCATCAGGAGCAGATATATGTCCAGAGCTGGGAGGGGATACAGGAAAACATGGCGTGGAAATGCAACACGTGGTTTTGTCCTCCAATGGTGCGGGATACATTAATTGGCTAGGCGATAGGTGACATCTCCAGAGACACTCGAGGAGATGCACCACCTTGGAGGAGCAAACCTTGTTGGAGTCATATGTACTAGCTCCGATGTCATCCCTCCAGTTGACGAACTTGCAGACGAGCTCCATGAACGAATTCGATCCTGCAGCCGGTGGAGGGCTGGTAGAAATATCTATGGCTGAGGGGAAAATATGAAAAAGTTTCAGGAACAGCTTGCCTGACTATGAAATGCAGTCGACACAAAACTCGACCGGAAAAGACAAATAGGCTACTCAGACAATTATCTTCCCATTTTCAACATGTGTTGAAAAATCCTGTTACTATTATATATATGGCAATCAGAAAATAAAATCTATCCATAATATTTTCTTGACAGTTGGTATTAGAGGCAACAAAAATGGAGCCAAGCACATGAAAGTATGAAAATAAATTTTATAATATAAATAAAATTAAAGTAACTAATTAAATATATATAATTATATTTTAATAGTTATTTCTATATTTTATTTAAATTAATACAAATTTTAAATTAATTGATCAATTATATAATTAAAATTTTTGTTTTGAAATATAAATTATTTAAATTTATTTTAGCAAAACAAGTATTTGTACAATTTGTGCCAAGTCCGGACTTTTTGAAGCATGAAAATTTTGTGCTTAGGCCAGCATTTTCGGGCCATCCGAGATTTCGGGCAGTGTCGACACGGCCCAAAAACTCTGTATCGGCTCGAATTGCCCGCTCTAGTTGATATATCCAACACAAAGGGATACTTATAAGGCTACCTGGTTCAATATCCTCTAATTGAAGACACTGGTTGTGGAGCAAACGCAGCATTTTTATCTAACTTGAAGAGATCCTCGAGAATGAACAGTGGGATTTGGTTCTCCAGCGGCATGAGGTCCTTCATCACATTCAATAACAAGTAAGGCCTATTAAAGATCCTGCAGCTATCATGAACCTCATAGCGAATCCTGCAGCTATCATCACCGTCATAGGGAGTCCTGACCAGCATCTCATATACAAAAGCGGAGTCGATCATCATGATCTTCACAAACTCATTGCTCGTGTAATTGATAGTGTCCGCATAACACTCACGGAGTCTTCCCTCCCTCTCCTTCACAAAATCAGCATAGTCTTCCAAGCTAATTTTGACCCTCTCCAGGAAAAGCTGCATGTACCTCTGCTTGTGCTCTTCCGTGGCTTCTAAGCCTTCTCTTTTATCGTGAATCGGGCCGATTGCAACTAACTGTTGTTTTACGGGACGACAAACTACGAACCATAGGAAAGGGCCACTATTCATCATCTAATGATGTTTAGACTGAATCAAAAATATAGAAGGGTTGCATCAGAGACCCAATCCTACAATCAAAACGACATCCCAAATGAGCCGGCTTGAAAAATCATTTTGGTTCGCTAATTCATTCGCATTGGACTTGTTTCATTCGCACGCTACAATTTTACTCACAAAAAATGGTGCACATGACAAATTGTTCCTAGATTTGCTTTGTCTGGAAAATCTGTTAAAAACGAAATGTTTCATGGGTACACCTTTATATATATTCAACTGTTTATGGGGATGGTATGGGTTTTACTTCTTCACGCTTTCATTATATGCTCCGAGTTGAAAAGAATGCGATGGTCAACTTTGAATGTTATCTGTTTTTTCCGGGGATCTAGAAATTATGACGATTTATTATGGAAAACTCAATGAAATACTAAAGGCCTTACAGTAATTTCAACAATAATGATCCGAAAGTAAATATCAATTGAATTCTTTTTATGATAACTAGTATAAAAATAGAATAATGTGATCACTTTAGGAGTGTATGAAGCTGGGTTTTTAACATGGAGCTGCTTGGGAACTATGTAGATGCAGTGATTGGGGGTGAGAGGAGACAGCTTGTTCAATCCTTCTGTTAGGGAAGTAACCATGGTCTTCAATGGAACTTCTGCATTTTCCTTCCCAATATCTGTTGAAACCTCCAGCACTGGAACTTCTGCTTCCATCTGTTCGTAGGATCGGTTGACCCTGGTAGGAAAAAAGGAGTCGTTAGTTTGCCTTATGATCATGAGATTTTTTTAGTCAGTACAATAGAAATTTTGGTGCTTGCAATAAAAATATATATATATATATCTCATAATTGTTAAGAGAAGAAATGAGACCTTTATGTGAATGTGATACTATTATTATGATTATTTTTAAACCATAGATTATATTTTGAAAAAGAACAATTTATTAATTTATTATTAGAAAGATTCTGTTTTTACGATCAAGAGGTGTAAAATAGAAAATGTATAATCAACGCCCACATATATATTTCGTGCTGCCAAAACTGCTTACCTGATTCTAGATTTAAACTATCACGATGAATTTTACTTTCTTCCCATTGCTTTGTTGCAAATGCATGAACATATGATCCTTAGAGTGCCATTTTCCATTTTGTATCATCGTGTCTCTGTTTTGATGCTGCTGTGTGTAACAACATATGCCATTGGGTCCACGAGCACCAACCAAGCTGTTGTTCAAATGATCTATCACCTGCGAGCTATCACTGAGGTTGCTTTGTGCAATTTTTTTTTGTCTTTTTATAAAAATCGTTTCACACTGAGCAATTAGATCAATTCAACTAAGAACCAGTCTCGTGTCTTCGATCTGCTTTCTGCAATATTCCATCCGCATTTCAGCTTAGGTTTAACCCAAACCAACTGGCTGATTCTCTCATGACCCCATGATAGACCACGACAATATTCCTTCTGTTATCTCAACTATGGCTAAAGCAAACCTTAATGATACTTGCATGTCAAGTCAAGTAATCTCTAGTCTCAGTAATTAACATAAATTAGTTGATATGATTCGGCATATCTTCTCTTTAAATAAGATCTCGGATTTGAGTCTTATAAATTGATAAAATTTATATTGAAAGAGTCTTACCTGCTAAAAAACTTGATTTAGTTCGAACTGAATTACTGAAGGCCGATAATTTTTAAATATCAGTTTATTTATATGAAAAAAAATCATTTAGCACGCATCAATAGATCATTATATTAAATTGAGAAACTCAAACTGTAATCCTAAGACGGTAATTGTCATTCATGCCCCTTCTGTTCGAGCCAATATGGACAATATGCGAACACATTTACCATTCAACAAGATTTTCCGTTCACATAATTATGATTAGGATGTCAATCGGGATGTTAAGAGCACCAATAACCCACAATTGTAAACACGTTTAAATTTGATATAACTCAAAGTACATGCAAATTGATCCTGTGATGTCAGTGTGATCATTTACCCACGGCAGAGTTACGACAAGCACATTGAAGGCGGTTGGTCTCCAATCTAAGGATAAAGTATCTTATATACTGTGTAACATAGTATCGCTGATGACACTACCACAGAAAATACCTTCCCCGCCCTAAGGCTGAGTAGAGCATATGTATTGTAAAAGTTGTGTATAAGATAAAGATAAGGGTATTAGAGAAATTGACAAGGATGAATTTGATTAGATGTATGTCAACGTCACGGAATTTATTGGGATAACCAACTCACGATACTACACAGTAGATGTAGATTGTTTATGGGAGTACAGAACCATTTATACTAGGAAACATTAGGAAACAAATATAATGTAATATTATAGAAATCCCAGCCATATTAATTGATACAATTGATCGATACAATCTTATTTATAAATACTCACTTCCTAGTTCATAAAGATGATATCACTTTATAAAAGTAGTACGATTCATCATGCATCGAACCTTTATTTAGAGATTATAGCATATACCGTCTGTATGATGGTGAGCACGAGAAGAATGACAGCTGCAATCACAGAAATTCCCGCCCATGGATTGTTGAAATAGTCATGCCTAAGTGATGCTTTCCACTTGTGCCATGGCACCTTATAGTACTCAGTAAGCTCCCTGCGTATGACATCAAAGTGGGGTTGACGGGATATCCTCAGACCCTGGGCTATGTTGTTCATTAAGTTTGCCGCCCGCGTGCTGTCCCCTAATGTGTTCTTAACGACCCCGCTCTGCACTAGCAAATCTATGTCGCTTGGTTCGCTGATGAGCTGGTCTAGAAGCATGAAGTAGTCAGCGAACAAAGTTTCCCCCTTATAGTGGCACTGCTCGAATGCCAGCAGGTTTCTAAAAATGGTCTCAGTTGAGTCTCCCATGAAGAAGTGAGGGATCTTGAGGACCCCTCGCAGGCGGTCAAACTTGATGTCAAGGAGATGGTCGCTCTTGGTGTTCAGGTCAAATTTGACTCCAGATTGGTGGAGCGTCGTGATGGTTGGTACAGGGACTAGGAGGTCGAAAGCACAATTGGCTCTCCGAGGTGGAACCCGAATAGAACATGGTGGGATCAGGCTTCTCCAGAGGCAAAGGGGGACGACATGTCTCACCTTTTCAGGTTCTGATGCCAGGGAATTCGACTTTCCAGAGTAACATGACAGAGAATCGCAATGCCCTTGTTTGCCCTTTGATGGTGGGGAATCAGGTGATCGGCAAAGGTAACATCTCTGGAGACAGTCGAGGAGATGCACTTCTTTGGTGTGACAAACCTTTTCGAGGTTGAACCAGCTTGTTCCGATGTCTAGCCTGCTGTTGACAAATGTGTAGACAAGGTCCATGAACGAAACCACCCCAGCTTCTGGTGGAGGGACGATAGAAGAAGCTGTGGTTGAGATTTGTTGTGGAGCAGATCTAGCTTTCTCATCTAAGTTGAAGAGATCCTCGAGAATGAATAATGGGATTTGGTTCTCGAGCAGCATTAGGTCTTCGATCACATTCATTACCAAGAATGGCCTGTTAAAGATCCTGCAGCTATCGTCTACCTCACTGCAGACCCTGACCAACATCTCATATACGAAAGCAGAATCAACCATCATGATCTTGACGAAATCATGGCTCTTGAGATCTATCGTGTCCACGTAGCACCGACGGAGTCTTTCCTCCCTATCCTTCACAAAATCAGCGTACTGTTTCATGCCGATATTGACTCTGTCTAGGAAACGCTGCAAGTACCTCAACTTGTACTCTTCCATGGCTTCCAAACCTTTTCTTTTATGGTGGATTGGTCCGATCGAAACAATCTATTATTCCATGGGATAACAGACTATGAATTGTCAGAACAAGCCTGTGATTGATCACCGAGAGAACATTTTATGGCCTTTTTTTTTCAACTAAATGCACACGAAAGCAAATTTGAAGTTGTATCTTTTCCGGAGACACAGAAATTATTTCATGGAAAACCTTATTTAACAGTGAAACCCCGTAAGAAACTCTAACTGAACAACATGCAGTATGATTTATAATATTAAAGTAGTTAGAATAAATAAGTTAATTACCTTAGGAGTGTATGCAGCTGGGTTTTTAACACGGAGCTGCTGGGGAACTGTGTAGATGCAGTGATCAGGGGTGAGACGGGACAACTGGCTCATTTCTTGTTCCAAGTAAGTGACCATCTCAGTCAGCAATGGAACTTCTGCGTTTTCCTTCTCCGTATCTATTGAAATCCGCACATTGTTATTGTACTCCTTTTCTATTTCCCCCTTGGTCATCTCTTCTTCCATCTGTTTGACGCGAGTATCACTGGGGAAGAAAAAGAAAATGGAGACAGGGACAAGATTTTCAACGGTCTAACTTACAATTACTTTGGTGAGAAAGAATTAATCTTGTAATACAATTAGCAACAAATGTTACAGTTATAAGGATGATTGACACTGATGAATCTCATATATATCACATTCTTGTTGGTGTCTCTTCAGAAAACACATGACGATGTAGGAACACTTATAAATTTCTTAAAGAAAAGAGTCCTTATTTGGCTATATGTCATTCAAATTACTTCTTGCTGTTGAAGTATTCCATAATTTCTGGGATGGTTTAGTCCACAGTCCAAGATCGAAAATAGAACAGGGCATAATCCGAAACAACTAGAAATTTCAGTTTTTGTTTGGTGTAGCTTGTAGTTGGAACCTGCACTTTTTATCACTCATTAGGACTCTATATATTCGTCTGTAAAAAAGGAGTTTAGAGCAAAATTGTTTGTGGATATAGCATGAAAATCACGGACACATGAATTAGTTTATGATTCTCACAATGTATTGCCATAACCCAAATATTCTTCTATAAAAGGGAGCTAGTTTAGATATTACCTGGGAATGATGCCCTTTCTATCCTTCTGTGGACACGGCGAGAGGTTTGCCCAGCTTCTCTTCCCTTTCTGTTTCACCACACCTTCTATTGACAAATGGTCCATGCCTATCTGTCTATTTATATAGATGAGGAGTAAGGGTACTCTTCCTCTCAACTTGTTTCTTGCTGCGTTCTCCCGAAGGCTCCACGGTCATTATTTTACATTTACAGATATATCTAGGGTTCGGTCATGTGCCCCGCACAGAGGAAAAAGCCTTGTATATACTTGGTGTATCACGTAGTACATGTAACAAATCAATAGGGGCATATTGCATCTGTAGCCACTATGAATATATATAATATTGTTAAGTATTAATTAATGTATGATATGTACCTTACATATATTTGGGGCATCATCCGCACATTATGATAATCTCGGTGGAAAAAGACAATCCCTCACAGATCTCGACATTTTCACCTGATTTAAGTTTTTTTTACTTTAATTCCCTCAATTGTGAATCGTGGTTGCGTTTTTCATTGCTTTACTGTTATTCTTTTTGTCACAAAGACTGATTTTCCATTGATTCATTTATGTTGACTTCATCGTTATAGTGATTTTTTCTTTTCTTCTTTTTTTTTTCTGTAATTTTTGTTTTCCAATGAACCAAAATAATTTACAAGAGAGTGAGTACAATGAGCAAAGGTCACAGCCCCAAACATCTAAGACATGAAGAAGATTGGTCAACCAAGTCAGCTCAGCAATTTTTTTTTTTTGGGGAGCAATCATATACAGGAAAGGACTGCCCTTTCGATCAATATTTTTATTACATATACCTAATCAGTTTTTGTCCTTATTCGGACAGGCTGCCAGCCCGTCCTTTGAAGTTTATTTTCCTTCCTGGCCTGCAGAAATAGGGAGAATATATATATATATATATATATATATGCCAATAGGAGACATTCATGACCCATAAATATATAATAATAATACTCGTCCTTTCAACCGTTATATACTTACTTGCGTGTTGCACCTAATGTTAAGATATTAGCCGGACACACCAATTAGTGGTCTGAATGGTGGGTTCTGATGGTTTTTGTTTTTAAATGTGAATTATTATAGCTCTCGATTCTTTTAGATCGGTTTTCCAAACTTGAGAAATAATAATAATAATAACTTTCTTAGATCATGAAAAACTAGTCCTTTCAAGTTCAAAATTATTCGATTCCTTATTTATAAAATAATCATAGAGTAAACAAGCAGGTTGGGTAAACATTGAGTAAGACGGAAAGTTGAAGGAGTGAACATGAATATTTAAAGAAAATTTTAAACGTATCGATATGATGGTATTTGACTGACAATTGATGTGAACAAATATAACATTCATAGATGCTTGTGAAAAAACATAATGTAAAAGAATAGGGTAGTTAGGAGTCCCGTCTTACTTTTAGTTGTCGGCTCGAGAATTTAGGGCTGATTTTTTATAACTAAAAAAATTACCTAATCTTTTGGTTTAAACAATCTTATATCAAAATTTTAATAGATCTTGATAAATACATCACCCATTAAGAAGATGGATATCTCCCAATATAAACTTTATTAATCAATAAGATTCAAAGAAAAGATGAGGCACATGACCTAATCCTCTGTCCACACAACCAAATCTAAAAGATGAATGTAAGAACATAGGAGAAGGCATCCCTCTCGCAAACTCTCAACTCTTTTTTTTTTTTTTTTACCCATAAACAATTAATTAATAAGTTTGCCAACTAATCTGGGAGATCTTTACCACTAATCTTACGTGACCATGTGGCGTGTTTGCAAAAGAGTTGGCTTTTACAATTATTATATATTTTTTATATGATGGAATTGCATTTTCTTTCCACTGTAATGGTGCAGGACGTGATCCAAGCTTGGACAGGGAGCGCCATTTTATATTAGGATGATGTATGAAGAGCATCCTAAGATCGTGATGTGGAGAATTAAATTGGCATTTCTCATCTCACATTATAAAACATAATTACTAGAAAATTTATTGCATCATATCATATCTAAATTAATGTGATCTAATGGTTATAGAAATAAAATTTTTAGAATTGAAAAGTTATTTTAAACATTTTAGAATTTAGATCTAAAATATAGGATAATTTTAGAACTATCAGTACATTATTTTTTATCGTAAATATGGATGACCTTCTTGTCATTGATCCATCTTCCCACTAAATTGATTTTAACATACGCACTATGGTTCATATGTAATCTCTTTCTCTTTGCATTAATTAGAAAGCACATTAACTTTAGGATACTTGTATATCTATATTAAATAAGAATTATAGTATAAAATATGCTTCACAAAGTTATTATGAGATAACACCTCGATTAAGATACATAACTCTTATTTTCAATGTAATTCACTTTGATGTTGTACTACTGTGTGCTTAACAATCAACAACAATAAATTTTTATGATGATCACATGTTACACCTAATTGAGTTATCATGAAATCATTTATTTGAACCCTTGAATTCAAATTACAATATAAAGGAGTCCATACGGAAAATAGATAAGCACATTCAGTCTTAACGATATTTCCATATAGTCGCACACAAGATAAATGTTCCTTATCTACTGACCAGGACATCGATTGAAACGGGTAAGCGAGATGCATTGGGCACACGATCCCCATCTTAAATAGGGTGGAGTACTAGAACTTACTAAAATAATTTACGAGAGAGTACTGTGAAGAAAAGTTACAACCTCAAACTGCGCTAAGACATGAAAATTGTTCAACCAAGGCAACTAATTTGGGAACAGAGGCTACTCTTAATTTTAGCATACTAAGAATAGAAGATGCAACAGTTAGGAGGAGTTCCAGGCCATTGGGGGAAGATCACGGCATCTCTTTCTCTCCAAATTGTGCATGACAGGTAAAAGCAAGTTGAGTATGGAAGCTGGAGGAGCTCTTCCTTTGCTGTTGATAAGAGTATAGTTGAGATCAAATGTCCAATCACCTGCATTTCGAGAAATGCCTAACTTGCTAAGTGTGATAGACCAAACTTGGCCTGAAACAGGACATGAAAAGGATAGATGATCTCTAGATTCATGAACGATCCCATAGAAGTCGCATAACACATTAGGGAGCTGCTGCCGTCGAGACAAACTATCCTTAGTGTACAATCTGTTAAGTACTGCAAGCCAACGTATAAAGGAAACTTGGGGTATATGACCTTGGAACCACGAGAATTTACAATGTTTGCATTAACTTAGAAATGTACTTTCTTGTATCAATAGTTACTAAAACTAGATCGGACTAGGAATGGTTAAGGTATGCGTTCATGGATTTATGGATTCAGCGGATCAAACCACGTAATTTATTATTTATTACTATAATCTAAAATAGAATACATAACACAATAATTTATAACTTCAAATCTTAAGTATAATCGTCATAGCTTCTAAATTCACCATAAAAAGTATAAATTCAAATCTAAAACAAATGCACCATCTGAATTCTAAGAACATAAGAAGAATTTACGATTCATTGTTGGATATTACTAACTAAATTGTAATATTTTCCTGAAATAATTAAAATTATTCCTTAATTATTATTATTATTATTATTAAAGTTTTTTTAACAGAAAACTAAACTTGTTTCTATCGTACTGGCTTGAATCAGCTACCATGGAAAGATTCTTTACCCTCTGGCATGATCCGCAGATTATGATATCCTTGGTGGAAAAAGACAGTCCTTCGCAAATCTCAACATTTTCCCCTGATTTAAGCACTTTTTTTTTAAAGGATAAAAACAAAACAGCAAAGCAGAGGACTAACAGAGTAGTTATATGAATGCGTAATATGATATCAAACCTTGATTAAAAGGGCAAACGAATCTGATCGGAGTGAAATTTTAAAGGTAACCTCATAAGCCATGAGGCTAAATGCCGAACGGTGGAGATAAGAATCGGAATTCTATAAGTACTGTTTTAAGTGACTTTTGTGGACCGCCTCTTTGTGAGACCAATCGGCAATCTAAGAGCAACATTTCTTCAATTGTAGTTGATCCAAGAATTGTTGTAATTTCTATGCTATAACGAAATTTTGATTTTGAGCCTATTCATGTGACTTTTTTACCACGTCAGGGTTTTCCGCTTACAAATCTTGTGTTTATTATTTTATTTGATTCTATCTTGATTGTATTAAAATGGAAAAGTTTATTCATTGTGTTATTAATTTATCAAACTAAGATTTTCCTAACATGACTAGAGAATATAGGGCACATTTTCTTTTTATAACTAAAAATAAATACTTAATTTTTTAGTATCAATTATATGATGTCGAGAATTTTAATAAATCTTAATTAATACAAATTTAAATCAAATCATCCCATTAATTTCTCATAACATAAATTATCTGAATGAATAAGATTTGAACCAAATGTATCCTAATGTCAGGTCAGGTGACCACGTGATATGTTTGCAAAAAAGTTCTAATTATATATATGTATACATAATGGAACGTGACTCCAGCTTGGAGCGTCATCACCGATTGCGTTGGCATGATGTATGAACAGCATCCTAAGATTGTGACGTGGAAAGGAAACTATCATGAATATACTAATACTTTTGATCCCCAAATTTATAAGCACCTAACATTTAAATTGTTGAATTAAATTTACCGCCAATTAATTAATTATTCATGCATCGATTGGCTGGCTATTTTGGACCGAATGAATACATAAAGCAAAATGTATAAATGGACCTTAGCCAATCCTGTACACTGTGCGACGTATGTGGGCTCAGTCCAGAATCTCGTGATCATTTGCTCTTCTCCTGCTTCTACACATGAGCCATCTGGAGCTCTATACTTGCGAAGATTCAAGTATCTCGGTCATCAGGAGGAGACTGGCATTTTGAGTTGAATTTAGTCCAGGCCCAGGCCGGTTAAAAATGCAAACAAAGTAAGTATTATACATCAACTAGGTAGTGTATTGGAAGTGAGTCTTTCCTGAATCCCTTGAACCGGTCAATCTCGTAGATTTGGCCTTCTGCGACCCCCGTACAGAAAAATTCCGTTTTATTAGCACTTAACTTGAGACCTGAAAGACTATAGGAATGATCAATCGATCTATTTGGGGCCTCAAATGATTTAACAGAACAATCACTGAACACCAACGTATCTTCACCGAAGCATAAGTGTGTGACACGCAATCCCTTACACTTGAGGTGATACCCATGGTGACCAGAAATAGCAGCTTCATCGAGTAAATGAGATAAGACATCCGTTGACAGCACAAAAATGCCTCAATCCTCCCTTGCCTTTGAAATATCCTATAAGGGAGCCATTTGCAGAAATTGAGAACCAAGACGGGGTTATGAAACCTCGAATCCATGCAATGAACTGAAGTGGGAAGCCTCAGACCTCGAGAATATTCATTAAGAAAGTCCAATCAACAGAATCGATAGCCTTCCTCAGATCGATTTTAATGGCTGCTCGAGGTGATAATCCTTTCCTTTGATAGTTCTTGACGAGCTCGTGAGCTAAAATAATGT
This sequence comes from Sonneratia alba, assembly GCA_900174645.1. Classification (NCBI taxonomy): domain Eukaryota; kingdom Viridiplantae; phylum Streptophyta; class Magnoliopsida; order Myrtales; family Lythraceae; genus Sonneratia; species Sonneratia alba. Next base: position 976,027 of record FWPY01000001.1, on the reverse strand, counting down.
TGTCTGAGATTTTCCTCCCTTGCACAAACGCAGATCAGTTCCAGCTGACCAAGTGAGGTAGTACTTTAGATAGTCTCCCAGCAAGGATTTTTGCAATGCATTTGTACACCATATTGCAACATAAATTCAAATCCAGTCCTTGAACATTCTAAATGCTAAGGATTATGCATATAATGGGAATCGATTATATATGTATGCACATTTTATTTACTTCAACTTACTCTTTTCCCTAATTGCTTTTTGACTTCACTTACCTCCTTGATATGAGATCAACTGCACTTGCATATAATTATTAGTCATATTACAAGGATCATATTTGCTTTTTCATCCTGGATCATAGTTGTTTGTTTCATTAGTTTACTTGAATCATTTTTGTCGTGACGGTCAGCGATTTTTTATCGATTTATTTTTGTTCAGTGTCCCTTTTACATGTTTTCAATGATTGAGACTTCGAAATGTTTGAAAGCCAACATTCAAAATGGACTTTGTGAATTATATATAGAAAATGGCTTTTTTATAGTGACGTTCTATAATATGGAGGATAGGTTTCAAATTCTCTATGTATATGTTACATAAATTCAAATTCATGAAATCATTTAGTCTCATTAACAATAAACTCAGTGATATTGGACCTTGAAAGTTACATTTTGACATACACACCCGATAAATACCAATGAAGTGTCCCTGAGTCAATATGGACAAAACACAGACGCATTCACCACTGATAACACTTTCACTTATATTATAGTAAATAGCAACAATAACCCACAATCATAAGCGCAACTAGGATTGGCACAATCACACATACGACAACGTTCCTGATCTACTTGTTGGGTCTTGACTAGGCCACAAGTGACAACAGGTAATGTAAATGCATCGAAACTCAATTGCCATCCTATAGCTTAGTAGAATGTCCGCATGATTGATCGTATGTCCAAATACCATTTAGAGATTACAGCATATATATCGTATGGACTAATGATTAAGAATACAAAAGCTGTAGGAATCAACACACTCATACTCATTGTGGTGTGTATATTATATAGAAATGAATACACGATTACAGAGTAAAGTTTTCAGCTATACATAGCAAGTATTGATAATACAATTTATGGTACAAAATTTCTACAACTAGGGAGGTGATTGAGGGATCATATCGATCATGCTAGCTCATTTGCTATTACTCCTCCGCAAACACATGTGGGAGATCAGGGACATTTCATGATGAGAATAGGAGATCCATGAGCATAGAGCCATGAAAATATATACTCTAACAATGAACCGTGGGAACCGTGGGACGAGATAGAGATCCACGAGAAAATTCATGATGGGAAAGCCTCTCACAACAGTGAAAGAAGACAAAAATCAACGAGAAAACTCATTATGAGAGAGCCTCTCACAATGGGAATCATGAGAGACCGAGATAATTGCAAGATAGAACGGTGAAGGAGAGCCACACGTAGCAGCAGCATGTAGTATCCGAAAACATAGAACTCAGTTGAAAAGTTGTAAAAAAAGAAAAAAGGAACAACATAACAGCAAAATGGAGAGGCAATAGAGCACTGTTTCTCGGATCCACAGTCTGAGGGCAAACCAGCTCCCACTGAGAGGAAGTTTTGACAGCAACCTATAACTATCATTTTTTGTGACTATTGTGAACTGCCTGTATGGGTGAAATTTTAAGTAATTCAAAGATCATGTTTCTTAAATTGAAGTTGATTCAAGAGTGTTATCTTAATGAAAAACTGTTATAATCTCTATGGGAAGGTTGACCCTAGCCCTGGTCCCATGATTTTGGGTTTTCCATATTTTTGCTATTTTTTTATATTTTATTTTTATTCAATCATGTCACATTGCATTAAAAGAAAAGATTTTTTATTGGTTGAATTGTTGATTTTATTGAATTCACAATTTCCGCCCAACATTTTCAAAATTATATCTAAAGAATATCGAAATTGGAACACAGATGGATAATCAAACCTTGGATGGAGTTCGAGACCTCGACTAACAGATGAAACGACTACTACTAATGTGACAGCAAGAGAGTATATTTCCAGGCTTTGTCGCCTCCTCTTTGGTCTTTCATTGATGTTGATTTTGTTTTTCATTCATAGCCTCCCATGTCTGGAAGTTAAAATTTTCCGATTATTTTAGATTTGAGTTAAATTGATCAATTAAAAGATAAAAACTTTTTAATATTAAATGTTCTTTCATTAATAAGCTATTAATTAGGAAAGAGATGTTAAATAGCTTGCTTTTTAAAGCTGATGAGTTTAATGGTTAGTGTTGCTCCTCGCGAATGGATAACATGCCGTACACATTACGTAATATCCAAAACATATGGAGAGTGACTCATGATCATGAGAAAATATAATCAAATCAACCCATTTCAGGTTGATATTATAAGAAAGGATCAATGAAATTAATGTATTAACTACTTACTAATAGTCATAACAAATTACTTCAATAACTAACATTTATTTTATAATTGATAATAAATTGCCGTTTTGACATCATGTAATAAAATAAACCACTAGAAAATTCCTTATATCACATCATGCTTGCATTAATGTAATTTAGCTGTTGTTAACAATGATAATTTAATTAGGTTATAAAAATAAAATTTTTAGAATTGAAAAGTTATTTTAAAAATTTTAGGATTTAAATCCAAAAAATCGAATAATTTTACAACTACTAGTACACTTCTATCCTAAATATGGAGATATGACCTTCTTGCCACTGTGATTCATATTTAATCTCTTTCTATTTGCATTAATTAGAAAGCACATTAACTTTAGGATACTTATATAAGAATTATAATACCAAATATGGTTCACAAAGTTATTATGAGGTAACAAATCAATTAAGATACATAACTCATATTTTCAGTTTAATTCACATAAATATTGTATCGTTCGCTTATCAATTAGCAACGATAAATTTTTATGATGATCACATGTTACGCCAAAGTAAGTTATCATGAAATCATTTAATTGAACCCTCGAAGTCAAATTATAATTTATAGGAGTCTATACAGAAAATACATAAGCACATTCAGCATCTACAATATTTCCATAAATTGCACATAAGATAAATGTTCCTTATCTACTGACCAGGACATCGATTGCAACAGGTAAGCGAGATGCATTGAACACACGATCCCCATCTTATATAGGGTGGAGTACTAGAACATACATATGATCGAACTTCTACTTGGATATTATAGCATAGACCGTCTGTATGATAGTCAGCGCGAGGAGGATAGTAGCTGCAATTACTGAAATGACTGCCCATGGACTGTTGAAGTAGTCTCGCTTCAGTGTCACTCTCCACTTGTGCCATGGCTCCTTATAGTACCTAGTCAGTAAGGTGCGTATATCATCAAAATGGCGTTTTCGGGAAAACGTCAAACCTAAGGTGATGTTGTTGATGACACTTGCAGCTCGCGTGTTGTCCCCTAATGTGTTCTTGAGCACCCCGCTCCGGACTAGCAATTCCACATCGCTCGGGTCATCGATGAGCTGGTCCAAGAGAGTGAAGTAGTCGGTGAACAGTCGGTCTTCCTCATAGTGGCACTGCTCAAATGGCAGCAGATTTCTGAATACAGGCTCGGTCGAGTCACCCATGAAAAAGTGAGGGATGTTGAGGATCCCTCGCTGGTGATTGAACTCGACGTCGAGGAGACGGGTGCTATTAGTGTTCTCGGCAAATGTGACCCCGGATTGGTGGAGCTTTGTGATTGTGGGTACAGACAAAAGCAAGTGAGAAGTCTCATCGGCTTTTGGAGATGGATCGGATTCTGGCTTAGAAAATGGTCGGAGGCATCCGGCAGATAGATGACATTTCCGAAGACAATCAAGGAGATGGTCCACCTCATAGGAAAAAACCTTGCTGTAGTCAAACCCACGGTTTCCGATATCAGGCCTCCAGTTAATGAATTCGTAGACAAGGTCCACGAATGTGACCGCCCCAGCTATTGGTGGATGACTTGTGCCTGAGAGGCCAATATGAGTTAGTTTCAGGAACTGCTTGTTGGATAAGAAATGCAATCCACACATGACTCTTGTTGGGAATCGATATGCGGCGGAAACGTGCATTTCAATTTCATTAAATTATATTCCCGACTCCAGTATCCCTTTGATGCAATTTGAAATTTAAATACGAAGAAACAAGTAGAGAATATACATACCTACAAAGACTCCGAATCGGTCCTTGTATTTGAATCCTCAATTCAGCGATGTCCCACAGCGCCTTCACGAATGACTTCAAGAGTCGATCCTCTAACTAGACGCACACGTGTACGCCCTCCACGGTATCCACACAAAGTTTTTCTCGTAAGCATTGGGAACTGTTCCCAACAATCGGTCGCCTTTTTAGTTTCGGAATAAAAGGCTTGTATATAGCACTTAGTAGAACTTATCTTCTTCAATCACTCTCGGATATAGTATTTTGGGTAACACTCTTTTCTTCTCTCTAACGGCAAAAGTCCTTTTTTTTCCCTCGTCAAACTCATACGCATGATGCCCTTCGGTTTTTCTATATATAGAACACGAAAGGGGACTTTTTGTCCCCTTTGGTGGGTGAAACGTTTTCACCTTTTAGAATTATTTTACCAAAGAGAGGTGTCCCTCCTTCACCGAAGAGATGCGCCCCTCTTTCACCGAAGAGACGCGCCCTTTTCACCGAAGAGACGCGCCCCTCTTTCACCGAAGAGACGCGCCCCTCTTTCACCGAAGAGATGTGCCCTTCTTTCACCGAAGAGATGTGCCCCTCCTTCACCGAAGAGATGTGCCCCTCTTTCACCGAAGAGACACGCCCTTCTTACACCGAAGAGATGTGCTTTTTCACTATTGGCATACGTTATGCCATTTTCAATATTATGCCGTTGAGAATAGACCAATCATTGGTCTACATGATATGTACTACTCATGTACATACATATAAACATGTATTTATTGAATCTCATTCGATAATTTAGCATGCATATATAACCGAAAGTATAATAAAATTTCTATAAATTTAATAGCTTTGAGTTAAATTGATCAACTAAAAAATAAAATTTTTTAATATTAAATGTTCTTTCATTAATAAGCGATTAATTACGAAAGAGATGTTAAATAGCTCGCTTTTTAAAGCTTATGAGTTTAATGGTTAGTGTTGCTCCTCGCGAATGGATAAGATGCCGTACACATTACGTAATATCCAAAACATCTCGAGAGTGATTCATGAGAAAATATAATCAAATCAACCCATTTCACGTTGATATTATAAGAAAGGATCAATGAAATTAATGTATTAACTACTAATAATCATGACAAATTACTTCAATAACTAACATTTATTTTATATTTGATAATAAATTGCCGTTTTGACATCATGTAATAAAATAACCACTAGAAAATTCCTTATATCATATCATGCTTGCATTAATGTAATTTAATTGTTCTTAACAATGAGAGTTTAAGTAAATTATAAAAATAAAATTTTTAGAATTGAAAAGTTATTTTAAAAATTTTAGGATTTAAATCCAAAAAATCGAATAATTTTACAACTACTAGTACACTTCTATCCTAAATATGGAGATATGACCTTCTTGCCACTGTGATTCATATTTAATCTCTTTCTATTTGCATTAATTAGAAAGCACATTAACTTTAAGATACTTATATAAGAATTATAGTACCAAATATGGTTCACAAAGTTATTATGAGGTAACAAATTGATTAGGATGCATAAATCAAATTTTCAATTTAATTCACATCAATATTGTACCGTTCGCTTATCAATTAGCAACGATAAATTTTTATGATGATCACATGTTAGGCCAGAGTAAGTTATCATGAAATCATTTAATTGAACCCTCGAAATCAAATTATAACTTATAGGAGTCCATACGGAAAATACATAAGCACATTCAGCATCTACAATATTTTCATACAGTCGCACATAAGATAAAGGCTCCTTATCTACTGACCAGGACATCGATTGCAACGGGTAAGCGAGATGCATTGGACACACGATCCCCATCTTAAATAGGTTGGAGTACTAGAACATACATATGATCGAACTTCTACTTGGATACTATGGCATAGACCGTCTGTACGATAGTCAGTGCAAGGAGGATAGTAGCTGCAATTACCGAAATGCGCGCCCATGGACTGTTGAAGTAGTCTGGCCTCAGTGTCGCTCTCCACTTGTGCCATGGCTCCTTATAGTACTTAGTCAACGCCGTGCGCAGATCATCAAAATGGCGTTCTCGGGAAACCGTCAAACCTAAGGTGATGTTGTTGATGACACTTGCAGCTCGCGTGTTGTCGTTCATCACCCACTTGAGATAAGATTAATAATCTTTCACACTCTTCCTGTCTGCAGGTGCTTGCAATCACCTTGCAAGTTTCTGCTAGATCAATTAACTTCCCCAATGACTACACTGTACCATCACCTCGTCTCTACTTTATGATGGATATCTACCTTTAACCCGCAGCTGCCTTTTGGCCGCCCCAGCCATTGAGCAATATTGCGGCTTTAAGCTTATCTAAATCAAAGCTGCGCTGTTATTTGAAAAGTTGATATCATGGAGGAACGATTATGGAACTGCTGAAACTAACGGCGCAGTCGGTATTATGGAACAATAGAAGAAGAAGACAACGAACGCATCATGGCATGGCAGTGTTTTGTGTAATCAGCGACTGTCTCAGACATGCCAAGAGAATCGAATATCATGTCCAATGGAATCGATAAGATTCATGGAATTCTGCTAACAAGCCCTGCCTCTTAACTGTTAGGTATTATTGCACCCATAGGGTCAGCCTGATGCTTATGAGGTCCTCCGAAGATATACTCAGATATTAGCAAAGAGAATTAGTCCCCTTATCCAAGATTTGAACCATAAGACATCAAGAGTCCAAATAGCCGTAAAAATCAAGATGTTGGTGATTTCAACTTCAAGAGAGAATTCAACCTTAGAATGAATCTTACAATGTGAGATCCAAGTAAACCGTGAGGAGAGGAGCATCTCACAATGAGAATGGCGAGAGAAAATACGAGATCCATGAGCATGGAGTTATGATGAGACAGCCTTTCACGATGAGAATAGTAGACCCACAAGCATATAGAGCCATGAGAATACAAACTCTCACAAGAAACCAGGAGATAAGATAGAGATTTATGAAAATATTTGCGATGGAAAAGTCTCTCACAACAGTGAGGGAAGACAAAAATCATCTGAAAAACTCACAATGAGAGAGTCTCTCACAATAGTAATCGTGAGAGAATATACGAGATAATTGCAGGATAGAACCATGAAAGAGATCACACATTGCAGTAGCATGTGTTAGCTGAAAACACAAAACTCAATTGAAAAGATGTAAAAAAACAAAAAAAGGAACAATAAAACATTAAAATAGAGAGGCAATACAGCAGTTTTTCTTGAGCGATATATTGCTATATATTTATTTTAGTCAATGTTGGCAAAAAAATTGTACGTATAATAAATATGTTAGAAAATTACACCATAAATCATTAGATTTTTTTGAATTTATACTGAAAATTTTTTAAAGTAACTTTTTCATTGGTAAAATTTTCCCTCCATGACTTTCTTAAATTATTAACAATTGCAGTCATTAAATTACATTAATATAGATATGATAACATCGGCAAATTACCGGTGTCGGACTATTTTTGTATTAAAATAATGATGTGCTACACTACATCACTTATTAAGGTGAGAAATTTGCTAATATTATCATATTTATATTTGTGTGATTTAATTGATCGTAATAATAATAATTTAAGTATCATAGGAATAATATTTTAAGTACTGAAAAAATATTTTAAAATTTTAATATTTGAATCTAAATAATTAGATGGTTTTAAAACTATTAGTGTACTTTTTGTCATAAAATGTGGAGATATTGCATTCTTCTTGTCACTTACACGTGTTCTTACTAAATTGATCTTATCGGTCTCTAGGGAACTTTGGTTCGTACCTTCTGATGAAATGTTTTTGACAGAAGCAACAGTAAAATTTCTCAACGTACCTTATGATACGTCTGCACTTTACTTATTATAAGTATGTACCTTTTTTTCACAACCTAAAATATCTCAACTCTACTGCTCCTTCCCAAGCAAGCCTATGTTTAACATCCGTACTGTGATTCATACATAGTCTCTTTCTATTTGAATTAATTAGAAAGCACATTAACTTTTAGGACATTTATATCTATATTGAATAAGAATTACAGTATTTAATATGCTTCGCAAAATTGTCATGGGATAACACCTCAACTAAGATAATTCAAATTTTCAGTGTAATTCTGTAAGTCGTGAAAAAAAAGGGGACTTTAATTCCATAAATCTATTTTTTCTTTTACTACATGTAAACTCCCATTAGCCACCCACCGTGGGCGTGGTCGAGTGGTTCAGCACTCATCATCCCAATGGGAGGACTCGAGTTCGAGTCCCACCTGTGGCGGGGAGCTCTTAACCCCTTAAATGGGCCGACTCGGGGTGATCTAGATTAGTCAGCTGGACAAAGTCCAACTGGAATCCGGCGGTTTATACCCAAAACCCCCATTAGCCACCTGTCCTCTTCCCCCCAACCATCCAATTTAATTCCCCTGTAACCACCAGTCCACCCTTCGTCTTCCTCTTTTTCCCCCAATCTTCTAAACAGTTCCCATTTCGTGCATTAGGGAGAGTTAACAAACAAAGCTAAGGAGAAGAAGGTGAAGCTAAAGGGGAGAGTTTTCAGCTTGTATTTTGTGTATTTAGGTAAGTGTAGCTAAATTTGTTGTGGTCTTTTCAGTTTGAGCTTGAGTATGTTTAGTATTTTCAACCAAGGGGTGTAGGAGGGAGTTGATAGATTTGAGTATAGGGGGTTTTCTTTCGTTATATGGTAATGGGTGGAGATGTGAACATGGAGCTCAATGGACCTCAAGCTACTAAGCTCGTTAGCTATGGAAAAAAGAAAGAAAGAAAAGGAAGGTCAATCACGGGGGTTGTCACGGGGCCGATGCGGGCCACAAAATTTTCCGCACCCCGCTAGGCGTCGACACACCTTTTGTCGACCAGCCACATACACACCGCGCGTTCCATCAAGGCCAAACGATTAGGGAACCAAAGAAGCAACACCGAGTGACACAAGAACACAATTGGGAAAACGTAACTCGTATTCACATCTATTACAAGTACACGAAAAACCCAATCCCAGATTAGAACACTTACACACAACCTCACAAGCCTATGCCTCACAGCCTCCTACTGCTTGCACTCCTACTTGTCTCGTGTCTCCCCTCAAGAACACCGGGTTGCTACCCTGCTCGACTTCCACTCCCTTGGAATCTCGGGCTCGTCGTGCTCCTCGACTGATCTAGTCACTCCTGGTTCTCTCCTCGCCTCTGCTTGGAGTTTTGGTGTCTCTCGCCTCTTCTGGTCCCCTTTTCCTGAATGAGGCCGACCCCTTTATATAGGGGAGCCGAGCAAATCTGATATGGCAACCGATAGGTGAGAATCCCTTGATCCTCTCCATATGATCTCGATCCATCCAATCCTGAGTGTCGATCTGCAATCTCCAAGATTGTTTCCATACTAGATTGCCCTGCCATATCCCGGGAGGATCTTCCCGGATTTCCCTGGATTGACTTGGCGCCAGCTGAGCTTGTCGTCCAGGTTCATCCCCTCTAGGTCCACGTCCCTAACCCCCTCCTAGGATCACGATCGCCTGATTGCACGTCCAGCAGTGCCCGAGCCTGGTCAAGGACTTAGCCGATCCCCACAAGTCGTCAACTCCCTCTCCGCTAAGTGCTGAGCCTCCCTTAGCTTCTGTCGGGCCTGTTGAGGTATGCGCACTCCTAGAGTGCCCTTGCACGGTTGTATCAGGTTCCATGAACCTCCTAGAGCTTGGCACCGTGCCTTGCTCATGGGCATCCTCACTGCCCACCCGTGCATCCACCGACTTGTGCATTGTGGCACTCCCTTGCCACAATCCGATCCTTTGGCATACTGCCAAGTCTTTGGTCGACCATCCTCTTCACAAGTGCCTTCATGCACGCATGTGTGACCATCTCCTGGCTTGCTTGCTTCATGGACTTGCAATTCTCTCAACACCATGCACTTGGCTGCCCGCGCATCTTTGCGTGCAGGCTTATGCGCCACCACTACCTCCAGGCACGGTCTGTGGTGCGCATTCTCCGGGGCTTGAGCTCAGGGGTCTAACAGGGGTCCTCTAATGGGTTCAGTAGAATGGGGCTTACCCTCTCATGAAAAAAGAGACAGAGAGAGAAGAGCTTTGCTTGGTTGGACTTCCCACGCGGAATGCTTTCCTTTCTCTTCTTTGAGGTCTACAAAAATATAGATATACATATATATATATAACTAATTAGGTTATGAACCTTTTTAGCCTTATATATCTGTGGAAGTTAGTCCAAGAGATGGGTTTATGTGAGGTGCAAATCCTTTATATTGGTGATAAGGTTATTTATGTAGTCAAAGTATAAATTATTATATGATATATATTAATTTTACCGTGAATCAAATGATAGATATCAAAGAGATCCGGGATACCCACCCCAAAGATCCCGCATTGTGATTGGTCAATTAAGGGGTTGTGAGTACATTTTTATATTGTGAAATACTATATTATCTATGATTAGTAATTAGTAAATGTCAACTATGAAATAATTATTTGTTATATCTAACTAATTGTCGTTTCTAGTGAGTAAGTATATTTCAAATAAGTGACAAAGATAATAGGAAAATGATAAGTAATAATAATAGTTAGATATGCATACATACATACATGATCTGCATTACTGTTTGTATTTGTATATAACCATGGTGACCACTAAACCGACGAAATAAAAGTGGGCATTACTAATTACCGTAGGTTCTCGGTAGTTTATAAACATGGGACATGAGTAACGCTGGCTCTCTGACCCCAGCGGAATATGTGAGGTGACTCCCTTTTAGGACCCGATTGGAAAAACAAAGATCTAAGAGGAGAGGTAAGAAAAAGAGAGAGACTTGAGAGCGACGGGCGCACTCTTATTGCCGGAGGATGATAGACGGCCCCCACGATTGCGTGTAAAGGTGAAGGGCACTAGAAGGAGAATATTATGAGATTAATTGAGGTGTGGGGTCACGGTACCATTTGGGGAGAGATGAGTATTGATACCGCCATAACTCTGTCATAAAAGTAGTGTGACCCCATGGTTATTGTTTGACATGAATGTTTACATGCATTGCATTATGTAGGTCGTATGGAGCTAGTTAGGCTACTAATAACCATGTATCCTAATTATTTGACTAACTAGTATAATAGATACAATTATGTGAGAACCTATACTTAAACTAATGTTATTTTACTGTGGAAATATGCATTCATTGAGTTGCAACTCATACTCCTCTGCAAATGTTTTTTTTTTCAGATGAGGAAGACACTCAATCGAGCGGAATAGCCAAACTTGCTTCGGGGATCAACTAAGACAAATAGTTAATAGGGTATGTAACGAATATTATACTGTTCTATATATAATGTTATGACCCGAAGCATTTGGCCATAAGTAGGGGCTGAAATGTGTGCGTTATTGTGTGATAGCGAGAAATTTATAGATTGTGGAAAACTATTACCGGATATGTTATTTATAATACTATATAATATATTTGAAATTTTTTATTTCTATGAAAATAATGGGAAATTCTGTCAAAATTCTGGGTTGTAACAAATTCACATCGATGTTGTACTGTTTGCTTAACAATCAGCAACGAAAATTTTTTATGATAATCACATGTTACACCAAATTAAGCTATCTTGAAATCATTAAATTGAACCCTTGAACTCAAATTATAATATACACGATTCGACATGGAAAATACATAAGCACATTCACCATCTACAATATTTTCATACAGTCGCACATAAGATAAATGTTCCTTATCTACTGTCCAGGCCATCGATTGCAACAGGTAACCGAGATGTATTGCACATATGATCCCTGTCTTAAATAGGGTGGAGTACTAGAACATACGTATGATTCAACTTCTACTTGGAGATTATCGCATAGACCGTCTGTACGATAGTTAGCGCGAGCAGGATAGCAGCTGCAATTACCGAAATGACCGCCCATGGACTGTTGAAGTAGTCTTGCCTCAGTGTCGCCCTCCACTTGTGCCATGGCTCCTTATAGTACTTAGTCAGCTTTGCGCGCAGATCATCAAAATGGCGTTCTTGGGAAATTGCCAGACCTAGGGTAATCTGGTTGATGACATTTGCAGCTCGCCTGTGGTCTCCTAATCCGTTCTTGAGCACCCCTCTCCGGACTAGCAAATCCACATCGCTGGGGTCGTTGATGAGCTGGTCCAAGAGAACAAAGTAGTCGGTGAACTGTTGGTCATTCTCACAGTGCCACTGCTCAAACGCTAGCAGATTTCTGAATAGAGGCTCGGTCGGGTCAACCATGAAGAAGTGAGGGATCTTGAGGATCCCCCGCTTGTCATCGAACTCAATGTTGAGGAGATGGGCGCTATTGGTGTTCTCGGTAAATGTGACTCCAGATTGGTGGAGCTCCGTGATTGTGGGTACAGAGAAAAGCAACTGAGAAATCTCATTGGCTTTCCGGGGTCGATCGGATTCTGGCTTAGAAAATAGTCGAAGGCATCCGCTTATCAGGCTACTGAGGAACATAGTTTTGTCCTCCGATGGTGGGGGCTTGGGATTGGTAGATAGGTGACATCTCCGTAGACAGTCGAGAAGATGCACCCCCTCAGAGAAACAAACCCTTCTGGTGTCAGACTCACGAGTCATGTTTTCTGGCAGGCAGTCAATGAATTTGCATACAAGGTCCTTCAATGGAATTGCCTCAGCTTCTGGTGAAGGGCTTCTTGAAGTAGCTATGTTTGAAACACAAATATGAATCAGTTTCAGGAACTACTTGTTGGACTAGAAATATAATCGACACAAGACTCTGACCTTGGGAAGGACAAATTCATTATCGAGAAAGTCATCCTCCCAATTTCAAGTGCTGGAAAAGTTTATTGATTACTGTCGTACTATAGTATTTCTCACAACCAAAGAACTAAATCAACCTAACTTCTTCTTGCATAATTCTTAATTGACTGTCGATATGTAGAACACATGGGGATGCTTATAAAGCTACCTGATTCCATCATTGCCATCTGTACTGACAGGAGCATGTCGTCCAAGCCCAATGAGATGTCGGATTTTGCTTGTTCTTCCACTTTTGAAACATCCTCCAAATTTGATGACGGCCTCTGCTGTTCCGTGTGTTTCTTCTCTGCGGGGTCAACCTCTTCTGACAACAAAATGGCATCTAGGTCCTCCGGTTGTTCATCACTTCTAATTGGAGATTTTGGTCTTGGAGCTGATTGAGCTTCCTTATGTAAGTTGAAGAGATCCTTGAGAATGAACAACGGGATTTGGTTCTCGAGCAACATTAGGTCCACCATCACATCCAGTAACAAGCAAGACCTGTTAAATATGCTGGTGCTTCTGTTATTCTTAGTGCCAATCATGACCAACACCTCGTATACGAATGCAGAGTCAACCATCATGATCCTCACGAACTCATCACTTGTGAGATCGATCTTGTCAGCATAGCACTTTCGAAGACATTCCTCCTTGTCCTTCACAAACTTTGCATAGTTTTCCAGGCTCATATCGATCCTCTCCAGGAAAAGCTTCATGTACCTTTGCTTGTACTCTTCCATGGCTTCCAATCCCTGTGTTTTATGGTGGATTGGGCCGATAGAAACAACCTTTTTTATTTTAAGGGACAACAAACTATTGACCATTAGAAAAAGGCTGCCTGGGATTGATAATCTGGCAATGTCTACACTCAATCAAGAAGATAACGGTCGGAACAGAGATTGAATCCAATGATCAAAATAGCATCTCAAAAACCATCGTTTTGGTTCATTGATTGATCCACACTGGACTTTCTCTAGTGGCATGCAACCAACAATCCTCTTTTTCTTTCCTTTTCTTTCCACCGGGCACTCTACAATCTTCAGTCACCAAAAAAAGAAAGGAGCAAAAGAAAAGTGCAGACGACAAAGGATTTTCTGGTTTTGTAGTGTCGGGAAAATCTACTTCTTGCGTACTCCTTTCTGTCAATTGTTTATGGGATGGTGTATATGTATGTGTGTGCATATGTATATATGCTGCTTTTATTTCTTCATGCATGAAGATATACTCTGAGTTTCTTCTCCTCCTTTAGATGAAAAGAGCACGAAAAACGACTTCCCAGTTTTATCTGTTCCCAGGTCCTTAGAAATACAGCGATAAGTCACAAAAAACTTATGGCAACACGGATTGCCCGTAACAAAATTCAAATGAGTACCACATTCATCATGATTGCAATCTTTGAAAATTTTCTCATTACAATTAGCTTAAAAGAATAACTTAAATTACCTGAGGAGTGTATGCTTCTGGCTTTATAACGCGGAGTCGCTTGGGAACTCTGTAGACGCAGGGATTTCTGGGGGGAGGACCCAACTTGTTCATTTCATCTTCGAGGGAATTTACCATCGCCAGCAATGGAACTTCCGCATTTTCTCTTTCGATATCAATTGATTTCTCCAGCAATGGAACTTCTGACTCCATCTGTTTGTTTTGTAGTATATCCCGTCCCAAAGTGGAAAAACGAAATTGACAAAAAGGAGTTAGTCTGCTAAATGACATCTGCCTTTTGAAGTCTTCGCTAATTAAGCTTTTCCTTAGATTTAATCCATACTTGGGAGTATAAGATCATTCCAAGTTCCAACGGCAACGGGGTTTGTGTTCGAAAAACCACATAAGAGCTGATGCGACCATTTAATCAATTTCACACTTTGATGACCCTTTATAACTACTTCCTCCAGGAGGTACACTTAATGAGAGTATACAGTGGTCGTCCATCAAATTAATACATTACTACATATAAATAATTATATTTTAATAGTTATTTAAATATTTTCTTCAAATTAATAAAATGTTAAAAAAAATTTCAGTCAGCATATTAGAAATTTTGGTATTTGCAAGAAATATATTTCTTTTTTTCATAATTGTTAAAAAAAGATGAGGGGCAAACAAGATAATTCGCCATAATTCAATGGTTGGATTGGATGAGACTTCCGTCAGTAATTCGGACGAAAACGTCTAATATGGCAAATGTTGAGCAAAAATGGAAGTTCATGATCATCTGTGTAAAAAAAAAATGTTCATGATAAATGTGGGAATTTATGTAAAGTTAGTGATGAAATATGCTATTCACCCGATAACTATTCATGAGTGGTCACTGTTGAAAACCAGATAGGTGCGATCATCTGAGTTGTTTGCTTGGAATGAGTGGACAGGCGCTAAGCACCATCTGCATTATGAGCCTTCAGAACTAAACTCCCACCCCACCTGCAGGTTCACGTGAAGGAAAGTGTCGAGCAGCACAGACAGTGAGTTATCCGTGTACTTCATCCTTTGGTGTGTTTATGGAGCAATTACACAGCACATTCTTTGAGTTACGACGGCACATGGATTTCGCCGTGTAATTCTGCTGTTTTATTTATTTGTTGAGACATCGCCAACCGAATCGCATCAAGAAATGAAAGGTGAGGCGCGGTGAGGAAACAAAGAAAGCACCACCAGGCAAGCAGATCACAGGCACACAAGTCACAGCGGAAGACCGCCGGGTCCCAAGTAAAGGAGAAAGATGTTTGGAATGCGAAGTTGAAATTAAGAAATTTAGGGAGTTTGATTATACCTCAAAATCGATTACAGGAGAATCAGGCCTTATATCCTTCGGATGTGGAGGATTTTGCTCCGCCCTCCTTCTCTCTCTGTTGTTTCGCCACACTTTCGATTGACAGATGGTCTATCTATTTATATACAATGTATGGACACTTACTCTGGAAATTCTCCTTTCACCCAATATTTACCCATAATAAATCTGTCTAGGGTTTCGGTTCAATCGCTCAATTTTTTCTTTAATTTTTTAAATAAAAATAAAAATCTATTTTGATGAGGACAGCTCGTCGTCCTGCTCGTGCAGCCCGTCTCGAGGGCTCAGAGTACGGTAAATGGGCAACTTAAAGGGCATGATCCGCATATTAAGATGAGTACTAATTCAGGGTAGCACGTGAGAGAAAAAAAATGCAAAGAATCTTGAGTTTTTTCATTTTTTCATGAAGACTTGAAGAAAGTCTTTTTTTTTTAATTATTCGATGAAAACTATGAAAATAATACCACTTTTTCTCATTTTTATTCAAAATAAATTAGTAGACTATCAAACCATGGTATTGCGAGTGATTCTTCTATCACACAGGTACACATCTTTCATCGATCATTAGAAAGGCAACTTTTTGTGAAATTGATCGTTACAAGAGACGACCAAGAACAAATTAGTTTGTATCCTGGCCCAGATATGAAAAAGGGAATGGACCAAAAAAGGAGGAGTCAGTTTGATAAATGATATTTGCCGTTTGAGAAGTACTCACTAACCTTTTCCTTATGTTTTGTTTCATATCGAGTGATAAAACTATTAGCATATAGGAGGAGTTCCATACAGTCATTCTAAGATCCAGTGGTATTAGCACATGGGAGTATACGTACCCCTCAATGCAAACGTACCCTTGAAGATTGACGAATTATAAGAGAGAGTTTTTAGGTATTACCTCAAAACTGATTACAGGAGAATGGGGCCTTCTTATGCTTCGCTGCAATTAGATTGGTTGGAGCAGATAATGGAACCCTTTTACAGGATGTACGACGAAGCATATGGTGCTCAAAGGGACACGCAGGCGACTGACACAGGCAAGCGACCTCTTATGTTCTAAGTCAGTTCCATCATCAGGGGAAGCCAGTGAAATGATTGACTTGGGTGTCCCTGTACCCACCATCACAGAGCTTGTCACGGGGCCGATGCGGAACACAAACTTTTCGCACCCCGCTAGGCGTCGACACTCCACTTGCCGACCAGCCACACACCGTGCGTACCGTCGAGGCCGAACGATCAGGGAACCAAAGAAGCAACACCGAGTGACACAAGAACACAATTGGGAAAACGCAACTCGTATTCACATATATTACAAGTACACGAAAAACCCAATCCCAGATCAGAACACTTACACGCAACCTCACAAGCCTATGCCTCATAGCCTCCTACTGCTTGCACTCCTACTTGTCTCGTGTCTCCCCTCAAGAACACCGGGTTGCTGCCTTGCTCGACTTCCACTCCCTTGGGATCTCGGGCTCGTCGTGCTCCTCGACTGATCTGGTCGCTCCTGGTTCTCTCCTCGCCTCTGCTTGGAGTTTTGGTGTCTCTCGCCTCTTCTGGTCCCCTCTTCCTGAATGAGGCCGACCCCTTTATATAGGGGAGCCGAGCAAATCTGATATGGCAACCGATAGGTGAGAATCCCTTGATCCTCTCCATCTGATCTCGATCCATCCAATCCTGGCTGTCGATCTGCAATCTCCAAGATTGTTTCCATACTAGATTGCCCTGCCATATCCCAGGAGAATCTTTCCTAGATTGTCTGTTTGACCCGATCCTGATGACGAGGCGCTGACTCATCATCGTCGATCCTATCCACTCTCCTCGCACATGACTGCCCGCGCATCCTCGCGTGCATGGTATGCGCTACCACTACCCTGAGGTACGGCCTGTGGTACGCATTCTCCGGGGCTAGAGCTCAAGGGTCTAACAAACCTCCCCCACCCAAGGGATTCGACGCCCTCGTCGAATGAGACTCTCGGTACCGCCGGATGAGGTCTTCGTACTGCCATAGTGTAACATCCTTCTCCCAAGTTGCCTCTGACTCGGGTAGGTCCTTCCACTTGACCAAGTACTCCGTCCTCCGGTTCATCTTGCTGTAACCCAGTACTCGGTGATCAAGTATGTCTTCCACCTCCTTGTCGAGTTCCTTCCTCACGGTGAGAGGGGCGCGCTTCACCTTGTTGCGCTCCGGATGCTCCTCGTCCCGATGGTAGGGCTTAAGGAAACTGACGTGGAATGTCGGGTGCACCTTCATCCTTTCTGGTAGTGCTAGCCGATAGGCTACTGGCCCGACTCTCTTGATCACTTCAAAGGGTCCGTCGTACCGCTGGAACAAGCCCTTATGCCAGCGCTTGCTCGTGATCTTCTTCCAGATCTGTGGGGTGAGCTTCAACATCAATAAGTCCCCCACCTGAAACTCCAGCGGCCTCCGGTTCCTGTCCGCATACTTCTTCATTCGCCTGGCAGCTTTGGCGAGGCTATCTCTCGCCTCTTCAAGCATCTCCTGCTTGTTGCGTGCGAATCGATATGCGGCCGGGCACGGCCCCTCCTTGCGCTGCAACGCCACCTCCTGCAGCGTTAGCGGTTGGTAGCCCATTGCTAACTCAAATAGACTATGACCTGTTGCAGAGGAGCGGTTCAAGTTGTAGGACAATTGAGCCGAGTCAAGCAAATCTAACCAATTCCGTTGACTTGCTGAGACATAATGCCTCAAGTACTCCTCCAGCAGCGCATTCACTCGTTCTGTCTGGCCGTCCGTCTGTGGATGATTGGCCGTCGAGAACTTCAGTTCGGATCCTAGCAGTCCGAACAAACACGTCCAGAAGTTACCTGTGAACCGAGCGTCTCGGTCACTCACAATCTCCGTTGGTACTCCAAAGAGCTTTACCACGGAGCGATAGAATGCCTTAGCTGCCGCCTCAGCTGTGCAATTCTTGGTCACGGGGGTGAAAATCGCGTACTTGGAGAATTTGTCCACGACCACCATCACCGCCGTATAACCCCGCACTTCTGGAAATCCGAACACAAAGTCCATGGAAACTGATACCCAAGGCTTCTCTGGCACCGCCAAGGGTTGTAGGAGACCGGCCTCTGCTCGTCTCTCCACCTTGTCTTGTTGACAAACGAGACAAGTCTTGACGTATAACTCCACGTCGTCGGCCATCTTTGGCCACACATAGGACCTGGACAACAGGGCTAGTGTCCGCTCACGGCCTGGATGTCCAGCCCAAGGACTGTCGTGACTCTCCTTCATCAGCTAGTAGCGCAATCCCTCTCTGCTAGGGACAAGCAAACGGCCACCTTTGCCATAAAGCAGCCCGTCTTCCAGCCAATACCGCCTCACCATCCCGTCCTTGACTTGCTCCACTAGGAGTTGATAGGTCTTGTCCCCTAGTGTGTAGCGATCTTGACCTCCTGGAGGAAGTCGGAGGTTACTTGAGTCAAAGCCGCCACCTGGTCCGAAGCCTTCCGACTGAGGGCATCCGCCACTAGGTTGTGCCTCCCCGGTCGGTGTTCTCACTCGAAGTCATACTCCGCTAGGAACTCTTGCCACCGCGCTTGTCTTGGTGACAACTTCGGTTGTGACTTGAAGAAGGTATTGGCGATGTTGTCCGTCTTGACCACGAATGTGGTTCCCAGTAGGTATACTCGCCACACCCTCAAGCAATGCATCACAGCCAGCATCTCCTTCTCGTGTGCTGAGTAGCGCTGTTCAGCCGGCTTCAACTTCCAACTCTCGAACGCCACGGGATGTCCGTCTTGCACGAGAACTCCTCCTACAGCACGATCTGAGGCATCTGTATGCACCTCAAACGGCTTCTCAAAGTCCGGGAGCTTGAGCACGGGCTCCGTCACAATGGTGGTCTTCACCTTGGAGAACGCCGCATCACAATCCTCGTCCCATGTCCACTTCTGCTCCTTCCGCAGCAGATCAGTCAAGGGACTCACCTTCTTTGAGTATCCCTTGATAAACTTGCGGTAGTAGTTGGCCAGCCCCAAGAAACTCCGCAACTCGGACACCGACTTTGGTGGAGGCCAATCCTGGATCGCCTGCACCTTCTTGGGGTCCATCCGCACCTGCCCTTGGCCGATCACATGGCCAAGGAATCGGATCTCCTGCATGCCAAACTCGCACTTCTCCCTCTTCACATATAGGGAGTGTTGCCTAAGCCGCTCAAAAACAGCCTGCAAGTGCTACACATGTTGTGCCAAGTCCCTACTATACACGACAATGTCATCTAAATAGACGACCACAAACTGATCCAGCATGTCGTGAAACACATTATTCATCAAGTTGCAGAATGTGGCAGGAGCATTGGTTAAACCGAATGGCATGACTAGGAATTCAAAGGATCCATAACGAGTTACCATTGTGGTCTTGGACTCGTCTCCTTTGGCGATGCGAACTTGCCAATATCCTGAACGCAAGTCCAGCTTGAAGAAGACCCTCGCCTCACCTAGGCGATCAAACAGGTCTGCAATCAAGGGCACCAGGTACTTGTTCTTTACCGTGACCTTGTTTAATCCACGGTAGTCGGCACACAATCGGAGAGAGCCATCCTGCTTCTCCTGGAATAACACCGGGGCTCCATAAGGGGCCTTGGAGGGCTGGATCTTTCCACCATCCAGCAACTCGGTCAGCTGGCTCCGCAGCTCTACCAGCTCCTTCGGGGACATCCAGTATGGGGCTTTGGCTGGGGGAACGGTGCCCGGCAGTAGTTCTATCTTGTGATCTACTGCCCGGCGCGGCGGTAGTCCTCCTGGCAACTCCTCCGGCATCACGTCCTGGAATTGCCCGAGCACTTCCACAACCTCGTGTGGAATCTCCTGGTCCGCCTTCGTCTCCTGCACGTCCACTTCCCTAATAGCCGCAAGGTAAGTGGGATACCCCTTCTTCATTCCTCGTGCCAATTGCATTGCAGATACCTTCTCCATGGGTACCTCCTCGGAGCGTGCAAGGCCTCGGTATCCTTGCACAAAACAGGGTCGTTGCGGATCTCCAATGACAATGCCTCCCACATGAGGCATGATGGTGATTGATGCATCTATGAAGAAGCTATTCCCAAGGATGAGGTCGTAGTCATTCAAAGGAACCACCATCAGGTTGATCGTACCCTCCCAAGCATCTATCTTGATGGGCACATCTCTTGCCAACCCGCCCATTGGTTGGCTCTTGGAGTTCACTGCCTTCAATCGGTTGTGAGAGCGCTCCACTCGCAACTCCAAGGTTCGTATCATCCGATCTGATACGAATGTGTTGGTGGCGCCAGTATCCACCAAGGCTGACATCCGCCTACCATTCAAGGTTACATCCACGAACAATAGACTGTGGCGTACCTTAGGGCGCTCACTCCGCATAGCGCCGAGGGCCTGCAGTGGGGCAACACGCTGCACTTGGTCCTCGTCGGAGTCATCCGACCGTAGGGCAGTAACCTTCCCCTCCCGCTTTGGGCACTCCTTTGCCCTATGGGGTCCGTTACATATGAAGCAGCCCGGGTGCGTCCGAGGATCCTTCCTTCCGTTGGCTCCCTCGATCACCTTCGCCTTCCTTTGTCTGTTCGGGTCAGCTGCTTCTCCTTGCCCTTCCCTGACTTCCCTGCCAGGTAGGACTTGGACTTCTTGTCCTTGTCCGTGTGCTGGGCCTTCTTGCTCCCCTCCTCGGCACGAGCAATCCGTAAGTCCAGCAGTGCGTCTGCCGCAGCTAAGGCAGAAGGGAGGTCTCTTACCCCTTGCCTCCTTAGCTCGAGTTGAGCCCAAGGTTGCAATCCCTTCAGGAACGTGTACAGCTTGTCCGTCTCTGACATATCCGTCACGTTTAGCATCAGTGCGCTAAACTCCTTCACGTAGTCTCGCACTGGTCCGTTGTGCCTCAGCTTGGCCATCGCATCCCGAGCAAGCCATGCTGTGTTGCTCGGCAGGAACTGCTCCTTCAGCTCCTTCTTCAGTGCCTCTCAGGTCTCAATCCGGGGTCTGCCTGCACTGATATCATCTTGGACTCGGGTCCTCCACCATAGCTTCGCATCCTTGGCAAGGTACATGGTGGTAATCGTCACCTTCTCGGCGTCGGGGATCTTCGCAGCAGCGAAGTAGTTCTCCATATCCCATATGAAGTTCTCTAGATCCTTGGAACTCCTTGTTCCTTCAAACGCCTTTGGCTCCGGGACCTTCATCTTCCCACGAGGCTCATTCGATAGCCCCGCCTGGGACACGAGTTGTCGCTTGATCAGGACCACATCATCCTTCAGGGTCGCCACATCAAGCCTGATCTCCTTTAGCAGATCAGTCACGGTCCCTCCAAGATCGTCGCCTTCGCCAACGTTGTCCTCCAAAGCAGCAACGCGGGGTTCCAGCGTAGCGGTCGGGTCTGCTCATCCAGTGAGCTCTGCAATACGGCCTTCCAGCGCCGCCAATCGCTCCCGCAACGCTTCCATCGCCCTGGTCCACACGGTTGCTGATTGTAGGGTACGCTTGGTCTTTGACAAAGGGGCTCCTCCACCCGAACGCAGCACCACTCACACGGGTACCCCGACTGGTCACGGGCAGAACCTCGGCTCTGATACCACTGTCACGGGGCCGATGCGGAACACAAACTTTTCGCACCCCGCTAGGCGTCGACACTCCACTTGCCGACCAGCCACACACCGTGCGTACCGTCGAGGCCGAACGATCAGGGAACCAAAGAAGCAACACCGAGTGACACAAGAACACAATTGGGAAAACGCAACTCGTATTCACATATATTACAAGTACACGAAAAACCCAATCCCAGATCAGAACACTTACACGCAACCTCACAAGCCTATGCCTCATAGCCTCCTACTGCTTGCACTCCTACTTGTCTCGTGTCTCCCCTCAAGAACACCGGGTTGCTGCCTTGCTCGACTTCCACTCCCTTGGGATCTCGGGCTCGTCGTGCTCCTCGACTGATCTGGTCGCTCCTGGTTCTCTCCTCGCCTCTGCTTGGAGTTTTGGTGTCTCTCGCCTCTTCTGGTCCCCTCTTCCTGAATGAGGCCGACCCCTTTATATAGGGGAGCCGAGCAAATCTGATATGGCAACCGATAGGTGAGAATCCCTTGATCCTCTCCATCTGATCTCGATCCATCCAATCCTGGCTGTCGATCTGCAATCTCCAAGATTGTTTCCATACTAGATTGCCCTGCCATATCCCAGGAGAATCTTTCCTAGATTGTCTGTTTGACCCGATCCTGATGACGAGGTGCTGACTCATCATCGTCGATCCTATCCACTCTCCTCGCACATGACTGCCCGCGCATCCTCGCGTGCATGGTATGCGCTACCACTACCCCGAGGTATGGCCTGTGGTACGCATTCTCCGGGGCTAGAGCTCAAGGGTCTAACAGAGCTCCACAATAAATACGGAGTTAGAGATTTCTCGTTCATATATATCCTTCCATCAAAAGAGATTCCAAATGTATTCTTACAAACCCTTGATGTTATTAATCAAATGGGGAATGAAGTTATCTTCATGGACAAATCTACTGGTCCAACTGAGGTGGCGACCATCATCTGAAGAAGATCAAAGGCGTACATATTAGCCCGGAAACACAAGGAGAATTCCTCCGTTCACTGGCAAACAGGGAGTGCAGACGTACATAGGTCGCCAAGAGGGCCAATTGCCCCATAAAGGTACAATTCACTCAAGTAACTATTATAATTATAACTAATTATCTAATGGTTGAAGAAGCTTTTTTAACGAACTAGTTCCACCTCATCGAGTATTCTAAGGAAACATCAATCCCACAGCATCAAAATTATTATTCACTCAAGTAATTATTATAATTATAACTAACTATATTAATTAATTTTATAGAGGTCTTTCTTTCTTTCTTTCATATCACTTATCTAACCTTTTTTGTCACGTGCCTAACAGTTACCCGATATTTTGAACAATAATTGATTTGTGGGGCATGTTGTCAATGGAGGAGCAACACCGACCACAAAAACTCATCTACGAAGAAATAAAAATACGACGTGATTTAGTTTCTCTTTTAATTAATAAATAAAATTCATTATTATAATAATTTTAGTATCTCTAAATGGTATACCCACATACGATCAATCCTGCGTCCATCCTACTCAGCTATAGGAAGGCGATTGAGTATCCGATGCATTTAGATTACCCGTTGTTGTCACTCATGTCCTAGTCAAGACCCCACATGTAGATAAGGAACGTTGTCGTGTGTGTGATTCCACCAATCCTAGATGCGCTTATGATTGTGGGTTGTTGTTGCTCTTTACTAAAATATAAGCGAAAGTATTATCGGTGGGTGAAGGTGAATGCGTCTGTGTTTTGTCCATATTGACTCAGAACAGTGGACATATCATTAGTATTTTGCCGGGGTGTATGTTAAAATGTAACTTTCAATATGTCCAATATCACGAGTTTATTGTTAATGAGACGAAATGATTTCTTGAATTTGAATTTATGTAACATACATTATAAAGGAAGTTTTTTTCTAGCTGAGGATAAGAAGCTTAAAATAAACCATCAATGTGAAACACATGGATATATATAAATTGAGAATTTGAGTTTTACATCTCAACTGAGGTGTCCTCTCTCATAGTGAGTTTATGAGGCACATTTATGCCATAGTTCTCATTCAATATAGAATACGTAAACGTCCTATGGTTATTGTGCTTTCTAGTGAATGTAAATGAAACAACTAGAAGAGATTATTTAACTGTGGATGATCGCAGAAAGGATGGGAGAGATGTGCTTGCAGGAGAAGTAGAAGTCCACTTGAGAAATTTTATATGTATATTTAACATTACAAATTTTACAAATACTATTTTTCTCATCCTTATTGTCGTAAAAACCAAAAAAAGAAAACCCCTATGTGATGTTCTGGTCATAGATGTTTGTGTATGAGACATAATTTTTTGAATATTATCACAAATGTTAATATTAATGTTAGATATTGAACAAAAAGATGATTAGAGAAAGAGGGATGCAAACTATAATTTAATAGTAGAAACTTTAATCGTCTTCTTAATTGTCCATCACTTATTACGGAATCTACAAAATGACTCGTTAATTAATTACCAATATCGTTAATGCTTGGATGCTGATTATATCCTTGTAAAATTAACACAATTGCAATAGAGATTGTTGGAGAAATTTGAGAATGAATTAGAGAATTTGAGAGATTTTGGGTGGATTAGAATTGTGAGAATAGTGATGTATTTACATAAATTGAGTGTTGGGGGTGAAAATGAGACAAAGGAAAATTGTAGGGTAAAAGGACATTTTGAAAATTGTAGGGTAAAAGAACATTTTGCAACTCTAGCATGGCCGTTGATTGCAGGTCAAAATTTGGACCTGTAATCAACGGTCAAATTTTCACCACGAGCTGGCGGAGAGCGGACCATCGAGTTAAGGATTTTTTTGCGGATCAGACTGGTTTGGTCCAGTTCCACAATAGTTCAAGACCAATTTCTAAATAATTTTAAGTCAATTTATATCTATTTATTAAACTTAACTCATAATAATCCCTAGTTTTATAAGACCAACTAGATTGGTTGGAGCAGATAGTGGAACCCTTTTACAGGATGTACGACGAAGCATATGGTGCTCAAAGGGACAAGCAGGGGACTGACACTGGCAGCGACCTCTTAGCCCAGGGGAATCCTACCCTGCAACGAGGGAAGCCCGGAGCAAGCAAAGCTCTATTAGAAAAATCGGTACCTTTAACATCTCTATCCATATATATAAATTAATAGACCATCTGTCAATCAAAAGTGCGGCGAAATAAAGGAAAGAGAAGGAGAGCAAAGCAAAATCCTTCACATCCGAAGGATATAAGCTCTGGTTCTCCTGTTATCGATTTTGAGGTATAATCAAACTCCCCAAATTTATATATTTCATCTTTTCAAAGTATAATTTATAGTTTAATAATAATAATACCACATTCACATAAAACTCTCATTTCTTTTTTTTTAACAATTATGGAAAAAAATTGTGTAGATTATTTTTTTAATGCCAATACCAAAATTTCTAATTTGCTGACTATAAAAATCTCAAAATCATAAGGTAAACTAGCGAGTCCGTTTTTCCTACCAGGGTCAACTGATCCTACAAACAGATGGAAGCAGAAGTTCCATTGCCGGAGGTTTCAATAGATATTGAGAAGGAAAATGCAGAAGTTCCACTGAAGACGATGGTTACTTCCCTGAGAGAAAGATTGAACAAGCTGTCTCCTCTCACCCCCAATCACTGCATCTACCGAGTTCCCAAGCAGCTCCACGTTAAAAACCCAGCTGCATACACTCCTCAGGTGATCAAATTATTCTATTTTTATCCTTGTTATTATAAAAAAAATTCAAATAATATTTACTTTCGGATCATTATTATTGAAATTACAGTAGGCCTTTAGTGTTTCATTGAGCTTTCTACGATTCATCATTATAATTTCTAGGTCACTAGAGAAAAAACAGACAAAATTGAAAGTTGACTGTCACATACTTTTCAACTTGGAGCATATAATCAAAGCATGAAGAAGTATAACCTATACAATCCCCATAAACGGTTGATATAAAGGAGTACCCATGGAACGTTTTGTCTTGTAACAGATTTTCCAAATGATGCAAATATAGAAACAATTTGTCATTTGCACCATTTTTTGTGAGTAAAATTGTATAGCGTGTGAGTGGAACAAGTCCAATGCAAATGAATTGGTGAACCAAAATGATGGATCGAGCCGGCTCATTTGGGATGTTGTTTTGATTGGTGGATTGATTCTCTGGGCCAACCGTTATCCTTTTGCTTCAGTCTAAACATCATTAGATGACGAACAGTGGCCCTTTCTTATGGTTCATAGTTTGTTGTCCCTTAGGACACCAGATAGTTGCAATCGGCCCAATTCACCATAAAAGAGAAGGTTTAGAAGCCATGGAAGAGTACAAGAAGAGGTACATGCAGCTTTTCCCGGAGAGGGTCAAAATTAGCTTAGAAGACTATGCTGATTTTGTGAAGGAGAGGGAGGGAAGACTCCGTGAGTGTTATGCGGACACTATCAATTACATGAGCAATGAGTTTGTTAAGATAATGATGATCGACTCTGCTTTTGTATATGAGGTGATGGTCAGGAATCGCTATGGCGCTGATGATAGCTGCAGGATCTTTAGCAGGCCTTACTTGGATATCAATGTGATGGGGGACTTGATGTTGCTGGAGAACCAAATCCCACTGTTCATTCTCGAGGATCTCTTCAACTTAGATAAACAAGCTGCATCTTCTCGACAACCAGCGTCTTCAATTAGAAGTGATGATCTGAATGACCCAGAGGATACTAAATCAGGTAGCTTTTATAAGTATCCCTTTGTGTTGGACATATCAACTATTAATTAATAACTATGCAAGAAAAGATCGATAGATTTTATATTTTGATTGCGACATATATAATAGTAAGGCATTTTCTCAGCCCATTTTGAAATTGGGAGGATAATTACCTTGGTGGCCTATTGTCTTTTCCGGTCTAGTTTTGTGTCGACTGCGTTTCATAGTCCGACAAGCTATTCCTGAAACTTTTTCATATTTTCCCCTCAGCCAGAGACATTTCTACCAGCCCTCTGCTAGATGCAGGATCGAACTTGTTCATGGAGCTTGTCTGCAAGTTCGTCAACTTGAGGCCTGACATCGGAAATATTAAGTTTGTCTTCAGCAACGAGGTTTGTTCCCCCAAGGTGGTGCATCTCCTCGACTGTCTCTGGAGATGTCACCTATGGACTCTTCTTGTATCCCCTCCAAGCTCTAGGTACATATCAGTTGCTGACGAGTTAGAATTTCTGCCATCGGAACCTGAATCAAGGAATATCTTTTGCCAGCTGCCTGAAAAAGTAGAATATCTCATCCTCGGTTGCCTTAGGAGATGCCGAGGACCATGTTCTAAGTTAGTTCCACCCCGGGAACACGATGAAGTGTTTAGCTTTGGTGTATCTGCACCCACTGCCACAGAGCTCCACCAATCTGGAGTTAGATTTACCCAGAACATAGAGAGTACCCATCTCCTCGACATAAAGTTCGATTGCCAGAAAGGGATCCTTAAAATCCCTCACTTCTTTCTGGGCGACTCAACCGAGTCCATATTCAGAAATCTATTGGCATTCGAGCAGTGCCACTACATTGACAACACAAAGTTCAATGACTACTTCTGCTTCCTAGACCAGCTGATCAGTGAACCAAGCGATGTAGATTTGCTAGTCCAAAGCAAGGTCCTTGAGAACAAACTAGGGGACAACATGCGAGCGGCAATTATCTTCAACAACATGGCCCAGGGTTTGAGCGTGGCCCGTGTACCCTATTTTTGGGGTCTATGCACGGAGCTTACTGGGTACTACAAGGTGCCATGGCACAAGTGGAAAGCCACACTGAGGCAAGACTACTTCAACAATCCATGGGCCGGCATTTCCGTCATTGCAGCTGTCATCCTCCTCATGCTCACTGTCGTACAGACGGTGTTTGCTGTAATCTCATAATAGTAGCTGGACATATGATCAATCATGTGTACATCCAAGTCAGCCTCAGATGGCAATTGAATAGCCGATGTATTTACCTACCTGTTGTCACCGATGTCCTAGTGAAGATCCAACAATTAGATAAGGAACATTTATCGTATGTATGTGTGACGGTATCAGTCCAAGTGTGCTTGTGATTGTGGGTTATTGCTGCTCTTACTATCCTAAGTGACATACTATAATATAAGTGAAAATGTTATCCATAGAGAATATGTTTGTGTTTGCCCATATTGACTCACAACAGTATAGACATTGTATTTACCAAGGCGTAAGTTAAAATTAAATCTCAAAGTTCAGTTTCATGAGTTTACTTGTTAACCGGACTGAATGATGTCATGAATTTGCTTTTTTTTTCTAACACATGATTATTATGAAACTTTTCTCCGAGCGAGTGTCAAGTTTAAAATACCACATCGACATATATTGCAGGTTTGAGTTTTACATCTCAAATGTCAATTGAGATGTCCTCTCATAATAATTTGTGAAGCATATTTTACGTTATAGTTCTTATTCAATATTGCATACGCAAACGTTCCAAGAGTCATAGTGATTTCTATGAATGCAAGCGGAGCAAGTGGAAGAGACCATTTATGAATCACGGTAAGAATGGGAAAGACATGATTGGTTGAGAAATTCCACAATAAGAATTGTGGATCATTTCAGCAACAGCATGTTTGGTGTCTGTTGACCCAAATGACAAAGTTTACAGAAAGCAGCCTGAAAAAAGAGACCATGTAAAGGGAAAATGGCACCGTCAGGACCATGTTCATCGTACATTTGCAATATTGAATAAGAATTATAGTATGAAATACAAAGTTATTATCAAAAAACATATCGATTAAAATATATAATCAAGTAAGATATATCTTAATCACAATATTTCCATACAGTTGCACATAAGATAAATGTTGCTTATCTACTGACCTGGACGTCGATTGCAACAGGTAAGCGAGATGGATTGGACATACAATCCCCATCTTAACTAGGGTGGTGTACGAGAACATACTTACGATTATTGAACTCCTACTTGGAGATTATAGCATAGACCGTTTGTACAATGGTCAGCGCGAGGAGGATAGTAGCTGCAATTACCGAAATGACCGCCCATGGACTGTTGATGTGGTCTTTCCTCAGTGTCGCTCTCCACTTGTGCCATGGCTCCTTGTAGTACTTAGTCAGCTTCGTGTGCAGATCATCAAAATGGGATTTTCGGGAAATCATCAGACCTAAGGTGATGTCGTTGATGACACTTGCAACTCGCTTGTGGTTCCCTAATCCGTTCTCAAGCACCCCACTCCGGACTAGCAAATCCACGTCGCAGTGGACGTTGATGAGTAAGTCCAAGAGAGTGATGTAGTCGGTGAACTGTTGGTCATTGCTATAGTGGCACTGCTCAAACGCTAGCAGATTTCTGCATACAGGCTCCATCGAGTCACCCATGAAGAAGTGAGGGATCTTGCTGGTAATCGAACTTGATGTCGAGGAGATGGGTGGTATCAGTGTTCTTGGCAAATGTGACTCCAGATTGGTGGAGCTCCTTGATTGTGGGTACAGAGAAAACCGAGTAAGAAGTCTCATCAGCTTTTGGTGATGGGTTGGATTCTGGCATACAAAATGATAGGCATCCACTGGTTTTGGCCTCCGATGGTGGGGGCTTAGGATTGGTAGATAGGTGACATCTCCGTAGACAGTCGAGAAGATGCACCGCCTCAGAGAAACAAACCCTTCTGGTGTCAGACCCATGAGTCATGCTTTCTGGCAGCCGGTCAATGAATTTGCATACAAGGTCATTGAATCGAGCTGCCTCAGCTTCTGGTGAAGGGCTTCTTGAAGTAGCTATGTTTGAAACACAAATACGAATCAGTTTCAGGAACCACTTGTTGGACTAGAAATATAATCGACACAAGACTATGACCTTGGGAAGGACAAATACATTATCGAGACAGTAGTCATCCTCCCAATTTCAACATGTGCTGGAAAAGCTTATTGATCACTGTCGTACTATAGTATTTCTCACAACCAAAGAACTAAATCAACCTAACTTCTTCTTGCATAATTCTTAATTGACTGTCGACATGTATACCACATGGGGATGCTTATGAAGCTACCTGGTTTCATCATTGCCATGGCCAACGATGGCATGCGCATGTTGGCACGACTGTTCAAGTAGGATGAGATGTCAGATTTTCCTTGTTCTTCCACTTTTGAAGCATCCTCCAAGTTTGATGACGACCTGTGTCGTTCCGTTTGCATCTTCTTTATGGGTTCAACCTTGTCTGACGAATCCGCCCTAGCTTTTGGTGGACGACGGCCTCTAAACATACTTCTGCCTCCAAAAATCGCGAAGCCTATGGGACAAATACGAGTCAATTTCAGGAACTGCTTGTTGGACTAGAAATGCAATCCACACAGGACTCTGACCTTGGGAAGGACAAATACATTATGGAGACAGCCATCCTCCCAATTTCAACATGTGCAAGAAAAGTTTATTAATTAATGTCGTACTATAGTAAGTATCAACAACCAATGAACCAAACATCTTGCATAATTCTTAATTGACAGTCGATATGTATGTAGAACACATGGGGATGCTTATAAAGCTACCTGGTTCTAGAGAGACACTCACATTGTAATTTGGTCAATATAATATAAATACTTTTATCTCTTTGACCAAATATGAAGACAATAGTTGGCCTCACAAACATACGTGCATGTGCATTCTGGTAAAGGGTCATTTTCGTCCTTAATATTCGTTGCAAATCATCCATTTCTTCGATCTGATTTTATTGTTAGTTTAGTCGTGACGGTTTTGTTCCATCTGTCATATTAGTCTTTCGGTCAAATGAGTGTGAAGGCGAATCTTATCACCACACCACCTTCAACTTCGTCCGCATTCTGGATCCGCCACCTCGTAGTCTTAGATTCTAGAAGTGTTGAATCTTTTGCATAAGATACGACTAAAATTAATTTTGCCAGCTGCATGGAAGAGATCTTTATCAATAGTTGTTAGATGAGGACGTGACATGCTTGCAAGTTGCAAGAGAGCTGGCTTTTATAATAAATTTTTTATACATATTTCATGCTAGCACGGGTTGCACTTTCCTTCCATTGTCAGATCAAATCGCGTGAACATGATTATGTATCAACGCGATGTATGTACGGCCCCCCGAAGAGCGTCATCCTCGATTTTAGCAACAGGATGGTGAAGCTGCAGCTGAAGCTGACCAAAACATATGCTCACTTAGCGGAAAATATCAAGTTGGTCTATGTTAACAAGCTGTGAGTTTGATTCACGACCAAATGACATATCATTATTAACCTAATTCCTATAACGACCTAACAGTTCCTTCATAGGGCACCTCTCATCACCATACCTGGAAAAATCTTCTTTTAATTAGTAACATGGTAAGCAACTCTTCATTGAGAGAACAGAAAATAATTCTAGGAAGTGAACCGCACGAACAATTTTGAATCGAGAAAATTACCGTGGGAGCCTTAAAGTTTTGACCCTCTCTAATATTGAGTCCTAAAACCTTGATTTTGTTCTAAATTTTTTATTTCACAATTTGTTCATTTAAAACTTTTGATCCATAATTCAAATAGGTTGAACTGTTAAATAGAGCATGGCGACGTTAATTTTTACTAGTGTAACGGTTCTCATTGGACATGGTCATGGCACGTCACATATATTTTTTTATTACAATAGTGGCACATCATATTAAATTATCATGTCAGCATATATTAGTATTTACTTAAGTTACGGAGTAAAAGTGTGAGGATTGAACTAATCAGAGTTCAAGCTTCAAGAATATCCAGCCAATCAGAGAGTCTGAATCAGGTTTTGCACTTGCAAGTGCCGACGCGTGCCTGCCACTCGGATGAGATAGTTGTCTCTTACCAACTACCCGAACTTATGTGGTCAATTTATCCATGGTAATTAATGCGCTATTCATTGGCCATGACCATTTTTTTTTCCCTTGTCCATGACATCCCTATTAAAGTTTCCAATCTCAGCCCTTTTTCGGCTGAGCTACAGTGTTTATTTTTGCCCCTTCTTTTTGTTGAGCTCGTGACATGTTGTTGTCTCCTTCCGTGGGCAACACAAAAGGCAAAATGTGAAATGGGATCCATCGAATGCCCTTCTCTTTCTATGTTAATGTACAAAACAAAGAATTTTACTGTCAAGCTCTCTAATCCGCGAGGTTGTCTGATAACGGCTCTCAGGCAACCACTCTTGGGAATGATACAAATGGTTGCCTGAACCTGGCGGATTAGAGAGGAGGTGGCCCGATGGGTTTCTGTACGTTGGTGCACGCCGATCTCGATGAGGGATTCCATCTTGGCCCACACTAGATAGACCGTAACACTCATCCTCGTCTCAATCAAGACCTCTCAAAGAGATCCCGGTTCTATTCTCGCACGAGGGATCCCGAATGCCCATTTGTTTTCACTTCTCACCTCCTTTTGACTTATTCGAGAATGCGTAAGCTCCCACCCTCTAAGATAAAAGAAACACGCGCATAGCATGCCAAGGGAGTGACAGAGTGATTCCACTTGAGATTTACTCGAAAATTGATTTGATGCACAGGCTCTACCATCTGTTTTGAGTGGGTGAATTCAGTATAAACAGGACATAGAGCAGGCAGAGACTCCCGTAATTAAGACGACAAAGCATCAGGAGCAGAGCGTTCTTCTACAGCGTGGAGGAAAGATATGAGCTCATTCACGCAAAGTTTAGCTATCCTGTGTTCATGTTATGCAATTTTGGGAGTTCTAGGGGGATGTGGGGACAGCCACTTCATATGATCCACCATACTTACGTGCGTAGACTGCCATCTCCCATTGCAAAAACTGTTTCAGGAAAAAAAAAAACTCTTCTTTTTTTCTTGAAGTCATCTCGGACTATAAATGAAAAATGAAAATTAAGATGGCAAATCCTAAAGGAGACTTCTCCATACCGATCTTTCTGCAAGACAGCATCATGATGCATCCATTTATCTCCATCCCAAAGCGTCCATCAAAAGAAATTTCAGAACTTTTCAGATGCAAGTCAGTATACTGTCATTGTCACAAACAAGTTCAAAGCAACTTCTCTGGACTAACTTCCTGCTTATTTTCTATTGCTTCATAATGGGGCTTCTTCGTAGTAGTCAGCGAGGGGTTGTGGTAGAATGGGGCTTCCTGTGGTAGGAGATACCAGGTGAGATGCATCAGTGGGCTAAAGAAACCGTGCAAGGATGGGTTCATAGCTGTGGGGGTTGTCACCCAAGTACCAGAATCACAACAGTGATGAGACAATCTTTCACGATGAGAATAGGAGATCTACAAGCATGGAGCCATGAGAATACAAACTCTCACAATGAACCGTGGGACAACATAGAGATCCATGAGGAGATTCACGATGGGAAAACCTCTCACAACTGCAAGGAAAGACAAAAATCAACGAGAAAACCCATGATGAGAGAGCCTTTTACAATAGGAATTGAGAGAACGAGATAATTGTGGGATAGAACCGTGAAGGAGAGCCACACATTGCAGCAGCATGTGGCATCCGAAAACACAGAAATCAATTGAAAAGTTGTAAGATAATGGAACAACAGAGCAGCAAAATGGAAAATTGCTGTATACCTATTTTAGTCATTGCTGGCAAAATGCAATAAATATGTTAGAAAATGACACCAATGTCATTAACTGCCCATAACTAATAGAAAATAAAGTTTAAAAAACTGAAAAAAGTTATGTTACAAATTTTAAAATATAAATTTAAAAAATCGGTTAAGTTTGGAATTATTAGTACATTTTTCTCGTTAATATGAAAATATAACATTATTATCATTGGAACCTGTTCCCACTAAATTGTTTTAACATTCGCCGTGATTTATATATAATCTCTTTTGATTTGCATTAATTGGAAAGAGCATTAACTTTAGAATTATTGTATGAAATATGATTTAGAAAGTTATTATGAGATAACGCTTCGATTAAGATACATAACTCAAATTTTTGGTGTAATTCACATCGATGTTGTATTGCTTGCTTAGCAATTAGCAACAATAAATTTTTATGGTGACCACATGTTATGCCAAATTAAGCTGTCACGAAATCATTTTATTGAACCCTTGAACTCAAATTATAATATATAGGAGTCCATATAGAAAATACATAAGCACATTCACCATCTACACTATTTCCATACAGTCACACATAAGATAAGTGTTCCTTATCTACTGACCAGGACATCAATTGCAACAGGGAAGCGAGATGCATCGGACATACCATCCCCATCTTAATGGGGTGGATTACGGGAACGTACATATGATTGAACTTCTACTTGGAGATTATAGCATAGACCGTCTGCACGATAGTCAGCGCGAGGAGGATAACAGCTGCAATTATCGAAATGACCGCCCAAGGACTGTAGCAGTGCTTTTGCTTCAGTGTTGCTCTCCACTTGTGCCATGGCTCCTTGTAGTACTTAGTCAGCGCCGTGCGAAGATTATCAAAATGGCGCTCTCGGGAAACTGTCAGACCTAGGGTTATGTCGTTGATGACACTTGTAGCTCGCGTGTGGTCCCCTAATGTGTTCTCGAGCACCCCGCTCTGGACTAGCAAATCCACGTCGCTCGGGTCGTTGATGAGTTGGTCCAAGAGAGTGAAGTAGTCAGTGAACCGTCGATCATCCTCGTAGTGGCACTGCTCAAACGCTAGCAGATTTCTGAATACAGGCTCGGTCGAGTCACCCATGAAGAAGTGAGTGATCTGGAGGATCCCTTGCCGGCGATCAAACTTTATGTCGAGGAGACGGTTGCTACCGGTGTTCAAGGCAAATGTGACTCCAGATTGGTGGAGCTTCGTGATTGTGGGCACAGAGAAAAGCAAGTGAGAAGTCTCTGGCTTAGAAGATCGTCGGAGGCATCTGCTTATCAGGCTACTGAGGAACATGGTTCTGTCTTCCGATGGTGGGGGATCGGGATCGGTAGATAGATGACATATCCGAAGACAAGCAAGGAGATGCACCACCTTAGAGGAGCAAACCCTGCTGGAGTCAAACCCACGGGCTCCGATCTCAGGCCTCCAATTAATGAATTTGCAGACAAGGTCCATGAACGAATCCGCCCCAGGTTTTATTGGAGGAGGGTCTATAGAAGCACCACAAACAACTATGAGGCAAATATGAGTTAGTTTCAGGAACTGCTTGTTGGATTAGAAATGCAATCCACCAAAAACTCTGACGTTGGGAAGCACAAATACATTAACGAGACAGTCATCCTCCCAACGTCAACATGTGCTGGAAAAGTTAGTTAATTACTGCCGTACTATAGTGTTTATATATCACCACCACAGAACTAAATCAACCTAACTTCTTCTTACATAATTCTTAGTTGACAGTGACTATGTAGCACACAGAGGGATGCTTATAAAGCTACCTGGTTGAGGCATCATCGTTGCCATCTGCTCTGACCGGATTATACAACGGACCCAGTCTGTTGAGATGCAGAATTTTCCTTGTTTTTCCACTTTTGGAGCATCCTCCAAGTCCTTCGGTTGTTCACAACTTCTAATTGGAGGTTTTGGTCGTGGAGCTGGTTTAAATTCCATATTGAAGAGATCCTCGAGAATGAATAGCGGGATTTGGTTCTCCAGCAACATTAGGTCCTCGATCACATTCAGTAACAAGCATGGCCTGTTGAATATCCTGGTGCTTTTATTTTTCTTAAAGCCAACCATGACCAACATCTCGTATACGAAAGTAGAGTCAACCATCATGATCTTCACGAACTCATCGCTCGTGAGATCGATCTTGTCTGCGTAGCACTCTCGGAGACTTTCCTCCCTATCCTTCACAAACTTCGCATAGTCTTCCAAGCTCATTTTGATTCTCTCCAGGAAATGCTGCAGGCACCTTTGCTTGTACTCTTCCATGGCTTCCAACCCTTCTGTTTTATGGTGGATTGGGCCGATTGAAACAACCTGTTTTATTTTAAGGGATAACAAACTATTAACCATTAGAAAAAGCCTGTCTGGAAACGATCATCTTACAATGTCTAGACTCAACCAGGAAGTTAACGGTCGGATCAGAGATTGAATCCAACAATCAAAACGGCATCTCAAAAACCATTGTTTTGGTTCATTGATTGATCCACACTGGACTTTTTCTAGTGGCATGCAACAATCCTTTTTTTCTATCCTTTTCTTTCCACCAGGCACTCTACAATCTTCAGACACAAAAAAAAAAAAAAAAAGAAAAGTGCAGACGACAAAGAATTTCCAGGTTTTGCAGTGGCGGGAAAATTTACTTCTTGCGTACTCCTTTCTGTTAACTGTTTATGGGATGGTGTATATATATATATATATAGCTGTTATTTCTTCATGCATGAAGATATACTCTGAGTTTCTTCATCTCCTTCTAGTTGAAAAGAGCACGAAAAGCGACTTCCTAATTATATCCGTTCCCAGGTCCTTAGAAAAAAACTTAAGGCAACACAAAAAGGCCGTAACAAAATTCAAATGAGTACCACATTCATCGTAATGCAATCTCTGAAAATTTTCTCATAATAATTAGCTTAAAAGAATAACTTAAATTGCCTGAGGAGTGTATGCTTTTGGCTTTATAACGCGGAGATGCTTGGGAACTCTGTAGATGCAGGGACTGTCGGTGAGACGATCCAACCTTTTCATTTCTTCTTTGAGAGAATTTACCATCGCCAGCAATGGAATTTCTGCATTTTCATTTTCGATATCAATGAAAACCTCCTGCAATGGAACTTCTGACTCCATCTATTTGTTTTGTAGCATATCCTGACCCAAAATGACAAATGAAATTGACAAAAAGGAGTTAGTCTGCTAAATGACATTTGCCTTTTGAAGTATTCACTAATTAAGTTTTTCCTTACATTTAATCCATACAAGAGAGTGTATGATCATTCCAAGATTCAACGGCATCAGGGTACGTCATCGAAACACCACATAAGAGCTGATGTCACCATTTAATCAATTTCACACTTAATGACCCTTTATAACTACTTCCACCCGGTGGTGCGCTTAATGAGAGTGTACAGTGGTCGTCGTCCGACCAGATCAATACATTAAAAATACCATAATCTCTTTAAAACGTCTTGAACGGAGATTCCCTCTTTGATTTGTATCCTAATTTGACTTGGATGAGATCTCAAGAAAAAATAAAGAAAGAAAAATACTCTGATGTTAAAATGACGTTCAGATCTCCTTCACTACTGTTGATTTCTTCCTCATACTGTATCAGTTTGTCGAGTTTTTGCCTTAATGCATGACGATTGGGAAGCACAAGTGAATATTTTTTGAGTTCTCCGAGAACACAGACATTTGACTCAGCAATTTGCTATATATATATATATATATATACATATATTGAATCCTCGCCAACTTAATTGCATCAAGAAATGAAAAGGGAGAGGGTGAGGAAAGAATTCAGCAGCAGACAAGGTCACAAGACACAGATCAAAGGTATGCGCTCCAAGCAAAGGGAAGTGAAGGAAAAAGAAATATCTAGAAAAAGGAAAGGGAGACTTTTTAGCACATTTCTGCTGCTGCCTTTGTTATGTAGTCTAATCTAGAGTTGTTAACCGGACCGGGTTGCTGGCCTGGAATTGGACCATCCAAACCGAGAACCAGCCCAGACTGCCCCTAACTCTACCTAAAACCATTCTTATTGGGTTGAAGAATAGTTATGGGCTGAGTTAGAAATATAGGCCCATTGAAAGTAACTGGCCCAAACTGTCACCCCATTGAACCGACCCGGAATAGTTTAGAAACCGGCCTAGAATAATTACAAAACCAGCCCGAACTAGCCCAAACTGCCAAAATCCTCCAAATGAACAGTCAGATTTTGTCGAATCAATTTTAAAAATTAAAAAAAGGAATCATTTAAAAAAATGGACAGTCCACTAGTCAACCGGCCCTAACGGTGAACCGGCCTGCTTATAAATAGTTTTGAAGTGATTCATAATGCCTGAACTGTGACTCATAACTGAATTAACCTATTAAGAAAATAGGTCGAATCATAACCGGAGCAAATAATTTCAAACCCATTTTGAACAGGTCCGGACTGCCCGTTTTACCATTACTAATCTTATTATGCAGACAGAGACCACATTTTCAAGAATATATTTAAAAAATCCCATAATTAGAACTAAGGCGAGAATAAACATTCCCGGGTACCTGAATCAGCAGTTGAATCCCCAGTACTCCGCAAACGTCGGACGGGGAATCTTGCTTTCCTCGACTATTGCTACTACCGACAGCGAGAGTGTGTAGTTTCTGGTGTTTCCCCATTCCTTTTTGGTCATTTATAACTGTTGTTTCGTCAGTGAGGTAGATGAGACTTTTTACCCAAAAAAAAAAAGAGGTAGATGAGACTTGTGGTCGGTGTTGCTCTTCATTGATAGCATGCCCGACACAACAATTAATGTCCATAATATCGGGTAATTTTTTGGCACGTGAAAAAAATGATTCAATAAGTTATCTGAAAAAAAGGACCTCTAAAATTAATATAATTAGTTATAGTTACAATAATTAATGCTTTTTCTATTTGATGCAATGGGATTGATGTTTCCTGAGGATATTGATACTAAAGAATTGTTGAAAAAGTTTCTTGAATAATTTTAA
Source organism: Sonneratia alba (assembly GCA_900174645.1). Classification (NCBI taxonomy): domain Eukaryota; kingdom Viridiplantae; phylum Streptophyta; class Magnoliopsida; order Myrtales; family Lythraceae; genus Sonneratia; species Sonneratia alba. The sequence continues at coordinate 937,085 of FWPY01000001.1, read as the reverse complement.
ATTATAATTTAAAAAATTAATTTTTATATAATTTAATTTTATACCATCATCCAATAACATAATTATATAAAGGCTCATTCAAGGGTAAGAAACGGTGTGCGGAACTCATAGTTTAGACTATTAGATATTTTCCTCCAATCTCAATGACCGACTAAAATATTTGCTGTACGTCCCCTTCTTTATCATTAATAGTGGATATGACCAATGTGCATGCAGCACACATTGAATTAAATAATTCTAAGAAAGGTGCTTCATGTATCAATATTGCACTTTACATAATAATTAAAAAATTATAAATTTAATTCTTATATTTTATAACTTTTATTTCAATTTATCTTTCCCTTTTCTAAGTTAATGAGTTGTTTTCTTTAATTAAAAAAAAAACAATTCCTTGGGAAAATTGTACGGTCTGCTGCCGAGTTGTCCCCTAATTGAATGGTCTCCTGGACAACTGCAACCGTTAGATTTTCCCATTCAATCTCAACCGTTTATTACATCCAACGGTTGCATGGGTTGCCGGTCATTTTCTCTGCCTCTCTCCGTCTCTCTCGGGGGAGATGATCCACATTTGGACGGATAGCCTCTTTTAAGTGGACATGGAAAAGAAAAGAAGAAACCTCAGTTGGACCAGCAGATTAATAACATCAAGGGTTTGCATTCTAAAATACATTTAGAATCTCTATAATGGTTGTCCTCATATCATAATTTGCAGATTGATTTCCGAATTAAATTTAGAAGGATCTATATGGAAATATTATTCTGGGAAGCCCCTAACTCGGTCTATATGGTGGAGCTCTGTCATCACAGGGACACCCAAGTCAATAACTTGGGTGGAGCATCCTCTAAGTTCAATATTGATGACACGCCTGGTTTCATTTGTCCCTCCCCTTTGGAATCCTCTAGGTCCTCCAGATCACTTCCAATTGAAGACGTTGGTTGTCGAGCAAACGCAGCTTCTTGATCTAAGTTGAAGAGATCCTCAAGAATGAACATTGGGATTCGGTTCTCCAGCAACATCAGGTCCTCCATCACATTCATTAACAAGTAAGGCCTGTTAAAGATCCTGCAGCTATCATCAACGTCATAGTCCATCCTGACCAGCATCTCATATACAAAAGCAGAGTCGATCATCATGATCTTCACGAACTCATTGCTCGTGTAGTTGATAGTGTCCGCATAACACTCACGCAGTCTTCCTTCCCGATCCTTCACAAAATTAGCATCGTCTTCCAAGCTAATTTTGACCCTCTCCAGGAAAAGCTGCATGTACCTCTGCTTGTGCTCTTCCATGGCTTCTAAACCTTCTCTTTTATGGTGAATTGGGCCGATTGCAACTACCTGTTATTTTACGGGACAGCAAACTATTAACCACAAGAAAGGGCCACTATTTGTCATTTAATGATGTTTAGACTGAACCAAACAGATAACGGTTGGATCAGAGACTCAATCCAACAATCAAAACAACATCCCAAATGAGCTGGCTCAAACCATCATTTTGGTTCACCAATTCATTTGCATTGGACTTGTTCCACTCGAACCCTATGATTTTACTCACAAAAAATGGTGCAGATGACAAATTGTTTCTAGATTTGTACTGTCTGGAAAATCTATTGACAGACGAAACCTTTCGTAGGTACCTCTTTATTATCAACTGTTTATGGGGATGGTATAGGTTTTACTTCTTCATGCTTTGATCATATGCTTTGAATTGAAAAGCATGTGACGGTCAACTTTCAATTTTATCTCTTTTTCTTTCTGGTGACTTAGAAATTATAAGGATGTATCATAGAAAACTCAATGAAACATAATTTCAATAATAATGATCGAAATGCAAATATTATTTGAATTTTTTTTATAATAACAAGTATAAAAATAGAATAATTTGATCACCTTAGGAGTGTATGCAGCTGGGTTTTTAACGCGGAGCTGCTTGGGAACTCTGTAGATGCAGTGATTGGGGGTGCGAGGAGACAGCTTGTTCAATCCTTCTGTCAGGTAAGTAACCATCGTCTTCAATGGAACTTCTGCATTTTCCTTCTCAATATCTATTGAAACCTCCAGCACATTAGAAATTTTGGTATTTGCAAAAAAATATATATATATATATATCTTATGTTTGTTAAAATAAGAAATGAGAGCTTTATTATGTGAATGTGATGTTATTATTATTATTGTTATTATTATTATTAAACTATAGATTATATTTTGAAAATGAACAATTTATTAATGTATTATTAGAAAGATTTTGTTTTCCGATCACGAGGTGTAGAATAGATAATGTATAATCAACGCCCACATATATATTTCGTGCCTGCAAAACTACTTACCTGATTCTAGATTTAGACTATCACGACGAATTTTTATATTGAAAGTGAGCTATCGCAGTGGGTCCGATGGTCAGTCAGTTGATTAATGTTAAATCCCTAGAGTCATAATTATAGCTTACTTCTTAATTATACAGATTTATGATGTTATTGAATTTACTTTCTTCCCATTGCTTTGTCACAAATGCATGAACATGATCCTAAGAGTGCCATTTTCCATTTTGTATTATCGAGTCTCTGTTTTGAGGCTGCTGTGTGTAACATATGCCATTGGGTCCACGGGCACTAACCAAGCTGTTGTTCAAATGATCTACCACCGGCGAGCTATCTCTGAGGTTGCTTTGTGCTTCTTTTTTCTTTTTTTTTCTCTCTTTTTATAAAAGTCGTTTCACACCGGGCAGGCAATTAGACTGATTCAACCGAGAACCAGTCTCGTGTCTCCGATCTGTTTTCTGCAATATTCCATCTGCATTTCAGCTTAGGTTTAACCCAAACCAACCGGCTGATTCTCTCATGACCCTATGACAGATCACAACAATATTCCATCTGTTTTCTCAACTATGGCTACAGCAAGCCTTTATGATAATAGCGTGCTAGGTCATGTAATTGTCTGGTCCCATTAATTAAGATAAGTTGATTGATATAATTCGGCATATCTTCTCTTCAAACAAGGTCCTGGGTTCAATTGTTGTTAATTGAAAAAACTTTATGTTTGGAGAGTTTTACCCCTAATTGGACTTATTTGAATCAAACTAGATCAGTTATAGCATGATAGCTTTTAGGTATCAATTAGTTTATACAAAAAAAATCGTTTAGTCCCATTAAAAGAGATCATGACATTAACCGAGAAACTCAAATTGTAGTCCTCGGCCGGTAATTGTCATTCATTCCCGTACTGTTGGAGCCAATATGGACAATATGCCAACACATTTACCATCAACAAAATTTCCCGTTCACATAATTATGATGTCAATCGTGATCTTAAGAGCACCAGTAAACCACAATTGTAAACACATTTAAAATTGATATAACTCAAGCACATGCAAATTGATCCTGTAATGTCTGTGTGATCATTTACCCACGGGAGAGTTACAACAAGCACGTTGTAGGCATTACCTTCCCACCGTAAGGAGAAAGTATCGTATATAACGTGTAACATAGTATTGCCAAAGATACTGCTACAGAAATACCTTCTCCACCCAATGGCTGAGTAGAGCATACACATTATAAAAGTTCCGTTTAAGATAAAGATAAGGGTATTAGAGACATTGACAAGGATGAATTTAATTAGATGTATGTCAACGTTACCGAATTTATTAGGATAATCAACTCACGTTGCTACATAGTACAACTGGATTGTTTGTCGGAGTACGGAAACATTTACACTAGGAAACAAATATAATGGAACATTATAGAAATTCCAACAATATTAACTGATACAATCTTATTTATAAATATTTCACTTCCTAGTTCATAAAGATAATATCACTTTTATAAGTACCATTCATCATGCATTGAACTTTTATTTAGAGATTATAGCATATACCGTCTGTATGATGGTGAGCACGAGAAGAATGACGGCTGCAATCACAGAAATGACCGCCCATGGATTGTTGAAGTAGTCTTGCCGAAGTGTTGCTTTCCACTTGTGCCATGGCATCTTACAGTACCCAATAAGGTCCCTACATAGGCTGTCGAAGTAGTGTGCATCGGACATCCTCAGACCTTGGGCTATGTTGTTCATTATGCTTGCTGCCCGCGTGCTGTCCCCTAATGTGTTCTTAAGGACCCTGCTCTGCACTAGCAAATCTATGTCGCTTGGTTCGTTGATGAGCTGATCTAGGAGCATGAAGTAGTTAGCGAAAAAAGATGTCCCCTTATAATGGCACTGCTCGAATGCTAGCAGGTTTCTAAATAGGGTCTCAGTTGAGTCACCCATGAGGAGGTGAGGGATCTTGAGGAGCCCTTGCTGGGGGTCGAACTTGATGTCAAGGAGATGGCTGGCCTCGGTATTCATGGAAAATCTGACTCCAGATCGGTGGAGCTTCGTGATGGTGGGTACAAAGACAAGGCGGTTGAAATCCCAGTTGGCTTCCTGAGGTGGAACCGGCATAGAACGTGGTCGGCCGCATCCCCAGAGGCAATGGAGGATATGTTTGACATTTGTACGCTCTGATGCCGGGGAATACCACTCTCCAGCAATGGATAGGCATCTACAACTTCGAGGATGTCCAGGGGAAGCTGGCACAGAAACGCTACGCGCGGTATTGCCATCTGATGGTAGGCGATTAGATAATTGGCAAAGGAAACCTCTCTGGAGACAGTCGAGGAGATTTAACTTGTGTTTAATCTAAATCTAAGAGTAAAATAATCTTGTCCAGGATTATAGAATTCTCAAATATCCAAGATTGTTCCCCTAAGTCCAAATATCATATGCATAGCACGAGAAATTTAATTTGGTTATGATTGCTATCTTTTTTTCCTTTTTGGTAAGAGATTGCATTCAATTTGTTGCCTACGTTTACGTATATCGCGACTTAAAAAAAAAAAAAGGAATCCAACTTGTTCCCACACATTTCTTAATTGAAAGTCCATATGGATAACGTGGACAAAGGGACTCTTAGGAAGTCACCTGGTTTGATAACTGGCTTCGAGTTCAACTTGAGCCATTGACTTTGTGGCCGGAGAATGCTTGCACAACAGTGGGGCTTGTACTGTTTGTCCAAGTTCAATGAGATGTCGGGTTTTCTACGTTCTTCCAGCTTTGAAGCATCCTCCAAGTCCAGTGACGACAGGCCTGAATCCTTTTGTCCCTCCCCTCTTCTGGAAGCATCTACTCCCCGGTGGGAAAGCAAATTGACGTCCAAGTTTTCCATATCTTCACTTCTGATTGATGACTTTGGCTGTGAAGCAGATTTAGCTTTCTTATCCAAGTTGAAGAGTTCCTCAAGAATGAATAATGGGATTTGGTCCTCGAGCAGCATTAGGTCTTCGATCACATTCATTTCCAAGAATGGCCTGTTAAAGATCCTGCAGCAATCGTCTACCTCACCGGAGACCCTGACCAACATCTCATATACGAAAGCAGAATCAACCATCATGATCTTGACAAACTCTTGGCTCTTGAGATCTACCTGGTCCGCATAGCACTCACGGAGTCTTTCCTCTTTACCCTTCACAATATCAGCATACTCTTTCGTGCTAATATTGACTCTGTTTAGGAAAAGCTGCAAGTACCTCAACTTGTACTCTTCCATGGCTTCCAAACCTTTTCTTTTATGGTGGATTGGTCCGATCGAAACAATCTATTATTCCATGGGATAACATACTATGGATCGTCAGAAAAAGCCTGTGATTGATCATCTAATGGTATCTAGACCGAGACAAAACAGTTTATGGGGATGCTATAGCTTTTATTTACTCTTGCCTGATGATCATCTAATGTTATCTGCACCTTTTTTTTTAAAGTAAAATGCACGCGAAAGCAAATTTTGAAGTTTCGTCTTTTCCGGAGAAGCTTATTTAACAGTGAATCCCCATAAGAAACTCTAGCTGTACCACATTCAGCATGATTTCAAATATTAAAGTAGTTAAAATAAATAAATTAGTTACCTTAGGAGTGTATGCGGCTGGGTTTTTAACGCGAAGCTGCTGGGGGACTCTGTAGATGCAGTGATCAGAGGTGAGAGGAGACAACTTGCTCATATCTCGTTCCAAGTGACCATCGTCATCAGCCATGGAACTTCTGCCTTTTCCTCTTCCATATATATTGACATATGCACAGTGTTATTGCTCCTCTTCTATGTCCCCCTTGGTTATCACTTCTCCCATCTGTTGGTGGCAAGTATCACTGGGGAAGAAAAGACAATGGAGAAGAACTTAAACGGTCTAACTTACATTTACACTGGTGTGAGAGAATTAATCATGTTAATGCAATTAGCAACAAGGATTACATGAGGATGATCGACACTCAATCTCATATATACCATATTCTTATTGGTATTTCTTCATAAGACACATGATGATGTAAGATCATTTAGAAATTTCTCAAAGAAAAGAGTCGTTACTTGGCTAAATGTCATTCAAATTACTTCCTGCTGTTGAAATATTCCATATTTTCAGGGATGGTTTGGTCCACAGTCCAAAATTGAAAATAGAACAGGGCATAATCCGAAACAACAAGAAATTTTAGTTTTTATTTGGTTTACCCTGTAATTGGAATTGCACTTTTTATCACTTGTTAGAACTTTACATATTAAGGAGTTTAGAACAAAATTGTTTGTTAATATAGCATAAAAATCACGTACACTTGAACTAGATTATAATTCTCACAATATATTTCTTCTCATGCCCCAAATATGCTCCTAAAAAAGGGAGTTAGTTCAGATATTACCTGGAAATTGATCACTCGAGAATGAGGCCTTTTTTTTTTCTTCCTTCTTTGGACGCGGCGTGAGGTTTGCCCTTCTGAATTCCTCTTTGTTTCACCACACTTTCTACTGACAAATGGTCCGTGCCTATCTGTCTATTTATATAAATAAGGAGTAAGGGCACATTTCCTCTCGACTTCTTTCTTGCTGCGCGGGGTCATTATTTTACATTTATAGATATATCTAGGGTAGTGTCATTAAAAGTGCGGTTTGGGTCGGTTCAAAATGGGCCTGGAACTATTTGATCTGATTACGGTTTGGCCCGTTTGCTTAACGGGTCGGCCCGGTTATGGGTCACGATTCATACAAATATGAACTGATCCGGAACCGTTTATAAATGGACTGGCTCGGAGTGTGAACTGTCCATTTTTTTAATTTAAAAAAATTATTTAAAATGAATGTTTTTTAATTTTTTTAAAATTTTAAATTGACCCAACAAAATTTGACCGTTGATTTATAGAATTTTTGACGGTCTGGGATAGTTTTCAACAGTCTAGGCTGGTTCAACAGGATAACGGTCTGATCCAATTACGGTTTAACATATCCATATTTCTAAGCCGGCCCATAACCGCCCCCAACCCAATAAAAATGGTTATGGGTCGGGTCAGGAGCAGTCCGAGCCAGTTCCAGGTTTGGACGGTTTGGTTACGGGCCAGCCCAACCTGCTTAATATCTCTAATCTAGGGTTCGGTTAAGTGCCCCGCACAAATGAAAAAGTCTTATATATAATAAGTGTATCACGTAATACATGTAACAAATCGATAGGGGTATATTGCATCCGTAGCGGTTATGAATATATATAATAATGTTAAATGTTAATTAATGTATGGTACGTACCTGTAACTACCCTGGAAAGACTCTTTACTCTTGGGGCATGATCCGCACATTATGGGAGTATCCTGGGTGGAAGACGACAGTCCTCGTGTCCATTATTTCATCTGATTCTACTTCGATTGCATTAGAATGGGAAAATTTATTCATCTCTATATTACTTTATGTGACTAACACTCTCCCAACATGACTTGAAAGTATAGGGCTCATATTTTACAACTAAAAAACTACTTAATTTTTCTATCTAAATTATTTAATATCGAGAAGTTTAATAAATTGCAACTAATATAAATTTGGGCATGGTCAACCTATTAACTTTTCAATATAAAATCCCTATTAACAATATTTAAACCAGAGAATTTATTAAAAAGAGCCTATCATTTCAATTACCATATATAACCTACAAAGTACAAGAAGCCTAGCAACGAAGTTCAATTGTTAATTTCCGTGATGGAACAATTGATGCCGTTAAAAGATAGGAAACAGGTGCCACATGTCAAATAATAAATTAAAAATGAATAATTATAGTGGAAATCCAATATATTTACTATTTGTTACACTTAAATTTTATATATTTCATAATACATCTTTCGGTTCCATATGTTTTATTTCATAATATATTTTAATTTTAATTTTAATGGTGTGCTGACCTGATAGTTATTTGTTGATATGTCATAATGACATGTCAATAAATTATTGAAATAACAAGTCAATTCTGCAAAATTCAATTGATGTGGCATGATGACCTGATGAAATAATCTGCCGACGCATTATACCACATGGTACTGTTAAGTAATGTTAGCAAATCATTAAAATTAGAATTCAAGTGTATTAAAGAATCAAATATATAAAATTAAAAAAATATTTTTAAATATATGCCACTTTAAGTGTAAAAAAACGACAAACATATCGAATTTCTACTATAATTCTTCTAATTAAAAATTAAGCTCATTTATCTATGAGCATCCCACCAACACATAAAATTAGATAAGTTCATATGTAAACACATAGATATCCTCACCGAGGGTTTTGTGAAAAATGAGGAGTCAAATATTATAATCTTTTAAATTAATTACAATGTGTGCATACATTCTATTATCTTAAACTAACCATCATCACTTAGCTCCTTGTTATGAATATTGAATTCGTTGTAAGCGCATAAGGGATTGAATCTATTTTCACATAAAAATCTAAGCTGATAGATAGTGGTATACAATTTTCGTATAAGTTTGCAACATTTTCTTTATTTGATAAATGTTGAATTATATATCTCAACACTTACTCTCATATGGTAACGTGGTTTACTTTGTCACATGCCATTAAACGCCCACCCTCAACAACTGTTTACGAGCTGGGCATTTTTCTTCCATTCTCGAATGAAGGAGACAACTAGCCACAAGCTAGGTAATTTTCTTTCGTACTGAGGCTTATGTTAATTGATCACGAGTTGAGCTTCTGAACTCAAATCGAGTGAGGTGCAAGCTCACTAACTCTAATACCATATTAAATTCGTTATTAGCTCATAAGAGATGATATTCGTTTCCACCTAAAAGTCTGAGTCAATAGGCGGCAGTACCCAATGTTTCCATAAGTTTATAATTTTTTCTTTATTTGATCAATATAGAATCGTATATCTCGATAATGGGAACTATATTTGCACATTATAAATAATACTACGAGTATTAATTTTACTTTAATTCCCTTAATTGCTAATCATGGTTGCCCTTTTCATTGCTTTACCCGGTGTTCTTTTTGTCATGAAGACTGATTTTTCATTGATCCATTTATCTTCTTTTTTTAAATAATTGTTGGTTTTCAATGAACCAAAATAATTTACAAGAGAGTAAGTACACTGAGCAAAAGTCACAGCCTCAAACATCTAAGACATGAAGATTGGTCAACTAAGACAGCTAAGCTTTTGTTTTTGGAGCAATTATATATAGGAAAGGATTGCCCTTTCGATCAATATTTTTATTATATATACCTAATCAGTTTTTGTCCTTATTCGAACAGGCTGCCCGTCCTTTGAAGTTAGTTTTCCTTCCCGGCCCGCAGAATAGGAGACATTCATGACCAATAAATATATAATAATAATAATAATAATAATACTTGTCCTTTCAACCGTTATATACTTGCGTGTTGCACCTAATGTTAAGATATTAGCCCGACACACAGATTAGTGGTCTGAATGGTGGGTTTTGATGGTTTTTGTTTTTAAATGTGAATTGTTATAGGTCTCGATTCTTTTAAATCGGTTTTCCAAACCCGAGAAATAATAATAATAATAACTTTCTTAGATCATGAGAAACTTGTCCTTTCAAGTTCATAATTATTCAGTTCCTTATTTATAAAATAATCATAGAGTAAACAAGCAGGTTGCGTAAACATTGAGTAAGATGAAAAGTTGGAAGGAGTGAACATGAATATTCAAAGAAAAATTTGGACTTATCAATATAACTATGATGATATTTGACTGACAATTGATGTGAACAAATATAACATTCATAGATGCTTGTGAAAAAACATAATGTAAAAGAATAGGGTAGTTAGGAGTCCCGTCTTACTTTTAGTTGTCGGCTCGAGAATTTAGGGCTGATTTTTTAGAACTGAAAAAATTACCTAATCTTTTGGTTTAAACTATCTTATATCAAAAAGTTTAATAAATCTTGATAAATACATCACCTATTAGGAAGATAGATATCTTCCAATATAAATGTTATTATTCAATAAAATTCAAACAAAAGGTGAGCCACATAGCCACACAACCAAATCTAAAGGATGAATGTAAGAATATAGGAGAAGGCATCTCTCTCGCAAACTCTCAACTCTTTTTTTTTTTTTTACCCGTAAATAATTAATTAATAAGTTTGCCAGCTAATCCGGGAGATCTTTACCACTAATGTTAGGTGACCACGTGACGTGTTTGCAGAAGAGTTGGCTTTTACATTTATTATAGATATTTTAAATGATTGAATTGCATTTTCTTTCCACTGTAATGGTGCGAGACGTGATCCAAGCTTGGACATGGAGCACGATTTTATATTAGGATGATGTATGAAGAGCATCCTAAGATCGTGATGTGGAGAATTAAATTGGCATTTCTCATCTCACGTTATAAAACGTAATTACTAGAAAATTTCTTGCATCATGTTATATCTAAATTAGCGTAGTCTAATTGTTATAGAGATAAAACTTTTAGAATTGAAAAGTTATTTTGAACATTTTAAGATTTAAATCTAAAATATAGGATAATTTTAGAACTATTAGTACACTTTTTTGTCGTAAATATGGAGATATGACCTTCTTGTCAATGATCCATGTTCCCACTAAATTGATTTTAACATACGCACATAGTTCATATGCAATCTCCTTCTCTTTGCATTAATTAGAAAGCACATTAACTTTAGGGTATTTATATATCTATATTGAATAAGAATTATAGTATAAAATATACTTCACAAAGTTATTATGAGATAACACCCGATTAAGATACATAACTCATATTTTCAATGTAATTCACTTTGATGTTGTACTACTATGTGCTTAACAATCAGCGACGATAAATTTTTATGATGATCACATGTTACACCTAATTGAGTTATCATGAAATCATTTATTTGAACCCTTGAATTCAAATTACAATATATAGGAATCCATACGGAAAATAGATAAGCACATTCAGTATCAACGATATTTCCATACAGTTGTACACAAGATAAATGTTCCTTATCTACTGACCAGGACATCGATTGCAACGGGTAAGCAAGATGCATTGGACACACGATCCCCATCTTAAATAGGGTGGAGTAGTAGAACATACATATGATCGAACTTCTACTTGGATATTATAGCATAGACCGTCTGTACGATAGTCAGCGCGAGGAGGATAGTAGCTGCAATTACCGAAATGACCGCCCATGGATTGTTGAAGTAGTCTTGCCTCAGTGTCGCTCTCCACTTGTGCCATGGCTCCTTATAGTACTTAGTCAGCTTCGTGCGCAGAACATCAAAATGGCGTTCTCGGGAAACCGTCAAACCTAAGGTGATGTTGTTGATGACACTTGCAGCTCGCGTGTTGTCCCCTAATGTGTTCTCAAGCACCCCGCTCCGGACTAGCAAATCCACATCACTCGGGTCATCGATGAGCTGGTCCAAGAGAGTGAAGTAGTCGGTGAACAGTCGGTCTTCCTCATAGTGGCACTGCTCAAATGCTAGCAGATTTCTGAATACAGGCTCGGTCGAGTCACCCATGAAAAAGTGAGGGATATTGAGGATCCCTCGCTGGTGATTGAACTTGACGTCGAGGAGACGGGTGCTATTGGTGTTCTCGGCAAATGTGACTCCAGATTGGTGGAGCTCCGTGATTGTGGGTACAGAGAAAAGCAAGTGGGAAGTCTCATCGGCTTCCAGTGGTGGATTGGATTCTGGCTTAGAAAATGGTCGGAGGCATCCACTGATCAGCCTACTGAGGAACATGGTTTTGTCCTCCGATGGTGGGGGATCAGTAGATAGGTGACATATCCGAAGACAATCAAGGAGATGCACCACCTCGGAGGAACAAACCCTGCTGGAGTCAAACCCACGGGTTCCGATCTCAGGCCTCCAGTTAATGAATTTGCAGACAAGGTCCACGAATGAATCCGCCCCAGCGTTTGGTGGAGGGCCTCTAGGAATACCTCTGCCTGGGAAGCAAATATGAATCAGTTTCAGGAATTGCTTTTTGGACTAGAAATGCAATCCGCACAGGACCGTGCCAGTGGGAAGGACAGATACATTATCGAGACTGTCATCCTCCCAAATTCAACATGTGCGGGAGAAGTTAATTAATTACTGCCGTACTATAGTATTTATCACAACCAACGAACTATATCAACCAAACTTCTTCCTGCGTAATTCTTAATTAACTGTCAATATGTAGAACACATGGGGATGCTTGTAAAGCTACCTGGTTCGATGCTTGCATAACATATTGGCTGGATCATTCTGATACGACGGACCAAGTCCAATGTGATATCGGATTGTCCTTGTTCTTCCACTTTCGAAGCATCCTCCAAGTTTGATGACGACCCGTCTGGTTTCATTTGTATCTTCTCCGTGGGGTCAACCTGATCTTCTGACGACAAAATGGCATCTATGTCCAACGGTTGTTCATCACTTCTAATTGAAGACTTTGATTGTTGAGCTGATTTAGCTTCCATATGTAAGTAGAAGAGATCCTTGAGAATGAATAGTGGGATTTGGTTCTCGAGCAACATTAGGTCCTCGATCACATTCAGTAACATGCATGGCCTGTTAAATATCCTGGTGCTGGTATCTTTCTCATCTATCTTGATTCTAATCATGTCCAACATCTCATACACGAAAGCAGAGTCAACCATCATGACCCTCACGAACTCATCAGTTGGGAGATCGACCTTGTCAGCATAGCATTCTCGAAGACGTTCCTCCCTATCCTGGACAAACTTCGCATAGTCTTCCAAGCTCATTTTGATCTTCTCCAGGAAAAGCTGCAGGTACCTTTGCTTGTACTCTTCCATGGCTTCCAATCCGTCTGTTTTATGGTGGATTGGGCCGACTGAAACAACCTTTTTTTTTAAATTTTAAGGGACAACAAACTATTAACCATTAGAAAAAGCCTGCCTGGGATTGATCGTCTTACAATGTCTACACTCGACCAAGAAGATAACGGTCGGATCAGACAGTGAATCCAACAATCAAAACAACATCTAAAAAACCATCATTTTGGTTCATTCATTGATCCATACTGGAAATTTTCCAGTGGCACGCAACAATCCTTTTATTCTTTCCTTTTCTTTCCACCAGACACTCTACAATCTTCGGTCACCAAAAAAGAAAAAAAAGGGTTCAGACGACAGAATTTTCTGGTTTTGTAGTGTCTGGAATATATGTTTATGGGATGGTATATATATATAGTTTTTATTTCTTCATGCATGAAGAAGTCACAAAAAAAAAAAACTTAATGCAACGCAAAAAGCCCAAAATAAAATTCATCATGAATGCGATCATTGAAAATTTTCTGATAATAATTAGCTTAAAAGAATATCCTAAATTACCTTAGGAGTGTACGCTGCTGGGTTTATGACGCGGAGATGCTTGGGAACTCTGTAGATGCAGGGACCGTCGGTGAGAGGATCCAACTTGTTCATTTCTTCTCTCAGGGAAGTGACCATCGCCAGCGATGGAACTTCCACTTCTTGATTTTCGATGTCAATTGAAATCTGCTGCAATGGAACTTCTGCTTCCATCTGTTTTGTGTTGTAGTTTATATCCTGACCCAGATATGAAAAAGGGAATGGACAAAAAAGGAGTCGTCAGTTTGCTAAATGATATTTGCCCTTTGAGAAATATTCACTAACCTTTTCCTTATGCTTTGTTTCATATCGAGTGATAAAACTAATAGCATATAGGAGGAGTTCCATACAGTCAGTCTAAGATCCAGTGGTATTAGCACATGGGAGTATCCGCACCCCTCAATCCAAACGTACCCTTGAAGATTGACGAATTATAAGAGAGAGTTTTTAGGTATTACCTCAAAACTGATTACAGGAGAATCGGGCCGTCTTATCCTTCGGGATGGCAAGGATTTGGGTCCATCAATCCATCTATATATGTGTGTGTGTGTGTGTGTAAGGACAGTGAATCTTTCTGGCTCTATTTCCTTCCATCATATCAAAAATCACAAAAATAGGGCCCCACGTGCTAACCAATTTGATGGGCAAAAACGAATGCACTCTCTCAGTCGAAATGTTTTGTCTGTATATACCTAATCAGCTCTTGTCCGCATTCAGATTGTTTGCCGGTGAACTCAAGTCAAATAATATAAGTGTAATAGATTGTCGGTGTAAATTACTGTTAGCTTGATATATTGATGCGTATATACTTTTTTTTTTTTTATTTTGATATCGGTGGTGTCCGGATCTGTAACAACCGACTAATCCACCAAACGATATATTGTACAACCTAAGGCCATCAATTAAATCTCAGATACTAATCCTCGAGAATTTCAAACCATGTACCTAACATATATATTGTCAGCTTACCAGTCGGTTGTAATCCTGGAGAGTTTGATATGTATATACTTATTCCAATTAAACCTCATATCAATTTTATATTAAAATAATAACATAACACTCACACATCATACTAAACCGCTATATTGGCAAAAAAAAATTAATCCCATTATTTTTATTTAATGACCCATTATACTTAGAACTTATGCATAGCATAAATTTTAGAAAAAATTATAGTATGAGTCTTATATATTTTTTATTTTTTACCCTTGAGTTTTACATATTTTAAAATAACTCTTTCAATCATAATTTTTCAATTTCGTGATATGTTTTGGTCCATTCCGTCAACCATGTTAATTTCGTCCTTAATATTTGTGGCAAGTCATCCATCTCTTCGATCTGATTTTTACTGTTAGTAGTCCTCTGGTCAGATGAGTGTGAACGCGAAACTTATAAGTTATAACCACACGACCTTCGACTTCGTCCACTTTCTGGATCTGCCACCACATAGTCTTAGATTCTAGAAGTGTTGAATATTTTGCATAAGACACGACTTAGTTGAATTTTGCCAGCTACTCGGAAGAGATCCTTATCGATAGATGTTAGGTGAGGACGTGACAGGCTTCCAAGTTGCAAGGGAGCTGGCTTTTATAATATATTATATACAGATTTTTCATATTAGCACGATGTTACATTTTCCCTCAAGTTGTCGGACCAGGTCGTGTGAACATGATTCTAAGAGCGTCATTCTCGATTATAGCAACAGGATGGTGAAGCTGCAGTTGAAGTCGATGAACAAGTATGGTCACTTTGAGGAAAATATCGAGTTCATCTATGTTAACAAGGTGTGAGTTCGATTCACGACCAAATGACGTATCATTATTACCCTCCTTCCTATAACGAGGTGACAGTTCCTTCATAGGGGGTACCTCTCATCACCATACCTGGAAAAATCTTCTTTTAATTAGTAATATAGTAAGCAACTCTTCATTGAGAGAATAGACAAACAATTCTAGGAAATGAAGCATACGAATGATTTTGAATCAAGAAAGTTACAGTGGGATCCTGCCTAAAACTTTGACTCTTTCGAACATTAGATCCCAAAACATTAAGTTTGGCTCCGTTAGTCCTAAATTTTTGATTTTATAATTTATCCATTCCTAAAACTTTTGATCCGTAAGCCAAGTGAATCCTAAATGTAATAGAGCGTTTAACTAAAGATAATGATAATTAATTCATTATTAATTCTTACTTGCACGATGGCTCTCATTCGATGTAACAATGGCATGCCATAGACAATTTTTTTATTAAAATAGTGACACATCGTATTAAATCATCATGTCGGCATGTCAAACAGTAAGGATTAACTGCAGTATGTTGCAATTAGTATTTACGTAAGTTTTTTTATGTATAAACCGCCGATATCAAGTTGAACTTTTGTCCAGCTGACTAATCCGGATCGTCCCGGGTTGGCCCATTTAAGGGATTAAGAACTCCCCGCCGCAGGTGGGACTCGAACTCGAGTCCTCCCATTGGGATGATGAGTGTCAAACCACTCTAACACGCCCACGGTGGGTAGCAGTTACGTAAGTTACCGAGTAAAAGTGTGAGGATTGAAATAATCAGAGTTCAAGCTTCAAAAATAACCAGCCAATTAGAGAGACTGAATCAGGTTTTGCACTTGCAAGTGCGGACGCTTGCCTGCCACTCGGATGAGATAGTTGTCTCTTACCAACTACGCGAACTTATGCGGTCAATTTATCCATTGTAATTAATGCGATATTCATTTGGCCATGACGCCCCTATTAAAGTCCCCAATCTCAGCCTTCTTCGGCTGAGCTTGAGTGTTCATTTTTTCCCTCTTCTTTCTTGAGCTCATGACATTTTGTTGTCTCCTTCCCTGGGAAACACAAAAGCAAAATGTGAAAAAGGGGTCCATCGAATGCCCTGTTCTTTCTATGTTAATGTACAGAACAAAGAATTTTACTGCCAACCTCTCTAATCCGCGAGGTTGTCTGATAACGGCTCTCAGGCAACCACTGTAGGGAATGATCAAGATGGTTGCCAGAAGCTGGCGGACTAGAGAGGAGGTGGCCCAATGGAATAGTCCCGGAGCACACCCCATTTTATTGACAGTTTCCAGTGTCTATACGTTGGCGCACACTGAACAGACCGTAACGATCATCCCTATCTCAATCAAGGGCTCCCAAAGAGGTTCCGGTTCTATCCTCGCACCTGGGATCTTGAATGCCCATTGTTTTCGCTTCTCATCATCTCCTTTTGACTTCTTCGAGAATGCATAAGCTCCCACTCTCTAAGATAAAAGAAACACACACATAATAGCATCGGCTCCAACTATTATTATACAAGGCCAAGGGGGCAACAGAGCGATTCCACTTGAGATTTACTCGAAAACGATTAGATGCACAACAAGCTCTACCATCTGTTTGAGAGGGTGAATTCAGTATAAATAGGACATAGAGCAGGCAGAGACTCCCATAATTAAGACAACAAAGCATCAGGAGCAAAGCGTTCTTCTACAGCCTGGAGGAAAGATATGAGCTCATTCACGCTAAGTCCAGCTATCCTGTGCTCATGTTATGCAATTATGGGAGTTCTAGGGGATGTGGGGAAAGCAACTTCATATGATCCAACATACTTACGTGCGTAGACTGCCATCTTGGACCACAGATGAAAAATGAAAATTATGATGGCAAATCCTAAAGGAGACTACTCCATACAGATCTTTCTGCAAGACAGCATCATGATGCTTCCATTTATCTCCATCTCAAAGCATCCAGAAGAAATCTCAAAACTTTTCAGATGCAAGTCAGTATACGATCAATGTCACAAACAAGTTCAAAGCAACTTCTCTGGACTAACTTCCTGTTTATTTTCTATTGCTTCATGATGTAATAAAGCTACAAAATGCAGGAGGTGTAACCTGCACATGTTCCCCGGGGGAGGCTTCTTCGAAGCAGTCAGTGAGGGGTTGTGGGATAATGGGGCTGCATGTGGAAGGAGATACCGGGTGAGATGAATCAGTGGGCTAAAGAGACCATGCAAGGATGGGTTCATAGCTGTGGAGTTTGTCCATTTGTGCCAGACCAACCCACACACTGCAACTCTCCTACTGTCCAATAAAGATATTGATGCAATCTCAGGATACCCAAATACCAAAATCAACATTGAATCTGCACAAGTTTATAGATATACAAGTGAGGCTGAGATAAATCAAGTAGCCACTTCATATAAATATATATATATTTTTTCCTCTTCCAGGATTTGAGGTGCACTCCATATGAATGCATTCTTTTGGGGTGTACAGCTGACATACCTCATGTTCTGGGAAAGCAGCATCATCTATAGCGAAAGAAATTGCTGAGCAGATGGCGAAAAATATTGTACACTCCATAAGTAAGCATAGCAAAATAATGGAAAAACATGCTATCCAGTAGCCTAGGTCTATATCTTTTCAAGATATCAAATATCCATGATACCCAAATTAATGCACTATGGCTAATGGTTTGAGTACATATATGACGATAGGCTGAAGAACATAATATATTCTTAACATGAGAAGGAAACTAAAATAGCAGCCAACATGCACATGACAAATCAAAAACTGTTTAGCTGCAGCACGAACAAGGAAATGAACCACATTCAATGAACCATTATTCATTTGATAAATAGGGCATGTTGACAATGATGGAAGAAAGAAAGAAGTCCACAGCTTATTTGCATCAAAGAACTACATGAATTACTTTGTCACAGAAGAAACTAGAGAGCTTTCAAAAATTCTTATCCATCAGTTGTCAAATCAATGCACCGATGGTGAATCACATTGACTCAAGAATCTTGATGTTGTCTTTGGAAATAAGGATGAAGAGAACGAACACCCTCCAGATATAAAGGTGTCTGCATTTCAATCAAGCGGGATACCTGCATCAAAAGCTTCCTCATTAGAAATAAATAGTTGCATTATCTGTAGGACAAAGGTGCAAATAGTTGGTTTGCCAGCAGGGCCAGACACTGGTTTAACAAGTCCAAACTCTATTCTAATCACCAATCTAGATCATAAACTGAGCAAATCTAGAATAGTATATAAAAATATTAATAGATAATTTTTCTGGTTCAGTTTTTGTGATAAAAACAACCAACTAGATTAGGACTGTTTGGGGAACTGGCAAGTGCATGAGTATGGAGTTTAGACATCCATTTCAGCCCATTGCAAAGATCCAATGGGAATCATAGCCATTCACCGATTGAACTAGATTGACCCAACCAGAACACTCTGGTTCATACAACTAAGGGTAAGACATAATGATAATCTAAAACAGTATTGTGCAACTTACTGCACGACGGAAGGCAAACATCTCCTCTTGACCAGACAGCATAGAAATAATTCCAGATGGTGCACCTCCAGAACTCACACGGCCTTCCGCTAAGACATCCCTCCGAAGCTTACTTCCTTCTATCTCAGTTTCAAATTGAAAGCTGTGCACAAGATGCAAAAGAATTACCTCTACTCAAGCTTCAAAATTCCAACCATGATGCAGGGGATTGTCTCAATGAGTGCAAAATCACGGATCAGTTCTCACTTGTACCAAATCATTTTAATTTTATCTTTTTCCAGCATATTAGGTCACCTATTCTACTTACTAAACTGCAAAATAAGTAGCAAGAAGTCTGTTAAATACAACAGGTCAGTTGACCAAGTGACTGCACAGAAATAACATCATTTAAACCTAATGTTAGAAGTTGCCTCATGCTAAAAGCACGACATTCCTAAACAAATTGCTGTCCTAGGATCTGCCCATGTTACAGACCATATCCCTTTGCTTCATTCATTAACAGTGAGCTTCCATCTCCTTATAAAAGTAATACATGAGGGGGAGCAAAAACATCTAAATCAGCGTAACCATGCAACAACTGTAACTGGAAAGGTTTTTAATTTAAAAATAAAAAGAGAGATCCCTTTCAGCAATTACCTTTCCAAGTCGAACAGCCTACCATCCTCTGTCCCTTGGAATAAATCATCGATAGATGAAGCTGCAGAACAAACTAGGCGACAATGATGATTGTACAGCTCATCAATAAGAGTGATAAACCTCCTAGCCTGAGGGGAAAAACCACAGAAAGGACCATTTTCACTAATTCACTCAAAGAAATCTTAAGAAGATGTTGCTTCACATATGCTAATTCACAAAGAACATTTCCTTGAAAGAAATTAGATTATAAGGCACTAGATTGTTTAATACCCACCCATCTAAAAAGTAGCAAATTACCTTATCACGGATTTTCATGCTCATAGTCGGAATACCAGATATGAACACAGTATGATAGTTCCTAGCTATTGCAATATAATCAGCCGCACCAACCTGCAGAAAAAATTTTAAATAATCACCACAGAATAACAAGACGATATGGCAGTCAAAAATTGCCACACCTTGTGTCTTAATTTAGCGTCAATTCATGCTATCAAAAGGAAACGTCAGATTGTCAATTAACTCTGCAGTTTCAGGAGAGAGGAATCATTTTTACCAATGAAAGACAAGAAAACTTAATCGTCAAAGTCCAATTTTCAATAATACAATATAATACAGAGACAGAACTCGAATGGAGACAACAATAGTACCGGCCTTCCGCAAAGATACTCAAATGTGAATCTCGCTATCCCATTACAGCTTTCTGGAACCTCCAGAGTTCTGACATGAAAAGGGGATACATCAGAGTATTTTTTCAAGACACTAAACAAGATATCATGGCATAGTTGACAGAGTACCTCCCAAACATCACAGGGATTGTTTCAGAAATAATTTGCATTCCTGACTCATTTGTGATCTCAAGCCACATTTTCTGAAACTCTTCACTGGCACTCCCATCCAAAGGCCAGAAGAAGTGGTTCTGCATGCGGGTAACTGGTATTTCAGTTTACATATGGATGGCATTTCCAAAAAAGTATTCATATCTAAAAAGGAACAGCAAGATCACAAAGACAGGGGCCGATCCACATGATTGTTTTCCAAATTACTGAAAGAGATAAGCAATGATGAGTTACAGCATCTTAGGCCCCTTCACTGCAATAAAATTGAGCATCACTAACAATTGAATCAGCGCTCCACTACACAGAAAAGGGGTCAATCATGGTTTACCTGATGAATAAATCGTTGTGCAATAAGACGTCTATAGTCAATTTCACTTCCAATTAGGATATTATCACAATGTTCTTGCAATTTATCAACAAACTTCAGAAAGATCTCCCGCTGCATACCATCCTGAACAAACAACATCGATTAAGATTGACCATAATAAGAGAGCAAGATATTTAAAACATAACAATAGCAGATGATGATGGCAAATGATAGCAGACATTCTCTACTGATATTAGATCACATCAAATACAAAAAATGCATAAAATCCCTGAAATAGACAGAAATAATTCACAAAAGAAAGCATACTACTGAATGATACATCCTTTCCAAGAAAAATTACGCACTTGATTTAAATCCTCTGGTGCCCGATTACTGGTAGCCACAAGAACTGTTCCAGTACTCAATAATCTGCTTACAATTCCAGATAAGGCCACAATGGCAAATACATCAACAGTCTGCAATAAGAAGGCACAAAAGTTGTCACAAAATGGGTTGTATCTAGAAAACAATTCCACTGGGGAACAAAAGAAAAAATCATGACAGCATCTCCTAATGTAACAGTTTACAGTCATTCACTTCAAAAAATTCATGTGTGACAAGAAATCCTAAGAGGAAACTTTCTCATGGCTCTCACCTGAATCTCATCAAAACAAAGAACACTAGCGCCTCTGTGATCCTCTTGCCCATCAATAATGAACTTGTCTGCCACTGCCAGGAGAATGTTTTTAACCTGCATCTCTTGCTTATATTTTTCTTCCTCAGCCAACCATTCTTTAACACTTGAATCAAATGGAAGATTCCTAATCCAGCCTGAGATACATGACTGGAAGGACTTCTCCTCTACTTGTGTCTTCCAAATTTGATGCATTCGTGAATTGATTTCTAGCATTGCCTTTTAGTGGAAACAATAAGCTGATCAGCTACAATCACGAGTTAATAGACTTTACAGTTTACAACCTTGTTGTCTACACAACTTTAGCAACATCCAGAAGGGATATAACAAGGAAACACACTACCTCCATTTGGCAAATGACAACCAATCCCAACATAAAAAGCATACCAAGATAGAATTGTAAAATGTATGAACATTAATGATGGGGAATTCTGTCAAGAGTTACCTCATGAAAGTGATAGCGTCTTCGATGTTTTACAATTCCTACTGTTGAACTATAAAACATATCCATAAGCATCGTCTTTCCTGCAGTGTTTATAAAGTTTAACGATTTTATAATTCCACGAGTAAATTAGCATTATCAGCTTGAATATTTTAGAAGTCTCCTGACATATATTCACACAAATAGAACTGTTAATATTCATGCTTGTTTTTTTCCCCTCTTTTGGCCAATATATTCATGCTAGTTCGGTGATAACTCAAGTACTAATGTGCATTAAAAAAATGGAAAAGAGAGTATATGACATACCACTCCCTACATTTCCGAAAAGATAAAGCCCTTTGGGAGCAGGAGGAGCAGTTGGACGGGAACCAACAACTGTATCCAACTTCTTCTCCCGATTAAGATAAGAAACCCATTTTCCAACTCCAGGTTCAATATTTTCAGGTTTTTTCCTGCATTAGCCCCTGTTTTATGTAATTTATGCTCTATATTTAAAAAGTAAAGATAACTCAGCAGCATATAATATTTAAACAGCACACTTTCTGAAGATTTGAAGTCCTGGTTATTAGAAGCAGAAAAATGGGAACCTTTAAATGAGAGACCTTGATTTGTGGTATTATATAAAATTAAACCTGTTACTCCAATTCAAAAAGTATAATGAAATAGCCAGCATAAAACGGCTTGCTCCACAAGGGCATATCCACATTCAGTACAAAGTAAAGAAATTCCACAGAAAATCAGATTACCAATTTTAAATCAATCCTCATATGATGACTGCGATTAAAACATAATGATCTTAATGGAGGTATAAGTCCTCTGCTGTCACAAAAAAAAGAGATAGCTGGCAACCGTTTTGGAGTTTCATATACTTCACAAAGAAAAAAGATCATTGGAAATCAATCCACCTTGACAGGACGACACCAAAGCACGGTCAAATTTCCCATTTTTGTACCTAAATATTATTTGAAGTCGAATTTGCAACTCCTAACCTAATGGTCAAATAAAGAACCAAAAATAACCACTGAAAGCTTCTTTTTTTACCACAAATCTGATTTCATCATGCAGACCACAAAAGCAAATTCATATGGCAGCAGATCTAACCTAAACATCCATTTCTCAGTGAGTTTACTTCGATGCTTGTTTACTGATGTCCACACACCCCCTTGCTGCTTCTTTTCAGCTTCCTCCACCAGAAGGCGGTGTCTCTCATTTTCCCTCCTGTTCTCCCATTCAGCTAGCTTCACCTAAAAGAAAATATAAAATCCACCCGGTTACATAAAGACAAAGATAATGTATCTATGCATGAGTCACTGTGTTTTGATACCAAATGCAAGTTAAGAACTACGAATGTAAATTTAATTTATTACATGATATTCCTCCATGTCTTTCTCATATTGCTGAAGCCTCCCAAGTAGATTATCCATTTCCAGAGCAACCTTTTCCTGGTCAGGATCATGTTGTAGCTTTCCTTGCTTTACAAGGTCCTTGTATTGTGTGAGTGGTCCTAGAAGAGAACATTTGCACCAAATTTCAAAATATATATTTATTTAAATCTAATACATGGGCAAGACCCACTATTTCTGAACTCCCACTTAACCAAATACATAACAGCCCAAAACTTCGATTGAGCTTATTGCCATCAGCTTAGTAATGTACATCCTAGCAGAGCCTTTTATAAATCTACAAATGCTTATTTGCAGAATTGTAACCATGAAATCCCCATCCACGCACTGCAATTTCTACTGGTATAGTGTGAAGAATGGCAGGAAATTGCAGGACAGCTTCCTAACACAGAAAGCTGGATCATCAGCTAAATCATGAACACTAACAGATCAATGAGCTATAATACGAGCTCATGTCTTTGATCAAAACAAATATGAATTTGACAACACTACTTGCGGTTGAATCGTCGATGAGCTGTCCTGAACTGAAAACAACAATATCATCACGCCATATGCGGTGATCTGCATGTTATATGAGCTATGATCGTTGAAGCTATTACTTTTCGCATTTTCCTGGAGGTGAAATGACTAGACAGGGAGATACGGACTTTTAGCTGCCGAAGTACCAAGTTTAGCACGAGTTTAGGACATATTCCCACTCCGTAGCCATATTCAACGATGCCGCCATGTCTGACGCTAGTGAACACAAATGCAGGAAGCGCTAAGACTTTTCCGGAGATTGAGAACAATGGTGATTGATGAAAATTGCAGAAAGAAGAGAGCTGATGGACCTGCTTGCTTCACGGTTGACCGATTGCAGTAGAAGCGAACTGCCATCGGAGGATCACGGCAGGACATTCCGCGAGAGAGCGTCATCAACATAGAGAGAGAGATCGAGCAGAATCTCCTCATTGTTCCTGCGCCTCCGATCGATTTTCTCCGCAGAGCTGCTATCGATGATGCACACCAAAGAGCCTCGCTCTTCCACTTGCTTTCTCTGCAACTGAGGCGGACGGAGGAAGAGGAAGAGATCGCCGGAGCGGGACACGTGGCACCATCTTGAAACTCCACATCAGAATGTCTGGCTCTGTGGTTCTGGACGAGGGTGCCGCTTTAATGGGTTGATGTGGAGGACGCACAGCAGTAGGACGAGTCCGCGATTGAACGTTGAATAATCTGACGGCCTCTTCTGCTTGGAGAAGAAATAAAAGCTTTTTTCTACAATCTTATTATAATAATATCTAATTTTTTATTCATTAAAATGATTTGGCCCTTTTTTTAAGTAAATTCACATATTAAAATCTAATAAATAGAAAATATTTATAGTAAAAACATTTTACCTCAGGTAAAATTCAGATACATGACTGTCTTATTTGGTAATGAAACATATGTGGCACCGCTAGGCCGACCAACTTCAATGTTACTTGATATTTCATTACCAAATGAGGCAGTTTGTACACGTGAGTGTTGCCCGAGGACAATAACGTCAAGATAGCAACACAATGTTAACATCTTCGACAGAGTCAAGAACAAGTTGGTCCTTTCCTTTAACATCAAGAGTGATCCTAACTGGTTAGTACAATTTTCAGATTCCATGGCACACGATCGCATGATGATTTAAAGAGATGGAAAGGAAGAGCTTTAAGAAGCACAAAAGGCACGACGGGGGAATGGCAGGAAGCATTGAAACTTGAATTACATGTTTTTAAACTGATTCGAGGCGTAGTCTGAATGAAAGAGCGTACAGGCAATGAGGAGTTGCCGCATCAATCTCCAGGAATTCAGATAACTCATCTGACACTTCAATCTCACATTCCCATACAAATTCTAGCCCCCAGAGATCCCGGTGTTGCCGGAAATCCTAATATTGCCCAAAAGTAGCAAAACTCATTATGAGCAGCCCATTCACAAACTAACTTCTTTTGCGATATGATGATGCTAGAGAGGGTTCCCTAGGAGCTACTTCTTCCCATTTTGGGACTGTAAAGATCTAAAAAACTTGCACTGGAGAGAGGAAGCAGAATGTTCCTCAACAGGTCAAACACGACTAAAGCAAAGCTCACTCACCACCTATGTATGCAACAAGAAGTAATGGGTACAAGGTACATTCCTCTTACTCCCGAGTGTCCAGCGGCTTCATTTTCTCCATACAACCTAAGAAGGCCAGAAGTGATAAAGTGACGTATCACTTTCCATACAATTAATTTGGCCTTACCCCAACTGATAGTGAAGTTCAATGCCCCACTTCCTTGATAGCCATACAGCTATAAATGAGAGCAAAAGAGATTAAGAAATCCCATCAAGAAGACGCTGAGAGCAGATGGGCTTAAACATCACACTAGAAAAGCTTTTCGATGACATTAGAGAGCTAGAGAGGGAAGAGATGCTCATTCTAGCCTGCATTACAGCTTGGCCACCTTTCAAGAGCAAAACAATTCACATGCAGCAAAGGAATTTCATATGGCAAATCTCTTTAAGATTTCATCAACAAGAAGGATAACCCTGAAAGACTCGAAACAAGAGCCTATACTGGAGATGCGACATTGTGGGACTTCAACAACGAAGAAGGAGCAAAATTTGGTTTCTAAAACAAACGGCCAATTCTTTCACATTACAATGCAAGGCAAGGTACCTTCAGTACGGCAGCAAGAGCCAATGTAAATGCCGAACCACAAACAAACAACAATCTGGTAGATGCATAACATCTAATGAGGAAAGCAGCATTCCGATAAGGTACTGAAACATAGATATAGAGCACGAATTAAGCTTTAAGATTAAAAAAAAAAAAGGAGGAGGCCACACAATCATGGAGTTTTAAGGGTCCAAAAAATTTAAATAACAGGAGACTAGAGATTCATCAACTCAAGTTAAGATACATATATATAGCACCTAAACAGCCTTAAATGAATCTCAAGCCCTGATAATGATATAACTAAAAATACATCTCGTAAAACTAGCATAGCAAGTAGTAGATAAAGTAGTAAACCAACTGTGCGAACTCGGAACTATCCAAAGGACCACAGGGTTAAGAGAGAAGCTTCCGAGTGCCTTGATCCCGACTCAAAACCCAGTATATCTTCCCTCCCCATGATTATACTCAAATATTATTCTTCTACTTAACCTTTCAACCTCCATCAAATTTTCCCTGAATAGTTCATCGGGTCAAAATTTAGGCTTGATCTTTCTTCTCTCCTATCCCCTCGCCGTCCCTCTGCTCCAACAGTTTCCCTTCCTCTTCATCTGCCTGAGCAGCCTTCTTCTGAGCCTCCTTAGCCTTCAGAGCCTGCAATTTCGAGTGGTTATAGTAGGCGACCCCCAAGAACGCGAGTCCATAGCCAAACAGGTTAATGGGGGTCACTGTGTCCTTAATGACCGACCACGAAAATGCAATAAGCAGCCAATCCTTCACTACGCCAGCCACATTCATCGTCAAAGCTGAGGTCTTCCCAACGAGCAAGAAAACAGCCAAATTCAGAGCGAATGCACAGACCGAATTGGTCCCAAAGATCACGAAATCAAAATGGAAGCTTGAGGTGTCCCTCAGGATGGGGTACTCGACAAAGATCCAGGGGATGAACAGGAAGACCAGGCAGCAGGGGGCAATGTAATAGAGGGAAGTGATGGGATTCAACTGGATCCCCTTAGAAGTCAGCAGGATCTGGATCATTACCAACCGAGTGGCCTCAAAGGCAACAGCTCCGAGCTGGAGGGTGACGCCCCAGGCGTCGAATTTGGCCTCGCCGTAGGCCGCAACGGCGACGCCGAAGGAGATTGAGACCATGTTGAGCATGGTGTCGCCCTTGAAGCTCTCCTTCTTGAAGAGGACGCCGATGGAGTAGACGGCGACCGGCATGAGGGCCTTGAGCATCTGGATGAAGGAGACGGAGAGGTAGATGTAGGCGGAGTTGGAGAGCCAGAGGGAGAGGGAGTAGAGGGCGCCGATGGGGACGACGGAGGAGAGGTAGAGCTCCTTGGACATGGAGACGGGCTCGACGAGCTTGAAGACCCTGATGATGGAGAAGGCGAGGGTGGCGCAGAAGGACATGTGGATCATGGTGAGGGAGATGGGGAAAGGCCAGTTGTAGAGCTTCCTGTCGAGGATGTACTTGTTGTAGACGATGACGGTGAAGGAGAGGAAGATCCAGATCGCGACGTAGGTGTAGGAGAGAAGGATCTTCTTCAGCACGCCCTGGCTGATGGCTCCGCCCTTCCCCATTCTCGGCTGGCGGCGGCGTAGATCGCAGGAGGAGGAGGATGACGGGCCCGGGGTGCGCGGGATAAGCAGGAGGGGTAGTGGGGCAAGATGAGCCTGTGGAGGAGGAGGAGGAGGAGGAGGAGGAGGAGGGATGATGAGAGACAGGAGGGGTTAGCAGAAGAGGATGAGGGGTTCCGTCAATGGGCTTTCCGGACTTAAAAAACATGCCTGTGCAGCTGTCTCGTTAATGAGTTCGTGGTGATGGAGGGGTTGGTCCCCTCTCTTAATCGCTACGTACATCTCTCTCCCTCGGCGCTACGCGAAACCGAAGTCTCTCGCATTAGAGCTTGAAATGGAGGAAAATGGTACGGGTGGGTCGACTGGTTTATTCGTAAAATAGTCAAGTCCGACTTTTTCCAGTCGATTTTTTCAATCATGCTCGAAAAGATTATATGCAAAACCATTGTGAGTCATGAAGAATCACCCACTTCGGGTAGTCCCTTTGGGGCCCCTTTTTTTAATAAAAATATCGTCAAAGTGTTTTTATTCATAATTAATTGAGATGTAGAATGGGTCGTAGTAAGGGTGAAATAATTAAAAAAAAATTGACCAATGTGAAGGTCAATCGTATAATTAAGGGGTGGATATGAATATTATATGTATAATCATAATTAATAAAGTAAAATTCTAAGTATATATATATATATATATATGATAGAATTCATGCCGGTCTCGGACCCCTCCAGCTTTCGACTTTCCCGGGTGATTTTTCTTATGGTGTCCCCCGAAACCGGACTTTCCAGGTCGATCTTGCATTGGGATTTTATTTTATTTTATTTTATTCTCCCAATAATTATGGGTGCCCAAGTGTTTTTACTATTTTCTCCTCTCTCTGTTTATGTCGCGTCCGCCTTTCGCATTTGAATTTGTCAATCATGGTGATGATGACGTTTTGAATTTTTGGACTGAATTGTCCTGGAGGGATGTTTTATTATTATTATTATTTCCCTTCTTTCCCCTTTTGGAAGCCAGCTTTAGCCCTCCCTGCATGTAATCATATTGAAGAAACTCACGGTTTAGATTAGCCGGAAAATCATGCAATATTACGAGGAGTACACATCCCCGCTCACTTCCGATCAGGCGGGACGGCTGCTGGGTAACCCCAGAAGTGCCCAGCCAATCTCACCCACGCAATGAGTCACCCCAAGGAAAAAATCATTCTCCCGCCCGAGCTCGTGAACACACCCACAAGTCATGAATCATAAAACTAGGATCATATTATCGAAAACTGAGGAGCTTCCTACTCACCCATTTCGGTATCATCGCGACTTGGCTCATACATTAGAGAATCTGAGACACATTTGAGTAGACATTCTATAAACAAAGACATTACTGCTTGTCATTTACTCGGTCACACTTGTTAATTAGTCAATGAGACTAAGATGCCCTAGCTCTCGGTTCGTGCAGGAAGATCCTCTGCAGATGTGACTTTACTTAAATCGGAAACTTCGAATTTTCAACAATCCCGGTTCAAAACAGGTAAACCAAACTTAAATTAGAGAAATGTTGAACAAACCCAGTAGTCACTACCTTCTTTCAATCAATTTTCATTAATGTCTTTCCCTACATGGTCCTCACGCTGGGCTCCTCTACGAAAAATCAAGAGGCCCAGTGGAGACAGACGGAGTCTCATCGTAATTCTCAAGATACTTCATTCTCATTTATCTTAAACATTGACTCTTTTTTTTTTTCAAATTGCAGTAGACTTTAAGACTACGATAAGTTCCCGTCTAGTTAAGCCTGGACATGCTGATTTGACAAAGGAAAACAAGAAATGAAACACATACATAACGCTCAGCCAAGATCGGTCTACCATTATGCTCCCTAAAACCGCAGCAAAACAAGCTCTTGATGGTGGTTTTCAATCTAGAATCATAATATTACAAGTCAAAATGGGTAGAGTTTCTACTAAAAGGACCGACCCAGCAACCCCCCCACGCCCCACCCACAAAGTCTTCCAGGAAACCCTGCCTCTACACCTCCACGATGTCCCCAGGATGCAGCAAATATCTTCTAGGAAGGCACTGCATAAAACATTAAAGACATCAAGCATAACTAGTGGAGGTAGCAGGAAAAGGTGTAATCATCAGAAAAACCTCAGAACTACAATTTGGATACACTCCAACAGATAACGGTGATTTGATAACAATATTGGTCAAAGGCAACAAGTCTTTAGAGGAGGAAAAAGGCTCAGCACTACAGGACTATCATCAGAGGGGCATCCTCACTTAACAAAGATTTCGACTTCACGAAGAATGTCGAGCCTTCTTCATACATTTAACTAAACAGCAATCAGTGAATACCAACAGCCAAAGCCATCTCCAAGCATTCCATGAGATCTTAAAGATCTCATTGAAACAACACAGAATTTGAATTTCAAGAAGGGCAGTTCTGACCAAAAGGTTTCTGGCTAAAAATCTGTGAGACAATGCGTATACATCCATTCAACATGAATGTGATCTCCAAAGTACAAGCAACTGACAACAAGATCAAGAGAGCTACTGCATGTAATGAAACATTTGCCAAGCCAAGAAATAAAAATAGAATAACATCAGAAAATAGTTAACTTGGAAACATACTGTAAGTGGAAGTGTCAATCTGCTCCGGAAGCTCTTTAATATCCACTTCGAACCTTGCTTGGACCTAAATCATCTTAACAAGAGTTAACAAGGCAACCAAAATTCAATTTAAAATGACAAGAAAAGAGCATGAATTTTAACCTGATTTAGGATGTCAGAGTCAGAAGCAGATGACACAAAGGTAATTGCAAGTCCCTTAGTGCCAAATCTTCCAGCTCTACCAACCTGTTAAACATATATCATAAGATAGTAAGACAACTTCAGAAGACTAGACATCCACAAACCGTTCCTAAAGGATCATGTAAGTGTTAAAGTTTCACTGCCAACCCTGTGAAGATAAGTATCAGCAGAATCAGGCATGTCATAGTTTATCACTATATTGACACGTTCAATGTCAATTCCCCGACCAACCAGATCTGTTGCAACAAGTATCCTCTTGTGCCCTTCCTTGAAGCCCTTATAACGCGTCAACCTGATAAAAATTAACCAACTCCATAAAGCTTGGAAGAGCAAACAAGCATTTGTAAGAGAAAGAAAGCTTAAAAGGGTTGGGAAAGAGAAAGCAAACTCCACAAGAGAAAAACTACCAACCTTTCTTCTTGGGACATTCCAGAATGTATACATATAGAAGGGAAGTTACAGTCCACAAGTAACTTGTTCAGCTCAGCTGCTCTATTGACACTTTTTACAAAAATAACAACTTGATTGAAGTCCAGGGCATCTAGAAGATCATTCAGCTTGCGGTTTTTCTCTGATTCACTCAATTTGATATAATGCTGCCATTCAGTCATGTTTCAGTTTGTAAGCATATATAACTGATTGTACAATAACTAACCCGAACTACCAAGAATTACCTGCACAAGACCATGAAGGGTCAGCTTTGCCTCATCCACATATATCTCCATGGGCTGAAATGAAGAAATGTCAGAAGAAATTTAATTGGGTGACCACTTCAACATACAGAATCCTTTTAAGAACTTATAAGTGGATGAACTCCTGGCAATGTAAGAACTCTAGTCCATTTGTTCCAACTTGTAATGAGAAAATGTTGAGGTAGAAGAGCCACTGCTGTTCAAGAAACATTCAAGCGTTTGAAAACCACCAAGCAGCTCAAGTTACCAAATTCCTCTATCCAACCCCAGGCACCAGCCATCATGAAAATCCAACTCAAGGACAATAAAAGCAAGCTAGCTAATCAGAAGATGAGAAAGAAAACTCTTGACTGCTTTTACAACAAGGAGAAGACTATTCAAAAAACATTAGTACAACCAGGGAACCGATGATATAAACAGAGGCACTTGGCTGCCAGAGCCAAAACCACAAACCATAGGTTCATCCTCAAGTTCTCATGAACACCGAATATCCATGCCCCAACTTTTCCCTACGGGGCACTCAAATTTACTGATAAAGCAGTCTCAGTATGATCTGTATATGGCTTGCAGAGAGTGATGAGGCAATAGATGCAGCAATGGAGAAAGCTCGCACATAAATGCATCAAATTCAGGTGGTATAGGTCATGGGACATTACATCTTGCATAAACTTTTTGCAAACAGGACGGATCTCCTTGCTGAGAGTTGCTGAAAACATCATGACCTGCTTATCATGTGGAGTCATTTTGAATATCTCCTGCACATCTCTCCTCATATCTGCATAGTATAGCAGAGCAGTGATGAACATGATAACAAACATGAGGTCACATAGAAAAATTAAGGGCATAGGGACAATGTATCAATCAAAGAGAACATACCAAGAGATTCTAGCATTTTATCACACTCATCGAGGATAAAGTGCCTCACATTCTTCAGGGGAAGGTCCTTGTCCCTTGCCAAAGCAAGAATTCTTCCAGGAGTTCCAACAACAATATGGGGGCATTCATTTTTCAGCAAATCCTTGTGAATTTTGATATTAACACCACCATAGAAGACTGCAACCTTGATATCTGGCAGGTATGTGCTGAATCTCTCAAATTCATGGCAGATCTTCACCAATTGAAAAGTGAAATTACAATTAGAAAAGCATAAGCACAAGTTAGGAAAAGAAAGAGGGGTAAAAAACAGCAAAGAATTGTAGCTCAATGAAAGTCAGAGCTCTTAAAGGCACCTGATAGGCTAGCTCCCTTGTATGGCAAAGCACAAGCCCCACAACTTGCCCAGCAATGGGTTCAATCTGCTGCAGAGTGGAGAGTACAAAAACGGCAGTTTTACCCATGCCTGACTTAGCTTGACAAATCACATCCATTCCAAGTATAGCTTGAGGGATGCATTCATGTTGCACTGATGAATCAAAGAAAATGGACCGAAGGGACTGTTGGGTAAGTAAAGTACAACGCCTTGATCCTTTCAAGTGAAAGGTTTACAAAACCAAATTGTTTCCCCGGTAAAAGCGAGGTTTTAACATATTACCTGAAAAGTTAAACAGTTAAAATTCAGGCAAGGCAATTGTAGCAGAGACATTAAAGTGAAACAAAATACCACCAAGATTTAGGAATAACACTCATTTTCAGTAAGGAAAACATTGTAGCTAATTTCTAGGCAAGCAAAAGCATCAATAAAGCCAACAGAGATAACTCATATATTGCCTTCAGAAGGGTGCTCAAATCCTGAGTCTACAATTGCCCGAAGCAGCTCTGGCTTTAGAAGGAAGTCCCTGAATCCTGAACTGTGAATCCCAACATAGCCCCTATAAACATACAAGGAAAATGGGCCATGTGAGATTTCCATAGGCAGTTCCACTAGCTTCAACAGGAGAAATTTGAAGACTCAAATATACTTGATGTCACTGCTCACAATGAAGAAAATTCTATAATAAAATGCTCTTGCCAGTGGATCACACCTTTCTAGCCCAAGAGAAATATTAGAAAGTTTTCACAAATGGTATTAATTGGAATCTTGAGAACAAGTTTTGAGGCTCTCCCATCATATAGGGCTAGAAGATATAAAATAAAAGATTAACATACATCATCGTTATTCAAAAAATGATGTCATTTTATGCTGATTTAGTATGAATTGTCACCAAATTCCACTATTGACACATAATTAACACTGTAACTTCTACTTAAAAAGTACATCAGACGTACTTTTTGGCACCCTCGCCATTGACTTTAGCAGCGGAATTAGGGGCTTTCTCATCTTCATCTTCGTAGTCAAGAAGCTCTTCCTCATACGCATCATTGTCTCTTGTTTCTCCCATATTTCTGCAGTAAGAAACAAAATTCCATCACTAAGCTACAGAGATTATACCTAAAACAATACAAACAGCAGCAATTGGAGTGACAAGTATGAAAATCAGAAACTTTCCAGTTTTGGGGAGACACTTAAATCGTGTCAGCCTTTTGTGAATTTTGCAATACTAGTTATTGAGGAGACTAGATCTCCTCAAGCATGGGCTCCAAAGTCCATTTGGGAAAGCATTTTGGATGAGTTGCACATCACTAGAAGTCAGGAGATTGTGGGGCGGAGTTTACTCGTGCTATCAGCACATAGAAAGACAGGAGCTTACCGACTACTATCTATAGAGTGGCTTTTGCTTCGTTATATACGGTATTTGGAGAAAGAGGAACTATACAACTTCTAACACATTAAAGCTTCCTCTTAGGGATGTAGGACAAAAAGTAGCTTCTTTACCAAAATTAGTTTTCAAGCTTCACCAATGCCCCATCAGTGAGGCTCCTAACTTAAGGCAACTATTGTAACTTATCTGTGCATTTTTTTTGGCGATAATGATATGTAATGGGATCCACTAACACTTGTGGGAAATTAGATATGCTATACTATAAAGAGAAAGATAAAAACTTAGCGAATTAAAAAAAAAGGTTTTGAGGCTTCTAAATTTCTAGTTCTAGTCAACTATAAACTACACAAAACCCTTAAAGCACTTCACTGAAATGTTGCAGAAAATTCCAATTCATGGTTCATAACAATATTCAGCAGTTCCAACCTGAGCCTTGAAGAAAAAAACAGCGAAAATATAAAAATTTTGAAATTAGAAGTCAACTTAGCAAATTGAAATGACTAGCGAAGACCATTACAGAAACGGAGAGAGAGAGACCTCTGAGCTTGTGAGAAGCTAGCGACAGAGCAAGCCTTTCAGTAAGTATGCAAAGTAAATTGGTCACAGGAGAATGTTGCTGCGGGGGACGACAGAATTTGAGCTCGAGCTCTTGCCCTTGCGCTAGGGTTCTTCGACCTCCTCGAGTTGCTCGAAACTCGGAGCGGGGGAATTGAATGTATAACTGTCGCAGGTGGGCTTTGGAGACACTGCCTCTC
This sequence comes from Sonneratia alba, assembly GCA_900174645.1. Classification (NCBI taxonomy): domain Eukaryota; kingdom Viridiplantae; phylum Streptophyta; class Magnoliopsida; order Myrtales; family Lythraceae; genus Sonneratia; species Sonneratia alba. The sequence continues at coordinate 902,657 of FWPY01000001.1, read as the reverse complement.
TAGTCACAGGCCCAGGCCCACACCAGGGCCCACGAACGGGCCCATTTACATTTGCAGCCCAAAGACCAAGAGTTCATTCCCCTGTGAAGGATCTGATTCGATCATTATACTTACAGGTCGAGGAAATGGCGTGGATTTGAATGTCTTAAACTTCTCGCCTCTCGTCTGTTGGGTTATGCGTATGCGCATTTTAATTTCGGTGGAGCATCCATAGTGTTCGATGACAAAAGACAGCATGTCCAAACGAAGAGTCATTCATTCGTCTGGCTTCTGCTTCTGCTCGACTTTTGGATTCGGGTTAGCCATTTCAGATTGTTATGTTTATGGGTCCGGCACTGCTGCTTGAGTTCTCCACCGCCAATATGAAGTAGTTAAGCTAGTTCAACAACAGATTGGGAGCTACGAGACCGTCAATAGTAATGGGAGATCTTAGGTTGAGTCCCAAGAGACCCCACATCCACAAACTTCTTGCTATCAGTACACCGATCTTGATGTTAACGGAGACTCTTTCCTCCTCTCTATTCATCGACAGACGGACTCAGGATATCATTTGGATTTTGACAACAGCACAAGAAAATCAAACTCTCGGAGTTCTAGCATCCAACAAACACTACAGAACCATCCCCTCAACCAGCATCTACGAAGACACAGAAGACAGCTATCGCTTATGAATGCAAATAACACCAGCGCCAGCGTGAAAGACCCTCTTACCCTTACTCAGCTAGAACAACACATCTGTGCGCTACTCGAACTCCATAGCACCGATGTAAAAAAGAAAAAATGGAACTTCCTAGCCCGTGTCTCTACCACCACCAAAAGTAATTCAAGTACAGTAAAACCTGCGAAGACATAAATATGCTGGCCATTGTACCGTAGGAGCTGGTGCTGCGCGGGCTCCATGAGGTCAAATTTCCAACTGCGTTCCTGGCTAGCTTCTTTGAATCGAAGGGATACGTACATGCTTCATAACCTGCGATGTGCCAAGTTCGCATGGACAGTCAGACGATATTATTGCTCTCGGTCGATCGAGATGGGATCACATTTCCCGGAAAAATGTAGCATAAGGAATCAGGATAACATCTGAGACAATTTCAGCAGTGACTCTCGTATACTTACTCGGGTCAGTGGTGGTGATCACGCCGGTGCCGCCGAAATCGCAGTTGAAAGGGTGACGGCCCAACGCCTGATAGTACGCATTCATGGCGTACGCCGCGTGAGACCGCACCGTGTTGGGGCTGAAGCAGGGCCCTCCGGCCTGTATGGGCTGGCAGTCCACCCCGTTGCTGCAGACGTAGTCTATATTCGCCTGTAGCGCCTGATCGCTGGCGTTCGACTTGGGCACGCACCACTTCTTCCCGGTGGCGGACTGCGGAGATGAGGCCGGCGGGGAATGGGACGGCTGCGGAGATGCGGCCGGTGGAGAATGGGACGGCTGCGGAGAGCTCGGCATGGGCCCCACCGCCTGGAAAAATAAAAAAGATTATAATAAAAAACGACGGACCAGATTCAGTCGTGCCTCGGGGAATTTTTATGGTCGAGGTGGGCCCAAGAATCTAAGTCGGTGATTTTTTTATTTTATTATTCACCGGCTAATGAATTTACTTTTTGACCAAAATACACCCTCAGAAGTGCATAATGTGGTCGGCATTGTCAGAGACTTCTCGACCATAGCAAAATTTTAAAACGCAATGTCTTACACACGTGTCATTATACTACTGGTGGTATCTGACAACAGTCAAATCAGTTTGAACATTCACACACACAATAATTGATTTACAACATTGCCACTCGTGAGTTACCTGCTGATCTCGGAGGATTCCGACGTTGTAGACCGGAGTGAGGTCCGGCTTGAACAGTCCGAAGTTCTGCTCCGAAACGGAGGGCTTGAGATCCTCGTTGAAGAGCGAGAAGATGTACGTCTCGAACGTCCGGTTCGGCATCATCGGCGTCCCCTCCCCGGAGTTCAGGTGCTTAACAAGGTTCCCGTTGAAGGACCTCGCATTCTCCACATTCACGTCCGGCTGTGTCTTAGGATCCCCGACGGAGGGCCACCCGGTCTCCCCGACGGAGATGGCCACGTCGCCGTACCCGAGCCGCTTCATGGCTGCGTGCACTGCGTCCAACTGGGCGTCGAACATGTTGGTGTAGTTGATCCGGGTGGCTGAGTCGAACACGCCGGCGTTAGGCCGGAAAAGAGCGTAGTTGAGGGTCTTGGCCGTGAAGCCGAAGTAGGGGTAGGGGTTAACCATGAAGGTGGACTTCGTCTGTCTGTGGTATTCGAGGATCGGAGCGAAGATCGCCCGATCGTAGCCGCGGCGGAACCGGCCCGTGCTCGGGGGCTCCGACGTGGAGAGGATGCCCAGCGAATGAGGGGTCGTCACCTCGACGTCGGTGACGTTGGCGAGCTGCAGGGCGGAGTGGAGAGATTTCATGGCGGGGAGTAAGCTGGCGATGAGGGTCTTGTCGTGGGTGTCGAAGATCTCGTTGCCAACGGCAATGCGGTTAATCTTGGTGGCAGGGTGGAAAGGGAGGATGTTGGAGGAGATCCAGGACTGGGCGCCGGGTAGCTTGGAGAGGGGGATGATGTCGCCGTTCCCGACGGTGACGGTGACAGCGATGCCGGTGCCGGCGAAGGCGCGGAGGATGTCGGGGTTGGCATCGAAGATTTTGACGCGGTCGATGGTGGTGCGGGACTTAATGAAGGCGGCCACCTGAGCAGGTGGAGGGAGGTTGTCGGCGACGGTGCCGTAGTTGACGCCTATGTTGTAGCCGGCGCGTGAAACTAGGAGCCGGACAAATAGCATGAGGAGGAGGAAGAAGAGACCGGCCATCGCAATGCAGAGGGGTCCTGGCTGGGTGCCGTGAACTGACGGTGAGCTGAGCTGGGTTCAATAAGAAGATTCCGGAGTGACAGTCACTTGCGTGGAGTGGCTGGAACAGGTGGGTGTGGGGACCACCAAAGACGCTGTAATTAGTGGACGTGTCTGATTTTCCAAGTGCAATCGTGGCTCTGACGTGCCCTTTGTCGTTGGTGATGGGACGAGAGCAGCAAACTTTACCTTTTCTTTTACCCTTCCTTTTTTTTAACATTTACTAGACTCTTCAACTTAAAATTATAGTAAGTGCAGTAGAGTATAATTTATAAAAATTAATTCTTCTAATTTTATTGCGATTTAGCGGTGAATATTTGTAAGCATAATGGAATGTTATAATATATGCATTGAATTGGCCTACCAAGGCACATTCTTTGAGACAGCACAGCTCCGCTTAACACCTGGCGTTGCATTATTAATGCGAGGGCCACGTGTTTCGGCATTTTACAGCCCATTCCTATGTCGGCTAATCTTAGTGCTACTTTTCTATATTCCACGTCCACATCCAATTACCAACATAAATTTTTTTATATAATAAATTATATCTTTTTAGTAAGTTAATTCGGTTTAAATCGAATTAATTAAATTTTAATAATTTATAAATATAATTTAATTTATAAAAAAAATTATGTCCAGTAAAAAAAAAATTTAATTTTTTTTATAAATAGCAAAATCCAACCATATATTCGAAAGAATAGGCATTAAAGTACCTTAATTATGGGATCCGAAGTCCAGAGAGGAGCTCCTGTCCGTTTGTCTCAGTAAAACTCTCCGGATGGGAATGTTTTAACGGCTTTGTTTCCGTTGGACAGATGATGCCTACTAACCAACCAGTAGCTGAATTTGCACCAGACAAAAATAGGATCATCGATCGTTCGTCCGTCCATCCCCTCTGAAAGAAAAATTCGAAAGTCCAACAAAAGAGATCATATTTTTCCAAACCCGACACAAAAAATGGCACGGCACAAAAGAGACGGCATGAAAAAACTGTAGTTGAACTAAGGTTTTCGAATCACTTGACATATTTACTAGTAACGGTTTTCAAGTACAACACGAAAAAAAATTGTGCCTAAGTCAAGGTTTTCAAGTTATCTAAGTTACGAGGCTATACTAGTAAAAAAATTATTTTTATAATAAAAAAAATTATAAGATAAAATTTTGATTAATTATACACATATAATTATATTTTAATAGTTATTTCAATATTCTTATTTAAATTAATACAAAACTTAGATTAATCACTTAATTATATCATAAAAAATTTATGTTGAAACGTAAATTTATTTAAATTTATTTTAAAAAAAATAATTATTTGTGTGATTCAAATCAGGGTAAGGTGGCCCAAAGCATGAAATATTCATGCCTCAACCAAGATTTTTCAGCCGTCCAAGATGGTGGACTATGTCAGCATGACCTGAGAGTATATTCGTGCCATATGGGTATGGGCCAAATTCATTGAGCGGCCCAAGAATTGACAAGTCCAATAACAAGTGAAGTGAATTGGTAACAAGTTCTAACTAATAGAGTTAAAATTACGGAGCTTTGCTGGTGGAGGGTACGGCGGTGAAGAGGTCACACGGTGACTTTTATGAGTGGTTTTACAAGGTAAGTAAAAATGAAAAGTTGGTGTCACAAACATAAGTGCCGTCAAAAGCTCGAGCCTTTTTTATAATGTCGCCTATCTCCCGTTAGTCACATAAGCCGACTTAATGTGCCATGTAAACAAATTGAAGGAAAAGTTGATGATATGTCAAATGTGGTATAACAGAGAAAGTTTGGGCCTTTTTTCTTCACGGTAAAAAATTTGCGACATACATTTAACACGGCTAAAGTTTGAGCCTTCTTATCATTTACCCTTTTTGCTTCTTATCGTGACGCTCCTCCTTGTCCCATTTGTGCATGTGCATGTCCTTTTTCCTGTTGGCTATCAATTTGAATGATGTAGATCATAATAGAAATTTTGGGTTTGAATTTGATGCACTTAATGGCAGATTTTCTTAATTTAATTATACTGAAACGTACCAATTCGACCAAATAATTTATAATCACTAGTACACATGAGGCAAAGAGCCCATGGCTCAACAGTAAACACTGAACCATTCAATAATTAGGCCACCTCCATTTTTCTTTAATTGGGTCTGCTTGAAAATGTACGAGTCCTGCCTCAATCAATATTGTAGATGTAGATAAGAACGTGTTAATAAAAGACAAATACTGATTTCTTATATATTATGCCTCATAAATAAAAGCTCTAGAAAGACTACGGCACCACAACTCGATAGTGGCGGCTCTCCACATATGGTTGGGTTGTCCAACCGCCCAGCCCAACCTTGATGGGAACTAGAGATGTTAAACGAACCGATTTGGCCTAGAACTAGCCTACCAAAACCCATAATTGGCACAAACCGTCCCAAACCAAATCATAACTGCTCTTGTTGGGTTAAATGGTGGTTATGGGCCGAGTTCAGGAAATAGGCCCGTTGAATTGAAACCATCCCGACATAATTTCTGGTTAAGCCGACCTAGGACCATTGCAAAACCGACACGAACCAGCCTAGACTACCAAAATCTTATAAATTAATTGTCGGATTTTGTCGAATCAAATTAAAATTTTAAAATATATATATATTTAAATAATTTGAAAAGGTAAAAAAATATGAACAGTTCAAGGTCAAATCAACCCGAACTGTGAATCAGCTGGCGGCTTATAAATGGTTTCAAACCGATTTATATATACATGAACCATAATTCGTAATCAAACCAATTCGTTAAAAAAATGGGTCAAACCGTAATTGGACCAAATAATTCAATGCACATTTTAAACTGATTCAGACCGCCCTTTTTAACAACTTTAGTGGGGACGGGAGGGGCCACCACCACTACCTAATGTTGGGGCTGCGGTGGGGGTCACAACAGCCCAACTCATCATGTCTTCATAATATTTTTCTTTTTGGCATCGTTTTGGCAGTTAGATCTAAAACGAGATAAAGTGACAAAAAGAAAAAAAAATAAAGAGATGATAATGAGGTTTAAATCAGATTCATTGTGTGCCTTGTATTGAGGGACCTAACCAATAATTTTTTTCTTATGCATCAACACCTCTATCAGTCTCATGTGATGTTGGCAACATTTTGGTTCGGTATAATAGTAAGTAACCGGTGGTGGCACACATTTGATCTTTTGTCCGATTGTAAAGAGAACTCGTAAGTGAGATTTGAAAAAAAAAAGAAATAGATTTAAAATGATATGAGAAAAATTTTACTGATAAAAATTATATATATATATATATGAAATAATGAAGTAGTAATAATCCACCGTCTCTAGATGATGATGGACACCTTGCCCACCCCCACCCACGCAACCCCTACTCCACCCCACCACGAGATTATAGCTATAGGGTTTAAATGTGCGGGATAAAATTAGTTGACCATAGATTCAATATCTTTTTATTTTTTAATAAATTTTTAAGTTCAATTGAAAAAAAATATTTTTATAAAATTTCATATTTAGTGAATTCATTTCATTCGAGTTAAATTAGTTAATTAATTGATTTATATAAAAAAATGGCCCATATATGAGGAGAGACGAGGATAATTTTCCATTAAAAAAAGTATACTTATTATAATTTATCATTTCTATGTTTCATGCCATATCCATTCACATTAGGATCACTCATTAATGGGCTCATCAAGTTTGATTGATTCAAACTCTTAGACAATAAGTTCACCCCTTCACATCCGTCCGATGATCTAAGTACCATAGTAACGTCTTTTGGAATCCGAGCTCTCCAATCTCCTCTCTTCATCCTATAAATACCTAATAAAAAGGCCGTGGTGGGCAAGGCTCTCCCCTTTCATATGTTACACTCTTCCCCTCTCTCGCTCTGCCCCTCTGTATGTGCCTCTCCTCTCCTCTCATCTCCTCCTATTCATGGAATACTGATCTAAGTATTGGATGGTCGATTCGCATCACCGTGCCTGTGCCCACATTCGAGTTTCTTGCAGCTGTCAAATATGCAAAACTTGTGGATTACTAGAAGGTCCATCAGCTCCCCTTTCAATTTCAATTCAATGGCAATTACATGGCCCAGTCCAAAAGAAGCCTATCATCATCAGCACTCAGCTTGTTGGATCAGACCCGATGCAGACCAAATCCTCATGTCCAACCTGTAGAAAAACTCTTGCTCGGCTGCTGTTTACCGTGTTCCCTCTCTGCTCAAGATCTCAGATATCTCAAGTATACATTTCGCGTCTTTGTGTATATATATATGTGTGTGTGTGTATCTCTCTCTCTCTCTCTCTCTTTGGTTCCTTTCTGTGTGTGGGAAACTCTCAAATTCTACACGGTTTTAATGTGTTCAAATCTTTACGGCATAGCATACAACTGGAATGCTATATCTGATAGCTTACTTGGGACCAACAATCCATTCCAGAATGACAATTTTGCTCTTTCTGAGCCCCATTCAATTTCGAACTGAATTCCTCAGAAATTCTTAGCGCAAACTGATGGTATTTTCAGGATTGGTGACGGATCAGTTCCACATGTTAATTAACAGGGAATGGTAGGGTTTCTCCTGGCCACAGATATGGGAAGAGGAGGGATGACAACATCAGTGAAGGTTCAAAATGCCGGACTGGGGAACATTTTAGTCTCTCTACTCTATATTCAATATCCCCACTCGGACCAAGGCAAAGATTAGTCGGTCAGTTTCCCTAAGGGATTCGGAGTCAGAACCTCTGCAAGAGCAAATGGGCCGAGTGGTTTCATCTCAGGACGTCAGGATAGATGCTCGGCGGAGTCTCGTATCAAAAGTGCACCAGTGTGGGTAAACACCCGATTGCCGAGAGGCCAAAATTGTGCGTTCCATGTACGGTCCTCAACTCTTTTAAGCATTGCATTGCATTGCTCCCAAGCGGCCAGCAACTGAAGCGGCAATCATTGCACAAGGAATATGAGTAGGGATTTCAAACTGTTGCTTTGGAAAATGCATCGAATTACTGGAAAACGTAAACGGATCGGTATTGAAGTACTTGGCATGTACGGGAGAATTGACAGGAAAGAAACATAATAATAATAATAATAATCTTACAATAGTTTGGGAAAGGAAAGAACTGGGAGATGGGGTGTTCTTGGCAGACTTTTGAGATTAATGCTGAGGTAGGCCCAGTCTTTTTAATACATGATAAATTCTTGAGTCTAGTGCAAATATTCATGAATAAATTTAAGAGGCTTTGAATTCTGCTTACCAAAAAAAAAAAAAAAACCATTTCATGTGTCGTGGTTGTTTTCTTTTGATCACGGGGAAGACCCCCTTGGCAAGATCGCAGCCGGAACCCTCCAAGGTATGTCGGGAACCTGCATGGAAGATTCCCCAGCTGTAATTCTTAATGAACCGAAAAGCACCTAACGTGTGCTTGGTTGTGAAGCTTCCCAGGAATGGGAGGAGTCCTTCGATTGCCAGGAAGCTCGACCTTGGGAGTATTCAATGAACTTGGCCGGAGTTGGGAACCTTGGCCCCCACGAAGACCGTACCCGAAGAATTGCAATCGAAGCCCAGCAAAATGTTCATAATTGATCTTTGCCCCGTGGAACTTGTTGTTTTTAGAATTGTCAGTGTGAGATTATTTATGATTACCAACAGCTTGCTTTGCGTATTCGAATTGTGTGGACCAATTTACGTGTCCCCAGTAAAGGCTTAAATCTTGTAAGGTCACGTTTGGCCCCATGGAGTAGTTTGTATGCGGAATTTTCGTGCCGATTCTGACAAGAGAACCTTACGTTCACGTTTTGGGGATCCATGGAGCAGTCCTGCTGTGATCCTCTGCTGAAATTGTGGGTCTCGCGTTGGATTCTATCCAGTAGCATCCAACAACAACGAGAGAGGGTTTGGCTTGGATGATTTAATACTAATTCAATTAACAAGAGTCTTGATCTTGCATTTTATGAATTGAAAATAATAATAATAAATTGAGATAACTCTTAGTGTTTAGTTGAACCCATCCATCCAACTCAAACACGAATCAATTGGAGTGCACTGTAATGGGATGGATTTGAAATCTGGGGTGCATGAACTTCCCCACTTTCGTGCACAGCCCACTCGGGTGGACCGTCGGCAGATCCTCTGTCATGCTAATAGATAATTTGATCAATCATTTCCTCTTTGAAACTATGCCCCTATTAACATGATTTGATAACTATTTTTGCCTAATCATCACGAATTCAAATTATATCAATATAAACCTATATTATGATATGAGAATTTTATCATTTAGTGGACTGATCGGACTCATATATAAATTCGTTAAACTCTAATAAATTTCTCAAAATCATGTTACAACGCTTAAATTCCATCTCCCACCATATTGATCATCCTTAAAATAAAAAGGGGAAGGAAAAAAAAAAGAAAGAAAAAAATCCCTATGTGTCTCTCTCCAAGTGACATTACATTTCTTGGGTGGTAAACATCTCCAACGAAGAAATCTGCCGTGGGGCAGATATGATTTTGGAACATGATTGCGAGGATGATGTGAGGACGAGAGGATGCGTGCATTGAACCGGCAGGAGCCGTTCGACGTAGGACCGATCGATCATAACTGCCCGATAAGGATATGTCGAGCACTGTGGGCGTATACGAATCTCTGGCTGAATCCCCCATACGATCGGATCAATGATACTGACTTTAGTAGATTATTCTAACCTATCATCCATCTTCTTAAATCAGGGTTTATACGCATATTGATGAATAGTCTTATTTAATCAGCCACGGTTAACATCGTCGTCACCGAGTTGCCGATGGGCCGTCTACATCTCGAGAGATGTGTGAACTATCCCCATATATTGAACAACGAAAGTGACATTGGGTGTGGGGGCAGTGTACGGGCTCTTTTCAATGAATCCTAAACGCAAGTGGAAGACTGAATACATTTAATAAATCAGCACAAGTTGATGGCCTTTTTTCAATAATTGTGTAAAGGGCAAATGGGATCGGAGATTGGGAAAGTGTGGCACTGAATCAGGGTTAGGTTAAATGGATCATCACATATATATGTATCTATATGTATATACGAACGTGCCACTCCGACCAAAATGAGCTGTTAAAATTATTAAATAAACTGTCAACTTGCTTTCGGACTTGATATGTGGGTCAAGCATCTACAAATTGCTTTAAATATTTAATTCAAATATCGGATTAGTACGTTGTAAATAAAAAAAATGTAATTAAGAAAGAATCTACCCTTAAAAAGTCCGTGATTTATTGCATCTCTCAGCATAAGTGTTGCACGTGGGAAAATATTTTTTTAACGTAAATTATATGATATTTACAAGTCATTCAACTCTTATTTATCTAAATCTGAGTTGTATCAGCTTATTAATTGAGCAACATCAATTCTTTTTATACACAATATTTAAATTCGAGATTTTAGTTAAAATAAAAAAATATCAGACTCTTCTGATAAACCTTTAATTTTTAATAGTCGGCTTTTTTTTAAGGAAAATGTATCACCCATCCCATTTCTTAATAACATTCCAATTTAAACTATAGAAAAATCACATATCCATAATATTAATTATATAATTAAGAATCCATTTAAAACTTCATGAGTTGATTTTTCATAATCTCATTCAATTATAACATCCGCACTTAATAAGGGTTCACCTCTCGATTATATATATATATATATATATGATATGTTGATGATGCATTTAGGCTGTGGATTTTACGATTAGGGCATGCTGTAAACCCACCACCTCCCATTACCTCATGGCTAAATAAATTGCGAGCGGCCCGTCCAATAGGACCAGTCCTGGCACTGTTGCGCAAGTGGCTCTTGCTTCCTCCGTATGGCCTTTTCGACTTCATCGATGCGGTGTATCGAGTCTACCTACCGAGGGGCATGCTCGTCGTCCCCACTTCAAGCGAGAAAGACGCATTAACTTCAAGCTGCATTATTTTTATTCACGTGGAGTGCAAGGCCGACCGGCCGAGAATGAATACGTACGATAAAAGATTTTCAGCGCTTACCATTTCACGTTACTCATACATCTCTGCCCGCTCATCGTGGACTGATCGATTACTTTTTCTACGACTTCATCCCGAATCAACGATCGTTTCGGGACCGTGGCGTGCGATTAGTTATCCGTGGCTCAAGTGTCGTAAAGTGAAATGATCTGGAAGTTCCGGGGACGGATGTATCATAAGGTCAAAACATTGGTAGCAAAGTGAAATTGCCTTCAAAATGTAAAAAGAAGGGGAAAAAAAGGGGGGAGGGGGAAAGAGAAAAAAGGCAACTTGTGCGGTGTGGAGGAATAATATAATTGGAAAAAAAATTAATTATTTCGCCAGGCAGGAGGGCTCTCTGCCCAGATACATTGCATGTGGGCTCCCCAGGTTCAATGTACTGTCACACACCATGACCCCCATATTAATGAAAAAGGTGCGCGTTTGATGCAAACAGCCACCGCTGTTCTCTCTTCTGCATCTTCCTCCTCTCTTCATCCCCAGCTTCGTTTTTGCCCTATTATCTGATAGGGTTCGGGTCGGACGCCTCGGAGAATCCGCACCGTCTGATGCATTCGTGGCCTTGGGAGACATACGCTGCCGTTCTGGTTTCGATCTTTGCCGGATCTCTCTTTTTTGCTCTCTTCGGAGAGTTCTTGGGTGTGAGTCGGTGCAGCCTTGACCTCCCGGGGTTTTTCGGGCCTTACCCATGTCGAAAGTCTTCGGGTTTAGCGGTAAAGTTTCTGACTTCTCGCTGATAGTTGATCTTGAATTGATCTTCTCTTCCGATCTGTTGCAGATCAAGATTTGCATGGTTTGTCTATCTCCTGGTGTATATATGCAATTAACGTAAGAAGGATTCCTGGGGTCCATAGGATTTAAATAGCTGTTCTTATTGGGTTAAAGAATGATTGAGGATATTTTGTAGCTCTTAGCTTGTGGGGTTGGTAATTCTTGTGGCTTTTGAGCTCGTAGTCGACCCTGCTTTGCTTGCTAGATATTAGGTCTCTAGATAAGTCGGTTTTGCTTGTAGATCATGCATAATTGATCATGGATCTTTGATTTGGATTATTATGTTCCAGTTGTCTTGATTCAATTCTGATGAAGCTATTGTTGATGGTGAAAAAGATGGTGTCACTGAAATTTGGGGAGTCTATTCTTTAGAATTTAGGGAGATAAACCTAAATGGAGTAGTCGTTTCGTGTTGTCTATTTAGACATTTTCAGCTGAACAATCCTCGTCTACTCTGTCCAGGTGAGAATGATTTCTTCCGTGGAGATTCTATATATTCGAACCCTAAAGAGGCAAGCCTCTTTTTGTCCCTTGGTAACCACTTCGATGTGTACTTTCCTCCCAACAAGAAATCCCGAATCAGTGCTACAATCGTTGTCAGAGAGAACATTGTGGAGCCTAAGGTCTCTGTTGAAGTTCTTCCTGATGAGTGCCTCTTTGAGATCCTCAGAAGGCTGCCTGGAAAACAAGAGAGGAGTGCTTGTGCTTGCGTCTCCAAGCGATGGCTCACTATTCTGAGTAACATTCATAGAGATGAACTTCATGCAGAAGAGGCAGCCTCACAGACTGTTGGAGATTTCAGTGATGAAGAAGAAAAAGGGGAAAGTCAGAGTGAGAACCTTGGATATCTCTCAAGGATCCTTGAAGGGAAGAAGGCCACAGATACTCGCCTTGCTGCGATCTCTGTGGGAACAGCTGCTCGTGGTGGATTAGGAAAACTCCTTGTCAGAGGAAGCAATGCATCTCATGGGGTCACAGACATCGGTCTACGTGCAATTGCCCGAGGATGCCCAAATCTTCAGGTCCTCTCCCTGTGGAACATCCCTTGTGTTGGAGATGAGGGCTTGTTTGAGATTGCTAAGGGCTGTACCCGTCTTGAGAAGCTCGACCTCCGTCACTGTCCCTCAGTCACTGACCGCTGCCTGGCTGCCTTTGCCAAGAGCTGCCCCCACCTGACAGAGGTTATGATTGATTCCTGTAGGAAGGTTGGGAATGAGGGCCTGCAAATTCTTGCCAAGGGTTGTGTGAACCTCAGGTCTGTTGCAGTCAAGGACTGCCCCCTTGTTGGAGACCAAGGCATTGCAGGCCTTGTATCCAACTCCTCGTTGGTGCTCACAAAACTTAAGCTTCAGGGACTGAATGTGACTGACCTGACTTTAGCAGTGATTGGACACTATGGGAAGCAAGTAACTGATCTAGTCCTTGAGAATCTGAGCAATGTGAGCGAGAGGGGATTCTGGATGATGGGAAACGCTCATGGGTTGCAGAAATTGAGATCTCTCACTGTCTCATCCTGTCACGGAGTGACTGATCTTGGGCTTGTTTCAATTGGAAAAGGATGCCCAAACCTTAAACAGCTCTTTGTCAGAAGGTGCTTGGTCTTGTCTGATAATGGACTTGTCTCTGTCACTAAGTCAGCAGTCTCCCTTGAGAGGCTTGAATTGGAAGAGTGTCACAGGGTCACACAGTATGGTCTCTTTGGTTTGATCTTAAACTCTCATGAAAGACTGAAGTCTCTTTCTGTGGCCAAGTGCTTGGGCATAAAGGATTTTGACAAGGGAATGGGATTCCCTTCAGCATGTCCCCCGTGCAAGTCCCTGCGATCCCTGTCCATCTCCAACTGTCCTGGGTTTGGTGATTCCAATCTGGCTATTCTTGGGAAGATCTGTTCTCACTTACAAAATTTAGACCTCAGTGGACTCCACAGGATAACTGATGCAGGCATCCTTCCACTCTTTGAGGGCTGCAAGGGTGGGCTTGTTAAGGTTAACATCGGTGGGTGCACCAACCTCACGGATGAGGCTGTTTCTGCTCTCTGCAGGACCCATGGTTGGGGCCTTGAGGTCCTCAACCTCTACTCTTGTCCCAAGATTGGGGATCGGAGCTTGGTGTCTATCTCTGAGAATTGCCAGCTGCTGAATGATCTTGATGTATCAAAAACTGCAGTCTCGGATCTTGGGATTGCAGCATTGTCTCATGGAGATCACCTCAACCTCCAAATACTTTCCGTAGCTGGTTGCCACATTTCTGACAAGTCTCTGTCTGCATTGAAGAAGTTGGGTAGGTCTCTCATGGGTCTGAATTTGCAGCACTGCAATGGAATTAGCCACCGCTCAGTTAACCATCTCATTGAGCAGCTGTGGAAGTGTGATATCCTCTGCTGAGGATTACTTCCGTAAGGTACAAAAACCAATGGAAAGAGGAAAAATGGATGGGTTTGTATCTGTAGAAGTTTATTTTACTCGTGTTTTTGGGGTCCATAGGGTAATATGGGTCTTTTGAGTCGGGTCCAAATCCCTTACTTGGTGCTCCTTTTCCAGGGCAAATTGATGGTCCTTTTTTGCAGGTTTCCTTAGAAGGAACCTGTTGCTAGTTTCATCTGATCCCTTAATTAAATGGGTCAGAGGTTTTGGGCTGTCTTTCCCCTGAGAATTTAGCGACCATGTTCTGGGGTTTGGCTTATCTTGTGTAAACTCTGTTGGCCTTGCTCGTCTTTCTCGCGTATTTTAACCCCCTTTTGGGTCTGTCATGCGATAAGGTTGGGTTGTAGGTCTCATCTTTTCCTCAAAAGGGCAGCAGTTATTAGTCGAGGTGAGTGTGGCAAGTCACAATCTGTGGTTCAACTCGGGATGCCTCGTGATTTCATGGGCTTTGCTGGTGGCAGTGAGTGATCGATCGGTCTGCCATGACAATCTCTGAATCTGGAGTTGTTTTTTCAATTACCAAAGCCCCTTTTTTTGTATCGAGATATCCAAGGAACTGTATGTTGTGGCCTTTTTTAAATGCAGAATTTGTTGTGGTCTTACTTTGTGGCATGTAATTGAAGTTGGATGCTGCAGCCCTTTGTGGTGGGTTTATGTGAACTGGTCTGTCTTATGGACATTTATATAAAATAAATAAAATTTTGTGTCTTTATGTAAATTTAATCTTTTTTTTCCTTTCATAATGTATGTATATATGTATCTGCTCTCCGTTCATATTTTTCCTGGCTTTCCTTCATTTCATGACCTTGATATATACAAGGTTACTGCAGTAAATATTTTTTGGAATCTTACTGTTATTGTCGGCAAACACGACAGTAACGCCAAAAAAGAGCAAATTTCTTGTCTCACAAGGGAATTATATGATTCTGATTACACAGCATGGACTGTGGGGTTATCCTTATCGCATGTGAGGCACGAAATTTGCTCTTTTTGCCAATGTCGATTCCAAATGTTACTAAAATTAAGATGCATTTTTATCCATCAATTATGTCAGTTTTTATGAATGAAAAATATTTATGATTTTAACGGACAGATTTAATTTAAATTTAGATGAATTATATTTTATACTCACTTATTCGATCTTTTCTTGGGTGAATAGACATTGTCATGATGTTTCCCAAGGCAAAAGTTCAGCAAGAAACAAACTGAGCACGAATTAGAATACTCTGAACATCAAGGAGCAAGTTCCTCAGGAATGGTCTGGAAAATGTTATCACAGATCTTACAGTACGAAATGAATAAAGAATCGTCCATCATCGACAGCAGGCTAACAGGGAAGAGAATATCCATGAATCCGAAACAAAGCATAGATATGTCATAACATTCCCGACAGTTACCAGAGGCCGTAAGCAAAAGGAACCTTCAAATGAGAGAACTGCCCACCACTTTCAAAAATTTTCCACATATTGTCAAACCATATAGCAAGACATGGCCAAAAAAAAAAAAGGACTCACAGGCTGACAACAAAACTTACCGAGTTTCTGGATCCTATATATGACCAGCAATCTTATAAGAGAGAATGAAGGCAACAACTCGACCAGGGAAGCATCACTGACTGAATGAAGCCTGACACCTTCATCACAACAGCAGTCCAAGACTCTACCATCCTTTATCTCATGAGACTGAATCAGTGGGCTCTGGATGTGCTTGATGCTCCAACATCATTGTTTCCTGCACACCGTCTGCATCAGGCTGTGCTTCATTAGGCTCAGCCACTCGGACTTCCTCTTGCCTCTGACTGAGAGAAGTGGAATCACACATCTCAATAGAGGAGGCACACTTTTCTTCTCCTCCTGCATTGTTTAAGTCTGCCTCTTGTTTATCAACTGTTTTTGAGGACTCGGTGGTTTTGACCACACCACCTGACAGTGAGGTCTTCTCAGAAGGCAGTTTAGGAAGTGATTTTCGTGGTGGCTTCTTTGGATTTGCCAAGGAAGGTCCTTTGTTGGGGTTGTTGCAACTCACAGCATCAAGGCTTAATCGGCCGAATCTTTGGTTGGGGCCACTGTTTTCTTCAGATTCTTCCCCACCAGTGTTCTTCCTTCGGCCAAGTTTTGGAGATTTAGCTCTTGTCGTGGGTATCTGCATTTAATGTATGGTCCAACTCAGGCCAATAGGATGGTGATAAAATAATTATAACAATTCAGCTTTGAATGATGCTGATAAGTCATCTAGGACAAGGACCACCTAGATAAAAAGATATTTAAACAGGATTTATCATGAGTCTAAATAATCAATTCAAGTTTTTATTGCCTCAGGTCAACAATATGAAAATCATGGACTCACTAAAAAGAATTAGAGACATAAAGTCACTTGTTTGTGGAACTGATGAATTGATCTGTCATAGAAGTAGGATGAGATTCTGAATAGCTGATGATACCATCTATGGAATGTTCATTTTGGGTGGCATATCAGTGCCAACAGAAATGACATTGAGTATGTGCTGTGTGTGGCTATGGGATCTAAGTGGCAGATCTAGATGGATCTTTCATCTAATTTGAGATCTTCTTAAAGAAAGAATATGAATGTGAATATTCCTTGCTCCAGAGTATTTCATCTTTGCATCGAATTATTGGGTTTACACATGGCGACTTATAATCATTTCCAAATGAAAGCAACGTGCCCATCTTATGATTTCTTTCTATCAAAAGAGAAAAAAAAAGTCAATTCATGCATGATATACTTCTGTCAAAAGAGCTTCTCTAATTCCAAAAACCCCTTTTTTTAACTTGATACTTGGTTGAATTGGAGCCTATGGATTTCTACTAGGCTGAAAAATTTTTGAAAAATGAATCAATACTTTATAGTCTACCTAAATCACATACTGCCCGCAAAAACACAGTGGTTCTAACGGAACAGAACAAAGGATGCCAAGTAGAGAGCAACTTCATTTCTGTAGAATAGAAAATTTTAGGTGTTGTAAACCATAACTGATCATGGTTTCTAATCATCAGTGCAGAAATTGTCTTTTACATACATACATACATACATATATATATGCTAGAAGTCATCTTAGTTGAGCTGCGTAACCTAATTTAAAGAATCAGCGTGTCAAATACTAGGATATGTATCTTCCCCCAACATCAATGGGAGCTTGGTTTAACTTTTTTTGCCCCATCAATGAATGATAAATGTCAAAATTTTGGGTAATCTTTTAAGTTTCAAGAGCCAACATCTTGCTGTGAATGAAGAGTGAAAAGTATGACCTGCAGATAATTGCAAATCCTTTCGAAGATCAATAAAAATGGAAATCACAAGTCAATAGATGAAGCAAAAACAATGTGTACTTTGATCTTTTTTCACATGATGTACACTGATTCCAAGTGAAAAACTACTTTTAGCAGTTCGCATGTGGAGGTGATGTTTTATTTTATGTTGTTGTCCAGAATGAAATGCTTCTCTGAGCTTTCATGAGAGAACAGAACATAGTAATTCAGTACCTTTTTCAACTCTGGCTTCAGTGGTGGAGGTTCCTGATAGAAGTTAGGCAAAGGTGTAGCTTTGAATGTCAAACTCTTTCTGAGCAACTTAATCTCAGCTTCTTGAGTTTCCTAAAATGTTGAAGAATTTGTTTAGACAACATGATAAACAAGACTACACATAGAGTTGTAATGTGAAGGCATTCAAATTATAAATCTGCATATTTAATAATCCCACCTTGGACTTGGCTTGCTGGTTAGTCTTTTCAATTTCTCTCGCATGAATCTTTTCCCCAAGCTTAGTATAGAACTGCAACGATAGATAAATAGTGGCATTATATTTTACATGGAAAAAGCCATGATGTGCTTTTAATAACAAAGAGTCTCTCAAGAACCAACCTCTTTGCGTTTCTCAGCCCGCTCATCACACTTGAAACTGAATCCATAATTTGGGAGAGCACCTGCCCTATGAAGCTTGGCATCTTCTGCAGTAGGACTTTTACTTCCATCTTAAGAACAAACTTTTGAAATGGTATGGTCACAATAGACACAAGCAACAGAAAATTCTGTTCGTATTTGGACTACAACCATTTGTCATGACAATTCCATTTTGTTGTCTTTCCATTCCTTCATATTTACAAGCCATATGAAAAAAGATCTAATATAACAGTAGATTTTTGAAACAGAAAGCCCAGAAGGATACTCAGTAGGTTGAGTGTCTTCTTTCTGTGTACTGGGGGTTCCCTTCTTCAGGGGCTTAAGCTTCATCTGCTCTCTGTTAACAATTCAAAATGGAACAAATCTCTACTTGATGGCAAATATGAAACTGAGAATGAAATTTGAATACTTTAAATTTTAGCATGACACCCTATAGCAAACCAATTTCTTCTGCCAGATAATCAATCAGAACAGACGATTCAATGAATGGACCAGTTAATTCACAGTTCTTGAAGAGAGATGGATGACCAAGCTACACACACATACCCCGAGACCACAGGGGATGCTGCACTGGATTTTCCACCTTGCTGTTTCCAACATAAAAGGAACAGGATACAGAGATCAATTGCAAGGAGTCAAATGAATGATAAGCACCCCAACAAAAAATATAAGCACATATTGTGATCGATTATCCAAAATTTTCATAAGAAAGCAGACTGGATCTGCCTGCCTTGAGAAAGGCCATTTACCTTGGGTACATTGGATCGAGACTGCTGATCATTAAATGATCTGCTTTTGGCAGGCAGCTCGAGGTTAAAGCTGGATGCAACTGCTTCCCAACCTTTTCCATCCTTACTTTTCTTTGATGAAGTTGTTGGTGTGACTTCGGCATGTAGGGGTTTCTCGTCCCTTTTATTGCCTTCACTCTTCAGGTGTTTGGAGGATTTTGAAGTTACCATTTTAGACTCCTCCACTTCCTGTAAATTTATGATTATGCAAATCAGCCGCAGAGCCAACATAAGTTATCCTATTTAAGTGGATAAAAAATGAGGCCAATTATATACTTGAGGAATTCCTGTGTGGGCATCATCTCTTGATTCACTAAGAGAAGACTTATTATCAATGCCATGACCCTCCAGTTTAACACTTTCCAGATTCCCATTTAGAACAGCAATATCCGAAAGCTTATCAGCAGTGCTCAGAATACTCTCATCCACCCCACTAAGCAGAAGTTGATCATGCCCACCATTTTGATGAACCACTTCATAACCGTTCGCGGGTATAACTGTATCAGCGTCCATGATACCACAGGATCCACAGATATCAGGTAGGCAGACTATAAGCTTGTAAGCCGTTAAAATTCAGAAAAATGGACGATCCCCTTGAAACCCCTGCTTAAGGAAGGAAGACACAAATAAGAAACCTCAAGCCCACCCATGCGCTAACCAAATGCATAAATCGTGCAAAACACAAAACAAATCACTCCAACAAGCATATTATCAATGTGATAGAAAGGTGCACACCATACAAAAACATAAATGTTTAAGACAAAGTTAACCATGAGAAGCATAAACAAGCAGAGATTTTATTATAAACAAGAACGAAGCTCCATAACCAAACCGATAGACGGAACCCAGATTCTTCGAACTGGAACTGTAAAAGACATTCTGGTTCCGCAAATCATGCTCGAGAACCGAAAATATGGCCGAGAAAGGACTTCCCAGGGAGAAAAATACAATGGCATGATTGAGTTAAGACACTGAACAGCCCCGAAGGATTCAGATACTCCCATCAACAAGAAATGCACACTACGAAACTCAAACAGTGAACAACCGAACGCATTTCCGTGGGAAATGCTTCAAAGTTCCGAACCCACAGACGACCCACAAGCTCAAATCTAAAACTCTGGGCAGCAATGGGGGAGGGAATTGAGGATCTGCGAGTGTAGAAGCGGTACCGCACGGATGGATAGGAACCTGGGTGGGATCTGGATCTGAATGAGGAGAAAAGCGGTGCCCCTTAACTTAACCGAGACGATCCAGAGTTCGAATTGTATCTTCTTCTTCTTATTTGTCCTCTCTCACTCTCTCTCTTTCGCGATAAAGCTTCATGGAATTGAATGGCAAGCTGAAGGGGAAGGAGAGCAACAAACAGTAACAGGAGGAGCTACAGGTGGTTTCAAATTCTCCTTTTCTTTATGGACAAACGGAGAAGCCACAGGGAGAAGGCATTGGAGAATACGGAAAAGGGTATATACACTTTTACGCCTGATGTTCGAATCTGATTAGTCAAACGTTGTAGGACTTCAAAATGGTAGATGATGCATTCCGATAAATTGTCACAACCAAAAACCTCTTAATTGTCAAATTTCATCCTCCGAGACCGGGAGAGGCTTTCATTGGGAGAAGGTGATCCTGAAGAAGCTAAAATCAGTATGGGCGGTGATTACAATTAATGGACACAGTAATTTCCCTCACTTGGCTTAGTGACAGTGCATTGCTGAAATTTTCCATTTCCAGAAAACGGAAAAGAACGGGAGCAAACGAGAATCATCGGGGACGGAGTGCACATTTATGAGCGAAATTCTTCCTCTTCCCCGTGCACTATCTCCAGGTCTCTCCCTGATTAAGTAGAGTTATCCTACAAGAATCAAACTCCTCTACGGCTGATTGAGTGACATTCTTTCAATAGCAAAATCTAGGTGCATTATGATGAAATCAATGATAAACTCAGTAACATGCCACAATCACTTTGAAACTATCCAAAATCACGTGAAAATTTCTCGGGCTTCTAGAGCATATGTTGGCATTCAAGTGGGTATACGGTGTGTCCTTGACTGTGTGTGCACTTGGATGTATGAAAATGTTTGAACCGACTCAAGGGTCCAAAAATGGTCTGACCATATCATATGGTTGGATTGACTAAGTACTATCAACTAAGATATTATTATGGTCTAAATTTCTAAGGGGGAAATGTCTGAAAGTCAAAAATGTGAACGTCTTCTCTCTTATTTCCCATTTTCTCTTTGAGTGACGAATTCAGGGGGGGAAATAAATTTAGGTGGGACAAGTGACAGACCGACCGGGTCGGAAGGGTGTGCCGTCGGATCGGAGGAGCGGAAAGGGGCAAGCAGGCAACCGACGCCGTTTTGATCGGACCGCTGCCTCCGCCTGCCGTTACAGTCCGCCTCAACTTTGACGGAAGCCGTCACCGCAGCGCCGCATGTCAACGTTACCACCGTCCCGTTGTCATCCACTTATACCGAGGGGTCTTAGTCTTACCCGGTTTTCTGAACTATAATAAAATTACTCTAATTAGCAATAATTATTACAATTACGTCGGTAATTGATACTAATTTTAATCACTTATCATAATTTAATTAATATTATCTCATACCCCGTGATGAAATGAGATTGTTTAAAGATTTCTTGGCTACACCCACCTAGCCTATATGGAAACAAAATTTAGCTTTGGAGTCGGTCCAATGATCCGATTACAATATCATATGGGAAAATTCAATTTGATCGCACCGGTTCGTATATCAACTTGTTATTCAATCCGATGGGGTTGTATATAGAATTTCGAGCACCTTTTTTTTTTCCTTTTTACGGCATGGAGTACAAGAAATACCATTGACTTGTTTCATCAACGCACAATTTTTTTCGGATTTTCCATGATTACTGGCGGGCTCTGAATAAATCACAATTTTAGTTCTCAATATATTTCTCCTTTTTTTGTTATTTTTGTTATAAATATTTTTTTATGGCATATTTGGTCTTCAATCATTTACAATATACACATTTTTAGTCATTTTTCTTATTTGAATGTCTAAATATTAATTTTGAGTAAAAATAAATAATAAAATGATGAAATAAAAAGGTAGAGGAGGTCGAAGGTGCCAATCAGAAACCCTCTCCCCAGCAATATTTACCACGCATTTTTCTTCGTATTTTTACTCTATTCTTTTCTTTATATTCTTAAATGAAAAATCTAAGATATTATTAATAAAATCTAATATGTACATCTTTTTTTTTATAAATATTAACAATTTCCTTTCTTTTTATCTCAAAAAATTTTTAATTTCTATGTATATCACATTAATATACTTTGTATAAGGTTTTAATTCATTGATTATTGACTAAACGTATGGATGATTCCTTAGATGAAAGGATTAGTAGCTACAACTCTTTGCACTTTGTTTCTTTTTTAAAATAAATATCATTATTTTATTATTTATTATTACAGGTCATCAATTTTTTTAATAATAATAATAATAATAAATAATATGGCATTTTACCCACATGAATTTGTCGAGCATGAACCATCATTTTTAAGATGAGGACTGAGAGCCCTTGTTGCCTTCTCGGATGTGTTTGGCAACAAGCCAAAAAGAAGGTAGACCAGACATGACAATACTCCTTCCACGGCCTATCAACACATGTCATCTAACAATGTCTCCCATTTCAAGCAAAGTGGAGCGGGAAAAGGGAAAGAAATGCTCATTGAAAATTGAATGGCAATTCAAAACCTACATTTGAATTGGAGTATCATTAATTACATTTCTAGAAACAATGGGAACATTAGTTTTGGTGAAATTTTTTTGGGTATAGATCGAAATGAAGCATGACATGTTCGATTAACATATTGGATCATACGAAAATTGGCTGAAATTGCTTTTGTTAATATGGGTAAAATAATTGTAATTCAAGAAGTTTGAATGTTTCGGGTGTGGAAATTTACCATCCATTCTTTAAAATAAACTTTCCAACCATATATTATATAGTTTATGGTGCAAGCAAGGTTCAAATTTTGTATGAAAAATCTTGAACTTCACGAGGAGCCTAACATCCCTTAAGTGCATTTTTGTGGTGTGGTAGATCTCACAGATTTTATAGTAACTTTCGAGTTTTGACCAGCGTTGGAAGGTCAATACACACATGTATGCAGACTTCTAGCCGAGGTAGCGGTGGAAGATTGCTGTGCATTCTCATTTGATGTGGCTATCACCTCTTCAGGCTCCTGGTTTGGCATCACATGCATCAAACAACTCCAGAGGATTGCTAACAACGCACAGAGGCACCACCTCCCGTGAAGAAGCAAAAGTATTTGCCATGCTAGAAGCAACTCGGTGTGCAAAGAGCATGAACGTCGAGGATTTGCTCTTCCTCGGAGATGCCAAGGATGCGATTAAGGATCTTCTTTTCGAGGATGACCCTCAGATGGCTTCACCAAATGGCATGTTTCGTGAGGTATTATAAATCTTATCTTTTTTGATACCTAGTCTGCTGAGTATTATCCTGGAGAAAATAATTTCATAGCCCATAACTTAGCTAAAAAGTGAATTGGTAAAAAATTCTTAAATTATGAGTACGATATAGTTACTGTAGACTAACAATGCTTTCACGGTCAATATTGACCGAGAACCATGAAAATGGGCAAAGCACAAACTTACGCTAGAGTCAGGTCGGTGGCTGGCAAGTCCGGTCTCATATACTAAAGTTGTACGATTTAAATACAAGTCGGCCTAGAAGTCGATGGACCATACCGTAGGCAGGGTCAACCACCCCTCGAGGTTAGGCAACGTCAGCAAAGTTCTCAGGCACCAGGCTGGCCCGGAAATAAGCTCAAAGAGTCGAAGGAAGCCCGCCATTTCAAGGTAAATGGAGGTTCTTTTCCATGGCTGTTCATGTGCATTGTAGGGCCGTGGTATACGCAATAGACCAGCTTAGTGTCTAGGCCTGGGCCTGGCCCGAGCCTGAGCCCATTGAGTTGCTGAGCCGGACATCTAGTCAGCGCCCGTGTTGACCGTAGGGAACGCTTCTTCCAAATGACCGGGGGGAAAAAGGGCCTCACGAGACGATAAAGGGTATATCATAGACGCATCAGATATTTGAAATAAATCAGTAATTAAACATATGCACGGTGATGATTCACATCGAGAAATCGTACCCAAGATAAAAGGCCAGAGTTAATATGATGATCCATGAGGCGGGGAGGACACCCACCCATGAGATTTTCCGGCAGCTGAAGGGCATGCCGGATCAGGTGACTCCTCTTCGGTCAGTGAACCTTGCGCCCTAACGAATTCCGATACCGAGAGTCCCTCTACGAGACGGAGTAAAGCTTTTTCGAATTACAATTAACTCTACTTCAAAGTGGCCTCTCCGAAGGAAAAATCTTTGGATCTGTACCTTGTGAAGCTTCATGGGAAACATTGGCGTAGACCTCGGAACATCAGCTTTAAGGATATTTGGGCGTGGGAAGATTTGAGACTTGGGAGGACCAATCGGGACACGGGAATCAGTGAACAGTCCACATGGGTTCTTTCGTGTCACTTTCTCATTTGAAATGACCATTTTCAGGGAGGTTTGATGCTTAATGTCCTGGAAAATCTAATTGCTTAGAAAAAAAAAATCCATGGACCCCCTTTTCCTTTTATGACTTTTTCCAGCCAGGACAGATTTAGGGGCACAAAAATTGTATGAGAAATTATAAAATATCTTGCATAAATCTTATTGATTTTTCCATTAATTTTTTTAAAATTATTTCATATTATTTTACCCGTGCTTTTAGTCTTGACCAATCGACTCGGTTTCTGAATCCGTCCCTGTATTTTTTGTTTGTACCACGTAATCTGCGATCGGGTCAGGATTCTTGAGAAAATTTTTATCAACCCTCATAACCTAAAATTCGATTCTTAGATCACTCATTTAAAAGTTTAGTGAGAGAATTACTAGTCTAATATCAAATTATTATGAATGGATTCAATAGCCATGATGAAGGAGGGAGTATAAAGGAATATTAGATGCTCCACCGAGCTTCTTGGTAACAAAAGATTATTAAAGGAGAAAAAAGAGAAAAATTAGAAATAATATGCCAAATCAAATTATTTAGTTCTCTTTGCATAAATAATATATATGGACAGATGAAGAGGACCGACCCTGGAATCACGTCATCCGCTACTTTTTTTTTTCCCTGATTCTGCAGTTGAACACTAACATAGCCTGCCATAATACGAGCCAGACTTTGTGCTGACCGAGAGAGCATTATCGATCCATCAGCCCGAATGTCCAACTTCCTACTTGGCACTTTCAGGCTTCACCCGAGACTTGGAGTTCGATACTTCGGTCCTGTCGGCAAGGGGAGAGTGCAATATTAGCATATGTCAGTATTTACTTTAGTAATACCGACCAATAAGATCTTGTCAAATTGTCACTCCGTGCTTCGTCATCCAACCTCTAACTCTTCTTTCGTGTTTGATAATTAATCTTACTCGATCAGTGCGACTATGAACAGCACCGAATGCGATGACACCGTAACACATGGGTAAGGATCCAAACCTCTTATTTATTGCCCTCTCTCTCTCTCTCTCTCTCCTTTACGGAAATTACTCGTCCAATATTTAGAAGCCAGCATCTGAAAGTCGTCGAGGTTGAACACCACCACATCTCCATTGAATCAGTCTGCTGTCTTGTCTTCTTCCTCCTCACACTCTCTCTGTATTCAGCAGATTCACGCACTCCCTCTCTCTCTAGTCCGACCACCTCAAACCTTAACTCATGCTGTCCCCAAACCCACTGTCTATCCTCTGTGCTGTACTCCTCTGCTTGCCCATCGCCATCGTCTTCACCGTCACCACCACGACCCCCAACCCCACTACTATCTCCTCCGTCGCCTCTGTCCACAACGTCCCTGTCACCGGCTCTGCCTCCACTGCCATGAATGACCAAATGCGTAATGCCCAGATTGAGCCTCACTCTCTGGGCTTTGTCACCGTTTCCGACCGGAAAAAATTCGAGCCTCTGCCATCTCCATCGGCCCCAAAAACCTATGACACTACCAGCTCGGCCAACGACAGCCCTGCAGTCTCACCAGCCACCGCCACGATCAGCGATGACCAAAGGGGTGTTCCCGGGATCGAATCTTCACCGCCGCCAGCGAACAAAACCGAACCAGCAATTGCAGCCCATCCACCACCCGAGAGCGAGAATGCAAAGACCGACCCCGCTGAGCCTGAGCCTCCGCCGCCGCCGGCGAGCTACGACGACCCAGAGGACGACGCCGTCTTCCGGGTCGCCTCCCGGGTCGCCGTCAAAGGAAAGAACCTGAAGAAGGTCGCATTCATGTTCCTCACCACCGGCCCCCTCCCGCTAGCGGAGCTGTGGGAAATGTACTTCAACAACACCCCGAGGAATCTCTACAACATATACATCCACGCAGATCCCAGCGGGCACTACGACTCGCCGTTCAGGGGCGTGTTCACCGGCCGCGTCATCCCATCCTCCAAGCAGGCTCTCCGGGCGACCCCCACGCTTATCTCGGCGGCGCGCCGGCTGCTAGCACACGCGCTGCTCGACGACCCCAGGAATTATATGTTTGCACTCCTCTCCCCCTCCTGCATCCCCCTTCACTCCTTCAACTTCACGCGCTCGGTCCTCACGCGCTGTAACAAGAGCTTCATCGAGATACTGGACAACGAGCCGTGGGCGTTCGACCGCTGGGCGGCGCGGGGGCTGGACGTGATGCTGCCGGAGGTGAGGTTCGAGGACTTCCGGATAGGGTCCCAGTTCTGGGCCCTGAAGCGGTCCCACGCGCGGCTGGTGGTGCGCGACGTGGCACTCTGGTCCAAGTTCAAGCTGCCGTGCTTGAGGTGGGACTGCTACCCCGAGGAAAATTACTTTCCTACCCTCCTGAGCATGCTGGACCGGCGCGGCTGCGTCCAGGCCACGCTCACCCACGTGGATTGGAGGGGCCACTACGACGGCCACCCGAGGACCTATAGGCCCGAGGAGGTGGGGCCCGATCTGATCCGACGGCTGAGGAGCGACCGCCCAAGATACGGGGATTACCGGACCGACAGCCCCGATCCGTTCCTTTTCGCCCGGAAGTTCGAGGCGGAAGACATGAGGCCCCTGATGGCCATTGCGAAAGACGTCATCTTCAAGGATCAGCTTCGGAGCTAGGGTCAGGGCCAGGGTGGCATGCTGGTAAATTAGACCAGTGGCACCTTTGTAAGTTCTGCGCTTGATCTTTCTAATTCTTTTTTCTTAATCACTAGAAAGTTTATAACCTTAATTTCATATGTGAAGAAAGCCGAAGGGAGCATCCCTTTTTGGAAATGGTAATGGTATCATCGACTGAAGCTCGATCATTCATATTACTGGCAAAAGGAAAAATTTTACTAACTCCAGGAGAAAGAATATCTCTTTTTTTCAAATATAGGAATAAGAATAAAGTAGTTCTTGATATTATAGAGTTGGTTCATACGATAATCCTATTCATGCGAATAAAATTTACCACTTTTTGGTTCTGAAACGGGAAAGGTGCCACTGCATGAAACTGTTTCCCCCAAGAATGGACCGCATAAATTTGACTTTATTAAGGTTAACAGCATGAATGGAAAAAAATAAATTTGAATAAAAAGAGTATTTTGTGTTTAGTTGTAAATGACATTTAAGGGACATGTGATGCTTACTGTCCTGGAAAATCTAATTGCTTAGAAAAATCCATGGACCCTTTTTCCAGTTTTGACTAGAGTTTAGAGATGAACATGTCAGTAGGACCAAGGGATTCGATTACCAACATAGCACAATAACAAACACGGTGAAGTGTCACAAATTTCATTACAAAATCTCTCCTCCAAAGGCCAGTACCCTGAAAAGCATATTCCCCATTAGCTCAGTCTCAATCTTTCTCGCACTCCCTCGGCATCCATTAAATAATGGCTGAAGGTCATATTCATATCATTGCAAAAAGAAGTAATAGCTACGAAGGTGATCAGACCAACAACAGAAAAAGGGGTAATCATTCTATGTATATAAGGCAAGCAAATAGAGCAAGGAAGAAAACAAATCAGTGAGGAGGATACAAATACCCGGTTGGGTGTCCCATCCCATTGACTGGAGGCATTCCAGAGGGCATCATTGGCATAGGAGCCGGGACCTGGGTGTAGTATCCTATCCCTCCTATTTTGGCCAAACCAACATGGCCCCGCATCCCATCAGCAGCGTATTGATCCCATAGTTGCTGTTCTTGTGTCAACAGGTGCTGCTTTTTCTCCATATCTGCTATCTGAACATAAGAAGGAGGTGGGATGCTAAGGGAAGCAGCAAATGGGTCATGATTAACTGCTTGGATGGTCCCATCAGGAGCAGGAAGTGCCAGAACAGGGGTAGCACTCCCCCCAGGCCAAGGCAGCGCAACACTGCTCGCACTCCCTCCACTCAACTGAGCAGTGCTCGTATGTTGCCTTACCATTCCCTGATCATACATGCCATTTAACAGCAATGGATCAAGCCCACCACCTAGGGCGGCTTTATGCTTCGTTAGGTTACTTGCAGTCTCGACCAAGGCCAACTCCCAGTCAGCCTTGCCTGGTTCTACCGCTGGGTTTTGCCACGCTGATGTCACTTCTGGTCCACCATTAGAAGGGAATGCTTCCCACGAGCTGTTCCCGTTATTTGCCACTGGCCCAGCAAAGAGAGCCAAAGCCAATTTATTCCCTTGATCATCAGCTGTGACTCCATCATCTCTTAGGTCCACCAGATCAACAGTTTCCTGTGGTTTTGGTGGCTCAGGCACTGGCTCAGGAGGAGGTGGAGTGTAATTCTCAGGAGGAGGCAGAGCCTTAATCTCATTCATGTCAGGTACAGGTTCCTCCTCCTGGGGCTCAGGGGCAGGCAACTCCTTTCTTTCAGGGCTTCTAGGTCTCTTTGCTTTGTCCCTCACAAATTCATCCAACGTCTCCAGCAACTTCCTTGTAATCCTCTGTACTTCAGGGTACTCAGATGACCTGGCCACACCTGTGTCCTTGCACCAATTATAGAAAGCGATCAGTTCATCAATCTGTTTTGCAGCACTTGCATAAGCATCAAATGCCTTGACGCAATCTGGGTACTCCATATCAAAGAACTTGTCAAGCAACACTGCCAAAACCTCACAAATATCAGCATATAGCTGGAAACTCTCCTTCAGAAGAGGGTAAAGCACAATCAGAATCATCCTATTGTTCTTTGCTAAGCCCGTTGGTCTACATGATAAAAACCTATCCAATAGACTCTGTAAATGACCCATCTTGCCGAAAATCCTCTCCGGCTTCATATCCCTCAATGGTGTAACAGCCCTTTTCTCTTCTCTTGCTCGTGCAGACTCAGCCATATCTCCAAAAGATCTTGACCTTCTCATCCCTCCACCATAACTTCCATACTCTCCTCTTGAATC
The DNA here is from genome assembly GCA_900174645.1 of Sonneratia alba. Classification (NCBI taxonomy): domain Eukaryota; kingdom Viridiplantae; phylum Streptophyta; class Magnoliopsida; order Myrtales; family Lythraceae; genus Sonneratia; species Sonneratia alba. The sequence goes on along the minus strand of FWPY01000001.1, from coordinate 873,433 downwards.
ACTATACTCATAATCATATCCTCGAGGGGGTGGTGAGCGAAAATCATCACGGGGACCATACCTATCCTCACTGTGAACACCATTACTCCCATTTACGCCTCCACTACCACCACCACCACCCTTTCTTTCAAACAACCTCAATTCAAGCTTCTGATCCAAATACATGGCATAAGTCCTTACAAAAGCAGATTGGTCCCAAGAACTAGAGTGAGCCTCATCTCGAAAATCAGACATATTCAGCAACCTAGCTCCACGGCGGGTTGCATACATTATCTCCTCGTGGAAGATCGGATCACCATCATTCATCAACCGGTGGATTAGAGTGAGAGCTTTCAGAGCCACGATCCAGTCTCGGGTCTTTCCAAGCCGCTTTGAGACTGCAGACACGCATGCATGGACATACCCAGGGGAGTATGAAGTAAGGTTCAGGATCCTGTGAACGTACTTTTCATCAGCAGGATCATCATCGTGGCTGGTGGCTTTCACAATAGCCACTTCAAGCTCGGGTGCCATGTCACTGGCCACCTTGGCAATGCCAATGCTGGTCTGGTCCTTGACAGCCCCAATGGCCTTGCGGATTGAACTTGAAGCCATCTCACCTGTCGATTGGACTCAGTTAAACAAGAAATCAACCATAAAAATTTTCATTTCAGTTGGAATTACACATGATTTAAGCTCAATTTGCATTGAAACAAAGATCGACATTATTCCTCATCATTCCTATGACATTTCCCATCAATTGATTGATCACAGTCAAGGCCACTGACCACTGAATTATAAAACGGAACCCCAATCTATTATTAAAGAAAACCCAATTACACATCCAAATGGCGCTCATGCTGGTTTATTTTCCCACATCCCTTGCCTGGGGATGTGTCGACGTTGATTATCACCAAGCTAAACACAAATCAACCGTTCAGTTTCTATTAAATTCGAAATAATCATGCTTAACTATCACAATTAACCGAAATTAATCATGCTCGTGCAAGTCGTTCTTTCCTTGATGGCGCTGGTCACTTGGAGACCAAGCTCAACGCCATCCCAACCGTTGATGTCAATCATCTGAAAACACTGCTGACCCTTAAAAACTTAATTTAACCCGAAAATCAGTGCTTAAATGAAAGCAAAGATTTAGTGCGGAGATTGTTTACCGTTAGAACAGAGGCTATAGATCTGGAGATTAGAAGGGTAAAGGCGAAAAATCCGTTGACTCGAAACGTCGTTGAAAACGGTCAGAACCGAGAGCTCGAGCTCGATCAGCAGAAGACATTGTGAAAGCTCGAAGCAAAGACGCGTCCCCTGAAATGCCGGCGACGCTCTCTCTTTCCTCTCTCCATGTAAGAGATCCGGAGCAGAGAACGAGGCGGGAGATGCTGGCAAGGGCGGCGTGGAGCGGTCTGGACTCTGGACCGCCGGTCAGATCGCAGATCTAGCGAGAGGAGGCGGAGCGAAGCTTTACGATCTTCGAGCGGATGTGTAGGGAGGACTCTCTTCGTGTCTCTCTCTGCCCCCCCCCCCCCCCCCCCGTGTAGGAAGCGAGAATTTCGAGGAAAAGTGAAAAGAGTTGAGACTCGATTCAGTGCGGGCGGGTCCACTTCCACTGCGGTACATTTGCTCCGGTTGGCCGTGTTATTCGGCCTTCAACCTTAAATCTGGACGACTTCGATGGTCCCCGGACACGTGGCTCGATCGGGTCCCTTACAATGTGGGACCCACCGACTGTCTTCCCTCTTCTAGTCTAATCTAAACCGCGGTACAGTTTTTGTTTTTTAATTGTTTTCCAGTTGGCGAAGGATAATATCGGTCGCCCTTTTAGGCATAGAAGGTTCTGCTATTTTTTTGTTTCTAATTTTTTTCAATTTTAATATTTTATTACACGTGCTACTGGACGGGTTCGATCAATTTTTATTACACATCATACGTCCAGTGATTTTAATATATATAAATATATATATAAAGGAATGCATGGTGATCATAGATTAAATTCAAAATCAAGAATATTATTATCATTATATTTAAAAATAATCATTTGATCACATTTCAGTCTAATGTATATAGTCCTCTGCCTGACCGGCCTGCTGGGCTGCAGTCAGACCAAGCTACCACGGTCTGATCCCATGTTGGTCCGGTTGTAGTTTCTTTTATTTCCTAATAATTCTCACCAAAAAAAATTGCCAAATTTTGAAATTTCTCGATGATATCATGGCAGTATCCGTTAAAGAAGTTTGCCAAGAGTCTCGTGCATGAATTGATGGCAGAATCTTGTGACCGACCTGTTACTGTCCATACTACATCGTGTGATCTTGCTGGAAATTGGTCGTGAATTGTAACCCAACCTCTGAAAGCGACTAGAATAATTTTTATTTAATTCACATTAATTCATTAAAAAAAAAGAAGTGAAGTATTCACTGTAAAAGATTTTCGACTTGTGAAATCATGCAATAGGATTGTGGGAAAGAATACTGGAGTGGGTCTGATCATGGCGAAGACGTCCACCTTCATTCTTTAACTCTTGATCCGAGGATTCGACATCTCACGGTGATCAAAGTGAAGTTCTTCCAGATTTAAGCAAAATTATCGGACTTGACAATATAATTATACTGGCTCGAAATTTGGATGTCAGGTTGAGAGGTCTGGTTTACGACGGTGGGAGGAGTGGGACAAGTGCAGAGGATCAAGTTTCCGGTTTGTAGCTACCATGGAACTTGGAATCTCTTGGCGTCTTCCGCTTGAAATCCCATGAACTTCAAACTAAAACTAGTTGAAATTATTATTCTGCAAGCTGATGGAAGAGATCATCGCAGGTCGAGTGCTGTACTACAGTGATCAACGTTGTTCAGCATAGTTGTCGGTCGGCAAAGAGAAGCAAGCTGCTCTTTCAGATCCGGTTGGGGGCAAACATGCGTCTTCCTGTTTCCTCCCTCCTGAATGTTGAAGTCCTGCAGCAGTCTCACCCTTCAAAAACAGAGCTTGTCTAGCTCATAAACACTGATTTGGAAAAACCCACAACTCGAGTTTTTGCTTCCTCGTATACAGATTGCTCTTTGATGCCGAAGATTCTATTACACGCATCTAATCCATGTTCTCTCACCTTTAGGAGGATTGTACCTGAAACCACTATCTGTATGTCGAAAAGAGAAGCCGTATAACTGTTGGAACCAGGACTCAACATCCATGAGTGAAGGCAGGAGGAGGAGTTGATCACAATGAAACTCTCCTTTGATGAAATTTTAGAGGGTAAGCTCTCTCGAAATGGGATTAAACGAGACACCTAATCATAAGATACTCGGCTGAAATCTAAGTTTAGCACTGTGTTCATGCATATATGCATACAGCAGAAGCAGCAGTGGATAGAGACATTGTCAAGCAGCAGATTGAAGAACCTGACAGCTTGAAAAAATGTTCTTGATGAGGAGAATCCAACATTGAAATCTTAATGACAATGAAACATTATCCGGGTTTGTCTGTTGTCGACAAAGAACACGCGCTTCTTCCGTCTAATTCCTGTGTATTAAGAAACTGGAAACCAAAGAGGGTGTTTTCTGCACCATGGTCTCTGTGGCAGTGGAACTTGATCCGAGTTTAAAAACGAATCGACTTACAGCATGAGTACTTTATGTTCGAAGTAACAATACCAGCCGGATGCTGCCTGATCAAGCTCTTTCTCAAGCTCCTTTCGAGTTCGTTCAAAGTAGGGTTTATAAACAGTTCTTGATGATAAGAGTTGCAGCAATAACATATCTGATGCAGTGAACAAAATTAGTCGTATTGCTTTAACAATTATTTCTCTATTCATTGCAATTTGGGTGATACTTATTTCATAATCCATAGTGCATCAGGCGCGATGGTTACCTCTCGCTAGGAAGCTCAGCCATTGACACGGCAAGGAATTGGGATCACGTCTTCCTCGCACTATCAGTGGATAGAGAAGAAGCTCCGAGCCATAACCACAGCAATGGCCAACATGATCATGGCCTCCTCCACCAAGACCCAGATCCGCATCTCCTCCTCCCTCCCCACTCCGAAGCCCAAATCGTCGCCAATACCCCAATTCTCGCTCCCCAAGCTCCCGAAACTTCAGCCCCTCTCGATTCCCGCCGCCTCTGCCGCTCTGAAACCGTTCTCCCTCGTTGGGGCTGGCGCGCCGCTCCTGCTGACCCCACTGCCGGCGCTGGCGGAGGAGATCGAGAAGGCCGCGCTCTTCGACTTCAACCTGACGCTGCCCATCATAATGGTGGAGTTCTTGCTCCTCATGTTCGCCCTGGATAAAATCTACTTCACCCCGCTGGGTAAGTTCATGGACGAGAGGGATGCCGCCATTAAGGAGAAGCTCAACAGCGTCAAGGACACATCCGAGGAGGTAAATTCACTCGGCTTCCTCCCAATTACATTGCTTTTGTTTATGTTCCTGATTGATACCGAGCAACACATGGTAGAACGCCCTTGTCTTCATAGAATTCACGAGAAAGGAGGAACTTTTACTAATTAACCGTAGCGTATTCCACTTAACCGGCATATTTTTATAGGAACTGAATAGTTGAATGCATCACTCATAATCCATTGCTGCTCATTTATGATAAAATGATCTATTTGGATATAACTTTGATTGACATTGCCCGCTCTCTACGTGTGAAAAAAGAAACACATGCTGATTGGATAGATTGGCATTTCCTAGGAAGAAGCAATTTGAAATTTTGGATCATCTGGAACACCTTTGAGACTTGGTAAAATTCCCAGAATATAAGGTACCTTGGTAGTCAGTACCGTCATTTATAAGCGTATAAAACTGCCGGAGGAGGATGCCCAGGTCAGACAGTTATTGATGGGTGTGCATAATAAAGGCACTTGGCAAGTCTAGATCAGGTTGCCAGGAAGAGATAGCCTATCATATGTACCAGATCTCTTATAAGCATGTAGAGATGTGAGACGTCCAATCTTTGTAATTTTAGTTTTCTTGAGGGCTTTGTCATGTACCCTTTTTAAGTGACGGATGAAATCCTAAGAAAAGAAGGAGCAATTTGAAAATCTCAATATAGTCAGTTTTGATATTGGGATGGAGTTTTTGGTTGCCATTCGATTACGATAGATTGATTGATCATATGACAAGAAAATGGAGTGGCATGGAAAGACAGACATATCGTGAGACATGTTATTTGATTGTATATGTTCAACCGTTTCTCTCTATCCCAGAAACTCAGGGAATGGGCTCCTTCATTTTCTTGGGCTCAGTTGTCTACGATACGTTTATTAATGTCTTCTGCAATCCTGCTCTTGTGTTGGTTTGTGAACAGGTGAAGCAGCTGGAGGAGCAGGCGGCGGCGATAATGAAGGCAGCCCGGGCAGAGATTTCAGCAGCACTCAACAAAATGAAGAAGGAGACGCAGGAGGAGGTGGAGCAGAAGCTGAGGGAGGGCCGGAAGAAGGTCGAGGCTGAGCTGCAGGAGGCTCTTGCTGGTTTGGAGAGGCAGAAGGAGGAGACTGTGAAGGCCCTCGACTCTCAGATTTCTGCCCTAAGTCAGGAGATTGTCAAGAAGGTCCTGCCTATTCGGTAAATAAAGTAAGCTCCAATTTTTTGTAATTTCTGCGCAGACAATCTAGTGCTTGTAATTTGCATTGTCAACTGCCATCTTGATGCTTTAATGGAAGATCAGTTGTCCAAAAGCAGAGTTCTTGGTTTGGCATATTTCTTGAAAAAATTCTTTTTGTGGCCATTTTGTGCATCATCGAGCTACACCTATAGATATATAACATAAAAAACTCGGAGCGCGGAAGCTGGGATCTCTGTTTTGATAATTCTCAGCTTTGCAAATTCTCTAGATTCTTTTACCATTTTATCTTAGGATAATTATGATACTTAATTGTTATATTGAGTGATGGTGTGTCATAAACAGTTTAGAGCTTCCCCTTAGCACGAATGATTGAAGGAAAACAAAGCATTCAGAGTCTGCAGGAAGAATCTCTGTTGCCTTGCGATCGCCATGCCAGAAGGAGAGAGTTTTGCCATCTCCTATTCTGCAGCTGACAAAAGGCCTTGCGATTTCTCTCAGCCTTCCATGACTCTGCTAAATCTCCGTAGCAAGAACAGAGAGGGAGAGGGAGAGGGAGAGGGGGTCTCCATGTCTCACTCTTCCTGCTTGGCAAAATGGCAGTCGAGGATCCAGTGGCTGCTATTGAATGCCAAGCCATAGAGACATTCTATTCCAAAGGAAACCAACCCATAGCTTCACAGAGGTATAGCAAGAAACCTGAACCCAATGAATCAAAAGCCTTGGTCAATTCAGTCATATGTTGTTATCAGAGATTCTTCACTTTTTATGGAAGCAACTTGATTTCTCTAGTAAAAGGAAGCATGGCATCTTTCACATCATCTGGTAGAAGCTTAGCAGCACAATTTATAAATCATGTTACAACATGATATGGTCCGTAATCCATCATTTTTTTATAGTTGGAAACTCTTGGAATGAGTGGTAATGTTGGTAAAATCCACCTGCCCCATCATCCTACCAGTTCTTAGAAAAGGTGTCGCCTGGCCGCACCACTAAGTCCCCTACCACACCCCCTTCAACCTTGAATAATTTTAATATGCAGTGATCAGGACCGGGAGCTTTTTCTCCACGAGTGAACTTACCTTCCTGATTTCTTCAGTAATAATCTCAACAGACAGAAATGCTTGTTGACTGGGATGCAAAGAGGACTTCAGTGGGGCTCCTGGGCATTATTTTTAGATGTACTCAACAATGTATTGTAGAAACCGACAGATCTTTCCCTCATTTCACCTGCTTTCCACCCTTTTCCCACTTTCTGTTATTATCCTTGTAATCGCATTTCCCTGAGTCCTTGCCTCTTCTGATCAGAGGAAGAAAATACTGTCTCGATCCCTAGCCTTCGTCCACTGAATATGCGATCCCTGTCTAAGAATTGGTTCCTCCTCCTGCTCACATGATTTCTGCAACATGCTCCCGCAATTTTGCTCTGTAGTGTGTCCCCTCTTCTGCTCGATCACTCATTATATCTCTTTCCAGTAACCTGTTACATTTTTCTCTGAACAGTTTGTACTCCCCTCTGCCAGATTCTTCCCAGCCGTGACACATCTCTGAGCACTTCTATGGGGTTCCTTAGCCTGCAAATGCAGAACATACACATGGTACCTCTGTATCCTCCACTTCCCCGTATTCTTCAGACCAGCTCCACAAAATTATAACTCTCAAACCAGTGGTTGTTTCATGTAAACCTGTTGAAAGAATCTAAGCATTGTTGGGCTGTGGTCAAGCTCCGCATAGGAAAACATGAGCTTATCTAACCAACATTCGTTCACCATTACCTTGTGAAACTTCCTGCAATGTAACCCCCCACAATTATCCTGTCTGTCACTCCCAAGCATACGATTAGTCTATTGCAGCATGATCAGGCATTCTCTGACTTTTCACGAATCCCTCGGTCAGTGTGTCTAACTGCGTTGAAGTTGCCAATTATGCACCAATGGTCCCTCATATTGGTCGCTCTACACCTTCGAGCCTCCCAAAAAATGCTTCCCACACCAACGAGAGTTCGAAGTATGACCGAAACACCTTTTCCAGAACCAGTGAGCGATGAATATGTTGGTGTAACCTGTGGAAATCCTCAGTTGCACCTCTGCCTTCTGGAAAAGTCATAACCTACCCCCATTCATAGACTGATTGCCATTTACTCTTCCACTTGGACAAAACACTACCCTCATTTTCTTTCCGTGCCATTGTCTCTTGAAATCACGTCATCATAGGACTCGCAAGACCCGAGTGCGTTGTTTTAGCCGGCCACGGAGAATCGCGTGCGGTTTAATCATGAAGATAATTGTTCGTATCTCCATTTCAGTTCCTGAATCCACAACCGGTGAATCTCCCTCTCACGTGATGATATTCTCGAGGCGTGATCGCAGGTTGAAGACGGAGGAGGAGGAGGAGGAGTCGTCGACGGCACTCAGACGCAACCGTGCACTAGCTGGCTTCTCCGCCTCCTTGATTGTCATGTGAGTCCAAATGAGCAAGGCGTCGTCCTTATGCCAGTGATACAAGGGACGATTCAAAACCGCATCGCAAATTCAAAGACGTCCTGTTCCATTTGGAGGCACTCTGTAACGTGACCGTATGGAAGTTTGACTCCTTTTTTTTCCAATAAACTTTGCCAACTTTTTCATATTCAGTATGAGCATTTTCACACGTCTTGACCATGCACCAGCCGTGCGCTGTTGGTCCATCTCAGCACGGATCGTACATGATGTTTTGATCTTGCTGACGTGACTGATAGCAGTTTAGGTGATAAAAATGTGGCACAGTACCCACGTCGCACAAATGATGAAAAATCATTAATTTAATACTAAACTTGATAAATTATGTATTATCGTGTCTGAACACGTGAAAAAAATGACTAAATTTGAAATTTTGCTAAAATGAGGTATTATGGAAATTTATATATACAGCTAGGAATTGAACAAATTAAGACCATCATTTTCTTAAAAAGGAAATAAGTATAAAAAAAGACTAAAAAGACAGGAATGATTTACTCCTCCCAAATTTATAAAAATACATCCAATATTATTAAAAGATAAAATAATTCTGATAAATTCATATTCATATGTGATCCATCAACTAACAAATATGATTCTGTATTAATCATATATATATTTATACATATATATATATATATATGTTTCCCATCGACGTGCGATCACTCTTCCCAATCCATTGATTCATGGGCACACCATTTTAATTTTACTTTAGATGTAGTCCGAGGCACTCCAACTTTGGGACGTTGACGTTCGTAAGCTAAAGTTTTTTTTTTTCCATTTTTCTATTATCCGGCAGAAATCAATTTCTTAATCTTCTTATCTATTATCTTTATGCATAATGTAACCCTCCAATAGGCAATCCATAAATGTGAATTTTTTAATTGTTTAAAAGCTTTAAAAAATTAATAAACCCTTAAAAAAGGGTAAGTTTTAGATTAAAAAAATATAATAAAAATATACTGATATATAATGCTTTCTACTTGGAATGATTTGCTGGTAAATGATTTGATCAATCATGAACCAAAAATCTACACTCTTTTTGGAACCATAAAACATTTTTTTAATTAATTTTCTCAAATTAGTGGGCCCTTCAAAGATTTCACATTATAATATCTATTCCCGATTCTATCCTCTTTTCCTATAACTTATTACGAGCACTTTACTTTGTGAGTATGTTAGGATTAGAAAAAAAAATTCTATTTGTTTTTATTTTTTTAATATTTGTGATATTCGGTACCGTAATAATCAATTAATTGATCGGACAGCATATTGTACATATTAGGGCCCCTAATTAAACCCCAAAAACCGATTTTTAAGAATTTTAAACCATAAATATGACATATTACATATTATCAATTTACCGATAGACTTTCATATTTATTGCCATTGTCTAATAGGAAATTTACCTGAAGAATATTTTGTTTTCTAATTTTCCAATGGTTGAATATTTATTGTCAACAATTTATGATGTAATATTTCGCGATTAACACAGAATTTTCATATATTTATTGTTAGAAAGTTTTTTTAACATCTGATTCAGTTTGATCCAACTATTCAATTTTTTTGGGGAAGAACTTGTCAAAAGGAATGTCTATCAATCGAGCATGAATTTTAGTCACTTTTTAAATTTAACATAAAATTTTTCACAAATTATAATTATGTAAAAACTACATAATATTCATCAAATTTAATATAATTTCTGTTAAATTATACCACATAAATTACTGTAAGTTATATTAATAAAATTAACACGTAACATATGATAATTTGATAAAAAAAATAAGTGTGGTGATAAAAGTAATAAATAATTTAAAGTCTGTGTGAAATTAAGAAATGTGAAAAAGTGGACGACAAATATAAAAATTTTATCAAAATTTGTGTTGGAATAAGGCATTAACTCTTTTTCTAATGGGGCAAGTATGTATATCTTTTATATGTATATTTGTGAGATACAGTTCAATATATATATTTTTATTTTTTTCCTAAAAAAGAATCTGCAAACTTAAAAAGTCTCTATCCTTAATTATTAAAAAAAATCTGTCCTTTTCTTTTTGGGCATAATTATTTGTTTTCCGAAACAAATGTTAATTGTTCTCCCCAAAAAAAAAGACAGGATTAGTAATTTAGCGTATATATACATCGCTTCTTCTGTGCAGATTGGAAAGCTGTATCTCCTCCTCCTCCTCCTCCTCCTCCTCCATCGGCTCCGAGAGGAAGAATCTCTGGGGGTTTTCCCTGTTCTCTAGCTGTGGGCTTTCTTTCAACCTTCCCCGAGGTACTCACTGATTTCTCTTGGTCACTCTTCCAATACCTTTCAAGCAATTTGCGATTCTTGAGCTAATGGATGGTCAAAGTTCGAACCTTTGTTAATTCTTCCCCCTCTTCTTCTTCTTCTTCTTCTTCTTCTTCTTTTGTTTTGGTATGATTTTTTTGTCCTCTTATTTTCTCTTTTAAGTTTTCAATTTCTTTCTTTTTATTAAAACTGGAATAGCCTAGTTTCTTCCGTTTGTCCTCGAGTTCTATTTCGATGCTGAGACAATTACGAAGGGGTGAGAGGGCGGAGAACGGTGGCCTATAACGATCGTTTACTGATTCAGTTGCTCTGTCGATTGTTTCGAACGGAAGTGTTAACAGATTGTGTATATTGTCTCTGTACTGTTGGGTCAGCTTTTTCGAGCCTCAGCAGTTTTGTCGGGGATCTACATAAACGACCCTTTTCCGGGAAAAGTTCTTGCTTATTATTTCAATTGCCAAACGAAGTTTACTATGCTGGGGATTGGAAACTGGTTTTGCCAATTTCAGGGTCCTCTTTTGCACGGAAAACTGGTAATAGAAAAATCTTTTTCGCATTTTTCAATTTTTAGCGTAGAAATATCAGATGTCGGGATCAAAGTGCTATTCTGTGAGCATGAAATGGTCCAAACAATTTATGCTAGTGAAAAGTCTTGAACTGTGCTGACGCATCGAGGGAAAAAAAAATCCAAGAAACCTTCAACATGTTTGTTCAAATTGTTAGGCTGGGATTTTGAATGGCTATGTGGTAAAAGCTTAAATGTTTTTATGTTTTTCTTTTACTCGGAAGCATTTGGTTTTGGAGAACAATCTGCTAAATTCAAGTAGTGTTTGTGGGGGTTTTGTTGTTTTTCTTGGAAACCAGTGACTAGTATCAGACACTTGACATAGAAGTCATAAAGTTATATATCTAAAATATGATTGCCTATGTGCGCAGAAGGAGGACATTATTCCAGGAAATCATTCTGTGATCGACATTTTGTGAATCATTTTGTCCTTCACAATTCATAGCCCTTGCAGCAGAAGATATATGTGCATGGTTTCTGCCAGTTTGTCTCTACAGTATCTTGGTCTGCTTGTTAAATTCTGACTCATAATTCAGGAGCAGTCATGGCTGGAAAAGTGGTTACTCCTGAATCATCTGCAGCCTTTGAGTATGAGCTGTTCGAGGGTGACCCCGACAATCTACGAACTGTGGTGGCAACATCGAACCAGTCAATTCCTTGGATTGACCCTGCAACACTGAAGCTCAGGCATAGAATTGGGCGAGGCCCATTTGGAGATGTTTATTTAGCAACTCGTCACCAGTCGGACAATGATTATGAACAGTTCCACGAAGTTATTGTCAAGATGCTACATCCAGTTAAGGAGGATCATGTGAGGACTGTGTTGGATAGATTTGATAATGTTTTCTCAAAGAGTCAAGGGGTAGGAGGTGTTGGTTTTTTACATGGAGTTTCAGTTATGCGTGGAAAAGTGAGTTTTGTTGACATTCTCTCTTTGGGTTTATTAGACACTTATTGAGAATGCTATTGCTACTGTTGATTTACACAGAAACACAATTGTTGCGTTTTTGTAGATTTGCTTTGTTATGAAATTCTATGAGGGATCAATTGGTGACAAGATGGCCCGCCTAAAAGGAGGAAAGCTCTCACTTTCCGATGTCTTGAGGTTAGATACCCATAGATACATAGGTAGCAATTTGGATTTGCTTTGCAAAAGCTTTTAATATTGTAATTTTTCCTTATCAATTCTCTACCTTCCCAGCATCTTGTTGTAATATTGCTTTGACCCTCCTAATGGGAATATGGCACCACCACTCTGCAGCTTTCTCATCAGTCAAATCTACTTCGGATCTACTAATCAATTTGCAACTTTGCAGGTATGGCCTCTCTTTGGCTGAGGGAATATCAGAGATGCACTCAAAAGGTATCCTAATCCTCAACCTCAAGCCCTGCAACTTCTTACTTGACGAGAATGACCAAGCCTTTTTAGGAGATGTGGGAATCCCATTCCTTCTACTCGGAGTCCGATCCCCAAATTCTGATATGATGTCTCATATGCTGGGGACACCAAGCTACATGGCTCCAGAACAGTGGCAGCCTGAGATAATGGGCCCAATTTCCTTTGAGACTGACTCGTGGGGATTTGGGTGTAGTGTAGTAGAGATGTTGACGGGCCTTCCTCCCTGGTTTGGGATGTCCATTGATGAGATAAATAAATCTGTTGTGAGAAAGCAAGAGAAACCAAGAATCCCTAGTGGCCTTCCTTCCCCGGTTGAGAATGTCCTCCTCAGCTGTTTTGAGTATGATTTTAGGAGTCGGCCTCTGATGAAGGACATTATACGGGCATTCAAAAGGTAAATTTCTTATAACAAACTCATGGCATAGAATTCTTTTTAAAAGTCGTCCTCCTAACTTTTGGGCTCATATGAAGTTACTGACTGAAATGCTGATAAGTGGAAGGTAAGGATGGGACCAGATTTTAGTGTGACTGATCTCAGGAAAGATGTGTTTGAGGTAAAAGATGGAATCAGCCCTTCTGCTTCTGAAAAAGATGGACACTGAATTTCACCTTTTTGGTAATGAGCAAATTTTGGATTGAAGTCTAGACAGACGGAGAGATAATGCTTTGCACTGTGAACTTTAAAATAGTCGACTTTAAAATGTGCAGTACACTCGAGAAATTGTGATTCAAGAATGAATTTATAGAGTACCTCAGATGCTGATTGACCCTTAAGGCTTGTAGCTTGGTTGATTTGATTAAAATCAGGATATTTGATATTAGTAGATCACTATAGTCCTCATTATACTGCCACTTATCAATATAATGGCTACAATTGTCCAGTGCTATGAATGGGGACTACAGCTTTGCCAGACAAAGAGACATAGAGGATAAAGCTCTTGATCTTGGATACACTCAGTGGTTCCTCTCAAAGGATCGTCTCATAGTGGGTGACACCGTCCGTTCCAGAAAGGCCCGGAACTCCTGCAAGCCTGAAAACATGGAAATTCCTGAAGGGTTGATTGTGGGACAAGAGCAGGATGGATCTGTGCTTGTTCGTGTCCATGGGATCCATGATCCGCTGCGGGTCCACATATTTAGGCTTGAGCGAGTGACCCATGGGCTGGCCCCTGGAGACTGGGTCTGCCTGAAAGAGGAGGCCATCGACAAGAGCAGGGCCAAGAAGCATTCTCGTGTGGGGATCCTCCACTCAATCAATCGGGACGGAACAGTGACCGTTGGACTCATCGGAATGGAGGCCCTGTGGAGGGGAATTTCATCAGACCTTCAGATGGCAGAGGCTTACTGTGCAGGCCAGTTTGTGAAGCCCAGGCCCGGTGTTTTGAGTCCGCGCTTCAAGTGGCCCCGTAAACGTGATGGTGACTGGGCTACAGGCAGGATTGTGCGTGTCCACCCCAATGGGTCCCTCCTGATGAGGTTTCCTGGGCTGCTGACCCTTGGGGCTGAGGAAGATACTTTTGTGGCTGACCCTTCTGAGATCGAACTTGTGTCATTTCGTACCTGTCCGGGGATTGTCAAAAAGTACCGACACCTTGAGGACTTCCACTGGGCTGTGAGGCCTGTTGTGATTGCGATCGGCCTTTTTGCGTCCTTAAGGTTGGGGTCTTTCGTCCTGGGCCGATCGAAAAGGAGGCCACAGGGCAGAGAGGCTCTGGCGGAGAATCAGTCTCAGCAGAGACCGGTTATGGAAGCAGTGGCAGAAGCCACCGGTGGGCCAAATTGGCTTCCCCGACAGTTGAGAGTTTGATTATTTCAGACTCCAGATCAACACTGCTACCGCATAACCATGTTGAATTCTAGCAGACTATGTAGGTTTATGTCTAATGAATTGATTCTGCACTGATGGTGATAGTTCTCGTTGTAAATTATGCCACTTTTACATCCATAGTAGTTCTTCCTCCTACCAATGTGGCTCATGGCTAGAATCAGGTCAAGGCGGAGGCCGAGAGAGGGCCTTGACAAGGCCGAATGCAGTGAGCTCGGCACCTTCCAATCTCAAGAATTTCTCTGGCAGAAACAGTGTCAACCGTTAACCCTGCAGGGCGCCTCTTCTGTGCTTGCACTTCTGTTCCTGGACTAACTCAGGTTCGAGTCGGGTTAGTTTGTTGAAGAACAAAAACCAATATTGACAGATACAAGTAATTTTCACTTCCGTTGATGAATTATGTAGAACGTTTAGCAAATTCACGTAGACAATTGCTGGGAATGGCGAAATGCCGAAAATTAGAAGCTGCGGAGTCCTTAGACTTGGTGGTAGAGCGGACCGTGTTTACCTTGTGGTGATCAAAGATAGCCAAATTGCTCCAGTCTATCTCCACCATCTGACAACCCATCGTATGTTGGATGGTCTCACATCATGAAGTGAGATCTAATAGAAAAAATTACTACTTTAATAAAGTTGAGAAGTAAGTCAGGAACTGGTTTTGACCAATCCATCAAAAGTATTGCCTTTTAATCTCATTCTGCCGCATTTGACCAGACCGCGCATTTAGAAGATCTCACCATATCCGACCTCAAGATTCTAGTACGGTGGAGAACTCTACCCATAAAATCGACTGTTGCAACCGACGCCCAATTAAAATGCTTATCTATATTTTTTTTCATATTTTTATAATAATATCTCAAATTTAAATCTCGTGAATAAAAAAATAATTACAAAGAGTGGTGCTGTAATTATTCTTGAATTTGAATTAATTATATAACACATAGTTTTTTTAACTATTAGGTAGTAAATATGAATAATTTTAGAACTAAATTGGATATAAAATTTTTAATATGAGTATACAACTGTTGATATTACCGTTTAATCATGTAATTATACGTAATTTAACAAGTTTTTAATAAAAATCTTTCAAAAATGCAAGAGAATATTTATAATGAGCAAAATATAAATCCTAAAAAGAAGAAATGCGAAGGATAAAAAATGGCTTAAAACCCTAACATTTTATTGATCAGTATTAATTAAAATTATGCACTTGTCATTGATTATTGGGCACGAAACAGTGTGATACTGCTGCTGATGTGGTTAACACATTACCCAAGTACTTTTTCTTAGTTATGGACTCCATCGTCCCACCCAAAGATTTACGGGAGTTTCAAAATCGTCCCTCAATAAACGGTAAAGTCAGCCTCGACTTCCATGGATGTATATACATATATAAAGTTCATTTTTTTGGACTAAATAATGATATCACATATACATACATATATATATAAATGCATATATAAAGTTAGATGAGACCGTGCGACCAATTCGAGGCTTTCTACATTTTTGGATAAAAGTGGGTGAAATTCCAATCTAATCCACAGAATCGATTCCTCGGACTCGTGTCCTTAGTTGCTTTAATAATAATAATAATAATATTCACAGATGAAAGTCAAGCAAGGAGACGACGACGACGACGACGATGATGATGATGATGATGATGATGATGATCCTAAAGTTCAACCTACTTGATGTGTCACCCTAGGCGATGCCTTATCATGACTTCGATGATTCGACGGACAGGTCAAGGAAGCCGTTATCCTGTCGAGAATCTAATCGCGTATCCAGAACTTTATAAAGCACGCTAAGTCAGGCAGACATGACGATGACGTCGACTACATCTCTTTGTGAAAAGTGATGCGTGGAACTTAATCGGAGCCACGGGTTCGATGCTACCCCTGCCCGTTTTTATTTTGGGGGGGGGGTAGTGGAGGGGATCGCAAGATTTCAAGATCATATTTAAAATCATATTATGCATTAATTAGATTCTAAACATAGGATAAAATATTCCATTTAATAATAAAAGAGGAAATAACATTTTTTTTTTGTAAATTTACCAATTTTATTTTAAATCCTTATTTTTTTCACCAATGTTATTGATTTTTGGCATTGTAATACTATCGTGAGATTTTTCCGTAATGTGTCACCGACTGGCATTTTACAAATTTTTAAAAAATCCCCATTGAATAAATATATGATAAAAATATTTAAAATAATGGAAAAAAAGTATAAAATAAAAAAATGAAAACACAAAAAGAAAGAAAGAATGAAAGAAAGAGAGCATGTCTCATCCACAAGTTTGGGTTCTGGAGCCGACGTGGGCTCTATTGAGCATCTGTATTTTATTTTCGATAATTTCTTCAATTATATTTTTTTTATTGAGAAATTTTTTTCATTTTTAGTTGATTCAAGATTCTTTATTTTTTATTGTTTAAAGATAGAAGTGGTAAAAAAAATGAGAAGATTGAGTGTAAGAATGAAAAATAAATAAATAGATGTTTAAGATAAAAATACAAAAATACAAAAAAATTACGGACTGAAGGTATCTTTTTTTTTTCTTCTGTAATAAAGAAAAGGCAATTGCTCTGAATTTTATCTCCCACACTGATGACCATAGATGACTATGATGGTGATGTGAAGGTGGAAGTGACCAGTGAGTTGGGTCTCAATCCACCACCACTATCTGTTGGATAGACCAACATCTCACATTGAATCTACCAGCTGGAGAATAAAGCCATGACACATCCAGATGAATCAAATAGTAATTTTTTAATATAAAATAAAGTGAAAAAAAGTTTTGAAAGTTGATGATGGGGTTAGGTGAATCTGAGATGGAACTGTGTAGAGGTGAAGCCCATAATAGTAATTTTCATTGGGAGTGGTGGTCCAAATCCTTTCCATTCCCATAGGATGCTCTGAACCTTTACTTAGTGGGCCCAAACCCAAGAAAGATTTTATTTCTATTCTCTCTCTCTCTCTCTCTATATATTTATTTATATTAATGCTCTTCAATTCCCATAAATAAAGATGTCCAGTTATCTTCTCCACCCACAGGTTTCAAGATCCCCTGCAAACCTGCATGACAAGGGGTGATTTTTCCCTTTTTCCCTTTTTTTTTCTCAGTTTGCTTGCATTATTTAAGTTAATTTGAGAGGTATGCCAAAGTGCCCTCAATAAAATATAAATTTAACTAATAAAAAATGAAATATGAGGATTGGACCGTAAAATTACATCTAAAATTACAGTTAACACTTAAAAATCACAACTAAATACATATTTTATTTTTATTTTTCTACACTCAAATCAAATATTCTATTCTAATTTTAAAAACAATCAACTTATATACTTAAATTAAATTTCTGAATTTTACTTGATCCACTTTTGCTAGAAAGTATGTTTAGTTATCTTAATCATGCTCAAACTAACATCTTTGATGAATTAGATTGTATGTATAATACAGGTTAGCATCTAATATATTATGAGTGAAGAATATATAATTTTTTAGTAGGTTGTTCAATTTAAATTTAAATTAATTAATATTAGTTATTGAAAAAGAAAAAAAAAGGGAGTGTTTTCGTACCTAGAAATTCCACAATCGGCAATGGAGCTAAGCAAAAACAGAAAAAAAAAATAAAAAATCGATTTTATGATGTTTGGTGTGAATTTCAGGTGCTTTAAGGTATAAATTCTGGTTATATAAAAATGTTGATTTTCTGGACCTAAAATTTTGCCCATATTTGTATTATTAAGCTTACTAATATATATATATATATATGGAGTTTGTAGCCGAGAATAAATTATTTTCAGAATTATTAATTAAAAAATGACCGACAATATCTGACAGGTGATTGTCCATCAAATAAACTAATTCCAACATCTATTCACATTTAACTTAAAATAATAATAATAAAAAGAACATGTCTTTGCAACCTTTAGACTACTTGCAACTTGTTTATTTTCTCTTTAAATTGGATTATGTGAAGATTCCCACCGCAGTTCGGGTCCGATTATTGGCTAGATGGGGGAGGAGAAGGTATCCTATACACACACACATATACATATATCATAGTGTTATTAAAAATGTGATTCGGACTAGTTCAAAACTACTTCA
The DNA here is from genome assembly GCA_900174645.1 of Sonneratia alba. Lineage (NCBI taxonomy): Eukaryota > Viridiplantae > Streptophyta > Magnoliopsida > Myrtales > Lythraceae > Sonneratia > Sonneratia alba. The sequence goes on along the minus strand of FWPY01000001.1, from coordinate 855,196 downwards.
AAACCGTTTGACCTGATTGTAGTTTTACCGTTTGTTTAATGGGCCGGTCTGGTTATGGGTTATTATTCGAACAAATATGAACGAGCCTTGAATCGTGTATAAACTTGCCTATTAATGATTCGGGCTGGTTTGGTACATGAAACGTCAATCTTCTTTAATATTTTTAAAATTTTTATTTAAATGAATATTTTTAAAAATTTTTGAATTGATCTGACAAAATCTTACTATTAATTTGCATGATTTTGATTGACTGGGCCAGTCCGTGCCAATTTTTCAACCGATCCGGGCCAGTTATGGTTCAATAGATATATATTTCTAACATGGTCCATAACCGCCCCTCAACCCAATAAGAATGGTTTCGTGCCGGGTTAGGAGCGGTCCGTGCCAATTCCAAGTTTGGACGGTCAAATTCCGGCCCGGTTCCGAGCTAACCTGACTCATTTAACATCTTTAATACAATACATGATATAACCGTCTAATAAAAAATTAAATAAACTCAAAAAATTTTTAGTAAATGGTAGAAAAAAAGGAATTATTAGGTTAAAAACATAAAATAACTATATACTGCTCAGGTCCGTATTGGAATTCAAGTACTGATTCGTGTAGTGAATTAAAGAGAATGATTAGAATCAATTCTAACCTCAATACCAACTATAAGGCATCCGAAATCGGGTATGCGGAGGACATTCGCTGCAACGAAGGCTCTGTCTTAACGGGATTCTCCATTTTACACCTGCATCGTTCTCGGGCGCCACTTAAAATCCGTTCGAGCTCGCCGAGAGTACTGGCGTCACGTGCTGACTTTCGGGTGCATACTTTCAACTAAATCATTATTTTAAATTCAAACTCTCTTTTTTTATATCAAAATCAAAGGCATCCAATATCGTAACGATCGACTAATTTATAAAACAGTATATTATATAGTTTAGGACCCATTATTAATTCTCATATACTAACTTCTAAAAATTTGAAGCATTTAATCTAATTTATTATTTATTATCATTTTACTTAGGGTTGCCTCTCGGAGATATTTTAAACCTGAGGTTATTTATCTGGTATCGTCTCATTAATACTATAAATAATAAAATAATACTCATAAAACTTAAATTTAAAACTTATTTATAGACGAGGTGTTAGACCACCGGTAGACAACAGCGGATTTTTTTTCCAAGAAGGGTCCAGTGTGTATTCCCCACGGCAACATCGTACAGACAAGGATCCCAAAAACCAAAATAGAAAAAGGGATCAGGCGTGGATGATACACGAGCAATTATTTATTTATTAATATATCTTATTATATATAATAAAAAAAATAGATTTTAATGGCTTTAACTACCCAACTTAAAAGTTAATAATCATTAATAGTTTTTCATTCCCTATTTCATTTCTCTATTGTTTCTACCTAATTCCAATATTTTCGCCTTCCTCTTCATCGTCAGTAAACTCACAAGTTCAGATCGACCATCAATCCTGAGTTTATGTGCTCAGTCCCCTTGATGTGAATCCAGTTACGCATCTACATTAAGTATCAATATTCAAATTCGTGATTACCATATATGAATGCAAGAATGTTGCAAAATATAAAATTTTTTTGAAGATAATATATTGAAATATTATTGTAATTGAACATATTTCATTTCCTTATTTTTGTTTAGATAACATATATCTTAGGATTTTTAGTTGTCAAATTTATATGTTTTCTTTATTTTAATTTCCAACACTTTTATAAAATACAATGAGTTGCAAATATTGAAAATTTATCTATTTAACGGTTTGTAATAAAGTTTGGACGAGGAAAACATAGAAAGTTTTTACTCATTTTTTTATTTTTGTTGAACCTTTTGAACTTATCGGAGCCTTTCGTGACGTTCACTATCGACTTATCAATAAACTATTTCATAATTGATTGTAGCGTCTTCACTGTACCAAGGTTCTTACATCTTTATAAATAATGAAACGGAGTTCCACCGAGTCTACCATCGAACACGATCTTTGGCGACCACATTCAATTCATGTTTCATTATAGATTAGTAAGATTCTTGTCACTCTTGGCATTGAGTCTTATTACGGGTTGGTGAGTATCGCATCACCCTTTCTAATAGAACCCATATTTAAGGAAAAAAAATCAAATTATAGTTTAAGCATCTATTTCAGCCACGTAAGGAACCGCATGTGTACGTGTGATGGAGGAGAGTGTTAGTGGTCCAGTCATCTTCGTTCTGTGGCATAGACCTTTGTCCCGCGTGCATGTGAACAGTTAACGTTTTTGAATGTTCTACCAGTCCCCGTAGGCCCGACCTTACAATATCCCCCACTTTGGCCCTCAAAAGAGAAAAAAATTACCTTGTGCACAATCATGCACGACTTATCAAGATTTGAACTGAATAAAGTCTACTAAAGATTAATCTTTTTTTTTAATTCATGTGTACAATGAGGAGGACGGTTGAGCTCTATGAAATCATGGAAGCACCAGTATAGTTTTTAAAACTGCATTGGATTGAGACCCGATTAAGGTATGAGTTCATGGATCAAACAAGAAGTTTAACGGATAGAATTGCATATTTAATAAATAATATTAATTACATAATATTCATAATAAATTGAGATAATACTATAATTTAATATTGATTTATAACAAAAAAAATATTAAGATAACTTCATATTAATCTAAATTTAAAATAAAATATAAATATAAATTCAGTAAAATAAAATAAATATATTATAATATATTTTATTTTTTTATCTAAATTTTAAGTCAATTATTTTTTACTAGTTCAATTTAAGTTTATCAGTTTAGTTGGAAAAGACCGATTCAATCAGAGTTGACTATATTTATAATATGATTAGATTAATTCTAAAAATTAAACAGAGTAAATCATCGATTTCATGTTGAACTGGCGGGCCAATGTCCCCCGAATTGGTATGCGTCCGAACATGCGACGTCGTTGCGGGTGACGCCATCCGTAATGTAATTGTGGACCCTTACAACAGCAATGTAAATAATAATATCTGTCAGCGGCGTTACTGAAGGGGCTGAACAGTGTGTCCAGCCAGGACAGCGCACGTGTCGCGCAGAACAGCTCCACAGGCTGTTGTTCATCCACAGCCGGTTGTCACGTGTGCAGCTGTCCTCCTGGCTCGGTGAGGCTCACCGCCCACGTCATTAAAGCGCACCTGCATGGGGAAGTTTTCCGGGAAGCATTGTGGGGTCCAATGACTCGGTTTACAGTAATGTAAAAATAGACGGAGAGAATCAGATGTTCTGCATGAATTTTTCTTACCTCCTAACTGTTGATTGGTAGGATATTTTTTTTACTACGTAATATTTTTGAATTAGTCAAATATATCTCAAGATTAATCTGCAGTCGGGCTGAAATTCCTGTAAAAATTCCCATCGAATATTCTAATTTAATATTCGATCCTGAAATTACTCATTTGAGAGTTTAGTGAGAGAACTACTAGTTTAATTTCAAATTGATTGGTATGACATAATTCTATGAATTTCCCGAAATTTATGTTATAAGTTTCAAAAGATTTATTATATTAAACTTGAATTAAGTTTTTTTTGGATATATAATTTATTATACTAAAACAATTATTCCCACATATCATATACTCTCTCGTCAAACTCATTTATTTTATCACAGAAAAAAATCAATTTCTTACTACCCACAAGAGTAAATTTAAGAATAAAAACTCCAAAGTAATATAAAGAAAACTTCCGATTTAAATAATTTTATCTTTTAATTAATTAATTTACAAATTAGTCATAACATAACGTGTATTTTGTTATACAGATTGTGCATATAAGGAAAAAAAGAAAAAGAAAAAGAAAATAAGTTTATGGGAACCCTTCTTTCAATATATATATGGTCAATTTAAATTCAAGTTGAATTGGTCAAATATGTAAATAATCTACGATATCCATACATTTGAGGGTTCAAATGTATTTAGGTCTTATAAGTTCGAAATTTTTATCCCTAAATTAATGGAAGTTAGTTATTTATGATGGGTAGGTATATTTTTTAATTATATAAAATATTTATTTCGAGTTTTATAAATATAAAATGAATTACATTTCTTAGGTATTATTTTATTTAAATATGAATTAATTTGTGTTATTAAGGCCGAAAATATATATTTAAAAAAAATCACTGCCACAGGATTCTCCTTCTGGGCTATCGGCAGCCGTAGGGTTTCGCCACAGAAGAAACCCGTGTCCTCGTTTCTCTCGAGAATCCTTCGTTGGGGAAATCTACAGTGAGATCCTCCTTGGGCTAAATGAGATATTTATTTTTCATTTTGCCCCTTGAATCCTATGTTTCTTGCTAATACATCCCCCGAAGTTCTCATTTGATCGATAAAATCTTCCTTGTGCTGTACTTTAAGTGTCCACTTCGAGTACCATTAATTAATTTACCACTAAAGAACTAGTTATAATTTTTTTTTCCCGGTGAAAGGTACGCGACCTAAGCCCACGAAAGAAATACAGTAGAAGAACTAAGAAATGCAAAGATGAGGCACAGGAGTCCCAATCAAATCGCCTTACAGAAGTACTGCAATGCTAACCGGTGGTTGAGCGAAGTAATGAGGGCATAACGGTATCGACAAAGCCAACTAAGTCATCCAATATGCACAAGAATTTCCTTCTTCATAGATATGCACGATCTCCAATCGCCAATCTCGGGTCATAACCTCCCTAATTGCCCCTATCAAGGTTCCAACATGGGAAGCACATGAATACTGCAATATAAAGTCATTCTCATGACGGTCTCGGAATCAAACTCCAATATGAGACTACATAAGCCAAGATCCTGTGCATACGTAAGTCCAATGGAAACTCCCCTAAGCTCGGCAACAACTGCTGAGGCAATCCCAACATTATGAGCAAATCCACCAAACCATCCATCGCCCGTGCTCATCTCGAAGCACACCTCCTGCTCCTTCCCTCCCAGGATTGCCACATGAAGCCCATCTGTATTAAAAGTTTGACCCATCCTTGACGTGGAAAACCCCATCTCGCCCATCTCTGTGCTCTCGGTAGCTTTGCTAATTGGTCGTGTTTATCTTTGCATGCAAAGATGATTGGACGAAGGAGATCGAGAGTGAAGATGCGGATCAAATGTCTTCCTAATTTGTACACCCTCAAATATAATTTTTTATTAGCATGTATTGTAATATAATTAATCTATTCAATGGTAAAATTCTAAAAAGGCCTATTATATTTCATCTTATTAGATTAAGAGTTACATTATAACTACAACTTAAAAATTATAAATTTGACTATTATTTTATTATTATTGATAGAATTTTTTTATATCATTTTTATTTTATAGTATATCTTATAATACCGTTCTAGACATAAAGATGTCATTCTTATAGAAGGAAAAAGAAAAAGGAGACATTCACGTGCCAATCTATTTGTCCTATAAAGCTGTCCGATTCACTGTGGAGAGCTGCAATGGCAGGCAGCAGCCGATCCGCATTGTCCGATGAGCCTTCTTCTATAGCAAATCTGCAGAATTACGCATGAAAAGGGATGAGTCATTGAAGACAGCAAAGATATTCGAATCAGCTGTTGTTTACTGTTGGCCTCCTCATTAATAAGGCAGCTGCCCTTTTCAAGGCTGGTATGTTTCCCCCTTTTAAGCGTATTTGTTTTAATTTTAATCTTATAAATAGAATAAAAACTATAATTAGAAGATTATCCAACTGAATTTATAGAAAAAAAAAATCTATATGTTGGTAGATTCTCAATTATTATCACAATCATAATTTTAAAAATCGAATTGAACTAATCAGTTCGACTGATTCAATCGGAAACTGACCACTCACCTAGTTCGGTTCCTATAAAAAATTTAATTGCATTTTTAAAGATGTCAATCCCAGTTGAATCAGCCCATTCCAGGTCCAATCGGTGAACCCAATTGAATTGATAAAAAAATTGATCAATTTAAAATTAAAAAAATACAAACATATTATAATTTACCTGTTTTATTTTATTAGATATATATATTATGTTAAATTTTTATTTAATATAATAATTATATTAATAATTTTTATTATAAATCATATTTAAATTATAATATTATATAAATTTATTGATAATATTATATTATTAATATTATTTATTAAATATATAATTTAACTACTTAAACTTCATGTCTAACCTATGAACCTATGAACTCATGCCTATATTAGTTCTCAATCTGGTTCAATTTTAAAAATTATAATTATGATATGCCTCAGGATTGGTGAACAACATGGATATAAATTAATATTTCGCCCCATTTAACTTTTAACGACAATTTCTTCACGGAGGATAGTGATTTACTTGTCTAAAATCCACTCCTATATGGTTTGGGAAATTCAATGTTTAGGTTCAAATTCCACCCATCTGTTTAAAACATTCGTTAGTTTGTGCTCTTTGAGCGGTGTCTCATTGAAATTACTGAGCTCTTGACAGTATTACGTTGACGGAATTAGCGCTAAATGCTGATTGTTTAATTCATTTCACGTATTCGTATTAGATATAAAAGAGGTAAGTTATTACTATGATTACATTACTTTTTCCTATTAAAAAAACACTTTTTATGTAGTATCGCAACATCTAAATAATATTTACGCAAGTAAAGTGAGATATGATAAATCTTAATTTTTTTTAATATCTTTATCATTTTATAATATTAGTTGATAATTTCTTTTTTACCGTACTCATTATATTTATTCGCGCTCATACATGATTATATTCACATTTAATTCTTTTTTACACCATTTGACACATGGGAGTAATGCCGACGTTCAAGTAGGTGATGATTCGAGAACACGGTTTGATGTCGATAACATTACATGCGGGTGCCTCATGTGTCAATTCAGCCTTTATAATGGCACGAAAATTCGAACAAAGCCACATGATTTCATGTGTTAACTAAAGGACATTAAATATCGAATTTCATGGTCCCACGCACACTTGCCGGAAGATCACACATCAGCGAATGTTAATTAAATTTTTTTTTACTGTGAATAAATATTAGGATCGGTATAGCGAGTGATATATGAGCCGGGAATCTGAAATTCCGGATCACAAATTGTTCAGATGGGCATTTAAGAACGCCATGAATGCATGCCATGCAGAGGTAAGAGCCCCAATTCATGAACAGGACAGCTGGTCGGTCCTACGTCTCAATTAATATCACAATTAATTAGACAAATCAGTGAACATGGTGGGTAGTAAATAGCATCAAAAATAGGAAAAATCTTATTATTAGGAGAATTCCATTCTTTTACTGCCCGGCTCGATTTAAATGTAGATTGGTTAGATGTGTCTTGATTTAAATGTAGATTGGTTAGATATGTCGAATCTTGCAGATTGTAGATGGTGAACATAGAAAATCAAGGGGTGAAAATTTCACAAAGTTGAATTAACAGTTATACAAACTTACAAAGATAATTATATTAAAAGTTTAATATATTTATATTTAAATCATATATATTTTAATTTTTCAATCATTCTATTCAATTTTATAACATACTTGAATTTTTATTGTAATGGCTTGATGATGTGGCAATAAATCAGTGACGTGATGTAACAAAGATTCGTCAACATAGTATAATAATGTGGTAAAACAAATTGATGGCACATCATGATGTATCAACATAGAATTGCTACATGAATAAATGACTAGTGATATGACATTAAATTATACCATTAAAATTAAAAGTTAAGTATATTTATAAAATTAAATATATAATTTTTACCATAATTATCTCTAAATATATACATATATATACATATATGTGTAAAGAAATCCCCTTGATGTAAAGGAGTAAAGTCTAGGAGGAGCCATACTACAATACTGGAGAAGATTATAATTAGATGGAATATCCTTCGATGATTCCGAGAATAAAAGCTGGTGTGTGAAGGGCCAAATTATAATTTTCGAGCAAGTTGAGGAGCAAATCTAGGGTATTGTTGATAGTCTGTCCCATGAAATTATATATATATATATATAAAGAATTTGTGTATCTTTTTTTTATTTGCACGGTATAGTATTACTGAATTATCCGAAGTACACATTGAAATTAGTCTATAGTCGGGCCGGGATCCCGAAAAAATTCCCATCGACCCTTATAATCTGGGATTCGATCCTTGAATCACCTATTTTTGTGTTTAGTAAGAGAACTACTAATCCAACAGTAAATTAGTAAATAATACTGATATTATACCCAAAAAATGTAATTCGAATTATATGTTGAAAAAATTCACGCATTGGAGTTTGTGACGTGAGTATGGTAATAAAAACCCCTTCAACGTGCCATTATTTACCTGCCTTAATGAGGACCACCAATAGGGCAATTAAGGCAATGCGATTGTAATTCATCATCTCGGCCCGTGAGAGAGAGTCAACAACCCATCAAGGGGATCTTCTTCGACCTTGAATCGTACAAGAATCACCTTCATCAGCTCAACCCCAATATCTTCCATCTTCTTTCTCCTTTCTTACATATACACTTGATGCTTTTAACACTCAGTCTTGATTCTATCACATGAAATGAAATTCTACGTTTATGACTCGATATTGTCTTTAGCATCGGAGAGGGAAATTGGGATTCCCTCCCGACTTCCCCTTTTGCAGGTCACCGGAGCAGCAATTAGGAAAAGATGTTTGCCGGAATATAAGATTAGTATATTCAACAAGTATGTCAAACTGATTGTAACATCTTATAAACACTAGCAAAATGGGTTGTTCATGGAATTCACTCACCGTGATGGATATGGGCAAATAATAATTATTAAATAAAAAAAATTATAGAAAGGAAATTGTTGATTTGTAGAAATAAATGGAGAACTAAAAACTGGATTTTTTAAAAACAAATTTATGCACAAACTAAATAATATAGAAAGACATTTTTTTTAAATATTTTTTTCTCTTGAAATTACTACCCTTACATAGTAAGTTAGACTATAATTGAGTAAAGTTCATCCATAGAGGATATAGTTGTCAACCCAATTTCATACATACCATAAATTCAATACTTACCATAATTTTAATACGTACCATAAACTCCACACACATTTCCATAAGAAGAGAGAGATGTGCCTCTTCACATGCTGTAATGTCATTATCTGCAGCATCATATCTTATAAGTATCCCAATGGCGCAGTAGTCTCTCGCCATCGGATACAGGGCGAGCAAATCTTGACTCTGCATCGGCCGGAGTCGGAGAAAAGAGGCAATAAAGCTCTAGAGGTGCGTTCATGTAACCATGCATTTTTGTTGCTCCATTAGATTCGGATTACTTATTACTGTATAGCTGTTTATATATATATATATATATACATACGTATGAAATCTATAAGTTTAAAAAATTACAATATAATCGAGGAAGAAATAAGTGTAAGAATTTTCAAGATGATAATCGAATTTATAATTTTTTAATCATTAAATTGAGAGTGATATAATTATATTTAATCTTATTATCTATATAGCTATTTTTTTAGTATTTGAATGTATATACGTGATTATTTTCTATATTTTAATTTTCCTTTATATTTTGATATATAGACTAACAAGATTTTACTATAATTAAATTTTTATAACCTTATTATTTGCTATAAATCGGTAATTCTTGAATAAAAAAATTCCATTACATAATGATATATTGATTAAGATGGTCATCTTTCCTTAAATAAGGTGTTTTTTTTAATATTATAAATAAAAGTAATTTGTACGAAGGAGTTTTATTAAATTAATTTAATTACTTTTAAATATAAAATAATTTATTAAAAAAAGTCCACCTACGGCAGTTAGGAAAAATAATTTTTTGGGAGACCGACACGCGCTGGGGAGGGGCACCGGAGCAGGTGGGGTTGCGCCGTTGCGGTAGAAGTGGCTGTCCTGTCTTCCTCCAAACCGAAGTGCTTTGTTTTGGCCAACATAAATAAACGAACAATATCTTCCTCTGACAATCAACCCAGAAAAAGATTTGATTGAGCCTTCTCTTTCCCCTTCCAACCCTCGGCAGCAGTAGGATTAGTAGGGAGTACTAGCGTATACTACCAGTCGTGTGCATAGTAGTCTTCTAGGAGGGAAAAAAATTGAAAAAGAAACCGATAAAACCTCCATTAAAGCGCTCTTCTCTCCCTCTTTAAGATGTAGCATTCCTGTCATCACTGGCCTCCGGCTGGCGTACAGAGACCCGACCCCAACTGACCAAATATCCACAAATTCCTCTTCTTCTTCTTCTTCTTCTTCTTCTTCCTCGTCTTCTTCTAGAGAGTGTGATAGAGAGGCGAGGAGTAGGATGTTTGCAGCAGAGAATGGACTCAAGGGGGATCCGAGGCTCGAAGCCATCTCTCGGGCTATCAGGGTCGTCCCTCACTTCCCCAAACCAGGTTGGTGCCGTAGTACTTGGTGTCCTCCGTTGCATTTCGTCAAGCGACCCTGCTGTTCAAGCTTTGATTTTTTTGCTGGGCTGGTGTATCTTAGGCATAATGTTCCAAGATATCACGACGCTGTTGCTGGACCACAAGGCGTTCAAAGACACTGTGGATATCTTCGTGGATCGGTACCGGGACATGGGCATCTCTGTTGTCGCCGGTGTGCATGCATTTCTTTAATGTTCCTTTCTGCCGCTTAATTTCTCTGTCATGTTCTTTGATTGGCTTAATGCAAAGTGGGTTTTTCATCAAAATTTGCGGGGCAGCTCTGCATTTGCGAAACGTCTGGTCAATCCTCCTCCTGACACTAAGTCAAGGAGTTGTCTTCATATATTTCTCCTTTTTCCTTAAAAAATTACGACCATGTTAGTTAATTGTACCAGACTACTAACCTTCTGAATTATTGAAACAGTTTAACTCCAAAAGCCGACTCTTTGATGCTATAGTCTCAGACTTTCAATGTCCAGATATGAAACTTACTGTTTGAATGTATTTGTCAATGTTGTTGGATCATTGAAAGGGGAATTTTTTTTAGCTGTCGGTGGTGGGAGTTTGATCTGGTAAGGCATTTCTGTTGAATCAATATTCTTGTTTCTCATGTTTCCATAGGAGTTGAAGCAAGAGGATTCATGTTTGGTCCACCAATTGCATTAGCTATTGGTGCGAAGTTCGTTCCTTTGCGCAAACCCAGGAAGCTGCCAGGTGAAAGTTCAGCCTTTACTCACTCCCATTTCCAATTGATTGCATTTGCATTCTTTAATGGAGAACTCAATGTTGGTAGTTGGTGATTTCCCTGCGCAATAAGCGGTCCACTCGCATCTTCAACTGCTTCTTTTCACGTTTATTCAAGTAAATGCAGTAAATGCAGCAAAAACTTGCAAAGATTCCTCCTGCAATTAGTTAATGCCTAACAGGCAGCGGTCTTAATGCTCGAAAATGTCTGCCTGTCCATATTCATGTATAAGTCTTCTAGGGCTTATTTAAAGCCTAAAGAGTTGGTTGGTTGGTTGGTTGGGTTCCTTTGAGTAATATAGACCGAGTCTCAAATCCCATAAGGTCGGGCTTATTTTGATTCATAATTAGTTGTCAAATGGTGCTGCCCGCAGTGGAAGTATGTAATTAAATATCTCAATTGGGTAAATGCTCCTATTAGGAGTATTTGGCGCAGTCTGCTGGTGCTGTTACGTTTTCTATGTTTGTTTTCAAACAAATTAAGGAGAGTACTTGCACCAACTGCACGGAAAAACTGAATACCTCAAAACGATTGCCCATTCTTGTGAACTATACCCACAAACATGAAAGTAGTGGCAAAGTTGATCTTTTCGACAAGATTTGCAGTTTTTGAGAACAATGAACGGATGTCTCTAAAAAATTATCAGGATCTACCAAGGCGATTGGTTGTTTATGAATAGTTCTTGGGGAGTCTACAATGTAGCATTCCATGGACTCATTGGAGTGATAGACCTCATTCTGGCCGTGAAATGCATCATCGATAAATGTCTTTCCTGTCATATGCTGAGATAGTGATGTACTAGCAAATTTTACATTGGGTCAGCCAAGTCCTTTACTCAGTGGGGTTGCTATGCAAATGACTGTGCCATTAAAATGCTAAATCTTTGATAACAGCTTTATGGGGATCTGCCAACCTTAGATAAGCTGGGTCTAAATTTTTCCGGCCATCCATGGTCTAAAGGTTTCAAAAATCAATTTTATGAACATTTGCTTTAAAGAAGGATTAGAAACAGGACTCTATTAGGCATATGTGCATCTCTACTGTCCTTAAATCTAGCTATTATTTTGAGTATCCTAACACTTGAAAGAGTTCTGCTTGTTAATCTTTTAGGTGAAGTGATTTCTGAAGATTATGTGCTAGAATATGGAACGGATCGTCTACAAATGCATGTAGGTGCTGTTCTGCCTGGGGACCGTGCAATCGTGATCGATGATATGGTGGCTACAGGTGGCACCTTGTCTGCAGCAATAAAACTTCTGGGTATGGGGCTTTCTTACCTTATCCTCTCTCTGACACTGTTATATATTTCCATTCGCTGATCAGAGATTGTCAATTTCTTAGAACGTGCTGGTGGGGAAGTTGTCGAATGTGGTTGTGTCATTGGGGTGCCTGAAGTTAAGGTAATGCTTGAACAGATTCCATGAAGCATTATTTGAAAGTGCAAGTTAGCTGGGGTTGCTTACAGCTTCTGATCGAACTGAACCAAGTAGAAATAATCACTGCCTCTTCATAGAACATTGCTGTCGTGGCAAGTCTGCATCCAGTTTTCAGCGTATACTTACCTTAAATTTGATATGGTTACAAATGCTTCAGGGCCAGCACAGGCTTAATGGAAAGCCACTGTACATTCTTGTGGGGCCCGTTCATATAGATGACTGTTGCTGAGGTAACTGCAAACTTCCTCTGGCTTAGTATCATATATTATACATTTCAGGATGGATTTTGTAAGGATGGTGCTTCAATCTGTCTACCCTCCTTCTCAAGCAGAGACAATAACCTGCAAGATCATGCGTTTTGAGATTCATCCTGAGTCCTTGTAATGGATTTTTTTGCTTCTTGCAGTGCATGTGAGGAGGGTTGGGAATGCTCGGCAGACTTCAAAAAAGACATGATGCTCGAGCAGAGGGTGGTGAAATTTTTCTGCTGAATCTCGGGGGCATCATGTCCCAAAAGATCTCTGTAATGCTTGTGACATTCCGTTACCTTTTACCTGTTCATCCGGGCCGTTGTTTGTTTAGAATATAAACATCATAGTTTCAAGCAAGGCATCACCTGATGCAATACCATTGGGAATTTCAAGCCATTCTTCTTCAGATGAAGTATCTGCTGTTTCATTTCATGTTGATTCATCACAACTCTTCATTTGATGAAATCTTTTCCTCCGACCGGCCGTTACTTTGAATCTAACTCAAAGTGCTGTGCTCTACGATTCAGACTCGGGCGAGTCACGTGCAGTAGTTAAATGTAATCCCACCTTGATCAGGCATATTGTCGTGGACCAATGCTGATATTTGGTGGGCTCTTTTACGGTCTAATGGACTGGATAGTGAATTGCATGTTATCTTTTTTGGATGCAGTAAGTTAATATTCAAGGTAGGTTAGTCTATTAAGAGGCAAGGTTAGTTGAATTATTGATATCCTCTAATCATGAGTGGAGATCATAACCTTATCTTAGGCGATGAAATGTTGAATCGCATGGAATTCTTATTTCATGTAAGCATATCATTCTCTCTGAAATTTTTTATGAAAGAGACACTGAAAACGAGAAAAAAGGGGTAGCAGATTGATCCATGGTGACCGGTGACCACCCTTGTGGGCACCCGTACATGAGTCGTTTTCACTATGACACACAGAAAAGGGTGGCCCAATAATTTGGAGAAAAAGGCACGAGGGCAGTGACCATATGCATGTGTAATGTCCATGTTTTTATCATGCTTGTACATGTACATGTACATTTTTGGGAAAAAGCTCCTACCTTTGACACTAAGTTCATATTTGGGCAAAACATTGTTTTTAGTCGAATATAGTCCTCAATGGTGTAACTATTGTTTATTTTTAGTCCTTTTCCATTATAATATTATGAAAAATAATATGACGTGGCACTTTTAAATAATAAAAAAGTATATTTAAATTAAAAATATGTTTTTGAGAATTAAAAAAGAAAAGAAAACGAAAGGAATGCGGCTCCTTGGAAGAAATGGAGAAGGGCGGATTGGGGGGGGGGGGGGGTGGGGACGGCGGAGGCTCGATTCTGGCCACCACTCTGCACTCGGGACAAGGTCGGCAACGGCAATGGCAAGCCCGACCCAAAAGCACGTATTTTTGTTTTAAACTTAATTACTGTGCTAATTATTATCAGTTGAAATTTTTTTAAAAACTTTTAATTAAATATTTTACCTTTTTTACTGAGCAACCAGGCCGGCCTGGAGAACGGCTCATCTAGTCCAGCACATCTGAGCCGTGCCGGGCTATCTGGCTGAACCCAAAGTTGCAAACCGTTGAGGTCCGACCAGTAGAGAAAAGTGTGTGTAACTGTGTATGAGAGAGAGAGAGAGAGAGAGAGAGGGGCTGAACATTGAACCGGAAATTGCGCCAAAGCAGGGGAAGAAGCGCGAAACTCCGAGAAGGAAGGAAGGAATCACTTCCACTGATCAAATTCATAATATAATAAAGCATTTTTATCCTTTTCTAACTCAATCCTTTTATGATTCTTACCTGCAGCATACTCATCACCGTCCTCCATTCCCACGGCATAAAGCCACAGAACTACCCACACCATTGCTGCATGTTGATGGCGCTACCGAGCTGAAGCGATCGACCGTCCTGATGTTTGAGCTTCTGGGTCCGTATCAGAATCGTCGAGGAGCAGAAAAGAAGAAGAAGAAGAAGAAGAAGAAGAAAGTAGAACGATGGGCTTTGTCTCAGGCATTGTGGTCGGATTAGCAGCTGGGATTGTATTGGTCTTTGGCTTCGCTCACTACGCGAGCATCCGATCTAAGCGACGCTCCCAACTGGTAAGAATCCTCCAGTACTACACGTTTCTTCCCCCTCCATTTAACTGTTCATCTTCTTAGTAAATATTTGTGCTTTTACACGAAGAATTCGTGCATGAGTTCATGGTTGATATCTCCATGGTTTGGTGATGCGTGCTGAGCTTGCTGCATGTGGGATTTCGTGTTTCACGATGAGAGTTTGGATTCGTGATCTTGACATTTGAATATTACCATGCTTGTTTGTTTTCCTTTCACCGTTCATGGCCAAAACTAGGAAGAAATGGGCAATTTCGAGGGCTCCCTCATGAAAATTGCGCCCAAAAAGCGAGTTGATATCCAGAAAGACCAGTGTGGTGATCAGGGCACTATTGCCTCATGTTCTTTCTGCTTGTCCTTAGGCGACAACAGTGGCAGCATTTGCGAGGATGACATTGGAAGGTTTGAGAAAGATACTTCCCCGCGATTCTTACCCTTCTTGGGTTGTCTTTACTCAAAGACAGAAGTTGAGTCTCTAAACAGCATTTCCATTCTTGTTATATAAAATCAGTTTACATGTGTAAAAATGAATTTGTCTGTTTGGTGAATCTTTTATTCTTTGATAAATGCAGTTGACTTGGCTGAATACACAGCTGAAGAAGATATGGCCCTATGTTGATGAAGTAACCATCTCTCTCCCCCTTCTGCCTCCTAGATTAGTACCCTGTGAATGGAAGATCCATCTTGTTTTTGCTCTTATATCAGCATATATGTGGACAAGCTTCTGAATTGATCCAGTAGCCCAGGCAGCATCGGAGCTGATCAGGACAACTGTGGAGCCGATTCTGGAGCAACACAGGCCAAAGGTCCTGCAATCTCTCACCTTCTCCAAGCTCACTCTTGGCACCGTTGCTCCACAATTCACAGGTCATCTTAATTAATTGATGGATTCCTCTAACAATTAAATCAATCATCTGGGACAGGGCTAGGATTTTTTTATCAGGATCGAGTCCAAAACAGGCCAAAGAAGAATGTGTAGAAATTCAAACCAGTTTTCCATGACCTCTATCACAAGTTACTCACTTATTAGCCTAACACCTATAGTTGGCACCAAGACTAATGAAATTTTCCTCTCTTCTCTAGGAATTTCTGTCATAGATGGTGATAAAGGCAGGGGAGTCACCATGGAGTTGGAATTGAAGTGGGATGGCAACCCAAAAATCGAGCTCGATATTCGAACGCTGGTTGGAGTGAAATTACCTGTGCGGGTAAATTCCATTTTACTATTCATACTGTAATGAGTCATAACTGAAGCCAAGTTAAATTGGTGAAATTGGACAAGTAGGCTCTGACGGCTTTTCAATGCAACAATCTATCTTCTGTAGGTGAAAAATATTGGGTTCACTGGGGTTTTTATGCTGATATTCGAACCACTTGTAGATGAATTCCCTTGCTTTGGAGCTGTTTCCTATTCCTTGAAAGAAAAGGTGCCTCCATAAAATCCTGTCCTGTTACATTTTTCTCTTGTTGCTATAGTTCTTTGTTTAAAGAGCATCAAGTCTTACAAGTTTCACCCATTATATGGAGTATCTGTTTTTTGGTCATAATGTTCTCATATGATTTTTATTGTTTCATGTGCAGAAAAAGCTAGAATTCACACTTAATGTTGTAGGTGGTGACATATCAGCAATCCCAGGGGTTTCCAATGCTATAGAGGTATGAGCACTAGATTCGCTTATATCATCTAGACTGAAAAAAGTCATTGATTCTAAACTTTTTTATGAAATTTGTCTTTAACATAACTTCAAGAACCATTTTATATGATCCAAAATCTGTAACCATTGAATTTTCAGGTTGCTCACCATAGTATTTAGTCAATTCTAAAATTTTCAGGAAACAATAAGAGATGCCATTGAAGATACACTGATGTGGCCTGTAAGGAAGATAGTACAAATATTGCCTGGAGATTATAGGTAAAAATTTCTAGAAAATCTTACAATTTTATGATATTGAATCATAATTTTGTTATTGTATTTGATTTAAGTATCTGAAGAGTTTAATCTGTCTCATTGTTAATTTCAGTTATCTGAAGAGTTCATATCTGTCTCATAATAGATTTTTAAGTAACTAAAGAGTTCATAACCTTGAAATACAATGTAGGCTGACAAGTGTCTCCCCTCCTGGTCATGTTTAAACATCAAAAGAACATGGATCACTAGTAAAATTTGTTTTGTCCTCCTTATCAGTGACTTGGAGCTGAAGCCGACTGGGGTATTAGAAGTGAAGCTTGTGCAAGCCAAA
Source organism: Sonneratia alba (assembly GCA_900174645.1). Lineage (NCBI taxonomy): Eukaryota > Viridiplantae > Streptophyta > Magnoliopsida > Myrtales > Lythraceae > Sonneratia > Sonneratia alba. The sequence goes on along the minus strand of FWPY01000001.1, from coordinate 837,972 downwards.
GACTTGACGAACAAAGATGTCATTGGAAAGTCTGACCCATTTGCTGAATTGTTTGTACGACCATTGCGGAGCAGAATGAGAACAAGTAAAACAATTGTGAGGAATCTAATAAAACCCTTGTCCACCCAGCCATTACTTTGGTCTGATTAATTCGTTGCTTGTTCATGTTGATGGAGCAATCCTGAAACTTGGAAATAGAGCAGTGGTGCCATATCTGTCATTTCAACTGAAGATAATTTCTCTGCTTTTTTCCCTCTTTCAGAACAATGATCTGAACCCTATATGGAATGAAAATTTCGAGTTTGTGGTTGAAGATGTGTCCTCTCAGCACTTGACTGTACGAGTCTTTGATGATGAAGGGGTTCAGGCTGCTGAACTCATTGGGTGTGCTCAGGTTCCTTTAAGCTCCCTCGAGCCTGGGAAAGTGAAGGAAGTTTGGTTAAAGCTGGTGAAGGATTTGGAGCTTCAGAGAGACAGCAAGTACAGGGGCCAGGTATAAGATAGCATTTTATGAGTTCTAGACATCTAAAAATAGTACTGTATGTCTTGATTAGCATGAAAAATGATATTTCTTGATATTAGGTGCACCTAGAACTCTTGTACTGTCCTAAGGGAATGGAAAGCAACATCAAGAACCTTTTCAACAATGACTTAACCCTGACCTCGCTTGAGAAGGTCCTTCAAAGTGAAGGTGATGAAGCGTATTTGAAGAAGAAGGATGTTATTGTCAGGGGAGTTCTCTCTGTCACTGTAATATCAGCAGAAGACTTGCCCGTTACTGATTTAATTGGAAAATCAGACCCTTATGTTGTGCTAAAGATGAAGAAATCAGCAGTGAAGTACAAGACTAGAGTGAGATCTTAACCACTTTTTCTATTTGTCAATTTGAAACATCCTCCAAATAATTTTCAGGAAAGAAAAAGAACTGTTTGTATTTCATTGTCTTTAGATATTTTGTCTCCGGCAGGTGTTAAATAATGTTCTGAATCCCGTTTGGAATCAGACCTTCGATATGGTTGTGGAGGATGGGCTTCATGACATGCTCATTTTAGAACTGTATGACCATGACACTTTTGGGAAGGTACACTTAATTCTCTCTCTCTTTTAGGCGATGATTTCTATCGGTTTGCCGCGTCTGCTTGATTTAGGCAGAGTCATAAATGCCAATCTGATATGTTTCTACCATAGCATAATGATCAACCATTGGCATGTAAATCTTAATTTTCTTTCTCTGTATGTTTAACTTCAGGCTAGTATCTAGAACTAGCAGCGCTTTGTCAATCACACCTATTCTCATTTTTCAGGAAAAGATTGGGAGATGCATCATGACTCTAACGAAGGTAATATTAGAGGGAGATATACAGGGTACCTTCCCTCTAGACAGCGCGAAATCTGGAAAGCTGACCTTGCATTTGAAGTGGACTGCACAGCCAGTGTTCCGAGATCCTTGAAAGTTCTATCATAGAGACCCACGAACATGACACTAGAAGCCCTAACGGGTATGCTCAATGTGCACTGAAAGAGGCATATTTCAGGTAATTTTGTAAAACTGCAACTGATTCTTAGAGATTGAACAGGATGAAGAAAGATGTCCTATTGATATTGGGAGCTGCAGAGTCTATTGACCGCAAAAAATCTAGCACGGGCGGAGCACAATTTCTCTATTACATAGTGTCGTGAGTCTCGGCCTTTACTTCTCCGCCATTTGCAGCATGGCTTCTGGCCAGAGTTCAAAGAGCTGGTGTGTGTTAGACCCCATAGATGCAAAAGAGTGCAGAAAAACCCACAAAGTCGACTCTGAACTATTTCAAGGTCTTGTCATGAATGGCACTGGAGTACTGCTTGCATTCCACAACATCTTCTACTTCTACTTGTGTACTGTGTAAATTCAGTCAATGAGAAAATTCAGTCACGTTTTCTCGTACCCTTAAATTACGACAAATATTAACATTACAATAAATATTAAATTTTTTTTAGGAAATATTGGATTTTGTTGGATGCTTAAAAATTAAGAGTTTAATGTGGCTTCGGGGCGCGTCGGCTCTTAAGATGGCCGGGCAACTTAAAATGTCAAAACAACAACAATGTTCTACTCCGACAGCCGGAACCAGTTCAGAAACTCCGGGGCGAAGAGCCCCTCAAGACCTCTGCATCGACGGTCGCAGCCTCTGCCTTGGTCGCAGGGTCCTCCTTGATCCTCCTCAATATCTCCACCTTAAGCTCGCTCTTCTCCTGCTGCGTCAGCCCCTCCCCTTCCTCGACCTGCACCGCGAATCTCGCCTCGCAACTCCTTAACAGGGAATCCCTCTGGTCATCTTCCGACCTCTACAGATCCACTAGCCGCTCGATGATCCCCTGGCCGAGAATCCCCTCCTCCACCTCCTTCGTCTCGTAGTAGGCGATCTCACATGCGCATTCCAGGCATGAGACTCGGGTCCCCGGAGCCTGGGGCTCCAGCAGGTTCACGATTCGCGGTACCTCACCGTGCGCGTACATTTCGTCGATCATTGGGCCCCAGATCGGTTTCACGAGGGCTGACAGCGCCCTGATCGACTGGTACGAACCGATCGAGAGCATCGCTCCGATCGTCGGGCCCATCAGGACCAAGCCCGATAAGACATTCCTGTTGAACTTAACCAAGGCCGACAATCGCGGAAGCCGAGTGCTCCCTCACGGCCTTGGGGCATTCCGGGGCGCAGAGCTTCGACTCGAGGATGGAGAACACCTTCCACTTGAGGACCAAATCCTGAAGTCCCATGCGGAAGCCCTGCTCCACCTGGTCGTCGAACTCCAACAATGCCTGCAATTTCGCGTCCTCTTTACCGTCGGCTCGGCTCAAAGTCCTCATCAGATTAACGACAATCTCTTTATCCAGGCATCCCTGAACTTCAGCTTCGATCTGCCATGCTGCCCGTGAAATTCTATAACACCTAGTTAGCCGGTGGATTCGCGGCATCAGGCCATAGCCCTGGGACTTCTCGAACTCGTCCAGTAGTGACTTGAGAACGGACATCTGCTCGGAGAGCTAGAATATGTCTGGATCCGATTCAAGAACATTAGCTATCTCCCTCTAAAGTTACAGAGCAGCTCTGACGGCAGTTGCAGTTGGGGGGCTCCTAACGATGAAGGAGGGAAGGTACTGGAGATCTTTGGCTGCCATTTTAAGGGATTCTAGGACGCCCAGGACATGTTCCTTGTCTTGTTCCTTCTACTGGGGTTTGTGATCGTTTTCGTCTATTGAGTGATCGAAATCAAAGTCTAGGGTTTTGAGGGTTATAACTGCAGTTGAGCAGGTTTGAGTTTTGCTTAGTGAGGGAAAGAGTGGGAAATTGATTTCTCTGCCATCTCACAACGACCGCCCCCTTGTCCCGAAGCTCTCGCGTCGCGTCACCAGACATTCAATGGCTCCGTGAACATGCAAAGCCAAAAAATGATCCTTGTAAACTGTCCCTTGTCTGCACGTGCTGATGGTACCGACTTTTAGGTGCAGAGAGCCCACAGCTGCAACGCCGGTGGCTTGATCAACTGGTCCCTGGCACTTTGACGTGGTCCAGAAGTAGCAGAGCCGGAGGCTGCTCATGAAAGTGTGTTCACTTCTCAGACCTTAAACCAAAAGATTTTAGTTTGCTTCTCATATTACCCCTGTTAGGTACACACTTCTCTTGAGTTGATTATTGTCTTTAACATTTTCAGTTTATAACCATCCAATCTACAATTGGAAAAAAAGACTATAACTCTTCAATTTGTCACCAATTTGGGATGTCGACCAAATGATATTCCGGCCTTGTTTACATATCTTCAGTCATACTGGTTCTTTTATTGTTTAACGAGCTATCAATAGAAGATATCACATCTGGGCTTTCAGGTGCTTAGGTTTGCAGTTTCTGCTAACCATTTCAATGTCAAGTACTGCTTCCTAAGAAGATCACACACTGACTACCTCCTACTAAACCATCAGAAAAACAATTCTCCAGCCTATGGAACCTAGAGATTCACCAAACACAATAGAGAGAATAGAATGAAGCCAAACAGCTGACATTGAATGATAGAGATAATGTTATTGAGAAATCTTACTACAACATAGGATAGAATGATCATGTTAGGGCGAAGGAGAGATGGGTGATAAGCAAAGTTTTTTTCTAATTCGACTGGAGACAGGTATACTTCCCAACTCTACTAGGCTCCTACATACTCAAACACTCCTATCACCCCCGAAAAGAAACAGAAGCCCACAACAGAAACACAAGAAACCTCAGGATACATTAAATATGCTCGCTAGATGCATCTGAATCGCTCACTTCCTCTTTTTGGCAGGAGGCTGAGGCAACTCTTCTTCCTCCTCATCCTCATCTTCATCCTCTTCCTCCTCCTCATCCTCCCCATCATCATCATCGTCATCATCATCATCACCATCATCATCATCCTCGTCCTCGTCCCCACTGCCTCCCTCACCGTTGGCCTCAGGCTCATCCTCGGGATCCCCATCATCCTCTCCATCTTCACCTGATCCATCCTCCTCGCCAGCATCATCATCCTGGTCATCAGCTTCTTCTTCATCCTCATCCTCATCATCCTCAGTTTCGCTCCCATCCTCATTCTCTGGACTAGGTTTCTTCACAGCATGAAGCTGTGCAATAGGAAAACTGCGGGCCAATAGGGAGGACAAGATTTCAATCTTCCTGCAACTATTTATTCTTTGCAGAAGCAATCAAACCACGCAGTTTACCTTCCAAATGCATCCTCCTCTTCTGGGAAGACAGCTCCATTAGGCAAATATTTAATCTGAAGATGAAAAAGAAAAATGAGAATCAACTTAAGTATTTTTTGATTTAAATTGCCAATCACAGATTAAGCCTGCTGTGGAGGGGAAAACAACACAGGGTGAGGATTAAAGGTACAATGATTGTTAAAGCAAAAACTTTCCTGCAGAGCCCTTAAGTTCAGCAAAAAAGCACTTACTCCAAGAAGTTTGATGGACAGCAGGCAGTTTAATGGAGAGTGAAATTCAAGTTATTCAATATGCTTTCTTAGCAGTAGGGTCTAAAACCCACTTGAAATTCAGGATCAAGCAAATATGAAAGGGATCAGAGGAACAAAGTAACACCGATTGGAGACTATGTCAGTGAATTTTCATATGTATGCAAAGTATGAACAAAGTCCAAATAACTACGGCAAGACATAGACTCGGAGAAATGCCCAGGCCAGTCATATATAAGATTATAGCACTACAAATTGAAGGAAACAAGGAAACACTCCAGAAGTTTATAAGAGAGCCTAGACAATTCCGCCAAAAAAAAAAAGATTGGCTTGATAATGTAGGATAAGAAGACTGAGCATTCAAAACTTGCAAAGCACTGTCAAAGAACATCGATGAAAGAAGCCTTCTTATGAGCACTCAATAGAAAGTGTTGTTCATCAAATTTAAATCTCAGAATAAGTTACTTCTATCAGCCCAAACCCCTCAATGAAACAGAAAAGTTAAAGATCATATAGCCGGCTAAGTAGCCTTTACAGTCATTCAGTCAAACTGTGCATAGTAATAAACAGAGAGTTGAAACTTGGTGCCGAGAAAAGGAAAAGATTTTATATCAGCAAAGACCGCTTACAACAGTTCAAATATTCTCTATGCCATTGTTATTTTCTAAGAATGTTGTCAAATCTAAAAGATGGCTTTTGGAATAGATGTTCCATATTTGACAGCATAAAACAGAAACAGACGGTGAGTTAAGATAAGCCCCGATTTTCATTGAACCAGCTATGACCCCACTTTCTTCTGGACCCACATAACAATTCCAGAGGCCCCACCCTTGTAATTATAATGATAAAATTTGAGCTATCAAAAAAAGTTTCTGATCTTGGAAAACTGACGCAGATCTAAGGTAGTATCTACCCTTGCTTCCAACTAAATATGCTAATATCTGAATATATACAAGGTCCAACAACAGTCTGGGTAAAGGGACTTATATGGCAAAACTTTTCTTACTGTCACTGCCCAAAGCGAAACCATAGACGAATTGGATCTATTGGATGGTACCAGCCCCAGAACAGAAGACAGTAAGCAAAGTGGCAAAAAGAAGCCAAAGCTGAATAAAGCGATAGTCACATCTCTAAAATTAGAGATGCAAACAATAACGGAGCATTTTCAACAATAATCACCCCAAAACTCCCAACTTTCCGACCAACACAACTTTCTTTACACCAATAAAAACAGATAGAACGCCATATATAAAATTTAATCGTAAATCACGATAATCTCAGCTACCAAACACAGGCCAGAAATTCAACGGAGTAGCAGAACGTTCACAGCATTAACTTCTAGAACAGTGCAAAACCCTATTTTGGGGGGAAATTTTGGAGTAGAGGTGACAGAAGCTATGTACCACCGGAAGCGAGCAAGCGAGAGTCTTTACGGCCAAAACGGCGGTCTTAGCAAGGAAAGCCTCCACGGCTGAGCAGAGGAAGCTATCTAGTACGATGGGGTTCGAGCATAGACCCTCCATTACGTACAAACCCTAGCTACCAGAGCACCCGAAATCTACGGAGAGCGCCTAGACGAGAATAGAGGGAAATCGATAGAATTAGGGTTCTTGGAACAAAGGGGTTTATGTTAGGACACTGCGGCCATTATCGATAAAGATAAGGGCAGTACAGGAATTCCAGTGATTAATCACTCTACTATTAAATTATTCATTTGTCTCTGAGTTTTATATTGTCACTGACTGTGTCTTTAGAGGGAGGAACAGGCACAATAAGAAGCGTTGATTCTGATACATCCGACGGCTGCGCCAAAATTTTGGTGAGATTTGCAGCACCCAATGGCCGCTGAGGTTAGCTAGAATGATTAGTATTTTGACTTTGACTCCATCTCCAATCCCAAGGCACCGCCGGATAGGGCGCGTGACTCCTGGAAGCTCACGTGAACATAAATTAAAATTTTTTTATCCTACTGTCTATTAAAGTGGTTTGTATTTTCCAGGTATAAATTTTAAATTTAAATTTTATGAATAAAAAATTATATAATCAGAAGAAAATCTTTTGAAAGTGTTTCATTAAAATTTTATGTCAATTTACTTAGTTTAAAGTACTTTAGGATGTCTAGTTCAAATCAAATTTGTTGGGTTCTTTCTAATTTTTAATTATTGGGTGATGTACTAAATAATTTTAAAAGTGAAATTCAAAAGGAAAAATGCAGGGAAGATAGTGAATTTTCTTAAACCTTTTTCTCAAATCAATATGGTAATATGTGGCATTGAGATGCATATCGTAAAAGCAACATGCTATTTAAGTTTTTTCCCCCTTCAATTATATATGCACCTCTGTGTACTTAGAAGATCAATATACCAATATGAATTTATACTTGACAAATTTCAAGTCTGCAAATTGATACAAGAAAAATATAGTGACAAATATTCATGTATTAATTTAAATGGTTATAGTTTTCAAATGAAATCTTGTAAAGAGAGTGCAATATAATTCTTTGAATCTCTTTTAGGCCTTGGGTCTTGATCAAGGGCTTAGGCAATGTTTTCTTGGTTGAAAGCTAGCTATGGAGTTGTTGGGGCTTTTGGACTTGATCTATTAAATCCATTACTAATTCTTGAAAGGGGGCTAGGGCAACTTGATATCAGTTGTGGTTGAACCACCATGACCTCTGGGTTTGTACCCAATAAGTCTGACTAATGTCTCAAATGAGAGGTATATCAGCATGTTCTCAATCGAGGTGGAATCGTAGGGGCTTGTAGGCTTGAGTCGACGAGTCCAAGCATATTTTTTTCTGCTCTTTAGTCAGTAGGGTTTCGAGAAGGTTCTTAGAGAGTCTTGATGTCTACCCCTCCCTTCTTTTATTCTATTGTTGTTTACTTGAATGAAGAGAAGTCCTCTATTTATAGGAGAAAGGAGAAGACTTGTTAATCCTCGTCGTCGAATTTGATTGGTCAATTAAAATTGATTTTGACCTTCTATCTTAACTATAATATATTATTACTTAAATTTATTTTAAGGTAATATTCACCAAACAAGAAAATGAGATATTATATATATTTCCTAATTTATAGATAACATTTTCTTTTTATTGATGCATCTATAAATCATAATATTTAGTTTCTTGAAATATTAGCGCCATCTTTAATTGGACACTTGGTATTTCGAAAAATAGTAATATGGTAATTTTTTATTGACCCTAAATTTTTTGCATTCTAAGCATACACATTGCATGAGGTGAGTGTACATACTGTAAAAGTAGGTGCACTTTAGTAGGTGGGTGCTCTATATTAGGTGAATGCTTTGTATGAGGCAATGTGCTATAGGAATGAAGAGTAGCTGGAGAAAGAAGATGTCATTAAGTATTTATCAAAAATTAGCTTCACAATGATATTTGGGATGAATATTTTTTTCTTTTTTCTTTATTTTGGGTGTGACTAAATCTCAACCAATATAGTCAAAGATGCCTACATAACATTGTAAGGGATCAAGTCACAATGTAATTCAAAAAACGGTTTTTTTTAAGTGTAGTAGCCCTTCAAGAGCTTTCCATTGAGGAGCCTTAATCACAAGCCATCATTTATTATTGGATGTGTCTAGATGCGTTTCTTTGGTTTCTTTGATGCCTTGGAGGAGACATGTCGTTGAATCTTTAAAGAGTTTAGTGAGTTGTGTGAGACTTTCTTTTGATTTAGGCCATGCGTTGAAGTCCCCTTCCGTTTCGTGATTGTGTTCCATCCTTTTTCCTTTGCTTCTATGGTAGCATGTGTAGAAGGCCTCATGTTTGTTGATGCCTATGTTGCTACCATTAGGCTAGTTGTAGAACTCATAAGACACAGTGGGTAGGAATAAGTCAGCTCTAAACTTGCAAAAGTGATGGTCGGTACTAGTGACTCGTATTCCTCCAACAATGAAACCATGTAACGTGGTTGTGTCATTGTTGAACACGATCTTCCCTTGTTGTGCTAAGTCTACAATTTTTTTCCTTTCAAAACAAAGCATTGTTTGAGTGGGATGGCTCACCAGGCGATGGCACTTGCAATAGTTTGGGTCATTTATTCAATTAACTTGCTATGAACGCTTTGTTGATGGCAGTTTAATGACCTTTAGCTCAAGTAAGTGATTGAGCATTCTTGGAACATAAGAGTCTAGGAATTGATATTTCTTGTTCATTAATTCCTCTATCATGGGCCTCACTTTTGTTGCTTGTTCGATGAGAGTAGCCTCTTGTTATTTCTTCTTTCTCAAGATTTTGATGGGTGTTGCACTTACTATCAAGGCCTGTTTTTTGTCAACCTCTAGGTGATGGTTGCCTCCTTTCCTCATGTCTTGGTGATCATTCGTCATCTTAGGCTCCCAAACAGGGGCCCTTGCATACTACTTGTCTTGATACTTAGCTCCATACATGTGCATGTGTAGTTAGTTCCTCAAAGATGTGAAGCTTTACTCCTTGTAGGATGTAGCATGGCCCCTAATACATTCCTTAAATGCACATGTCAATTGAAAAGGACTAAGAAAGACAATCCTTGTAGTTCAGGCCTAAATTTCTCCACCTTTGGATGCAGTTAGTTATAGGCTTATCTTTCCATTGATGCGTTCTTGTGAGCTCAATCATACTCACTATGTGATTGGCGCTATAGAATCTATTGAGAAACTTTGCTCCAATTGATCCTAGCTATAAATTAAGCTATCTGCAACGTCAATGTATTAGTCAGAAGCGTTTTCCTTTCAGTTGGCATACAAATTATTTTACAGCAAGTCTCGTTCAATTTCAACTTTGTTACAAGTCTCACGAAACGAGTAACATGCTATCTTGGGTTGCCTTTCCAGTAGAATTGCCGGAACTTGGATGGCCAATAATTATTAGGCATCTTTAACAGTTCAATCCTTCATGTGTAGGGCTTGATGTATGTCAACACTATTGAGTTGTTTGCTCACACTTGGCCATCCAAGGCTTCTTTGATGAATTCTTGCAATCGATCCATTGGAATAGAGCTAGCACAACAACTTGTAAGGTCCATATTGATGTGGGTGCCTTCATGTGGACAATCACGTTTTTGCTCTTGGATAATAGTAGCGTGCTGGGTCTCCACTAGCATTGGCACTCTTAGGGTAGCATTCATAGTTTTTGATGAATGCACCTTCCTTGAAGTATTGTTGTTGAGTTGTCTAGACTCATGCTTGTCCTCGATTTTGTTCATTAGATAAGCAATTTGCAACTCCCTTTATTGGTCATCTTCACAAGGCCTTTAAGTGTCCTAGCCATGGTAAACACTTGCTCCTCTAGCAATGATATATTTGTCATCATGACAAGCAATATTCTTATGTTGTTTGGGTCTTCTGATTTAGTAGTAGGAATTTGAGGTGAAGGGGTAGTTGAGTCATCACTGTCCTTGAAGTTTCTCATGGCTGCCGTAGCCCCTTATTTTGTAGCATATGGTTACTCCTTCAAGAAATGTTGCGTCTGTACCCTCTCAATGAGTGTAGGCAAGTCAATGTTGCCTTCTTATCTTGTCAAGGTTAATGAGGTGTCGAGGAGGCTCAACTCGAAAAGGGGTTTGGACTTCATTGCTATACCACCTCCTAATGTAAATCTTGTGCTAAGTGTTTGGATTGAGTCGGCAACAATATCATCATCATGGCTCTTTAGCTTTGGGTCAATGACAACAAGCTTCCTTGGTGCCAAATAGCTTCAGGATTCGGATTTTCTAAAAGGGAGATGAGAGGTAGAGATTATCCCACCAAGCATGCTAGAAATTTAAATTTCAAGTTTGGAAATTGAGACAAGAAAAATAGAGCAAAACAACAAATATTCTTATTTTAATTTAAATGGGCACAATTCTCCAATGAAAATCGTGTAAACAAGGGTACAATATAATCCTTTGATTCTCTTTTAGGTCATGGGACTTGATTGAGGGCTTAGGTGGCATAGCTTGATCTCAATCAAGAGTTGGTTGTGGAGTCATCAGGGCCTTTGGACTTAATCCATCAAATTAATTACTAATTCTCAAAAGATGGTTGGGGCAACTTGATCTAGGTCAAGGTTGAACCACTAGGGCCTTTGGGCGTGAATTTGATAAGTCTAACTAAAGTTATGAATGAGGGCTTCATCAGCGTGTTCTCAATCAAGGTGGAATGATCAGGGCTTGTAGGCTTGATTTGAAGACTCCAAGTGAAGTTCTTTCACTATTCAATCAGTAGAGCTTCAAGATTCTTAGAGAGTCTTGATGTATGTAGAGTTTCTCTAGGTCTTTGTACTTTCTTTATGTTCTTCTATTGTTTTCATGAATGAAGTGAAGTGAAGCCCCCTATTTATAGGAGAAAGGAGATGATGTGTCAATTTTTGTTATTGAATTTGATTAGTCGATTAAAATTGACCATGACTATCAATCTTAACTGTAATATATTATTACCATGAAAATGAAATGTGTTATTTTTTCCCTAATTTTTAGATAACACAAATGTTATTTTATTGATGTGTCAAGAAATTGTGATATTTAACTTTTTGAAATATTAGCACAATTTATAACTAGACACTTGATATTTTGAAAAATAGTGATGTTGCAATTTTTTATGGACCCCAAAATTTTTGCATTCTATAGAATGATTAAGGTATACATTTTGGAATTTTTTTATCAGTGAGATATAATACAATAATGCAAACACTCGGTCCTAGTTGTCGTAAAAAAGGTCTGCAAATCCAAATCGAAAGCCCCAAAAGTGCTTGAGCTTCTTGAATGTGCTTTCGGTCCACTCAATCTACATTATGTCGATCTGTGATCTATGCCTCTCGATCTACATTTTGTCGACCTGTGATCCTTGCCTCTTGAAAAAAACGATGACCTATTATGAATTATGGATTAAATTGTCACCCAATATAAAATTTTTCCTTCTTGTTAATTAAAAAAAATCAATCTAAAATTACTTGATTCCAAGTACAGGCGTAAGCTGCTAATATGAATACCAGTAGTACTAACTTGATTGCACCTTAGTCAAGCATCGATCCAACCACCTACCTAATGTGACGTATGCCTAACCCTTTAAGTGGGCCTAAGCAACAGATTATCCAGAATCGTTCTCACCCTCTTATTCTGCTCTGCTCCACATATAAATACAAAAAAATATGAATTTCGAATATTATCAATATAACTAAAAAAAGTCTTGACTCAACATACTAGCATAGGTGTCATGTAACATTTTGACCACAAATCCCTACATGTAAAGCAGATAATAGGAGTTCATATATATCATATTTCATCTCTTCTTACCCTACTTACTCCCAGCCTTGTACTCTCTCTTTTGATATCCCTTGAACCAAACATCATATCATCAATTCAAGGTATAGTTTTTCGAATTTGACTTCATTGCAAGACCTTTAAAACTCGGATTTCCAAATTTGTACTTATCCATGACCCGAATATCAGGTGGCTGAGCCCGAAGGACCCCTCACGCGTCAGGAGTCCTCACCCCGTGTAACTTTACCCCTAGAATTAGTGGAACGGCATTGCTTTTTCATGTGAGCTGTTCGAGAAACGACAAGGACGGTGACGCCCCCCAGCCCACGGTCGACCCGGCTACAGAGACACGTGACAGAAGGACCGTCTGTGCCCAGTGCACAGAGATACGCAGGAGCAGTTATCACATTGGACGCCGCACAGGCCCTCAGCTTATCACCATAAGCCCAGTGTGCTTATTGCCTTGTCCGCCACCATTTTTCTGCCGTATAGGAGGGGGTCGCCTTCCAGTGCATGCCTCACTGTACTGAAGCTAATTTCTATTTTTCATATGAGCAAGAAAATTCAGGTTTCCTCCGAGGGAGAAGAGAGGAATTGAGATCGATAAGCAGTGATAAATCGGCCCATGTAAATAGCAGTCTGTCTCAGGTTAGCTCCTGATGATCGTTTCGCTGCGTGATCCAGTGGTCTCTGCCCTCTGATTCTATCGATTTTGGCCATATTCGCTGTAGCCGGGATCCCTGTTTTAGCTCTCTCTGAAGTTCGATGGGGATGTTTACTTTTTCCTGCTAAATTGATCAGAAATTCGATGTTATATTCAATGAATTTTCCGATGAAAGTGCGAGCTTTCCGCTGGGTTGGAAATTGGAATCGATTGACCCAGCAGTTACGTGGGTCATGTGGGTCATCGGTGATGATCATCAAATCTTGTTTTCTGGTTCCATTTGGATTATGGGATTTATTTTGGTTCTTGATCGAAAAGAAATTTGTTTGAATTTTTGAATTTTGGCCCGTATATTATGCTCTGAAATCGTGAGGTGCTTGCTGTTTTAAGCTTTTCCTTTTGATGATCATCGATTTACTGGGCAATCCTCGGGCTTGTTTCTGTTTAAAATAATCAGTTTCAGTCTGATTGGACCTTGTCCATAATGATAGATGAGACCGATCATTAATCTCAATCCTCCTTTCGGTTTAAGCAATTTCCTAACTTTTGATCGGAGTTTGATCTGCTGATTGTAACTTGGTCATTTTTTTTGGATCTTATATCGTTATAAATTCACTTTTTATCTTGTCTCATTAAGAAGATTACCTGATTGGTGTTTATATTCGGAATTCTGCTGAAAAAGGTCTGCTCTCAAAATGTCGGCACTTGGCAAGGAGCTCGTCTTCTTGATCTTACAGTTCCTTAATGAGGAAGGCTACAAAGTGACAGCTCAAATGTAGGTCTTTTCCAGCTTAAACTGCATCTCCTGTATAGTTAACCTTCAAAGACCTCTGTCTTGCTCTCTTTTCTCATTAACTTCACTGCTTTATTATGTTCAAGGCTCGAGCAAGAATCAGGATATTTCTTTTACATGGACTATTTTGAGGGCATGGTGCTTGGTGGGCAGTGGGAGGCAGCTGAGAGGTACCTAAGCGGATTCACAAAGCATGATGACAATAGGTACTCAAGGAAGATTTTTTTCGAGATGAGGAAGCAGAATTTCCTTGAGGCACTTGATGAGTAAGATGCCTTTAATGACAGAATATTTACTTGTTCTACTAATAGAGGATAGCAGTCTAATGTGAGTTCTCTGGGTGTTTGCTTTGATAGAAATAATCGTGCCAAGGCATTGGATATCCTCATGAGGGATCTGAAGGATTTTGAAGCGTATGATGGAGACTTGTTCAAAGAAATGACCCAACTTCTTACTATCCGCAATATCAGGTACTTACTTTCTGTCTAGAGTAGATATTTCAATTCCTACCCTGGTGAATGTTGAAATTTTTATGATGTGTTTTAGCAGGGATTACAAGTCACTTTCCGGTTATAAGGATACAGCGTCTGCAAGGGCCATTACAATGGCCGAATTGAAGAGAATTATTCAGGCAAATCCCATTTTCCAGGACAAACTGAGGTTCCCCGAGATGAGGCATCAGAGGTTGCGACGCCTCATAAATCAAGGGTATTATTCTAATGTAATTTGGATGTGGCCACTAAAGGTAGAATTTCAGCTTTAATTTGCATTGGGAACTATAACATGATTTATTTGCTTTTACAGTTTGAATTGGCAGCACAGTCAGTGTTTAAATCCTCGACCAAATCCTGAAATAAAGACGCTCTTTGAGGATCACATTTGTGACTTGCCTGAAGATTCGATTTATCAACCAGCCGATGATGTGAGTTTCCTTTGAAGGTAGTATTTCTTTTTAAATGAAAATTATTCACAAATTGATGATTTCTATTTTAGACTTTGAAGGACAAAAATTTGGAAGATATTTCCCTTGTGCAGCCTTCTAGTCCATCTACTGTTACCCACTCAGTGGCCCCCAGTGTAGTTGTCAGTGTTCTCTCTTCTGAAGGAGGTAATTAAGAGTTTTCAACTCAGAACAGCTTTGTCTTTTCTCTATTAGGGCTCTGATTGGAGCAATGTTGCAGAATGATAGTAATGATCCACTAATGCCTTCTGTTAGCTGGGGATGCAGAAAATCAGGATGGTGTTGATGATGATACCATAACAAGTAGTGGGCCTACTTTGAAAGTTGATAGGGTCAGTTGAGTTACATTTAAATGAAGTATTGAAGCATCTCATGATATAGTAACATATTTTTTGCAATAAATCGTTTGCAGGTTCATGGACAGGAATTACCTTTCTACAAGTCGGCTGATCTGCCCAAAATTGTCTTACGGACATTTGACACCAATTCTTTTCCTTCAAGCATTGATTTTCATCCAACCTTGCAGTCAGTTCTCTTAGGTCAGTATCAGATAATTGGCAATGTTTGCTTATGCATATTTCCACCTGAATAAAATTAAGTGTAAAATTGGCTGTTTTTGGCCCTGTGGAATTGGAAAAGCTCTCAAGTTTTCTCTTCTTGGAAAGCCATGAACAGAAGAAAAGCATTTTATAATGAAAAATCTATGACATTGGAATTTAAAGCCCACTGGGTTATACATCCCATCCAATACCTTTTTATCAGTAATTTTTTCAAAGAAGGGAAAAAATCACTGACTTAAATAACATGAATTGCCATCATGTTCTTCTTCAGTTGGAACTACAATTGGAGATATCAGCCTGTGGGAAGTTAATTCGGGGTATGAAATATTCTCAAGAAACTTTAAGGTTTGGGACATCAGTGTCTGTTCGATGCAATTCAAGGTTCGTATGAGTTGCATCAACTTATCTCAGAAACATTATTCTGTTACTGACACCAACACCGAAATTTCTCATATCTCTTTCAGACTGCCCTGGTCAGAGACCCACAAGTCTCCATCAATCAAATAGCTTGGAGCCCTGATGGTTCTTTATTTGGTAAATATTGAGATTATTTTCAGTCTTTGCCTATGTTGTGGATTCAGTTCTAATGCAAATTTAATGTCTTGATAAGGGGCTGCCTTTTCAAAACACCTGATCCAGTTGTATTCCTATCCTTTGAATGCCAAAATTGAGCAGCACTTGGAGGTTGACTATTGTTCATGATATTTCCCTTGCTTTTCTATACACAATTTAGATTCTTTTTTTGGCCAAACATTCATAAAATACTCTTTATCATCTAGATTGATGCTCATGCTGGTGCCGTGACCAATCTGGCATTCTCAGCCCCTGAACAGCAAGTACTGGTAATAACAGGTGGTGACGACAAGATAGTCAAGGTATATAAGTCGCATTTTGTATAATCTTTTGATGTGTACTACTATACATAACTTCTTACTAGGCCAGCTACAGTGACAAGTTTAATAGGTATTCTGCTCCTGTAGGTCTGGGATGCTATCAGTGGAGCCAAGAAGTTTTCTTTCGAAGGTCATGATGCTCCAATTTACTCCCTTTGCCCACATTCGAAGAATGGAATCCACGTAAGGACAATTCTCTCCACCAGGAGATTCTAGTCTATTTCTAAACTGATTTTAATTTTAAAAAATATACATTAGAACCAGGCTAACCCCAACTGTTGATTGTTGTGGGTTGCAATGACAAATGATGTTGGACCTATAACAATCAACAATTCAAAAAATGATTCATTTACACCAGAGTTTGGCTATAGTTTTCCCCTTCTCTATAAGATTTTATAGATCTTTAGATCGGATTCATCTAACATCTACTTTGTTCATCCTGCTGCTTAAAAAATGAAATTGTCCCTTAGTTCATCTTCTCAACATCGGTGGATGGAAAAATAAAAGCATGGCTATATGATGATCAAGGTGCCAGAGTGGACTTTTCTGCCCCTGGTCTTGCACACACTACCATGGCATATAGTGGCAACAATAACAGGTACCAGTTACCTGTCCCGTTGATATTTAACTTCCTTTTAACTCATCTATGTAGATATTCTACAATAAAATATCTCAAATGGAAAAACTGTCAGACTTTTCTCGTGCGGTACAAATCTGGAGGGAGAGTCGTTCCTCGTTGAATGGGATGAAAGTGAAGGTGCTATCAGAAGAACGTACAAAGGACTCGCTGAAAATGTTTTGGATGTTGTGGATTTTGCTACAAGTAAAAATAAGTATTTAGCTGCAGGCGATGACCACATGGTTAAATTCTGGGATATGGACCGGGAAGAGCTTCTGATGACTACTGATTCTGATGGACACCTGCCAGTCAGTTTCCTTATTGATGTTTTATTTTCCTTGTCCTTTCTCAAAAGTTTCCTCAATCATCATTACATGGACGGTTCCTTTATTTTTAACATAGCTGTTATTATTTTTAAGGCAAGGCCAAAAATTCAATTCAACAAGGATGGGACATTATTGGCTGTGATCGCTGTTGGCCACACGATTAAGATATTGGGTCCCAGTGATGGGCCAAATATGCTTCAATCAAGGCAGGAATTTCATTTGGACAGTAGCTGTGAAGTCCTATCAGAAGCTTTGAAGAAGGTTGGTAACTTGGTATTAAGTGCCGACTTGCCAAACAATTCCTTTTTCTCCTTCTGTTAAGAGCTTTTATGTAAGCTAAACATATTTTGTTTTGTGCAGCTTGCGATAAATGGAAGCTTGACTATCTCCAATCCTGAAGGTGTTGAGACTGTGAACAAGAGTCATGAGAAGGTAATATTGACACGTAATAGTTTTCGACAGATCTGTTGGAGTGTATAATTTGTTGCTGATGAACAGGTTTATTTCAGGACTATGACTCGAGAGACCAGAAGGAACTGAAACCTGAATATACCGCCTTCCACAGTCCTGCTGATCTGAAGCTGTACTGTGCATGTGACCCATCTCATTGTCTTTCCCTGCGACTGTCCTCTGATTTGAAGGCAGGGAAGGTATATTACATTTTTTTGAGGAATTCTGGGAACAAAGTAGGTAGGATACTATAGCTAAGGTTTTCAAGCTCGTCCAGAAAAAACAAAACTGTCAAGATACAAATCTGTGGGTTTGACAAAGGTGGAAGATACTACAAAGATAAGGAGACAACCATCTCTATCTATCATTCATGGTTTCTATACTGGTAGGCTGGTAGTGCCACAATGTCAATGGAAAGAACTCTTATAAAAGTACAGGACAATGTCAGGATCAAAGGGAAGTTATTATCCAATCCATGCAGAAATATCAAACATTTTCTTTTTTTCTTGCAGATATCAAAGCTGATCTACACAAATGCAGGTAATGCCATCTTGGCATTAACATCAGATGCTGTCCATCTGCTGTGGAAATGGCATCAGAGCAGCCTTAACTCAAGCCGGATGGTAACAATTTCTGATATGATTTACCATAGGCATTGAAGCAATAATTCTTCTTCCTGAAAAATAAATTTGAGAACATCCTGTTATTTAATTTTATGATCACTGTGGCTCTGAATCTAGGCGACCACAGAATTTTCCCCTCAGTTCTGGCAGCCCAAGAGTGGCAAACTGATGAGAAATCAGCTCAGTGAAACCTCTCTCCACAAAGTGATGCCATGCTTTGCTCTTTCAAGAAATGATTCGTATCTCCTCTCCACTTCAGGAGGGATGATATCCCTCTTCAACATGCTCACTTTTAAGGTTAGTCACATTTAATGTTGGGAAAGGTGTTAATACAGTCTCTATCATTTGCCTGTCTATAATCACGCGAACCATTGAAATTGTTTATGTTTCTTCTTAGTTGTCATATATACATCTATACATTTGCAAATGATAGAGGGTGGATCCCTGTTATTCACTTCAAACTCAAGTTGGGAATTTTTCCTAATCTAAATTGCTCGGAGAAATTGGTAGCCACAAGATTGAGGGGAAATTGAGATGCCTTCTGCAATATATTCAAATCTATGGTATTCTTTTGTGAATTTATTCAATTGTGTATTTGCAGCCAATGACAACTTTCATGCCTACCCCACCAGCTGCAACCTGTCTTGCTTTCTATCCTCAAGACAACAACATAATCGCCATCGGAATGGATGACTCCACGATTGTCATATATCATGCACGGCTGGATGAGGTAATTTGTGATCCATTTTCTTGATAAATTTCCTCCCATTTGAAGCAGTATTTGATGTTTATTGCCCATTGCTCTGTACAAGGTCATTACCAATCTCAAGGGTCACAAGGAACGGGTCACTGGTCTTACATTCTCCAACACCCTAAATGTGTTAGTCTCTTCTGGAGGAGATGCTCAGGTCAGCATCTTCATATAATCTATGAACCAGTTTTATATCATGCATGGGTGAAGGCTAATTCTGAATATTGTTTTGTTTACCTTTTGTTTACCCGTATAGATCATTTTGTGGGAAGTAGAGGGATGGAAGAAGCAGAGGACTGAATCATTGCAGCATCCTAATCCGAATTTGCCACCGGGTTGGTTTGACACAAGCGTCCAGTTCCACAGAGATCAGAGACGTTTCCTGTCTGCTAATAGTTCTAGTCTCGCAATATATGATGCAAAAGATCTCCAACGTGAAATAATGGTATCTATTTTTTTTTCACTCTCTTTCCTTAGTCATTCTTTTTACAGCATTGCACTTTGACCTAGACAAACTCACCCCAACTTCATAAACATTTCTGGACTCTTGTCTGAATTTTTTGAGCTATGCATCCATGCAAATTAATGGCATTCTCTGACAGAATTTCCAATCTGTCACTGCAGTGGTCTGCTGCAACAGTCTTCCCTGAACCAGTGTTTGGGTGGGTTGGAAGCAATGCCACTCCAATCACAAACGCAATTTTCTCATGTGACAGTCAGATGATCTATGCTGGTTTTTATGATGGATCTGTGGGAGTATTTGACACTCTGACACTTGGACTGTGTTATAGGATCAGTCAGACTGCTTACCTTCCCCAACCTATAAGGTATCCTCACAATATTTTTCATTTTGTTTTCCTATTACAAGAGAGCCATGAACCTAGAAATATTAGAGAAAAAGAGGAGTAGAGTAGTGTAGAGTCCCGCCAGTAAGAATCAAACTCAGACCTATTAATCTCTCAACTTGAAGGTGTACTTCATCTGATTTTCACTTTTAGTCATTCATTGACTGAACAATGTTGTAAAAACACTTCGAACAGTAAAGAGAAAAGGGGGAAGCATACAGTTTTTCTCACACACTTTTACCTTAGTGGGATGATTCTTCATGCAACAAGGATATTGTAAGACCTGCATCATAGAGAAGGTTACAATAGTAATCCATTGATAATGGTTATGTCTGAAGTGCTCATTTCAACATCTTTGCATGCAGGGCTGATGTGTTCCTGACAGTTGTTGCTGCTCACCCTCAAATTCCAACCCAATTTGCAGTCGGACTGAGCGATGGAGGAGTCTACATAGTTGAGCCTCATCCAGAAAGTAAAGCTCGGTGGGGCCCTTCACCATCTGATGAGAAGTGCTCAGGGGAATGCAGAGGAAAACCCGAATTCACACTTTACTGATTACTAATGCTCATCCGAGCAACAAAGATGTACCTGCAAGTGAGATCTCCTGCAACCACTCTGAACAAGTTAGTCAGGATCAACTGCATTGGCATGTGGTGTGACTATGGTTTTAACTTTTAAGGACTGAGAATCCTTCTGTTTTCTATGTTTGCTAAAATTATCGTACTCAGTCATAAGATGAACTTCAAGGGCTATCTATCCACTCTTCTGTGATGGAAGTGCACTAATAAAACACCGTCAAATCAATGCTCAGCTCCAGGAATTAGTAATTTAAATGTAAACCGGTATTCTCTCTTAATTATGAATTTTTTGTATTAACACAATTTAAATTCAATAATATAAATAAAGCGATGCTATCATTGAGATCAAGGCTCTACTATCCGGAACTAAGATAAGGAAAGTCGCATGCAGAAGGTCTAGATTTCTTTAAAACCCCAATAAAAATGTTTTTTTTTCCCTATTTTCCCTTCTGTAACTTGTTTGCTTCGACAAATGTGTTCTGTAATAATCTCCCAGAAAAATGTGGAAAAGGGCAGAGAGCATATCCTTCGATGGCAAACATGTCCTTGGACCACCCAACTGAGGAACAGCAAGATAGACTCGATCAGATTTTGGCTTATCAGAAGTTATGGGGGGTTAGGGAGCTTCTTTAGATATTATGCTAAACAGCATAAATGGCTCTACAGTTTTTGCAGCGATCTCAGCTCTAGAATCTTCTTCATACTCTTGAACTGTACTCCCTAATACCTTCATAATGCACTTTTCTCTTTACATCCGTTGCTATGTCACTTGTTATCCTTTCTGAGTTATGGTGTGAGGATGACGTCTCGGTCAAAATCCCACTGGATCGCAGGAGCTCGAAGCTCAGCCAAAATCCATGTTTGACACATGGACCAGATGGACCAAACCCAAAGAACCCAACCCATCTGAAATCATCCCCTGGATTGATGAATGATGATCGATGTTTCCTCATAATACGTCGACAGCCGAGATTTCTCGATCCCCTTCCAACTTCTAGAAGAACCACACAGATTTACCATTTCTGTGACCTCTGTATCATTCATTCATGGTAGGGTCAACGTCAACACACTTGAACACCTGTACCTCTACGGTTCTCATACAAAAAGAGGCCAAATTTGGTCCTTCCATTGAGCAAGCGACCCATTTGGGACTTCTGGAGCCATCAGATTGAACTTTCTTTCACGCGTGTACCACTACTACATATTTCGTTGTCATCAGTGGCGTATGTTACAGTACAGTGAAATACTCGTACGACATATTTCTTAGAAAGTGAGACGTGTACATGTGATTGATGGAAAGAAGCATGCGAGAAATACGACTCGGAAGAAGAAGAAATAAATTCAGCACATATCGACCAACATGCTATTGGGATCAAAACCTGCTCTCGAACCACTTGTTGGGAAAGTGCGAGTCAAATAAATCAACAACGTAGCAGATAAGAATTTCCATTCTAGTGTAATAAAGATAGGTGAACAAAGTCAATAATCAATGAGAAAAAGTGACACTTAAGCTTCTTCTTTTTTTTTCTGTGGAAAACACCAGCACAGGTAAAATCCATGAGACCGAGTCCAAAATCAACTTTTCACTATTTAATATAGATTAGATCAATGTTTCATCGAGGGAATACCCTTGGATCAACCGTAAGTCAAGAGACACTTGTTTAAATTACAAAATAATAATAAATAAATAAATTCATTACTCACATAGGTGGTTCACAAATGTCATAGAAAATAGTACTTACAAAGCTCTAATTCCAGTCTCCACCGTTTAGAATCCAGAAGTCTTGAGGCTGCTGTCAAAATTTCATCTCGATCGAATGTCGTTTGCCCTTCTTGTCGATGTTTAATTTCAGACTGCGTGTTTGAAAAAATTGCTTTGTTTCTTCTCTATTTTGTTGTCTTATTGTTATAGGGGGTCCCTGTTATGGGCCAATTCAACAACTCAGCCGCTGGCAGAGAACCGAGGCTGGTTCGGGGGGAGAAAGAGGAATCAGAAGAGGAAGAGAAGGAGGGATCAAGGAAGAAGGTGGCACGAAAGGGAGAAGAAGAAGAAGAATCAAGAAGGGGAAGAAGCCACAAGAGAGAGAAGAGAAAAACTGTTGATTCATTTCCTATCCTCTCAACGGGTTCTGTTACAAAGTTATAATCCCCACAACGGCTTCAACTGCCAAGAACCACCGGTTTACAATCTACTCCGTCAAGTTCTTCACTTGTTACAAAAAACACCTCTTTTCTTTTATCTTTATTTACAGATTGACCCCTCAACTAAATTGACCATAACAGTCCCCCTATTTCTCCTCTATTCTGCCTAATTTTAGCACTTTCGGCCTCACTTGCAACTATCTTCCAGTCGTTGCATAAAACCCTAATTGCATATTTTTATATTCATTTCCTTATCAATAAACCTAATAAGAAGATTAACTTATGGGGCTACAAAAATAGTAATTAAAACCCAATTGATGAAGCTAGTCCTCCTCCAAATGAAAGGGATAGTCCAACAAACTGCCCCTCTTGACTATTTGGAGTTTTCGTTTATACCGATTATTTTTTGATGAATATTGAGCTTCTCCTTAGTCAAGGCAAGGTCATCATATCAACGTCATTCTTTTGTTTTAATCCATTTACAGTTTTGTATCTGGGCTGCGAGTTACCCATCTTCAATCTATAAACCCATTTATTCCTTAATGCTCTCTCTCTTACCATGCAATAGTTTCACATGTCCATAGGTCTTGATTCTGGAGAAAGAATTAATTCATCTTACCTTTCGGCACCTTCAACCTCTACTCTTTGTGCTTATGTGAAACAACCTCAGCATAGCACTTGAGCTCTCCCCCTTCAGCCAGTAATACATGGTCATGAGGCGGATATTTTTCTTTATCAGATCTTGTCGATTGATCTGCTATTGGCACAACTTCATATGCCATATCGAATTCTTTATTAGTATTATCAGTAAGAGATATGTGAAAGGAAACTCTCTTTTGTTTATCAGCCAAGTAATTATTACAACTGTATGAGTGTGTATCTTTCATTGGCAAAGACTGATCCGAATTAAATTTATGTCAGCCTTCAACCCATGTGCCACAATCAACAATCTCTTTGAGAGCTTCCATCCCTCGTTGATGAACTCATTATTGTAGCCCTTCATCATCAAGCCAGCCCGTCGAGATTAGGTTAAGACGAACTTCAAGAACATGTCAAACCCTCTTTAACATCAACTTACAACCTAGCTCAGTTTCTAAGCAAATATCACCAATGCCCATAATCTTGCAGGATTGTCCATGATCCATTTTCACACACCCATAATCACCAGTAATATAAGACGAAAATAAATTCATATGAGGAGTAATATGTAACGAGGGACCTGCATTTGCCACCCAAGTAGAGTCATGACATGTGATGTTCACACAGGTTTCATCACATGCAACACAAATTTCTCCATTGAATCCTAGTACAATAGTGTTATCATCGCTTTCTTTTTCACTGTTCTCTTTATGTTCTCTCTTTAGGATCACACATTCCTTTTTGATATGTCATGGCTTCCCACAGTAAAAACAAGTAATGCCATTCCTTGACCTTGACTTCGATCCACCCCTTGATCTATCATCTAATTTGCCATGCTTGGAGAAAAGGTTTCTTATTCTTACTCCTTTCCCCTTTTTCATAACTAGCACTGTAGACTAGTTGGAGATTTCAAAACCTTTTTACCTAGCCTCCTTGTTGAACAAGCTATCTTTTACCGTTGACATCCACAACTTTCCATCGGGTGTAGAGTTGTTTAATGTCGCCACCAGTGTATCTTAGTTACATGGTAAAGTTCCCAAAAGCAAAGAAGCCTACAACTCATTCGGTAGCACTATCTCCAAGTTTGCTAGCTGATTAACTATGTCTTTGAAGTTACTCATGTGCTTAGCCCTATTGCCTCCATCTTTGTAACGAAGGTGAACAAGTTTCTTAACAAGAAACGCCTTGCTTTGCAATATCTTTCTCGCATAAACACTTGCCATGTCATCCAATAAAACTTTCACATTGATCTCTTGAGAAACATGATGATAGACGATGTTATCTATCCATTATCGAATCAGTCCAATAGTCTTCCTATTCATGCGCTCCCACGCCCTTTCATCCTTATCCTTCGGTCTAGCTAAGTCTTCTTCAATTGGATCATACAAATCCTTGTAGAATAGAAGATCTTCCACCCATGACTTCCAAATAGAGTAATTTAAATCATTCAACTTGAATATTGTTCCTCCAATCTCCTTCATCTCAACAGCATTGAAAACCTAGAACTGCTAAGCTTGTACCTTTTAAACCAAAGTTCTGATACCACTTATTGGGAAAGCGTGAGTAAAATAAATCAACAATGCAACAAATAAATATTTTCCTTTTAGTGTAGTCAAGATAGGTTAATAAAGGCAATAAGCAATGAAAAAGGGGACATCAATATTTTTTATGGGAAAAACCTCAATGCAGAAAAAAAAACTATGAGACTAAGTTTATAATCAACTTTTTACTATTCAATAGAGATTTACACCAATACTTTTTGTTGAGGGAAGGCTCTCGAATCAACTATAACTCAAGAAATACTTATATTATATTATTTAAATTTATCACTAATATAAGTAGTATATAAATGTCATAGAAAATAATATTTACATGGGTCCAATTCCAATTTCCACCTTTCAAAACTTAGCACTAGAAGTCATGATGTAGCTGTTAAAATATTGCCTGCTCAAAAAAACTGCTTTGTTACTCACCTATTTTGCTGCTATATTTGCTGTCGCGGATCCCCTTGTTTTTTTTGTTGAATTTTATTATTTTTGGCTGTCACTCGCTGCATCTATCTTTCAGTTATTGTACGAAACCCTAATTGCCGCTTTTTATATTTATTTCATTATCGATAAATCTTGATAAAAATAATAACTTATTGAGCTGTAAAAATATTAAGTGAATCCCAATTGATGAAGCCGATCCTCCACCAAATTAAAGAGATAGCCTAACACATGCCACCTTGAAGAAATTTTTTTAAGAGACAATTAACATGTGGATAAAAAAAAGAGATAATATTTCTTTAATATCATCTACTTACTTCTAACCAAAGTAGTATTTTTTGAGTTCTGAATTTCATCGCCATCCAGTTAGTAGCTCATCGTGAATTATGAGTTCATGTCGAACTAAGAAACGGTGAAAATGTCGGGGAAAAAAGAGAGGGAGAGAGAGAGAGAGAGAGAGAAAACAGTGCAAATATCTGGTCTTTTTGCCGCCATCTCCCTCCCTACGTACACCGCATCATTTTTTCGCATGTGTCGAGCGCGAGATCAACCGGATTCGTGGAACTTTGGTTCACTTGATCATGGTTACATTTGACCTCTCCAATGGCCCCTCCTCGACACACTTTGATGATGTTCTGTTCAATGTCTGGTCGAAGCAAATGTGTGAGGGTCCCGCGCATAAAGGCGTAGAAGAGATTCTCCTCAGCCCAAACTTAGCAGGCTCCTTCCCTCCCACACCCCACGATCAATTAAAATCCACTCCACTAATTATTTGCAATTTTCTCATTTTCCGTCAGCTTTTTCGCCTACCATTTTTTTCATTAATTATCTACCCCAATTACTGTAAATTATTTTCGCCTTTTATATGTATATATTATGCAAGGTCCAGAGGCTCTTTCCGTCACGTACCCGTCCAGCCCTGGAGGGAAATATTTTAATTTTTAATATATTACTTACACATAATTTCCCAGCTTATAAATATCACCACCTGGACACATCACCAACTAGACAGAAATTAGAAAAAAAAATAACTCGAATTAAATAATATGATTAAAGAAATAATGAAGCATAAACAATAAACGCTTACCCCAAACATATCGGAAGTCCGAATACTTCAAATCGCAAAACAGAGCATCCGACGTTACACCACCCTTCTGATTTTGAGTGCGAGTACAAGACCAGTTCTTGAAAAATGTAGTCGGGTTTACGGTTAGGTTTCAGATTCGAGATTAATCCGACTAATTTTTCAATCAAAGATGATTGGCGCTCGAATTGTCAAAGAATTTCCTTCAGCAATAGCATAGTCATATTTACATGAAACGGGTATGGCATATCAAAGCTGCTGCTCCATGTGAAATGGCGGAAGGAAAGGTCTCCAGAGGCATTGAACTCGCAGAGTTGACATGCCGGAGATTGCGATGGAGCTGTCCCTGTCACCCACTCACCGATGGACCAAAAAATTGTCACGGCTCGGACGAGTTGGCTTGCCCCCACAGCATCGCCAATCACCACGCTGACAACGCAACGCATCGAAGATGTCAAGAAGAGCATCAACCAACCTGTGGGACCCCGAACAACTCCAGTCACACATCATCGGCCTTTGACACCACTGAGAGCCGACTCGGCCTCGGCTGGAAGGCTGCGCGCCGTCTCTGCTGGTGGGAGGACGGCCGAATCAGGGATGCCAGGGATCTCCTCATCAGCTCCCCTTCGACGCCCCCGATCCTGACTATGGAGTTCTTCATCGCGGATCTCAGCATGTTCAGCCGGTTAGAAGGGAACGACACTGTCTGATGCTTGCCTCGGTCGGAGTTCTTGTGCAGGCTGCAACGGAAAGAGCCGGGATGCGACGTCGGCGAGCACATGCACGTCCTCTTCGCGGAGCCAGTCCGGTCATTGACGAGGTGATGTCTATAAGACACCGTGAGATACCGGTTAGGGGAGACGGCCCGGTCAATGGAGAAACGAACAGAAGGAGGCAGGGGCTTCGAGGTGTACAGATTGACGCGGGTCGGAGAGGTCGATCTGTGGTTGAAATAGGTAGACGGATAGGAGGAGAAGCCGGAGCTGGTCGATCTAAACGCCGACGCAGCTGCAGAAATCGAAGACTCCGACGCCTCCGAGCTGAGCATCCCCAACGGCGAGAGGGATCGGAGGACCGGACTGCTGGATCTGGTTCTCGACGAGGTCGCCATGATCCACAGACGAGAGAGAACGTAGGAGAGGTTCTAGAGAAGAGAAAAAGAAAGGGATTTGGGCTTTGGAACTGTCTCCCTCAAGGGGCGCGTATCGGCTGGTTGGCTCGGCAAACCCCAACGACCGGCAAGGCAAACCCCAGATTTATAGAACCGGAACAAGGGCAAGATCGTCAATTCATCCCAGAATGCGACGGGCATTTCGGCGAGGACCGAGGGAAGACGAGAGGAGATCGTGCCGGATCGTCTGTCCGTCGACTCCGTCCTGGCATGTGGGGAAAGGTACCACGTCAGAAGCCGTAGTTGATTTTTTTTTTTTTTTTTACGGTCACAAGTGAATTTTACGACCGTGTGCCAGCACTTCGTTAACCATAACGGGGAACTAGGAAGTATCCCATTCTCCTCCGCCGTTCGACTGCCTCTAGAACAAGCATAGTTGCTTTCATTAGGCAGATGGATCACGAGTTGTCGACTCATGGTCGCTGTACTTGAATGCACTTTGTGATATCAATAGTACATAGGAAAGAAATCTCAACCTAACCTAAGATATTCTAGAATAGATATATGATTAGCAAGATTTGTTACATCATATCTCCCTTCATTTGCTCCTTGTTATTTTCTAAGTCAATAATATTTTTTTGTGGTAAAGAAGGGAAAAACTATATTGATTTAGTAAGACATATATATATATGTATGTAACAGGGGCTCTTATTGGGTTCGAGTATTAATAACAAGAACGGAATAGACATCACGTGTCAAGATTTTATAGGGAAGCAGGTGGTCGGAGTGTCCAAGGTGAAGAAGAAGGTGAAAGGCGGCCAAACCTGAAAGCGTGTGGGCAAAGGACACAGCGACATTTGAGAGCGACCCACGTATCTCGTCTCCCGGCATTTCAAGAATGGCATGATCCTCCTGCCTCGTAAGCGTCCGCGAGCCCTTACCCTATACCTTGTATAATATGGACCGATTATTAGATAAATATCACTCTTTCATTATAAAATATATGACATTTTAAAAAAATTATTTAAGTATGCGCAAGTGCACACATATTACGATGACGGCCCAAAAAACCTGCCGAGATTTATCGGGCCTTAAGCCCAATTCCTAGCTTAATTATAAACCCTAGTCTCCACCCCTACACTCTGTTCACGCCACTAGCCGACTCTTTCTGAAGATCTGCGAGGTTGAATCCTCACCGCCATGGATGCTCAGGTTGAGTTCTCTTGCTGTTTCTCTATCGAACTTTGCTCTGAGCTAGATGTTTGTTATGACCTGATTCTTTTCGCAGACGGAAAAGGCGTTTTTGAAGCAGCCGAAGGTGTTCCTCTGGTGAGTTCTGGCGCTTAATCTCCAACTCGTTGGATTCCTTCGTCGATTGATCTCTGGGATAATACAGGAAAAACAAGACGAAAGATGGTTTACTTGTTCCTTTTCACGATGGATTATGGATAATTCACTTTTTGATTGCTTAGGAAGTAGTGATCACTGACCGTAATTGCATCACTAATATCTGAGCCTTCTTCAGGCTCATTTGCAAGTTATGTCTCACTGTATGCATATTTAGTCAGTTGTGTTTTGTCTGCTGGTGGTAAGTTATGCTAATTTCCAGGGTCAGAGTCAAATTTTACTTTCTTGATGTCAGTCTACTCTGCATTTATGAATTGTAGAAACTATATTTTAAGATGGATTGCCAGGTTCCGAGTCAACTTTTAGCTTGTTGATGTCAGTCTACTCTGCATTTATGACTTGTAGAAACTATCTTTTAAGATAGATTAATCATCATTCTTTGCTTTTCTAAAACTCTATATAACACATTCGTATACATGTATATTAGTGAAATTCCTTGTGAAGATGTTCAAGTAAGTGATAGTAGTTTGACTCTGTGCCTTTGCTGGGAAATTTTATAGCTCGAAGAGGTCTGGCAAGGGGAATAGACCAGGAAAGGGAGGAAATAGGTACTGGAAGAGCATCGGCCTGGGTTTCAAGACCCCTAGAGAGGCTATTGAAGGTATAATTAGGTGCTTTATTTTTCAGAACAGAGAAAACAAATTTTTGTCATTTGTTTCTTGACCCTCTGGCCTGAGGTATAAAATGATTTCCGAAGTTGCAACCCATTTTATGGTGTTCAGTGATGGTTATTGAAAATGAAGTAGCTGTAAATTTTGCTCGGCAGAATGTGTATTTTGTCATTAAAGGATCTTTGTCTTTCTCTATTCCCTTTGGGCCATGAGTCTCGTTGAATTATTATATTTGCAAAAGCTGCTTTGGGTAATTTTTTCAGGGAAGTTGGTGCATCCTTCAAATAGAATTGAAGCTATTCATTTGTAAAAATCTCATGCTTCTTATCTAGTTGAATATGATTGCAGGTACTTATATTGACAAGAAATGCCCGTTCACTGGCAATGTATCCATTAGGGGTCGTGTCCTTGCTGGTACTTGCCACAGTGCTAAGATGATGAGGACCATCATTGTCCGACGAAACTACCTTCACTTTGTGAAGAAGTACCAGAGGTAGGTTAGTTGAAAGTTCACTATTATTACGTCAAATGCTTGCTATGAACCTTACTAAGAGGTTAGTTTATCTATAGGTATGAGAAGAGGCACTCAAACATTGCGGCCCACATCTCCCCATGCTTCCGTGTCAAGGAAGGGGACCATGTAATTATTGGTCAATGCAGGTAATCTCAGTTCTTCCGAGTTTCTAATTATGTTTTTCTATGCCCATGTATACCTCTTTAATGGGACACTCCACATGCTTTATCTCGGTCAGGCCACTTTCAAAGACAGTGAGGTTCAACGTGCTTAAGGTGATCCCAGCTGGGTCATCCAGTGGAGGCGGGAAAAAGGCATTCACAGGGATTTGAGGCTAGAGTCATGCAGTTTCTTGACTGTTGGTGTTACATATGATAGCGGCCCCTAGATTAGTCAATAAAATTGGCACATTGGGATGCTTCCTGTCTTATGATATGTTACAAAATGGCGGTTCAGTAATTGATCTGTTAAAGACTGATATTGTCTTCTTATAAACTTGAAGAGCGAATTTCTTGCAAATTTTGTGATATCTGCAAGATGCTGTAGATCTTCCTTGTTCTTATTGCGTGATTTCTGTTATGCTCAACTCAGTTGCTATCGTGTTAGCTTCCTCGGACCATCTTGACAGTGCAGGTTTCTTTCTGTCATCCTATCATTTCAACCAAACTGCAAAAGTCCAACATAATTTGACATACCAAATGCTACTGCAGTAAATTACATCTTATATGGCTCAATACAGCTTTAACTACCCAAAAAAAGGGGTAATTGCACCATTAGTACAAAATATTTGGCCAATCTTTCAGTTTGGTACAGAATGAAATTTTTGTGCCTTACTAGTACTATATGTTTCGGAAGTGTCTCCCTTTGTTACATACCGTTATATCATACTCATGCCATTAGTCGTTGCTTACGTGTAATTCAACATAACAATATTTCATTTTGTACCAAATTGAAACATTGACTAAACATTTTGCATCATGGCTGTAATTACCCCTCCAAAAATGCTAAGCGGATAAATTTTCCTTATAATATTACGATGGTCAAACATCGACATCTGATTGTATATGAAAGATTCCTAAAGGAAAAAAAAAAGGAAGGGTATAATTATTGGGCCGTAGCGATGAACAGTCCACAGCAAAGCCCAAATTGCGGTATTTCTTGCCGGCCCGAATTTCTTCTCTCATTCTAAAACCCTGATCTCCATCATCTTCTCCTCACACACACACCCTCTCCGCTTCTGCCGTAAGACGCTGCGCGCGTGGAGCACTCTCCGAGCCCGAGGTCGCAGCACTAGCCGCCATGGATGCTCAGGTTGAGATCTCTTTTGTGCGCTTGCCCTCGTGATCTTTTCGTTACACGGGCAATCTGTTCACGAAGGTCGTTCTTTTTTCTTTTTGCAGACGGAAAAGGCGTTTCTGAAGCAGCCGAAGGTTTTCCTCTGGTGAGTTTCGGCACTGAAACTCTTACTAGTTTTATTGTTTGATCTGCTTGGTAACTGTGAAAAAGTAGGCGAAAGGATGAAAATGTAGATTTTAGTTTTGTTTGCTCAGAAAGTTCAAGTCAACTACTTTTAATGGCATTCCGCGGTTGAGCTACTTCACACTGCTATGTAGTTGATATTTTAAAATATATCATTGCTATATGCTTGTACTGTACGAGGCCTGGTGTTCTATGTGATTGCCACGGTATGCCAATTTCCTTGGTGAAAGAACCATTTTTCAGCTGCTTAAGATAAGATGATTTCTCATTATCTTGAATACTTAGCTGGGAAAGATCTGACTCTCATGTATTATTAGAAGTATGCCTGGAGCTAAGCTTAAGATCAATTGATGAGTTTCTCAATGGTGGGATGAACTTGACTATATGTATCTGCTCTAAATATTTGTAGCTCGAAGAAGTCAGGTAAGGGCAAGAGACCTGGAAAGGGTGGAAATCGGTACTGGAAGAGCATCGGTTTGGGATTCAAGACACCCAGAGATGCTATTGAAGGTATGGTAGCCATGTCATGTTTTCCTTATTTTTCTCAGCCTTAACATGTAGAAGGTGTCTCAATCTGCTACAAATTCATGGTGTTGATGATTATTATTGGTTGGATACTATATATTTCCGACACCATATTTGTTTCCTAAATGGCTATTAGGGTCTTGTGGCTTTTTTTATGTCAGCACATTTCTGACCATAAATAATTCCTACTCGTTAGATATTTGGTAGAACCTTACTGCTCAAAAAAAAAAAGAAGATATTTGGTAGAACCTTTCTTTTTACCAATTTGAGTGAAACAAATAGGTGCTCCGCAAGAATAGTCTATACTACTTATATTGTACTGAGGATGCTTCTGAGTTTTTGTTGCATATGATCTATTGCAGGTACTTACATCGACAAGAAATGCCCCTTCACTGGCAATGTCTCTATTAGGGGTCGCATCCTTGCTGGTACTTGCCACAGCGCTAAGATGATGAGGACTATCATTGTCCGGAGGAACTACCTGCATTTTGTGAAGAAGTACCAGAGGTTTGTTATATTAATTACTGACAGTTGAAAATTTGTTTCTTTTTTCGTGGATGGTATTGCATGAGATGCTATTGACATATAATTTCACTTTCATTTTCTCTAGGTACGAGAAGAGGCACTCAAACATTGCAGCCCACATCTCCCCATGCTTCCGTGTCAAGGAAGGTGACCATGTTATCATTGGCCAGTGCAGGTAAGATTCATACTTACAAGTTTTTTCTGCTCTCTTAAAAACTCCATATGCAGGTTAATCAGCAAGGCTCTCTACATGTTGTCTCATGAATTAGGCCATTGTCGAAGACCGTAAGGTTCAATGTGCTGAAGGTGATTCCAGCTGGGTCCTCAGGTGGTGGTGGAAAGAAGGCATTCATGGGAATGTGAGCTTAGTATGCTACCGTTTTCTTGTCCTTTGGTATTCTATTTTGATAATATAATGCTTTGATTTGAACAATTTTCAGCTCTGATGCCTTATTCTGTTGTATTTCTTGTGACATGACCTTCCAAACATTAAGATTTTGTAGGACTTGTCCTTTTATTTATAGAAGAGTAGATTTCTCACGAGTTTTGTGGTCCTCTTAATCTTTCATCAATCAACTTCCTGTTAGCTTATGAGCTTTTAGCATGTTCTTTACGGCACAGCTACTTGTTCAGTAGTAGTTAAGTTCATAATGCTTTTAAAGACATTGCCCTCTCAAGGTACCACCCGAATTCAACTGCTTTGAATATCGGAATATGGATTACCATTTTTTAGGGATCCAAGATTCTTAACTACTCTGACATGGGCTTTCTTTGCATGATGAATCTATTGATTCCTCAATCACATGAGTATAATATTTAGGAAGGATTCCCCGAGCTCTATGCTTCATTTTAGGTACATTCAATTTTCAAAGGACAATTGTCGAATTACCTGAGAGCCCTGGACTCTGCGACTAAGATGGAGGTTGACTACATGTTCAGCAGTTTTCTGATCCTCTTCGGAAGCCTAGTTCACAAATGCCTCACATGTGTAATCCAATCGGAAATTGACTGTGGGGTTGGTTGAAAAGGCGGGCCTCAAATTCCCCTTTTCAATAAACCAATAGCTAGAAATCAGTCGACCCGGTTGACCCACTAAAATTTTTCTAATATAATTTTTTTTTCATTTATGACCAACATTATCGTCTTATAAAGTGGGGTCAAATTTAAATAGTATAAATAATAAAATTTTATAATTTTAAGAGTGTTACACTTTAATCAATGTAATATGTATCAGTTTTATTTTTTAGGAAAATATGTATTAGTTATTTTTTTAGTAATTTCTTCCTATTCATGATTTTAAGATGTTTATACCTTAATTAACGTAGTCTGTATGAGTAATTTGCTAAATAGGAGACTTGGCTCCTCAAAATTCTAATCTCACAGCTCATTACTTCTCCAGTTCCTAATGCACTTCATTATATAATGAGAGATCCTTCACGGCTTCCAAACTTCTTAAAACCCTAACCTGAGCTCCACACTTGATCTCAAAGAACATCTCAGGGAGTTTCAGCGTTCTTCTTACATCACCCTCTCATGGCAACAAGAAATCATAGTGTGAACTCAGTCAGCCAGTCTCTTCTGTTAAAGAGCAGGTTTGACCGCTACGAAGACAACATCGAAGATGGCGGTATGATCTTGGACGATGGATGCTTTCGGGGATTCTGCATCCAGGTATGGCCTCGGTGGAAGAGGAGCAGGTTCCTGTTGGAGGCTGTGCTGTCCCCATGGCTAGGGCAGGTTCGAGAAGGCCGGTTCGTCAAAGAGGACGTCGTGAAGAATGAAGTCTTGGGGGCTCGGTGCGGTTCAGAGAGGAAGAGCGTCATGCGGAAGTTCAGGTTGAACTGGGCCAGCAGGAAGACGGCGGCGAAATTTCAGTAGGATGCGAGGAGTTGTGCGCTCAACTTTGACAATAGATCGAGATAGAAGAGCATGAGAACACACATTTCGGTTTCTTGCGTCGATACGCAGATCCAACCAGGAAGGATGGATGATGGTTGGGCATTTGGATCGTAACTCATCGGGTCCTCGAGCCAATCCTAGCTTCATAATCCCTGGAGACAAGTCACCGATGGATGGTAATCCTCCAACTGTTGAATCTTATGTTGATCTGTTGCATGATGACATAAGCTTCCAGTCTAAACACGATATCGAATCCCATGACGTGATTCGGTTCTTAATGGATTTAGGATCAGAATCTCGACTTGGGAATCATGCATATTATTGGAAGGCATTGGCTTCTCGCTTAGAATTCAAAAGGCATCTCATATGGGTAGAAGATCCAATGAACACAGCATGGTGGAGACCAGACATAATCAACAACATAAGAATCCAACACTATCCAACCAAATGTATACCCAATCAATCACCATGTCATGGACATCTGCTGCTGCTGCAGCATATGTGTGTATGTGTACATATATATATATATATATATATAGACTCTAACAAAAATTATCCTGCTGTACAGAGTCCACAGACCCATCACTACGTGATATACAACTGGAGTCTGAAAAATACACCATATATTCAGAGTCGCATCAACCATGTCGTTATTCGATTCGAGAACTTCCCTCGTGTTTAAATCTATGGGCCTGAGATATGCACCAGGAACATCTTGCCTACAGATCTAGATCTCCCTTCTGTCAAAGCATTAAGTTCGTAGTATTCTCATGTTTACCTAGATTTACCAGACCGGCTGCCTCGATGGTCTGTCCCCGAACATTCGTCACATCGCTTTAGCTGGAGCTAGGACCTATGCTGGAGATGGGATACATGTCGACAATCCACATTCACACGAGGCGGTCTCTGCCGTTTTCACCTGCACTGCTTTAATTGGGACCCGGGCTGGTGAATACAGATTCAAGCGGATGAACTTCTTCATCTTCATATGTATGAGAAACGTGTTTCGTGTTTTTTGAGATTTTACCTCTTCCGTTTGCTTTTCAAGACAGTCGAAGCAGAAGCGTTGCCGTGCCAGTTCCTCTTCCTCTGGTTGATAAACCAGTTGTTTATCTGCTTCAGCTGCAGACCGGTTTCCCGCATGAGTCTAGATTTGTCTTCCTCCTGTAATTTTTCCCAGAAAAGAAGTCGTATTCATATGTTTCAGAAGCATCAGCGTGATGTTCTCGAGCATCTTCAATGTTTCAAACTGTGCTACTCGAAGGCTTTCGGGTTCTCATCCCATAAAAGGCATACCGTAGGATAAGGCCAATTAGCATGTGATTGCCACCAAGCTTTCAAGACAGAGGTGGTGTCACCGGGAAGCTTCCCCGCTCTTCTCTTGCGTAGGATTTCTTCCCTTATGTCGACTATCTTCTCCTTGTACTCCTACAGAGAGAAATCAAGCTCCATAGCATTACAGACTTTACTCAGACACTTAATATAGGTTCTGGTGATTCTCAGACTATTCTGCTTCTAAGATGTTACCTGCTTCAGTTCATGTTTTAGCTCCTGCCTGACACGCTCCATTAATGATCGCTCGTTCTCTGTCGGGATAAGAGGACCGAACCCCAAACTGTCTGTTCCATCCAAACCTCCGTCGAACAAATTGGCATCGCTGTTGATTTGATCATCCTCATCATCGGACATGGTCGCTCCTGTTCCTTCTCCTGGAGAAACACCTGTTTACAGCCACACCCAAGCGATCTAGTTACTAATCTCGCGATTGCACACTCGTTGAATTGTAAAGCATTCAAAACACACTTGTTCAGTATGAGGCGATGCATGATTAACTCTAGCAAAGAAAACTTTCATGGTAACTCTGTCAGACGATCAATGTTTTCGAGCTGATGATAGATTCTTGGGTAAATGGGGAAAAACATTCTCTCCTTCCATCGTAGTAAAGCCTAGGAAGCAACCAGGATACATTCATGGAGAAAAAGAGCGAAGATTCACCGGTCAAGCTCTGCAGGGACTGTTCGATCTCCCAGCACGCCATTACCGCTTCCATGGCGTGGACACGAACGTGCTGCTGGAGTTGCTCCTTGAAAGAACAGAGCAACAGGACGTAATGTGTCTGTGAACCAATAAACAAGAACATCTGAGGGACCCAACATGAACAATTTCCATGATATTACCATTTCAAGTTGTGCGAAGGGGGGAAAACCAACAGGAGGAACAATGAATCGCTGTATTCAAAATTCAAGAAGAAGCTGGTTGGCAATTATCAGCATGGCCGACATTCAAGTCTTGCAGCAGTATAGCCGAATTTGAAAGATAATCCACATTAACCATGAGCAAGCAAACCAACACTTAGCATAGACACTTCCGGGTAGGTGAATTAAAGATTTTGTTAGGAGCCGACACTTCGATCAGGGCATTTGAAATTTACGAAAGATTCTTTCTTTACGAGGGTAAAGGGTCTAATATCTGCTTGTCCAGAGAAAAAATTGAAAAAGAAAATTATTCATGGACTGATATTTGATTTTTTTTTTCCTTCCGAACATCCTGTGATCCCGGAACACCCACCAGTGACAATGGCTACAATCACAATTCCGGGTCTCGTACAGCCTGAAATAATCTTGCAGACACAGAAGAATTTGATCACTTAATATTCTACAGAGAAATTGAAAGATTAGTAATAAAAGAATGAAAATTTCTCCTCCGCATGAGTGACAAGGATCTTCGGGATTGATAGAATTCATTCGAGAATGTCATCGTCCCAGAGAAACCTCCTAGCAGTTGCTGATCTTTAGAAGTAAAGACGAAATCATTCGAAATCGTCTGTATGACCTTTCAATATGAATTGTGATCAAAGAAGTAACCAAATGAAGCTTCAACTAGCCACAGCAAGTGAACAAACTGTAAGATAATGCATCGAAGGAAGAAATTTTTGGGTTTTTTTTTCCAAAGTTTTCTTTTCATGATTTTGTGTATTATCATAATTAATTATTACCATGAACTGATCGAGCTCCTCGTCATCGCTGACTAAGCCTTGTCCGGTGCCGCCCAGAGCAGAGTATTTACCTACCACCTGCTGTGACTGAGCCAGCTGGGAGTCTATACGAGGTAGCTGATCCACCGGCGTTGCTATTCTGAGGCACGCCACGTGCGCCGACAGCAGCTGCCCGTACAGCGGATGCCCCAGAATCTCTGCCTTGTACCTCGCGTTCTGCCAGTTCATGGGGTTCTCGGAGGCCATGGCAGCCGCTCCGCCGCCTCCACTTTCCGTCCCGTTCACGGTCCCTTCACTTTTGATGTTGCCGCTAGATGGAGGCTCGGCCCCGCTGCCGGAGACGAGCGAGTCCGCAGGTGCTGGAACGCCGTGGAGAGACTGCGGGGTGGGGAGCCATTGATGATGGGGGTGGGTGGGGGTGGAGTCAGCGGTCGTAGTTTGGAGGTTGAGGAAGTTGGAGCAGTCGACGGCGGGTGCAGGGGCGGAGGGGGAGAACTGGGCGGCAGAGTGGGGAGCATGCTCATTTCGGACCAGGGATGAGTTGAGCCAGCTGGGGGCAGGCGTCGGTGTGCCGGTCTGGTCGGAGAAGTGGAGGGAGGAGAGGTCTTGGGCAGTGAGGTGATTGTGGAAGGCCATACCTATGGACTCAGAGACACAAGAACAAACCCAGAGGTTATAACAATTTTCTACAAAATATGATCAGCAGACTGCTCGAGAAGGAGATGATGATGTCAGTGCTGACGAGGCGGGGGAAGAGGAGTAGGAGGAGGAGGAGGAAGACGATGAAGATATGATTATGGAGGTGAATTCATGGTTAGGTGAAAGAAGGGTATTAGTGGAGGGGAGATTGGATTGGGTTCTACGCAAGCCTATTATATATCCAGAGGTCCAATGTCATGGAGGTTTTTAGAGAGATACAGTGTGTTGCAGAGAGAGAGGAGAGAGAGTGGTTTCAGGCGTGGAGGAGGAGACGATCGGGAAACTGCTTTTTACGTTTTAGTCCCTGACAGACGGTACGACGGTCCGCAGGTTTTTTGATTAATTAATTAATTGCCCGTAATTAGCAATGCGCAATCACCCTATATCTTACCACTACATCGTACAACTCTCATACCGACTCCCGACTGCTCTTTTATCCATTGAACAATTCGAAAATTTAGAGTTCGACTCCATTATTATCATCTTCGGCATGTGATGATTAACGATAGACAATCTTACCCTCATGGCAAATAATGCTTTATCTCATCCGTTCCGAAGATCATGATATGTAATAATCATTCTAAGTTTAAAAATATTTTTTAATGATTATATAACAATACCTAAATCTCTAACTAAGTTAGCTTAATTTAGGAAAATATTCCGTATAAATTTCACTCAGAATATTTATAGAAAACTTTTAGATTTAAGATTGAACTCACCACTTTCATATGATCTTTTAATTGAATCACCTCTTGGCAAGTGGGTTGAAGTAACTTGTCATAGTTCTTCAAGTATTTATTTATTTTTTTTATTAATCGTCGATATCCAGTTGAATTTTATCCAACTGATTAATCCGAATTGTCTCGGATCGATCCATTTAAGGGGTTAAAAGATCCCCACCGTAAATTAGACTCGAACTCAAGTTCTCTCATTAAGATAATGAGTACCGAATTATTTTATCACACTAGAGTGACTCTTCAAGTATTTATTTCTAATTTTAGTTCCCTCCAATCATATTTAAGTAATTTTTTCATCGGGATATTATTATTTATATATATATATGGAAAAGAAGGTGCGGATGGAAAAGCATCGTTTACTTTTTGGGGACCAGTATTGTAGCTGCCAATCGGATGAATTTTTTTTAATTTTATTTTTGGTTAAAAATGGTGATTTCTTTTTTTTAAAATACATTTATTTATTCACCAAATGAACGTCCGATTGGTCGCTGCCGGGAATCTGACGGCAAAGGAAAATCACACGTGGAATCTGCTGGCTTTAAGTCTCTGTTGGAAAAAAAAAAGGAATTTTGAGCGAGTGGGGAACAGTTCGTTGATACCGCTCCCACAAGCGCGACCCTCGGGCGCGTGAGTATAGTCTTGTAGAACTCTCAATTAAGTAACAGTCAGAAACTAATCATCCTCGTATCGCACAGCTCTTGAGAGACGGCGGGGGCTTGATTGAGATATCTACTTGAACGTGTAATTTGTTGAAAATTCTATCCAATTATTCGATGTGAGAATGGATTAGTATTAGTCATATGAGTTTCTCTGCTGGCAATAACTTAAATGTTTAAATTATTATCACTTTAAAACTTTCTTTTAAAAATTATAACCAAACCATGTGTTAGTCCCTAAGCTTGGCAATTTACATTGCATCGTGTCCAAATGGATTCATGTTAGATTAAATATGGCAGAAGCATCTAACTCGAATACGATATATCTTAGTACCGATTTGACTTGACATGATCTATTTAACTATATGGGTACTCAATTAACGTAATAAGTATGGTAAACACATGCATAAATATGAAAAATGTGTTAACAAATTTAATACAATAATTCCAATTAAAATTATCAGATTACACATGTTTATCTCAGTTTTAATATATATTTAAATATTTCATAAGTTCAACTTATTTAAATATGAAATATGTTTAGACTTAAGTTAAGCATGTTTAACACCGTATTGTGTAGTGTGGATTAATTAAATATTATATCGACTAATGTGGATTAATTAAAACCCTTCCACTTTTGAATATCATGAATTATATGAAAAATATTCAATTGCAGGGAACTAAGAGTGAATGTAATTCCCTTTTTTTCTGAATAAAGTTCATACATATTAATGATTAGAGATAAAAAAATAACAAAATAGATAACTGGTCATGGCCCATGATATATAGACCTTACCTTTTAGATCTAGCTCCCAGTTGTGCTATATAGGACATAATATTGTCGTCCCTAGAAATCCAGACACAATCCTAGGTAACAAAAGTAATTAACAAGCTTTTGATGCCTAACATGAAGTTTTACTGTCCCGCGGACGCTCTTGATGATGATTTAAGAACTAAATAACAGCAAAGGAATCTGAACAAATCTTGATCTTTTCCCACCCCCGGTTAGCAGCCGTAGTCATGGCTAATTTGATGGCTTGAATCTTAGCTTGCAAGGGGTTGCATGAGTTGCTCTTTCGAAACCGTGAGGTGATTACTCCATTGAAGTCCAAAGCCACTCCAAAGAAGCAGCCACTGTCCTATGTCCGTGATGCATCAGTGTTATTCTGCACCCAGTCATCCAAAGGCACTGTGGAACCTCTATTACTGCTTGACCTTACAGAATTATTGAATACATCCATGGGTTCACTTTGATAAGCTATTTTCGCCTCTAATAGTCTATTCCTGATACTGCAATTTAGTCTTCTTTATAAGAGCATGGACATCATGCGCAATTGCAGGTCCGTATAGGCATTCATTTCTCAATGTCCAAAGCTCACACAACTCAAGAGATCCATAAAGGGCGAAGTCTCTTCCTGAACGTGATTTCATGGGGAAGAAAGGTGATCTGCAAATGAACTCTACGAGGTTTAAAGGGGCTGGCACTGAGTCTGCAATAGGAAGGTGCTATCGCTTCCAAGGTGATTATCTCCACACCACTCGACCAAAGAAACAATCTATGAAGAGGGCAGCTAGCTCCTACTTTGTTGAACTAGTGGAGACATTCACTTGCGATCCTCTTAAGGTGGTAGATCCTCAAGTCCTTCGCGCACCTTTAAACCCCGTAGAGTTGTCCATGTTGATAAATATGATACAAAATTTTGATAAAAGTGTTCTCCATTAGGCGTTAGAGCCCAGATAGTCTTATCTCGCCCCTCAAGATCAATTAAATGAATAGAAAGCAATCAAATAATCCCATTTACTGTAATGATTTTATGTATACGTTGTTATTTTCCTCCCTTTCTATTTTCTTTTTAATTTTGTGTATTCCCTTCTTTAACAATAAAAAAAATAACAACTACATAAAGTTATTGAGATATATGATTCCACTTATAAGAAAATTAGACATTACTATATATGAACTTTTAAATAGAAACAAACTCAATCCCTTCTAACTACACAAAGAATTCAATATAATATCAGAAACAGTAGGCTTGCATTTCGCCAAACCCAAGTTGAGAAGCTTGACTTGTGATCAATTGATATAAACTTGAGTATAAAAGAAATTACCTGTTGTTTCCCTCGTCTAATGTGGGAAGAAAAATACCTGACTTGTAAATAGTTGTTGAAGGCGGATATTTAATGACACGTGATAAAGTGGACCATATTGCTATAAGATGGTGGATAACATCAATTAAATAAAAATAAAGTCGTGAACTTATAAAAAGATTAGATACTACTACCTATTAATTTAAACTTTTATATGAAAACAAGCACCATTTCTTATAAATTCTTAATAAATTTAATGAGAATTATTTTTTTATTATTACTAATATAAAAATCCTAATATTAAGCAGCGAAAATGATGAGATTGCCACAACTATTACATTCCTTCCAAAGAATTTAGACTATCATGTAATATGATGGAATATTAATCAAACTATAATAAATAAGCATTATTATTAATCATCATAGTAATTATTATAATTAGTACTAATTAAAGTAATCAAAAAGTAGTCTCTTGGTTGAATTTGTCAAACTTCTCCCTCCGTCACTAGCGGGACAAAGACCGACAGGACACGCGTCAGCATGATGGGGGGCCTGGACCGCCGAGCAGCGAGGAACAAGATAGAAGAAGCACACGCCACGTCTCATTGAATCAAAGCCGTACATGTGGAAATGTGGGCCAGGGGCTTTGTGGGGACCACTGGAATTCACCTCTCCGATAGCCGCCGCCTTGGTACAGGAGGGTAGGCTGTGGGCCCCCCCCCATTCCAATGGATTGAGGCATAGAGATGGGCAAGTTTCTTTCCTGCCCCTCAACTGGACTTGACTTGTTTTTCAAACTTATTCGCAAATGCGGACCATTTTCACAATATTTTGTATTGACAATCTAACTTGAAATTTTATTTCAAATCAGTCCCTAATCTTTCAAGTTCTTCTGAAAGCACCCACGAAGAAGAAAGAAACCCCATATAAGGCTGTACAGCCATCGCAAATCGTGAGCACATATGCACGAAAAGTACATCATATCGTAAATGGCATCGATGCAATTACATAATCAATTAAAGAAAAATTTTCAAGATAATAAGAGGTACGTCTCTCTAATGTGAGAGGCAGTATGGT
Source organism: Sonneratia alba (assembly GCA_900174645.1). Taxonomy (NCBI): domain Eukaryota; kingdom Viridiplantae; phylum Streptophyta; class Magnoliopsida; order Myrtales; family Lythraceae; genus Sonneratia; species Sonneratia alba. The sequence continues at coordinate 795,518 of FWPY01000001.1, read as the reverse complement.
AATAAATTAATAATTTAGAGAAAATTTTATCATTTTTGTGATTTTCTTTTTTTTATCGAAGGGGAGATCAAAAAAATCTGAGTAAAAGTTTTTTCAAGTATTATTTATTCTACTTGAGTTGATGTATTTTTGCTGATAAGAGCAAATTCGGTTAACATCCGTCCGAATCTAAAATAATTAAAATAACTGTACTTTTTGAGTAATTGAAAAATATTTATTATATATTTATTTGTTTTTTTTGTGTGGGCAGTGGGTATCACGCGGCTTTCATGAGAGTGGAAAGTTAACTTTCCTATTTTTTTTATTTGAGAAAAGTATCTCAGCAGTTGGTGGAAGTTAACATTTTTTGGACAGTTGTCGAGTTTTAAGAATCTTGGCAAAGTTAACGGTGGGGAGCTAATCACCTACTTCGAGGCTCATATTGCTTGGCAACTCCTACACTTCTGGTTTGTCCCGCCGTCGATCAGCACGCCGTCGCTACCATCCATTCACGGCCCCCGCCTAGCATATTTACCATCAGCCATGTTTGGATTGATAAAGAAATGAGGAATTTGGAGTAATAAGTTCTGATCACACAAGCAATCGTCACAATTATAATTCATTAAAATGGTCTCGTGGGTCCCCTCTTACTATATTGTTGTTAGATATGATCGTTAATAATTTCACAGTGGACCCACCCCTTCATTCTACCCAAGCCAACAATAGAAAGCCCCACCCCACATCGTGTCCCTTTTCTAGTGAGACCTAATTTCAGTTTAATAGTTCTTTAGTGAGGTCGATGAGCATTTAATTATACCCATAATCAATAGATAATCACATTAATAGAAATTGATTAGTATGTGGTGGTGGGTGTCAGGGCTTACTTTTGTTTTTTTCTCGATCATGAATTTAAAATGTGGGTCCACCTCACAATATAGGGGAAACAACAAAGAAGAAAATATAATATTAATTTTCTTAGTGAAAGCAAATGGCCTAAAAAGTCTAATATGAAATTTGTCCTTTCTCATAGTTATGAATTACTACTGGAAATATGGAATGCGTTCAGGAATTTTTTATTAATTTAATATAAACTCTCAAATATTATATTAATTTAAGTGATGTGATACTTTTATCTTAAAATAAAGTTATAAGTTCGAGTTTGATATGAAAAAAAAAATATATTTTTAGAAGGTAATACTTTTTATTAAATTGATTACTCGAATTTAAATTAATTATAATTTATTTAAATTTCATATGGAAAGAAATGGTGAAAAGAAAATATGAGCCCTCAAATTTAAATCCTAAAACTAACCATAGCCAAAAAATTCTTTAATCAATGAGTGAGTGGGGAATGCTGCTGAAAAGTCAATGGAGAAACATTAACCGGGACTGCTTCCATGTATGTAAGGATGATTTCATGTTGATGTTGTATATAGCATAAAAAATTAATCAATCATAATTAGATATAACTAGTACAAATTACAAATATATATAATTTGTACTATAATTTTTCCTTAGAATTAATCTTAAAAGATATAATTTCTAGGATTTCCACCTTAGAAATTGAATGCATCTCCTAAGCATATAAATATTTTTATATATAATAGTATACAGTGTCATAATAACTGATTAAATTATCGGATAATGTATTATGTAGCATTACACATGTAGATTACACACATCTACCATATGGTCACCCGATATTGTAATTGGAATGCACATGACATGTAATGATATAAGGTTATAATTCGTAAGTCGTCCGCTACATTTCAAACTTGTCGGATAGAGATGGCAAGACGAAACGGAACGGACTTGTGAAATGGCAAGTTGTGGGCATCGATTGTCTTGGCAAAGAGCTATGTCTAGGAGAGTCACTCTGGAAGCAAATTGAGGATTAGAGGTGGGTTTTCATTAACTTCTTCTAGAGCAACAAATGCTCTATGGCCGAGATCATTATCCAGAGCTCATTGCTCTGGGACCATATATAGTCAGCATCATTACTTATAGCATTAATTAATGTGATTTTGATTAGTTTAAAAGATAAGAACCCTCTTAATTGTATTTTTTTTCTATTTAAAAATTTCGTAATCATAGGTTAATTATGCAATTTTATCTTTCTTTTTTTGGTATTGGAAACCTGTCTTGCATGTGTTTGCTTAATATAAACATGATTTCGTATGCGTTGTAAAAATGCAACCTTAACACTTTTCCTCATCTCAATTATATACTTCTCTCATTTACATTTTGATCATTTTGGAAGAGAATCATGGCTTCTACATGAGTACTGATTCGATTCCCTCTGAATAGCCATGCGATGCACACAGGAAACAAGTTAATTATTTTAAATAACTAATCAATAATTATCTTATCGGAGAAAAGAGAAGGCATAGAGTTAATTATCGGATATATGGAGATAATATTATTTTTGGCTTCGTCTAGGGCTTGACGAGATGTAATTTCATGTCAAGTAGGGACCCCATAAACGGGAACCAAAAGGCAAAGTCTTTTGGCTTATCGATCACCCTAATAATGGTGGCAATGTTAGTCGGTAAATAGAAAAGAAAAGAAAAAAAGATAGGCAATTGGACGAAATAGGAGCAATCCCGTCAAGCTTTTATTTCTCCCATCCACTTAGCTAGATTGTACCATCCAGACCCTTGGATTTGGACACCTCGAATCATCCGACTCCTCCTGTTGCGCGTGACACCGATTAATTAGCCGGCCCTCCTAGAAAGTAGCTAGCAGCGTTGATATGATCAGCATCCCTTTATCCATACACTGAACGCGCGCCTGTGCATCCCATGTAGAAGATACCTGGTAAAAATGGGATTTCGACCTGCCAGTGCTTGGCTTCCGCTGTGTAGTGTGAATCCGTTTATGCGTCTTCCCGTGTGAATCGGTGGGATTGACTGTTGCGCAAATAGAAGGGAGATGGTATCGGATTTGGTGCAATTATGGAGGAATTTTGGGGGGGTGGGGGTGAAGGTGAGAGTCCCTCGACAAGATAAGATGTTCTTTATTCATGGGCGTAATGGAGGCATTCCATCTCTTTGCTTGAAGATGCGCTGTTAATTTCACCGGATGCCCCAGAATGCATCCAATCAACCTCATATATGATTTTTCCAAGTGATGATGAGCAATCGATACTGTCAATCACGACTCACCTCAAGTTCCCACTTGGAATTTGGAATCATTGCTATTGGATAAGGCTCCTTCAATGAACTTGGGAGTCTTTCAGAGGGCGATGAGATCTTCCGAATTGTACAGGGGCTCGAAAGGATGCTCGTAATTTTCGGGAACCCAGCAATCTTGCAGTCTTTGGTCGTCAGTATCAGTAATTTCTGAATCGCGATAAGTCCAATCACGATGAACTGTCCCTAGGACCACCTCTCAACAAGAAGCAAAGTTCTATCTGTACTAGACACCCCAAATCTAAGGAGAGCCCACCACAACTCAGCGCCCTCCCCCTCAATAGTTATCCATACCGGACAGGATTGCAGCTGGGTACAGTACCAAAACCAGGACTATCCGATGGTTACTATGACAAGACTCGTATGTCCTTCCACCCTTAATCTTGTTCCCTACCCCACACATATCACGAACTCATGAATTGCTCCACTCAACCAATTTCAAATCAGGCCATGTACTCATTCATGGACCACAGACACACTATGAGAACTTGTCTCAAGGACCACCTCTGCACTCATGTGTAGTCCTCTCTCCTCATCCCATTGGTGATGAGAAAAGTCGGAAGAAATAATTGGAAGGATGGCGTGGTGTGTCTGCAAACAGCAGCTTAAGCATTCTCTCCTCCCTCTTTCCTTTGAACACTAACTATTAATTTTTTCAATTATAAATAAGACCCACATGTGTCAAAGATAGAAAGAATAGAGGAAATAGAGAGAAGTTTCACTTACGAGAGTTATCATACTTAACCCTCTTCCCTAGCTACACTGATTTTTTCTTGCCACTTGAGGGCCACTATTGCCCTAAAAGATCCCGATAGCCCAAATCGTCTATTCAGCTTCTCATAGCCCTTCCACAGTGCTATCACATCTTTAAAGCCATGTGGGAAGCGCCAAGAAAACAAAACTAACCCTAAGAACTCGAACGGGAGCGTGTCTGTGACTGTGAGCAAGCACCAGAGAGGAATGAGTTTCACTAAAAAGTCCATCTGATTTTGCTCGGATCGGAGTTCGGGGGTCAAGGGGGGAAAAGAGCATAGACGTGCATCGAGAAGCCCTGAATACTAGGAGGGAATTGACATCCAGATATGAGCTTAATACACAGAGTGAACAGGCATATGAACATGTCTGGTGGATGGTGAGGTTATGCAATAATTTAGCAGTAGGTGATTTCATTCAATAAGTATATCAAATGAGAATATTAATCATGTGATAATCAAATACAACTTATTGAGATGATTCTGTCTTATTTCCTGTAATTATGTTATTGAGTTTAAGTACAATGAATATATGAGTTGGAATATTTTTGTCCTTTGATGACTGTCAGTTGGTAAAACCCAAATTATTACTTATTGAATAGTGTGGGCATCTTCTTGACTCTATCCCTCTCGATTCCTTGAATAGTTTCTCAAATATGTGAACGTGGAAAAACCTAGAACACAAACATGTGGGTCCATGCCGGCAGGCTTGATCTTTTTCTTGGGAAAATTCGACGCTTCAAAGGCCTGTTCTTGATTGAGAAATTCATGCACTTTTTTCCAGTGGTGCACACACGAATTTGCACTCTGAAATGTCGAGATCACGCACCGTATTCCTCGGCACAGATCAAACCCGATCGATGAGCAACGGCGTATGTATGTTTTATGAATCGACCCAAGCGCTACATTCGCCATAGGATGGGGGACATGGGAGCTGGTCAATTGATCAAACCGACACAATGTGCAATGATAATTTACTAATTGAATCATTCCTATTTGTCTTGCCCATGACAATTTCATTTTAATTGGACGAGGTAACTTGAGAATTTAGGGAGTGGGGTGTGGACACGGAGCTAAAAATGGAAGCGCAGTTTCCTGTTGGATGATACTGACCGTACATCACACCCCCACTCCTCACCCAACACAAGGAGCTCTGCTGTTCCTGTTAAAGATAAGGACTCGTGCTTATGGTTTTTGCTTTCCTTTTCCTTTCTCAATGTATTTGAAAAGGTATAGCTCAGTTTCGAGGTATATATAGGTATATATATATATATAATAAACAAGAATAAATTGATTTAAAAAGGATAGGAGAAATAGGATAATATAAAGATAATTGAAATTTCATTAATATGAGTATGAACTAAAATAATTTTAAATCAATGATGGTATACATGCACTATATCAAATTTATCTACCTTTTGAAATTTTAATTTATGCTGTGAGATAAATTTTGGCCTTAAAAAGAGTAATTTCACCAATCATGGACGAATAGAAGTATTATATTTATCAATCCAATATGAATGTGTATATATATATATATAACACGTTTTTTCTTTTTCCTTTAAGATTTCTTTCATATTGTAGGGGAGCTTTTATAGCTCTTAAAGGCTAAAATCGAAAGGATGAGGTGACGGTGGAAAGCGTGCATGTGCGTTGAAATGGGGATGTCACTTGTCGATTCTCCAAAACGAAACTATAATATATTGTAGATGTGGTAGAGTAATTCGGTACTCATTATCTCAATGGAAGGATTTGAGTTCAAGTCTCACATGTGACAGGGAACTTTTAACTCCTTAAATGTGCCGACCCGAGACGATTTAGATTAGGCAGCTGAATAAAATCCAACTGGATACCGGTAATTTATACTAAGAAAATGAAATGATACGTGCAATAAGCGAGTTCCGACGAGCCGAGCCAATGTTGCCCCCATCAAGTCGGGAGGGATGCAAGGGCCCGTGACACGAGATCAGCTGCCGATCCATTGGCATTATTTTGGCCACAGATAGCATCACGGGACTCCCATCTGTTCACGTCGCCGTTCAAATTTCCTCCCCAAGTAATGACATCCCGGTGCCGAAATTGCAGTCGGCTTCCATGTCGACTTTCCACGCACGTGCCTGCAGCTCAAGCGTCGCCGGTGAAAAGCACAGTGTGAGGTCGTTTCCCAATTAATTAGTAGTCTTTTCAAGGTTACCGAATGACGTCAATTAACATGAAAATAAACATTAATATTACATACCTACAATCATTTTTGACCTTTTATGACTATTTAATACTATCTTTCAAAAATCGGATCAGGTTGACTGTTTCGATCGATTCAATTAGGAACTGATCATTTATTCGATCAAATTTTTATAAAAGATTCAATTACACTTTCAATGAGATCAACTCCGGTTGAATAGACCTGTTCCCGATCAGACCGGTGTATCCAATTAAATCTGTAAAAAAATCTACCTACTTAAAATTAAAAAAATAAAAACATATTATAATACACATATTTCATTTTATTAAATTTATATTTATATTTTATATTAAATTTTTATTTAATATAATAGTTATATTAATAATTCTTTCATAAATTACATACAAATTATAATATTATATAAAATTATTATTATTATTATTATTATTATTTATTAAATATACCGTTGAACCCATGAATTCATATCTACACCAATTCTCGATCCAGTTCGATTTTAAAAATTATGATTTAATACTATTATTCTTTTTTTTTCTTATATCCATCTCATTTTAAATTAATAATTATGGCGGTGTTTAGCTATGAATTAATTTCTACTCCTCTGGCCTGTTAATTAAATGGATTGGGGGTGCGGCGGTGTGGTGTACAACCACAAGAAGGAAATGACGAGTGAATGTACAAGAGCACCATTCGATACCGGTGCTGATACTACGACGTGGAAATGAAAACGGGACGGTGCATTTGATACTTGAGCTCGGCTCACACCGGAGAGATCTTAGACTTGATCTTATTAATCAATTTTTCAGTACCCATTTTATTTTTCGTTACATTAACTGGATTAGTTTAGCGAACGTAATTTTCTTTAATCCCAAATAAGAAGGAGAATAATAATGGATTTGTATTTCGAAAATGCCAGATGAATTCGTTACATTGGGTGAATAGATGGGAGTGATGAGGCTAGTTACATCCACCCCAATCAAAATCAACATGAATTTATTGACTAGGACCAAACGACAAAATAAGAAACACGTGTAAAAAAAATCATTTGAATCAAAATGTCATTTTTTGGCTGGGAGGCGGTGGGAAAGCCCATTGCTCGAAAGAAAAATAGGGGCAAAATTTTAAGGCAAAGTGGAAAGTGGATTTGATGTAGCCAATTTTTGTTTTCTTTTTTTAAAAAAATAAATTTTGTGGGTTTTGCGTGCTTCGGACGAAATCGTTGTCTCCATGTCATGTCCGCACGACAAAACCAACGCCCTCACGTTTCTGCATTGTACAGTCACGTGCCGATGAAAGTGGGAAGCCAGAAAATGAAAAAACCATCCGCTAATGTGCGTCCGGAGATGGGCTTTTCAATCGATGAAGATATTATCACAATAGTACAGTACAACCCCCAGCTAGTTAAGGCGCCCCGCCCCTTCCGGCTCGTGCTCGAGTTTGAATGCCGAAGACATGGCATTGTACGGCACGTAACCGGACAACTTACCTCCACCTAACTTTTATCCAACCACATTAAGATTGAGAAGTTGTTCTGAAATCTCGTGAAAAATGTCACGTGATTTTCTACACAAAAAAAAAAGTATTAAATAAGCACGTGTCATGAAGATTTATTCATCAGATCCAAATAGCATTGATTATAAGAAACTTCCCGATCTCAATCAAGCGTTGTCCTCGAGAGCACAAGCCACCTTACATGGACGAAGTTGCTAGGGGATTGGATCAATATGAAGTATAGTCTTTCGCCCTTTGGGTTTTCCCAACAATCTGACTGGGGCTGGTCGTAAACTCGACGAGTTGGATTATGGACTCGAAGAGCAGCATGGCAGGTGCCATGTTGGGCCAAAATGGGCCCATAAGTGCAGCGGGCTGTCTCTTAGGCACACTAACAAGAGGCCCGTCACAACAATGTCTGCACGGAACGCAGCATACACCCAATATAAAAACACAGCTGATGAGGTAAAGCAGCTCCAGTGACCGCGGATTTTGGAATGCAAGCAGCCCACGGTAGTGTATGGGCTCATTGGGTTGATCGTTCTGGGCTCGAGCCCTTGAGAATGCCCTTGGCGATGGCATCCTTTGATCACTGCAGCAGCTAATGGAATGGAAGTGCACTCCTACTTAAGGGTTAGAGCCGAAAGCCGGATTGATAACTCAATAATTTTTTTTTCCCTTGAATAAACTTCTTCCAGCCCATCACCAACTGATATTGGAGATGACTACCTTGGACTCAGGCCGATGAAAGCGCCACAAGACCAAAAAGATGAAAAAGAAGAATCATATCAAACATACATAAAAGAAAAAGTGGGGAAAGTTGGATTAGATTGAAGAAAATATAGATGTGAAAAAATCCAACCACTCCATCTACAAAAAGAACGGGACAAAAAAAGAATGAACTTTCATTATCCTCCCATGTCAACATTATGAGAAGTAACAGGGGGTTACCCTCTAGAAGTACCCGCAAGGAGATCGGTGACCTGCCCCTGCAGAATTTCCCTCCACAAACCTGGTTTTGGTATTGGAAATCCCAAGGTACCCAGCCCCCACCATCTGCTCCTGGGAATTGGAACACCTGAGCTCTACTCGTGAAGCTTCAGGAGATTTCCGCACGATTGTACTCCCGCATGACGTCAGAGTTGGCTTTCGAAAAGAATATACAGGCATTTGATATTTGCTATGCCTTGCTTCAGGCTCGGAGAAGATGCCGGTTTTCTCCTCAGCTGATCTGGCACAGGCTACGAGCACAATTCGTCTTCAGATGGCATCAGGTTTAGATCAGGCAGTACAAGAGATGTGTCTCGTTTCTCAACAGGTTCTGGCTCTCTGGGAACAGCTGATGAAGGATAATTATGGATTGCAACTGGAGGTGGCAACATCAGAGCACCCTTGTTAATAGATGACATAACGACGTGACTCTGTGCACTGCCAGTAGCCTTGTGGGTCTGCTCGTTAGTCATACAGGCTTCGCTCTTCAATCCATGTGTATCGAAATCGAGCTATTGTGCAAAATAGGTTCCCCGTCTCAGTGAAAAATAATCACTTCAAAATGAACGAAAATGAGATTACTTCAATTTTATGGACCAACAAGAGGGGGATCATCTTACCTTCATTCTCTTCAACGACTGGTTTCTTGCCCTTTCATCCTTGAAGGTGGCATTTAAGGTGGCCAGCTCCTGGTCATGGTGATCGAAAACAGATGTATAAGACATGAGAAAATTGAGATTAACTACAAAAGAATTGCCTTTCAAGCAGAGAGAGAGAGAGAGAGAGAGAGAGAGAGGAGAGCTGATACTGACCTTGTGCAAATGAATCCTTTCCTTCAACAACAAACTCTCCTCCTCTTTTAGCTCCGCCAATGTCTATGATGAACAAGAACATCATCAAATTTCACCGTCATGAAGAAAGTTCAATACTGTTCTGTGTCACCAGGTGCCTGAAGATCAAAAGACCGAACAGGCAGCCATTCATTAATCAGGATAAATCACAGATACCTTCTTTCTCTTCAACTTCTTGTCAAGCGCACTTGTGGAATCAGTCGCAGCAATCACCTGACAAAGCAATACTCTCCATCAGCGACCATCAACCACAGAAGCAAAGGATCACTAATTAGAAAACACCCAAGAGGAACAAGATCGTATTAGCTCGGAAACGACACGACCACTTGGATTCAAAGCATGCACAGTATGCATGCAAGCCCAAATAATGGTGGTGATAGGACCCACTAGTAACCAAAGATAGCATAGAATATGATATTATTTGATTGATTTAAAAATGGATAAAACTCGAAGAAGAAAAGCTACAGACAGATCATGACACCACAATAGACCTGATCCACTTCTGACCCAGAAGCAAAATGTTTTTTAGGCAGAAAATAAATCCAAATCCTAATCGCATTAATGCAATGAGACAAGTGGGCTCAAAGAGATCGTGACAGTAACTAAACAAATTCACTCGGACATTATCGAATTCAATTAGGCATTTAACCGTCCAGATCGAAACCCTAGCCCCCAACAGTAATCCATCAAAGATTACCCATGAAACGAGGATATGATAACCGACAAACAAAAACCCGGAGCCTGAGGGAAGGAAGGAGGTGACACAGAGACTGAGCCTAAGCTGAAATTCTGACCCCCCGACATGTTAGGACTTGTTTGTCAATGTCTTACTATGGTGGAAGCGAATGGGTTCTTGCCACGTCATGAGGTTCCACGTGGAATCACATGTCTAATAAGTGGCTACTCGAAAATGTCACGTGACTTTCGCAAACGGGAATGCTCCGCTGCTCGCCGTCCCATGCTTGTACCCGGCATCTTCATAACCCAACTCGTTCAAACTTGAAACAGAGGGCAGGTTCCCGGATCCAAGCGCCCAGGCCCAGTGACGGGAGTCAAGCCCCCGATCCATCACCACCGTCCAATCTGTAACATTTCAAAGCCAGTGGGACCAGGCCCTGCCATGCCTCGAGCCGATCGAGATCAAAACATCCCTCGAGAGAGAATACGCACACGGACAGACGGGGGGAAAAGACTAAAAAAATTGCAAATCGTGTGGTGATTGAATCTGAAGCGTCCATCAAACCGATCCAAAAGGACGACACGTCGACACTGCGCGAAGGAGCTCACAGTAAGACTAGGTGAACCGGCACGTAGAGAAATTTCATCCCCCGTGCTCCACCAAACTAAACGCTTCCGATTCTCTTTCTGGAGCCTCGGCCTCGAAGAGCGAGACCCACCTCGGTTCCAGTCAAATGACCGTAATACCCCGGCCGCCAACGGAGGAAATGGACGCGAACCGTTTTAAGATGGACCCAGATGCCCCCCCTGATCCTCTCTCGAGAAAGAGAAGCGGCGAAAGTTCCGACTCCGCCCGAATAAAATGGTACTTTACCATCGAACAAATGAGAGATCTTTTACCGGATGTTTCCCGGTTTTTACTCTACAATTGAACACCAACATGGTAAATGACCTTTCAGGGTTTTAAGCGGAAAGAAAAAGGAGGAATAGAGGAGCTATGAAAATCAATAACAATTGCCAAAAAAGGTTTTTTTTTTTAAAGTAGGAGAAATACGGAAAAATATAGTGACTTTCAAAAAGGAAGAAGAAAACTGGAAGATCTTACACAACATAATAAAAGGGGAAAAGGGAGGGAAAATAAAAAAAAATAAGTAAAATATAGGGGGAAAAAGGGAAAATAGAAAGCCTCTGAAAGAGGCGAGAAGGAAGCGTGAACCACTCTGGATTGGATGGGCTGAGATCACGTGAAGAGGGTTTTCATAACAGCGTGCGCACTTGAACCCCGAAAGAGCGCCTCGGGTATTAGATCAAGTGGCCGATCTGCGGCGGCGAAGCGGCTTTGTAAAGTCTGAGGAGCCGGATACTCGATCTGTCATCTCGAACGGCCTCACAGGGGCTTTTGGACGAGAGAGAAGATGAAACCGGTCAAAGAGATGGTTTTTTTACATCTGTTACACCTCTGACAGTTACGGGAATTCAGGAGGTGAGGAGGAGCTGGAGATGGCTCAAAATCGAGATTCAAGTCAAATCAGAGGCCGTCAGTAGACGTGTCAGACCGCCTCTGTTACTTGCAGAATCTGACGCGCGGAAGCTCAGGTGACCAGAAATCTGGCTGAAACACTGTTGGGTGGGGGAGGAGGGCCGGAGGGGGAGAGAGTGCAGTAAGGTGGGGGACGCATGGCGAAGCAGGTCTGACTCGCCGAACCCTGGGTACGGTGTTCGTCGGACTGAAAATCAACCCTTACGCGCAGAACCTCAAACGATCGGAAATCCGGCGTACACAATCACAGGACACGGAGAAAGAGAGATACAGACGGAGGTGGGGAGTGGGAAAATTAGATTACGCAGTCACCTACTCATGCCGTCAAGAAATGCCTGGACAACAGACGAACACGAACAAGAGAGGGACAAGAGATAAGGACAGACCTTGGATCTGGAAGACCCGCAAGCAGGCATGTCAGACTCCTCGCAGCAGTCAGCGGTACCGGAGGAGAAGGCGGAGCCGGCACTCCACGAGAGAGGGCTCATCGGGCTGTTCCTCCTTGAATCTCCATCTTTGAAGGGCGAAGAGTTGTCACATCTGAAAGCAAGCCGCGTCCTGGGCTGGCGGATCCCCACCTCGGAGGTGGCAGCACCGCCGCAGCCTTGATCGGCGCAGAGGCCCGTGCCTCCTTGAGCCGCACGAGGAGCTCTACCACCACGGCGTCGTCCGCCATCGCCGCCCTCACCCAGTCGTCCTTCACCACCATCGCCGCCGCCGCCGCCACACAAACACGAGGATGAACCCTATCTCCCGGAGAAACGGAGGTTAGAGCGGATTGTTTGAGAGAGAAACAGAGACAGAGACAGAGAGGGGGAGAGGGAGGGGAGAAGGCTAGAGGGTTGATTGTTTGAGAGAGAGAGAGAGAGTCGGGGGTGGTGGTGGGGAATGGACCATGGAGATAAGGAAAGTAGGGCTTATATATGGGGAGAGAGAGAGAGAGAGAGATGGAATGGGAGCGTTAATGGCGACGACGGAGGACAATTAGCAGTGCCCGTGTCGAAAAGAAAAGGGAAGAGCTCAGCTTTCTGATGAATGGCTCTTGCTGGACATTTCTTTATTGGACAATTTTATCATGCCATTCGTCTTCCATCAGTTTATTTGGACTGGATTGAGGGCTACGAATATTTGGCCATGCAGAAATATTTTACTAATAATAAGGAGAAAGTATTTTATATTATGATGATCATATAATATTAATGTATTATTATTATTTATCTAATAATTAATTATTTTTATGGTTGTTTTAGTACTTTATTTAATTTTTTTAGTTTTTAATAATCAAAAATTAACATTTTTCAACTTTTATAAAATAATTACATTATATAATATCACGCGATATAATAATTGCATAAAATGCCTTATCAGGGTAAGAATGAGGGGCTTAAGGGTAATGTATTGATTATGTAACCTTACAACAGCTTATTTCTATTTATTAATGTGATAGATTATAAAGAGATTTATCAATATAATTTATTTATGTTAATAAAAATTATTTATATCAAAAGATAATTATCCTAATTTAGTGAGTTAAGTTAACACGAACGGAATAAGTGAGAAGTCAATAATAATTTATAGATAGTAATTATCATACATATATATATAAGAGATAAAAAGAATTGAACAGGTTAATTGATATTCCTAATTGTCATTCTTGACTTAATTTTCCTTTTGGCAGCTGTTCATTCTTGACTTAATTGTCGTTCTTCCTCACACACTCGGGTCCTCTTCTCCCTACAAACTTTCAAGTCTTCTGCTGCCCTCGCAGCTAATTGACCCTCTAGCTTTGATAAATATTGTAATTTTCCCTTTTTTGGTAAAACCTTGTCAAGGTCAGCCAGCTCTGTTAAGCACCAACGGAATTGAAATCGGCATTAGAGTTGGGAATCAAGATGGAATGAAATCAGAAGGAACAAAATGGACTTTAATATAAATATATATATATATTTACTAGTTATATCATTATCCGTGATTCATTAAAATTTATTCGTCTTTTAAAAATATTTAAAGTATTTATAATTGCCTAATTTTATAAAATTTTAATAATTCAACAATTTACAAAAGCATTATTGAATTTTTTCCCTAGAATTTTCTAAATTTATTTTAGAATTCCATAATTTTATAAAAATTTTCAAAAATTTTAACTTTTCGAGAAGATTTTAATTTATACATTTTCTCTAATTTCTGAAAATTTTAGAAACTTAAATTATGGAGTTTTCTTTTTTCACATCTTCACTTTACATTCATTGGTCAATTTCCTTTTTTCCAAAATTTTATTTTATGGCATTATTTCTTACTATATATAAGTTATCTCATTACTCATATTTCTTTTTTCTATAATTTAATTTACAGGCATATTTTTAGCGAGAAAATTGGAAATTAAGAAAAGGAAAATTGATTCTATAAAAATAAACATGTCTCACTATATATTATCTCGAAATCATACTCACTACGAGAACGACTCATGCTCTATGTTATGTTGGATGACTGATTACACTCGTAATCCATGAAGCAATATTTCTGAAAGTATTGAAAAATATAATTTGGTACAGTGATATCATTTATTATAAATTTTTTTATATTCTTTTAAATTTATGTGCCTATCCTGTGATTAAAAAAATGTTTTGGAAAGTATTAGATTGCCTTCTTTCTGATATGGATCCATCTAAGCAAGTCCGAAAGTCATCCCCCGAAATTGTAAGAGGTTGCTGATCTAAGCTGGTCTTCTTCAACGCACCCCGCACTGTTCGTTCCTCCTCTCTCTACCTACGATCAGCCTCCTCCCTCCTTTGATGTGCAAATTTTACTGGTTTTTTTCTTCTGGCGCAGCAAATCCTCACTCTCTTCAATCCAAGCCTCGGCATAGGTCAAAGTTTAAGGAGGCCTGTTGAAGATGATATCCGTTCAGATCACCTCGGATTGTCCAGATCCGGGTCATTCATGGGCTAGATCCACTTAGATTTTACTGAAATTCCGACCAGGTACTATCATTGGAAGGCTTCATTTGATCGGGTTACCCTTAGATCCAATCGAAGCTCCTTCTCTAACAGCCGCCCGGGCTGTGTCTTGTCCCAGAGCTGCACCGACTTACCAGAGAAGGGCGATTCTCGGGATTTGGGTTGCTCTTGGGAGTCCATGGCGCACGAGCATTTGCCCTGATGGGAACATTTCACTGAAATATCATCATCGGGAGACTGATATTTATATAGATTACGACTTGAGGATCCTCCCTTCCTGCTTTTTAACTGGCGTCTATATAGATTGGCAGGGGTTCAGATCAGGACTTCAATTGGCTTGCTACAATTGTACATGTGCTTCACTGACAGGTACTTGACATTTGTATTTTTCCTTTGTAGTGTATGCCTGGGAGGATCAATCCGATGTCCCGCTCTTGTACTCTTTTATGGGTAACGAATGAAACCATCATCACTCTCTAGAGGAAAAACAATGAAATTGATTGCTGTTTTACCCTGTTCTTTTTCACCGGACGATGTTTCAACGATCCTGTACATGATGATATGACGAGCTCATCGACAGAGAGTCGATTTCGGTGAAGAGTCGCAGCGTTTGGTGAAACGTCGCGTCCCATGTCGCTCCCAAATGATCACGAAAAGGGGATTCTCTGTCTCCCACCATTTGATCTACCTTTCTTTTTTGATGAAAACGAGAAGTCATCCTAGTCTTCTCTCTCTCCCGGAGATCACTCGCGGAATGCTTCCGAACATCTACCCTGTCATTTCCCAAAATTTTCTGTTCTTCTGAATTTCGGTTTCCATGTTCCCGGAATTCGTTGCCTCTCCCGGCCATTTTTCCATCACTTCCGGATGGAGCTTCTGTCTTCTTCCTCGAGCTTCTGCCCGAAGTCGATGAACCCTTTGTCGATTCAATTGCACAGAAGGTTGAAAAATAGAAGAAAACAGAATGGAAACTAGAGATTTTTATTCAACAAGTCGAGCTTAACTACGGAGTCACCGACAAACATAGAAGTAATGCTGACGATCAATAAAGTGAAGAGCTTGGCTAGTGTGCTATCAAAGTCCCTGGCTTGATCGATTCTTCCGGTCGAAAAAAATAGGGGAAGCATTCGATCGTGAAATTACTATGAATCCTTAGAAAGACGCAAACTTTTGTCACCCCATCGATGTCACTCCTGAGAACCCTAATGGTCAGCTGTCAAGCTCAGCTCTCTGAAGACAAATTCGACAGCTTCTCGAGCTATTCCAAGCGCAGAAGCTTCCTCAGATCGATGGTCGCGTTGATAGCGCTTGGCGAATCGCTCTTATTCGCGCAGAACCCTGGCACAGGAAGCGAGCTGGGGGGTGGCGACGTTACGAATGCACCCCCGGCGTAGAAACCGGCCCACTCAGCGGGAGACGCGTTCAACCCGGCGACCGCCTTCTGAATCCGGACCTCAACTCGGGTAGACTCGGCGTGTGCCCGGTTCGGCCGAGCAACCTGCTTCCCAGCTGGCCCCACGACTCGGCCAGACTCGGCTAGGCGGTTCCGAGATGACGCCTCCTCTCGGCGAGGCTCAGAGAGCCGGTCAACTGGTAGGGACTTTAAGACCTTCCCCGTCATCTCTTCTCCGCGTCTGAGAAGCTTGACCTCACCCAAGACGAGGGTCTTCGACGTAGCGGGAGGCGGAGATCTGTTCTGGGGCTTCGTCGGGCTCCGTCTCCGGCGGCCATGACGAGCCCGGTTCGGGATGGTCCGAGCCAGATCCAGTTCAGGAAGAGGCATCAATCTATCCCGGGGGTTAAGAACTGCAACACCCATATCTGTACAAAGGAGGGGAAGAAATCAAGAAAGGATTGGAGCTATCAGCAAATAAAGCTCTGAACTTTCGAGAAATGGAGGAATTAACAGAAGAAATCAAAAGAACAAATTCGACTGGAATCAGCTGAGATTCGTTAGAAATGGGAGAGGGTTCTTATAGCGTGAGAATGGGAGAGAGGACACCTAGAAGTCCCGGCTCGTTGGTCGGTCAGGGAAGGCGGCGAGAAAGAGATAAGGACAGGGATGCTCACCACAAGAGGACGCGTGTGATCCTAATAATTAGAGTCAGTGGCATTACCACAAGAGGAAAGAAAAATCCAACAAATTTTATTATTGTAATAATAATTTTTAAGTAGTATTATAAAACTCTCATAATTAGAATTTTTATTAATAAAATTTAAATATTAGATATTAAATTTTTTAAAAATATATTTCAAGCCTGCTCAATTGATTAACAGTAATTTTGGAGTGTATTTTTTTTAATGGTAAAAGAAAAGAAAATAAAGAAGGAAATAAATATTAGCAAAATCTGGGGGGTAGGCTTCGTAATTAGCCGAAGGTCGTTGGGGCAACATGTTAAGGTGGGATAAAGGAGAGAAGACAGCTGGGTCAACCTGATACGTGATACGGCGCGTCGGTCGGCGTACACGCTAAAGTGATGACGCGTGGCTGGACCGGACGGGCCAGCCGGCCGATTTGCTTGGACGGTTCAAGTGAACCGCCGTCCCTTAATCCTTTATATTAATAATAAGACATTATGATATTAATTTAAAAAAAAGAAATTTCTATTACTTCGATTCCCCTCTCTAGGGATTAAGAGTGTATCGTGCGCTAGAGGCACATTTAATTGATTGTGGCCGTCATTCAACCACCACCACAAACCAACTCTCCCCCAATCAACGCTGGATTGGTACTACGGCATCATAGAGATTATATAATATAATATTTGATGGCAATCGAAAATGTAAGACAATAATAGAATGGGAGAAAAAGTTAATATCTGAATTAAATATAAAAATGTTAATTTATTATAAATGGTTTGTATGTAAATTTTAATATGATTTGTCAAATCATTTTACGTGACTCGTTAATTTTACTGATACAATTAACGATATATTATGCAGCTCTTATATGGTACAGTGTTACCTGTGAGAACTTAACAGAAAAATAAACTTTATGCTAAATTTGATAAATGACTTATAGTTTGTGTTTGATTAAATATACAAAAAAAAAGTTCATACTAAATTTGAAAAATATGACCGAAGTTTATCGTTAATTAAGATATTAACCCAAAATGAAATTTTATTATGCCATAATAAAGATTAAGATGAATACTTGAAGAAACAAAAGCACAAATGATAATTAGTTCAGGCCTACTGTTTTAGTCATTATATCTACTTAAGATAATTTCAATTTATTTCAGGGATGCTAAAATAACATGATCGATTGCTCAGTTGATGTAATGATTCGATGAGCTAAAATAAAAATGCACCGGTTTCCAAACTCCAATAATGAATTTGAGTAAAGGTCGAACACAATGCATAAAAATCAGAGAAGAGTTTTCGTAGATTGGTCTGAAGGTTGTTATTTTTTACCAGGTAAAAAGCTGAACACATTGAGGAGAAAAAGAGAGAGAATAAGTGACAGTACTTAATGAGAAGCCACTCCATTGCCCTTTTTCTTTATCAACATGGGATTAAGTTTCCACCTGCATGGTGGCCTTCATGGGTTTTTTTAACCCATATTAAAAAAAATATATATCAACTCATCATTCTTACTCATATGTTAGCAGGATAATTACAGTAGAAATTTTAAAAATTTGAAAGTATCTCATTTAATTCTGAAAATAATAGCTATCCTTCGACATAATACATTAATGTGGCAAAAAATGCTTACGTGCCATGTTTATGTGTCATGAAGTCACTAATGTGGCGTGCTATATCAATATTGATTAACGACAGTTTGCACATATTTAACTACAATTTATGGAGAGGACTTGATATCATAACAATTTAAAACTTTTACAACTTATTTATATGAAAAAAAAAAAAAGATAAATTCTTAAGAATTTTATTGTAATCTTCTCTATGTTAGCCACGCATTTTTCATATTCGCACCATTTTCCCAGCAAATGCAAGTATCCTTTACACATTTTGACATGATAACTCCAACTTGTCGGTACGCCCACCGTATCCCTCGGGTCCTCCATTGGCCCCTGGAACAGGAATCCAATGAAGCTTTCCCCGTTCCATGGATGTGACTGCCAATCACCTTGTACAAGATAAGCGGGGACTTGTCTCGGGAATATCGTGAATTGGTCAACCGATCAGTCAAATCAAATAGCTACACGTAAAGCCGGCGAGCATGAGACTCTTCTATCCCGCTAAATTCAGAGGCTGAGTCTTATTCATACACCTCGATGTCACCGGAGACGCTCAAATCTCGGTATGGTCTCTCGACGGCTACAGCCTTCGGGAATGGACCCTAAGACGCAGCATGGTCATTGAGAATGTCCCTTGGCACTCTCTCGCACGGAAGGCTGCTAGGGTTTCATCCCCATCATCATCCTGAAGTTCTGTTCTCCGAGGATTCAGAGGCACGTATTCTCGTACGACACTGCGAAGAAGGAACTCGATATCGTCTACGACACAGAGCTGATCTATGGCCATATCAGTTTCTTGAGTACCCCAGGACTCAGGGAAACTGGTCCGGCTCCCCACGACAAGGCAGTCGCTGGCTGTTGATAAACGGAGAAGGTTGTAATTAAGGGAAAGGGCTTCACGAAGACCCGAGAAAAGATACGCATGCCCGAGCTTGTCATACCGGATCCCTTCGATCTTTGAGCTAAATGCGAAACTGATGGCGATGATCGCCCAGGAGGCCTCCAGTTGCAGTTCATATTGTAGAATTGAGTTAGATGACAGCTTGCGTTGATTCCACCTTGTGGACGATGTGCCCATATTATGATAATTTCAATTCTGCTCATGACGATTCACTTCGAGGCCCAGCCATATAAGATTTTCTTTATCCCTCACACAGGCTTAAAAGGGTGAACATGATCGAGCTCCAAATTGAACCGGAATCACCGGTTTACGGAATGGGCTGTTGCAGTTCTTCAGGAAGACGTGCTCGAGAGCTAGGAGTTTGGGTCCTCGGTCGGTTTATCACATTGGAGAGAGACAGATTCCGGCAGTGAGCCGAGATACTAAGCCGACGGGAAGACAGAAGAGAGTGCAGACAAACGAAACCATAAGGAAGCAGCTGCCATAAATATCAAACCGTCTATCTTTAATTGGAACTTTGCAGCTTGAGAACTTCTCTAGTTTGCTGTCTACTCATTTCCTGTGAATTAAACCCGATTTGTTTTTTTTTTCTATAATGAGTATTACAAACATGGACGACTAAATCCTAATGTTACTAGACAAAGAAGGTTATAACATCTTCAGTCGTTAATCGTCCAGAACAATGACACGCTCCGACTTCTCTGAGGTGCCATTGGAGGTGGCTCCATCCTCCACTCCTCCATCAGACCCAGTAGCAGCCGCGGTCACAGGCTCTGTAGCAGCTGCATCAGCAGGTCCAACGGCATTCGGTTGGGAGGATGAGGGTGGAGATGGACAAGCAATTGATGGGGGCTCAACTGAAGCAGAAGCATCCCTCTGTGCAGGTGCAGGTGCAGGTGCAGGTGCGGGTGCGGGTGTGAGGATGCGATTTACATCCTCGAATATGTGCTCGAGGGGGAGGAGGTTCTTCCGCAACTTGTGGCTTGGAGGAGCATCCGTGACCGCTGCCTGCACAGCCTCCGGCGCATTGTCCTCCATGACTTTACACATCTGATAATGAAAAATAACAGGTTCAGGAGTGGTTATGAAAAGGTTGTCTTGCTCACAGCAGTGAAATTTTACAGGCCCTCAGAGTACAACAAATAACGGTGACCACATCAAACATCTTTCACTTCCTCCTATTTCCTCGTGAAGGAAAACAGCTCAGTAAGCACGAGGGGAAAAAAAAGAACCGATTGCACATCCATCCCACACTAATTATCTTTCAGTTGTTAGTTTGAAATAAAAACGATTGTAACAGGTCTTAATCTTCCAAAGTACATGATCTCCACTCACTGACCTTGTTATAGAGTCGTGCCAGTTCTGCCCGATCAGAGTCATTATCACAAGCTGTGCTGATCTCTTCAGCAGCTGCATGAGCAGAAGCCCAACAAGACAGTGACTAAGAATACGTAATGAAATCAAGAGGAAGATAAGTAAAGAAAGAGGTCTCTCTTTTTTTATCTACCTATGGGCTTCAATTGTGGTAATTCTGCCACCAGCGTTTCTATTTCCATAGGACTTGGAGCTGGTTCTTCTGTAAGCTTCTGCTCATTTTCAGGCTCCTGTGCTCTCACTTCATCGGGTCTTGAACCCCCCTAGGATCAGTTGACAGTTAAAGCAATTAGCTTCTCCATACTAGGGATCAAACTTTAGACATGTATATTTCTTCATTATGGATAATCATCTAATTTCGTTGATAACAATGTGATGACAGACACCTAAAGCTAAGTTCCAATCAACTTACAAAGTACACTTTCTGGTACTCCGCATTAAGCCCTTTCTCCAAGAGAAGCACTCTCTTCTTGATGAACTCCACCTGCCTCCTCTGCATGTCCCTGAAATGGTACAATACAGCAGAGTCGTGATACACCTGCTGACCCAGGTTACCAGCAGCTTCAGATGTTCCAGCTGCCCCATCAACGGTGGCAGAATTGCTCCCACTACCATTTCCTGTTGATGGGCCCCCCCCAGATGATTCTGCATTACTCGTGACTGGACCATTTGGCCCCTGAGAGTTTGGCTGTCCCAGGACAGGAAGATTTATGACTGGAAGGTTCAGCTCTTGGCAGATAAGCTCTTGAAACCTCAACTCCTTGTCATCCACAATGGCTTGCCATCTCCCATAGCCATGCCTGAAATTGAAAATTTCACTAGTAATAAGCAAACTGAAGAAAATTATCCATCTAGAAATATAGTAGCACGTCAAATTCAAATCATTGAGTTGACTAAAATATACGTATAAAAATGTTATAAATCTAAACTCATTCTAGCAATCATAGTTTTCAAAACGGCACTGGACTAGGAACCGGTTAAGGCATGAATTCATGAGTCAAACTAAGGGTTTAATGGGTAGAACCGCATATTTAATAAATAATATTAATTGTATAATATTACCAATAAATTAATATAATACCATAATCTGACAATAATTTATAACAAAAATTCTTAATATAACCATTATATTAACTCTAAGCTCGTCATAAAATAGAAATATACATCAAGTAAAATAAAATAAGTATATCATAATAAGTTTTTGTTTTTGTTTTAATTTTAAGTCGGCTAGTTTTTTCACTGATTCAATTGGGTTTGCCAATCCGACCAGGAACCGCCTGGTTCAATCAAAGTTGACCACATTTAAAATGCAATTGGATTAATTCTAGGAACCGGACCGGGTGAGTGACCAATTCCTGGTTGAACCGGCTGGCCTGGCCCAATTTTTAAAACTATGCTAGCAATAGAGCATACTTTAGCACAGCTCGGAGCAACATCTTATCGTGTTCTTCCTTCCAGAATCTCGCACCCTTCAGTCCTGGGTAGCGGAACACTATGTCTGTGAAAAGTGGCATACGAGTATTCTCTGATGCCCACTTCACCTACAACAAAGGAAAAGCAACAGCAGGAATCAGAATGGATGCAAAATTCGGGAATTATTACACAGAAAGGATATTGCAAAAGAAATTTCATAACAAGAACTGCTCGAAGCATTTTTAGAGTTGAGAAAATTACTTTATCCCTGATCAACATGAGCGTTGCAATCCTTACAAGCACGTCCTGGATCCTGAGGCCTTCTTTAGGCACACCATCTGCAGTAAAAGATAGCGAAATTAGAATAATTATCACCTCATGTTAGACAAGGAATCCTCTCGACTTCAACTCCAACTACCTGAGAAGTTTGGGGTGTCGGCCAAATCCTCAGAAATATGGGTCAAGAAAAGTACCCCATAACTGCAAGGGGCAGCATATATTAAGTGCCGGATGAAGGTAAAACAAGAACAAATTAAGTACTTAAAAGGCCACAACATAAGAATAAAAAAAGAAAAAGAAGAGGGAATTTTAACTAATTACTTCCTTATTTCTTCATAGGATTTCTGTTTCAGGCGAGGAACAAACTCCTTCCAGTCATATTCTCCAACTCCAAATCTGCAATAAATTCCAAAGTGACAGCTGAGCAACCATACTGAATTAATAATTAAACTATTTCTTGTGAAAATAATAGTAATAACCTCATCAGAATTTGTACAAAGGCTGCCCTCTGATTCTGATTGAAGCCCAGTACTCGGAAGGACCGTCCTTCACCTTCCATCAGAGGGTGTGGTTCTCCACTTTCCACTGCCAAAATAATTGTCATCGGGTGATTAGAGATGATCATAATCAAGAACTGGAGAAGAAACTAATTCAGAAAGAAGAGGGGAAAAGACCTCGAGCTCTCTTCCTGTAAGGCCTCTTCCCAGGTTGAGGACCAGGTCCAGCAGCTTCGCCATCAGATATCTCAGCCTCATAGTTATCATCCTCATTATCTGAGCTCACATCTTCAAGACCAGCAAGGTCATCATCTTCAACGGAGACCATCTAGAGAGAATGTGGGAGGGCAAAGTCTCAATAAAGGAAAAAATAATAATTTCATTGAAGCAATAGGAACCATTTTCTTGTTACCAAAGAATAGTAAATGTGGACCTGTTTTCGACTTCTTTTTCCTTTACCAAGAGCATTAAACTCCTCAGTTTTATGTTCTTCGTATTTATCTTTCAAAAGATCTTCCCAATAACTTGTTCTATCTGTAGAGCCTTGTGTAGATTTGTTATCCTCACTTGCCCTCTGGGCTTCTTCTTCCTCTCCAGCATCAACATCGTCAATATATTCAAAATTGGCAACCTAATAAATCATAAAACCATGGAGAAAGAATTGTCTGGATGACAATCTGAGTTGTAAAAGGGCAAAGAACAATAATGGCGACTATAAATAAGGTAAAGTGTATAGCAATGGAACAATTCTCCTAATGTAATACTGGAAAAAGTCAACCTTGAAAGCCTTCAAAAAACTATCATCCTCCTCCTCATCAACTGTTGTTTCTTCAGGATCATCATGGTCCCGGTCAAGTAATCTGAAAGAGCAGAAATAAGGGTAAGGTTATAGATCCAAAAATGAAAAATCATGATCATATTTAAGAAAATGTTAACTGAGAACCTCAGGACAGTACCTATCAATTGCAGCCTCATCATAATGTATTTGGCGGGACTTTCCAGATTCATCATTTTCATCAGCAAACAGCTCCTTTGATCCATATCTTATTATGTCATCTAGCTCTTCCTGTGGTGAAATAAAGAGCTTTTGAATTCTCAGAATTTCCCATAAGAAAAATGGCTCCCAGAGTCCAGACAAGTTAAATCTAGAGCTGGTTACAGTAATAATTCTTTCTCATTATGCAAATTAATAAAAACAAGATCCGGATTCTATTAAATTTTCCACTCGGATCTCCTAAAATCTTCAATATCATTTCCCAGGATTATGGTGCTCCAAGAAGCCAATCTTCTTAACAGAGTGAAGATAAGTATTCAACCACTGTCTTTGGATAAACTATGATAACCATGCAAGTGTAAATACCCAGGCAACACTCTAATCACAGAAATCTATAACATCATTTTGGGAAAAGGAGAGATATTTTAAAGACTTAACCTTCATCAAATTTAATGTACCTGATTGATGTTCTGAGCCTTTAGCCTGCCAACAACAAGATGCTCCAAAACCATCTTTTTCTTCGTCATTTGCATCATCCGTTCCTCAATTGTTCCTCTTGTTATCAATCTATAGATCATCACCTGTACCATGGAAAGAACAGTAGCATGATGACAGATGATATAAAAGAAAAGAGAGAAAAGGTAAAAATGGGGAAGAGCATTAAACTCAAGGCATTACTAGGAAAGTCACCTTATTAGTTTGGCCGAGACGATGGGCCCGGGCCATCGCTTGAAGATCAGCATGAGGATTCCAATCACTACAAGTAGACAAAGAAATACATCCAAATATATAAAAAAAAATTCTGAAAAGAAACACCCACTATAGATAGAAGTAGTCTCTGAGAGGGTCCTTGAAGGAGAAAATTTTCCAATATATTGACTTCCAACAAGAGCATGCGTACTCACTCTCATACGTCCATGTGCAATTTAAATTCCGGAAGACTGCTATCAAGAACAAAAAATTGTACAAAATTCCTATGTTGTAATGTAGATTGAAAGGAGAATTGTTGATAAGAACAATGGTATTCTATATTTCTCTGGTACATGGTTTCTAAGGCTACCTAAACAGAATTAAATAATGCTGGGTATAATGACATTGCCAAATAAAGGAAATCCCAAAAATCTTAAAGGAAATAAAAGAATTAGCAGGTTCTCGAATGTGATTAGATTGGGAGCACGAACAGTAACAAGTGAAGAAAAATTACCTTTATATCTCCAAAGAATTACTTTTAAGAGGAAAAACAGGAATAAGAAACTTAGGAACCACTGCTTTACAGATTAATTTTTCAGATTTTACTGAAAACTTTTAACAGTGCTAATATACTCACTAGCGCATTACTTTTCTGATATATCCTAGACTTTTCACAATTAAATGGAAAAAATTAGGTACCAACTGTTCATAAGAAATACGGCCCTATGTGGTTGGAATTGAATGCCATGCCCTTCAGTAAAATTTCTCAACAGTAACTATCTTGGTACATTAAAAAAAAAAACCTTATTCTGAGAAAGAGCATCATTCATCAAGCACTGGGCCAGTTCAAAATATCTACTAAGTAAATACTTGGGAAATTTTTCATTACCTCAAAATATTGAACTAAACAAAGCATCCTCAAAATACTAAACATTCTAAGTCGTTGAGCTGACACCAAGATTTTTGAGGTACTCTAGTCTTTGGAATTTAATAAGCAAGAGCAATAGTCACCTGTCATATATAATAACTGTGTCAGCAGTGGCAAGGTTTATCCCCAAGCCTCCAGCCCTAGTAGAAAGGAGAAAACAGAATCTCGAAGAGTTCTTGGCATTAAACCGATCAATCCGTATTTGTCTCTCAGCTCCACCCACCTTACCATCTATCCTCTCATGCGACCATTTCTGAAGAGGGGATTCAAGAGGTATGAGATTGTGAAATCAAGCTATAAGATTCTTTTGTCCAATTCAAAAGCTCAGAAAGTGGGAAAGCAGAGAAATATCATAACTACACATTACGTACAGAACATAAACATGCTCAGGAGCGGAAACACCATACAAAACTGACACAATGTATTTGGTATTTCCTCAAATCCTTTATGTTTCATCATACCAAACTTGATATTTTACCCTGTAAGAGCAGTAGTCCTCCAGTAGGTCAAGTGTATGCTGAAACTGTGAGTAAATGAGAACCCTGTGTCCCTGGGCTTTAAGCTTCACCATCATTTTGTCCAACAATTGCATTTTACCAGAAGTTTCCAAGAGTTGTCTGTCAAATTAGAAACCAGGAAAAGAACCTCAGCCCATTTATTGTTATGTACATGAAAGAAAATACAAGAAGATTAAAGTGAAAAAATACTTGAAAGATTCACTGGGATCTTCTATCTCAGGCTCAACTCCTTCGAGCATGTAAGGGTGGCAGCAAAGTTTTCGCAATTCCATGACCACATTGATAAGGGATATCTGCCGCCAAAATATCCAGTAAGTGCAATTTGGTTTGTACAAACAATTATTTAGCTACAGGTAATGTTTTCAGAAGTCCTAAAAGCTTTCAACTTTCAGCTTTAGGAATGATACAGCTAGTAGGATCAGCTTTATTTTCTACGTAATGTGAACTTTTCACAAAGCAGCTATTGTTCAAGTTTGGATTGATAAAAGAAAATAAACTACCCAGTGCTTTTAGGCTCCTGTGCCATCAAGATAATTATTATGTTTACCCCCAAGAATTAGTACCTGTGCGCCGCCACGTCGTGTTAGTAGCTGATAGTTCCGAGTAAGAATAGCTTTGTAATATTCTTTCTGTTTGCTGCTTAAATCAACCCGTAAAATGAGTTCCTTCTTAGGAGGAAGCTCCTTCATCACATCTTTCTTAACCCCTGCAGTATAACATCCGAAAAAGGTCAGTCAAACATTTTATGCAAGCATCATCAGTATTAATGATGTTTTAGTGCAGTCATCTGAAATTTCAATCAGATACACGAGATAAACCACAGGAAAAGTATGCATAGGGGATCCAAAGTTTTGGATCATACTTCGTAGAAGATGTGGAGCAAGCATTTTATGCAGTCTTGAGATCTGCTCCTCTTGGTTAATATCCTTGAACTCTTCCTGAAACTCTTCTAAACTTCCAAACTGCCAGAACAAGAACTTTAAAGTAACTAACTATTCTAGAATCTCATAGAGAGCAATTTTCAATACCAACCTTGCCAGCATCCAGGAAATGCATGAGCATGAAGAGCTCATCAAGATTGTTCTGAAAATGAGCCAAATGAGCAGTTGTCAGGGAACTTTAACCAGTAAACTCAAATCTATACAGCAACAAATTCAATATATACTGCTCTTCAGGGAACAAAAATATAAGACAACTTGCATACCTGAAGAGGAGTTCCAGTCAAAAGAACCCTGTGTCTGCTTGAATACTGCTTCAATGAAGAAAACAATTTGGAGTCCTTATTTTTCAGACGATGACCTTCATCCACAATCTATAAGCAGAAGTCCTCTTGAGCACAATCTTCATCACAAACCTTCAAAGAAAAATTTATGCAGCCAAATAACTTGTTCTTACCATGCATTCCCACTCTATTGCTTTTAGTGACATGGTATCTAAATTAATCATCTCATATGAAGTCAGAAGGACGTCAAATTTGATTCTCTCCTGTTTGCTTTCACCAACAAGCTGCCCTGATTTCTTCTTCTTGATGTTCTTGGATTTAGGGTAGTAAAACTCATGCTCTTTTATGACATTACGGGCATTCTGAGATCCAACAAACATAACCTGATGCAAATGGATCAACTGATAAGTAGTTATAGCTAATACCCACTAATGATTAGGATGCCCATTATATAGGTCAGTCCACATACCACATTCATATGAGGGGCCCAAGTCACAAATTCTCGCTCCCAATTCCGCAGTGTTGAAAGAGGAGCTACAACTAAATGTGGGTAGATAGTATCCTCAAAAAGTGATGCTAGAAAAGCTATACTCTGTATAGTTTTCCCTGCAATCAAGCATAATAGAGGTGTCAAAAGGGCTATAATATGCGGTAGTGCTTTACCAACTGGATAGTTTTGACCACCATGGTCATACATAGACTATTCACAAATTGAACCAAAGTGAACATGAGTCTCTAAAAGTTTTAATCACGTTAAAATAATTATAATTGCTATTGTCTACAAATGTCACCATGAACCAAATTCTGAACAAATTATTAAGGTCCCAAGACTTTAGTGCATAAGTGAAAGTTTCATCACAAACAAGCAACGTCACACAAGTTTTTCAGACCATAAAGGAAACAATTGAAAGTTTTTCAAGCCCAGCCTTTCACTGTACTTCGAACCTCTACGATTTTTCCAACATGAGATAAAAAAAAACTAATATAATGATAAAACTTACCAAGTCCCATCTCATCGGCAAGTATCACATGTGTCTGCTTAGACCAAGAGAACCTTAAAAAATTCAGCCCTTCCAGCTGATATGGATGCAATGAGCCTAAAACAGTGCCAAAAAGCAATATACAGCAAATATAAATAAGCATTATAAAAGAAATATATGCAGAAGCGACAATTATGAAATTCTACACAGAGGCATAACTCAAATGCACTACTTATTCCAACATTAAAGAGGATGTTGATCAAGCAATATAATCATTTTGACCTTTCAAATGTCTTTTCCTAAGAATACTTCTGGAAACATTTTTATCCAAAAAGGTCTCTTATCAAACATTCTCTTCTTTTGTTATTTTGAAAATGACTCCATGCAAATATGGCTACAGTGAAATTAATATACCTCCTGATAGAAAGTCAGGGCTCTGCTCGTAGTGGTGAAATTCCTTCTGTCTCCTTTTAAAATCAATAGAATCATTAAGGCTGCTCTTCTGCTTGGCAGCAGATTGTCTGTGAGATCTAGAATGAATAGTATGGAATTTCTCAATCTCAGACTGAAATGCAGAGATATCAGACTCATACTCCCAGTAGCATTCCTCATACGAAAGCTCCTTCCACTTAACCAAATATTCCTTCTCGTCATCATATCTCCTGCACAATTCAAACAAATAGGTCAACATAAAATTCAGCATTTAGTAAAGAAAATAGGGTACAAAAACTGTTTTAGGATTTAACCTGCTAGCAATTATCCGGTCCACTGTAGTCCATTCAGGTCGTATGGCAACATAGTCATCTTCAGAGTTATTGTTCAAAGCCATTTGTTTGTGGAAGTTGTTGATTTTTGTCTTCAGGCGCGGATTTGACTTGAAAGCCTTCACAAACTCCTTTTCAGGCACCCTAAACATGAAAAATCAACCAGACGTGATTATGGCAAGCAATCTAAATGCTTCACAAGTAAATACATATATATATTATTAAAATTATGGCCATTTTTTACAATAGAATAAAAAAGGACTAGAATAAGATAGCTTAGGACTGAATTTCCTTTCAATTTCATAGTACAATGTCAATATTTAGAATAGACAATTGAAAAATCAATCAAACAAAAATGAAGGTCTAATACTTTCCATATGCATGTCAGATTAAAGTATATATGTTACCAGCTACAATGGAGATATGATAATCCTTTCCACTTCACAAGATACTGTTTAACAAAAATCTGCTTTGAGCCCAGGTTAGATGCATCAGTATCGTCAGCCGCAGTTGGGCGCATTTCACAATCTAATATCTTCTCAATATCGTTCAATGGGCTGACCTGTAGAACAGAACATAGAAAGCTTTCAGTCTCAACAATTAACATAGTTTCTAAATATGGGAAAGACATGGAATAGCACAGTAACAGGAAATGGGTCATACACATTCAGGGCATCTCCAGTTGCTAGGAAAAGGAGCTTTGAGAGGTGGAAGCAGACACTTTGGGTGGTAGGAGTAGTTACACGTCTCACAGCTCAAAAGGTTTCCATTTTCTCCTCCACAGGCTTGACATGAGTTTTCCTTCTGTTGATATTCTCGTCAATTAAAGATATCAGCATATAAAGAAAAATGAGAGTGGGTATAATATATGAACAACCAGAGGTTTATACCCACAGAGGAGGGGCACTGGACAAAATTGCATAAAACAGCAAAGCATTGAATATTTAAAAACCTACCGCATCATCCCTCATTATCTTTTCTATCTTCTGCTGTGCCATTCTGGACTTTCCAGACAAAAAATCTCCATCGTCATCTGAATCATCGATATTATATACTGGCCTTCGATCTGATCGGGCACGAAGCCTCTCCACCAAGCTACTCATCTTCTGCAAGGAGAAATAACATGCTTTCATATGACTCAGGGTGGGGGTGGATAAAATGAAAAGTAACCTAAACAAACAACCAGATGAATTTAGACAAGCAATGAGGATAGAACTGTGAACTATGAAGTAATTGAAAAGGTAATAACCCATAGACAATCTAGCACCTAAACAAACAACCAAATGAATACAAATAAAGCCATGAGGCTTGCCTTGGACAACTATGTAGATTGTGAATCAGTAAATTCCACTTGCATTCTTCTTTTCTCATTTTCATTTCGCTACAGGGTGTCCCAGACTCCTATTATACCAGATAATGCCCAAAAACTTATGTCTCTGACCCAGAAAACAAAAGGAAATCATTAGGATTTTCTCCAGGTCACAGCAGCCCGAAACTTAACGTTCGTGGAAAAGGGAGAGAGGGACAAAATGAGAATTGCATTTTAACAATCTGGAACCTCGACCAAACGAATGTAAATAGAGCCATGAGGCTAAATTGTGAAATTTGAAGTAACCGAAAAGGCAATAATATCACAAATTCATTTGCCCGACCTTGCTTTGGACAATCATGTAGACTGAGAATCAGTAAACTCCACCTACATTCCTCCTTTTCTCGTTTTCGTTTTGCTAAAGGGTGTCACAGTCTCCTATCATACGCCAGAAGACTAAAATCTCTATTCCAAGAAACCCAAAGAAGCAATCAATAGGATCTTTATCTAGGTCACAGCCGAGAACCTTCGATTCACGAAAAAGCGAGAGAGGGGAAAAGAGAATTACTGGGAAGACCAGATCTGAGAAAGCCCAGACCCTCTGAAGCTTGTCGGGACGGACGCTCTCAGGCTCAGTGTCCGGAGATGGCAGCAGAGAAATTAAAGTGCACGACAGAGGCAGTGCACATAGAGAGAGAGAGAGAGAGAGAGAGAGAGAGAGAGACGGAGGGAGGGAGGGAGAGGTGGGGAAGAAGAGGGAGAAACGTTTCAAGCAGAATTCCTCCCACTTTTTCACAAATGAACTCTGGTTTCGGCTTAGGCTTGAAGGTTTTTATTTATCTACTTTAATTACCTGAAATGACATTTATTTCTAGATAAAAATATTTTTTTCAATGCTCTTAATAATGATATATTAATTAAAAAAAGAAATATCGAATATAAGTAAAATGTTGGCCGGATTGATCTCATGGCCGTATAAGATCTAAAAGCTGCATTTCTAAAATTAAACTATATTAACAACATTAGGTGAGATTCAAATGTAGGTACTAATGCCTACAAATAAGTGTATATATATATTAAAAGAATAGTATGCTAATATTTAAGTATTTAAATTTTAAATTTTAATAATTTAATCTAGATATTTACATTTTTGTCCAAATCTTTTTGTTAAATAATTTAATGGAAATTTGATGTGGCATTGAGGTAGTGCTGAAATATCATCCCGCTATGTCAAATTTCCACCAAAGAATTTAACAAAAGGATTCAAGTGCCAGATAGATAGATCGTAAATGTATTGACCAAATTGTTAAATTTTAAATTTTAGATTCTCAAGTATTAGTAATCAATAAATTCAAGAATAAAAGTGTTAATATGCTCTATAAAAATAATTATGGAGATGGCTTACTCTTCACTTAAGATTAGAAAATTTTTTATTTGATTTTTTTAATAAAATAAGCCTTTGTGCCTTTTATTTTCCCTTCATTGTCTTATAATCAGGAAAAAAATGGAAATTTTGCATGATGAAACTTGGCAAATTAATGACTATATTAATTTCTCCTTGCTTCATATCTCGAATTCTTCCCATGCATTTTCCTTTAAAGAAGAAGGAGAAGAAAATATCCATTTTTTCTTAAATTATTTTTACAAAATAAACAAGTTACAAACAATTTTAATTAATTTTTATTCTAGTACCAACTATTATATATATATATATATAAACTCGTGAAAGTCTTACATTTAATAAATCAATTTATTACATAATAAAAATATGTTGAGATTACCAACTTGAAATTAAACTAATGGTTCCGTCACTAGACCCCCAAATGAGTGATTTAAGGATCGAATCCTAGGTTGGGAGAGTCGACGGAAATTTTCCTAAAGATCCTGATCCGACTGTAAACTAGTCTCGAGGTGCATTTCGACTTATCTAAAAATGTTACGTGATACAAATAAAAAAAATATGCTGACATTTTTCACACCTTCACCACATTTGACCACAATTAAATACATTTACCTTATTACCACATTGTGGATATTTCCATTACCGTGTAAAACTGCAACATCAGCCAAAAATTTTATTTTTTTTTAAATATCTTGATTTTTCATCAATTTCATTCATCTGAAAAATATATAGCCATGTTGTCGAGTATTTTTTTTATTACATAAAAAAACTTATAAATATAAAATAAAATAAATAAAATGACATGAACAGTCTCACAATAATAATCGAATATTTAGACAAAAAATAATATCCCTACATCAAACCATGAGCTTCTTATTTGAAATACTGATTGAGCTGTGCCAACCTAAACATGTAGGCGGTGGCATCTTCCTCTCATCGAAAAATAGAACTAACAGTTCCGCCTCTCAAGCATGGAAAGACTTGAAAAAGCTCTGAACAGACTCTTAGGAAAGGTACCCAATAATATAAGAAGCAATGGCAATGAAACCAAAGCTTAGATTGATCCATTGATTCCATTGAACACTGAGTCCCAAACTGAACACTCCCAACCAGAATAGATGGAACAGAAACTTGTTAACGAACCTCTTCACCTTGCCAAACCATTGAAAACATTCAAAAAAATTCACCTGGCCTGATCAGCCTCCTAGTTAATTAACCCACCTAGCCCAGTAATCAATATGCATATAAGTAAAGAAGATTTCTTGTCGTATGGAGCCAGAAATAAATATTTACTCACAAAAGAAACCACGGATCCCATTTAACTCTCAATGAAGATAAATCTTGATTGTCTAAGCTCTAGAAAAAGTAAACAATCTTGAACAAATATCAACCTTGGAACCAATCATTAAAAAAAAAAAAACTAACCTTTCACGGAATCAATAGTTAGGGATGGATGGATCAGACTAGAAATGGACACAACCTTCTCAAACTGCAATTCTTGCCTTGCAGGGGTAGTTCAGAATCCACATGGTTTATCCACGAGGCTGGATCCACAAATCCAACAATGCATCCAGCGTGGAAGCAGAAGCAGAAGCAGAAGAAGAAGACATTTTCTTAGGATTGAAGATTGTCAGAGGGACATGGATGGAGTAGAATCCAAGCGTTGTCAGATGCCAAAGTGGCAATCGATGCAATCAATCACCCACCCTCCACAATCTCCCTGGTAAATTCAGGACCTCATACTGGACATTGTCAATATTCTTAATGATTTCTTAGATTGGGAGTGCCCGTGGATTGCTTGGATTATAACCGCTTAGCTCATTGCCTGGCTCAAAGGGGTTTAGAGCAACTTTTTGGTGGCATGTGTATATATGATGCTGAACACTGTAATGTCTCTTCTATTAATGCACAACCAATGTCTGCCTTTTAAAAGAAAAAACGACTACTAGCAAATGACCCACCCATGTTTCGTACGGTGGTTGCATCGATTAAAATTGGAACAACAATTAAAATGGACAAAGCTCGTGAAAGTGGAAGAGTAGAATCCTCATTCAGAATCTCAACAACATGCCATAGTCATAAATCCAATGCACTGGCCCATGGGCAGAGGGGATGAAAGTAGAAACACAGGTCTACATTTCACCTTCGTATCTGCAATGAATGAGGAAGTAGCTTGCGTTGCCATCATTGATCATTCCCTCGGCCCCCTCCATGTTTTCTGGATTGTATCTTGAAGAGCAAAGATGTGGAGGAATGGGAAACGAACGTGATAAGTTGGGAAGAGGTGGTAACTGTAGATGGGAGAAGAAAAAGGAAACAGGGGAAGAGAATGCGAGAGGCGAAGGGAGTGAATCTTCCGCCTGAAGAATTGAAATTACGTTAAAGGTCCTATTAATCCATCATATAGTAAATTATACAGGGGATAGTTTTGGAAATAAAAAAAATGTCAAAACTCCCATCACTCTGCATATATTAAATCAAGATACCTAAAATTTTCTTCTCTTTTTTTTCTCAATAAATATAAAATAATATAGGATAATAAAAAATAAAAATACATAAAATAATTAATTTATAATAAAAATTAAATACAAAACTTCTTAACTATTAAATTAAATCTTCCATTAACTCCGACACCTATGGCACCTAAATTTATCTTTAAGAGTAGACTAATCATGAATCTTTGTTTCGCTTTTCCTGTCGACGCCTATAAAGATGAAGAAGTGGAAACGATGCTCCTCTCACGCACTCTCTCTCTCTCTCTCTCGCATCAGTCTCTCTCTGCTCTTCTGACGAGACTGTGTGTGAATGCAATGCAGCTTTGAGGAGAGCTCCAAATGGCAGAGTGTCACGGCAACGACATAGGATCTCTCGTCCTTAATCGCGCCACCTCCACTACCACCGCCGACCCTAAAAGCTTCGCCAGCTTCAACCTGCGGAAGTCATTCTCCGCCGCTGCTATTCGGTGCAAGCTCCTTGCCGCCACAGGCTGCGGCGGCGGCGGCAGCAGCATCTCTCTCCGCCACCATCGCGAGAGCAGCAGCAGCAAATTTCCCTCTGAGAAGACAACCCGGGACCAGGGGACGCTAGACCGCTTCGTCAGTGCGCCGCTCGATCAGAGAAGCTCTGCGATCTGCTTAACCTGGCGGAGATCAACGAGAAGCGAGAGAATGAAACTGAGACGAGGAAGAAGGTCGGGGCACTGGAGAAGCTGAAGCGAGTGGTGGAAGAATTGCAGTGCGACGACTGTGACGATGGAGAGAGGAGGAAGATTGCAGCTGTAGATGTGAGGTCAATGGCGAAGGACAGTGTGGAAGCGAGAGCTGCGCTTGTAAAGCTAGGAGCTATTCCTCCGCTCGTCGGGATGCTCGACTGTGAGGATCCCCATTCTCAGATTTCTGCGCTCTATGCTCTGCTCAATCTGGGAATAGGCAACGAAATGTGAGTTTTCCTTGTCACATGTGATATTACTGTTTGTTTGTACTAAACAAGCACAATTTCAATTGCTTGACTATCGGTGAGCGGAACCTATTAGTAATTGAACTCTGAATTCTCCTGTTCACACTGAAAACGTTAGTAATTTCCGTGTAGTTGATCGTAGCCCATCAGTCTATTCATCTTTGCTTCAGTGGTGCAAAATCCTTCATCATTCTGTTGACTGATCTGTTTCCATTGGGAATTGCAATGCTACGATCTACTATTGCATGTTTGGTGATATAAACAAATAGTGATAACTGCTCCATTTCGTAGTCAGCTCTCTCTCTCTCTCTCTCTCTCTCTCTCTCTCTCTTCTTGTGTAGCTAACAGCCTTTTTCCGGAAATGCATGTTGCTCATATTTTATGATCGGTTTTCTTGGAAAATGTTGCGTTCACTTTCACCATACTCGACAATTCACTTTCCAATTTTTTCAAGGTTTGTTTTCTTTGACTAGTCCCAGTTCCTGCATTGTCGAGGGAATGTGTTATCATGGCTTCGTTTCCCCCCTCATACTTCCGTGTCACGTTTTGTCGGTCATTTTTCTCTTATCTTAATCAATGAGAGTTACAAGACAGGTCGATCTTCTGAGTTCAGATGTTTCACATGGGAACTAAGTAATCTGTCTCTTGGACCCTTTTTCAGAAACAAGGCAGCCGTTGTCAAGGCAGGAGCTGTTCACAAGATGCTAAAGCTCGTCAGAACTCCAACTGAGACTACGGACCCATCAATATCTGAAGCAATAGCAGCTAATTTTCTAGGATTGAGTGCTTTAGATTCTAATAAACCCATTATTGGATCTTCTGGTGCAATCCCCTTTTTGGTGGATGTACTCTTAGATTTAAACCGTTGGAGTAGCCCCCAAGCAACTCAAGATGCTCTTCGAGCTATCTACAATCTATCGATCTTCCCTTTGAATGTTGCCTTCATGCTAGAAACCGACCTAGTCCCATTCCTTGTAAATGCATTGGGTGACATGGAACTGAGCGAGCGGATCCTGTCCATTCTCAGCAACATTGTATCAACACCAGAAGGTAGAAAGGCAATCAGTGCGGTCCATGATGCGTTCACCATACTGATTGATGTATTGAACTGGAATGATGCGCCAGGGTGCCAGGAGAAAGCTTCGTATATTTTAATGGTAATGGCTCACAAAGGATATGGTGATAGACAGGCTATGATTAAAGCAGGCATTGTCTCGGCGCTGCTTGAGCTGACTCTTCTGGGCAGCGCACTGGCTCAGAAAAGAGCTTCGAGGATGTTGGAATATCTACGAGTCGACAAAGGGAAGCATGTATCCGAAAGCTGTGGTGGCAACATGGATTTTTGCTGTATCTGGTCCTATTTGCAGACCCTCATCTACCTCGATGGCCAGAGCAATAAGGGAAGGAATGGAAGAGCGAGAAGAAACAATGAGCGACGAGACAAGAGCCGTGAAACAGCTCGTCAAGCAGAGTTTGCAGAACAACATGAGGAGGATAGCAAGGAGAGCTAATTTCTCTCAGGTTTTCGTTCCCTCGGACCATCTCAAGTCCCTCACTGTGAGCTCCACCTCGAAGAGCTTGCCTTTTTGAGTAAGCATACTTTAACCACATGCCTCCCAAGCTTTTCCACTTTCTGTGCATTTTTCATTATTGCTGTTGTTCTCCATAGATTGATTGCCTCTATTCATATTAAAATCACTGGACTCTCAAAAGCAACCGGTCATGGACAACCACCAACCATCGTGGTCTAGGTCTCTTCCTAGAGAACACGAACCACTCAGTGCGGCATGTAAATCTAAGAAACTTGAGGTCAAATGGGAAATCTTCAAAGGGGTCCCTACTCGCAGTAACAGCGGAATTACTCTTACCCTCTTCGGTACTCATTTGTCCAGCTTCCTGGCCCCGTATCATCTACCTATCTATATATTTTAAATATATCATGGAACGTAAAGAAAGTTTGATATGTGAGAAGTGTCGGTATCAGTCATTTTCTTCTACGTCCTTGTAAGGGAGACAGCACAGCTCACTGCCTTATTTATTATTGTTCAACCAAGTGGGAATCTATTCCTTCGCTGCAATTTTCAATTCTGGGTCAGAGTACTGTTCACCCCGGAATCTTTCGGATGGACAGAGTCGCGATATGTATACAATGTTATCCCTGTCGAGTTCGCCATATGAGAACAGGGACCATTAGTTCGACTTTATAATAATGGAAAGAAATCCCAACTTTATTTGTAATTATGCCGTCCAATCAATGTATGTTGACTCTTCTGTTCGGGCCGTTTTTCATAATTAGCAGCTCCAGCTCTCGAGGGACACAGGGCGGATCTTATCGGTGAAGCGACGAGAAGATTTCTGGGCTTCTCGTTCTCGGGTTCATTTTGCCTGCTGATGACATCTAGTACGACAGTGAGCTTGTAAATCAGTTCCGTTATGGAATCCTTATTCACCTGTTGCCTTGGTCACTTCATCTGTTTGAGCTCTGTCTGTTAAGTATCCTGCGGTGCATCTGTCTGTAATAGAAGATCTTTTTCGGTGCCTCTAGTTGGTTGGTATCTTTGTTGGCTCTCGTCCCATCTTCATCCACACGGCAAGCATATCACCTTAGACTGCCTAGGCTCAGAAATTTGATTGATACCGTTGCTGTTCTCGAAATGCGTAGTCCGGAACGGGTCACAGACTCGTGACGGAAAACTGAAACTCCCTGAAACGTCGTAGCACCTTGTTTTTTTCGGCCTATGGCTAGCTGTTCATCAATAATCATTAGCGGTAAGAAATAAAAATGGAAGAGGGGGACCCTGTGGATGTGACGAAGCTCTGTACTGTTCA
The DNA here is from genome assembly GCA_900174645.1 of Sonneratia alba. NCBI lineage: Eukaryota > Viridiplantae > Streptophyta > Magnoliopsida > Myrtales > Lythraceae > Sonneratia > Sonneratia alba. The sequence continues at coordinate 757,632 of FWPY01000001.1, read as the reverse complement.
CGTGATTCGTCAATTTCACCGACCCCCGGCGGTCGGCCTTCGCTGGACCCATACGTACCGCATTTTCCTTTAAAGATCTGACGGTGGCTTTCTTTTTCTTTTTTTTTTTTGGTCAAAGAGACCTGACTAATTCCAGCTGTCCTTCACATCATAAATTATCACATTCATACAATTTAAATCACATACATTATTTAGAAATAAGAAAGATGGTGAAAAATTATTTGATATACTTAGTATTATCTTTAATATAATAATTATTGTTATAAAATTATTCGTATTATTTTATTCTCTATTCTCTTCTTCCTTTTGAGACGTAATTTTTTTCGGGCTTCTTCTGGTGAGATCTTGCTTGGAGATCAGTGTGTTCACCTCAATTACCCGATCAACTGGTAAACCTGAATTGCATTCTTCACATGTATGTCCTTGACGGGCACAACATTGGCCGCCTCCAGGATGATCTTCACCAACACCCTTGTTAGTTGATCTTGGTCGGGACAAAGTAATCCTTACTAGGGATGGATTTATGTAGGACTAGTCATTTTAAACATGACATGATGTGAAGTTAGACGTATCCGTAACGACATAGAATTAAATAGGTTCAAGTTGAGGTATGATAAACTTATGTAACTGGATAATATACGATTAACTGAATCTAATTAAATATTTGTATTGAATTGAGTAATTAATCTATTTAACTTATTTAAATATATGTGTTGTTAATTTAATTTATCATGTTAAACATACTAAAATTTACTTGTTAAATTTCATTGCGATGATCGGATTCTTATTATTACTGTATTAAACATATTAAATGCATATTTACATAATTGAGACGTTTGACATGTCAAGTGTATGTAAGTCAAGCCAATCATGCTCCAAATTAAGAGTTTTTCGACAGAGATTCCTTAGCTTATACATGATACATGTGAGGTAACACTATTTTCCTAGTATTTTATTCCACCCTCTGTCAGTCCCTTCTCTCACTTATCATGTGATTTGTCTTGAATTTCCATCTCCAGACAGTCCTTCCAGATTCGTCTTGACTTGATGGTCACCGGTCTTAAACAGGTTTGTTGGGTCTGAAACCTACCAACAGGGTCACTTGTTTCATCATACATTGTCGGTGGTAAGACTTTAAGTAGGTGGAAATCTCTTTTCAATGACTTTTTTTTTTTAATTTTGAAAGAAATTTGTTACAAAGCTCACATGACACTTGAAACATTCTGGTTTTCACATCATTTCGCGATAGGCCGTCGTTCTCGACAAGCCCGACCATAAAGTGCACCCATTCTATCGAGTTGCATGACAGGGAGGTTTTTGACACGTGATGTTTTCCGAAAAATGAACTCCTAAAGCACAACTCTCCACACAGAATGATCGATGGTTCGTTCAAATTCGGATGGCTTTTATGGCGTTACAGCAGGGTTCGGGGCTCTAGCTCTAGCCGTTTTCATTCGTACAGATTTGTCGTTTCTGTGAGGTAAGGATACGTTCGATTGGATCGACTTGCCAGAAGGCTGATGGTCGTGATCTCTGTCCCGATTCGAAGCGGCGCGACGGTGGGGGCCTTGCAGATAGGGTGGGGGAAGTTGAGCGCGACCTTATCGGGTCTGGCACCTGTGACAAAAAGTGATACGATCCCGGAAAAAAAAAGTGTTATACTGGTATGTTTTAAAAATATTTTGTCATCATTAAAAAAAATAAAAAAAATATATTTTATAATAAAAAATATGAGATGAATTTTAAAAAATATTTAATTATATATATAATCATATTATAATAGTTATTTAAATTAATATAAAATATAAATTCATTAATTAATTATATAATAAAAAATTATTTTAAAATATAAATTATTTAAACTTATTTTTTAAAAATAATTATTTATATATTTCATGCAAACCTAAACACTGGAAGTACAAAAATTTTGTCCTCAACCACTGATTTGGATCGCTTGATTTTTCGTTGGCACAAATGGCCTACTCTAGGTCACTGGGCTCCCAAGTTCTCGCCCTAACCTGTTAGTTTTGGGGGAAGAGGAATGATGGGTAGAGAGAGAACCAACCAACTCGGGGAGATGGGTCTCAATCTCAATGTCCGGTGATACAATTTTCATTTTTGGTTTATATTGACATTAAAATCAATAAATTAGTTTGTATTTTTTTTCTTGTCTTGATTACGCATGGTTTGCTTTTTCGAATTATGTACGAAGGTTCGCACCAAGAGATCAAAATGACAGTAGTTTGGATTTTTCTGGACGACAATGCGGTCCTCGGGACTTGTGACTTGGAGGAGTAGCTTGCCGATGTTGGGGGGAAGGAGCTCCTAGACCCTCCTAGTCCTTGACCTTCTTCCCCTCCTTGACGTAAGCTTTAACCTTTCTCCTACCAGCCGATTTGAGTTTGCATAATGATCTCTGCGGTGGTTGTTGTATCGCGTAGGCTAATAAAGTCCTCGTTGTTTTGGATAATGCAGTGCTAGCCTACTTCGTTGAGCTTTCTAGTGGTTCGATATGCGATCTTTGTGTGCCTAGTTAGGTTTTTGTATGTACACTGATGACTACTCGATTGTCAGTCTTAGTTTTTGGGTCATTTTAGGAGTCTAGTTTAGCACAAAGCATGTAATTATGTTTTGACATGTTTTCATCTGCAACCATCCTTCCTATGAGAGGTGAGCATATGGTAGGTAGACTGGTTTTCAACCCAAAAACTATTGGGATTTTATTAATATAGGGAGAAATTAACAGGCAGTCTGAAGAGGGGCTGTTTGGATCTTGTCTTGTAGGTTTTGGGCCTTTCTGGCTGATAAGCGGGCATGCGCCATGAGGATTTATTTGTCTAGTCCCGAGCTTGAGGTTATCTCCTTAGGCTATTGCATTTAAGACGAGGGTTATTTTGAATCAATCACTAAAAGCTTCCCGTTATGGTTTGCAAGGTGTTGCATTAATGTTTATTATCAACTCCATTTGAGTGAAAATTTTGGTATGTTGGTTGTGGTCAGATAGAAAATGGAGTTGGATAAGAAAAATCCTTGGAGAAGGGGTAGAGGATTTGATTTATCTGCTAAATTCAATATTTATTCTCTTTATTTAGTTATTGGGTGTTGTTTATGTAAGCTTAAAGAGTGCACTTGGGGAGGGTTGACGAAAGTGCTTTTATACATTTGCTAAAGATCTGAAAATCTTTATTGTTTGGTCAAAAGGATAAGGAAAGAGAGCAAAAGATAAGATGATTTATTTGATCTGATGAAGATCATTATTGTGCTAGAGTGATTATATTTTAGGTACTTTGGTTCTTCAAATGGAAGTCTGCAGATCCTTTATGCCCTTCAGGCAAAGAGTTCCCACTCGTAGATATGGCACTTGAAATTGCAAATGTTTTCATCAGTTCTATTCTCACAAAAATTAAATTTGCTTAGTGTTCTTCATTTTGATTAATATTCACTTCTATGCATTAATCTCACCTCCTCTTTCCTTTATCATCAAGTCTTGCCCCTCAAGTATTGCTAGCGAAAGTTTCTCTTAATTGAAAATGTAGACTTATATACATGTTTAAGTCTTGCTGCTCACCTCTTAAGGATATACTACAACAAAATCAGGAGGGAGAATATACTGCTTACTCTTGCAATCTGAGCTTGGAAGCAAAGTATCAGTTCACTACATTGAGAATTGATGTGCCTTTTTTGGCCATCGTATTATTAATCTTTTTTCGTTTCCGGTGACTATTGTAAGTGCATCCTATAGTTGACATAAACTACTAATTGAATGTGTGAATGATGATCTGGCAGATGTTGTCCATTGAGATCAAGTAGCAATCCTAATTCTTTAGATTAGTAGTATAATGAAATAGATGGCCTCTTGCTCACCCTTTTCAGGAACTTAAATACTTTGCATTTTCTTAGTCCTAGTTTTGCCAAAAAAAGTTTTACGTTGATAATTTTTCTCACTAGTCCAAGAATTTTACTATTTTAATGATGATCAAGTATGTTCCAAAATGATTTTATTCATGGCAGTATTGGCATAATAAAATCACTATGGTTGATAATGGCTGTGAAAATAAGAAGTTTATATTCCAGTGTTGCAGATTTGTGCACTAAGGTGTGTGTCTAGCAACAACATCTGCAAAACGAGTAATTATGACTCGGTGCAGCTTCAACTTTAATGAAATGTTATTGATAGTTACGGAAAACTCCAAAGCCAAAATTTGCTACAATATCTAATAGATCTAATCACAAGGATATATGACGCGTTGGCCATCCAACAAATAAATGCTGGAGGCTTGTAGATAAGTTGGTTGATAGGGAGGACTTTTGATAGAGAAATGGAATATGCGATGGCTGAAAACACTTTATCTTTTAAGTTTCATTTACTGAAATTGTGCTTTGTTCTCACATAGAGGATGTGAAATTGTGAAATTGTGCTCAGTTCTCACTGGGACTTCTGATAGAGAAATGGAATATGCGATGGCTGAAAACACTTTACAATGACATTTTGTTGCAAAACATTTGTTGATTTCAGAGAATTGTATTGGTTTATTTTCCCTTTGTTTCTTAAAATGATGAAACAAATGCCCTCATTCAACTGGGGATGGTAGTTTGTTGTGAGTTTATTAGTGTTCTACTTGTCCATTTAAGAAGTTTCTTTCTTATTTCATCCAAATCTGGTATATCCACTCATCAAAATGACCTCTCAATTGAGTAAATATGGTTTTGGGGTGTTTTATATCATCATCAACGAAGACATGGCATGTCGATGATTAAATTTGTTTTGTTTGGGTGTGTGCAGAAAGCTGAATATTACCTGTCAAGAGTGGATCAATTGCAAACAAGTCAATTGAAAGTGCTCTGTCTCCTTGTATGAAGGCGCTAATTGCAGATAAATTTTTCAAGCACTTAGACATTGACATTAAGGTTGCAGTTGTCTCATGCATCTGTGAGATGACCAAAATCAGTGCACCTAAGTATCCTTATAACAAAGAGCTTATGAAGGTATCTTGACTCTGGTTTAACTTTTAGAAACCGTATGTTGATACTCCTCGTTTCACATATTAATCAACTTCTTCTTTTGACTTGCCAAGTAGGAAGCTTTCCTGTTGATTGTATCATTCTTTGAGCATTTAGATGACAACTCTAGCTGATCATATGGGAAGCATACCTAATTCTTGAAACTATTGCAAATGTAAGGTCATGTGTGGTGATGCTTGACCTAGAATGTGATGCATTTATCATTGAGATGTTTCAACATTTCCTGAGTGCAATCAGGTAATAAATATTTTCAGTACTTCTCTGATGAAGATTTATGTGCGGTTCATTCATCTTTCTTATCTATGATCATTGAGGTTAAGGAGCCTGCTTTAGGTTGTTAAATCATATTTTCCTGTTAGATATAGAGTGCTTATGCCGCTTTTGAAAATTTAAAACTGATTGGCCTTCCCTTCCATGCTAGCTACAGTGTTGTGGTAATCCTTTAGAGCACCCTGTGGAGTTGGTTCACTTGGAAAATTGTAGCAACTTGATTTGAAGCTTTTTTTTAAACCCATAATGAGTGCAACTTTTCCATCTTGCAATATATCATGGAAGCAAAAACAACTTAGCTACCCTATTGTTTCTCTTTCTACAAACTTAAGAACTGGTTTTTCACATACCTTTCTGTGGATGATCTATATGCCCTCCTGATTAATGTCTGGTCAGGAGTTGATCATTGAATGGGCAGTTGAAATTGGCTGGATGAGGTTCCATCTTTGCTTGTTCATTGATATCTAAGTTCTGATTCCCTCCATGCCATTGTGCAATTGTTGGATGATAGGGAGATTCCATTGTGTTGGTTCTGAATGCATCCACATTGTGTATCAAGTCGACATTTTCTCAAGCATGAATTCCTGAATAATCATGAGAGTTATGTAAAATTCTTTACTATATGCATGATGGCAACTTTCTGTGGTGTTCATTCCACCCTTGCCGGGAATATCACCCTGAGCATGTCTTTTCATCAATGGGGACGGTAATGACCCTTGTGATTGAAGAAAGTGATGATATATTTCCTCAGCTGCTCTCTCCAGTCTTAGCTGCTGTCGAAAGGGAAAATGAGGTCCACTCTCTATTCTATCCTTTTCTCTTTAAAATCAATTTTCTTTGCCTCAATTCTACTATTGCCTTCTGTTACAATAGGTAGTTCTACCTATAGCCAAGAAATTAGGGGAGAAAAGTGCTTGAAAATTGTGCATCAAAGCTGAATCCTGCCCTTGCCCAAGCAATGAAATCTTTGGGCACAAGTGCAGATGATTACAGTGAAGTTGTCAGTTTGATATGCCAAGATAATAATGGTGACAGCAATAGGACTGATGTAAATGCTGCAGGAGAGCATGAGGTGAGACTTAAAAGCAGCACAAGTTTTTTAATTTCTTTTCATTGAGAGACCTTATGCGGAAAATGTATCAAGTTTTATGCTATGCTTATATATGTTATGTTTTTTGATTGGAAGCATGTAAACTTCTCTAGAATAAGACCAAAGAAGAAATATGATTTAAATAGATGTACTAATCAAAATACCGCGACTGTCTCCGAAACCAAATGGTGATAACTATTTCTGAAATATTATTCTTGCCTGAACCTACATTGCCATGCTTACTTTTGGCCGTTGCAAATGAGCATTGAGACCTGACCTTCTACCGTTATTGCGTTAGATCAATGACATTCTACTTCTAGCTTGTGCATCATTTTGTTTCATAATGTTGACGATCTTTTTATATTTATTATCTTTATAGTCTCCTCTCTTGAACTTTTCCCGACAGCTTCCAGGTCTCACATCTTTTCCTGTTCTTTAATGTGACCCACAGGAAGTAATAACATTTGAAATGTATTATTAGTCATGAAATAGTTTGTACTCCACTCAGGTGGACAATGAACCAATTTGTCCAAAATCAGAGTTGAGCAGTGGTGTGAAGCGAAGATGACCCTTCAGCAGATTCCATTTCCGCAAAGAAATTGAAAATTTCTGATCGGAAAACACAACTGCAGATTACTGGTCTATCAAGCAGTGACAAACCTGGCAATTCATATAATGGCAAGGAAATTAAGATGGCAAGCAAGCCCAAAAAATCTACCCAAAGAAAAAAAAAACTAGGAAGGAAATAGAGCATGGTGAAGAAATCAACCACGCGTGATGAAGGTTCTCAAATTGATGGCGAGAATAAAGTGGAGCAATCTTTAGAAAATGATAAAGATGCTGAGAATGATTTTCCGACTTCACATGGAGAGGATAAATCAGCCGAGGTAGGTCTGCCTTTGGATGGAGGCTGATGTTTCTCCTTCGCCAAATGAAGAACTAAATGAATCCGTCGACATTTCTTCCCCATCAAAGAGTGCACATCCTAGGAAAATCGGGGGATTGTCAAAGGAATCTGAGGAGTCAAGTGACTTGGAAGGAAAAGCAAATGCAAAAGCTGGAAAAAGGACTGAAGGTGAAGCTTCTGATGAGGAAAGTGCTTCAGTTACGGTAAAAACCTCCAAGATAAAAACCGATGATGCAGAGACCAACTCAGAGAAGGAGTCAAGTCAGGACACACGTGCAAGAACTGCCGATAGGGATAGAGCCTCTACAAAGTCACTTGAGCATAGAAGGGGGCTGGTGAAGGGAAAAAAAGTGTCGTGCGCAGGATGAGATAAATTCCTCAAGGAATGATGCTGAAAAAGTAAAATTTTCCCTGATTAGAGTTTCCTCTCTCCTATTCGATGTGGTTTGGAAAATGTAATCAAAATATGGTGTTGTCTTCGATGTATAGGAAGCAGTTTCTTCATTAAAGTTTGGCGGAAAATGCCAGAGAGATGAAGACCAGCCCGATAACATCCCTAAGAACAAGGTCGCAGGGAATCGTACACCAGTCAAAGAAGTGGTATGCTGTTATGTGCATTTTAATATGCCCTGGAACTAGTTTATGTGCACATCATAAATTGCATGATCAGAATCATGATCTATGGAATTTCGAGTTAGTTGTAGTGCTGCATCTTCCCTCAAATCATGCGTGTCTGAGCGAGAGCTTCAGTTATTTACTTTGGCTCTTGATAAATGAAATTGATTTGCCAGGGATTTGGTGCCAAGGACTGTGGTAAGGACTTGATGGGTTCAAAGATTAAAGTTTGGTGGCCTGAGGTGAGGATAAGGCGTAAGTTGCAGAGCCTTCCTTTGACATTTACTTGTTTGCACAGATAAATCCAAAAGATGATAAAATACTGTCTCCTTTCATGATCTTGAAAATAATTAGTTGTTGATGATCTTCACATCCATTTGAAAGCCTTCAGATTCTACGAAAGGGGTGGTTGTTTCTTTCGATTTTGAGAGCAAAAAGCACCGGGTGAGATTTAATGATCTCCAGGAATTATGAGTCTGCTTTGCTGTTAGAAATGAAGTTATTCTACTCGCCAAGTTACGAGGGACATGAAGGATAAATTTCTTTAACAGATAGCACACGATGATGGTGATGCAAAGAATTTAAAGCTCAAAAATGAAAGGTGGGAGCTCAATCAAGATGGCCCGAGCTTGAGCGAGGTAGGTGGTTGCTGCATGAAAAACATTCTCATGTACTCCTTAATGCAACTCTCCATTTGAGACAAAGGCTGATATCGTTTTTCAACAGGGGCAAGCAGCAAACGAAGAAACTCGTGTTACCCCCCCGGATGTGTACGTTGTTTCTGCCGTTAATCCTTCTTTGAGCATAGTCGATTGTTCATATATATGAAGAGGATTCCTCCTCCTGATCAAACTGATTAGTCCATTGTAACCGGGCGGTTGAGGAAAACGCTCGGAGAGACTCCAAAGGGTAAGACTGCCCAAAGCAGAGGCAAGCTCAAGGAGGCGAAATCTCATGGCTCAGTTAAGGGCAAGTCCAGTTCATCGATGCCAAAGGTGTAGAAAAGCAAGGAGCTGGAAATGGATTCCGGGGAAGAGTCCTTAGGATCCAACAAATCCGAGAAAGGGAAGGGTGTGGCGCCGTCATGAACTCCGGGGACTGGGGGGGAGCAAAAAACTGGAGGCTCTAGGGACCCCAAAGAGTGGAACAAGGACTTCAGGAAGCGGAACCATGGCAGGGGGCTCCAAAACTGCAGTGAGCAGATCGAAGACCGGGAAGAAGTGGCGGGGGGGACTTCAGGATGTAGAGACCATTAACACTAACAGTGCCCGATTGCTGGCGATGAAAGGAAGCTGCAGAGGTATCATTGGCCTTTTGGTATTATATATTTGAGGGCAGGCTAGACTTAATTTTCCGGTTGCCTTCTGCCGATGGGGCAAAACCTGTGGGCAATTAGTGATTGGTTCCGAATGTTATTTAGACAATTAGGAATACTATCATTATATGGGAAATTCAAATCATATCACAATGTTACTTCACTGAGAAGTTTTCTAGTGTAAACTATCATATACCTAGGAGCTTAGACACGACTAATCCGGATTTGAATTAGCTCTATTAAGAAATTGAGGTCTCTCAGTATGAATTCTTTCCAATTAAAAAAAATATCGAAGCCGAATCAATATTTAATAGGAAGATACATTGAACCATCTTGATGAATATATGTCAGTGTCAATCATACAATTTTTAGTGTAGTTTTTAAAATTAGATCAAATCGAGAATTGATCAAGGCATGAATTTATGGATTTTGTTGGAGTTCTATGAGTTAAACTGTATATTTAATAAATAATATTAATAGTATAATATTATCAATAAATTAATATAATACCATAACTTGACACTAATTTATTATAAAAAATCATTAATATTTCATTTATATTAATATTAAGTTCAATATAAAATATAAATAAAAATTTAATAAAATAAAATAAGTACACTCATAGATTTTTATTTTTTTAATTTTAAATTAGTTAATTTTTTTCATCGATTCAATTGGGTTCACCGGTCCGACTAAGAACCAGCTAGTTCAATCGGAGCTTACTGCATTTATAATGTAATTTGTTTAATTCTAGAAATAAGATCGGGTGAATGGCTGGTTCTCGATTGAACCAGCCGACCTGGTCCAGGTTTAGAAATTACAATTTTCTGTAATTTTTAGTAAGGGGATGTTTTGTACAAGTACCGTCAATTGCGGAGAAAGTCTCAATCTGAGTAGAATTCTCTTGAATTAAGGGTTGAAGTCTTGGTTACTATATTTGGTAAAATATAAATTTGATTATGAAATGGGATAAGTATAAATAAAATATTTTAAAATTTTATTATAATCCACCAAATTTACTCATGAACATGTAAAGAATTTATCACCCGTTTTTATGAATTTTAAAATTACATAAATATTATTCATTGGTTCTGTATCCTGCATTGACGAGAGGAAGCTTCAGTTGGCATACCAACATTGTATTCATTCAATGTCCATTTATGAATGCCTGACAAGGAAGTCAACGCAGCTCATGACTATAAAACTCATGGCAGAAAATGGGGGAAGGAAATCAAGTTCGGTGAAGAGGTCAACTAGATCTACTGATAGTAGTTTTGATGGAAAGAAAGAACCAGGGCGACCTGTTGAGAATGGCTAAAGATCCCATCAGCAATCTCCCTACATCACGAGGGAACCTACCTGCTGACGCAGATCTACCTTCAGATGGTGGGAAGGCGGGTGACGTTGCTCCTTCACCAAATGAAACCGCTACTGAATCTCTAGTTGGTTTGTTTGTTTTAAATCTAAAAGTGAAGAGCCGAAGAATAAAGATGCTCGTTGGAAGAATCTGATGGACTGAGTGCCTCAAAAGCGTGAGAAAATTCCAAACTTGGCAAACCGTACGAGGTTGCAGCTTCCTATATGAGGATACATAGATCTCTGATTAAAGTGAGGATCCCCGGGAAGGGAGCTGAGACCATCGATGATGCAAAAACAAATCCATTGATGCCCTCCCCTGAGAAGGGAAACGCAAGCATCGCTGATGAAGACTGGCCGGCCCTCCCTTAGAGTAAAGGATAAAAGAGGATCAGCAAAGGGACAAAAGGGTTCATCAGCAGGATATGGCATCCTTAAAGAAAGATGCCGATGGAGTAACTTTTCTATCGGAGATTCCCCTCCCCATTGGTTCTATTTAATATTCATTTTAGGGCGATGGTGGAGTGTTATTCTTCCTCTTTGTTCTTGTTACGTAGGAAAAAGCTGCTCCTTTGTTAAAGTCGGGCAAAAAAGGCCACGCAGATGAACATCACCCTGTTGAGACCCTCAAGGACAGGGACAAGAGAAAGCGCAAGGATGGAGAACAACAACCAGCTGAGACCCAAAGGTCAAGGGCAAAAGAAAGCGTCCTCCATTAAAAGAGGCATATTTTTCTACGGCTGTCTCTGCTTTTGGAGAATATTCAACCTGCATAATAAAAGGAAAAAACAAAAGTTGTGTTTTCCTTTACCTGGTATAACATTCGCCTTGCTAGTCACTGTTTTGGAACATTTGGTGTTGCATGGTAATAAAAAGGTCCTTTGAAAAGCAACTCTATGCTCTCTTTCTGCTGATGTATGTAGCCTTTGTTTTACTAGTCACTGTTTTGGAACAATATCATCTGCAGAGGGGCATATGCACTACCATGTGATCGGTACTGAACTATACGTATATGTTTAATAACAGGAACTGAATTGGCCTTCGTATTTTGAGGTTGAAATATTACTTTTACAGCATTTTGCTAGTCCATCTATTGCTAAATCATCTCTTTACAGTGCTATGAAGAATGTAGCCATTGTTGCTTGATCCTTCGTGCTATTCTTATGTCCATCTGCTGTACAATAATAAGCGGCAGCTGGCTTTCCAGGAGGCGTCCGTGTTTACGCACGGAGAACTGCAAACATGAAAAAAAAAATTTATTCTTTGATTATTGAAGATTAATATGCTGTTCTCTTACGTCCAATTAATATTTTCAGATTCTATGAAGGCGTTGTGGGTTATTTCGATGCTGCAAAAGAGAATCATAAGGTTAAACATATAAATCCGAAAATAGTCTTATTTCTGCTTTGCTGTCCGAAGTGAATTTATTCTTCACCGAGGAAAGTACACCTAAAGGTTATTTCTTCTTGAATAGATTTTACATGTCAATGGCGATTTAAAGATATTGAATCTCAGAAGGGAAAGGTGGGAGATCATTCCAGATGACTCGGGTCCAAATGGGGTATGGGTATGTGGATTGTTTATTGAGAAAAAAAAAAACTAAGCATTCATCTTGGAGCACTCCATTTCTTCAAAGATATAGGCTGATGATGCTCCTTCACTGGAACAGGAAATGGCAGAAGAAACTAGCGAGCTCTCTCAGGAGATGTATGCTTCTTTTTTTTCTTTTTTCCATAGTCAATTTCTTCCAGAATCCTTGTCTGTTCTGTGCCTGAAGTTCCTCCTGGTAATTTGTTCTGATTATTTTGTTGTGGCCAGGGCTTTGAAGAAATTGCTATAGTGGGTATTCAATTAGTTAAATCCCTGGTATTTTTGTCCGTGCAAGTATCTCATATTTGTTTCTATTTGAATTTCTAGGGGTAAAGGCATCTTCTCGAAGAAGACTATGGTCATTTCTTCAATTTCAGATCATAAAACCTGTGCGGATAGCAAGAATAATGCCAGATTGGAGATAGGCGAAATTCGGAAAGCTAAGGGCAATAACACCCGGGAGTGTGGGCAGGCCCAAGAAGGTGAATTCTGGTGTTTCCAGTAAGGTGAAATCTGGTTCTTTGAAGACAAAGCCGAAAGAGAGCAAGGAAATGGATAGAGATTCAAGTAGAGATCAATCTGATAAGATGAAGTGCAGTTCGTCTAAACATAAATCAAAAGAGAGCAATGACGTGGATTGAGTTCTTGGAGAAGGCCGCCCATCTGATAAAGTGGAGTCTGGTCATCTGAGACAAAATTGAAAGAGAGCAAGGAGTTGGATAGTTATTCCGGAGAAGAGTCAACTTGTAAGGTGAAGTCTAGTTCATCAAAGCTGAAAGCCAACCAGGGCAAGGAAGTGGACACTGATTTTGGAGAAGAGCCATCCGAATATAATGAGGAGAAGTCTAGTTTGTCGAAAGAAAGCAGAAGCCAGAGCCTAGAGAGAGCAAGCGAGTAGACGAGGACTCAGGAGAGGAACCATCAGACAAGGTGAAGTTAGCATGCTGAAGCCAAAATTGGTAGAGAACAAGGAGGTGGATGAGGATTCAGGAGAAGAGCCCATTTGATAAGGAGAAGTCTTGCTCGTCAAAACCGAAACAGTAGCCAGAGCTGAAAGAGAGCGAGGGGCCATCTGGCAATGTGAAATCTAATTCATCGAAGCCAAAGCCAAACGTGAGTGAAGAGGGAGATTGGATTCGGGAGAAGAGCCTGAAAACGTGAATGCGTCCAAGAAAGGGACGCCATCCGCAGAGTCACTGAAAACACCAGTAAGTGGGATGAAGACTGGTAAGAAGCGGCGACAGGGAGGTCAATGTGCCGATCTCTTCACATTACTGTCAGTGTATCGCAACAATGCTACGTATTAATTTATGGCAGGCTCCCGCTGGCTGTTACTCTCCCAACTCCTTCTTGGTATTTGACATATTTCAGGTTAGATCGGACTAGTTTAAGCTGCTGCAAGTGTAAACTCAGTCTCCCTGAATGTTCTTGCTACTAGCACCGGGAATGTTGTAGGAATCTGACGCACTTAGCTCATTGAGTAGCCATCTTTAAGAGTTAGAATTGGATACCATGTTGGTTCTTGTAGTCTTCCTAAATCTTACTATTTCTTTCTTTCTTTTTTTTCTGGCGCCCCCTGGAATAGTTATGTCAGGCCCTTCTGCAGAAACTCAATTTTCTGCAGCAAATGAACAAGTTGAAGTAAGAAAAGCTGAGAAAGGAAGAAGACGGAAAAGAGGGGAACTATTGACGCTGACCGTACGAACACAATTCAGTCAAAACAGAGAAAGCAGCCTCTCCTATCTCATCTGCGCAAGTTTACCAACTTGACACCCTCTACTCGCTCCATCTGCAGCCTCTCCCTATCTCATCTGCGCAAGTTTATCAACTTGACGCCCTCCACTCGCTCCATCTACCATTACACCAGTTGCAGGTCTGTCTCCTGTCCCGGGACCGAATTAATTCCGAAGACAAAGCGGAGCCACACAACCTAATGAAGAGACGGCAGGCCAACCTCCTCCCAATCAAGTCTTTCAAGTAATGGTGCCATTTTCCAATTTCGACCGCATCCTTGGCTCCCTTATAGCCACCTGGTACGATCGATTTAACATCAACAGAAGACAGTTAACTGTAAATTTACACTGCTCTCACATCATGCAACACCCACTCTTGCACTGGGTATGAGTCTGATTATGATATGGAAGCAAAATTGCAAGACGGGTAGGCCGATGAAACTTGAGGCTGTATCATCTGGCCGAAACTCGTCAGACTTCCGAATGCTTACTTCGTGTTGTTGTGCAGAGGACAACAAATGTTGATAACCCTAATAATTATCATGTCCCATCATTGTTCTGTAATGTAATAAAAACCGAGTCCAACCTTACCGTGGGAAGTGAAATCAATCCCCTCAGATATCAGACAACCTCCAAAAAAAAATATAAAAAAAGGCAAGAAAAAGACAATTTTGGGTCCGTAGCATGAATTAACAAGCACATGCTCAATCGATTGAGACAGTTTATTTTGTCCTTTTTCCCCGACACAAATTAATTTTTGACAAAAGATAATCAAAGTTGCCTTCTGGGTCCATCAGTGTTTGATTCGACTTTCTTGAAAGAGATCAGCAGCTATTTTTTTATTTCGTTTCTTAATCAATCCCATTTTAGATTAACTGTTCCTATTTATGAATAAAAAAATATTATTACAAGCATATATATATATATATACACACACATATTTTTGGGTTGAGTTCTATCGAGTTAACCCATAGTGTGATGATCTTCATCTTGCACAAGATAAGAAGGAAAACCCGAACATGAATTTATTTTGATCGCCTGACTGACAAATGTACTGCAACAATTGTGCGCACAATGACTTCTCGATCGGATCAGTTTCCATTCCCCAGGTGTGTCGGGCTATGCTCTGCTTGCAAAGCCCCGTATGCCATGTTTGGTATGAAGGATTTGGGCAAATGGAATGAAATGAGCTCGATAGGATAAAATACACTAACATTAGAAATGATAAGCAAATTTTTGCGTTAATTTTGAAGATATGAGAGGATGCATTTGATATAAATTTGATGATAGGCGATGGGATGTGTATTGATAGATTTTTATTTTTTTGAAGGAATGCCCATTCTATCAACTTTAGTGTAAAATTCTTTCTTATAGAATGACCACGCTAACCATTAATAATAAAAATATGGGATAAGAAAAATATAAAAAATCAATTATATTATATTTCATCTCATTTAGTCTTACCAAACTTAGTACGAGGTTAATAGAGGAGAGAGATCATGTTAATTATACTAAGGCACTTTCGCCCTCGCCTTGTTCATCCCGAGCCATGAGTTCGACTCTCTGCTGTGCAGACATCTCGATTGGAGATATGGAGGTGATAACACGATCCGTGGATTGCTGGGGCCTTTATGGAGAGACAGATCTAAAAATTGATTCTAATAAGTTCAAAACTTAAACTAAGATTTAAAAGCATTAGGGGTTTAAGTATGAGGTTCAACTCTCTTATAAGTAGTCGGCAAAATTTTGACATTATATCAGAATGGGTTACCGTACGGACTCACACTGTGACAAGTTTGAAACTGGATTGTCGGCCCATGACCCAGTTGTTGTTCGAGACCGGAACAAGAATATCTGGCTTATTAGTAAAATAGGTCGTGATCGGAAAAAAAAATGTTCGCCTCATGGTTAACTGTTGAAATCCGAAACATTGTCCAAAGCATGGAAGAGAATAGCCTTATTCGCGGACAGTTGTTGAGGGCGAGTACTATAAGGCACATGGCAAGTGTGACCCACGTTACTACGTAAGAATTGCGTGTTAAGAAAAAATAATATCATATCGGATGACCGACGAGATCAAAGATCGTAGGATATAAGAGATTTAGTAATACTATCTTATTAGCCTTAAACTTTTCTATTAAACATATATTCATCTCTCTTACAAGCTTGACAAAAATTCTACTAGTGGAACACAGTAATTTAACAATAAGATGATAAAGTCGATAAAATCCATACAACATTTTACCATAAACCGTTCCAAACTCCCTTAAGTCCGTACTCGATCTTCCGGGACCGAGGGTCCGAGAGCGAGAGCATCGAACCTTCTTCTTCAACAATCAACATTATGTTTGACCTGAGTGATATATATATATATATGTATATTTTCATAAGTTCGTTCATGTATTGAATCATTTGATTATATGTCACATTTACGACATCAATTCACATGTAATTTTGCAGATTTCACTGCACAGAGGCATTTCAGACTTTCTATTGCCCCTTCTGTATGTCCCATTTTGGCCCTATCTTCCTCCTATCCAAACCATATATAATTTTGGATTTTATGGGGAAATTAGTGTAACGGGAAAAAAGAGAAGAAAAGAACAGGGAATATGAATAATTAAAAAAATTATTACATTTTACTGTATTTTAAGTCCAAGATATATATATATATATATATGTTACACTTGGTAAGATACAATTTAAAATATCCTAATGCCATATTTGGGTACTATTCTATATTTAGTTACATTTATTTCTCGATTCTCTTACTGTAACATATGTTATTCATTGACTTAACAATAACAAAAAAATTCTCTACTCCGTAAATTTGATAAAGTATTTTATATAACGATTATATCATGTCAGTACGTATTTGTTTCATATTTTTGTCCAAGAGCGGTCTTTCTTAGGGTTAACTATTTTTTTTAGCGTCTATTATTAGTTATTAATTTTTTAATAATTATTTTTTTTTATTGACTGATTACACTATATCACGGTTACAACCATTGTACAAGATACATTTTCTATGGATTTGACCTCATTATCATCATATATTATGATATCTATTATATTGTTCTTGCCTTATTTTATTTTAAAACTTTATCACACTTGAAGGCATTTCTCAATTAAATCGAACTTCCATATCAAATTTTCAAAAAAAATAAAGTATTCATATTATTTTTTTGTTGTCTAACACTTCCTAGCTTTCTCACAACCACCAATTGAGATGAACCGCTGTTGAATTGAATTGAATTGGCACTCTTGCCCTGGCTAAAAGCTTCCACTAGTTAAGCACCCCCGAATGTTTGCTCTTCAGAGGATTGGTGCAATTTTCTGGCTATGATTCTCCACCGATTTTCCAAATCCCCAGAGAGACACACCACACCGGTGGGACTACATCACCACTTTCATTGTGTGGCTTGGGATTGATTAGAAGCGACATTCCATAAAAATATACTCAGTCAAAACTCGAAGAAGATTTGTGGCACCAAAGGGTATGTCCCTTTTTAATTTATTTTTATCTGTATTATTTTTTTTAAAAAAAAATTGAAGTCTCTCTTTCCAAGTATGGCTATAAAATAAATAGGATTTAATTTTGGTCATTATTCCCAAGAGGGATTTCCCAGTTAGAAACCCTTTACTGCCCGATGATGTTCTCTCCAAGTTCAATGCTGTGTCCATCCAGCTTAAATTTTTATTGTCTGTTTCTTTATTTTGAAACATCATCCTAACCAATGAGTGGTCCATGCAATTTCTTTAATTTTGTTGGTTTTTAGGGTCCGATGAAACATAGATAACTGGGACATTTTCGGGTGCGTTCTTATTATATATGGGGCGTGATCTCTTGTCCCCCATGACCTCATATTCGATACACCGATTTCCACAGAGAATCTACTGATTGGAAGTCGTCGAATTTCTAGTGAAGAGAAGGCAAACCCTGAATTGGTCGTGAGAATCGAATCACAGCTTATACTCTTGAAAAAGGGGATAATGAAAAAACGTGTGAATTTTATTTTAATTATGAGGATGGTATTCCTTTCGCTTTATCTACTCTTATAATTTTTAAGTCACGAGAATCATATTCCATTCATCTCATTTACTTTACTAATCACATCAAACCATATTCCTCTCGCCTCGACCCCAATAGATTCGCTAGAGTCGGTCACATCTTCTACAACCTCAAATTTGCCTCGATATGTTTTTTTTTTTTTTCCTTTTGGGAGGATTGCATCTTTACTGATGGAAACTCTTACCCAAAACTCAAGCTGATCGCGAGTTCGAGGATTCGCCGTGCCCCAGCAGACGAATTCAGATTTACACATTGTGTTTCCTTCCACCAAATCATGAAGACAGGGAAGAAAGAAGGTGAGGAGAACAGCAAATGTTGGGCATATATCAAGTGGGCGTGTCGTGTACGACATATGACACCAGAAAGGCAACCGCTTGTGCCCCCGTGAAAGAAGAACTGTACCATATAAGCCTAAGCATATACATAGGGCGACTCTTTTAATTTCAGTTGCATTTAAAAAAAAAAATTCAGTGGTCTTTTACACCGATTTGATCCCTCGAGCAATTACCCCGAGTCTTGCTCATTAAAACATCCTATTGATTTATACTCAACACTACAGTGGTGTCGTCGTGGGACATAATCGCCGGGGAATCTGCCCCGAATTATTGGACCTTCTCATCATGACACATTGTTGTCGACATGTTTGTCCTATACAATTATGAGATGTGAAATACATCACAACCACTTCACCACTCCTTTTTTGAGTCTGAAAATTGGATTCCCTCAAACTCTGAAAAGCAAAAGGAGAAAAGAGGGGGAACCAAAGCGTAAAATAAAAAGGAAAAAAAAAAGAAAAGAAAAGAAAAGAATTTGACAGGATCCACTTTATGCTTGTCTTGCCCCCACCTTAAGACAGAATTTCTCCTCATACATAATATCATAACCTAGCAAACTTTTATTTATTTATTTTATTTATCGGTTTGGCCCTTAGAAATATTATTAGGATAAATTCCATATGCAGCCCTCGCAAATTCATTCATATCCGTTGGTTCATGAATATAGAATAATGCCATCCCGATACAATGTACATAAATATTCTTCCAAAGTTTTTAAAAGAATACCGACAGATCTCACAATTGAATAACAAAAACAATAACTGACGTGGGTGCCAGTACACTGATGAGTAGGGTTGTTTATATATATATATATATATAATAAAAGTCACCTATTTTTTTTTCCTTGTCTATCATAGCTCACTCTCTGGTTTGACCTTTAATTTATATATGTATATATATACATATATATATATTGAAGTCTTCTTTTGAGAGGGGGATTAATGTACCTGCGATATTTAAAAATTGAGAGATTATGAGATTGATTTTTGTATTTGTATAAATATATATTCATGTACTATATTTATTGGCCTTCAAAAGGGGAGAAAATTAAAGGTGGAGAAAATAGAAATAAATGCCATGAAAAGGGGACACGACGCAGCCCAGGGCCTTGCAATTTGCAGTACAAGCAAGAGGGAGTTGGTCCCCGCCCCCACTTAGCCGTTAAATAATATATACTTACACTCTTTCTTGGGCAGCCAAACTAAAGCTTCAAATCGAAAGAAAGCTTATCGATCAGCACGATTTGGTTAGTCCATTTCTCTCGAATGAGGCATTGGGTTCGACTCTTGCAAATGGATAAAAATCCACGATTAGAATAGTTTTACTCTTAATGTGCGGATCTGGCTCGATTAGATTAGTTATGATTTATTGAACTTTCGAATATCGGTAATGCGAATGGGAAAATTAAAAAAGAAAAGTTGATCAAAGTTAAGCATCTTTTGTTTTTTCTTTCTTTTAGTAATTTCTTCCCCGCCGGGTACAGATCTGGAGCATATATGGAGAAGAACAAGAAGCATGCCTACCTCAAACCAATTAATTAATCAACCCTTTTTGATCAATCTCCCACCTTAAATTTCAATCATTTACGATTTTTGGTATACACAATATGCTTGCAGTCCACATTAATATGTTGGATGACAGTTGACTTGTATGCACCAGCGACATGAGTCGATATTGCATACAATGTCTCGGAGCAGCTTTTTTTTTTTCTTTTTTCGATTGCATAAGAAGTACATGAGCCTAGACAAGGATAAAAAAAGAGATGAATGGCGTTCCATGATGATGATCGAACCTGTGAGCTCTTGGTTAATAAGTCGAGTGCAGTGTCACTACACTAAATTCTTACCTTAAATATTTACATTCGTAAAAAGTGGATGGCTCAATTGCTATGGTGTGCGGATATTATAGAATTCATTACTCTCTGCCGTAATTCTGATTCCTGGTTTTCTTTCGAGTACATTACCATGTGCTAAAGCGTTAATTGTATCTAAAGTGGCTCGGCTTTTTCTACTTGAAGGAAAAAAAAAGTGGCTGGACTTTATTCGAAGTTAAACTAACCAAGTGAGAAACACTTTAGCCATGGAAAATGAGGGTTTTCTTTTCTTTTTCTTTTTTTTGATGATGAGAAGTTAATTTTTAAAGAACCCATCCAATTATATAAGTCTATGTGCAAGCACATGTATAAATGATCACATCGAAAGTTACACGCTTATTAATGGTAGAATCAAACTTATAATTTCATGGATTATTTCATGCCAATCCCCATGAGTAATCTTGATTATCATCTACTAATAATATTTCACCGATTTCTTGGAAGTGTGAGCAAGTAAGAAACATATATATATATATTATATGCACATATTATTTTATCGTAATATATAGATTATAGTCCATAATTATCACACTACGTTCAAATATTTATAATCTCTAGCAATTTGGTTAAATTTATTATAATATATATATGTGCACTTTTGTTTTCTATCATCTTTAATTGCTCCTCTCCCACATGCTCAACTTGAATCGCAAGTGTGGTACACTTTTGACATACACCTCCTCGCAACTTGCACCAGATCTTGGAAAGGACACGCAGGTAGGTGCCCCCACAGGGCTATCGGACTGTTTACAACTCATTGCGGAGACGGGTCGTTATCTGAATGAGATATCCAGAGATTTCCTGACCATTCTTAGTAATTACTCGAACGACTTCACTATTGTTTGCCGAAAGTACATCCCTTAGTGTTGGCGTTACACTGACCAAGATTTGTTTAGGCTTAATGATTTTGCATTGAATCATGCCTCGGTTGACCTCCTTTACACGAGGATTGAATTGGAAGAGGAGTAGTGTTACGGCCATGAGCTATGAGCCGGAACAATGCGTACCGCCGGTCATATCTCGGGACTGCGGGAGCGCATACGTGCTTATGTGGGGCGCGTGAAGAGAAGGTTTGTGGTTTGGAGGCTAAGCTGGACAGGAGACTTGCTCGAGCAACCAAGCGGAGTGGTGCGGAGCAAGGACTTGGTGGACTGAAGGCAAGTGCCGAGGCCTTGGGGTCGATGCTGGTCGACCAATGCAAGGTGGATGATCGCAAGACAGCCTAGGAATGCTAAGGCATGAGCGGAGAGTGATCGAGACGCTTGATCACTTCATGCCAGGGATGATCAAAGGAACCATGTGTTGCTGGTCGGCGACAGTACACGGTGGATGAGTGGAGATGCAGACACGCAAGTGAAGTCTCGATCATGCGGGACCCGATGATGCGAGTGCGTGGAGCGCGACTACTCACAGAAGGTGCACGGGATGCTGTGGAGCGCAGGATCGGTGCTCACGGGATAAGGATCGCTGACACCAACATGGAAAGGTTCGATTGTTTCCATATGCGGAGCGGCTGGTGATCAATCAGGAACCAAGTGGGGCGCAACTGTCCAGGTGCGTCCGAGAAGCTGTCCAGGTGCGGCTAAGAGCTGTCCAGGTGGGACGAACATGGTCAAGATGAAGATCATGTGATAGCAAACAATCGGGAAAGTTTCCCTAGGAATATGGCAATCAATCTGTTATGGAAACAATCCTAGAGGGATTGAACTGTTATGGAAACAATCCTAGAGGGATTGGACATATTGGAAACCTGATGGAGCGAATCAAGGGATTCGAATATATCAGTTGCCATATCGGGTTTGCTAGGCTCCTCTATATAAAGAGGGCCAGTCTCATTCTCAAAGACACCACAATCGAGAGAGGACAACCGAGAGGGCACAAGGAGGAGCGATCCAGGATTCTCTGAGGAGAAATCACGGAGGTCTCAAGGCGTCTCAGAGAGGAGAGCCAAGGAGAGCAGCTAGAGAGAGCTGGAAACACGAGGGAGAGCAGGCGAGGCAGAGCATAGAGTTGCTGCTGCAATTGTAGCTCAGCAGTGAGTGGGAGGTGAGTCCCGTTTACCCTTGTAACGCCGAAGTGTGTCGGGTTAGGGTGTGTCAAGTGAGGAGTGTAAGCGGCGCGGAGGTCGTCAGACACATACTCGACAAGCTGAGTGAGTTTGCTCGTGTAAAGGGTTTTTCATACTTGTACAATTGTGAATACAAGTGGAGTTTTTCCCTTTGTATATGCTCGTGTTTCGTGTGGTGTGATCGTGTGCCAGGTGACTTCGGAAAACCTCGGTTGTGAGTGAGGGCTGGTTGACAGGCGGAGCTGTCAATGCCTAGCGGAGTGCGAAAAATTTGTGTTCCGCATCGGTCCCGTGACAAGTGGTCACTACGTTTTTTACTCCTCCTATAGTTATATCACAGTAAATTACTTTTCCACCTAAGATAATTAAATCAACACTTCCTTTATTTTAGCTTGAATACAGTAATAGTATAACAAATCTCATTTTTTTTCAAAAAAAAAATCAAGTCAAGACAATTGAAAATTTCCGCACCTCCTTTACTATTATTTATGATAATTGTTTTTGATTATAAGATGTCCATGGAGTCAAGATGAGAGAAAAACAAATTTGAGAATAAAAACTGGGAATTAAATAATTGGATTCAAAACCTATTATTTTAAATATTGTCATCACACCTAGTTGCCCTTCTCTAATTAATTAATGATTTTAGCTCTAAAGGAGTCCCACCCACTAGCCAAAAAATTGCAAAAGAAACTATGTTTACGAGCGAATATGAGAGAAGGTGTCAAAAGACGTAAAAAGTTTTAAACCAATTATTATTTTCCATTTGCGATAGAATAATTTGTAATTAAAATAGCTACGATCGTGAGTGGGTGAAGGTAATTCCGCACTTATTTCCTTTAAATAATATATAGGCATTGGATATTATGAATAGAAAAAGATTTATGTTGAGAGGATTTTATTTTTCAGATAAGCCGACGTAGTTTAAATCTATATTAGTCGTGTTATGAACACCGGATTCCTTTGGTTTAAAAATTAAATAATTTAAAGAATCAACTATTATCACGGATAAGAGTTTTTGTCTTTTGTTTTAACCCTTTCTTTATGTTATTTCCTCCCAAGCACAGAGTTTGAAATGGATGGAAATAATGGCACCACCCCCGGTTCATATTCTCATTTTCCAGTTAATTAGCAAGCTAGTGTAATGCATTAACAATAAGTTGTTGTATGAAATTCATTCATAAGTCAAGATATGTGCATGCTCAAAATTCTTTTATTTAAAAATCTGAAAATAAAAATTCTTGTTGATTTTTAAGTGCCACATGGGCGGGTGCAAAGATGGGGATGGAGGGAATGAGGGCAGAGGATCATAGCACCGGTTGTCCCCCACGAATGACGCAGTCCCATCAAAGTAGTGTTTGCCCGAATTCCCCACCCCCCCCCCCGGCCCCAAAAAAAAAAACAATAAAACAACAACACAGACACAGCGCCCCGACCCAAATACGGACAACTCACAGTAAAACTCCAAGATATCATCAAATCCATCTCTCGCTTATCCCGATCCTACGGCAGGGATTAAGCCTCCCTTTCCCCCGTCAGTCAAATCGACGGCTCCCGTCAAATCAACCCCTGAACCTTTCAAAACCCTCTTTCCAACTAAACTTAAAGAAAATGATTAACAATGTCCTCTTAAGAATGTACGGAAAATCATGAGTTTTATCAATTGCAACGTAGGGGAATTTGCTGTTCCCCTTGCAACAATCCATCCCGGCTACAACTCTCCGACTATTAGATAGCCAAATGGGTCACTCTCTAGTAGGACCAATTCCCTGTCCGATGTTGGAGGAGGAGTGGCTGGGATAGATCTCGCTTCTTGGACTCCGAAGGTTATCTTGTATTATGTCGGATATCTGCTCAATCAATCACAATTACGCGATCAGAGTTTTTGTAACTAGGAAATGATGGTTTCAAGCCAAAAAAGAAAAATGAAAAGAAACAAGGAGATGATGGTAAGCTGTTTTCATCTTCTCATAACTCTGATTATTCCCGACATGGAGAGATGCTCGATCGGTTCCTTATTTCGATCACTAAACACCTGTGACCCTCACTTCCTGGATCCGTCATAATCGCGATCTTCCAAGTTTAGTAGAGGATGACTTGTCTGCCATCAAATCAAGAAGTTTCAGCAGTGATATAAAATCTTATAAATGAGAAAAATATAAGAAAAAGTTCATTAATTTAAGTATTAGGGATGATAAGGATGATTCAATTCATCGCTTGCTCCCTCCCCATCTACTGCCCATAAAAGCTACACATAGTGGCCGCCTCCTTCCCCCACCCGAGCAATCTCACACCAATCCCACTCTCTCTCCACCCGTCTCTCTCGTCCCCACTTTCGAGAAGTTAGACAGAGGGAGTTATTATGGAGGAGTAGATCTGTCTGGTAATTATGCCCCCGGCGTGACCTAGAGGAGAAGGCTTGCTCTCTCTGCTTCTCTGTCTATCTCTCTATGTATCTATCTGATCGATGCTTGATTTACCCACCGGGAGACCACAGAGCCCCGGGCAGTCTAAAGAGATTTTTCCTTCTCTTTATCTCTCGCTCGTTCTCTCATCTCTGTCACCGACACCTGTACATTTTGCATGGAAGAGAGAGAGAAAGGAGCGATCTTTGTTTTTGTGGAGAAGAAGAAAAGCCGTCCCTTTCTCTTCTTTTCTGGTCTCTCTCTCGGTTCTTGGTGAGATGAGAAAACCCTAGAAATCTCTGGGGCTGATCGAATTCATGATGGATCAATGGGTTTATGGTAACTTACCTTATATGGGTCTTACTGCTCTCATGGATCTGACTGCTTGTGGGAAGTACCTTTCCCTTTTCGTGGTCCTCCATTCACATTATCACATTTTTGTGTGGTCTATGTTATTTCCTTTTAAGGTAAAGTTCATGTGTATTCCTTCCCCCCTCTTTTCTTCTTCTTTCATATTGATTTTTTTTCTCTTGTTCATCATTTGGAGTGGGCAATGGAGAAATTGACAGAAGAGAGTGAGCACACAGAGGGACAATTGTATAAAGGCGCTATACCTTTGCTTTTGTGTGCTCACTGCTCTTTCT
The DNA here is from genome assembly GCA_900174645.1 of Sonneratia alba. Lineage (NCBI taxonomy): Eukaryota > Viridiplantae > Streptophyta > Magnoliopsida > Myrtales > Lythraceae > Sonneratia > Sonneratia alba. The sequence continues at coordinate 732,337 of FWPY01000001.1, read as the reverse complement.
GTCAGATTCCCCGTGCTGCAACCCGATGAGAAATTCTCGAGCACGGTCTCGATGCATGTGGTCGACTTACTTCCATCCATGGCCTTTCTGATGGGCGATTGTGTCTTTGATCTAAAGAGACGAGCTCGGATGGGAGCGTGACTTTTCATGAATATATGTTGGACGATTTCTAATCTTGTGAGGATTTAATGAAAAAATTTTCTGGTTTCACGGGGCCATTTCATGTTGTTTGGTCATTATAGTCTGTGAACCTACATATAATAACTATTTATATGGATTGTAGTGTGGTCCTTCGTTATAGATCCTCCCAATTGTTTCATTTTTCTTTTTGGTTTAGTTCAACAAGAATCGGACTGATTCATGTGGTTTTATTCTCGCATTCAGAGGTAATTGACTATATTTTATGTGGCTATCCCATTAGAATTATACAAATTATTAGGGTTATTGAGCTATTATGATTACATCCGAATTGATTTATCCTTAGATTGGAACTATGCCCGTATCTTTTAGCCGAGAAGAGAAGGGATAACGACACATTTTCCAATCATGGAGAATATCATGGACGATCGCCCCGAAAGAGATGTTTGAGGTTTCAAAACTGATAGAGTCATCGGAGGAATTATCTTGTCAGGTAACATCAATGAAATTAAATGTCATATAAGCAGCAAATAAGAAGATGTCCTTTGCGGGGAAGTAACTGTAATTTCAGTTGAACAATATGATTTGTCAAATAAATCATAATCTCTGTCGGATAAGCCAAAGTTTTATAACTGTGGATTGAATGTGAATTTTGCACACATCGGTTTTGGATTAATCGTGAGGATTCCAGAATTCAAATTCTGATGAGCAGTAGAAGTAGATGCACAAAAGAGGTGTTTCTCTGGCTTCAACCAAGGCTCCTGCATCCATGTGTACCGTTCGCATGGCAGATTTAAGGAATTTTTGTAGCATGTACTGTCGATTGTCCTTTCGGGGTCCTTTTCTTGGGATGCAGATAGGTCTGATTCTGGCTATGGATTCTTCAACTTTTGTCTTGGAAGGAAGCTGCTGTATCTGAAATCTAGAGGACATCTTGTCAACACAGGTTAGGTGTCATCATTCCATCGCCGGCAGTTTTAATTTATCCTCGTACTTCACCGTGTGTGGCTCTGTACCCTCCGCTCGTCTATGTTGCCCAATGGGCCTTTTTCCTCACTTTTCATTCACCAGTATCTTTAATTATCTAGCAAGGAGAATACAATTGCATGGTTGAGCTCAAAGCAGCTCTTAGCTTCATTTGATGTAGTGGTACTCGTCTTTATTGTAGCCTTGATGCCCTTTTAAGTATTCACTCTCAATTTCGGTTTTGTCACCACATAAGAAATCTTAATTCTGAAGTAATTTGATATTGGCATTATTAATTTGTAGAATATATATACCAAAAGAATTCCATAATAGAGAATGTTTTCACCTTGAGTTAAGCATCCCGTACCTATAAGTGCATTTGGATTCGTGGTTGAGCATATGCAATGTGATCGAGAGAGGGTATATGTTCTGATTATAAATCTATTGGCATTTCCATCTACCTTGCATAAATGTTGTGGTATATTAATTGGTGTATTTCAATAATCTTTACTTTGCAATGCGGATATTATGATAAGCTTGTAACGTGATTCCATGGATTGATAACAAAAAGGAAGATTCAGTTACGAATTTTGTAATCATGTGAGTTTTTTTTTTTTTTTTGCTAGTTCTATTTGGGCCCATATGATAGAATCAAAATTTTACAATGGTTTTGTTGTGATAATGTTGTGGATCCATTTATCTAGTTAGGCAAGTTCCTCTCATTTGTTAGAGGAATTCTGAACCAATATGCCCTTTATTGCCGAGTCCAGATTGGATACGTCATGGTTTCTCTTTCATGATTCCCAGAGTCATTCTTGGGAAGACGATCAGAACAATAAATTTTCATCCAGGATGGTTCAGCTCGTTCAGCTCAAACACCAGAGAAGGATTTTTCCTTGTTCCCTATTTTGCTGTTTGCGCATCGAGGTATCTTTGGGTCTTTGTTTTTTTTAAGTTTTAGGATACTGTTTAATTTCAACTGCCAGTTTTTGTTGGCTTTGTGTGTGCTAATTGAAACCATACATTGTCTGGATCACCTTTGATGCCATGCAGCTATCATTAGCTTTTGCGGGATTGGCCGGTTTACTAGGTTGGATTGTGAGACTTCTGATTCTCGCTGGGGGCATACAGCCATTACCAAATATAAGATGTTGAAGCTTAGAAATGATCATTAGGTAGATGTGTTCACTTGTCTTTTAGAACTGCACCTTTCGAGTTATGGTTTTGCGCTTATTCCCCTATTGTTTTCAGTTGAAGATTCGAAGTTGTTGAATTTTTTTTCCCTTCATTATCGAGGAATGGAAACGAAGGCAATAACCAGAGGTTTTATGGCTCTGGGAACTTGAATAGTCCTTTGCAGGTGCCTGGGAGTTTTCGATAACTCACTATGGATCTACACATTATGCAATTATAGGAGAGAATTTCTCATGTTAATTATCCTGCCTGATTTTCTAAAATTTAACTTTGTGGCGCCTCCATTTGGCTTCAGTCTAATGTCCTTCCGTATTTTGGCGAACAAAAGATCACTATTCTTTCGTCAAATGAGTCAATGAAAACAAAGTTAAAATGGTTGTGCCAGCAATATATGCTCTATTTTTATACGCTTTACCATCTTCATTTGTTACTTCTGCTTAAAGAAGAATCATCCCCCAAGCCTAAACATACATGAATTCCACTTGCTAAAAAGTTGGGGTTGTGTGGGCTGGAGGGTTATGGAGAATCAACATATAAAAGCTTATTCTCGATCATCATATGAAAGTTGCAGTCAGTCAGTCATATTCTAACTTTTCTTTCTTAACATTTTGCATAATATGGGGACCTGGTGGTTTTGATGATATAACCATTTTGAGACCGTACAATAGGTTCAATTTTGGAGGACAGTTCAAGTCCCTGTGTGGAAAGTTTTCATGAAATTTAGAAATCTCTTTTGGTTAGTCATGTTTATGTGACAGTGACCTGTGGAATTTGAGTCTCAGACTGAGAGAGATCAAAAGTTTAAAAGGCAATTTACTTTTTTTTTTTACTATGTCTATGGAGAAGTTCTCTTTGAGTAATTGGGATAAGTTGAAACACAGCTCCATTTCCCGGGCAGTGGGAGTCCTTGAACGTGAAATTCTCTTTCAATCATATTCCCATAAAGATAAGTATTCACCTTAGCTCTAGGTCAGTCTCGTGAAAACTTTATTTCCTGTTGGGGTTCTACCTCATGGAAACACTCCTTAGTTTAACAATTCATGATGAAGAGCCACTTGATCTCCCATAGTGGGCAGGGACGGAAAATCGTCAGCTTGTTGGGCATTCAAGAGCATGACATTTGTGTGGCATATGAATGCTGGTCATGTAACGGAGTTATTGATGCTGAATACTTAAGGTTTGTGAATTCTAACCTGTAATCTGCTTACAGTTTATGAGGTTTATAAATTTCAGTATCCATTTAGTCATGTACCTCATGAACATAATTTTGGGGTCGCCTGTGCTTTGAAAATTTGTTCTTTACTTCTAGGCTCTTCAACTTCACCTTGTGATTGTAGAGACACTAACTGATTTATGAACAAGAGGCAAATCAAGCATGGACGTTTGTCTTTATCCTTTTTACCCCCGCAATTCTCAACTGACGTCAAGATGGAAAGCATGCTGTCCAATACTATGGGTTTGGCAGAAAGCATTGTCTTGGTAATTCTACTTATCCAGCCATCAACTCTTCGAATGTGTTGTGTATTATTTGACAATTGTACAGTTGGTTGAAGTGCCAAATTTCCTTTCTATATGGTTTGGTTTTGTGTATGTAATGATGACTGTGCGCACATACTGGAGCTTGACGAGCAACTTAACTGAGCCTACTACTTACCCTCTTAGGTAGGAATAAGACCAGAAATGTCTTGAAGTCTGGTTCGATTATTAGAGAGAAGCCAACATTATGAATCAAGAGAACCGGGAGTATTCTCTGATGACCACATTATGTTTATTATTATAAGTAGATAACACTTGTCTTTTCTTAAATACTAAGTTGATGGATGTTATGAGCCAACTGTAGGTTTGACAAGGGGAGAGGGTTCAAGGGTGAAACCGGTGATCGGGGCCTGTCAATGTCTGAAGTGATGGCTGCTAAGTAGTATGTCCTGATTTGCTGGGGAAATTTGTCTATGTTAGGTTGATCCTTCTGATGATCATCTTAAATGCTCTTGAGATGGGGAGATAATTCTTTTTTGTTTTTACCAAATCTTGCCTTCTGTCCATTCACTGGAACTTCGAGTTGATTACCTTAATTTACATAGCACACTGGACGGTTCCAATTCCTTCTGGAAAGGGAGTTTTCTGAAGACGTTCCATCCTGTTTAAAAAGTGGTTGAGTGTCTGTTCGACCCATGTCTACTACTTGGAAGATGGGAATGGCAGCTGATTTTCTTTAGGATGGACAGTCTATGTAGATGACGATGTACTCATGCTGTTGTTTTAAAATTTTCTACAGGTTGTGTGGCTGCTGCTTGCCTTCCAAAAACATGCCTTTTTACCCCGATGAAGCTTTTAGGGCATAACTCAAGAGTCAGCAGCCTGTTCAAGCTTGGACATCCATGACGATAAGGCGTGGCTACATAAAACTGTAAGAATCCGTTTAGTTTGAGTAGGTTTACGGGCATGTAAACGTGACTGTTGATGAGCTCTTCAGGATGGTTTCTTTGGTGTGATTGATTGCAGTATACTGAAGGAGGTCACTGTATGTGTAGTTAATTACTATGTTTAACTTAATCAATGGTAACACAAGCAAGACGCGCCAGAGTTTTCTGCTGTCCGCAGTGACTTCATATTTCACTTAAACAGGTGATCCAGATGTACTACAAGCCAGGCCTGTTCAAGAATATTTTCGGTGATTACTGGTTTGCATCTTGCACTGAATGCTCAGCGAAACTCGATGCGTTTGGTCACTCCAGAAGTTATTAGAGATTAATGAGTACAGTATAAGACGGCAGGAGATGCTCAGCTCAGATTCTCACAGTTCGTACTATTGGCCCCAGCCCAGGAGCATAACTGGCTGTTTTTCCTTTCACAATCCGTAGGAGGTATGGCGGGCTGCAGTCGTCGGCCGGGTTTAACATCATGAGAGATGTTCTCACTTCTCAATGTAGGCTTGCTTGTGTTTCTTCGAATTCCACTGTTTTGCCCAGGTGGTGGTGTTCATCCTCGGACATGTCCCATGTCTCCTGTTAAGTCTGACGGGAGAAAGGGATGCACGCAGACCGAACATATGCTAACATGCGGCTGCAGATAAGAACAAGGCTTGCAATGATTCAAGGATCAGGATTTTCCTGTTCACGATTCCTGGTTTTTCTATTATAGATTACAAGAGTTAGTATAGAAATGGAGAGTAGGTTAGTGGGCTTTATAATTTGAGGGTGGCCTATACATATCATCATTGAGATATAGGAACCCTCCTAGTGAGAGTGTTCATCTTTGAGTAGAAATGAACTTCAATACCGCTTGTAAGTGTTTGACCGTGTGTCGATTCAGTGTGGACTCTCACACTCCTGAAGCCTAGTCCGAGCATGATCCCGGGTTTCCTCCTCGATTGAAAGGTGAAAGAGCAACATTGTGTCAAAGGGTGGGATGGAGATGTCGTCTGCAAATTCCATGATACATTTATATGGAAGTAAGTGAAACACGTTCGATTCTAATGAAGAAGGGAAGGATTTCCCTGTACGTAGATTCGAAATCTGGCCGCAAAGAAGCTTTTCGAAACAGAAGAACGAACTACCTCGAGGCATTCTGCGTGGTTTAGATTTGTCATCGTAGATGTTATCCGATCTCGATTTGGATATGCTGCCTAAATCGAGTGCAGTGGGAAGGACAAATTCATATCGGCTTTTGGTCGAGCACCGGAGTGATCCAAACGGAACCAGCTTATACCATGCCTCTCATGGGATTCAGTACTCAATTCAGATGGGCCGAACCCTGAATATAAAACGGCCCATGTTAAACTGCTCTCACACCCTGCATCCAGCAAAATGTACAAGGCTGGACTGTGGTGCTTCAACAGCTATATTTCATCGGCAAATCTGGTGAGAATTGAACGTGAGAATTATAATAAAAATTTCATATATTTATTATTTTTTACGCTTGAATTTACATGGTTCAAAATGGATATTTTACTAATATATATATGTTCGTAATATAGTCAGGTTATAATTTAAACGGTTAACCACTCTTATAACTTAACGTCTCCACGTGAAAATTTTATGTTTTTGTGGCAACTTTAATGCTAATATGGCACGACATATCAGCCACTTTTCCACCACGTCATCGTGCCATACCAGCCCCCCTCTTTTTCCCGCATAGCATGGCATGCCCGCAACTTCTTGCCATATCATTATAACACTTCACCATATAACGGTCGTGTAAGTGAATCGTTAAAATCCGAATTTAAATGCATCGCAGAACCAAACATATGCGATTGATATAATTATTTTAAAACATATAAGATTTGAGTGGTAAAAATAATAAGCATTTAAAATGAATTTATGATATATTTATCTCGTGTGAAAATGATAAGGATGCAATCCCTCACCCCGACCCCGACCCCGACCCTCCCCCCACACACACAGACGCAAGCACGCATTGACTGATACCAGGCAGGTCTCGCGTCGTCTATTCTCCGCAGCAGTTTCCACGACAATGCGAGTCACTGCTACTGCGCGTAAGGCTCCCGTTTAGGGTGGAGGCCATACTTGTGAACAATCATGACGATGACGTAAGTGTTATTACCTTGTGCTTTAGGAGACGGTCGGCACGAGCAGTCTCTCGGGGATAGTCTTTCTCGCTGTCTGACTGTTATTGAATCAATTCTTCACCTGCTTCTATCCGTAGCGGACACCATGACTTGGCATATTCTTAAATCACAAAAAATTTACACATTGGTATATCTAGATATATATATATAGAGAGAGAGAGAGAGAGAGGGGGAGAGAGAGAGAACAGTAAATTGACTATTACCCATTTTAGCATTCTTCTCATATCCTTAAGAATTTGTTTGAAAATATTCTATGATTTTCAATAATTAAAAAAATTTTAGGTTTTGACAAAATTAATTAGTAAATATCACTATATAATCGTTGCACAAAAGACGCGTTGTCTCTAATTCTTAGAGCTTATCTAGTACCCAGAGAACTTAATTTATTTTCCAAGTAAACATCATTTGTATCACATGGTGTCATGACTCATTAAGATAATAATATTCAATTTAAATATTACAAAATTATTGAAAATCTTAATAAAACGTAGAAGATGGAAAATATAACCCTAAAAAAAAATTTTTAATGCTGAAATTTTGTTGACTAATATAACGGTCGTACATTATCATAAAATAATTGGTGATGAGCTTTGCCTCTCTGGCTTGAAATCCTATGTTCTGATCTTACAACGAAGTTGAGACAAGACTAGATTGGTATGGAGATGACATTCTAGGTCTAGCTGGGGGAGCAATCGGAGAGGTTATATATATATATATATATATATATATATCCCGCGATATCACTTTGTTTTTTCTAAATATATATACATGACACTATAGTTTTTAAAATTGGATTGTCCTCGGTAAGACCGATTCAACTAGGGACAGGCACCCACCTTGTCCAATTTATTTAATTAATCAAATTGTACTATAAATATAGTTAGATTCGTCTAAATTGGCCTATTTTCTTATTTAATGGTCAAACTCAACTAATTAAAAGTTAAATAGATTGAATTAAAAATTAGTAAAAAAATCTTACCAATTCATCATTTTAGAGAAGGAGTATTGATATTATATTTTATTTATATTAGAATTAAATTTATATATTTTTTAAATTTAAATATTATTAGAAATATTTTAAATTTTAAAATTATAATAATTAATTATATATTATTATTTATTAAATATATAATTTAACTCATAAATTCATCAACACCATTATTTAATCTATTTTTAATTTGATTTGATTTTAAAAATTAAAGTAGAGGACTCAAAATAAGTATTATTACTTTTATTTGTAAGAGTCTTTTCCAAATGAGAAATGGGACAACCAAAAATTTCCACACAAGATAAGAAACAAACACTGCACGGCGGTGTGCAGAGCATATCTTATTTAATGACATGTGAGAAGACTTAAAAAAATTATGGGAATTAACTTGAATTGAATTAGTAATTTATTTATTAAAATTTTAAATTGATGATTTAAAAATTAAATTTTAAATGGAGAAGATCGATAGAGATTATTTTAAAACTCACAAATCGATCGTAGATTAGTTTTGAGTTGTAATTTGGCTCTGACCAAGAATACTTTATAGTATAGTAAAAATAGAAAGTGGGGGAACAATTCCAGCGACTCCATCATGTGGAAGATGTCTTGTGGGGGCAAAAGAAAAACCACGAGGACCGGAATGTTCAAATTCAAGCAGAAATTAACAGAAAATTCTCCAGAGACACCCTGCGATGCGATCCTTGACGCTTTCCTGATGACGTCATGCATAGACCATGCATGTGACGTAGGTTCCGTCTCTTGACTGTGAAACGAGAAGACGCCGAGAAAGTGTTCGATCGGGCTTCAAAATTGAAGTTATCATTATAGTTTTAAAAATTGGATCGATTGATCAGTTAGGCTTAAAATTAGTCACTTATTCAGTTCAATTTTTATAATTAGTATAATTATAATTAAATTATGGTTAACTTTGATTGCATTAGTTAGTTTCTGATCGGCCAATGAATTACAATTAAACTAATGAAAAAATTGATTGATTTAAAATTTAAAAATGATAATTTTTTATAATAAATTCATTTTATTGTATTATATATATTTTATTTTATATTAAATTTATGATTAATATAATAATTATACTATAAAATTTTATTAAATTATAATATTATATTATTTATTAAATATACAATTTGATCAATTAAACCTCGACTAACCCATAAATTCATAAATATATATTTTAACTAATTCTCAATCTAATTTAATTTTAAAAACCATGATATTTACCTTCTATCCCTCCCCGCATCTATAGAATAGTCCGACCAAGGTGAAGAGATCCTTTGCTGTTGTATGTGTGGTCTAGCATACATCAAGTCAGCAGATAATGTCATGGGGGGCTGTCAAACGAAAATATTAGTTTATGAAAAAAAGTAAAGTTTGGTATAATTCTCATCTTGATGTGAGTTAAAAGAAATTTAGAATTTGATTATTACAAGTTAAGATTCCACACTCACTAATTCTATTTTCTCTGTACTATTTATTTTATATTAAAATCTCTCATCATTATTAATCTAAAATTTTTTTAAAAATCGACAAGTTGCTACATATATTATAAAATTATTATGGGACACATAAATATACATACATACATATATATGTATTGACTTGACATCCGGGTCATGAAATCCGTTCATTTGCGTCGCCGTCAAAAATCATTACAGTTTTATGTTTTTCTTTCTTCCTTTGAAATTACTTTTTTTTTAAATTTTTGTTCAATACATTTTCTTACATTATCCGGTCGCACGGAGCCCTGTGTATGAATGGGTTGCTGCGAATGGATAAGTATGGCGTAAGATTCTGACGTCACACTGTTGAATAGCGAAATGACATCGCAACCGCAGACGATTTCCGACAAAATTCATGCCGATGGAATTCTGGGGTTAGGGAGAAAGCTTTAAAGCGTTCTAGCAGAAGGAAAAAAGGAAAAATGAGAGTAAGCCAGGGCGGCTGGGTACACAAATACGTACGCTCAAAAATACAATCTATATATAGTATGAAAAAACCGTCTATGGGTCTGGAATTTTTTAGGTCATATGATATTTTGGGTCGTGTTGAGTTAAAAAATACAACATGAAACTATGACGGCAAGTGGATGTCAAGGTCCTTATAATAAGCAATGCAGTCTCTAAATAAGTCAATCTCATTGGCAAGCAATGCAACATGAGAATTTTTCTTCCTTTTAAAGGGTATACCTACAGAGAGAGAAAATTAGATCAACAATATCGTGAATTACACTTGAGGTGCATGCAAGTTCTATGGAGCAATATGTTGTGTTTCAAGATAAAGAAGAAGAACATGTGGCATGCGCGTGCGTGGGAACGGGTGCTAGCTTTCTCTTAGCTAACAAGCAATATCATGACTTCTCATATGATTTATACATATACATATACATATTATATTATATGACTGCTAGGTCAACTTTTACATGTGTATGTATCTCACAAATTTCAATTCAAATAGTGCGGCGATTTTGATAAAGCGGTCCATATTAATACAATAAAGAATGCACCCCGATTTGATTCTTTACCAATAAACTAAGTACACCGATCTTCAAGTCTCTACACTAGAGGTGGCAAATCGGGCCGAGCCGGGGCAGTACGATAAGATAGTGCGGCCCCGGCCCGGTCCGATAACACAATAATTTTCGTTAATCGTAACTTGTCTGTAACTACAAGAGGGCTTAGAAAGGGAGTTACTTTTATCATTTAATAGTATCTGATAGCCTATTAATTTTTTTAAAATTTTCTAATTGGGCTATCGTGCTGGCCTGACATAGAGAACGCCAGGCCCATCACACACCGATAAAATTACCAGGCCGTTCCGGCACGGCACGATGAGCCCGGGCCCAAGCACGGTGTTATCATGCCGGGCTGGATTTGCCAGGTCCACTCTACACAAGTTTTCCGGAAAGAAAGGGTCATGATGTGGTGATCCACTTGGTGCCCAAACTCCCAATTTACACCTAATCAATTAAGATTTTTGATTATAAATTTGCTGTATTACAACCAATTTTATGATCATCTTTCATGAATCATGTAAATAATGCCTGATGATATTGCTGATTTTGTCAAGAATTTGATAATACCTATCAAGAATAACAAATTTATATTTTGACCGATAATTCAAGAAAATTTACTGTATTAAAAAAGTTTTGCATAGTGATCCCGAGCAAAACGCGATCTTGTGGATAAGTTATGATGAGGAAAGCATGTTGATGTCATGAACTAGTTGGTATTTTTCTCAATTTCTGGTGACTTTCCATGCAATTTCAATCACCCCAATCTCCTTTATTCTCGTGCATATATATATAACTTATCATAGGCCTCTCGTTTCCACCCAAGTTAAGAGCTCCTTGACCAGAGTCGTGAGGAATGCCCTCATAACAACACCGGCCAGCTTGCCTTCGTCGACGATGGACTTCAGGCCGCTCATCAATACCTCGCTTGACCTCAATATCAACTCTTTCAGGCACCTCGAGGATCATGATCCGGTAAGTCCGTTGCCTCATTGACCGAAGAGTTCTCTAACCGGTTCTTGATTTCTCGACCTTCCTTCGTTTCACCAACGCATCTTAAAACTAATGCCCCGATCCATCCACCCATCTTCAAACTCGGGGATGAAATGCTCGAATTGATCAAAAGTTCTTTCTGTCCGGGGAGAGCGACTCCTCACGGGAAATGTTCTGTCATCATCTTCGTAGGCTCAGTCGAGCAGGACATGATCCGCAAGATAATTGTTTTTTTTTTTTTTTCAGAAGGGAGAGGATGTCAGAGATAATTGTGATCGCAATACAACAAGGGAACAGCCTGGGGCTGAACAGGAGGTGGGTTAGTTCAATCCATGCTTTCAAGTATGGAGTTTCTAGGAAGATTGTCCAGTTTGAAATTCCGGGTCCAGTTCTTCGGTCAACTTCCAAGATATTCCCTCTTCCTACTTTATCAAACTTGCGGGCAAAGTCACCATTTAATTTTGGGCATGATAAACGTTCTTCCCCAAATTGTTCTCAAAGTTTTGTTGTATGCTCAAAAAATGAAAAAAAAATTCTATCGGAAGAGTTTTATCGTTAATTCAGCTTAAACATATACTAATTTAAATATATTATATATTTTTTTTAATATTAGATTATGAATGGGTAATAGATATCTTTCTCTTTTTCTAAGAAAAAGATTTTGTTTCCAAGTTTCTAGTAATTAGAATAATGCACTAACCACTGTATAGCGACATCCATTGCAGGGCGTCCTCACTGTGGAAGAGTTCAACCGGATAAGATCGGAGAACAAGAAAATGACTGAGATGCTTACCATGTACCAGGATCTCTGGAGCAGGATTAAGGACATGAAGTGCTCGGCAGAGGGATCGGCGACCATGAGGAAGAGAAAGTTCGAAGACTACCAGTGGGACAACTTGACCAGAGTCTACGAAACCTCTGCAAAAAGTGATGAGGAGGTTTACTGGCGGGCTCAGGAGAACACTAGCGCAAAGGTTTCTAGAGTTTACCTCCAAGTCGATCCGGCCGACATGAGCCTCGTGAGTTGCTGTCGCTCTTTATTAAAAAGCATCGAGTCCGAATTTGTCTCGTATTCTAATATTGATCGTTCTGCACAATAATAACGACGTGTAGATTGTGAAGGATGGGTATCAATGGAGAAAGTATGGGCAGAAGGTCACAAGGGACAATCCATCCCCAAGAGCTTACTTCAAGTGCTCCTCTGCCCCAAGTTGCCCGGTCAAGAAGAAGGTACATACTTATATATATATATATATATACACACATATGTATATGTTTTGAAAGAGAAAATTATAGTGGAGGTGCTTTTGAAATTGAGTTATAAAACTTTAACCTCGCTCATTCAATCTTAGAGTTTATATTTTATAATTTATTCAGTTTAAAAACTTTTGTTCAATAATTCATTAAGTCATAAAAGTAACAGGCATTTAAATACTAGATAATAATATTAATTCTTGTTGACAGTGCACGATGACATGTTAGATTAATTTTATATTAAAAGATTAATTTTTTATATCATCATGTAATATCAGTAATAATTAACGATATTATTCTTTATTTAACGATTTGTTACAATTAAAACTTACATGCATTACGGATAGAAGTTCTAGAATTGAATGAGACAAAGTAAGGTCTTAAAACTTAATATCAAAAAATACCAAAATTTTAAAACTTATGCTGTAATTTAGTATGTTTTGAAATATCATATATTTATTTCTTTGATAAAATATTTAACATAGATATATCAATTAGGAGAGTAGAAATACCTGAGTTGAGGCTCGACAATTTGTGTCGTATCGTGTCTAAACGGGTTCGTGTTGAAAAATCCTTTACTCGTACATGACTCATTTATTAAACAGGTGAAGATGTCTAACCCAAAAATGATCCGTCTAAATTATGGGTTAACATAGCATGACCTGTTTAATTCATATTATGTCTAAATATATTGTTTATATGGTACATTATTAGCATAATTAAAATGATATACACCGTAAAACACATTTAAATATGTTAAATGGTTTATAAGATCAATACATAATACGTAAACACATTTAGTTAAATGGGTTTAATCATATCTTATTGGGTTACATATGTTCAACCTGCCTTAATACACTTATTTAAACGGGTTATGGGTTCAATCGATTTAGACATGAAATACGTTTATACTCAATACAAATCTATCTAATTATATATTATATCACATCAGATTATTTTATCATATAAAAAATCGCCAGACTACCCGGGTTCTTTGAATACTGTTTAGCTATAAAATTGGAGAGTACTTGTACCCAAATCAAATCAGAGACTGAAATCATCAAAATTTGATGTTCATTTGAATAGGTGCAAAGGAGCGCTGAGAATCCATCACTGTTGGTGGCAATGTACGAAGGACAACACAATCACCATTGCCCAACCCAAACAAAGACGCTATTGCCAAACAACTCTTGTCCTAAACCGACTTCAGATATCCCTAACAAGCCAACAACGGCCACTATGAAATCGTCTGCTCCCGATAAAGGGATTCTTGGTCTCGTCCAGCCGCCGGGGTTGCCTAGTCTTGCAACCAAACAGCCGGTTCGGGAGACCGGCAATGAAGCATCAACTTCAAGTTCAATGGAGATTTTCCCGCAGCTCTTGGTCCAGAAAATGGCTTCGTCTTTGACCAGCGATCCTAACTTCACGGCAGCTCTTGCGGCGGCCATTTCTGGGAGAATTCTCAACCAAGAGCTGCCAAAAAATTAACCATCAAGGAGGAAAATCGACAAATTATGCTAATGCTTACGTTTCCTCCAATGTTACGTGTGCGCATTTGATTTCCGGATAGTACTGATGAAGTCAGCTGACTTCAAAATGCTTCATAACATTATTGGTTTTAACTAGGCATGTCTAGAATCAACCTAAAATCAACACAAAAATAATTTGTCCTGTCGTGCACTTATTGGCATGTATCGTGCCATAAAAAATGTGCCTCATTTAACATGGGTCCAGTTAAAAAAAAAACTAATATATTGGAGAGCCCTCGAGTTTGGCTTGGAAGAAATCACAAATTTTCTCCAAAGTTATGGGTTGCTGGTGGAATTTGATAAAACGTAAAAAAAAAAAGTTAAATCAAGTTTATTTAGAGAAAATAGACTAAGTAATTTCTGACATATTAAATCTGTTTCTTTTTAAATTTTGTATATTAATTTTACCTATAATATATTAATTAGATCACTTGACACATCAATTTAATTTATCTACGTATTGGAGTAGTCCCTAACAAATTATGCCTCAAATCAACCCAACTTTGTATATAACTAAGATCTTTCCATCCATTCAACCTTCGGCCTCCATTAGTGTTACAAATACGTCCCTATCATAAGGGTCCTTAATAAATATACCTTTCTCTCTCTATCTCCTTATATATATATCCATTAAAATTTAATTACTATTCCATATATATTTCCTTCCTCTCTCTCTCTCTCTAGCATCTAGCACTTTCCTCACTCTCTATCCACCTTTCCCTTTGTCTTCCGTTGAAGTTTCTAGGAGGTTGAAGCTATCGCTTAAAGCTCCTGCAACATTGAAGTGCTGAGCCGAAGGAAGGCCCTTTGAAAAAATTGTAGTCGTAATGAAAAAAACTGAGGGAGGTGAAGCCCCAAAAACAGAGACTATAAATCCTTAGAACAAATCCAAAGTTGAGATTTGGTGAAATTGAAGACTACCAAGGTGGTGCACAATTAAATTGAAGGGAAATGGTAGATCCACATCACATAGTAACCTAACCTTTAGAGACCATCGAGTAGCTCAATTGTTGAATTGATTGAGAATGAGAAATTTCCAATAAAACTCATAGTGGTTCTGTGGATGTGGTATGAGGGCTATAATACTTACTTCAATGACTACTAAGAATAATGAGGGACAATTTTTTTATATACCCTTTCTTATAGGTAAGTGCCTCTTTTTGGTTAACGTCTCCTTCTTAGGTGTCTTTCTTCTATGTAAATGTGTCTATTTGTTAAATAAGATTTTGCATTATACCAAGCAGAAGAAAGCAATTACATACGATTACTGCCAATGGCTGGGTGAGGTGGGAGGCTTGGATTTTGATTTACAGGTTTTGGAGTAGGGAGCAATTGAAGCATACGGAATGTCCACTTATAAACTAAAGAAAAGACTATTGGAGTATAAAAATGAGTGGAAAAAAAATCGGAAATGGCCTCTGTAATCCTACGTTTTCTTTTATTGTTATCACTTGTTGGAGTTGTGGTGCGAAATATTTGATGGTTTATAGGAATGTAAGGTCAGAAGAAGTTCAGTACCTGTTTTTTGTTGGGAATTATTATGTCTAATTCGATCTTAGACAATACACTCTTTTGTGGAATGCACTTATGCTTTTTTATGACACTCTTTTGTGGAATGCACTTATGCTTTTTGATGACTTGATTGATGCTCATTTTATCATTGTGAAGGACCAGTTTATGTATCTTCAATAATAATAATAATAATAATAATAAAATGAATATAACTGATGTGCATTTTAAAAAAAAATGAAGGGCTACTTAAATGTTGAGTCAACATGACTAAATGACATAATTGAATTGCAAATATAAGTCACTAAAGTTTGATGTGTTATGGCAAACTGACATTCAAAATATGTGTAGTTTGTGGAAAATATTTACTTTCCCCACATCTACAAAATGAACTACATTCAACCATTGATGCAAAAATACTATCATCCCATTGAGCCATTGTTGCAAAAATATATCATCCCATCTCACCACAAAGTGCATGATTATGGTGTAGGAGGTCTTAGAGTCAATGGATTCATGTACACTGTGAACCTCTATGCTGTTGCAACTGAAGCACATTAAATGATTCCTATTGTGATAGCATGCCTAGTATTAGTTGAATAGCAAGTCTAACTGGTTAATGCCAAAATGTTCTCCCCTGAAAGGGTTCAACATATGCCTTTACACATCATATCAATAAACAATACATAAGTAAAACATACTAAGATGTAACTCTTGAAAACTAATTAGATACTAAATATAGAATTTCGGACCTACGCACAAGATAAAGGTCGTGAAGTTTAAGAGGGAGGCTGACTAATTAAAGCAAATGTATGCCCGTAAGATGTTGGGGGAGCATATGAAAGGCCAACGGGTAGAGCATCATATGATGAGATAAATGGTAGTCCAACAAAATAAGTGGTAGATGATAGGGTAGAAGATGTAGCAATGGGTGCAATTGCTGAACCTTTGCAGCTTGTAATATTATGACCAACCTAACCACATTCTAAACACTTTGGAGGGGGCCAATTTCCTCTTCAATTTATGCAGGCTAGTATTATATTCTATTACCTTTTTTCTTAGCTTCTTAAGTCTACTCGGCATCCTCCTAACAACCTGAGGAACCACAGGATTATATGAAGTCTTCTCCCAAAATACTTCATCATGAATTGGTGTAATAAAACTTTCATATGCCAATAATGTCTTCTCGTATCTAAGCAACTAATAAAAAAAAAAAAATCTTCCAGTCATGATTATTGAAGCCCAATGCAATTATTGCATGGTGGTAAGGGATGCCAATTAACCATCACATTTTATAAGAATATGTGTGCTGTGAGATATCTACCATGCATTTCGAGTGTAGGGGCAAGCAACCTTAAAAGTGGAGTTGCTTCGATTTGGAGCCATTGGAAAACTTCATTTTTCAACCTTTTAATCACTTGTATTGCTTAGTCAAAGTATTGAGGTGTAGATACTTTAGCACAATCCCAAAAGACTTTCTTAGAGCTTAGAAATCTCCATTTTTTACTAAAATTAGCCCAGACATACTTGCAACATAACTTATGTGCAATACTTGGGCAGACTTCCTAGAGTGCAGCCTCTACTTCTTGCAAGATTTGTTGACCACATTGATGTATATTATGAAGTTATAAAGACCACATAATCATTTCATTATTATCTATAAAGAACATTATTGATGTACATTATATTATAAGGGACTTGAATAGTGTACATTCTATTGTGGAGGGCCTAATGCACATTATATTTTAGTGGACCTAATTGATGTACAAAATTCGTTCATGTTCCTTAATGATATACAATATACTCTCAAGGATCGAAGTGATGCATAAAACTATATAGTCAAGAGTGTTTTGATATAAAAAAAAATTAAACTAAAGGTTATATTCTACATATCTAAAATGAAAGTATACTGCCCTTGCATTGAATGACCCGAATCATTCATAAAGTTGATCAGAAACTAAGTCCAAGTATCTCCACTGTACAATTAAGAAAAAGTCCTTAAAAGAGGAAGGGGCATAATATAAGAAGAAGCAATACAATTATTTTTATTTCTCAATTAAAAGGAAGGTAACACCCCTGGTGTACAACATTATAGTTTGTGTTCAATCGCAAGTATATCGAACTAACTAAATAGGCAGCACTCAACATTGGTCCCATTAGCCGATATCTTGGGAGGTCCCACCTAGAGAACTGACAATTGGCAGATGGTTTTAAAGTTAGAGGGTATTAGAACCTGATACCTCAAACTTAACAAACTGCATGAGAATGAGTTTTGAATCACTGGATACTAACTTCGATGGCTAATGAGTACGATTATTACCAATGAATATAGTGTAATTTGTTGATTAGGCAATATTAATTTATGTAAGTGATGGAGGGTTCAAATTCCAATCCAAACATCATTTAAGGCACAAACAAAGCACCCGACCACCAAGCTAATTCACATAGTATATGCACTTCTTCTCCTTATTTATGATGGTATCTTTCTCAGTCTTTTTCCCCTGTAAGTTCAATAAAATTACAAACTTAGGGATCAATATGTAGTTATTTCCTTTTTCTTTTCGTCAATAAATTACGGAAGATATGATGGAGGGACTATACTGATGTACATTGATTGATCGAGAACTAAATTGATGCATTGAGAATCAAATTGATGCGCCGAAAGATGAAATTGATTCATAGGAATGACAAAATTAATGTTGGAGGGACGATATTAATTTACAAAATGCAGATATTGGGTACGAATTAGTTAATGATTGGATCGTTCTTATTCGATTTTACCCGATTTAATTAGTGAGAGGTGAAATAGTTACAATACAAAATTGATACTAATTCAGTTTTTTTTTTGTTTTTAATTTTTTGTTTAATTCGTAGCGGTAGCTGGCCAGGCCTGTGAATCAGTAGAATGTCGTGGTCAGCGTCATTGAATTCATGGGTGGGTGGGGTGGGGAAGCAGTTAATTCTCCTCTCTATTTTCTGTCAGAATTTGATTCTCTCCCCTGTAATTCACAAAAAAGAAAAAAAAATCCGCCATTGATTGATCCTTCCATATGCAGCAACCTCACTGAACCCCTCCCCTCGGTCACTCCCCTCACCATTTGCGGATACCAACACTCTCCGACGGACACGGCGGAAAGGGACAAACCGGAGCCATGAACGTTTTCCGGAGGCATCACCGAGCGGAAGGGAGCTGCGCGTTTGAGTGCCCTTCTCCCTGGCGGGTCGTCTCCACGCTGTTCCGGTGGCTGAAGGAAAGGCGGAGGCCGGTGCAGTGGAGAGGGGTGAGTGAAAAGGAGTCTGCGGATGGCAAGTCGGCGTGTATGAGCAGCTTGCCCCTGGGTGCAGACGGCGGTGGACAAAGTGTGGGATCGTCGGTTGGGATTGCAAAAAGTGACTGGTCAGGTGATGGTTCGTTGAGCTGAGCCCTGTTTCGATCGCTTTTTGGTTTGTTTTGGTTTAAAAATCTCCAACCAAATGTAGGGTCTGCGTAAAATGTTGCACCCTCGATTTGATAGAAGAGACCTCTTAAGAATAGAATAATCAGAGCCAGTTTCTCTCTGTCCTCCTGGAGAGATTAATTAAAAAAAATTTATGTCCCTTCACTTTGATCATGACCCAAGTAGATGATCTGATCTGATACCTGTCCATTTTCCTGAAATAGTTGCCTCCATGATGCTTAAGTAGTTCAATCGGGTTTAATATATATACCAGTCACCTCGATCATGGAAGAAGTATCAGGCCTCGTATTGATACTTTTATTATGTTGTGGGCGTCAATTGTCAGATTTGCCAGTCCAAATTTCACTATATTAACAGTAAGCACGGAAGATGGATAGGTTCTTTGTCTATGCTCGTTTCATAGTTTGGTGGGCAGGAACTGTTTAGGTCGTATCAAAAGAGAGTCATGGGATTCTCTGGTATCTGAACCTTCTATCGATTGAAGAAACACTACTTTAAGTGTAAGCAGTAATGTGTTGGGACTCTTGGAGTTGCTTTTTCTTTTTCTCTCGGAACTCTGAATTTGTAGTAGAGAAATCTCCGTCAGTGTAGCAAATATATGGCCCTCGTGAGAGCTGTTTGTGCCTTACGAATTTTAAAGAAGTTTGAACACGGGCTATGCTAGGACCCCTGGGTTAGTTTCTTGGTCCCAATAGAAGGTGACACGTGAATTTTGGTGATGAAGAAACTCTACCTGGTCAGTGAAAGCTGTGAAGCGTGGGCAATTATTGTTTTCGCAAACTGATCTAAGTTGGATATTCATTTTGTGCTGTAATTAGATGCAAAGCTACTCAGGTTAGAAAACTTGAAAAGGGGATGAACATGCTTGTTTTGACAATAGCCTAAAGCAAGCTCTGCAAAAAGTTTTGTGATTCGATGGTCATATAGGATCTGATATTATCCGAGCAACTGGATGAGCTTAGTTGTCCATTTAAAATTAATCCATATGCATACACCTTATGGATTACTTAAGTCAGCTTTCATTTTTTTGGGCCTCACAAAGTTTTGGCATGAATTTTGTAATATAACCAGCAGACACTGGGAAAGGCGGCATGTTCAATCTGGGAGTTGCATGCAGCCTCTTAAATCTCCTTGCTTCAACTAAGGACGAGCTCGGCAAAATGAATGAATTGAGGACCAATATGGAGATGCTTCTTCAAAATGTTGAGGAAGTTCAGGGGAAAGATATTGTTAGCGAAACATCAGCATTGAAAGAGAGCCCAGCTGTTTCCTGCTTGACGGACCTCAGCAAAGTTTCAAGCTGCAGCAGCATTCTCTCGTGCCAATCCATTACAGCAAATCTTTCCCAAGGGGAGGAAAACATCACTATTTCTAGTCGGTCTATTGTATGTGATGACTCCAAAAAGGAATGTGTAGATGGGATGGAGCAACTGGAGGCAGAGCTGAAAGCTGAGCTTGAGCGCTTGCAGCTTCAGCTGGATACTGAAAGTTCTGCACAGAGCATAAAGGTACAAGAATTATGTGTTTTCATAATCCTGCGCATCTTCCTATTGACAATGCTTCTTAGAGTTCTCTTTAGATAATCATTTCTTGCTCCATGAATTTCTTTTCTAAGATTCAATTCTTCAGTTGCCGGAAATTAATGCGGCTTGAAAACTTTGAAGTAATTACGTTAGTTGTTTTTTTGCACAATTCTTTTGAGAAAAGGTGATTGGATATCTTCTCTTTATTATTATCAATGATACCATTAATTGGCTGCATTTTCTAGCATCATTTTGCTGCAACTGACAATATCGAGTTATATAAGTATCAGATTACTGGAAGCACTGCAGAAGGAAGTGGTAATTTTAGTTTGGAAGAGGTGATCGACCCAAATGAAGCATTAACGCTGGTTCATGGTGGGGTTCCTCCAATTGTGCTTGAGAGAAAACTGCATGAACTGTTGGAGTCAAGGCAGCAAGAGAGGATCAAAGAGCTCGAAGCTACAATCGATCACCTCACGCAAAAACTGTCTGAGAAAGAGAGAGAGGCTACACTGTGGAAAGACACTGCCCTGCTTATGTCCCATGATGTCCCGGAGCCTCTGGACCGCTCCTAGAAGCAATCCTCAGTAAGCTGTAAATCGAGTAAATCGCATTGACTTAGGTTGGAGTTTCATGGTTGTTTGTCACTTAGGTCTGTTTGCTTAGGCTCACGATGGACATATTTAATGATCCGCTGCGTGAAGATTTACCTGCGCCTTTCTGGAAATAGGGTTACTAAGAACTCCGGATCAATTAATTGATCGACTGTAAATAGGGAATGCATGTTTGGCTGGGGCTTATAACTTTAGTGAATAAATCTATCATGACAGGGTCTTAAGATTTTCACAAGAATTAGACGACCAACAGGGTCAGGCTTGCCGGAGTTGTATGTACCGTGCCATTCCGATGATAGGAAAGTTCATATATTTCCATCTCATCGTTCATGACCGTCAAGCTCTTCTCGATGCTTCTTTTGAAGCTCATTCAGCTTGAAAACTTCCAAGATCACATCACTGAGAACGCAAATTCACTCGAGAGTCAAAATTCTCATCCTCCACATTGATATTGGTTGTTAACACACAAAACACAGAATGCTCCAGCCCTGGATACGGGTCTGGCAGTCATGCACTCATCCTCGGGTAGAATGAGTGTTAAAAGTTGGCTTTACACAATGCCTAATATTCGCACCGGAAGGATGAACTCATCCTGAAGGGGAAGGCTCAAGCAAGAACACGATAGCTTCCTTCTCATCATTAGCAAACTCATATACGGCTTAGGGTTCCAGATGGAAATGGGAATCTTTTTTGGCCTGATGAGGTCCTCCGGCAAGCTCTCGAGACTAAAGAATTCCCCGAGTTTTTAGACATAAATATAAAGAATCCGAGAAATTCCACAAATAGAAGAGATTAACTCTAAGAACAACATTATTTCCGGAAGTTAGGCGTTGAACTCTAAAGCCACTTCAAGCCCAGCTCGGCTCGGCTTGTGAGCCATCTTTCATTGCTGCACTACAAATTCAGATGCCAGAACATGCCTTATTTCATCAGGGAGAACAGATCCAAGGAATCTGTGCTACCGTGCTACAGGAACTGTAAGATATAAAGCCGAGAAAAATGTCTCCATCTAGCACTTTGCCGTCAATCTCAGATAGACGGCTCTCGAAGAGATGTGGGCAGCTTGAGTTCGGAATCAGATTCGTCAAGTGCACAGAAGTAGAAATCAACCATCTCCTCCGTCACTTCTCCCAAACTCGTAGGATCCCACTGCAAATATATATATATATATATATATAACATAAAGCCAAAATATGTAAAGCTGTTACTTCACTTCAAAGCAAAGCACACAGTCAGCGGAAGGTAGTCGTTAGGTGGGTCAAAATACTATACCTTTGGTGCAAAATCTTTGTCCACTAGCCGTGCTCGAACCCCCTTCAGTTTGTACATAATTTTATTAGAGTGTGAAATAACAGATAAAGTTTAGTCATAAGCACGACACAAGCATACCTCAGAGAAGTCCTTAGAAGCCTGTTGCGAGACAGCAGCAAGGGATATTCTATATTCACGAGCCAAACACTGATCAAGGGTCTCAAACCTCCCTTCACGAATCTGAATGGTAGAGAGAGAACAAAATCAACAGTAATCGTATGGTTGAGCCACCAACACATTAAGAGACCAAGAGTCTGGACTCACGGATCTTAAGGTAACTTTCAAGCTTAGTGGAGAAGCTTCTCTCAGTTTCCTAAGGGTCGTTTTATACCACTCATCGTAAGAATCAGCAGCCTCACTTTCCTGGGCACGTATAAATTAAAAAGAAAAGCAATATCAAGATATTATTTCCATGGATTTAACATCTTCATCCAGTGTCTTCCACATCTAAATATAAATGCTCCAAAGAAGCTTGAGGGTAACCGATCAACTTACCAATGCATGGATGATCTCCTCAACAGTATCATGGCAAAAGCATTTATCAATCGCATCAATCCTGTCTCAGCAACAAAACACATCAACACAAGAAAATCAATATGGATAATGATAGTTATATTTAACAAGTTAATCAGTACGTGATTCCGAGCATTACTTCCGAATTATACTCCTATTGTCTGGATAAACAATATCACCATATTGAGATAGAGCTTTCTCTATGACGGATGCATCATCTGTAACCAATTTACCAAGTCGTTCTTCTAGCATGGGAAGCCTCTGTTAAATGACAGGATGTCAATCGCTTACAAGATACAAAGCAATGCAGAAGTACTGGAGTGGATACAATACATACTGCATTCAATGCAAAGTGTGTGGCCAAGCCACTGGCAATCATATCGACACCATTAAGTTTATCCCCAGTTAGAGCTAAATATTCTCCTGCAGGGGGAGTGGTAAAAAGACATTTAACATCATTTGCTTCTTAGAAGTAAAACTCTCTCCAAGTATAACTGATAGCTTTCCTAGTAAAAGGCAATAAATAATGTTCTAGCAAACAAAGAAAACAGAAGGAAACTGCAAGATCTCTGCACAGTCCTATACTCTTGTTCTTAAGAAAAGGGA
Source organism: Sonneratia alba (assembly GCA_900174645.1). Classification (NCBI taxonomy): domain Eukaryota; kingdom Viridiplantae; phylum Streptophyta; class Magnoliopsida; order Myrtales; family Lythraceae; genus Sonneratia; species Sonneratia alba. The sequence goes on along the minus strand of FWPY01000001.1, from coordinate 708,626 downwards.
AGGAGAAAAGAAAATAAAATGACTCCACATTTCAAAAGGAGTGGTCCAACCACTACTAAGGGAAAGATGCCATAATATAAAGAATAGAGGCTCAAAGCAGCTGATAAAAGGGCTACCTGTTTGAAAATGCAACAATTAGATCCACTAGTTAAAGAAGGACACTGCAACAGATGATATCACAGCTAGAGGCTCAGTGCAGCCAGTAAAACATGGGAAATACTGAAAACAATAATGCCACTTATGACAGAGACAGTTCTTGGTTGAAATGACTTTACACAGCACAAAGTTTGATCTGGCATATAAAAGAGATGACCCACCTAAATATCCAGGCAAACGTGAAAGATAGAACGATGCCCCAGCATCAGGATGAAACCCTAATTGAGCCTCAGGATGACCAAGCACCTGCATTTTGGTAATAAAGTGAGATTACATGCTTTCTGGGAGAAATGTTAAAATGATGCAACTGGAGATAGAGCAAAGAATCAACATCGCTTGACTTTCTTTTGGAAGGATACCAGCCATTAGCTAAGGTGAGACCATAATCTTCCCTAGGTTAGTAAATTTCACTTAATCATATATCATAGACAATAAATATAGAAAAATTTACACTAAAAGATATTAACACTTGTGCAGTATTTTAACTTTATAATTTCTTTCACTTCACAAAATTAACTACAGTAAATATCGAGACATAGATAGAAAGAATGCTACAAGATTCTCATGTTAATATTAAATTGTTGGTGATCACAATTAAGCAAAAGCCGTGAGCCGATTATAGGTTTAGCAATAGAAATTGGAAACATACAGTTTTATCAGTTACTAAGCGAAACATTCCTGGAATTGCAATTCCAGCTCCACTCCCCATGGTGATACCATCCATGATGGCCACCTGTAAAATAGGACGATGCAGTCACTAGTTCACTGAACAGAAAGAAAAATAGTAAGAGTGACTGCTAACAAAGTTTTTCTTTTTATTTGTTAAAAGGATGCAAATCTGACATTTCATTATAGAAAGAATTTTCTGTGTTCCTCATAACCAGCAGAAAAGCAAAATACTGACAATGGAGGACCTTCGTTTGGGTAGCAGGAGGCCCCACCAGTCCAAAATAAACATCAATGTGAACCAATTATTTTCATAAATATCCTTCTACACTTTTGCTACTGGAGTATACAATGCAAATACTGAAGAATGAGCAATATGACAATACTAGTTTTAATTTTAACAAAGAAGGGCCGCACAACTAAGGCAATCATTTACCACGCAACAGCCCCTTTGTATACTTAAGTTCAAATTCCATTAAAAAACTACAGCTAGACATATCATTGATTCAAACTAAATTGTTTCAAGAACCACCTAAGAGAAATAGCATGTAACCTCCTTAACTGCATGTTTAAGAAACACAAAACATACACTAGAAAGCAAAAAACTTGTGGGACCTTCCAGGTTCCAATACTGATATATAGCACAGGACGAGCATCTAATCAGATGAATACAATTGCATCTCTGGAACCTTACAGAAAAAATGAAGAAAGAACTTAATTAAAAAAGGTACATACATGCGGCTTCAAATAGGTCCCTTGAAGGTACACATAGTTATACAATGTCTCAAAAAACTTCTTGCATTCTTCAATATTCCCTGCATTACATAAACATAAAGGTCAAACTCATATTTGAGGTTTGATGCAGTAGCAAGGACAGATGAACAGGAATGTACGGGTTCATTTGACAAGCATTAAAGAAAAGAGAGCATCAAAAACTCATCCATGAATATATAAGCTTGTATCACTGAGCTCCCAAGCAGAAAACATTAAGTAGACTTTTGGAGAATTTTGGCATAAAATGACGGTACCAAATTTCAAAAGAGCAGAAACAGGATTATCCAATAAGTAAAAATTCACAGGCAAATCTCCATTTACCAATAAACTGATCAGTATAAGAAAACTACACCCAACAACTGATGAGGCTTCAATTGGCTCACCTTCATTGAGCAAATGGTGCAGAGCTACTGCATCTCCACCCGAACAGAAAGCTCTATCACTACCCTTCAAACAAGCAAATTAAAAAATTTTAAACAGTTAAATAAGGTAAAACATGGAAGAAATGAGATGTACATTCGGTGCCAATCATGGAGCCTTTTCCCACCAATGGCGAAAGAAACATGAGCATATTCAGTATAGTACCCTCATTAACACAAACCCAATGTCGAAGTTCTCCTCCCATGATTCGTACAGCCTTTTTAACCTCGCTACCTGTAAGGACATATTCACTATTACACCATAAATGAGTCCCAGACAACTAACAGTTAAGATGGGAAGATTAAAAGAGCAAAGATCAAAATGATTGAAAGATGAAAGGTAAAGCACAAAACCATTGAAGTAGTCAGAGCGTTCAGAGCAGATGGTCTATTGAGTATTGCTGTTCTCGAGCTGGGCCTTCCATCGACTAAAACCTGACAGGGAAAAAAGAAAGTGCGCAGAAATGAATTACAACCGAACAAAAAAGGCAGTGCACACGAGCAGGCACAGAGAGAGAGAGAGAGAGAGAGAGAGAGAGAGTTTGTAACCTGGTCTTCAGGGTGATCGTACTGAGCGTAATGTGGCTGAGCAGAGAGACATCTCCGGTGAGCAAGAAACCCTATCCTGTGAGCTGAACGTCTCGCTGTGATCAAAACCTTCAAGTTCTGCATCACTCCTTCCTTCGCCTTGCTCACTCCCTCTCTATCTCCCTGTTTCCGGTGCTTCGGAGCGGCGGCAATGGCGTCAGACGCGTTCGCGCGCGCAGAATGGGCTCGGTCGCTATTCAGTAGGGTAACGTCGGACCCGTCATTCAATTTGTTGACCGTTAGTCAAACGTACACCAGAAAGGAGGAGAAAGGAGAACTGAAGGGCCCAATGGGCTGATTTTGTTTGGGCTGGGCCCATCTTCTGTACTCCATGGCCGTTTCCCTCAATGGCATTCGTCCGAGAGCTAGTGAGCCGAGCCTAACTTCCTTGCTACTTAATGTTTTGCTTCAAACAAAATCTGAATTCCACCTTGTCCATGTCAAGCATCCCCGACCGCAATGTCTCCTGTCTTTGGAGGGGTTGTGGCCTCCAATGATATGATTGTAATATAAACATATATAAGAAAATCAAAACACATCTGAAGATCCTAAATCAAACCAATGGAATTGATCCTCTGGACAGGTTGTATCCCACAACATACTTTAGTGATATTATGCATCAACGCCACCGAGAAATCACACACCTTGAATATGGACTGTAACAATTATTCATCTATACACATAATTCCATCTTCGCACTCCGTCAGCAAGGTCCATTAAAACTATGACTTCGGTCCACAGAGAAACTTTACAGCGAAAAGGAAATGAAGTATCCATTCTATACCCAGCTTTGAAGGGCCTTACAAAGCCTTCACTAACTTGCAGCCTCAGCTAGAGTAAAAGAGGCCATCATCTGGTCCACCCACTGGGACAGCATAGGGCGATTCCCAGTCGGCATCAAACACTTCCTGGAGCTGTGACACAATTCTGGGATTATACGTCCCGAAGCTAACCCCTGCGGTCGTGTAGAAGTAGTCCCATATGAGGTTGCTCGTCCCAATGTGGGCCCTCACATCACTGACTGCGTACTTCCCATGGTTGACACGAGTGTAACCAGGATACTTGTTCCCAGTAACGGTTCCTTTCCGGGTTTTTGCAGGACCAGTCAAGTTGAAGCCTGGGACCTTGTAGTACCTGACCTCAACCTTCCCTGAGCATTTGTTGTACTTTGAGGAAGAACAAAGAGCGTTGGAGTAGAGAAGAGACTTCAGGTAGAAGTCAGTGCTGTCTATGAAGTGTGCCCAGTATGCCACCAGTACCTTCACTTTTGCGTGCTTGGAGAAGACAACCTGCAGATCATTCATGAAGCTTACTACAAGTACAGAAAAACTTTCAAGTAAATCTGGAAAGCGCACAAACAAAGCAAATGCTGATGTCATTCAGTTGAATAAACTACTGAATTTGCATAAAGTTTGAGCTTTGACGATACAGCAATGAGAAATCTATGACCTTTACTGAAGGGACTTCATAATTTGATGTTCTGGAATGTATGAGAAATAACAATTCGTAAAACACTAAAACTTGAGCGAATTTTTGGAACTCTTATGTCTCATGGACTTCTCACGTCTCCTGAAGCGTTGAGACAAGTCCTTCGAACTTCTTAGATCCACTTCTACTTGTTTGCTGAAAGTTACTCCATAACATCAGATATGTATTTGGTGTTGTTATGAGACGGGAAGATACCTCAGATATGGCTGAGGAAAGAGATGCCCAATAAACGGTCGGCTTCACATATTGTGACTGACCGAGCCAGTCCATTGTACTGATCCTCACGGTCCCTCCACTTGAGACCGATTTTATAGTATCAACCCATGCCTGTTCATCCGTCTGGTATTTTCCAAATGACAGCTGAAAAGGATTGAAGGACAAAATGAACCCAGTGTCATAAATCTTGTGATGTACAATAATTTTACAGTAAAATTTCAACGGAAGTTTTGAATTGTTCTTGTGATCTGCCTGTAAAAGCTTATTGATAATTTTGCATAAGCTGGTGCCTAAATTGTAACTTTTAAGTGCAAAGAAAATATCACCTCTGGGGGAGCAAAAGAGAGATAACTAAGTTGAGGAGGCTGTGGGGCTGTTGAATAACTATTTCCTGGAGTGTGTAGCTGCAGATGGAACATGCGTGGATCTGAGAGCATTGGATAGCCCATGACATGGGGAATCTCCACAGATCGTGGAAGAGGAGGCCTATAATAATAAAGCCAGCAAAGAAGAGCCTCATGGAGATATTATAAGACATAGTTCAACCTGTAAACACAAAGTTTCATTTAGAAATAACTTACGTGCACCTCTTCTCAGAGTTGATGAAGTGAGACCAACAAGGGACTTTCCTCCTGATCTGCCATTGTCGATCCCACATGATCCTCGTGTTCTCTGAAGCATTCAGAGAGGCTAGTTCCCAAAGGTTCTCACTATAGGCTTCAACCTTTTTTGCTATTTGTGGACAGTTAACAAGATATATTCCAAGCTCCTTCACCTACAAAATTCAAGAACATGTAAATCATCCTTATCAAGCATAAAAATCACATAACAGGGACAAGAACCACTTTTGGCAAATACTTTTCCACAAGATACTTTACAAACAGAGAAACCAAAAGATAAAGTAAAAATACAAAACTTAAAGGGCCCCTCCTAGCTGTCAGTTTGATTGCCAGTGCTGGGCGATCAATTAAGTCAAAAAAAGAGAGTAATTGCATCTCAAGGCATGATAGAAGAGAAGAGCATAGAAATTATTTTTAGAAAAAAAAGGTACCTGGGTGAGGGACTTCCAGTCATTGTTTGCAGATCCTATGTAAACATCTCGACGATCTGATATCCAAACTTTTGCATGAACTACGCCTGAGCCCCACCATCTCTCAAACAGTAAAGTCGTAGTCTTCACATTTGGCCTCCCATCAGCAAGGTTTTCCGGTTCCCTCGTGTAGTCAGGATATACACCAGAATGCTGCAGAAGTCTGGTTATATAGTCAGTTCCATGATAGTGAATCATTACAATAAAAATAAAGGAAAACCTATCACAGCAGCAACTTTACCAAACAGCCATGCTTCTGGATGAGAGCTGTTCATTAGTTCAGCAATAGATAGAAGAAGAAATTTATGTGAGATCAAAGACATGAGGTACAGCTTATAAATAGATGGATGCATTTCTCATGAAAAACCTTGCAGCTAGTCCCTGCAATTCAGCCTGTCCATCTAAGTTGTATTATGTTTTGGAAAATTCGTTAAAGGACACTTATCGTTTATGTTCAATTGGTCGAATTGCAGCACAACCTAGTTTTAGATTCTTCATTCTTCAGTGAGAAACAATTCTGCTTCTTGAATATGCTATATATAGTCTGACAGATGATTAACCCCCACCTCCCCTTTGTTTTCCCTAATTTAGACAATATTGCAATTTGAACTATCTAAAGATTGTACTAGAATTAGAACTCCAAGAATGAAAGTGCAACATGTTTAGAATACATCAAAAAATAAAAAAGCCCATTCTGGATTATATCCTATGATTACCAAAATTCTGATTGATTCATCAAAGGAGGGAAACTCGTTTTTCTTCCACTCTTTTTTTGCTGAAGTCAAACGAGAACCCTATCTAATTGAATGAGATTTATCCTAGACCTATCCCCCTTTTCTTGCTGAATTCAAAAGAGAGGGAAATTCATACATCTCAACCAAAGTCTTTATTCTATGATTAAAAAAACTACCTGACTGAAACACTTCGGTCGGCTGCATTTTCAATGGCTCTATAAACTTTAAGGCCTTCATTAGCTCCAAAGTGCAGCATGGCATCTTCAGAGTAGCCATAATCACCTGAGTGACGATCATCAGGATGAGCTACGAGCTGCCAGTACTGTGCAATTATGTCCAACTTGTGCGATGAGTTCCCAGCCAACCACTGAAATACATCCCCTAGTTCACCAATTCTCTCTCCATCAGCACAAATAGACAGTAAAATTTCCACTCTTTACCGCCTTTATGCGGATTTTTACAGCAACAGAAAACAGAAAGTGATTCTTTAGTTTGATGTATAAGAAATGGAAAGGAATCGACCCACTATCCTTCCATTTCATTAACTATTTGATTGTACTTTCTACAGTTGTTATGTACATTCTATTGTCAAAGTGGATATTCCTCCTAAAAAGATCAGTTAAAATGCTTATTCAGCCACCTCTTTCAAATAATTGAATGCAAAAAACACCAGTTTTATCTCAACGTAATTTTATTTTCTTCTATCAGACGCGGTCCTTTCCTTTCCATTGACCAAATGTTCTCCGAAAACCAAAAAACTTGCGTTCTTCTCTACTGCAAAAGAGAATCGAGATACAGCAAGAAGCTCAATAAACCAAAGGAAGATGGTTTTCAATGAGCAAACGCCCACAAAATTATTCATCTATTTCCAGTGAAAAGAGGGAAGAAATAAAATTTCTACTTGGAACGAAACAAACAGTCCAAAATGCATAAATAAAGCACATCTAGTATTCGACCAACAGAATCCCCACAAAGTTCTCGCCGAAATGAGCGGGAGCCTCTCTTTAGACAAGCATGTCATATTTTTGACAAAAGATGCCCGTCGAAAGCACAAGACCCGCTCATATATATAGATATAGATATAGATATATATATATTGGCCCATCACTTTCGCGCGTAACTTTCTCGGAATATTTCTTCGTAAACAAACAGCGGGAGGGGAGTTGGGGGCTCACCGGTGGAGAGGACCCCGGGGACTCTACGGAGGTCCGGCATGTCCGTGGGGATCGACTGGACGAGCCAAGCCTTGCATTGGGTCGCCTGAGCAAAGACAGCCGGGACGTGGAGACTGGCTGAGGCGAGCAGGACCAGTGAACAGGCTATGATCTGGAGATTCATCTCCGCGGCGAAGACGGACGATGGTGAAGAAGACGGCCCTTAAAAGCAGTTGGTCAAATAGCTGACTTATGCAGCTGAAACGGAATTTCGTTAATATGCTAATTTTTTATCGCTCCGAGTCTCCGAAACGGCTAAAATATTTCATTTCTTTTCTTTCCATTTTTTGGTTTTTCCGGACAAATTCAGTTTAATATCGGACTCATTTACTAAATAATATATTATATATATTTATATTTAATTTTCAAATTTCAGCTTAAAAATTTTAAATTATAACCCACATATATTAGTTTACTAATGAACTCCACCGGAGAGATAATTCAATTTCTGTCCGGCAAACTTGTATGTATGTGTCTTGGACAGGTTGATTTGTTTAAAATAAGGGCATTTTAGTACTTCATCCATAATTATTTCAATATTTTTAATCATATATTAAATTTATTATTAACATTTCCTACTTTATATATACTTTTTTATTTTTTATTGATAATTCCATCCCATTGATATAGTATATTTTCTTCCTAAAAATCAAATTTCTTTTTTTTATATAAACTATATGGTATTAAGGAGTTATTATGGTCAAGCTAATAAGATTCGAATGAACTACGCGGCAAGTAAATCTTCCTCCCACGATTCGTTGCCCTAAAGTCACGGTGGTAATTATTAGTCAATCCCCATGATCGGTTTCCCCGCTGTCCATATAACCACTTAACCGACGCCGTTTATTACATGTCCGCTCAAATCCCATCTCTCTCTTGTCTCTGTCTCCCCGCACTGATTTGGGTATGGGGAAAAGGTTGATTTTAGTCCCCAATCTTTTACGACCTTTTTCAACCTTGTCTGAATCTTTTTTCTTGGTCTAGATTTGGTCCTTAAGCTTATTTAATTTGTTCAGTTTTGATCCTTTCTTTATCTTTCTCCATCACAAGATGATGACGTGGATTTTCCTCCGACAGAAGGCCTCCATATCGGCAATCATAACCCTCTGATAGAACCGTACTTCTACTGAAGAGAGAGAGAGAGAGAGAGGTGGGGGTGGGAGGCTGGGAGGAGCTGCTAATCTTGAAATTTCCAGTAAATTATTGAGGGATTCCGGTGATGAGGGTTGGGATTCGTCTTTTACATGTGGCTTATATAAAGAGAGATCAGGAAGCTAAGTACGAATTGTAGGAAGAGAAGCTTGGGAACTTCAACTCCTGTGGCTTCCGATGGGACTGTCCAGAAGGGGCATGGACTCCCTAGGAACAGAACAGTATCATGCTTCATCTTCTCCAAGACGACTGTTGTGGATGGTTTGTTTTTTATTCGAGCTTTTTCCCGGTGGCTTGCGGAGGAAGATGGACCGATGGAGCTGCCGCAGAAGAAGGAAAGTGATGGGAAGAGAGATTCAAATTGTGACAGGAAGCGTCAAGATTGAAGCAAGCCGTGGAAGTAATGGAGAAGGCGCTCGTGATGAGAGCATCAAGGATGGCAACTGGCGAGGAGGAGGACGATGAGGGAGGGGAAGAGGATGGGGCGACGGCGTACCGTCAATGGAAATGGAGTTTCGGTTTGATTGGGTTAAAAGCAAACCAATACAACCGGTCGAATGGAGTAGATTCAACTGCCCACGTGGAGACCTTCTATTGGAGGAAAATCCAAATCAGCATGTTCTAACGGAGAAGATATCGGGAGGTCTAAAACTGAACTGACTAAAGAAGCTAGAGGACCAAACCCGACCCAAGAAAAGGTATATGCTAAAGTTGAAAAGGGTAGCAAAGGGTGTAGATATATATATATATATATCACTGTATTCAATATTGTAACAACCAACTAATCAAACAGACGGTGTATATATAATTCAGAATCATCATTAACCTCTAAACATAGACTAAAAAGTATTAAATCTTAAATCTAATTTACTACTAGCAAACTGGCTGGGCAAAAAGTAGGAAAGATTAGGAGCAAGACCAACCCCTTTTTCCTTATATTCGAAGAATCCTTCTAACGTGGAAATCTATCTCCGGCAGACGGATCCACTCACTTAAAATATTTATATATGCATGTATGTAAGTATCTGATTCGAGAATTTGATATCATCTCTGGTGGCGGGGAGGCAACTTCCGAGGAAGTTTCCGACCAGTGGATCCATTTGGATAGGGGGGGTAGGAGAAGACATGCTTTTTCAAGAATTGTTGAAGCGTGATGCAGTAGGAAATGAACGTAATGCGATCAGTTTTTTTTTTCCCTTCCTTAAGGGTGTTTCTCTCTTTTTTTTTTTCTTTTTTTAATTTTAATTTAAGTATATATTTCAAGGGCATGGCATATTTTGAATGCAACAGTGCAGGAACATGCATGTAATTCTTCTACGTGTAGCTTCACAGCCAGACACACAACGTATCCTCGACACACGTGGGCATAAACTCAGCAATCCGACAGACAGAAGCAATCAATCCGACCACTTCTTAAAAGAAGAACGGGGACCCATCGAGACTTGGCCTTCAACTCACGCTCGTAAGCACATAATAATTAGGCTAGCCGGAAGGAAAAGAAAAAAAGTGGAAGAGAAGATGGCTGGTGAGACGGACTGGGGCAGAGCTACAGCCGGGGATGCGAACAAGGCGAAGGCAGCGGCAGCGGGCAGGGGACTCCTCAACAACCCGACAGCCCTGGCCGCCGGGGCGGTCCTCCTGCTTGCGGCTGGTGGGTACTACATGTATTACGGTGACAGGAGGAACCGTGGCCGTGACACCCCCCGGGTCGTCGGGGACGGAGATCACTAGCTTCAGAACTGGCAGCCAGGTCTTCGGTAGAAGGACAGAGCGAGCGAGAGAAAGCAGCTTCTGGGTGCAAGTTGATGTTGATATCACTAGCTAAGCTACTAACTAGGCTACTTTGGTTTTGTGATGTAATATATATATATATATATATGACACAGCCGATACGCACGAAGAACTGTCTTATATATCTAGCAAGGAACATACATGTGTAACTTAAACAATGGTGTTCAGGACACTACAGGTCCACCATCGACATCGCTGTGGTATGGTGGAGGCACGAGACATCGGCATCATCAGGGGTATTTTTGGATCTTCGGAGGCAATGTTTTGACATTTTGATCCTTGTTCTACTGCATCGAATTCAAATCTGATCTCCTTCAAGTTTACTTATCAAGAAGCAGTGCACGGTTACCTTCACGAGCAAGATCGGCTGTCTCGTTGCATGGCTTCGTGCGTACTTCTGGAGCCACTTCTCTGGCCTTTTTTCTTGTCTTTTTTTTTATGGGGTATAAACTTGGTTAGAGCTACTTGATTAATTAGCGACAGCACTCATGCCACATTTCATATGCTGTTCAGGTAATCATTGTAATAATTCATGGACAGTAGTGCCACCATCGTACCTCAACTCTGAGCACCGATTAGACGACCTCCAAGACAAAAAAAAACCCTTCCGGTTAGGCCAGCGAAGCGTCTGCTACATAAACCACACTTACGTCGATAAAATGACATTTCATCAACCAGTTGCACACTAGAAAATAAATTCTGTCCACCATTAGGGTGATCATGCAATACTCAGCATTATCAACGCAAGTCCTCAGCTCATATGTCGGATTATGGCCAAGATTTATTTATGATCTTCGTTATGATGATAGCCTCCACTGTCAAATGAAAGTTGGCTTAAGAACCAACCTGCAAAATCTACATAACAGGTTCAATATGATCTGGAACAGACATGCCAACAGCATATAAAAGATTGAAAAGAATATTAATAAATCATCTCCCAGCATTACACGTCTGCACTAAGAACAAGATCAAGACAGTTGTATGTCCCTGATTCAAATCGAAGACAGCAGTATTCTCTTGAATGCGCGGTGAAGATGAGATATGACGAATCCAGCCATCCTGTCAAGCTGTTCAAAATTTTGTAGTATAGAAGGAACAACCTTACACATGGGAGAACGGGAAGGAACCAGTTAAAATGGGATCTGATTTACCCTGTCCGAATCTTTACCCCGGTAGGCAGGCTCAGTCGATCTTCACTGATGAGTAGATGAGCCTCGTAAACCAGAAGCAAGCATAGAAACCGATGGTGCCAGTGACGACGAAGAAAGCATAAGACACGATGAGCATGTAGCCAAAATAGAGGATCCCGGACACAAGCTTTGTGATCTCAAGCTTGGTGAAGAAGTAGAAGGTGGCGTAGAGGAAGAGGTAGAGGGCAGAGGAGCCCGAGGTCACATAAGACCTCCACCACCAGAGGTAGTCCTCACTGCACAGCTGGAAGTAGCAGAGCACAATTGTTATCTCCGCGCAGGTGATGATGAGGATGATGAAGACGAGGAAGAGGAACCCAAAGATGTAGTAGAACTGATTGAGCCAAATGGAAGTCAGGGTGAAGAAGAGCTCGATGAAGACTGCTCCAAATGGGAGGATACCTCCAATAAGCACTGAGAACGCAGGGTTCATGTACCATGCCTGCTCGGGGATCTGCCTCGGGATTTTGTTCGTCTTCACAGGGTCCTCAATAGCGGGCTTCTTGAAACCTATGTAGCTTCCAACAAACACAAGCGGAACCGAGATCCCAAACCATAAGAAGACCAGAGCAAACATAGTACCAAAGGGGACTGCCCCAGAAGACTTCTGACCCCAGATAAGAGCGTTCAGGACAAAGAAGATTGCAAAGGCAATCGCAGGGAACATGAGCGCGGTTCTGAGAGCTATTCTTTTCCATTCAGTTCCCTTGAACATCTTGTACAGACGGGCAGAGGAGTACCCACCGAAAAGACCCATGAAGACCCAAAGCAAGAGCATAGCAGTCATTAGTCCGCCTCTGTTTGAAGGAGAGAGGAACCCGAGAATGGCAAAGATCATAGTGACGAGAATCATCCCAAAGAACTGAACACCTGTTCCCACGTAGATACAAAGGAGGTCTGAGTGGGATGGGGGTCTGAAGACATCACCATGGACTAGCTTCCATCCAGTCTCTTCCTGGGCTTCTTCCTGGGTCTCAAGCTCATTGTACTTGGAAATGTCACGATAAAGGGTCCTTAACATTATCATTGCGACCATCCCAGAAAGGAAGAGAACAATCATCAGCGAGTTCACAATCGAGAACCAGTGTATTTGGTCATCGCTCATCAGAAGGTAGGTATCCCACCTAGATGCCCACTTAATGTCACTCTCCTGAAAGATTCACGTAATAGAGAGCAGTCAAGACCAAAGCATTAATCAAGAAGAAAATAAACTCCCCACAGGTGACTAGAATAAGATAATTGGGGAAAACACAAAATTATTGATCCCATGCCTGCTAAACACCAGCTTTCCAATCAAACAAGAAGACGCAAGCCAATACATATGTCAGGTTTAGATTAGAGAGTATTAATATTCCTATAGCGTGTAGTACTGATGATTGAGTTAAAAAGTACTGTAGTTAGGAAAAACAAGGTTATCAACAATAAGGTAATAATGCAGTTCAGAACCTAACCTGGAACTCAACATCATAAGTGAAAATGATTTCCTTACTCTCTTCCACCACTTGAGGAGTGTTGGAATTGACTACCGTATGCTTTGAATGGGGATCACATGTTGTCAGACGAGTATTGTCACTCCACTGGCCCTCATATTCGTGTTTAATACTGCATTTGAAGAGGATATATTCGTAAATATCCTACGTTCATAAAAACCTCCAGCAAATAGAGGAAGGGAGATGGGGAAGCAAAAATGTAAGGGGTCTAACCTAAATGGTTTAACCTCAAATCCCACAATTCTTGCCATATCAGTTTGCAAATCTCTATGATACTTCACAGTGAAAGCCAAATGGTTGTGTATGAAATACTTCTCTTCTTTGCTCTGGAAATTATGGCCAATAAGGGATTAGAATGCTTCAATAACAGGGGGAGTTTATAAAGACCTTTCGGATAATGATCATACCCCAGAATATTGTCCCTTAAGCCCAACATGGAAACCAAGCTGATAAATGGGAGGAGATTCCTGATCTTGCCTCCGGATTGGAACAACAAGGGGGAGATTGTCAAGTATCCTGTAGCAATGAAGATAGTAAGCAACTTCCAAAGACACACATAGAAGTTGACATTGAATTATTGCGTAAGCAGCTTACATATTTATGCGGTACTCATCCTTGATTTTTTCTTTCAAGTTTTTTGCTTGCTTTGCGTCAAGTGTTATCCGGCATGCCACATTGCACATCTGTGGTTCTCGCATCTTAAACTGCAAAAGATTCGACTGTCCCATCAATGACAGCTGCATCAGAGATATATGAGAAAAGCTTATTTGAATAAACCAAGCATCACCGTGTAGGGAGAGTTCTCTATGCGGTCACCACGAAGAACTTCACCGAGATTCTCTGCACTGTCCACTATTTTCTTTGGCTTGCAATATGGAAGGGAGTAATACGAGTAAGGGAGCTGTGTCCTTATTGAGGTCAACTTATTGACCTTTACCGGTAGAAGATCTCCCTGCATTCAAGGACAAATAAATTAGATCAGGCTTTCCCCGATCTTCCTAACACTCTTACATAGTTTCATATGTCCACAACAACTATAAGAAGATAATCATTCAACATAGAGGTAAAAACTCTCAAAATCTCAATCCACTAACACACAAAATCCAAATGCCACCGTAAAGGGATTCACACAAAAGATGGGTGTTCAGATCTGGGGCACTTTGATTATTGAGAGTTTATATGACAATAAGAGTGAAAGACAGTCATTTGTCATTTCTATCAGGGTGATACGCAGCATATCCTATTTCTCCTCCTTTCTCTATTTGTCAATATTTCTTGAGATCTCAAGATCAGCCAGCCAAGCTGCCTTTCATGTAAAATTTAGGCCCCATTGAGTAGACATTCTAAGCAATGTCAGTAGTATCACCGTAAAATAAAGCAAGAATCTTATGAATATAAGAATCCATTAATCTGAAGACCAAGAATTAAGTCCCAAGCAATGATATTTAAAATACATGTCAGTCAATAATCGTTACAATGTGCTGGGAAAATTGAACCCTGATTACTAGATATTCAGAAAACACGACAAAAATATTTTGATTGAACTTTATCAAGCTAGATTGGTGCAGATACAGAGGAGAAAAGCCTTGAAAGCTATACGACAATTGAAATACCACACGCTTGTTTTGAACCATCGGTAATGTCAATTTACAACTCGTCACTTACAAGTACCACGCTTTTTTATTACACCTCAAAGATTAGAAATGACATTTTTTTCTCCATAGAGATTATCATAACTATTGACCCAGGGTATCTTCTAGGATTCATCTTACGTTAGCCAACCGTCAACTCCATTTCACGTTTCATGAAATACACCCATTGAATCAGAACTAACAACCAATTACAGATCTCTATCGCATTTTAGTAAACAATGCAGCTTATGCGACTCTATTGGTCCCAATCTGTAGTCCATTTCGAGCAAAACAAGCAGCACTGAACCAAAAACTGACGTCAAATACAACCAGATCCAAGCAAATAACCATCGGATCGAGTCCGGGTGCCACCAAAACTACTCAACAGGCCTTGCGAGTGAGAGAAAGGTGACCTTTTGGAAGTCCTCGGGGGCGACGCCGGGGAGGTAGAAAGACCGAGCTCCATGCAGGAGGAAGAGGAGGAAGAAGAAGATCACCGGCGGAGGGGACGAGAAGGATCTGAAAGGATCCATGGAAGAACTTCTTCTACCCTCCGAACGACACAGAGAGAGAGAGAGAGAGATTCAGATCTGCAGACGAAACTGTACGTTTGTTGGGAGGTGCGGGCTTCCAGATCTTAGAGTGGTGAGTTGAATATATCGGGAGGAAGAAGATGGGAAGAGAGAGAAACTGGAGGAAACGGGTCGGGTCTTCGGCGCCTCGGTTGTACGGGCACGGTGGGTCCGGGTAAATCCTTGGCTCTAAAGATTTACATTTTCATACTTTTTATTATAAATCTTTATTTTTTAAAAACTTTTATTTTTATTCTTAATCATTATGAGTTTATGATTGTTTGTTGTCACTCTAATCCTTCCAACTATATTTTCGTCCAAAACTACACCCTTTTGTTAAAAAATGCATTTTTTGTTAAAATATTTTTTGAAATAATTTTTTTTAAATACTATTAAACTAAGTAGAGAGTAGAGGAAGACAAATAGAAATGTTAAATTGACCGGTTTGCTTGTCAAAATTTGGAGCTGGTCCAAACCATTCATAAATCAATTCGTAATTATTTTTATTAGATTTAGGGGCAGTTACAAGTAAGTCTAAGAAATAGGTCCGTCGAATTAGAACTGGTCCATCATGTTTTATCATTGAATCAACCTGAAACCATTAAGAAACTAACTCGAATTACCAAAAACACGGCAACCAACAATGGATTCTTTGTTGATTCAATTTAAAAATATACAAAAATTAAAAATTATTTATTTTAAATAATTTTATAAAACTAAAAAAATTTCACGGTTTACGGTTTAAATCAGCCCGCTAGAGCCGGTTCATGATTTTCCTGATCCATAACCTATTATGCTTAACCGATTAAATCGTAACCAAATCAAACGGTTTCATACCCATTTTGACCGTACTACCCATTTAACATCAATGATAGCACACGGCTATTCTGGGAATGAAATGTAGAATCCATAATCTGATTCGACTTATTAAATGGGAAAAAATCATATTTGGATAATTTACTCACCGGTGGTTGTGCGGTCTCGGTCATTGGTTTTATGAAAATGAAATTGGTTGGGCATCTGCTTGACATCATCTCTCTCTTATAATTAACCTGTCCTCTATTTTTCTTTTTTTTTCTCTTTTTTTTGGGTGAATTCCTGTACTGACCATTTACTTGTGCTCCGGTGACTTTTATCAACCACTTCGATTCTTACGATGATGCTGAGGATCTAAACTTCGCGATATCGGAGGTCCCATTGAAACAGTGATGCTCCCCTTGCCGGAGCAACTTTCTAAGGTTTGCCGAGATCCTGAGCACACGGATATCCCTGATCCTAAAAGATCAAGCAGCCTACCATGTTGTTTCCACCCTGACAGGAGGCACTGCTCGGGAGCTTGAAGAATGTTGTGGTCACAGGCTTGTTATGGTAACAACAGGCTCTTAGCTGTCCTACCTCTAGCTCGCAACCTCGGATAAAATCAAAACTCTCGATGGGACGAGAGAGAAAAAGGCACCAACCTTTAAAGCATCATCGACCCTAACGAATCTCTTCCCATCTCATTGACATGATGATCATCCAGGAAAGTCACATATTTTGATTGCCAAATCCATAATTATGAAATCACCTTACAAGCAAATGGCAAGAGAAAGGATTCGACATTTTCATGTTTTGGCATCATTCACTTTTGAAATGAGACCCTACCCACTTAACCGATTCAAAAAGCTCCAATATGAGATATGATCATTGACGGATCAATCATCGTGAGATGAGATCAAGAGGGCCCTTCACACCACCTCTATTATATCCAAGGAGATCAGAGATGGTTTTCTCGAGAAACTACTCAGCAGCACGATCAGTCCTTGGTCAATCATCATCAGATGAGATTTCAACGAGAGGGCCCTTAACACCACCTTTACTATTACCGAGAAGCTCGCGAGCAGCTTTCTCAAGAAATTCTTTTGCAGCAGCCTGCACAGACGGCGTCTCAGGAGACTGATGCTTCCTCTTCCTTTGGACAGAAATGTTCCTGGGTCCCTCTCTTCTACTTATATCCCTCATGCTCTGTCTTTGATCTGCAGCAAACATCTTCTTAGTCAAACAAGGAAAGTATATAAAAAATGCAGCACAAATGCAAAAAGCTTTTGAAGAATTACCTGGGGTAAGATCGGGCAAAGAATGCTCGATGAAACGAGTTGCTGCTTGATAATTTAAGCTGGTTGATGGTCGGAGGGGCTCTTCAAAGTTCAAAAACAGCAAACATTCAGATCACAAAATCAGCTGCGGGTAAGCAAAATGCAGCAGATCCTTGCACTGAATTCAGGACAATCATATTATAAAACAAATCTTATGACACCAAAGATTCATGTCCAAAAATAGCCTCACTCCCTCATTTATTTTTAAGGATGCTCTTTCTACTCGCCCCAGCTTTTTATGCAGAATAAACAGGCTGACACAGACACTTGCCATGCTATTCCAAGATGCAGGACTTATAAAGGAGAGACCATTACCCATATGACGGCTAACACTTCTTGAATGTTTCATTTAAGTCAGCTCATGAAGCACTAACTATAATGTTGGAACAGCAGATAGACAGAAACAGAAATTCCAGTATACAAGCCGGATTAGTGGTCAACTTTCATGTTTGATTCGAAGTAAACATACACTTAGGTCAATGCCATAACCTTCTTAAGGTACATAATGTCTTACAGCAAACAACTAATCAGTTCCTGGTCACTACTTTCAAAATATTGATCCAGATCCCTCTTGATCTTAGTTTACCTGATCCCAATAATCTTCCTATCAATTTCCAAAATGGAAAGAAACTAATCATAAGTATAGCCCTCAGTACGAAGTGAAGGTATGAGTCATTAGCACTGAATGATCAAAGGCACATGCAACCATTTTGATAAGCATATTCATCAATGGCTTCTAGCTACCAGCTTAACAGTTAATTGAACCCATGTTCCTCAGTGCTGACATGACATCTCTGACTCCATCATTTATTAAATGTGACTAGTTTCACCAACCGCCATGAAAGCTCAAAAGTTTCTACTCAAAAATGAAATTTTGTTAGGATACAGAGTGTACGTTTGTTCAAGTCCATAAACCGCTCGAGCTTGGCTTCATATAAGCTTATTCTTTCCTACATACAAAACAAACAAAGGAAAAGAATATCAAATAAGCAATTGGAAGGTTAAAAAAAATCTAATTAACATCCTCTCTAGGACAGAAAAATTGCACAATTAAGTTATGACATTCTCAATCAGAGCTTACTCTCTAAACAAGGCAGGCAAAAGAAATACCCGAGTGGTACTTACAATACTCGGTAAATCAATCAATTTTTTATCCTAAAAAACGTAATACAATGGCAAAGATTTTTCGAGGAATGAAACTTCTGCCATTTCATTCAATCTGATTCAAATCATCAGCAGCAGCGAAATGCGCAGCTTCACAATTCAGAGGAGTGAACACATCAAAACCCTGTCGAGCATTCGAACCTCTTAAAAGAGAAGAAGCAACCAGGAATAGAAACAACTTACCAGCTCAGACTTAATAGGATGATCGGCAGGATTAACGCCCGTACATCTCAACCTCACTGAACAACACAAAAATATGAAACATCAATCCTGCTGGCACTCGACACTGGTGACTTTAGGAGGACAGTTACTTACGAGCTAAGAGAGTGGTGGCGGCTTTGGCGAGCACGAGCATGGACTGAGCGCGCTGGAGCGGGTGCATACGGGCGAGGACGTCCGGGTCCATGAGGGACAGGAATTCCGGTAAGCTCGAGCGGAGCCGCTGCAAGTCGGCCGAGGTACGTCTCACCGAGTCCATCACAGTCTCTGGCACTATGCTATCACTCGATTCCACCTCCATCGCCGGTACCTGCACAAGCTCTCGGTCTCTCGGTCTCTCTCCCTCTCTCTCTCTGCGCCCTCGAGCAGCGACGGTGAAGTTCGCTTCAACTACTCTCTCTCTCTCTCAACATGTGTCGTTTTCGGCTTCTTGCTCTCCAAATACGTCGCTCAGGTTAGGGCTTATAAGATGCGGAGATTTGAGGATAGCGGGCGGTCGTCGGGATAACGCAAATAAGCTCTGATTCAACTTTCAAGGCATCGCAACAATCACATTTCAGATTTACTCCCGGGAGTTCTCTCTCCGTCTCATTTTGGACCGCCCAAGTCGCAACAATCAAATTTCAGATTCACCCCCTAAAGTCCTCTCTATTTCTCATTTTGCCCCCCCATACGTTTCCTCCATGAGGTGTGAATACTGAATACCTTGTTCTGTTACTGGCTGGACTTGCAATATCGCACATCGGATTTAGAAAGCTCCAAATTATCAAACACGAATGCAGCTCGTTCAGTAGCAGTTTGACACGAATACAACATACTTCACTCATATAACTGAGTGTGTCTTCTAGTATTGGATGTACGAACCTAATCTAATTGATTAACTCAGACAAAAATATGATAGACACGGACTCGAAATAATGAACAATAAACCATACTAGATACACAAGTACTAATTAACTTTTCCAACTCCATAGTTCATAGCAAATTATGGAAAAAAAATAAAATAAAATACAAGTTGAGAGATGCTTATTATTATTCTTTTTTATTTACACTAAGGAGTATCCTAAATCAGTGAAAACATGCCTAGTGACTAATCTACAATAGGACCGAAATCGTTAGAAAATTTCCGTAAAAGAACTACTAACCGAACCCCATAGAGATGCATATTCTTCAATGTATACATCTTAACACATGCAATTAAATAAACGGATTAAAATGGATTTCGTTTTGTTGCAATTTAAATAGGAATTTTTTTTCTCACCCAGTTTAAACGATTTCATTTTGTCTGTGACCTCGGCTAAAAATTCCCGAATCAAACAGATCTTAAGGACATTTCACCAACTTTGGATTGAATGTTATCGGACGTGACTTCCATGCATACATGATGGAAGAAGAAACACTACGCTCCTACATTTGAAAAAACAGAGCAAAACACGAAAGCCCAACAAAAGCATGAGCCCTCTCGCAGGTTCAGCCACACATGAAGCCAGACATCATCCTGCGTTACAGTTCTACAGTGGCAGTTGCATAACGTTCCAGCAAGTCAGCGTGCCCCGGAAAACGATCATCACCAGCTGAATTTACAAAAACATAGCAATTAACTCCTGAAGTAGAGGTGAATCGAGTGTATGCGGAGAAGGCGACAAGGATTCACCACTGTAAACAGAAATTTTTTTGTCTCAGGAAGCTCTCCAGCTCTCCCCTATTTTTCTTCTATTTTCTCAGGTACTGGTGCAATACTGTCTTCTGGGTTTTGCTCGGGGACAGAAGGCTTAGAAGCTGGTGAGCACTGGCATTCGGCTTTCTCGGAAGGACAAATAGGCTTCTTGAACTGGACCAATATCATTGTCATGTTGTCGCAACCCTCACCGCCAATTGTGGATGGTGCCAGGCACCGGTCAAGGACTCTCTCACACACTGCAGACAGCTTATTTTCCTGTATAGAACAGACTGGTAAGAGAATGCCTTTCAAAAACAAAATATCAAAAGGTCTGTCAGAAAACTTAAAACTCATAGTCACAGAAGCAGGTGGTGTCTGATAAGTGCTTCGTATCTTACCCAAAAATTCGTCAGGAGAACACATGCAAAAAAGGATGGTGGACCAGTCATTTAGAAGTCTCTTACAACCATTTTCTTCCTCTCAATATCTCTAACTAACATCTTACCACTTAAAACCAGTAGATTCGAGCATGGGATCATATTGTTTGATTAACAAAATGTAGTCAGGAACTATGCACTCACCGACTTCAACTGCTCATGTATGAAATCAACAAGCTGCTGGCTAGACATGCAATCCCTGAAATCAAAACAGAAAAAAGAGGTAATCATCCACCTGTGCCCTATATTGAGTGACCTGGTATGAGGTGCACTTCATGAAAGAATTTTCCCAATGAGTGCCTTTATGCACTTTCCAAGAAGTATATGCATTAGAAATGATTATTTTTGCCTCAGGAAACATGACCATTCGAAATCTTTGTTGCTGCTGATGCATATATTTAGCAAAAGTGCATCATAAAGCAAATATTCCATAAACTCAGAACTTGCAAGACGAACTGCCAATACCAATGAAAATAATTCCTCCTTCACAAGTGCCTTTTAGGTCCTCTTTAAGTTGAACTCTTTTTAAAACAATCCCAAGTTTAAAAAATTATATTTCCTTTTTCCAGAAAGCCACAGTTGCAGTTGGCAAAATTTTGCAGTGAATGCTGAGATCAACTCTCACAGAAACTCCTAAGGAAGTATAATGACTATGTCAACCACATATTGGCTGATCCTCCCCACTCTTTGATATAGTTCCTACTCCAAGCAAATCACCCACTGCACAAATTCACAACAGTTCGAACACTGCTTTAACAGCTAAGATTATTTTTGTCAAGTCAAACTCCTTCAATTATCACAAGTATAAAATCAGTGTTCAACCTAAAAGCCCTAAGAGAAGATACATGAATCTCATGCTTATATGAACTTTCTGAGGTAATAGTCCCTTGAAATGAGTCAGTATGCAGTTCAAATGATATTATTTCTGACATATAATTTAGGAAAAAAATTGAAAACCAAGTGATAACTTTTTCAGAGTAGAATTGGTCACTAACAATATAAAACAAATCACAAAACAAAAAATGAAAAATGACTATTTCCCCAATATATCAATTGGCCAATGGTAAAATTTTCATTCTGTTGATAATAGTGCCAAAACTAAAGACAGTCCACACTACCAATAAAAAGACAGTAAAGTTCGGTACATACCAGATGCCATCACATGCAAGCACAATGAAATCATCATCATCACATAGCTCAACCTAATCAGACAAAAATGATCAGAATAACAGGATAACAAAATAAATTCCATACGGTTGAGGAGGGATGGGGTGAGGGAGGATGTTTGTACAAAACAAGTATTTCTTTTATGAAATAAAAGACTCCATCCCAATGAAGAGATAGAATTCAAGGCCACAAACTGGCAGTGAGTTCCATAGCTACTATCTCAAACTTACAAGAATCTTCTTCTTCATTCAAATTTGGTAAAAGGAAAAAAGCTGATGCTGGATGAATATCCTTACAATATTTATATCCGGATTGGCAGTAACAATTTGCCTGTCAGCAGGCAAAAACTTATTCTGCTTGAATTCCATGTCACCTGCAGGTTTAATATAAGATGCAGAACATACCACAATTGCATTCCAAGAGACAGGATGATGCGCATCAATATGCAATTTTTCCAGCTGAAAGATAATACTGCTCATTCGAACTAGCGAATAAAACTACTGAATTTCAGCAAGCTCCAGAGTGAAATCTGCTCAGAGGTGGAGCAAAACTCAATTGAAAACAAAGAACGAAATTGAAATGTAATATATCTGGGATCCAGTTCCATTTAGAGGAAATTATAGAAAGAGGAAGTGAGAACTAAACATCGACAAGCAAGAAGAAAAATTACCTATAGCTCTAGCAAGATTTAAACTGCCATTAACTCGTCCAGCATGAATAAAACCACCAGCATTCATAATCCTCTCCTTTTCAGCCTCCAAATCAGGTTTATGATCCCGAGAAAGATTAAATGCCTATAAGATGGGATAGAAAATGAGCTATCTGGCGCTTATATTTCCATTATCAGACCGAAGTTCTTAATTCATCAGTTTTTTATTCATGAAACACATATATATATACTATGCTGTAGTAAACAAATTTTAAAGAAATAAACATAGCAAACAGTTAACAAGCACCAACAATTACCTGACACTTTCTAGATATAACACAACGAGAATCACCAGCATTTGCAACAAGAAGTTGGTTATTTCTCACAATCGCAACACAGGCTGTGCTTCCAGACGTTGGTCCAGAAAAATCAGAATGAGGACCCTGCCAAATATACTCGTGAAAATGAGCTTAAACTATAAGATTTTGTCAAAGTAAACAATCATAAAAAGCAACTACTGGATAAGAAACCAGCAAGACAGTTTCTTAGTATGTCATAAGGCTTCCAGAAACGAGAAACAAAACAACAGAAGGGAAACATCATGCATCACTTGCTCATGACACCTACCTCCTCAAAAGCCCAATCATCCAACCGGTCATTAGCATTAGCACCCCTTGGAGACCATATCAATCCTTCTATCATTCCAGTAAATTTGTTTATCTTATCTCCAAGAACAGCTAGTTCCCTCCATCCTCTTTGACCACGCATCATTTCATCCATCCTATACAATGAAAGCACAACTTGGATGAAGGGAAAAATAGAGATCACATGCACGTGTTGCCATGGGGTTAAAGCTGAATCCAGATGTCATGTCTGAAAGTGAGGGAGCTACAGTTCCTATACAGGGAGGAGGGAAAAACTCAACTTCTAATTCACTTTCCATACATGCTAACAAGTGATTACCAGGAAAGTTAACCGATGACCCAGACAGATCATTGTTTCTAGAAAGTCTAATTATTTATGATTCAAACCCGTGCACATATCCACCATGCAAAAGTAGAGAAATAGAAAGAAACAAAAGCTTCAATAAAAAGATGCCAAAACCTGAAAAAAGCTTTCTGGACAGAAGTTCCTATATCTCCAGCTGCATAGTCCTCACTCTTTAGAACCTGCTGGTGGAGAAATTTGGCACAGAACTTCGCCACAACTTTACCTGCAAAGTGCTGCTTTAACTGACTATAATATTGTACACCCAGATGTTTATCACAAGGAAACAGGGCATGCATGTAGATCCCCTCATAGTGAGAAAGAAGTATGGTAAGCATGTAGTCTTATTCAATGACCATCTTAGAAAATGCTAAAATAGGTGCCAACATTTGATAATCCATTAGGAATGGAAAGCTGAACCTAGCATTTGTATAAAATGATATAGACAGATGAACTCAATCTGTTCATATGCCACATATTCCTAATCTCCAAAGTCAGCAAGCCACACTTGATGAAATTCAAAGGACGGTATACATGAGAGAAGTATGCAGTACAGATAGTGAAAAATGCAACATTCAGACGATCCACTTTACCTCCATGACCATCATAAACGCCAAAGAATGACGTGGAAGAGTCCAGATCAGGATAAGCGGCATGCTAACAGAATAATAAACATAGTAACTAGTCAATTTACCATCACAGCCATCATGAGTGAAAACAAAAATCTAATGAACTCAAATACTCACAGCATCCTCCATAGTTGAACGCCATCCCTGCATGGATGATAAACCAAATCGAAGCCGAAGATTTTCTCCATCTTCTGAGAATTTCTCAGTTTTTGGAGTACTCAGGTACACACCCATCTTCTCTAGGGGGGAAAAAACCTCTAATAAGATAACTCACCAGATTGTTTTCCAGGTCAAGGGACATGTTGCTATTCTGTACCAAGCAATTTAAAACTGATACCCACTTAAATCATAGACTATATACCCCTAGTACTATTACTAAGTTCACACAAGATGATTACTGATTAATCAAAGAAACAACCATACAAACTAAACAGAATTCTTAACAGAGCAGGAAGTTTGTTATACGAATCAAATATAACTCTCAGTCACATCAAATTCCATTTTTCCAGCTCACTGCACATCATAAATAACTAGGAAAATTTTCTTGTCCACCAGTTTTCCTTTTTTGCTCTTTGAATTTCATTTCTCAAGTTGAAACTGGAATAACTAATCAAATCAAATCATTGCAATAGCATCACTGTTGAGGAATTCAGCACCATGTGGAGGCTAACAGGAAGAGCAGAATATTAAAATGAGGAACGATTCAAACATGTCTTCAACATCAAGTAAAGTATGCCAGTGAACATGAAACGTATGACGATCAAATTCAATAGAACAAGCAACAAAGACAAATAACGTAAAACGGAACCCTCCACCCTTCACTTCGTGCAGTAGAAAATCGCTCGGACCTCTCAACTCTTCAGTTTACCTCCCTACTTAGTCCTACTAGCTCGTACCTAGTTCAACCTTACACACTCCTGCACCTCACCAGTGTCTATCAGCTAAATCCTTAAGAGAAATCAACAGGTATTTCAGCAAGCAAAAAGCGGCAGCTAAGCTCCAATAACCAAGCTGGAAGACCGTGCTGTGTGTCAGAAACAAGAGAGAAATCGATCGACAAAAATCTCAAATCGAAAGCACTCTTCCAAGACACGCTTCAACTTACAAGCGCGATTCAGGCGCCGCACTGCGTCGTAGTCGAGCTGAGACGAAGAAGGAGATCCGGAAGAGACTCCGTCCAGTTCAACCGCGCAGAAAAGAACTGAACGGAATATCAGCAAGGAGCTAGTACAAGAGAGGCAGGCTCCGAAAGTTCTCAGCAGAGAGGCATAGGAGGAGATCGATTCATCGTGGTGACAGGGAAGCTACCGCGGCCGCTGAAGGAGTGCTCGTGACCTGCACGATCTCTCTCTCTCTCTCTCTCTCTCTCTTAGATATTAGAAGTGACACGGAAAGCGGATTGGGAGGGGAGTAATTCGCCTTCCACAGCGGAATTGTCCGCCTTCCACCGAGCAGACCTTGACGTTTCTACTTCCATGGGCGTGAGAAGTCACGGTGGGCACCACCGGGTCCATGTGGGCACGGTTTCTGTACGGCACATAATTTTCCTTAGAAAGTTAAAGGAATTATGGAAAAATAATAATAAATAATAAATTATTAATTTAATATTAGACTAATGTTTCTCTCAATATACCTCCAAATGAATAATTTAATAATCAAATACTAAGTTGAAATAGTTGACGGAAATTTTTTTAAGAATTTTAATCTAATTATAAATTAATCTCGATATACGTTTTGATTTGTACGAATATATTGAGTAGTATAAAAATAAAAATAAAAAGAAATTTAATTAAGAGGATAACCGCGGCTTACCCTCACCGTTAATGGAGACTAAGGAAGAGCGGAACCGGAACGAGTATAGAGAGAATCATGCATGCATCCATCGTTGCTCTCTCTTCCTTTTCTTTTCTTTTATTTTTTCCTCCTTTTTTTTATGTACAAGGCCTTGAAGTGACCAACATGTTGCTTAATCCAAGAGATCACATGCTAGATTGAAACTACCTAATAATATGGCTAAAGGCAAAATTCTTTCCTCAACGGCCCCAAATGAATTGTTAGGTCTAGTAAAAATAGGACTATCTCACTCGATCCATAATGTACAGATGCAACGTGCCAATTAGGAACGGATCTAAGAAATTTGTTTAACAGAAACAAAACTCAGTAGAAAACTATACCAAAAGGATTCAAAAATGGAAAAGAGAACTAAGTTAATGTAATTATATATAAAAAAAAGATGAAGTCAAGCGAAATTTAAATGAAATTTTATATGCACTTCCGAATCCAAGGGAATGGATCAGCCTCGCTCCCCCTCGCCCTGCGCGGTTGCGCCCCTTACATCAGGCAACTTTTCCTTCTGCCAGTGTACGGCTGCCTGCAGTTCCCCTCCCATGCCATGCGCCCACTGCTATGATCATGTGCAGGTCTTCAGACGTTGAGGACCGCTGAAACTTACCATTCATATTGTGTTATGTCTAAATAATTTATATAAAATAAACTCTCAACTTATAATTTATTTATTTAACTAGTATAAATTAAATATATCCAAATATATTTACCTGTGTCAACTATACATGTACATAATTAACACATTAAATACTATAATAAGAAAAAATTGATTAAAATACTTACCACATGATTATGATAATGAGATTATCACACTATAATATAACAAATAAACTTTAATAATTTATATAACAAATTAAAATAGTAATACTTAAATAAGTGGAATGTGTGAATATTTTCAATAAATACTTAAATATATTTAAGTAAATAAAATTAATAATATTTTTATCGAGTTATACATATTTGTCATATTTCAAGTTAAACTCGCCTAATTCTGCGTCGTTTCATGTCGGATTATCATATCTCATCAAAAATTGCCACTTGTGAGGATCACGTTGCCTTTGTATTTTCGTATGAAAAGAAAACCATAATCGGTGAGATATTCGTCTCAACTTGCGAGTACTTGCAAAATGGCCCGCCATACCATAGAGCACCGCAGCCTTTGGTGGATAGCGAGCGCAGTTGATCCGTTAATGGATGTTCGAGTCTGGTGAGCCTGTGGATCTGGGCTCCCCCTTGGCCATCTCCACTCACCTTCATAGATAATATAGTAGCCATCCAAGCCAACTGAAGGAAGGTATCTTTTTCCTCTGTAGCAGCAGCACTCTGCCAGAGGTCCCAGTGTAATCCAATCATCATTGCCAGAATGAGACATTCAATGCACATCTTACTTTTCAACTGGCGAATGGTCTGATAAGCTCTCTCGGTTTCAAAAGCTCCCTCCATGTCCACGAGGAGTTTGCCTGCACTTTCAGTCCAGTTTTCTTCTTTTCTTTCATCTATAGCATTCGCATCACACGAACCCTGACTTTGCCAGCAAAGGTAAGGACTCATTATGTGACTTTAAGAAGCGAGCTACTTGAATATATGGTGATCGGATCAGTTTTAATAATAGATAGCGAGTTCGTTTAAATCTTATACCAAAGTTTTAACAAGAAGGGATGCTTGCTAGTACTGTTTGGTTATAGTGAATGTTAAGACTATAATGAGACTTTCAATTGGGTAAAAAAAGTTCTGTTGGGTTATAAGTTGAAATGTGATCCTGATGTATCTGGCAAGTATATTGTAGACATCCCCTGCATTTCTAGCATGTAGCCTCGACATCAAGAAAGGAAGCCAAGATTGGAGCGAGGCCTAATTTGGCCATGTGACGCTCTAATCAGACCTTAAAAGAAAAGATGAGATAAATGAATCCATAGTTACCTTCACCATATTTATTAGCCCAGTAATTCTTGTCGTGTATTGTATGAATGGGTTCATATTAGAAAATTTTTGATCCACACACACGACTTGTTTATTAAATAGATGAAAAATATCTAACTCAAAAATGACTCACATAATTACAGTTTGACACAACATGATAAATAAGATATATGCACACTTAAATATGTTAAATGTGTTGATATGCTTAAGACACATTTAAACATATTTAGTTAGCCGAGTTTAATCATATATTATTAAAATACACATATTCAACCCACCTTAATATATTTAATTGAATAATTACAAGAATTCGATTCTTTAAAAATGAAATATATTTATAATTAACTCAAATTTATCTAATTTTGTGTGATATTGTATGGAGTTAATGCCAAAAATTGCTGTACCTAACATTTATAGTGTCATTGAAGGGGTATGAATTGTAAATTACAGCCGTCCGAACTGAGCTGAAAATGAAAGGCCATGATGTACTTGCTCTCAGCGAAACGACGACCCTGCTGTTTTACGGTAATATTATATAGAATATGTGTAAATAAAATGATTGTAAACTTAACCACAGATCAACAATTCCACCTTCAACCAATCACATTGTGAATCTTTTTTTTTTTACTCTAAATTTGCAGCTGGACATCACAATTACAATTTTGGCTCTGAATTTCGCGATCGAATATCGTAATTTACGGTTAAAAAAAGATAAAGTTTTAAAAGAAAGTCCTCAACCAAACGCACCTAACGGTAGGTCCACTCACGAACTTCAGAATTTTCTGGGTCATTAATGCTCGATGGCTACTGCTTTTGTCCTCGAGATCACAGATCTATCCAGGCTGTCGTACTTTCTGGGTCACTGTCCAGAGTTCTTCTGCACGTCAAATTTGAGACGGTTTAATATTTTTTTAAATAAAATATAAAATCAGAATTATATGATTAAAAAAAAGTTTATGCGATGAAATTATTTAATACCATAAGATGCATACCCAAATTAAAAAAAAAAGAAAAAAAGAAAATTTTTTGTATGGAGCATAGTTTTAAAACCGAATCGGACCAAAAATCGATACATGCATGGATTTATAAGTCGGATTAGAAGTTCAATGAGTTGAATATATAATATTACTAATAAATTCACATAATATCATAATTTAAATATAATTTATAATAAAAATTATCAATATAATCATTATATTAAATAAAAATTTAATATAAAATATAAATTTAATAAAATAATTACATTATAATAGTTTTATTTTTTAATTTTAAGTCAAACGGTTTTTTACCAGTTTAATTAGGTTTATTAGTTAGATAAAACACCTAGCGATTCAATTGAAGTTGACCTCATTAAAATTGTAATTGGGTTTTTTTATAGGAATCAGACCAATTAGTGGTCGGTTCCCATTGAACTAGTCGAACCAGTCAGTCTGATCCGATTTTTAAAACTATGGTCCGGAGTATGTGACAATCTGCGCTGATATGACCACCACGGGTCGACTTCAATTAGCTTGGAACCGGCTTGCACAATTTCCACATTTCATAATGGTGGAGAGGCCCAATTTCCTAACCCAATTAATAAGGTCGGACTCGGAGAACTTCTCTCGCCACAACGCCATGTGATCGTGAAAGCATTATATACGAGAAGGTTTATTGTGCCGTCATGTGAAAGCGTTTACACGATGGTACGCGTCGATGACTTCCACCTGACAATAGGAAAGGGACGAGCCCGAAACTTACCCCAAAAATAAATAAATAAATAAATAACCTTTTCCACTGGTAATCGGTGAGTCTTGCTGGTCTAGTACACACAACGATCCATCGACCTAATATTAGATGTGACAATTTGGGTCATATTGGTATGACCCACTATATTAGGTGATCCAAAAATCTCAGCATAGTTGTGCATATTTCATACTTTAGGCTCTTTTATCTTGTCCAAGTGAAATAAAATAATTATTTTAAAGATAAATTTAAATAATTTTAAATATAACAAAAAATTTTATATGATATAATTAATTAATTAATATAAATTTTATGTTAATTTTAAAATATATTATATTTATTAAAATATAATATGTATAATTAATTAATTAAAATTTTCAAAATTTTCTTCTTTATTTTAACATTTTTTTGTGCTTTTGATAAGCACAACCCAATTTATTTTCCACCATATTAACACGATCTATATCTTAAAGGACAAGAATGCTGATGCTCATGAATGGTTATGATTGCCTTAGATTTGTCAAAAACAATTAGCCCATTGTGAAAGTATAGACAGGGCACGGTATGAAAAAATCATAATTAGATTGAGGCTTTCGTGCCACCTAAGGCATCAAGCCAATAAGTAGGAAAATATGTAATAAATAAGAAAAATATGGAAAATTAAAAAAAAATGATTAATTATATCTTAATAATTATTTTAAAATTTTCTTTTAAGTTAATATAATATTTATATTAGTCAGTTAATTATATCATATAAAATTTTATTTTTTAAAATAATTATTTTATTTAATTAGGCCGAGATGTAATTTTTAGACCAATCAAGATAATAAATTGTATTGGTATGATCCAAATTGATTGGTCATGACTAGTTTGGCTGTCCCTTGAAGTATGTTTCGAAAATGAACAGCTTAGTAGTTAACAGAGCCCGTCCAGAGTAGCAGGTTAAGGTGCAGTTTTGGGGAAGTTCTCGCGCCACTCATTTAGTGCGCCGAAAACATTTACTACCGTCCTCCCACTGAAGACGTTACTTTTCGTAGCTAAGAACTAATTAGCAGCCACAAGCTGCATCGGTACTCCACCGCCCGATAAAGTTGATCACCGTGAATTCAAAGTCATTCTTCCTTTTAATTGATCGGTTTAACTATTATAAATAGATAAAATTTTTAATCATGAAGATTTCGTCATTCGGTACACTAATATCTTTGAAATTTGAATTTATTATTCTTTATATGAATTTTATGTATTTAAAAATAAATTTAGTTTTTGGTCATGAAAATATACGTGAAAAGGGATTTTGAATTAGACTTTTAGACATGTACCATTGCAATTTATCAACATGAATTAAATTAAAAATTTTAAATCCAAGGATTTTTTTTTTTGGCCCTCTTTCCTCTCTCCAGTCTTCCCCAACCCAAACCCTCAGCCGAGAAACCCCACTCCCCAGAAACCCTCCCTAGCCGGCGCATCCGACTTCGGCTGGCCACGAGTCAGATGTGTCAGCGGCCTTTCCCTCGAGCACGTTTTAAAAACCGGACCGGGCCGACCGGTTCGATCCGGAACCGACCACTTACCCAGTCCGGTTTTAAAATTAACCCAATTGCAATTAAAATGCAGTCACCTCATAATCGTCTGATTCTTAATCGGACCAACAAATCCAATTGAACCGATAAAAAACTGGTTAACTTAAAATTAAAATAATAAAAATATATTATAATATAGTTAATTTTATTTTACTAAATTTATATTTTATGATAAATTTAATATTAATATAATAATTATATCGTGAATTTTTGTTATCACTATCAAATTATAATATTATATTAATTTATTAATAATATTATATTATTAAATATACGATTTGACTCATAATTCGAACTATTGAAGCCTTAATCTAATTTATAAATCATACATTAACCAATTTTCAGTACAATCCAATTTAAAAAATTATGGCCTCAAGTCTCTGCTAGTGGACTCTACCTCCACTTATCCGTGACCCGTATATATTCCCTACGGCCATGTCGGTGACTTTTATCCGGGCCACAAGTACGCCATTCGATCTTTCGGTGGTTTGTCTCTCATCTCCTCTTCTACAATTTTTGTTTTCTGTGTTTTTCTCCCACCAGCACTCAGATCCTCATCCTCGCACTATGAACGCTTCAAGGGAAGAGCCGAACCACGGAGATTTGGTCGAGTCAAGCCTAGGTTCGGCCCTGAACAGCTTGCTCTGGCCCTGATCTACCACACCCGGGTGAATCTAGCCGTGCCAGCATGCTCTCAGGAGGATGGTATAGCCTGCA
The DNA here is from genome assembly GCA_900174645.1 of Sonneratia alba. Taxonomy (NCBI): domain Eukaryota; kingdom Viridiplantae; phylum Streptophyta; class Magnoliopsida; order Myrtales; family Lythraceae; genus Sonneratia; species Sonneratia alba. The sequence goes on along the minus strand of FWPY01000001.1, from coordinate 676,621 downwards.
TTGGGGTGGTTTGAATACGACCAGCCCGCTCCAACGGGCGGTCCAGTGTGTTGTTGTCAACTCCAGCCTCGATCCGACCTAAATCCCTTGCTCCGACTAGCCTGTAGCAATCTTATATTGCTTCAACCAGCCTGTTGTTGTCTCCGGCCCAAATTCGGTGACCTTAGTCCCAATCCGGCAACTCCAACCAATTGTCGGCTTAGCCTGTTGGGGCCGGTGCTTCAGTATGACTCAAGACTCACCACCCCCGCCCCACCCACCCCCCGGTCTTGCTTTTGAATGGAAATGTCCATTCAAGAATATTGAGATATACACGGTTAATAGCTCGATGATCACCCCAACTCGGTTTTTACTTAGATTCATGTGGACCGCTAGGAAGTTTTGATATTTATCTATGGTAACCATTCGAGCTGGCTTAATATTTTCAGGACGTACTTGTATGCCCATAAAATAATAATAAAATTATCATCCCTCCTAGTAAAAAAAATTAAAAATTTTAAATATTATGTATGAATTAAGTCTGAAAGAAATTTTGAATTCCGCTCTTAACCCAACCTGAGGGTCTCGAAGTCAACACCCGCCCCCGCCCCCGCCCCCGCCCCCCACCCCCACCCCCACTCTCCCGCTAGCATTGACGTTTTCTGGTCCTCCGGTCCTGTGTCATTGGACAAATTGCTCCATCCCTTACGCTCTGAAGCTGAAACTCCCCAATGGAATCCTTGGAGACGGAGAAACTCGTGGACGACGGCTCTCCTTCTAAGCACAGCGACTACGTTAACCGTACTCCATCACCATCGATCTCCGATAAGCAGCTGAGTAAGCGCCACTATGGAACCAGGTTCAACTCGTTCTCGATCCTCCTCGAACCGTTCCAGTGGCTCCAAATGCTCTGCTCGCAGCTGAACCCGAGCTTCGTCTTAGGCGTCCTCCTTGTCTACGGCCTCAACCAAGGCTTCGCCGGATCATATTTCAAGGTACTTTATGCACTCATGTACAGACAAATGGGAGAGAACCAATTTCCCAAATTAGATTTATCGAACAACATTGAAGTCCCCGAAGAGATTTGTGATTAATCGAGTGACCAGTGTCGATTTTAGCCGATCTTTTCACTTTCTGAAAGAAATGAATGGGGCAAAAAACACGTGAATTAGGTGGTCTCAGATTACTACTGGAAGGACGTCCAGAGGGTCCAGCCGTCCTCCGTACAGCTCTTAATCGGCCTCTACTACATCCCCTGGGTCATGAAGCCCCTTTGGGGCCTCCTCACCGACGTCTTCCCCGTCCGGGGCTACCGCCGGCGCCCTTACTTCGTCCTCGCCGGAGCTCTCGGCGCTGTCTCCTCGTTAGCCGTAGCAGGATCTGAGCTACCGGCCCCGGCGGCGCTGGCGTGCCTGATCGGGCTGACGGCTGCCCTGGCGATCGCTGACGTGACGATTGACGCGTGCATCGCGAAGAACAGCATAGAGATCAGGGCCCTGGCGCCGGACATGCAGAGCCTGTGCGGATTCTGCTCGTCGGCGGGGGCCCTGTTGGGGTACTCCACCAGCGGCTTCTTCGTCCACCACGTGGGAGCTCAGGTCTGTGTCCCTCTCTCTTGAGTCCTTAGCTTCATTTATTCATTAATTAATTATTTATGTATCCATAGCAAGCAACCTTTTATCACTTAATTTTTTTTAAATTCAAATATTAAGAAGGAAACGTTTTTTCCAAATTTTCCGATACTTAATGTGTCTGTTTGACTGAAGTATAATTGGTCATGCTCCATTTACCTTATATGCAAACCATTTCATACGCAAGAAGATGATAAAGCTCTTACTTTAAAGTCGTGGCTGCCTCCTTTTCCACGTTCATCATCGGAGTGCATTTAACCCTCGCACGGGTTGTTCGGCAAGAAAATTCTCATACGTGTCGTGTCAAACTTACATCTCGTAGCATTGGTAGCGATCTGAGTGAATTTCTTCGAGAACTCAGCAAAGTCCTTTTCAGATTTGATATTTATCCAGCCCACCTTTCTTGCAGGGAGCTTTGGGACTCCTGGCATTCCCAACGGCTATGTTGATAGTTTTGGGCTTTGTGATCTATGAACTGAGAGTAAGCCACACCCTCCATTCGGAGAAGAGGAAGGTCCGTATATCTCCAACCCATCTCACCCTATCCATTTGACTTGAAGTTATTTTCTCAGCTGCATTTCTCACGATCGATTCAGCTTGAGCTATATACTGAAATTGGCTATTACCGGGTGGTTTAAATACTGAATTTTAGAGAATTCTTCGTTTTCAAATATACATGTATGATGCTCAGAAGAAAAGAATACTCAAAGTTAGTTCATATCGAGTTGTTTGCTTACAGCTATATTATACTTCATAATTACTGTGAAAGGTACGCTCTTTTCCTAGGCACCATATTCTTTATTGGGGATAATGTTGTCCAGATGTTAAGAAGTGAAGAAAACATTTAAAATGGGAAATCATGCAATGAATTGATATAGTAGTTTGTGTCTGAACCCTACAGGGCGATTATAAAACTAAGGAAAAGCCAGAAGATGATCAGTTTGATACAACAACTCGATGCAGTAGGTTTTGGACCTGTCTTCTGCACATGAATTGACGTTAATTGAGTGGACGATTTTGACCAGAGAATGGCGTGTGCAATTGACGCGCCAGGACTACTTGTCAATAAAATATATGCCGACAGCAATTTCTTGAATTAAATAATATGTAACACCAACTTCCCATCAGTTATTCTGCATGCATCCTGATAAATGATAAAATGCAGTGACCTTGACCTTTCACTTAAAAGCAGTAGATGATTTTGACTTTGATTCATATAAAAGAAAGTTCAATCAGAAGTTTTTCATGATCTAATATGAAAAAAAATGTCGATATATGCTTCTTTACTTTTGCAAAAGCTAGTGTCACTCCTGGACTGATTCTAGCGCAGTGTTTTTAATTCATGTTGGAGTCAAACAATGGTTGGTCGTTCCATCCGTCCTTGTTAGCATAGAGACTTCTCGGAAGAGACTACAAGAGCTGAACAAAGTACGATTCGCTGTGGCTTTGCAGGCAGTGGAGAATGTCGGAGTAGCAATTCGTGGTATGAGGGAAACGATCAGACGGCCCCAGGTGTGGAAGCCCTCACTTTACATGTACCTCTCATTAGCCCTCAGCTTCAGCACACATGAGGGCCAATTCTACTGGTATACCGACTCAAGGGCTGGCCCCGCCTTTTCACAGGAGTTTGTGGGAACAATCTATGCAATCGGTGCGATGGCTTCCATAGTTGGAGTGCTCATATATCAGAAGAGCCTCAAGAACGTGTCCTTCAGGAAGCTACTCTTCTCCGCCCAGCTCCTCTATGGATTGTCAGGAATGCTGGACATAATCTTCATCAGGAGATGGAACCTGAGGCTCAGGATCCCCGACTCATTCTTTGTGATTGCAGAGGAGTGCGTCTCCCGGGTCATTAGCCGGATCCGGTGGACCCCAATGATCGTCCTGAGTGCGAAGCTATGCCCTCTAGGGATCGAGGGCACCTTTTTTGCCTTGTTGATGAGCATCGACAGTCTTGGGCAACTGACCTCAAAGTGGGGAGGTGGTATGATCCTTCGCTTTATGGGCGTGACGAGAACTGACTTTCAGAATCTCTGGTTGGTTATTTTGGTGAGGAATGCAATGCGATTTGCGACGCTCGGGCTCATCTTTCTGGTCCCTGATGCTGATCAATCTGACGTTTTAGTCCCTTCTGATCTCCTGAGCAAGAGTTCTGGTTTGGGTGGCAACGATGAAGAAGAAGAAGGTTTGCGGTTCACGTCAGTGAATGATGAGGGCGGCATCTAATGCCTGACAACACTGTTGAAGAGAAATGCGATCAACGTAATCTGATGTATAGACCAAATTGACAGAGAACTGGCTGGAACTGAATATGCCAGGATTAATGCTGACGCTTAATTGTGGGGGGCGGACATGAGCGCTTGATGTTCGGATGTCCGACAATCCGATCTCGGCTCCATATTTTTGTTGCAGCAATTACAACGTGGAAATACGAGAGCAAAAACAGAAAAGAGACCAAGGAGTTTACTTATCCGTTCATATTTGTTGCAGGTCAGATTACGCACGTTTTCCACTGTACCAGGTCTCGACTTCATGTGTCCATAGAGACCGAAAACAAATGACACGACAGTAACAATTGTACGATGAACGAATCTTGTGATTCCACTCCATATTTCTCCTCTCCTCTGACGTAACCACCTCCTATGCTCATGAGTAAACTTACATATTCGTCCATCATACTTGGTGTAGTCAATAACTTAGTTTCCATTGATTTTTTTGCCACCACAATTACCTAAACATTTAATTATTTATGATCATTTTAGTCTATATTTGAAACAATTGTTGATTTTTTTATGTGACATATGACGTCAGTGACACGTACCATTTTTTAATGAAAAAACTAATGTGAGGGTAAAATGGTGAATGTCTATTACAAATTAGTGGCAAAAAAAAGGTGCTGAGCAATTGACTTGATAAAATATTAATAATGAAATTGTCAGCTTACTCTTTTTATTATTATTATTTTTCACTTTCCCTTGTAGTCCTTGAATACGAGCCAGCATACTAAGTTGGGCTTGAACTAATAGTTCCTTCACTAAACTCTAAATAGATGATTTAAGAATCGAATTCTAAGTTGGAATGATTGATGAAAATTTTCTCTGTGATTCCGTCCCGACTACAAACTAGTTTTAAGGTACGTTTCGGCTGGTCTGAGGATATTATATGGTACAAATAAAAAAAAGAATAATTAAGTCACCATATTTTTCAATCGTGGAATCGTTTGTATTAGAGAACTGATGCACACGGACGTTTGTCTCTTTGCTTGCAGCTGTAGTCCTTACTTTCGGCCAGCTCTTGTGCAAAAAGCAAGAACAGAGAAGAATATATTAGATATGAAAGAAAGTAGGAGACGAGTGAATGCTCAGCTCAGAGAATTGCTGAGTAGTTTGGTTGCTCTGCCACTACACCACCCGTATACTACCCTGTCTCGCACGATCTCGAGTTAACTAACAAAGGAAAATTAACATAGTAAGGGAAAACTGAAAACAGGCAACATGGAAAACAAAGAATATAATGTGCTAAGACTGTCACTCAAGACGGAGAGTGAAGCTATGCACGCCCATCTTGCCCGAAAGAACTTGTTAGCTAGTCGACTGTGTTGGCTTACTACACAAGTTTGCGAGTTGATTATGAGAAGATACATGCATTGTCTTGATCAATCCCACTTCAATTCTCCTCCCTCACAGAATGACAAATCGAGCTCGATGTGTTTACTTCTTTCATGGTACACCCGATTCATTGTGATATCCAATGTTGGCCCGATCATCGCATCATAGCAGACTAGGTCCTTGGTGCTACACTCAAAGATCTTGCAAAAGACTTAACAACCGCACGAGCTCACAAGTTGTATTCGCCATCAATCTATATACCCCACTTCAGCAGAGGAGAGTGGCACTGTGTGTTACTTCTTTGACTTCCATGAAACTAATGATGTCCCTGGAAAAAAAACACAGAATCCTATAACTGATCTTTGAGTATTAGGACATGAACCCCAATCAACATCGGCAAATGGTTTAAGCTATGCACTAGCTAGAATTTGAAGAGAAGTAAATTCCGTGACCTGCAGTGTTCTTTAGATATTGCAGTATCCTTCGTGCAGCTGACAAATGAGATCTTTTGGGACATGTCATGAATTGGCTCAACTTATTCATAGAGTAACTAATATCCGGTCTTGTAATAGTCAGATAAATAAGCCTCCCATTGAGCCTTCGATATACTGTTGGATCCTTCAATAGTTCTCCATCAGATAGAGACAACTTGGAATTAGGCTCCACGAGAGCTGGGATGGGTTTACAACTCGAATAACTAGCTACTACAAGTAGTTCCAATGTGTACTACTTCCTGTGGCATAAATAGATCCTCGCCTTTGATCCAGCTATCTCAAGGCCTAAGAATATCACAAAGGTCCAAGATCCTTTATGTTAAATATTATGCCTAATGCCAGCTTTAATGACTGAGTTGCTTGCTTATTGTCACTGCTAATGAAAATATCATCTACGTATACTAATAATGCTAGAAAATAGCTAGAGGAGACCTTTGGAAATAGTGAATGGTTTGACTGGATTGCTGAACAATTGTCTAGAGGCCTAGTTGAGCCCATAAAGAGATTTATTAAGTTTGCAAACTAAATTGGGAGGTGAAGACTCCCCTTTACCACTGTAGTAGCCAAGAAGAAGATTCATATACACTTCTTCGTCAAGACCACCATGCAAAAAATGTGTTGATGACATCTGATTGATACAGAGACCAGTTGTTGATAGCTGCTAAAGCAAGCAACATCTTGGCTGTGAGCCACTGTGGCTACAAGAGAGAGTGTCTAGAGAATCCACTCATGTTGAGTGTACCATTTAGCCATGATGTGAGCTTTGTATCTCCATGGATCCATTAGGGCGAAACTTCATTTTGTAAGCCCATTTGGTTTCTTTCTCGGTGGAAGGACACCACTGACCAAGTCCCATTCTGCTTAAGAGTATGTAGCTTAACATTCATGACTTCTTTCCAGACATGTGACTGCACTGCTTGATTCATTACAAAAAAAATTTTCATTTACTGGCATGTCTTTTCGTTGGTAAAGATAACAAAAAATCTATCAGTAAACTACGTTCAAAAGTCTTTTATCGATGACTACATAAGGTGTCAGTCTAGGTAGTGACGCAATAAAGTTTGTATACTTTGTTGTTCTCCATAGCAAGTAGCTTGAACCCTTTATAACCAGGAGAGTATCCAAGGAAAATGAAGTCTTGGGGTCAAGTGGCTAGAGGAGTGTGGTGGAAGGAGTTTGACCTGTTATGATGGGAGGTAGAAACATAATACAATCAATCAAATGTTTTAAGGTGTGAATATGAGGGCTTTTTGTTGTGCAACAACTCAAAAGATTTCTTGTTGGATAGCAAAGTGGAAGGTGTTATATTGATGAGGCATATTACTAAAAGAATGCAATCTCGCCGATGAGTGAGAGGAATGGATGATTGAAAAAGTAGAGATTGAGCCACATTGAAAATAAGCTGATGCTTTCTTTCCACAACCAAAATTTGCACGTGTTTCTATGCAAGAATGAAATGACAATATTTCTTTTATATTAAAGAAATCACAAAAGGCCAATTCATGTGCAATATCACTTCTCATTGCTTTGATGTATATATTATATTGTATGGCAAAAAAATTATAGAGCTTGAGAAAGATTTCTATTGCATCATATTTGGCTTTAATGAGATAAACGCGAGTGGCTCTAACACAATCACCAACGAGAGTGATGAAACATCTATACCGATTGACTATAGGGATCTGAAATGGTCCCCATGTATATATATATATATATATTAAGTCAAATGATTTTGCAAACAATTTATTGTTGGAATGAAAAGGCAGCCTTTTTATTTGACTCGATGGCATATATTGCAGTGAGAAGAAAAAGATTGCAAAGAACTTTAAGCGTAGTAGACGAAGGGTGTCCAAGCCTAAAGTGCCACACATCACATTTTGTAAATAAGGATATAGAAGTAGACACAGCTGATGTAAACTTTTGAGAGGGAATGTTGCACGGGTACATTTGACTTCAAGAAAGTAGAGGTTGTTGTGCAAGCTACCCCTCCCAATCGTTAACCCCCAAGTGGAAACTTGCAATAGACTAAGATTATACACTAAGTTGATAATATATGAATGCAAAGAAGCAACATGTTAATGTTGGTTATATTAAATTTGAAATAATGAATGTAGAAGTCCCCTCCAATGTGAGACAATCAGATAAGATGATTGTGCCAATCTTTTGGACATCAATGCAACTTCCATTTGGAAGAATAATGGAGAGATTAGATACCAGCTTGAAATGGGAAACTAGAGAAGAGTTGGGGCACACATGGTGTGCAGCTCCACTGATGATTATCCTAGAATATGGAGATATGAGTTTAGGAGATGAAGACATGTGCGTTTCATAGAGATGGGATATCACAGGACTAGTGGGTTTATTTGTAGATGACAGTATAATCTCAGTCTAGTATGAAGTTTTAATTGTAGAGTTGAGAGCTTAAATTAACAATGGGTTGTTGGATTTTATTAGTAGTCATTGCTGAAGAGCATCTTCATTCTCATTCTCTATTATGAAAGCCCCAATACGACTCCCATAATTTTCAATCAATTCTTGAAAAAAACTCTGTCTAAGTGTCTCCCTAGTTCAGCAGTCTAGTTCAGCAGTTCACTCTACACCATGCCAGAACAATCATCTTATTAGTATTAATAGGATCCCTCCTCTTTTTTCTTTTTTTTTTTAAGAGAACATCAATCATGATTGCCTCTTTATCCATGTCAATGTTCCTGAATTTGTCCCAGTCTCCCACATTTGTCCTGTAGAATGTAGATGGTAGGACATCATTGCCCCAAGGTGGAGAAGCAAATAAGCCACTAATTTTCTCTACATTTAAACAAGGACAAGTTCCACTAACAGATGGTCATTTATCAATCTCTGAGACCTTCAATTACTGATCGTTCCATATGACTTTCAAGAAACTTAATCTTATTTTCAATCGACATTCCTTGGGAGTTCGCATTTGCAATTGTTTGAGAGTCAATGGAGGAAGAATGCAGGAGAAGGTCTTCCTGATACTGCGAAACCTTAGGGATAGCCATGGAGGGAGCTTCTTGAGGGGGCAAATGAAAAATTGCAGATAAGATTGTAGTTGAAGAGGTATAGCTGAGGTTGTGATCACTAATTGAAGAGGAAGAAGGTGAATTAAGAGGCTGCAATGGATTATTTTGATTGGGGTTTTGTGGATTATGAGCATGCTGATTGCTCTGGTTTTGATTTCCTCCATGAGCCATAGTTGATGCAATCAAGGAAAATAGAGCAACAAAAGATATTGCTCTGATGCCATATTATCTCTCTTGCAGAGAGCAAGAACAAAGAAGAAGAAAGTAAAGATTAAAGAAGGGAGGAGTTGATGAAGCAAATGAACATATGCTTAGAGAATTGTTGAGTCCTCTGTCATTGTATTCAGAGTAGAGTAACACTTTGGTCAATAATGAATTTGTTAGACCTAATACTTTGAAGACCTAAATTTCAAAATTTTATCAATTTAATATAAATTTGTGCCTTTCAACTAATACTTAGACTATTTCACTAAATCTTTTACTGGAAATATGATATGATAGCATGACACATCAGCCACGTGTCAAATTTTTTGTTGAAGAATTTAAGTGTGAGACTGAATGTAAATATTTGGATTAAATTGATAAAATTTAAAATTTAAATCCTCAAGTGTCAGAACATAACAAATTTCATGGAACAAAATGCCAATTCACTCTTGTACTTATGGTGCGTTCTACACAGGAATGCATGTACATAATTGGTCACCCTGCGCTAAGACAGGCCTATGTGCCAAGTGACACTCAGGGAGTGGATTAAAGCGCATACGCATCGACACCTGAAGAGAATGGCAGGTTAACTAAATGGGCAAGCCGTGTCCTCTGGCTGCATGCAGGTTGAGAGCTTCAAAATTTACAAGCGCCTAAGAAAGCAATCCACCCGATTTAACAGAGAGATTTGAATGCAAAAAGGCAGTTGAAACCCCTTGAGGCAGGGCACTGCGAGCCAATGAAGCAAGGAGAAACTCCTGCAACTTGGCTAGAGGAAATATTTCAGCTGTATTCCGCAGTATCCAGTCCACGTGTTCACAGGATGATTTTGCTGAGAAATGAGACAATGGACCCTGATGTGATAATTCTTCTGTCCAACTTGGTGTAACTTTGAATGCTTTATTTTTTAAACAGTAATTGTTTAACGTCCATTGACGGATTCTATGGAAGAAAAAAGAAGGGAGAGTTCTCTCGATCCACGTAGCATATAGCGCTGATTTATCCAGCATAGCACACACAGTTTCTTTAAATAAGATGTAAAAATGTATATTATCTTGTTTGAATGATAATCAAGTCAAACAGGTATTATTAGGAAATGTTGTAATCAATCACTTACGTGAATGACTCGACCATCCAAGTATGGATAATGATTGAGACAGATAATATCAGTTTTTTCCCCTTTCTCTTCCCCAAAAAGAAAAACAGATGATGAAACTCATTATCTTGGAGGCGCAGAATCCAGAAGATCCTGGAGTCAGACCGGTCCAACAACCTGAAACAGAGGTCCCATCCCATCAGTTGAAAGTCAGAATGTTTGCCTGTACATGACTGGGAGAGCCCCCAGCGAGAATAGAGAAATATAACGGCCAATAGATCTTGCCAGTTTCTCCAAATCGAACTTTTCCACCCGGTAAAACTTGGGTTCAAACATGCAAGAAAAAAGGGATACCGTCCGGCAGAGATCTAATTTTGGTCATAACCTTTATCAAAGATTTAACTCATAACTGCCTCCGAATGAGATTCATTCATTCAGGGAAGATAACTAGCAGAGAAGTCTGAGTTTTTGAACCCAAGAGGGGCTCTCTGATCCCAGAAATATCTTGGTTTTCCTGCAATGGGTCTTTGCTTTATTGGCAAACTCCCGAAGTACCTTTGGCTGGGAAACTTTTAGGAATGATGAAAAGGATAAGGATTCCACTCAAATTAGCAACACCCAACCACTGGAAGAAACGCATCCCGCTGACAAGAAATGGGGATTCAACTGAGCTCCTCATTCGCCTTGTAGTAAAGCATCTTCTGCACGTAGAAGACCATGTAACACTGAGAAGCCCTGACAGTCTTTTCATCGACCTCAGTCACCCAAGAATCATCACACTTATACCACAGATTCCTCAACCGAACAAAGGTTGCATAATGACCTGACTCGAGCATCCCTGAGTGAGTGATCACAGCGAAGATCTCAAACTCTGAGGGGATCTCTGATTCATCTCCTTCGAAGGAGAAGATTCTATTTCCAAACCGCTTCCTAACAATAGAGGAGGACAGGTATGGATCCATGTCCAAGGAGAATGGGAACTGCAAGTACCAGTCGATCTTTCTTGAAGCCTTCCTCACAATAGAGTGCTCAAACCGCTTAATGTGCAAGCACAGAACTAAGGGAAGTCTTTGGATTGAGAGTTGCTTCACCGAATCCCGCCTCTCCTGGCAGCTCTGGCAGTGGAGCTTCTGGTCTGGTCCAAGCTTCTCAGGCTTTGTGAACAAGTCCAGACACCCAATGAGGGTAGAAGTGACATTTGCTGAACTATTGCCATTCGACTTGTTGGCTTTGTTTGGCGAGTCTGCTGCGAGAGAATTGTTTGTGTCCAAGTGGAGAGAAATGTCCATACAAGGATCGTAAGTAGTGGAAGTGAATCCACAGGACATGCAAGTGACATCTGATCTCAATAGCCCAGAGAAAACCCGATGAGCTATACACTGACAATCTCTACCATCTGCATTAAAAATTCAACTCCCCGAGTAAGAGAAATAATTCAAGTACACGTGCAGAAAGCCATCCCATTTTCTTTGATTTTCAGAGCTATGAAGATCAGTAAATAGAACAAGGTGTTCATTACCTTTGTTTGGGCCCTTGCATTTGCCCTCCTCATGAATTCCATCCAACAAAGATATGAAGAATTCATGAGCATCCTGTTGTTCGTAACTAGCTAGATTAGCCGCATGCTGCCACCAACTTCAACAGAAAGAAGGAACATATCTTTAGTTAATGATTCCTAAGGAGTACAAAAGAAAGAATGTAGTAAGAGTAGAACCAAATCTAGGATCATGAAAGCAAACGAAACAAACATATTTCACCAAAAAGAAACAATAGACAAACAGATAAATCTGTTCTAGTTCTATGAAATTCTTTTGAACAGGAAACCCAACTGAATAGTTATTTAGTTTTCACCAGCACTGCTAGCAGCGTCTCAGTACAGAGCAGATTAAATTTTGAAATGAAAGAGTAGACAGTAAATGGTTAAGAAACATAGTTAGTTTTCACAAGCACTGTTAGCAGTGTCTCAGTACACAGCAAATTAACTTTTGAAATGAAAGAGGAGATAGTAAAAGGTTAAGAAACATAGCCCATCTCGCACCAGAAGAGTCAATATTACCGATGAAAATCACCAATTTTGTCTAGATCCATTTTCTAAGATGGTTAAGGAAATGAGCTAAATGGTCAGGAATCAAAATCAGTATAATTGACATTTTTGACACTTCTCAGTAGCAACTTGCTCGTCAAATCAAATCCTAAAAACCACTATTACAAAAGATTGCTCACCTGTAAAGAAACTGAGCAGGGCTAAAAGGGCTCCTTTCACCCGAAAACACTGCCGAGAAAATGACATCAATGTTGCACAGCAAACAGAAATGATCTGCCGAAGTCTTCCGGCAGGCTTCTCTGTTATGCTTGTCGCTGAGGAAGTAATTCCTTAGAGGAGGGGCGTGCAGCAGAACTTGCAAAATAGAGTTCATAAAACAAGTGTTTCCCAAATTGTTCAGACCCCTCAACCCCAACGGATAACAAGATTTCGCCCTCTGGTTACCCGAACGGATCAGCTGTTTCGAGACCTGGAAATCTGTATCCAAACCTGGAACCAGCCGCCTCCTCTTACTAGATCTCTCCGAAACGATGCGAATCCCCTCTAACCCATTCCTTCCCCTTGGCATCACCTCCCTGATGCATTTACACATCACCGCCCTATCGAAGTCGTGATCATAGACCTGATCCCGGCAGGTCCCGCAATAGAGCTCGGCCCTCTCGATGTCAACCACGATCTCATGGCCGAGGTTAGATCGGATGTGGGAAAGGGTGTGATCTAAGCAAGAGACCGAGTTGCAACTGAGACAGAGGTAGAGACTTTTACGGAACCCATTACAGGAGGGGCAACTGGATGCCACTAAATCGGGTCTAAAAACGGTGAGCTTCCCATTTGGGGCAATTCTGACAGACTCCTGGAGGGAGTTGTAGCCAGTGATGCCGTTCCTGAGCTTGTAACGAGTCAGGTGGTTGCAAGGCGGCGGGGATGTGTTCGGAGACCTCACTGACGACATGTTCATCAGAATCAAGATCGAGGACGATGGATTTGTTGGGCGAAAGAATTGACTCAACGAATGATCAGAAGATCAGAAGGCAACACAGAAAAGGGTTTCCCAGTCCTAAGGACTGGATAAAAACCCCCCCAAAAAAATAAAAATCAGAAAGACAAAAACAAGATGTGGGTAGAAATCACTGCTGTGATTATTATTATCAGTGTCAATCGATCAGACGATAGAGAGAGAGAGAGAGAGAGAGAGAGGAGGAGGAGGAGGAGGAGGAGAACAGTGCCTCTCACAGTAGGGAAAATGGACGGATGACTTAATGCAGAAGAGAGGAGAAAGTTCTTTTCATTTGTTGATTAATAGTTCTTTTTTTCCTTCCCAATACATGACTTGGCCCGTAGAGGAAATCTCAAGAGGTAAAGTATTTTTCTTAAATAAAAATTTTATATCAAATCTTATTAATAAAAAATTTTACTACAAAAAATTTTTGATACTTTTATATGATAGATAGATACCGAATCACTCTCAACCCGCATTATCAGGAGCATTGCTCTGCAATTTATTCCATGGGCTTGGGTGTGAGGAGGAGGAGGAGGAGGAGGAGGAGGTGGTGGTGGGGGCGGTGGAAAGGGTCCATGGAAAATTTTTATATTTTTGTTTTAAATAATGTTGAATCTCTTTTTTGGAGGAATCTTAGCCGTCCGTTGCAGTTTGAGTGATGATCCCAATTTGGACAAATAGAACTCGCGCTACGGGTCTAGGGATTTGGAATCTTCTACAGTCGGGGCACCTCAGTGAACGGATGGCCAAAAATGTAGCCAATTTTTCATCAACAGCTAACAAAAAAAAAACATTTATGTCATGCAGTAAATGATGGGCTTAGCCACTAGCCATGTTTTTCCTACAAATCTAAGTCAATTAAGAGACATTTTTATCCATATCATTTAATCAAACATGATAGCTGATTGGGTTTATTTTTACACTTTTCAAAATATACTCAATAAATATAAATATAATTAATAAAAAATTAAAAATAAGGATCTAATAGTAAATTATTCTTAAAATCATTACTATAACTTAAAATTTTAATAAATAATATTTTTATGCTTGGAAATGCTTATTCTGACAGAAAATTAATTAATTTATACATTTAAATTGATATTTTTTATCCCATCCTATTCACTTTTATCATAAATTATATTTAATTACTTTTAATCGTGCTCAAGTTAGTATATCTAATCGGCTTCATCGAGAGAATGTGTGCCGTGCATAACACGGGTTAATGTCTAGTGTCATTTATTTAGCCTCCGAAGGAAACAGTCTACTACTGGTAAGCTGACAAGGGTTGATAACTGAGGATCAATTGTGAACCCCGTACTGTATAATAAACTGTTTGATTAATTAGTCAGCTATTATAACGCCGAATATTATCGATATAAAAATAAAAAAATGGCTTTAATCGGTTACATTAAAATGACATGCATTGTACATTAACACCGTTAGTATTTTATGAGAGGGTAGGTACTCGTGGAAGCGTCGTTCACTTGCGATACCAGTAAAGTCACTTTTCAATCTGCTTCTCTGGACAAAGCACGCGCAAAGCTTCCTTCATATGGCATCATTATGTTAGTAATAGCGGCACTATAGAAGTGTGTGTGTGTGTGTGTGTGTGGGTGGGTGGGGGGGTGTTGGAAGGCGGGAGCACATCCCACAGTATCGGTCTCAATATGTCGTCGTTCGGCATGGAAGTTGCAGAAGCATCGCGTCGATGAACTATAAATGATGGATTAAAAACCTTCATGAGACGACAGCGTGGCAGCGTCAGCGTCATCGTCATCGGCCTGCAAGTACACAACCAGACATTTTCATTGACCCCGTGACCATCGTGGACAGATTGGAAGGTTTTACAGACCTGGGTTGCTTCGGCGGATCTTGCTGAGATTCGAAGATTTGGAAAGAATTAACCATACCCTCTCAACACGAGTTTTGAAGCTTCTCAAATTTCCTTCACGTAAAGTAGCGTGGCAGCAAGATTCACTGCCAGGCACACTCGAGAGGGGGAGTTCGAAACCTAGCCACTGGAGAGAAGAGGAGGGGGAGGAAGGAGACCGGACTCGGCCGCTAGGAACAAAAGACACCAAGGACTCCTGTAGGGCCTACACACTGAGAAGGAGAAGAGAGGGGGCCCCGGTGCGCTCAACCAGAGCCAGATGCGCCGGCCAAAGGCGACTTTCTGGGCGCGTGGGGGGGGGGGGGGGAGGGGGGTGGTGGTCGTGGGGTTCTCTGGAGAGAGGGGTAGAGAGGGAGGATGGAGAGACGTGGACAGTCCCCACCCCTGTATCCATCAAGTCAGATAGTGAGTTTATGACTGCTGAAAATTTTCTTAGGAAAACCTCGGTCAAAACATAAGGTTTTTATTGTCCGTATTCATAGGTTAGGTGACTATTGCTTATCTCATTGGAGACCAATAACTACAGCGAATGAGTGATAATATAACACAATGCTTGATCCTAACCTTGTATATTGTTCAAAGTCCAAGTTACTATGAACCGCCTCACACTAAAACTGGCGGGTCCTGCTCCAGACACGATTCAGGATCTCTACATACTTAAAAGAGAACTTCCCATAATGAGGAGATGGTAAACATTTCCAATCAATGTCCTAAACGAGCTTCTTCAAAGGATTTCCAGAAACAAAATGACTATTAAAACTGGTACCTTTCCTGAACAGAAAATAGAATAATGCACGTAATCACAGTCATATCAATGATAATTTTATACCCAATCTACTAATTTAACCAGCAAAAACTGCTGTAAGCGGACGATCTTGTCTGCTAAGCATCCCAATATTGACCAAGAACAACAAGCCATGAGCAGTGAACATGTTCCTCAATAGCCTGCCCTTGCCGGAGATGTTTAACGAGTCTCCAAAACCTCGAAATATTAGTGCAAAGGGATCCCTCCACCTGAATACTCAACCTCCTGAAAGCAAACAAGAACTACCATCAGTCCCCTGATCAAGTGTTATCAATAGATTGTCTCAATCTGACTCAAGTGAAAATTTGAAGGAAACATGACAGCATAATTTCACATGTAAAAGTCTATCAATGCTTTTGTGAGAGACAACCTTCTTTAGATGAAAAGAAAGAAATTCCAAAGGTTGGAGCTCATATTCTGGTCGTAATGCTTTGAATAAGAGAATGAGCAACTCAGGTCCTGATTTCTATGAAATAACATAATAACTAAGCCGGCACCTATCCTCCTGATATCATCTCTATTCTAAAACCTGTCCTGCTCCTTCGTTCAAGAATGACAAACATAAAATTCCTTTGGTTTCAATAAAGAGAACAAAAGTGATTCTCATGAGTATAAATTGAAGCAGATAATTTAGTTCATGCAGATGGCCTGTTGATAGATTCAAAAGAAGGAACAAACCTGAGGAGGAGGCAACGATGAGACCCAGTCAGATGCATGCGTTGGAAGCAGACCCAGGGTGTTTAGCTAAAATTAAATACAAACAAATTAAATTATTAAAAATTCTAGATTGCTTGTTCCATCCTGGAACTTTAACCATAATGTGGGAACTTCCATTTATTGAGGAAATAGGAACCAAGAGGGCATCATACTTACCTTCCAAACACCAAGAGCTAAACCACCTAGATTGAGAGCAATGAAAAGTAACTTTGGCCCCAGAAGGTCAACTTTACTGTCCTTGTATGGCTCGAAAACTGCTACAAATATTTTCTTGTCAGTAATCTAGCATGAGTTGGGTGGATCAACAATTTCAAGTACCAAATAGAAGTGAATATTGGTTTCTCTATCATCCCACTTCAACCTCATTTATTTAACCAACAGCATGCTCAAATCCAGTAATCATAAGGTTGAATAAGTCAGTAAATGGTAAAAAGAAGATCCAAGGGCCAAAATTCTGGTTTAATGAGAAAAATAAATTATAATATGGAATCAATCTCACCCTTTCCAACTCCTTGAAGAGCACTAATAGGCTGCCAAAGAGCTGAAAATGTGATCCCAATGCTGAAGAGATGCACTGTACTTCCAGCCATCCACATCATGAAGGCCATCATCATCAAGTTCTTAAAAGGGGCCTGTGCCACTTCCCAAGCTTTCTGTATAGAATAATGGAACAGTCTCCTTTAGCTCACAATCCAGAAGAGGAGATTAGCCAATTAGCCGCAAATCTGCTTCAATTATTTACTCAGTCTACTAGTTTTTGATCCCTAAAGTTTCACCAGAGAGTTTCAAAATCTCAATTCATGGAAGAAACAGCTCCTTGGGCATTCCCATGAAAGACATTATTTGGAGCACCTTCTATTAACTAATCTTTGCGTAAAACAAATCCCACAGAAAACACATACAATTGTTCAGTGACAATAGGCGCTAAATGGAAAAGATTGGTTAGGCAAGCTTTCCTATTAAGCTATTTCCCCATGATTTTCCCAGCACCCAATAATTCCAAGATCGAAACGTCATCTTAACAAGGAGCAAACAACACCGTAATCTTAAAAAAAACACCAAATCAATGGATTGAAAAGGAAAAAAAAGACGAATCCAATTTTACGATAAATGAACCGAAAAAGGGCCATAGAACCTGAGCCTTCCAATTAGCTTCAGCATCCTTCTTCTGCCGACTGACGGAAGAATCATCCTGAGAAAGACGCAAACCACCGGAAATCAAAAACTCCGAATCCCTGAAGGATCGAATTCAAAAGGACGAGAAGCCCTCCATAGAGAGACGAGGACCTGATCCTGAGAAGCGCGAGTGAAGCCGGGAGGATCGGAGATGTCGCGGGAGGAAGGAGCGGCGGAGCTGTCAGTGAACTCGACGGCCCATCGCCTCCCAATTCCCATTACTCCTTTACCCTTCTCCATCTCTCTCTCTCTCTCTCTCTCTCTCACTAGGCGGCTCTCTAAAAAGTTCCACCTTTGACAGTTGACGGCAAAGTTTTTAATGCCGCCGTTAAACCGAAAGTATATATAACGGATTAAATCAAGGTTTGATCTTTGATGGGGTAAAATATTTTTTATAAAATATTTTTGAAAATAATTTTAAATATAGATTAATTGATCTTCTCTTTATTTATGGTTTCTCGTCCGGATCTTATGGATTTACCGCTTTTGTGAAAATTAGGAGCTAAAGCCCAAAACTAGGCTAGGCGGCCAGTTTGTGATCGAATTTGCTCAATCGACCGGCTCGTTCAGGTTCGGGTCTGATTCATGTTTTCATGCTGATGCAGTCTCACGGTATCATGAAGAGTACGAACTAAAGGAAAACAGCAGGTTTCGCATCTCCATCAGGTTTCACTCCTCCCGGTTTTCTACTCTTCAACATTACATGTCAGGATATTTAGCTGCAATCTGCACTCCAACTGCCCGTATAATTCAGTAAGTATACAAGTAATACACTTGCTGGGCCTTCGTCACACGGCCACACATATGCAGAAGAAGCGTCCTAGCATTGTGGTATAGAACCGAAGGACAACTGCACACTGGAAAAGTTTAAGAATCACTTGATAATCATCGTCCTCTACTCAAAACCTCCGGTGGGTCCTGATGAAATTTGTTGTATTCATCGCAACGACGGTCGAGCAAACATAAGCTCCACCTAGAGATGCTGCCGCGGATACCAGGAGAATGACCTTCCACTGCCGGCTGTACGCTAGTATTGCCAGTGCCGTCAGGGCAGCAGCTATCACAAACAGTGTATTCTTCCAAGCCTCAACCGTCTTCACCACCGCTCGACATCCCTTGCAATGAATCACGTGCCGAAAATACCTGCTCGAGGATACCACTTTCGCATTAGACACAAAGATGTGATATCTAATTACCTGTCTGGCACGCGAAGATCTAAGGGAGATTGCTGCAGCGTTGTGATCCAAATGATACTCTTCATTGTTTATATCATAAATTCATGCTTGTATGAATGAATTGAAAGAATAGTAACGATCAAGCATTTTACGAGGATTTGGTTCTTAATTTTCATTCCAAACAACAAACAGTAGGATTTCCTACATTTGTAGGTAAAAGTTGGAGAAGCTTGATTACTACCTATTGGCCAGATTCGGAGCATGTACTGTCCCGAGACCTCCCTTTGCTGGAAAAGACGCTGAAGCTCCGGCAACTAAACCGGCTGGCGCATGCTCTACCACTGCAGGCAGTTTAGGCAGCGAAATTGTCTTGTGTCCAAAATGGTAAGGCATCCCATGCCCAACTTTATCCATCCACTTTCGGTACTCAGCAACCCAAGTATCAGAAGACTTCAAGTTGAGGTAGAGCTCCTTTGTGGGGACTTTCTCCATCATTAAGACCTCATTCTGCGATGAGAGGAAACCCATGTCTTGCTCGAAAACCTTGCTCGCATTCTGATGGAAGTACCACTTCGGGAATATCTTTGCAAGTGGAGACCTCATTGTGCCACCGAACCTCACAATGAGCATTGACTTCCCCTGCCCGGTGGGCCGGCAAAGGAACAGGCCTGTAAAGTAATGCTTCTCCCCGTTCTTCCCGATGATTTCTCGGTTATTCTGGAGCACACAGGGTGCATCAAACCGCAAGAAATTGGGCATTGACCCGTCCTTTTCCCTTCCCCACCAACCTGCAAACCCTCGATCGGTTCTCTCAGTGACCTCAAAGCACAAGGGCTGGGCATCTTCCCTCTTGGCTGTCCAATCTGTCCGGTCGTGTGAGATTGGAATATGTGCAGGGTCCATCAGGTTTTCCAGTAGGATCGAGTGATCATATGGGAGCTCATGAATGGTTGACGTGTCCTGGAACCCAGGCCTCGCAAAGTTCTCAAACCACGGGAGTTTCTCGGGCTTCGGTGGTGTCTTCTGGGACATCCACACCCAAACCACGCCTTGAGAGTCCCTCACCTCATACGTCCTCAAGCAGGCTGACCGAGGGATTTTTGCATCGGATGGAAGCTGTGCATTTAAGAGATTATGTAGCGGCAATTAGCTAAAACTCATGATTGTGAGAAACAAACCAATCGGCACAAGAAAACTACTACAATGAAACAAATAGAATAGTATACAAATTGTAAATGTGGTAAGATCATATTCCGATTCAGTTGCAATCTAATGTTTACCAGAAAATGGAAACCCGAGAATTCCTTTGCAGCCTGGAGCGAAAGTGAGAAGTTACCTGTGGAATCTTCACACATTTTCCTTCTTCAAATTGCCAGCCGTGGTACAGACACTCTAGTCTTCCATCAACCAACTGCCCTTCTGATAATTTTGCTAACCTGAGAGTCAAAAATTTTCGAAGCAAGAAGTTCCGTTTAACCTGAAGAAAGTGATGATCTGTTTGACGCGATAAAGATATAAATAGACATGTTCCATTGCACTAGTCCAGAGAGTTCGTAGTAATCAAGAGGATCGAACACCAAGAACTGAGTTATTGATTGGCAAGTGCACACACACAAAGGGTGCTTAGAAGTAGCTACTCTCCGTAAAAAGCCAATTTTACAGCATCACAGCATGTATGGTTGTGACACAGAAAAAAGATCCCGCCTTGCTACTTCGCAAGTCAGCAGTGTTATCCAATACAGCATGTACCAATTTAAACATCGGACTACGTAACCATTGCATAAAATCCAGGATCCATTCAAAGCCATCAAATAGAAAGAGTATCGATCAGGAGACTGGAAGCCAGAACAACAAGCCATTTTAAGGTAATCCCATGGAAAGTTCCATATATTGCAGCAAGTAGAAACTTTCCGCCAATAAGTGGGAACAACATCATCGTGTCTTCCTACTTGCTGGGATACAAATGTTCGTTCAAAATCGTCATGATAAGGATGATTGCAGAGTGAGTCAATCACCTGTGAGGGCACCGATCTTCGTAGCATCTAAGAGCGCCGCCGCCGTCCCTGTACAGTACCAGCTGCTTATCGAACACCTTCAGTCCGAGCGGTGCGTCTTCGGGCACGTCCCCGGTGAGGTACAGCGGGTACCACTCCTCCGTCCAGTCGTACTCCGCCTCGTGTCTGCCCTCCCCGACCTCATGGGCCTCCTCCTCGTCCCGGTCGATCAGGGCCGCCTCCTTGAGGCCTGAAGCAGCGTGAAGCCTGACAGAGGAGGGACTCGGAGTCCTCACGGACGTCACCGAGGGCGTGGCGGGAAACCTGACGGGTCGGGAGGTGAGGAAGAAGCTGACTGGATTGGATTTTAGTGGGGGAGAGAGAGGAGTGCGGGGAGGAAGGAACTGGTTTAGGAGAGGCATTGTTGGATAAGTTCATGTGGAGAGCAAGAGAGAGAGAGAGAGAGAGAGAGAATTGGGCTGAAGAAGAAGGAAGAAGAAGAAGCAGTAGGACCGTGAGGGCAGGAGAGAGAGGATTTGAGAGTAGCGTTGTCTTGTGGGGCTCTGGCACTCATCAGGGCCACACAAAGTAGTCAAGCAACGGTTGGTTTGGCGACGTCGGCTTCTACATCTGAAAAAACATTAATTTTCTTTTTCTCGGGTTGACTCATTTGTCTGTAAACTTCTGGACTGGCCGATGGGCTCCTGGGTACCGGGTTGGCTGCTACCGGTCCATGTCGACCCTTTGAGACTTGAAGAGTGAAAGGGCCGATCAGAAAGGCGTGAGAGTATGAGAGTGAGATAAAAAGTTCAAAGATTTTAGATCCTTAGATCTCAAGGTTGAGGCCCTTGAGGGCATATACAGACCTTCAGCCATATGGGTGCCGGTGTGGTGTGTATGACCTTCAAGGCAACTCAGTAGATCCATGCTGTGGATGGCCAAGTCTCGTGGCTGGCCAAGCAAAGGGCCTGGACAACGGTGGTAAGCCGGTAGCCATACCAACTGCTAAGAGTCAGATTCTTGTCCCAGCTTGAGAGGGATCGATCTTATGACTCCCGGCCAAGTTAGGTGATGTGGATATGAACCTTTAATTAGAGTTGGTAAGACTGCACGTGTCGAGCTGGCACAATCCATTAATTTTTCCATACGGGCCAGTGTCACCAATTATTGGGTCGTGTCGGCCCCATAACTCAAATAAATTTAAAAAAATACATATCCTTTTTATCAGCTCAAAAGCACGATTAATATGGATTTAATAAAAATATATATTTAGTAGAAATTTGGGCCGGCCCGAATGATAAGCGTTTGGGCCATACATACCTAGACAAGGAGTCATCGGATTGTTTCGAGAATAGATCGACCCAAATTGTTCACCTTCCATTTTGATTTTTATCAATAGATTTTCCAATTCCCTTCAATTCTTTTTTTTTTTCCTGCAACTCGTTTAATATCCATACGCATTCCTAATAGCCTAAAAGAAAAACGGTTATTAATGTAAAAAGGCACCAACTTTTCTCATTTTAAATAATTTAACACAAACCTTTTGTACCTGATTCATATAATACTATGTTTTTAAATGTTTGTTCTGGTTGACACGCTATTCACTTTCATATACAAAATTGAGGAAAGATCCTGCATGGCACATTATTGGAGCTTAAAGATGTTAAATTAGCCAAGCTGGCCTAGAACCGGACCATCCAAACCAGGAAATAGCACAGACTTTTACCTTACTAAATCGGAACCAGCTCGAATAGCCAAAATCCTGCAAATCAACGGTCATATTTTGTCGAATCAATTTAAATTTTAAAAAAATTAAAGAAGATAGACAGTTCACAGAGCAAACCGATCCAAACCGTTAATCGGCTCATTTATAAACGGTTTCGGACCAATTTGTATTTGCCTGAATTGTGACCAATAACCAAACCAGTCCATTAAGTAAACGGGTCAAATCATAATTGGATTATACGATTCCATGCCAAATTTGAATCGACTCGCACTACACTTCTAACAATACTATTGGAGCTTATATGGCACATACCTACATAAATGTGGCATTATTACATGTCAAAACTGGGGCCCGCATGGATTTACACCATTACCTCCGGTGAAAGGTGGGCTTCACATGGAATGTGGGTGGGTACCGACCGACTCGGTCACCCCAATGACAAGAACCGAGATTTTGTTTCGGGATTGGACCGTAGCCAAGGAGCGAACTTGTTTCTCTTAGGCTGTACTGCCCTAGCTAAAATTCCGGAGGTGGCGCTGAGGATAGGAGGAGAAGGAGGAGGAGGAGGGGTCATCGCTAGAGGGCGACGGCGGAGACCGTGAGATGAAGAGGAAGATGAGGCCGGGGAAGAGGAAGGACCAAAGGGTAAGCTTGGTGAGGGAAGAATCCCACTTTAGACGGCGGATGTAAGGCGATTTCTCAATCTTGAACTTGCCCGGCGGAGAGAAGGCGTCATTGAGAAGGAAAGGGGATAAAGGAGGAGGAAGAACAGTAGAAAATTATTAATTCATCCTGCGGGCCCACCTTTCACACGTGGCAATGCCGCATTAATGCAAGATCGTGTCATGTGTGCATCATGTTAGACACAATGGCTCCAATAACATCCCACATAGGATATTTCTCGTTAATTTTAAATGAAAAGGTGAATTATATGTCAAATGAGATATATATATCTGAAATTTCGGTATTAGGCGGGTCATACTGAAATATTTGTGACAAATCATAGTTTTAAAAATCGGACCGGACCAGTTAATTTGACTAGTTCAATCGTGAACCAGCCACTCACCTGGTCCGATTCTTATAAAAAGATACAATTGCGCATTCAAATATGTCAGTTTCAATTGAACATGCCGGTTTCCAATCCGACCGATGAAGCCAATTGAACTGGTAGAAAAATTGGCTGACTTAAAATTTAAAAAAACAAAAGTATATTATAATGTATCTATTTTATTTTACTAAACTTATATTTATATTTTACGTTAAACTTTTCATTAATATAATGATTATATTAATTATTTTTGTTATAAATTATATTCAAATTATGATATTATATAAATTTATTAGTAATATTATATTATTAATATTATTTATTAAATATACGATTCAACCCATTGAACCCCTGGTCTAACCCATGAACTCATGTTCACATTGGTTCTCGGTCCGATCCGATTTTAAAAACTATGTGACAAATTGTTCAAATAGAAAAAAAAATCATGCCTTTATAGATTATTAAGCCAAAGAAAAAGGAATAGCTTTGACTTCCTTTGCTATGGGAAATACTAGTTGTGGAATTGTCGAAAAGATGAGGAGTAGTCGTCGAGGAATACGTAAAAATGCAAGGACTAGGAGGGGCAAAGTAATAGTTGGTGACTCAATGACTTGTTGGAATTTGGTTCTACGTCTACAACGTGTGGCTTCTTCTTCTAGAACTCTCTCTCTCTCTCTCTCTCTCTCTATATCCAGGTTTTAGATTCACCTACAGATGGGTGTCCACGGAATGTAGCGGTCTTTTAGGTGAAAAATGATTTTGACCTTATGTTTCTTTGACTTTTTTTTTTGTCAGTCACGTATCCAAACAACTCTACTTGTGGTGAGACGAGTCAACTATACTTAACTAATTCATTGGATATCTTGGGTTGCGTGCTTAGCATGACAGATGAGGCTTCCAAAGGAAATATCTGTGTAAGTGAGATTTTAAACTCGAGATCTCCTTAAGCGGCACTATATTATTTACCCCTCGGCCAACCTCCTTGGTACTTAGTACCACCTCGATGAAGGCAGTTATGTCGGATTTAGTCAATTAAATGTTTCTTCTGAGCTCATGCAAGTAGAGGAGCCAACTGATGCCTCCCTGCACATGATTGGCGTCTAGGGGATCACTAGCTACAATGTTATTCCAACTGAACTATACTAGTATTTCATTCGCTCTTTGTCTCGACGAGGGTTCAACCTGTGCTTAAGAGTCCCACGTTCACAGCCGTTTCATGGTCCCCTGTAGTTGTTATTCTCGAAAATTTGTCTCGGTATTGATATCGTTGTGACTGGAGCTCAAGGCAAAGGAGTTTTTCTCATAGTTTTAAAAACTGGACCGGGCCAACCGGTTCAACCAGTTCAATCGAAAACCAGCTACTCACCCAGTCCGGTTCCTATAAAAGAGCTAATTGCACTTTCAAATAGATTAACTCCAGTTGAATCGGCCAGTTCCCAGTTCAACTAGTAAATCCAATTGAAATCGTGAGAAAATTGGCCGGCTTAAAATTAAAAAATTTAAAAAATATTATATTATACATATTTCATTTTACTATACTTATATTTATATTTTATATTAAATTTTTATTTAATATAATCGTTATATTAATAATTTTTATTATAAATTATATTCAAATGATGATGTTATATAAATTTATTAATAATATTATTTATTAAATATGTGGTTCAACTAATTGAACTCTGATATGACTAATAAACCCATACTCACACTAGTTTTCGATTCAATCCGATTTTAAAACTATGGTTTTCATACAATAGTCGGGGGGACTGAATAGATCCGACTCTAACCGGATCGTCTTTTCACTGCATGCCTCCTCTCAGTGTGTGAACACCAAGAAAGGAAAGTTAAATTGGGGGTGATGGCCAACTTGACCTTTCGATGTTCAAGTTATTTATTTAGAAAGAGAAATGTTATTCATGAAGGAAGGTGGTAAACATGTAATAATAAGCATGAAAAACTGTAAGTATGTCTGAGAAATAATTGATGAGTGCCACAAGTCATGTAATATTATTATAATTATATCATAAGTATTTTATTATTATCATATCAAACTTACTAATTATATATAATTAATACAATTAAATACTTTTAATTTATATGAGTTAAAATGGATTAAAAGTTGTTAAGGCAAAACCTACCAGACATTATTATTATTGCATTTCCGGTAGGAAAAGAATAGCGGGGACTTGTCCCTGATATAACTCCGCCCTGCAATCCATGCAGAGCCAAACACTGCTGTCTGCTCCTCCTGTCAGATCTTGAAAGGGGAAGGAGGGCCAATGAATGCAGAACAGGGAGATAATAAAAGAGTTCACAGTTCTGGAACTGAGAACCGTGTGGCTCCCCTTCTTCATGAAACATAAACGCTTATATGTCTCAGTAAACCACTCGAACTCCACTAATTTGTATAGAAGTTGGGTAAATCTAAAACACTCCAAATTATGATTTTCTCCATTGATCGAATTTAATCAAACCAATTGCACTGCAGAAACTGGAGTTCCCTTCGCTGGAATCTTTCTGGGTTCTCATTCGTGGCTGCTATCTATTTCTAGCCTGTTAAAAAATGTAGGGCCAGAGCTCTCATCTACTCACTGGCACTATAAATGCACTTCTAACTATGAACGCACACTGGTTTACACAATATAATTAGAACAAAGGAATCACAAGGTCTCCTTCTCGGAGGATTCTGGCTAGTTTAGATTGTGAGAGTCCATCCAATGCCTCATGGAGATGGGAACCCTTTCGAACTCGAGGCTTGTGATCGACGTTTTAGCCATCTCCCTTTTGCTGGCTTCTGCCTCTGCCTCTGCCTCTGCTCAGCTCATGGTCGGCTTCTACTCGCTCTCGTGCCCGGCAGCTGAGATCGTGGTCAGGAACACAGTGGGATCTGCCACTTCCAGTGACCCCTCCGTCCCTGGGAAGCTCCTTCGGTTGGTCTTCCATGATTGCTTCGTCGAGGTGAGTATTATGACCTGTTTTGAATTACTGAGTGACGTCCACAGGCCTAGTAAGCTTCGGAAAATAAAAGGACAGAAAGTCGCCATTGTGGAAAATAGAACCATGGATCTCTAGGCTCATGATCAAGTGCGAATGTCATCGTATTGGACTCTCCCTCTCTCGTTTTGACACCCTTTAAGCTGGTTAGCCATTCGAACCTTTGTGGGCATCATTTTGCGCTAAATTGGAGGAAAATGAGGGGTCTTCTCTGTTAAAATTTCATTGCTTCTCAGAGTTTCAGAGTAGTGATTCAGTCAACTTGATTAACTTCCAAACTCTGCCTTGATCAGTGCTGCTCTGTGAACATGGACCTCCACGATCATGCTTTTAAGGCCACTGAGAAACGCATTGAACTGCTATGACATGAATCGGATAGTAAAGGTGTCAAACATTGCCATGAGATGCCCTGTTTTCAATTTATCTTTCAAGAAGGGGAAACTGAAAACTCGGAAATTTTTGTTCTAGCATTACAGAAGAAGCTGATAAGTCCCGTCCTGGGACAGTTTGGGCTTCAATTGGACCTCTCATCGAAGTTGATCTGTTGGTATGTCGACAGGGCTGTGACGCTTCCGTGCTTATACGCGGAAATGGGACTGAGCAAAGCGACCCATCAAACCGATCTCTAGGAGGTTTCTCGGTCATCGATTCAGCTAAAAGGGTCCTCGAATTGTTCTGCCCCGGGATAGTTTCTTGTGCAGATATTCTCGCTTTAGCCGCTCGGGATGCTGTCGAATTGGTAAGGATCTAATTGCTCAATTTCTACTCATGCTTCTGCTCATACTTCTCGACCTATCCACACTGCTCATGCTGCCGTGCGTGAATTTTTAACTAACAGACCGGAGGCCCTGCAGTTCAGATTCCTACAGGGAGGAGGGACGGGAGAGTATCTTCGGTTTCGAACGTGAGACCGAACATTGTGGATACGAGCTTTAGCATGGATGAGATGATCAAGATCTTCTCATCCAAGGGCTTGTCCAAGGAAGACCTTGTTGTACTGTCAGGTATTCATACGAAGGTAGACAAGACAACTCGAGCTGGCCCGAGAAGAACATGGCCCGAATTACCCTGGTTCGAGCACGTTGATCAGCGGCCTAACCCAATATAAGTAGCAATAATTTAAAAAAATTAATTATTTTTCGTAGGATTATTTCAAAAATAAAAAGATTCTAGTGGCTCAAGCCGGCCCGAAGATTATCCATGCCAGGTCGATAATGGCCTGAAATTACATTCGGCTCGAAACCGCTGGCCCAAGCGCGTTTTTGTTTGTGCCGAGCCCGGGTCGGGCTATCGGCCAGGCCCAACTTTGCCAGGCCTATAGGGGAAGCATTTATCTAAAGTTTGGTTTGATTGCCGATTGTATGGGTCGTCTACAGGTGCTCACACAATCGGATCCGCTCACTGCAGCGCATTCAGCGACCGATTCCGACAGGACGCCACCGGGCAGCTGACACCGATCGACACATCCCTGGACAGATCCTTCGCAGAAGAGCTCATCAAACGATGTCCAGCAGGGGCCGACCCGTCCATAACCGTCTCGAACGATCCACAGACTTCCTCGTCGTTCGACAACCAGTTCTTCCGGAACCTCATAGCCGGCAGGGGCCTCTTCCAGTCCGATTCCGTGCTGTTCAGCGACGCTAGGACGAGGAAGCTGGTGGAGGATTTCGCGGGCAACCAGGGGAGCTTCTTTGCGAGTTGGGCCCAGTCGTTCCTGAAGCTTACCAGCATCGGCGTTAGGGGCGACAGCGAAGGGGAGATCAGGCTGTCTTGCTCGGCCGTTAACATGTGAAGGTTTTTCGATGTCGTTGTTCGTCATTCTTTTTCTCGAATTCCCGGGTCTCGGCTATACATGTCTTCTGCTCGAGAGACACGGAAAATGAACATCACGACCAGCCTGCTCCTTCGTGTCTCAACCAGAAGAATAATCAGACTGCATGGGTTATAATAACAAGAAGAAGAAGAGGAAGAAAAATCATAATTTTTAAAATCGGACCGAACCGGAAACTAATGTAGGCATGAGTTTATGGATCGGACCGAGGGTTCAATGGGTTGAACTGTATATTTAATAAATAATATAATATTACTAATAAATTTACATAATATCATAATTTAAATATGATTTATAATAAAAATTATTAATATAACTATTATATTAAATATAAGTTTAATATAAAATATAAATATAAGTTTAGTAAAATAAATAAATATATTATAATAGGTTTTTATTTTTTTTTTAAATTTTAAGTCGACTGGTTTTCTCACAAATTCAATTAGATTCACTGGTTAGACTAAGAACCGGCCGGTTCAATTAAAAATTTTCTCTTTGAATGTGCAATTGGATTTTTTTGTAAGAACCGGACCTGGTGAGTGGCCGGTTTCAGGTTGAACCGGTCAAACTGGTCGGCCCGATCCGAATTTTAAAACTATGAGAAAAACAGTTGAGTCACGGAAATTGTACTTGAAATTAGTGTCTGGAAAACCGCTCCCAAGCGGTGGCCGGATCCGCACAGTTGGTCGGACCACACGGTTCCACTTAGTCAACGGACCACACTATGCTCCCAACCAGTCGGACCGTCAGACAACACTTGGTCGGCTGGCTCAGCTCCACGCCTCTCCAGTTGGTCTCGCCCGGTCACCTCTGTCTGGTAGACCACACCTTGGCTGGCAGCAAGTCGGCTAGTTTAGCCTTGTTCAGTTGGTATAATGCGTTCACCTCAAGTTCTACGTCTTAGAAGATAATGTAAAATTTTCCTGAGAGTTCACTCGTAATTTTCCATATTCAGTTTTATTAATTTAATTATTAGAGAATCATTCTGGATGATTCTATCCAAACTAGACCCATTTTGCAGGTCTGCACGGCATTTAGAAGTCGTTGGAACCTGGATTATTTCGACTTCCAACCCTACAGGTCTAATCCCAGAACTGGACCCACGTCAGAATAAGTTTTGGATACGTGGTGAATAGCGAGGAGACTCGAAGGAGTTGTCAAACTCTCTTTTTTTTTTGGGTTATTGACAATATAATAATTTTAACATTTTCCTATTATACTTGTTTTCTAAGTACACTGATTGAGCCCGCACACCACGCTACCGCTTAAGAATAAAAAATATCCAGTGCATTAGGCTCAACCCAACCAAAAGTTAAAGAATTTTGAGTTTTTATCGTGTAAGCTCCGTCGGTCTACCGATATCTCTTTTACAATGAGACAAAAAAAATGGTAATGCAATATTGTGAAATAAGTGATTTTGAAAGTTTTTCTTTTATAAATCATGGTTAACTAAATATAATTTATAAATAAATTTTTGTAATATAAATTATTTTTATTTATAATATTTAAATTTAACTACACAATCCAAATTTATTGCTTGAAATATAATATATTTTATAAAAAAAATAAGATTTTGGGAGAATAATGACAATGGTGGGAAAATAATTCTTGGGAGATAATTTATCACTAAACTGATAATATGTAATAAGTTAGATATAAAATTTAAAATTTTTAAATATTAATATTTAAAATTTAATTAATAAACTTAAAAAGCACAATATGCCACTTGATAAATTTTAAAAAAATAATAGAGATTTTGCATCCATCCATGAAAGCACATTGCACATGGCACATCGCGTCTCTGCTTTAAAGACGGAAAATTCTA
Source organism: Sonneratia alba (assembly GCA_900174645.1). Classification (NCBI taxonomy): domain Eukaryota; kingdom Viridiplantae; phylum Streptophyta; class Magnoliopsida; order Myrtales; family Lythraceae; genus Sonneratia; species Sonneratia alba. The sequence goes on along the minus strand of FWPY01000001.1, from coordinate 646,339 downwards.
GCTTTCCTGGTGTGGAACCCTGAGGACAATTGACTTTAAATTTAATGAAGGTGAATTTCGAAACTTCGGTCTTGCTACATGATTAGGTTCCATTCTCGATCTGAGCTCGAAGTTTTGTCCTTTCGTAGGATTCCATGTTCTTGTAGGGAGTAGTCATGAATGAGGCCACTGCAATCTCTGATACAGAGCTCAGCTTCTGCACTTTCCAAGGTTTTGAACATCCATTGCCATTCGATCAAATTGGGGACCATATCAGATGTTTACACCGCCAACGTTATACTCAACGGGTACACAAGATGCTGGGAGATGCCAGTTGCCCACAAACTGTTCGACGAAATGCCCCATCGGGACACTGTCTCGTGGAACACCTTGATAGCTGGGCTTGTGAACTGTGGGGAATTCGAGGGTGCGGTGGAAGTTCTGAGGGCAATGAGAAGAGGCGGGATGAGTATTGATGGCTACACTTTTGGGAGTATACTGAAAGGAGTAGCTTGTGCGCTGAGACCTGGTGTTGGGGAGCAGTTGCACTCGGTGATTCTGAAGATGGGACTCTCGGAGAATGTTTATTGTGGGAGTGCTCTTTTAGATATGTATGCGAAGTCCCAGAGGGTTTGGGATGCATTTGTCATTCTCCAACACATGCATGAGCCCAACTCGGTCGTGTGGAATGCACTGATCAGTGGATTTTCGCAGAATAAAGATCAAGAAATGGCCTTTTGGCTTCTAGGATGTATGGAGAGGGAGGGTGTTAAGCCTGATGATGGGACATTTGCTCCTCTTCTCACATTGCTTGATGGCCCAGACTTTCATAGGCACACAATGCAAATTCACGCTAAGGTCATCAAATCTGGTCTAGAATCGAAAAATACTGTCTGCAATGCAACAATTACCTCATACTCTGAATGTGGTTCCATTCAAGATGCCAAAAGGGTGTTTGATGGTTCATTCTTGATGCAAGATATAGTGACATGGAACTCAATGCTTGCTGCCTACTTGGTCCATGGTAGAGAAGGTTCCGCATTTAAACTCTTTGTTCACATGCAGCATGTTGGTTTTGAACCAGATATTTATACTTATACAAGTATGATAAGTGCCTGTTTCGAAGAATCGCAAAAGAATATGGGAATATGTCTTCACGGTTTAGTGATTAAAAGAGGACTGGAGATTTCTGTCCCTATTTCAAATGCACTAATAGCCATGTACTTGAAATCGGACAACAGATCTATGGAGGAAGCCCTATGCATATTTGAGGCCATAGAATCCAAAGATCGTGTCTCTTGGAACTCCATTTTGACTGGGTATTCACAATTTGGATTGAGTGAAGACACGTTAAAGTTGTTTGCCCACATGAGATATCTACTTGTGGAGATTGATCAGTATTCATTTTCAGCGGTTTTTAAGTCATGCTCTGATTTAGCGACCCTTCAGCTGGGCCAAGAGGTACATGCTCTGGCACTTAAGATGGGCTTCGAGTCTAATGAATTTGTTGCTGGTTCACTGATCTTTATGTATTCCAAGTGTGGAATTATTGAAGATGCTAGAAAGTCCTTTGAGGAGACTCAACAAGATAGCTCGGTGACTTGGAACTCCATCATTTTTGGTTATGCCCAACATGGGCTAGGCCATGATGCTCTCGACCTTTTCAGATTAATGATTGGAAAAGAGGTCAAACCTGACCACATAACATTCGTTGCAGTTCTTACTGCCTGCAGCCACATTGGGTTAGTTGAAGAAGGTGAAAATTTCCTAAATTCAATGGAGCAAGATTATGGGATTCCTTTGAGAATGGAGCACTATGCCTGTGCTATAGATCTCTTTGGGCGGTCAGGATGCATTGACAAGGCCAAGGCCTTAGTCGAATCTATGCCTTTCAAGCCTGACCCCATGGTGTGGAAGACTCTATTGGGTGCTTGCAGGACTTGTGGGGACATCGAACTGGCAAGGACAGTGGCAAGTCAATTGCTCGAGTTAGAGCCAGAAGAACATTGTACTTATATTTTGCTCTCAGATATGTATGGGAATCTGGGGAAGTGGGGCAAGAAGGCAGAGATCAAGAGGCTTATGAGGGAGAGAGGAGTGAGGAAGGTGCCAGGATGGAGTTGGATTGAGGTCCAGAATGAGGTCCATGCTTTTAATGCCGAGGATCATTCCCACCCACATTGCAAGGAGATATATTTTGTGTTGGTTGGACTGATGGAGGAGATAAGGCAGTTGAATTTGGTTTTGGATGATAACTTAGAGGTCTTGGGGGAAAATTTTCTTTTATCTCCAGATTGTTTGGTATAACATTCTCAGTTTCTGGTGCAACTCTAGGACTCTGGTGAATGCTGCTTATTTGAAGGAGAAAAGAGATACTGACAGTTGATGTTTGAATTGAATACAATTATTACCATGTTGAAGTGTCCCAGAACACAATTGCTGTACAATTCATTCAAGAATGTTGACATTATGACTGAGTGGAACTTGGTCTTTCTGAATCTAAATGCATGCCCTCGGTCTTCAGCCTGCCATCCTCAATATTTCGCAGCTGCATGGTGCCTGTGGAGAGATCCCCACACATGTAGGGTAACCTTCAGACCAGAAGTTGTGCATATGTATTTAACATTATGTGGGACAGTCTTCATGGTTCTGGGGATGAGTCTGCATTATAACAGGGCTGGGGTTACTTTCATCTTTCACTGGGTAACTGGGTGCTATGATTGAAGAGTTTGAAATTAAGCTAATGTACTCTTAAGTGGTTCAGGGGAACCAGTCCACATGGGGTCTGGACAGGCTGTTGGATTTGGACAACTAGCTGCGCTCCAGATCCTGGAGGTATGCTGATGGAAAGATTTCTAGGTCTCATTAGGATTGATAATCTATTGGTATTGAGACAGGACACAGCTCATGTCAACAGCAAATCAGACAAACTCTAGGTTATCTAGGATATCGAGGTTTTGAGGATCGGCTTTGGCATCATCCCTTAAATTTGAGGAAACTCTAGCCAAGCTTGGGGTTTTATAAAAGTTCAGTCACAGTGGATCAGACAATATTGAGCCTACCTTTTCTTCCGTGTATGGAATTTTGAGCTGGCGAGAAAGAGGATGTTTCAGCTGCACTATTGATGATATGATCAGATATATGGCAAGCTTATAGACTGAATAATTGAGTCGAAGTGGCCAAAAGATGTAAGAATCGCTAGCAGTTGTAGTCAAGCTTCACCCCTTCATGGTTCTCTAAGCAGAGAACCTCTACAGCTAAGAAGGGGAACTGGAAACGGGAGGCAATGTCAAAACTTCAAGATAATATCCTAGAAAATGTCATAAAGTAGTATAGCCGACCTACTACTTAAGTACCCTTCGGACTAAATTGACCGAGGCATTGGTCTTAACGGAAATTGTCCAAACTTTATTTAAGATTTTTCAAGTTTGCTCCAATTTTATCCGAGAATTAACCATGATCCATGTGTTTTTCCCTCTGAAATCCCAATGGGTTAGCATGTAAAGCAGCGGCAATAATCACCTGCAAGCATGACCGTCTTGTGCTCCAAGCAATTTCTCATACACAGTTCAAAGAACTATAGATGACTGATTTCTGTCAAAGGAGAAGGTTATCAGTTGGCGCACAGATTAATCCTCCTGAGCAGTGAGCAATTGCCAGAGGTTCTATGCTAAGGTCTTCATTAATGGAACCTGAAATAAGCCCCCCCGAGAGTTCCAGCTGCAACTCTTATGTTCCAATGATAAAAGCTTCATAGGACCTGAAAGAGGAGGATAAAATTCCAGCGTGAAATCACGGGTTCTACCATGGGTTGTCATGTAAAGGAACGACAACCAATTGGGGAGAAGAAAGACGAAGAGACACATCCATGACACTGTCCACCCATAGTTAGGTTCCTACAGCTATCATGATCTGAGCAATCCTCTCAACCCTTACACGAGAAAACCAATATCTAGTGCCTGTTTTATGCAGTGAGCGACAGAACGGAATCAGTGTAGAGCCCACAGTTGAACTACCAGACGTCTGAAAATGAAGCAAACTGCGTTCTCCTAGAGATTCACCTAAACATCAATTAAGAATCAAGGACACGAGGACCCCATGCAAATGCTTCCATGTCCCACATCTCTTCTTCCCCTCCAACAACCGACCGTCTCGGTCTAAAACACATGAATCAATTTTCGGTCTGTTGGTATCCCTGTCCGTGCACAATTTTCAACAATTTCGTCTATGGATTACAAGCTAAAAGCTCAACTAGATGCTCACGTGCCCAACTTAGAGTGGAATGGAAGTTCAGAATAGCAGAAGCTGACCTACCAAACGATAACTGGGAATGGTGGCAGTATTAACAGTGGCATCTCCAATATCATAATACAACTTCACTTCCATCCTCCCTTGTCTCAGCACTTCACCTCTACCGAAGGGCCAACATCCACCAAATTCCCACATCAATCAATCCATTCCTACCGCACACTAATCGCGTACACTCTTGAAATCCCCTTTCATTCTTTTGACAGATTTAAAGACCACTACACACCCCTAACATACAAAGCACTTGATCCAGGTAAAACTGTTGGGCACAAACAGTGCTGTGACTCCTGGTACCAGATTGACTACAGTTGATGGGTTAAAGGAAGCTTATAAAGAACTACATGAGGTTAACGTTATCTTTCCAACCTGCCATGATTGTGCATTACAGCCAAGAAACGAATCCCTACCTCCATTTAAGAAATTAAAAAAAAAAAAGGTTCCTCCCCAACCAATGTGTTAATTTGAGAAGTTTGACCCATCGGAGCTACGTAAATTTTAATTAAAAAAGGCAAATCTATAGCAAATAGGGTTTCACTTCACAAGATCAACCGCATTAAAATATTAATTAGTCGACTTATTAGACCTTTAGAGGTCAAGTAACGCATAGAATAACAAAAATTTCCCAACAGCTAATTTGCACAGTCGGTTGCCCAGCTCAAAGGTCCAATCAAGAATATATCAAAATCAACCTACCGCAACGAAGAGAGTACGAAACACACGCACAAAACAAGAAGAAAAGCAAGCACAGAATTATTAGCCGCCGACCCAATACCATCAAGCGTGTCGTGCTCCTTTCTCTTTCGTGATCTGAAAATAGGGCTGCAAGCACTTGGGAGAGCCCGGCAATGTAAAGGGAAAGTCGGTTTTTACTTTGATCAAGAAATTGTCACTGTTTTTTTTTTTACCAGAATAAACATGATTCAAAGCTATCAAGTCATTAAATAAGCACCGGTTATGAGCTGCCACTGCAGGAATCCGTCAATTCGAGAATGAAATCTCAAGATGATTGGAGCATTTTCTGCGTGCTTTGCAGTGGATGTACAGCTTAATATTCTCAGAGACAGATGTAATTCCACTACGATAGAACCCAATTAGAAATCTGACATTGGAATCAACGGAGATTATTGATACGATGATAAGGTAATTACCGTTTCCGGCCGAATGCTGAGGTTTTGTGTTTCCTTGTTAATCGTTGCCATCGTTATCTCCGTCGCCCCCGGAAACGTGGTGGTTGACCCTGGAGGAGATCCCGTGTCCTCGAGCGTGCGGCGCCGCGTCGGCCGGTGAATCCACCACCTGAGCAGACGACATCTCCATCTAGCAGACCCTGACGGCGCCAATAAGCCTTTCTGGGAGTTCCTCCTCCGTCTGCGCCTCCACGAGGAACCCCATGTCGATCGTCACACTCGTTACGTACCCCAACGCGAGGTGGAGGATGGCGCTGGCAATCTTCGAGCTCCCGATGTCGACGTCGACCTCGAAGTAGTTCTCCCCTCGATGGTAGTTGCACGTCAATGCCTTGCCGAGGAGGCAAGCGCTGTGGTTCCCCACCGCCTTTTTCACGATCCACGGGCCCTTGACAATCCTATTCACGATCTTAAACCGGGAGTTCCGGAACGCGTCTCCATCGTTGATGAAGCGGTACAGGAAGGAGCCTTGGGGGATCGGGTCCTCAGTGGCGAAGTAGAAGATAGCGCTGTGGTGGTCCTTCCCCGGCACTTGGAGGTTGACGGCGAAAATGAAGGACTTAAGGGAGCGCCCGAAAGCTTGCGCCTTCCTCAGCGCGAGGGCCACGCGATTATCGGGGCGGCCGAGGACGTTATCGAGCTTGGTGCTGGACTTGAGCCAGTCCATGCCGGCAGGGGAGAGGAGGTAGTCACCGGAGGGGGATTTCTGGCGCTTGGTGAAGTAGTGCTTGGAGCGGAGGGAGAAGACATTACCGGGAGGGGAGGCCCAGCCGTTGGTGCCAGTGTGGAGGTCCACGTGACGGAGGGAGCCTCCTTGGACGGACTCCGAGATCCAGGACGCCGCGGCGGAGGAGGAGCTGGATCTGGAGAGTTCAGGCTCAGGCGAGGCCGCCTCAGGGCTACGGCTAGATGAATCAGTCGTGTACATTTGCTTCGACTCTCTCTCTCTCTCTCCCTCCCTCCGTCTGCGCTGTCTCTCTCTCTCTAGAAGATCGCTCTATAAAAACGATCGAAATGTTGTTTTTTTTTTTTTATGTGATTTTTTAACTTTTTCTAACGATAAAGAGATAGAGAGTGAGAGTGACGTAACAATGGGAAAAGCCTCGGTGGGCGTCTGGCTCCCAGTGGAGTGGACCTCTCTCGTTCTCCATTTAACTACGAATTTTGCATAAAATTTTATTTTTTATCAGGAAATTTAACTTTTAAATAAAATAATATTAAACTTTATTTTTAGTTAACCATATATTATTAGTAACAATTTCCCTCAATTTTTGTGAGGAAACACAAATGGCCTTTAATGTCATTTAAAATTACTAGAATGCCCTCAAATCTTGCAATTAATGAGAAGAAGGGATAAAATCATAATTATTGCAGGAAGAATGGTTAATAGTCTAAAAAGTAACGGATTTTGGCCGTTTTATAAATTTTACACGAATTTTTTTACCTTATTTTCTAGCCATATGAACCTTTTTTATTATACCACGTTTGACATGTTATTATTTTTTCCATCAAAATCACTCACCCGACTTGTTATTTTCGTCTATGTCGCTATCGGTGCTCAGGGGCATTGCCACACCTTGTATCATAAAGTGAAATGTCAATTTTACCCCTAAAAATTAATTTAAAATTAAGTGAGAGTGAGTATGTAATTTTAGCTTCATCTGCTTCCCCCCTTCTCCCCTCCCCCCCACCATCTCTCAATGGCCGCTGCTGCCCCCACTATGCTCGCTGCCGCCTCCCCTATGGCCACTGCCGCCTCCTCCTCAGGCCACTGGGGAGGAGGAGGAGGAAGGCTAATAATGACCCTACCTTACATGAGAGATGACCTTCATTGAGATTCAATTGTTTTATCTACAACTTTATCATCCTCACCCACTGTAAATCAATGGTAGGATAAAAGGTAATAATTGTATACTTTTTCCATTTACCATTTTCCATCTTAAATAAGATTTCTCATTTAAATTTTAATTTAAGTGCGGATAGTCAAATTAAACCGTCACTTCCTACCTAACTTTCCTTATCGGTGTTCTCAGTCCAGTATTGCATCTCGAGCACAGAGGCAAGACGGTCTATTGGCTTGGAGAGAGAGTCGGTCCATCGACTCCCTGGAACAGACAAGTCTACCGGTCAAACATGCAAACTAGTTGTCAGTTTTCATCTAAAATTTTATTTATAAAAAAAAGATGTTAGATAATATCAATTGACATGATTATCTGCATATTATTCAAATAATCATCCTATTCAACTCATAAATACCTACGAAATTTTCTATAAATTTAACTTAATTTTTTCTTATTTTTATACTATAATTTAATTCACCCCCAATTTTTTCTATAATATTATATTAAATTTCACTCTTTTAAATAAATTTTCTGGATTTGTGATTATTATTTAGAGTGAAAATTTATTATTATTAAAATATTATTCACCGGAACAAGCTGGCTCTGGGGTTTAAATTAATTAGTAATCGGATTTCTTGCTTTTACTTGGGTGAGAAGGAATCGGACGATGACCTTCCACATCGATGTTGGAAATCTGATGGTGACACTTATATGTACGTATAAGTATAATAAATTTGTATAATAAATGACAAAAGTAACACACGAAAAAGGAGCAAATATACGACGTACATAAATTTAATATATATGAGAAAAAAATAATGCGGTAATTTATATAAGTAATCTATTTTTATATTAAAAAATTTTATAAATAAAAAAATTTATAATGTGAGAATTTTATTATTCAAATATATCGATACAACTTGAACTAAATTGATGGAGCCGATAATTTCTAAATAATTTAGACTAAAAAAAAGAATGACATAATAAGCCACTGAGAAGTGGGGGCTCCGAATCTTTTGTTTATTTTTTTCTTTTTCCCCGATGGGGCTACGTAATCTCCACATGGCACAGTTGGTTCCACATTCCTGTCTTTTGTTTTCCTTAAAAAACATTTTTTATCATCAGAAAATACAGCTAAAAGGAGAATTATCCACCCTGGTTTTCCTCATTGTATGTCTCCTTTAAGATATCAACTCTTTTACAATGAAAAAAAGCAGACCTAATTAGCTAGCACGACCATTTAATCAATCAGTTTCACCAAAGTAGCATAATTTTCTTAATATAAATTTCTCAAATAAGTAAACCTCTCATTTTTAAATAAATTTAAATATAAAATTTTATTTATAAAAAAATATTAAATTATCTCGATACAACTAATCATTTACTATTATTATTAATTTCTACTATTGTAGATAACATTCGGAATCTGTACAGATTTTTACTGTCTATTAGATTCAAGAATCTATTTACCCTTTTGCCATGCCGAATGATAAAGATCGTGTGCAGAATTAATCAGGAGGACACATGCTCTTCGACTAGCTCTTGAAGGTCGGGACTTGGGGCGGTGTCATCCTCGATTCTCGTCGGCTTCCTCCTCTTCCTCCCCGATCTGGGAGTCGCTGCCAACAAATTATCCCCGAAGGATCTCATGGAAGCTGCCAGATTTTCATTCCTGTGAGCTGATCCAAAGTCCGGAGTCAAAACAAACAGGAAATGCAAAGGACACAAGCTTGTCATGACGACTAACGTAGTACAAAAATATTATCCGGAATAGACAAGTTAATGGATGTTCGAATCAATGCAAAACTGGCAGCATAGTGATTTTCTGTCAGCGTGGAAAGGTTCGTGTTAAATTTGATGACACGCAGCTAGGGTTGCAGCGACCGGTGATTTCCCAAACTGTTTCCTGTGTTTTCTTCACAGCACCACGAGCCTTCTACGACGAGCAATGTAAAAGAGATACTCACTCGAGATGATCACGTCGTCCATCCTCACGGTCTTTCGCCTCGCGTGCCACGCGAACAGCCTGAGGTCCTTCGCTAGGTGTTCTGCGTTCGTGCGTCACGGGGGGCAAACACGACCATTTAATTAATAGAACGAAGGCAGTGTACACCAATCGGAAAACAAACCAGTCTAGAACTCGCGGTGAATTTCAGAAGCGGCTGGAAGTCGTTCAAATGGGGCGATCGAGATGCCTAAGCACGGCTAGTAACCAAGACGAAAAGGAACGGGATAAAAAAAAAAGGCAGAATGAGACAACTCGAACCTGCATATTTGAAGGCTAAATCTGAAATGCAGATGGATAGAGGTTCCGGTATGTCCATGTCGATCCTCCTGGCTGCTCAAGCATCGTATCGAAGAGAGGAGTCAGCCGAGTTGCCGAACGTGGAACAGAATATCACGGATGAGATTGGGACGAGAAGAGAACCTTCGGCTTCGGCGACGGAGATCGTGGCAAGCTTGAATCGATCTCTCAGGAGATTCGTCACCTCTTCATCTTCTTGTTCTTCCATCTGGTGATGAATTGAATCACAGCTGCTAATGACTTTGGATGGAGAATTTCCTAAAGAAAGGGGGAATTCAGTTTTGACTTCCCTCTTTCTTTACTGGACTCGGGATCCCGGGTGATTATGGTGGCCGAGAAAAGCGCGGGGGACGGGGGGCACGTAACGTTCCGCTTCTCGTGAGGCTTGGTCGAATGGGTAGGTGGGCCCATAAATCGAGTTGGGCCCAATGGGCCGCCAATCAAATTATCCTTCGTTGCTGAAATCCATTTTCGCTGCTGCTTTTCATAGCCTGCACTAATTATCTCTTTAACAGTAAATATTCTAAAATAGTTATGAAAATTTGCCAATTAGAGACCACTAGACGCTCATTCATATCACATATAGCACATATTATTCCAATAAAATTTATTAGAGATGATGATTTGAGGGTGATTAGATCAAGTACACATAATTTTTTTTAAAAAAATCGGAGAAATTGAGAAACTTAGTTTGAATGTATTAATTAATTATTTTTTATATAAGAATAGATTATTTAAGTGCATGAAAATAAAAAATAAAATATGTAATTTGTTACACTTTTAAGTGGTAATTATAATTCTCAAAATAGTTTCACTATTCATCCTTACCGCTAGCAAATGTCATTGCCCATGGTGGTTTGAGATCCACAGCGTGCATGACCTGCAAGTTCCTTCTCAACCGTTGAACCCAATTGGTAATGAAGAAATGTGAGATGGAGGACGGGGACAAGTTGATCCCGAATAGGTCGCATTCTTGGACAGTCTAGGAGGACATGGAGAACCGTCTTGTCATAAAGACCGCACCCCGAGCATGTGGTTGAGCTAGACAAGCCATTAAGAAGCTTTGGAGAGAGCATTGGTCAATAAATCGGCCATGTCCCACCAACCAAAGGCCGATTGAATCGAGAAATTACCATTAAATATTTTTTTTATTAATGATATACGGTGTCGTAATAATAACTAATTTATCGGATTGTATATTAAAATTTTAAATTTTAAATCTGATATACCGTATATTGTCAACTCGTCGACGGATTAACATATAAAAGATAATTCATCTAAGAGACTTGGGAGTAGTTACTCAAGTTTACCAAATTGGGAAGTGTTGACTGACTCCCTTTTCCGCTCGGGGTCTGCTAGCACCCAATTTTAGATCTTGTCATATCTCCCTTCTCATAGCCAACCTCTAAGATCTGCTCATAGTTTTCTTATATTTTAACCATTTTACTAATATTCTCGTTATTAAATAATGATAAAAAAAAAAATCACTACTTTCCCCCGCTGGAACAGGAAACGCCATTTATACGACGACGTTGGCAGTCAGGCTAAACGTGAAGACCGTGCCTCGCGATGCCCCCAGGAGTTGCCACGTGGAGTGTGACGTGGCAGCTCTCTACAGTCTCCCTTCCCCACTCCATGAATTGAATCCTCTCTTCCTCAGTCTCTCCACGGCGGCGCTCGTGAAAGGAAACGCCGGCGGCTTTCTCTTTCTGACAGTTCATCGAACAATTGCTGTGGAGAGTTCCGGAATGGAATTTTGAATTCGGAGCTGGGTCCGCGCTCTATCCCATCCGATGAGGAATGTCTTCGGAAGCCTCAGGCGCCACCGCCGGTCTGCTGAGCTATCCAAGGGTATTCCTCTCATTCTATTTTCCCTCCTGCTCGACTGCTGAATTGGGATGCTGCTGCATTGATCAATTCTCGAGCTTCCACTGCTAAAATGCACTAGTTTTTTATTCGTTTCATTCTATTGCATCGATCAATTTCCGGATCTTTATTTTGGAGTTTTTGCTGGCTTCGGGGCACGACAAGAGGAGAGGAAACTCATATTGAATTTTTTACAGTTTTCCTTGTATTGCTCCATTTTGATAGTAATATGTCTCTGAAAATACGATACAAAGTCGCCCGCGAAGTCGCTTTATTGTAAAGCTAAAAGTAACGCTTGAATGGGTTCTGTTTCCAAATTAGCTTGAAATGTATGATCGGGTAGTGAATTATGTTAGTCGTGGAAGCACAAAGTCGTGCAATTGCAACTTGTTGCCTCAAAGTGTCTGAGGGGATGTTTATGATCGTGTCTGATATGCTAGGTCTAGGTACTAGGAAATGTCCATTTGATCTGAGCTGCAATTGCTTCTGTCAGTATCAGACCCTGACCGCTGCTTGCCTGTGAGTATTTTAGGTTTCTTGGCTGGCATTTTTGGTTGCAGGTTTGTGCCCTGGACATACTACTACAGGCATCTTGAGAATTTCTTTAGGGTTTTGTTCCATGAGAGAGATTCAGATGCGTGGGAGGAAAAGTAGTTGGTGGCCGTGGTTCTTTTCACAGCGGTGCTCGTAAGTAGAAAGACTGCTTTTTTACTGGAGCAATTTTGGCATTGCATGAATATTTTGATTAGACCATAATGTGTCCTTGCAAGTAAGTGACAAGCTTGATCATTCTAGGTTGTCTACTGGATACACCAGCATTCATGGTGAGAGGCCATCTGCAGAGTACGCTAAGTTGAGGAAGGAGTCACTGGAAAGTGAATTTGGGCATGTTCTTGGAAATACCTCCAAAAGTTTTTCAGTTATCTATCACTTTGGTCCATTTTTAGCTTTGTACAGAGCAGCAATTATTTCATTCTATGTGTTGAAGTTGACAGTTTGGCAGTTATTTGTTCAAGATATGAAGAAACGAGCCATAAAGGTACTTTACATAGGTCATGACTTGTGTCTTTATTAGCGTGCATCTCTGTGTTGCTGCTATGGTGATCACCTATTTATTATTCAAACACAAATAAATTAGTAATACCCCATGTTGTGTTGCAGTTTCGTGAAACTCTTATATGTTTGGGGCCTTTCTACATTAAGGTATGTCAAATCTTTGTCTTTACTTTGGGTTCTAATAGATCAACCAGAGTCTTTATTGGTGATGGTTTCATGGGAAGAATCATATTTGCATAACAGCTTGGCCAAGCACTGAGCACCAGACCGGACATATTGCCGACTATATACTGCCAGGAGCTTGCCAAATTACAGGTTGGTAACTATCTACCATAACTTGCTTGGCAGGTGCTTTTAACCATTGCAAAGTTGTTGCAAAACTTTTCATGCTCTCTTGATCATTTTACAGTGGAAGACTTTTTGTTCTGCTAGGATCAAATCCCCCCATTTCCAACTACTGTGGCTATTAAGTCTATTGAAACGCAGTTGGGTGTTTCTGTTTCAAAGATTTTTGCTGACTTAAGTCCAGAGCCAATTGCAGCAGCATCACTAGGTCAAGTTTATAAAGGTTAGAAATACTGGAGATATCCTTTTTCACTAGTACTCCGTTATTGTTATTTTTTTTTAGTTCTGACTGGAATGTCTTCTTGTAATAGTTATCCAATACCAGCATCAAATTTTATCTTTACATGTTTCGCAGCTCATTTGCATTCTGGGGAGCTTGTAGCTGTAAAAGTACAGAGACCTGGGATGCCACTCGCATTGACCCTCGATGCCATGTTGTTTCATATGATGGGAGGCCAACTAAAGCGGTTTGCCAAGGCCCGCAAGGACCTACTGGTAGCAGTAAATGAAATGGTAAGCCTCTTTTCACTAGCTTTCTAACTTTATAATGTATGCTCAACATATGGCCATGGTATTTATTGTTCGATTTAAGCTATTAGTGCCTAAATCAACACCTCCGTTTTTTTTTTCTGTTGGATATTCATTCATTTTCAAAGGATTAATTTGTTAAGTAGCTTTTTTTGGCTTAAAACTTTGTTAAGTAGTAAATACTGAATTACTGTTGCTTTTTTTGTTTTTTGGGATTAAGCCTGGTATGGGACTTTCATGATAGCATTGTGCCCACAGTGGTGCATCTCGTGAACTTCCTTTTTTCTGTCATAGTTGCTAATGGAAATACTTGGGTCTTTATTGTCATGAACAGATAAGGCACATGTTTGCTGAAATTGATTACATTACAGAAGGCAAAAATGCGGAGCACTTTGCTTCGCTCTACAGTTCTTACCCATGTAAGTTACATTCATTCCATTTTTCATGTTAGCTGCATCCTAAGCCATGCATCATGTAAAGGAACAGGTGGGAATACATGTATTGCATGATGAATTACGGTTCTTTCAACTCCTCTGCCTAGATAAAAAGGTCAATATTAATGACTCTTAATTTAGCTAATCCTTTTTCATATTATTGTTAAAATGTTGTCAATGCTTCTAGAACCGAGTGCTCTGAACTCCCTTCAGTCTAAGATTTCACTGCTGAGGTTCTGAGATTGCAGCCCAGATAGCTAGCTCAGAACTTTTTAGTTTTGGCCTTTTTTTAAATCTGGAAGGTTCTCTCCAGAAACTCTATTGCTATGGTTTGTAATGAAATAAATACTTTCTTAAGTTTCTTTAGACTTGTCACAGTTGACGACCAGAAAATTCAGCCAGAAGCAACAGTGGGAAATACTGCCAAATCCAAGAATTCAAACTTCATCAAAGTTCCAAAGATATATTGGGACCTTACACGAAAAGCAGTTCTTACAATGGAATGGATAGATGGAATTAAACTAACAGATGAAGCTGGCTTGAATAAGGCCTGTTTAGACAGAAGGAAGCTCGTTGATCAGGTCATATCATGGTGCAAAATGCTTTGTTTAGATATGGGACAGCCTTTTATTTTGGTGTTGACAAGATTGGTCAGCCTTGGTAGCGTCAAATGTGCTTAAATATTTTATTTTTTCCCACAGGGAGTATACTGCTCATTGAGACAACTGCTTGAGGTAGGATTTTTCCATGCTGACCCACATCCTGGGAACCTAGTTGCGACTGATTATGGATCTCTTGCCTATTTTGATTTTGGAATGATGGGAGATATCCCTCGCCATTATCGTGTTGGACTTATTCAAATGGTAAGCACATTAATGTTGGAAATCATGCAATTGAATTTTATTACCCTTTTGGAGATAAAGTTCTCTCTTTCTTTGCTTTGCTTTGCTTCTTCTTTTTTTCCTTGTATTACCTTTTTGAACTTATTCCCACAGTTTGCCTTCTCTCAAGAATGTTAACATTGCACATGCTGTGCTTGCCATATTACTTTGTATAAACTGTGACAAGTCTGCACATTCCCTGTTCTATCATCAAATAGTATCACCTTGCTTTGTAGCATATTTGCATCACTTTATTTTTAACTCCATTTTCATGCTCTCTAAATTCATTGAAGTGTGATGATATGCAATTTTGGTTGCAGTTTGACTGGGATTCTGAACCACTTCATCAGTTTTTCTTTCTTTCAGCTTGTGCACTTCGTTAATCGTGACTCTTTGGGCCTAGCAAATGACTTTCTTTCTTTGGGATTTATTCCTGAAGGGGTTGACATTCAAGCAGTTTCAGATGCCTTGCAAGCATCTTTTGTTGGGACTAGACACTCCAATGATTTCCAGGTGTGTACTGAGATTTCTGACTTTTGGCTGGCATTTTTTTCTGAATCTTTTGTGATCTTCGCTTGTTTGATCTGCTTCATCGTTATTAAGAAATGATAGACACCTTTTAATGCATTTGTGTCAATTGAAATTGCACATGGGATCTTGTAATGTTGAGCTGTCTTTGATTCTTAATTTTGCGTTCTCAAATTGAGATTATTTTTAGTTATAGCTTGGTTTAATCAGGTAGTTTATAATGGGGAGTTTCTTATTTGAGGCTGTGTTAACTTAAGTAATTCAATTGCCGAAATGTGAAGAATGGTAAGAGTGTTCTGCTACAATTTGCATCCTTGATAAAGCTTAGTTAAGCTATAAGAAGGATCATGGCAATGCAACAAAGGTCATCTTTCACATGTTAGCTTTGCACTTGAAGAAGTTGGGATGTTATAAATCTTTGCCACGGTCAGTTGGCATGATCTTCTTGGCAAACCCTTATTCTTTTATGCAAGCTCTGATTGGAAAGTCTGGATATCTAGGATATTCTGTTTTTCCTATTCTGATAAAACATTGTTTGGAAAAAAATAACCAATATGCTTTTGCCATTTTGAATTTCAGGGAGTAATGGACCAGCTATATGATGTTATGTATGAATTCAATTTTTCACTTCCACCTGACTATGCCCTTGTGATAAGGGCTCTTGGATCACTTGAAGGCACAGCGAAAGCTCTTGATCCTGACTTCAAGGTCATTGAGACTGCATATCCATTTGTTATTGGGAGACTCCTGGCGGACCCGAATCCTGATATGAGAAGAATTTTGCGGGAACTTCTCATCCGTAATGATGGATCCATCAGGTGGAATCGGTTAGAGCGTCTGGTGGGTTATTTCTTCTCTCTTCTCTCTCTCTCTCTCTCTCTCTCTCTCTCTCTCTCTCACATTCGTAATTATTCATAAACTTTGCTGGTATCTGTGTAATTTTATTTTTTCATTTTTCCAATTTTCTCTTCTTCGATGAAGGAGGTGGGAAGTTAAAGGAAAAGAATCTATTGGGCTGGGCTTCCACAATCACTTCAACAATTTGCAATGTTTGTCCCTCTTATTTCCATGTTTTCAATAGATGAATTGGAAAATTTGGTCTCAATCTCTGGTCCCAAATTGGAATCATATTTTCCAACCGGTACGGCTGATACTTAACATCAGTTGTTACATAATAAAATTGCTAGTAGCTGGACACCCTCTAGAATAAAGTTGCTACCTTATCATTTCTAGTTCTTAGGACCATTTTATCTTTCTATATCCTTTTTCCCCTTGATCATAAGAAGTGCCCGTCTTAATGTTCAGCCATAGAGGTTATATGTGTGATGATGCATTTAGACAAATTGATTGCAGTACTATGCATGCTTGGACTTTATCACATTGTTCGCTGAAATTGATGGCATCACTTGTTCTTTCCAGGTTGCAGCAATATCCGAACAGGCATCTGAGTCTGCAACAGAACCATCTACCAGTGAAGAAAATTCTTCAAATGCAAAAAGCTGGAAATCATTTGACATGCGTGCCGTTGTGGCTTCTACTGAAGACCTTTTACAATTCATATTATCAGAAAAGGGTTTAAGAGTCCGCATCTTTATCCTACGAGATATAATCAAAGCAGCTGATGCTTTTCTACAGGACGAAGTAGTTGGTCGCATGTTGAATGAGAAGCTTGAAGCCACTGGAAAATCAGATTCTGAGGTCAGTTTACTTACTTCATTATATGGCAGTGGAAGCATACTTAGTAACTCTAAAGTGAGGTTCCTGGAAAGTTGCTTGTTTGTGGTGTCTAGACTCAATATGTACCTTTAGGTAAGCTGGTAAAAACCAGAAATTAGATACTAGCACAGTATAACTGGTTAATGCTGCTAATTCACTGTTAGTTAAGACTTACCTAGTTGTGGCCAGGTGGTTAGAATGAACTGGTTCTCGGCAACAAATTTCAGGTTTTAAAACCCATTCTCATGTAAGCCACCCATGAGGGTATCTAGAGGCCTTGGCCTTGTGCCAAAGACATGGTGTGTTCATAAATAGCTATAAAGTGGATCAATCCCTTGTCCACAAAGAAAAACCCTAAGACAAGGATCAGCACTTTGTCTCCTGTTGGCTGTTAGCTTTAAATGCTTCAGTAACTGTTTGTAGTTTTTTCCTAACTGGCTTAGTCATTGTAAGACAACTAGTGACATGATAACTGGAAATTTAAGAGAACTTCATATAGTCAATTAAATGCTTAATTGATGCTTGAACATTTGTTTCTGTCAGGATCATGCTATGCTCTTGAGGGTGGTCAAGGGGTTTCAGTCTCTTTATCAAGCCACGAAGATGGCACCAGAGTTGTGGTCAGCTATGTTAATCCGCATGGTTGTGAAACCTGAGTTTCGAGGATTCATTATGGACATACTGTCAACTTTAGTCATTCATTCTAGGTTTAAGCTTCCTGAGACTTTTTGGGTTTGTGTCTCTAGACTTCTCCACAAGTCAGTGGATCACTCGGGTGAGTTGTGATAGAAATGCCAAATAATATGGTCAAGTCATACATTCTTTTTCTTTGAAAATCTGAATGTCTGCCTCCATTAGTGGTTCAATTGTTTCTGAAGTGGTAGCTTGAAATGGCTTGCAAAGTTTGAAAACAGAGCCTGAGATTGAAAAAAAAAAGGAGAAAGCAAGTATTTTGGAAACAGTAGGTGGGATGGAGGACTCATATCAATAAAGGAATTGTCAGCAAGACAAGCATGCCTTTATGGACGACAAGCGAACCGTAAGGTCAACCTCATCACCCTCCCTCTTTGTTTATACCTTTCCTCTTCCTTGGGAAAATACATCTTGGAAAAGTTAGATTTGTTGCTGAATAGACTAACATCAGGTATGCACTATTTGGATTCTGAGGTAGAGGAAGCAGCTCATTTTAGAGACCAAATTCCAATGGATCACTGGCAGATGTCTTACCTTTGGAAGATGAAAATATCAGGTCATAGAGCATAGGATGTTTTACCTGCAGAAGATCAAAAGATTGAATCACAGAACAACGTATCATTCTCTCTCAGATGAGCCCTGTAAGTATTTTATAAGACCTTAGAGTGACTACCTTAGATCTGAATTCTGTTGCTTTGGTTTCTTGAAAAATTTTAGTATGTGAGAAAAATGGATGGAGTTGAGCATTAGAGCCTACCTTTGGCACCAACAGAAACTCGAGCCTGCAGGGAAATGGAATGTTTCTTAGGAAGAGCCAAAGTTGTCATTTCATGGGAAAAGGGAATTCTATAAGTGCAGGAGAGTTTCTCGTTTATTCTATTGCCAACTTTAGCCTTCTTTACTAGTTGTGGTGGCTGGTTGTCTTTCTTTTGCTGAATATTTGAAGACCTTAACCCCTAGGGCTCCAATGATTATCTTCCATGATTGAATTTATAGTAAATAAAGATAAACAAGGACATCAAAACTTTGGGCAGTTCTGGATACCGTGACTTGGCCTTGCCATTGTTTTTTTAGGATGATGTTGCGTCAGGAAATCCACTCCTGGATACAGTATATGTGCGACGATGTATATACTTTGGTACAGTGCTACGCACGTATATGAACAGTATAGTATATCATTCAATGAGACTGGATCCCGTAACCACAGGATTTGAGATTTGATTATACAATAGATAGGCAGATCATTTGTCATTTGTCTGTGCCATGCAGTGAAATTAGGGAGGGATCATTTGTCATTTGTCTGAGATCGGTAGCACTGCTGTAGCTTTTCAACTGTCTGTACCACCCGGTTAGTTGCTGGAGAGGGGCCCTCGGTCGAGCTGCATGATGGGTGCTTCTTCTGTCAGCATGAGAACTCAGATCTTGGGTTTTGCAGAATAAGATAATCGTCCGAGTAATGTATCGTTTGATGGCTATTCCAGCGCAAGTGTGCTCCTTAGCTTGAATCATTTGAGAGGGTCAATGTTGATAATCTGGGGTTGGATATGGGCGAAGATGTGTTGCTGTCCATCCAGGTAGGTCCTCTTCAGAGCCCAACTCTTGCCCATTATCTGTCTCTGGAAATTCCATTCCCATCAGTAGAATCTCTCCTCTTCTCAGAACCTTACGGGCAACGAGCCCCGTCTGTGATCGGTAAACATCATCTTGTGCTTTAGCATTGTATTTCCCATGTTGTCACTCGGCTTAAATAATAAATTTATTTAATTATCATAATAAAAAAATAAAAAGGGAGATGGGTGAGTCACTTGGCTACATTGTGAGACTGCGTTAGAGATGTTAAATAGATCGATTTGGTTTAGAATTAGTTTGAACTGTTTTTAAATCGGTCTGTAATTACTCTGATTGAATTAATGGGTGATTTTTGGCCAAGTTCAACAAATGGGTTGATTAAATTGGAATCAGTTTAGCATTTTTTTTGTTAAACTAGTTTAAAATCATTACAAACTAGGCTTAGTCGGTAAAAATCTTACAAATAATTTTGTTTGATCACTTTAAAATTAAAAAAAAAAGGTAAAGATAAAATAATTCACAAATTAAATTAATTCAAACCATTAACCAGTCTCCTTATAAAGGATTCTAGGCTGATTGGCCGACCGCTGGGCGGTCCGTTTTAACAGCGCTGGTGGACTTACAACTCAAAAGGGGAAACGGAAAACGTGAAGGACGTGTCGCCACCTCAACCAAGCCGTCGTCGGATTGACTGGGCGCCAACCTGTAGTTCGGCTTATTGCAGCTCGGCTCAGCCGACCGCTAGCCGACACAGCAATTAAAACCGCCTGCGGCTTCCGGTCGCCTCGCAGAAGAATCCCTACTTCAGTTTGTCACGTCGCTCCAGACGAGTAGCTACCTGGCACGTGTCGGTGGCGTTGTTCTCGAGGGAGATGTTCCCCGCAGGACAGCTGTCGCCTCGCGGTTCCCTTCCCTCCCACATCGAGAACCCAGCTGCTGCCTGCTGCACGCTTATCTCTCTCCCGCCACCTCCGACCGCGCAGTCATTCGCACCGGCTAGTTGGTGGCCTCTCCAGTTCATTCATGTCGACTTTGAAATTCAGTTGTTTTTTCAACCCAAACACAACGAGCTGTCAGTTGAAGATTGAGTAGAGATGGTTTGCGATCATATCACGACGAGAGTCAGGGAAGCTTGCTTTCTCATCCCTCGAAGCAAAACATTTACATTTCCCGGATCGATAAACATAAGGAGGAAACTGGCAACACCAACAAAAAGAAAATTTTAATTCTCTCTACATCAAGAGAGGAGAGAAATTGATCCAAGACGGATTCGGGCCAAACAAAGCTGCCACCTGACCTCGACAGTTCATCTTTCCCTGCAGAGTCGACCCCTATCCCTTGTCTAAACTCGGTTTCGGACCCATTGACCACTTCACTGATCGTCTAGTACCCGACTCATTGCCGCCGCTGGGAGTGGGGCTATTCTATCTTCTGGAAGTGCCACAGCCGTAGCGACGTGCTGGTCGGCACTATCGGCGCCACCGTTGTCACAATCCTTATTAACTTTCTCGGAGCTGTCCGGAACCTTACTGGCTTCTCGATCCGCACTCTTGTCCCTGTTGCAGCCGCCCCAAGAAGAGCGCACGGGCGTGGCCAAGTAGGTCGGCTTCTTGTCGCCGGCCATGATCACCAAGATCTTCTCCTCGTAAACCCTGGCAACCTCCTTCCCCCTCTCGGCAGCCCCCTTCTCGATGTCCTCTTCCTCGCGAACCTCGCTGGGGTTCGCCGAGACGCTCCAGTAGGAGCAAGCCAAGATGAGGAGAGCGAACGATATGAGCCCCAGCAACACAGCCAACCCGCCGAAAAGGTAGGGCACCGGAGAGTGCCACTGTGACCGCTGGACTGCCCCTGCCACCGGCCCCGGCGGTGGCGGCAGTGAACCCCGCGTTGGAGCACTGGATGTTTCATCAAGGAGGGCTCTCATCTTCCCGTATCTTTCGCTCGTCAATTTGGAAACAGCTCGGAAGTGTTAGCAAGGGGAGAGTAAAAGATCGGAAGTGAAGGGATGGGGACTTGAGGAACAGATCAGGTGGTGCATATATCCTGGAAGACTTCGAGTTAGATTTTCTTTGATCTTTCTTCTGCTTTTTAGTTGGGTCACGGGTATGGTCGGGCACCATTAATTGGGTGACGTACTGCAAATGATGACATTATAATCACAGAGTGATCCATCTCTTTTTCCAAAGCCACAAAATTAAAAAATTTCTATAAATTAAGAGTTAAATTTGATATTTTATTTAGGTAGATAATAAAATGTTGGTAATTGAAATATATTTTCCATGCATGTTTGGCAGTCATGAGTGGAGAGAAACAATTGCCTTTTCGTGTGATTGATTACATCTAAGTGCATATGTTAATCTATCTCATTCCGAAAATCTACAATTGATGCACTTGGAATTAAAAGGAAGATGGGCCACGGATAAATACAAGAAATTATACTAATAAGAAATAATTTTATAACTTTTTGATTATAAATAGTGAGATTTTTTTATTATAATAAATCAATTTTCACACGAAATTTATCCCTATAATAAATCTACTTTCACGTGAAACTTATCCACAAATCAAAAAGAGGGACTTTGAATGGGGCTTAAACCATAGCTCTTGTAGTGTGTGTGTGTGTGTGTCCCTTGGTTGTTTCTATGGGCCAAATATTCTCGAGCCAATTGTAAGAGATTGGAACCCTAATTATCATAATGAGATAGCTTTTGGCCCCCCAATTCCCCTTCCCTTCACTTGGAAGATACCTTTTTTTTTTTCCTTAGCTCAATTTCTTCCGCCCAAGAAAAAGAACGGTGTGGATTGGTTGAGATAATCCGATATCCTATCACCCTCAAAACGGGATCTCTCGAGTTACAGGGTCGAACTTGCTCAAATTTGGATCGGTCAAACATTCCGTACCTAGAAAAAACAAAAACTCTCAAGAGCGAGCATAGGGTAATAGAGGATGGAATATGTGCTAAACTGTTAACAAGCTTCGAGGAGAGTGTATTTATTAGGCTAGGTTTAGGCAAAGTCTACACAAATCCAGTTTTTCTAGCGAGGGAATTTCCCCTTCATTAGTGAGATCTTTGCTCCTGTGCCTACAATCCTCCGCTCTCTCTCTCTCTCTTTCTTTCTTTCTTTCGTCATGTTCAAGATCCGCGTGCCTCCTCTGTAACCGAAAAATGATCAAGCTAACCACCCGCTAGCACGCGAGGAGACTGGTACATTGACCGCTACGTCTCGCTTCGTGTCAACTAAAGCCCGTGCCTTAGTAAAAATCCAAGATCCAACTCAACCCAGAAGGGGGACACGACACGACAAATCCACTCCGTAAATTAGGTCTTAACCTAGGGTGTGATTAGGAAACATCAAGTTATGTCGACACCATAAGACGTGGAGGTGGAAAGATGTTTTAATTATATTATATATATATTTTTTTAAAAATCTATATAAAAAGAGTAGAAGTGTAAGGGCATTTATACTCTCTTCCATATTATAATAATCAATGAGAGATGGGTCAATCCGCTAATAAACTAATAATATACCGTAAATCAAGTTTTGAAATTCTCGGGATCAGTATATGGAGATTAATGGCAAATTCTAAACTGTATAATACACTATTCGGTGAATTAGTTAATTACTACGGTATTAAATACCATCAACATAATAAATAATAATAATAATAATACATTGGATTAGCACTTTGATCTATTAGAATTGGAGTTGCTTGGATCCTTCCTCCCATCTGAAAAGCCTATACAGTGCAATCCTACTCCATTAGTATGTATGGTAATGGGGATGGGCTGACGAGATGTCTCGTGTGCCCGAAGAGGGCAGCATGAGCATTCATTCATTCCTCCACAATCTGATTAAAGCAAGAGCTACTTTTCATGTTGGTGGGCACAGTAGAGACGATCGGCCCTGTCCGGTTTTTTTTCTAAATCTCGAGGCATTTTATATTCCACAACGCAATCGTACATCGGATTGCGTCCAATTCTCGGAACGGGACCGGTTCCGTGGCATTCTTCGTGTTTAATCCTTATGATTCAGTCGTCTTCCTTGGTACCAATGACGAAGCTATGATGTGGACAGACAGTTGCGTATCAGAGCGATGCCTTTGATCTCAGTGACAGATCGGCTTGGTTATCTATTCGATTCCCCAATATTTGTATCTACCGATCTCCTCCCATGGAATCAACAGGCACCCAACAATCTTGACCGGTGATCGTATGTTTTGCCGCTGCCTCGTACCTTATCGTGCCACTCGCTCCACTTTGCCAGACAGTGCTCGCTGCTCGTGGCGGTCGGCCCCTTACGATCGACATAACGGGCGAGATAAATGGCAACTAACGTGATGCTCTTTCGATGAAGCACGCCATAGCGGGCACACAGCTAATGCGGCCCAAGTGGGCATCTGCCATTCATGAGCACTTTAGCATACGTATCATCATTCTCTCTCTCTCTCTCTCTCTCTTTTCCAGAATCATTATTATTAGTTTAATTTGCTGGAGTACGATATATATATCTTTATAAATACGTGCATTAATAATATATATATGTATGTATGTGGCGAATCGTCTAATCCAAAACCATCACAGGTTGTACGGCCACACAGACATTTTACATATATAATATATGTGTGCATGTATGTATGTACAAAAGAAATTAAGGAAAAGCAGAGAAAGTTGCTTATTGGTATAGTACTATTATTGTCATTTATCTAATAATTAAAAAAAATTATAAAATTCGATTCTTATTACAGTTATCTCAGTTTCATTGATTTTTCTATTATCCCATCATATTATAACATCATAATCGAAAAAAATTAAGGAAAAAGAGCCACAGTCGGATTGCCCGCTCGTTCATGGCATTGCACGAGACATCCTGAGCCTGAGCAAGTACTTGTCACAGTAGTATCAGCATTTTTCGCCGAAAAGATGAAAAATCTCTCGACCACAATCAAATTTACGGATCTGTTAGATTTTGATGAGCGGGGGGACGATACTAAGTGCACCAAAGTCGCTCCATTCATTCGGCATAATATCTGAGTGTGTCTCTCCCCCTGCAATTTGAGTTTGCATCGTGCTTGTATCATCATCATCGTCACTGACACGAGTGGTGTCGAAATGCTCTCAATCAAAGTGTAGTGTGCGACACTCCGCCGCCCGCAACAATTTGTTTCCCCTTTTGTGCCCACAAACTTTGAGAGAGATGCATAGATTTACCTCCACCGAAAAAGACAAAGGCAAACATGCACTCCAACGTATTTATTACATATATTATAGAAATGAAATATTTAGAATAAGATCATCGTCGGAAAAATGGTCGGAAAAAGTATAGTTTTAAAAATCGGGCTGGGCTAGCCGGTTCGACCGGTTCGATTAGGAACCGGTCACTCATCCAGTCCGGTTTCTATAAAAAAACTCAATTATACTTTCAATAAGGTCAACTTTAGTTGGACCGGCCAGTTTCTGCTCCAACCGATGAACCCAATTGAACCGATAAAAAGACCGGTCGACTTAAAATTTTAAAAAATATTATAATATATCTATTTTATTTTATTAAACTTATATTTATATTTTATATAAAAAATTTATTTAATATAATTATTATATTAATAATTTTTTAATAAATTATATTCAAATTATGATATTATATAAATTTATTAGTAATATTATTTATTAAATACGTAGTTCGCCCCATTGAATATTCGGTTTGATCCATGAACCCATGAACTCGCGCCTACATCAGTTTTCGGTCCAATCCGATTTTAAAAATAATGAGAAAAAGTCGGGGCCCGATAATTTAAAAAAAAAATGCCATCCCACTCGCACCACTTTCACCCCCCAATTATTTACTAAATACGTTAGTTAATATATTTAAAATATTATATGTTATTACATAATATTTTCACATATGTATTTGGTAATTGAATTCCCATGACCTATAAATAGGCCGCTCGTCTGTCCACATAATGGAATGATATTTTATACAATAATTACAATATGTGTTGTTGTATTATAATTGTCTAATAAGAAACTGATATAAATGCTAATTTTTTAATTATTAAAAAACTAAAAACATCAAACTGACCCCCAAAATATTTAGTCAACCTAAAGAAATAATTATTTTTCAATGGAAAATAAAGATAAAATATACTAATATAATATAATGTTATATAAAGTATTTTCTCCTAGTTAAGTTGTGCCATCCACTTAAGTGTATTATCTAGGCTTATGGCCGACAAGGTGCATTTATCGTTCTCTAATCTCCTTCCATTATGGAATAATTTAATATATATATATATATTTCCAATATTTTGAGAGATTATGAGCGAATATTCATGTGTATGAGCATTCAATATCCGACCGCGAGAGGTCTGGCGATGCCCCCTCCCCGTCAAACTTAATCGAATCGCGCTGGCTGCACATGGGATATTCTCAGGTGCAGGAGGGTCCAGCTCACGAGGAGGGCAAACATACGCTTACCACCCTGGGAAGCCTAGGAAGTTGTTGAGAGTGTATTCGGGGCCCGCCTTCGTCGAGCACGTCGAGATCGGCGGCTCATCACGAGCCAGCTAACCTTGCTGTTATGGGGATAGGCATAGAGTTACGACTAAAGTAGTTGAAATAAGGGGTTAAAGTGGGTTCAAATTGAGATAAAATTATTTGGTCTAATTATAATTCAATCTATTACGGTTCATAATTCTGACATATATAAATTATTCCGAAACAATTTATAAACGAGTCAGTTTGGCCTATGAGCCATTCATTTTTTTTCAATTTTTTTATTTTTAAGTTAATTTATAAAATTTGAGTGTTAATTTGTAGGATTTTGACTGTCCGACCCGGTCTAAACTGGTTACTAAAGGTTTCCGTGTCGGTTTCAGGCCAATTCAATAAGAAAACACATCGGGCCAACTCCACTTCAACGGACAAATTTCTTAAACTCGATTTGTAACTGTCATTCAACCAAATATAAGCAGTTACATGTCAGTTTGAGGGCAATTCGGGTGAGTTACGAGTTTTGATTAACTAAATCTAAATCAAACCAGGCTCATTTACCATCTCTAATTATGATTATTTTTACATCACCATGCTAATTCGGAATCTTCGTTGCTGCCAGATGGTTGAGTATCAGATATCCCATCTAAGCATGAGATAAAGTCCTAATCCCAGCTGTCACTGTCCAGTGACAGGCCCTCTTGGAACCGGTCCTAGAACAGAACGTCCCAGATATTTCCTGAGTGATTGATTAGACCTAAGGGAAGTGGGGTGTGGATGATCATGAGTGGGTTGGGGGGGGTGGGGAATAGAGGGAGGATGGGAATAATATCTTCACCTCATGATCATAAGATTTTTTTTTTATGTAAATATCTAATCTACTAATAAAATACATAAAGATAGATTAGTGGATAAGGCACACACATATATATATATATATCGCCAAAGAAGGGCATCTAAAATTCAATATCTTGACTGATTGAAATTTTAATTGAGGTCAACCTTGTTAAAAGTAAAAATTCTTCAACTATTTTTTTTTCATCCACAAGCTTCCATCTTAGTTGAGGATAATAAGTGGCGAATAGACTTGCAATTCAGGCCGTATCAGCCCAGCCCACCGTCCCGGCAACCCCAAAAGGCCTGGCATGGACACGAATGTTTCATGATTGGATCAGCTTGGCACAACCCAAATAAAATAATTTTTTATACGTATAATTAACTGGTAAATATAAATTTTATGTTAATTCTAAGAAAATATTAAAATAGCTATTAAAATATAATTATTCATATACATTTAATTATTTTTTAAATTTTCTCATAATTTATCTATTACAAATATTATTTTCACACTTTTTTTCAAGCAGCACAATATCTTAATTGGTAAAAAAATCTCAGTTCATACATATTTTTTTTTCATGCTATACTTGAATTATATTTTCAGGCTGGACCAATTTTTGATAGGTCTGGTAGCAGACCATTTTAAATAAATCATGTTTAGTGATGAATACTTTGGGCCGCTAAATTGAACCGTTGCAAGCATATACGATAAAGAGAAACTCATCCTATTTAGCATCAAAGTTAAACATAGCTGATGGAATCAATGCGTCGCAACAGAGAGCTTAATAAGGAGGAGGGAGGAGGTCAGCGGGGAACCCTGTTCCCCCCACTAGCCTTCATGCTCTTTGCGGCATTCTCTCTGTTCGAGACAGAGTCAGAGCGAGACCTTTCCATTCCCTTCGGTTATCTATGTATATCTAAAACTTAAATAGAGACAGAAACAGTGAGCAGTGGCATCGTCCATTTGTAGCGTGTGGCCGTCTCAGCGGTCGCTACAACTTGTTAACCGCTGTCACAACTGTTCGCAATTGTCCCGCAATTGCTAAGACCTTTCACTACTTAGCGAAAATAAGAACGGAAATATAATTATGAATATTCCAACATAGTCGACAGATTGGGAGGTAACGAGGAAACTTTCTCGGCTTTTAATGAAGAGATGAGCTCTCATGTCATAATGGAATAGTGTCATAATTGGGCAAACAAACTCCATACTTATCAGGTGATCAAAAATGGAATTCAAACACTAAAGTGCAGTGAAGATATCAGGCAGTAGGATTCCTAGGATTTTCTTTCCTTCATGCATTCATTCATTCTTTCTTTCATTTTTTTTTATCAAAGGCTACTTACCGAGAAAGAAGACACTGGCAGCAGATCAGTCCTATTTCCGATGAGCCTCAGGATCGGATAACAGCTTGGAAGACTTTTGCATCTTCTGCTGATACTTCGCATAGGAATACCAAATTCCCCCAGCTGTGTTGATAACCAATCCCGTCAGGTTCAAGCCATGTACTTTGACCCCGCCGAGTAAGAAAAACCCAAGTGTCTGCACAGCAAAAGAACAGATTTCAGTGAAGCAATGCCACAGGCTAAAGGAGGAGCTCGAGAGCTTCCTTGTCACGTAAAATGTTTCCACTTACTGTGGAGACAACACCTTTCAGGACTCCAACAATGGTAGTTGTCAGAGCAGAATTGACTATGGTGCACAAGAACATGGTGTAGTTTAGAACGATGCCCATAACCAGTGAAACAACAAGCATCACCAAAAAGGAGAAAGAATTGCTCTGCCAAGGACAGAATACATATATTAGTAGTAAGTTCAAATATAGGTATGCTTATATGTTACTAAAAATTAAAGTTCTTAAAATGTGAGGAACCATAAAAGGTCAGGAATAGACAAGAGAGGATGCCTGTTGACCGATCAGATGTGACTGTCAACGTTGAGAAATCCAGTGATCACCTCATCTGTTTATTCTAATTTCTACAACTTAATTGCTTTGTATTTTATCATGTATTCTAGACAAATTGCTACTTTATCATCGATTCCTTATATAGCAACCGTAAATGTCATAAATTTACACCATCTGAAAGAATTCCTGACATAGACACCACTGAATTCTGAGCACATGTCTGAAACCATGCGAAGAGTGATTCTACCGCAGCCCACTGCTTTTCTCAAGAAGCAAAATTAGAGACTTTACTGGTTTTTTGTTGGTTGAAAAGTAGAAATAAGAAAAATAAGTGAAAGTCCTAAAAGAGGTCACATTAAAATTTCATTTCACACAATATAAATGTTAAGATTTTTTTTTAATATATGTAGAAAAATAACAGTAGAGCATAATTGTTGCTAAAAAATTGTTTGCACTGAGATCACCTAAAGTTGTTTAAGACTTCAAATATTATTATGTTCCTTTAGCTATATAAAAAAGTGCAAAAATCCCAATTCAAAATATCATGTTTCAAGTGAAACAATTAAACCCATTTGAAAGGATGCAATAATTTAGATGCCTTTGCATTTATGATAAAACTAGGCTAGCAAGAAACTGGGAGGAATGGTGGAATTCTGACCTTGGCTAGTAACAGCACCAGAGAATCAGGAAGTTCCCCCGTAATGATGATAAGAAATAGCAAAAAGGGAAGAGAAAGAATGCTGTTGTAGAACATGATCTCAATGGATGAAAGCCCATCTTCTGCACCAGACTTCTCCACTAACACCAGGTACATCGTCTGCATTGGATAGAATCACATGTGAATGAGGGAAGTACATGAACAGACTCAGTCCATCTGATGCTGCAATTGTTACATTAACAGAGACCTCAGAGATAGACCTGGAAAAACACAGAAGTGAAAGCCATGCCATATCCATAGAGATCAAAAGAGAAATCTCCCAAAGCGGCTATGAGAACCCCGGCCGCAATCAAAACTACAGACAGAGAAACCTGAAATTTCACAAATTTGAATCACCAATTCAGAATCATCTAATCTCCAAAGAAGACTAGCACAATAACAAACTCATTATCACCTGAAAACAAATATAAGTACCTGTCTTGGAGGTCTCCCTTTCCCCCGAAGAAACCCTGCTATGAGTACTGCAAGTGGTGTGAGTCTTTTTATTGCAATATACATTGGAATGTTAACACCTTTTAAGCTTGCCAAAGCAAATGCCACGTTTGCATTGTAGAAGAGTGAAACTAAGAAGAGCTTTTTTGCAGTCTCCAAATTAAACCCTCTGGCTTTTGAGTGACCCATAACTTGACTGAGGTGAATGAGCAATGCTGTTGCCAGTTGCTAACAGAAATGTATATAATTCAAACATAAGAATGTCAGAACAAAGACTTATCAGCAACAAAAAAGTAAAAATTCTTTCTCTCAAGTTTTACCTGTACGGTAAGAAGGGTCATTGAATGAGAATACTGCATGAGGACTGCCTTGTTGATAAAGACCATGGACATAGAAGCAAATCCATATGAGAGCGCAGCAAAAAGGCTGCAGAAAGATGTTCCCACTTAACAATGTTAGCCACCAATAGAAACTGTAGAGAAACAATTAACCCAGCAGTTCATCCCTGTTCGCGTCTAGAAACTGGATTTGTTTCCAACAAATCATCAAGAAATAATTAAAATTTAGCAATGGAGATCCATAGCCAACATAAATTCACATACGGATTGCTGTATTTAAAATTATTCAGATACAGGGATCCTTCAACATATTGCGGACTTTGGAGCACTCAAACATTTGCCATATACTAGAGGCAATTCAAATAGCACATTGGTGCCATGTTGGTGCATGTTATACTGAAAACTCGGCTTCTCGAGAGAAATGATAAAGAAGGGATTTCTCAATCCACTCAAATGGAAGAGACATAAATCAGAGCAACCACATTTCAAGAAAATGGATCCTTACGAACGGCCTAGCGATGTGAATCCACTCAGCAGATGTAACGAAGCAATGAGTAGCATTCCAATAGGCCGCTAAAGAGAGCGACAGATTCACACACACACAGAGGGAGAGAGGGAGACCTTAAGAAAGGACTGGCATCCGCATCTCCCCGTATATCCATGGCTTCAGGGGACGACTCGTGACCCGTTTGATCTTCGGATATAATCAAAGTGCCCCGCTCTCCCCCAAAGTTCTCGCCACAGATTTACATCGCCGGGCTCAAACCTTCACTTCACGATCAATCTAATAACTGCGAACAAGAGAACGCCGTCGATCCAAATCGCTTCCGAATGGAGCAATCGACCTCAGCAGAACTACGAGACATGCATCTACAGGACCCAACGAATGAAATAGAACATGGAGGAGGAGGAGCAGAGCAGCCGGTGTTGCTACCGTAGCTGAATGGAAGAGCTGTCGATGAGATCCATGGATCTATTTGTAGAAAGCTCGATGGTGAATCGAGCGATTGAATCAGTCAGTCACGAGTCAGACATCAAAGCATTTCTCCGATAAAATCAACGCAGAGAGAAAAAAGAAAATTCTCCTTTTATAATCCCAATCATACTCAAAATTATTAAAATATAAATATAAATATAAATTCCCCTTATTCATAAAATTAAAACCAACTCCTCCTCCCCCGAGCCCCTCCCAAGCCAAGATACCATAATTATTAAATATTTATTTAGCAGTCGTCTTCTCAGATTGACTCTCCACTGTTTTTTCACAGAGTGCGCAGTACTCTGCTGTGTTGGGGTACAGAGCAGAGAGAGCTCGTTCCGACTACTTTTGGGAGCAGAGAGCTTTTTCATGTTCTTTCAGTGATATATCTCGTACACAGCCGGGTGGACATTGATGTCGTCCGGGGCCCAGAGTTGTTGCCGCCGCCAGATCCGCTTAGCAGGTGGAATGGAAAGTCAACACATTGATGAGTCCGTCTCCCACCCCATTTTTTTTTTTTCTGGGCCACCAACTCATGGATAAGAGCAGCCATACGCTCCGCGCAGGATTACTAGTTCCACTCCTTGGGATAGACTCCTCAAAACCTTTCGTGGATCCACAGAGCAGTATCTAGAAATAACTCTCAAAGCATTGCTTCAGATATGTTACGTAGATAGCTCCCGACGGGATCGGCAAATCGTTAGTGACCTTCCTCGACTTACCAACCCCAAATTACGTTAGATTTAACCTCAGTGGGACGGATGCGGCATTCATTCTCGAGTCGAGAAACAAAACCAGCACGCACATCGCTGCAAATCACGCGCAGGAAAAAAACCCAAACACAAAATGTACAGCCTGTTAAAAAACCTTGGTGTAACAGATAGGATCTACACAACAATAAAATAAACCGACTAATCGCAGCGGCGGATAATGGGAAATCTAATGGATTATCCATTCCAGAAACTGCACGAGGAAACTACACACTTCAATATCATAGGGGCAAATGCAACATTTGAAGATTTAACATGAATCTGATCAGGTAACATGATGAATTCCGTAGGGCTTTTGCTCAACAGCCAATATAAATAATGGCACCTGGATATAATTTACATAATTCACAATCCAAACAAAGATAAAAACTACATTACAAAAAGGAGCAAAAATTGGACAGAAGGTTCACGGGCAGCAAGGACAGATGACAGACAGAATGCTTAAGGCAATCTGACGCTACACGTCCTGACAGTGAATCTATGGCTACAACATTTTGATTAGCATTCCTTAGATCCATGCTCGGGGTCCAATGGCAGTGGCCCTTTAAAAGCTAATAATAGTCGTGCTCAATTCCAGCCACAGAAGACTTGAAAACCAAGTAGAAGGGCAATTAAGAACAGAGAAGCTCACTCAATGTTACGCCTGCCAACAGACTTAGCATCTTCTTCCAAGATCAGCAAGGCAGAACCAAGAAAGTGGGCGAGTTTCATCTCACCAAAAAAGCACAGAAACAAAATAGCAGGTGTTCAGAAGCACTTCAGATTGAAAGTGCCAAACTAATTTACTTTTTGAGAAAACTGAAGTATAAAGGGGGTTCTAAATGCATTTTCATTCGCATTTTTCCAACAAAGGGGTTAAGTTTCTCAGGATCAGTTGCAGCTATAAACTCTTGAAGCAAACTTTTAAGTCAAGTTGGAAATAGAGGAAGTAAACTTATCTTCCAAAGAATAACAACTTTCCCTTTTCAGAAGTGAAAATGAGGCTGATAGATTTTGCAGTAAATATTTACTATAGAAATATGCTATTACCTGCCAGGAGTGTTCAGAGCAGCTCTCCATCCCTTTTAGTTAATTCTAAAAATTGCCACATATACTGAGAATGGCAAGCGTTTGACAGCCTGACTAATAGAAAGGAGAGAAGCACCTAGAGACGGAGTGGAGATACAATCCTGCAGTCATTTAACTCTATTGAAGACGGAGTGGGCAAGTGACCCTGCATCTTTTAACTTATTGAAGATGGAGCGGCAATGCAACACTGCAGCTGTTTAACTCTATTGAAGATGGAGCAGGAGATGCGACCATGCAGTCGTTTAACTCTAATGAAGATACCATAGAGGAAAGAGAAGCCCCAGGAGAGT
Organism: Sonneratia alba; assembly: GCA_900174645.1. NCBI lineage: Eukaryota > Viridiplantae > Streptophyta > Magnoliopsida > Myrtales > Lythraceae > Sonneratia > Sonneratia alba. The sequence goes on along the minus strand of FWPY01000001.1, from coordinate 613,276 downwards.
GCAGAGGAACAAAACGAATGAAGCAAATCCAGAAGGCACCTCAGCACAAAAGGAAATGCACGAAACTTTAGCAATATTCTCAAAGCAGTACTAGTTACTAATATCTGACGAAACTTCGATGACTATGCAACAATTTGCATGGATAAGAGAGGTGATAACATACGCAGTAATGAAGTATGATGAAAACTTAACCAAATCTGAAAGAGAGGCCATGTTGTCCCCTGGAAACACAACAGTTTGCATCGATGTTCCCATATACTACATATTTTGCCTCAACATCACCCACGCCACAAAGTTTGGCCATTCAACTCCTGCTTCTGCGGCGGTCCTTCAGCCCATCACTGCATAAAGGTAATGAAGCACATCACACTCTGATCACACTAAACATATATTTATACCTACACTGAACAAAAGAATTCCTTATTCGAGATCAATCTTGTAAGATCTTGCAAGTGGTGACAAATGGTTAACAATATACCCATTAGCATATGGTAGTTCCTCACGCCTTCCAGGTGATCTGCTGTAGCTGCGACGCCGAGGAGATGGACTGCGACGGCGGGGTGACAGACTGCGACGACTTGGTGATCGACCACGAGGACTGTAACTCCTACTAACCACAGATGATTAATAGGAAATTAAAAGGTCTATTTGAAACATCCGAAATAGAAATCACCAAGTTAACCAAACAATAGAAAGAAAAACTGCTCCAACATAACAAACCTTCGACCATAGCTGGGGCTTCTACGGTACCTAGGACTACGGCTTCGACGTCTTCCACCTCCACGAGAACGGCATTCTCGAGCAAAGTGGCCAGGCTCACCACATTCATAGCATTTTAAATCAGAACTACCACGGCCACGACCACCTCCACGTCCACCTCCCCCTTTAGAATTGTGTGACATTTCAACTCTCCACCCATTCTTGCCTAAGAAAGACAATAACCCCAATCACAATTACAGAGAACTTGCAGGTAAAATAGCATCATAAAAACATAAAGGCATAATCAGAGCACCATAAAAAAATGCAGTGTACCTGAAGGTGCCACATAACTCATAATTTAGAGGAACACGATTTTAAGCAAAGAAAACGCAAGGGGGTCCATCAGAATATACCATCTACTTCACGAATTGCATCCTGGGCATCCCTACGGTCATCAAAGTCAATAAATGCATAGCCAGGTGGCCGTCGAGCAACCCATACACTGCAATTTAATCATAGCTTCAAAAAATGACATAATAAAATGACATCGAAGAACCCATACCAACGCATCAGAAGCTTGAATTCAATCCTCACAAATACAAACTCCAGCAGTAGTAGACAAGAGAATGATATTAAGATTAAGGAACTTAAAATGGCACTATGTTAGTCATATTTCTAGTCTTACACAATAACAAGTGTAACACAAAGAAATAAATAATCAGGCTAGCACTAGAAGGCAACAGTGTAATGTAGGTAATTCGTAAGATAATAAATATATCCAATTTAATGTATTATTACTTGTACAGATTGATTTACCTCCTTATGACTCCAAAGACGCGGAACTCATCTTCAAGATCTCGTTCAGAAACTCGAGAATCTAAGTTACCCACATAGACGCGAGCCATCGCAGCAAGCAGCTGGAATTTTAGGAACAAAGAAATTACACAATTTTAAGTTCAGAACAATCAAGAACATCTACGAAAAGCAAGCATATCAACTGCACTAACCAAGAGAAGAAAAATAATATGGAATTTACTTTCATAGCAGGAGCTTGTCCTCTTTCATTTAGAAAGACATAGCCCAACTTTGTTAAAGTGGGAGCTATTGAGGCACCAAAACTGCAATATCTACCTACTAGGACAAACTCTTGGACCACAAAGAGCACATCAAGTTCTACGAACAAGATACGGCCGTCTCAACGTTCTTGGCAGAGACTAAAAGTCAAATTTAATAAGATGCAAGAAACGATGTTATCGAATTTTCAGCAACGAGGAGAAGTAAAATCGGATTTTGATTTTATTTTCACAACGTCATGAAAAGCAGCGCTTTTCAGAAAAGATACGCAAAACTTTTTTGAAGTCTTCTTCGAAAGGTATAACCTTTCGAATTCAGATTCCAAATGTTGGAGAGCAACCATGGAGCCCCCCGCAGACTTAATTGAACAGATCCCCCGTGACAGTACCCAATACATAGCAAACCAAAAGGCCCCCAAGGACTATCATTAGACATATTCCAGGAAACAAACTATTCTTAATGAGAACAGGTGTTTCATAAACGGCGCAGTCGAATTAAATGGGAGATGGAACTATCTACTCTGAATGAGTTAACAATTTCAAGAGAGGGAAGAGTAAACCAAGAGATGAACATATTCTGCATGCTCCTTGAGAGAGAGAGGGAGAGACATAGATCAAAGAACAACTAATCGAAGAATACTTGCATGTAGACCAAGCAAAGGCAAGAAGATCTTGCTCGACAATATCAGAAGCGAGAGGCAAAAGATGGAAGAGATCTATACCCGAAGCACAAACAGAAAAAGGGGACCGAAAAACCCTAGACCACCCGAATTTCCTCCGGGCTCCGTCCGCGCTCGACAGTCGACCCCGGCAACACGAGTGAGAAAGCGTGAGTAGGGCTTTAGATTTTATAAAAGCTGTCTTCCTGTTCACACGGCGTCGCTCAACTTGCATCCTAAATGGGCTTTCTCATGGGCTCTGAGCCCCAACTGTTGGGCCCGCCAGCCATCTTCTCTATTTTACGTACTGTAAGTTTTTTTTACCAAATATTTAGAAATTTATTAGCTTTGCTTAATTCAAATTCAAATCAAACTAATATAATTAAAGGTAGAATTTCTTTAATATGAATTAGAGTTGGAAAATATGACATATATACAATAAACAAAAAGAACATGAAATCATTATTTCTAGCCACCATTCCATTTCTTTAATTTAATTATATATATAATTATCAAAAAATTTAGATTTAACAGTCATTCAATCCATTATCTAGAAATTCATGTCTAGGGTTAGTAATTCTTTTATGGATATAGTAACCCGACAAGACATGGAGTCAGACAGGTTTGGTTCGAGTATAAATGTGTTTAATATTTAAACAAATTGAACTCGTACAATATTTTTAAATAAATTGTTAAAATATGTCTAATTTAATAAAATATTATTAAATTTATTTAATTAAATATATTTAAATACATGATAAATTTTTTAACTCATTTAATAGATATATATATGTGTGTGTATAAATAACACTTCTAGAGATATTTAATTGAGTATATCGCGTTGTGTCAGCACATAAGTTAGACTGAACATTTTTTTTACCTATTTAATAAATTAATTTTATACAAATAAAAAAAATTAATACTGACTCATTTCGACGTGAGACGGACTGTCATATCTGTCCACTCTCACGCTCCTCCGCAGGAATTAACATTCCTTCACGAGAGATTATATGTAAAAAAGCGTAAGTTACCAACTTTACCCTTCATCTCAATCAAAATTACATAATTATTTTTTATTTTTTAAAATTATAAATTAAAATTTATAGTGATAAAACATTCCACTTTTTTAATTTCACTTATTTTTTATTATCGAACAATCTAATTTATCGTAGAGTACAGAGATTCTAAGTATGATATGAATTTATTAAGCACATAATTATCTCAGATAGAATTTGTAAAATAAATTCTTATGTTGGATTCATTCTATCAATATTAAAAATGAAAATAGAATAAAAAACCAATAATGATTCTCAAACCGTCTCATTCCATTCTAATTCCCATTTTCAAGCTTGATCTCCCTGCATGTAAATATCTGCCAGCATTCAGCTTTTATGGCTTCTTCCTCTTGCGGGACCTAGTGAGAGCAGCTTTACTGTTGGCCCAGTCACGCAATGAGGCCGAGCTTCTCATGAAGAGGCATTCTTCCCCGATACCAAGAGAAACCCGGTCAGTCGTCGCCAGCCCCTTCTCCTCTTGCTTATGGCTGTTTCCAGGATTTGATCCTACAGTATCCTGCGAGACAGGAGTCTTAGGCTCCTTCACTGAGAATGATGCACTCAAGACTTCCTCCTTCCCAGTGACTAAAGCATTTGGAGGCTCATCTGGCCACTGCTCATTGTCAGCAACAGGAGTATCATCTCCGTGGTCTGGCATTGCTTTGTTGTCCTCTGATGACCACATTTGTGATAGACTGAATGAATGATTCTGATTACTGGCCACAAGTTGAGTCCATGAAGATTTATGGAGCCATGAAGCTCCCCTTCCCAAGTTACTACTTGAGGCAGCATTTGATTCCTTCATCTGAACTTCCACAGCTCCCTTTGACTCGGAAAATTCATCTATTTGGCCTCCTAAAATCTCCTGGTTACTGAAACCAGAGTCCTCAGCGTCCACAGAGTTGGACACATCAGAGTGCTTAATCAAATCATGATCTTCAACTTCCACAGGGTCGGGTGCATCAGAATCTGTATCTAACTCATGATCCTCACTGTCCACTGAACCGGGCACATCAATGTCTTGATCATCAGGCTCTATTTCCTCATCCATGATAGAGCCAGCACCTGTTAGAAGGTGTTTGACAGAGAATGAACTCTCAGTCTTATCACCTAGAAGTTCTCTCCATGAGGACTTCTGAGACCATTTTGGATGAATGTCATATAGATCTTTTGCTTTCTTCTCCCCATGAGTAGTAGTAAAAGAGGGTAGCTCACCCCCAGCATCATTCACACCTGAAGGTCGTCTGATACTTCTTTGAGGAGATAAATTATCTTGTTTCTGAACCTTGAGCGAATTTCTACTACTTTCATCCATTGCAAGTCCTGTCTTTTGCCGCTGAGGCAATGATATCTGCACAAATAATGACATAAACAGAAAAGATGAGAGAAAATAAGAATGAATCTAAATACTGCAAATGAGGTAGGTATATAACCTACCTTGCTTTCTATCTCATTAGTTCTTGTTATAGTACTTCCAGAACTTGCAACCATGTTAATTACAAGACCATCCTCATCTTCCCACATGTCTTCCTCCACATTATCTTCATGCTGTGGTTCATCAATGTTTATGCCTTCAAAAACTTTTTCTTCAGCAAGTTTGTCCTCATCCTGTCCGATTTCTGAACCCATTTCCTTCTCAAACAGCTTGTTCATTACTGACTTCATCAGATCAAATTCTTTAGCATCTATCCCACCACTGAGCAAATCAGACTTAGAAATATGTTGCTCCTTCAAGGGCAGGAATGAAACAGAATGCTCTTCACAGTCACAGAAGTGCTTTGGGTAGGAAAGAACTTCGACACGCTGGAAACTGTATTTATGTTTACCTGTTCCTTTTAATGGCAGTGACTTCACCTGAAGAAAAATGCAACAAGCTAGACAGTAACTTCCCGTTCTTCCAATAGTACAAGGACAGCAAGTAAGTCCAACATTCTGCCATCAGAACCATACCTTCCTTAATCTGGGAAAGAATATCTTAATTTGACCTTCAAGATTGCTCAACTTCTTGGGCTTTTCAGGAAGTTCTATGACTTTATCTGCACTGACAGCATCATTAGGTGGACTGATCAGTGCAGCATCTTCTTCCCACTCTCGTCTCAAGCGAAGAAAATAGTGTTCTTTTGCCTTCTCAAGCCTCAACCTTCCTCCTTTCCAAGCACACCCATTGTACTGCACTTGTAGATTTAACAATATAAGGAAACGAACACAAGAAAGTGAGGCGATTGAGTTCCAATAAGCAACCAAAAAAGAAACCCCAACGAGAATCCTTTTCATGAACACGCAAGGAGAATGACCAGAAAACAATTTGACAGCAAATAGATGGCATCACGAACATATCTCAGCATCGTTAGTGCACAGTCTTTCCCTTTACTATTTTTTTAACATCAAATTGGTGCCTACATATGTTAAAACAATTCGTGAGTTTAATTGACAAAAAAATCTGAAGCGAGGCAGTTCTGATCCGTGCTTCTTTCTTCTTCCTCCTGCACATGCTTCCTTCCACAGAAAGTCTTTGCTGATCTATCCCATGAAGAAGTACAACAGAGTCCACGAAAGAGTGTAATATAAACTAGCTAAAAGCAGTTTTTTCCCCCGCTTTCTCTTGGATTGTAATTAGAGCATGAACGACCACTTAGAAAACAGACAGGATCTCGACTGATCGACTTCTCGAGCGTATCGTTTCAACCGGGTAGACATGGAAGTGCTGCAACAATGAATAGGTGCTGAAAAGAGAACGTGACGGGAGATAAGAGAGTACCATGCTGAAGAGCTTGGAGAGGGAAGCAGTGGAAGAAGGGAGGAAGTTGCAGTAGGCGAAGCTGCGGCCTTTGGTCCGTACAATATCGACTCCCTCGACCCTACCGAGACTCTTGGACTCGAAGATGCTCTTCAGCTCCACCTCGGTTACTTTCTCCCCTAATCCCCCAACGAATATCCTCACCGGCTCTAACTTCCGCCCATCACCCGCTGCCGCCGCCGCCATCGCCGCTGCTTCAGCCCTTCCCCTCTCTCTCTCTCTCCCTCTCTGCTGAATGTTGCGGAGGGGAAACAAATCGGAGTCGGCTGGGCAAAACAGGCTAAACAGGCCCTAGGCCGGGCCCAGACATGTTCTGTTAGTTCTAGGGTTGTGGCCCAAATTGGCCGGCTAGTCTGTCGGATTTTTCTTTTGGCGGATAAATAGATAATTGACTTACGAAAGATTAGGCCTCGGAGTTGGGAGTAGTGATATGAAATTTTGGATTCAATTGTTGCTACTTCTCTGTCCCGTCCTATGCCACACATCACAATGTCAATGTCTACCCGTAAAATCTTGAATTCAACTCTCAACAAAAGCATAAATAGATAATCAGGTGGCATCAACCTCATTGTCATATGACTCTTAGAAAGTCAATCGACTCTTTTGGCTTAGCCAACATCAAACTCCACTCAAAGCTATGGTTGTTCATGGCAGTGATAACTTCTACAGAGGTGGCGCTGTTCGAATTGACTGCCCGACCAGACAACACCGTTTGTGGAATCTACAAAAATGACAAATGACTTTCATCAGTGGGGTATAAGAAAACCAATTTACCCTACGGCATTTGATTTTTTCACATTAGGCCATGGTTAGTACATTATGAACTGGTCTTGGGATGACTTCGAGATCCATTAAGGTATGAAATTGTTTCTTTCCCCCCTGAATAACTGGCATCCAAGTTTTTAGTCAGGTCAGCCGACTCAAAAGATAGTGCTTTACAATATAAATTCTCCCCATTTAATTGAGACCTTGCCCAGTGAGAAGATAGCCTAACCATTCCAACCCATAATCGATCACCTTTTTCGCTTTGACCTCAAAAAAAGCAGAATGCCTGCCTAAACATATAACCAAAATAACATCCTCCGGCAAATCTGAACACTGCACAATGAAATTCCCCACAATAACTAGCAGACACGACCTTACGATTTACATGACATTCTCCTTCCAAAATCCTCTCTCCCCTCCGCAATAGCACTCTAGAGGGCTCTCTTCCGAATAGGCGAAAGCCCTTTCCCACCATTTTCTTAGCTTCCTCCAATTCCCAACATCCAAACAATCTGAAAGAATATTTTTGAAACAAAGTTGAAAGGAAAAAATTCATATAAAAGGATCATACTAACTTGCACTGCTAATTTGTTCCGTCAAAATTAGCTTTTACTGGTCGTTATAGAGTAGCACTACTCCAGCTACCAGCTGCTCTCCTCCAGTGGCTTCAAGGGGCTGCTTTCCTCCGGTGGTTTCAAGGGTGGCAACTTAGACAGCACCCAAGAAGGGGAATTGTCAAGCCAAAGCCCTCGCCCTGTCTCTTTATGCTTGAAGTCAGGATATCTTGTACTTGTCTGTCATAAACAGGCAATGAATCTTTCAAAGTGAATATATATATATATATATATATATATTGGCAGGGAAAGATATAGTTCCAGCAGATCATAGTCATAGTCTTAGTAGCATTTACCTTATCTGACCTGTTATCCCACCAGTTATCAGGGTTCTCTACCAAGTCCCTCCAGGCTTCATCTCCTACAACAAGTCAAAGAACATCCGCAATTACTGGTAGAATCAGCGCCAAGTGAGTTATATACACTCAATTATGCATATAGAGACTGAATGGTGCTTCATATAAAGAATTGCGTAGTCAATGATGCAATGCACACGAATCATTTTCCCATGTCATTTTTCATGCTTTTATCAAGATTTTATGCTCTAAGATATCCAGAAGAAATATTTACCCTGAACGTGGTTGACTTGGAAAGAGGATGATAATCACGAAAATTTTTGGACCTTTCAGAAATTGACACCCATGACAGCACAAATTTTCCTAATCACCTTATTGAACAACATCAACCAACCCTTTCAAAGACATCGCAAATTTGCATCTCATTTAGTGTATATGGTTGTATATGTTTAAAGAACAAAAAATGATTGGGAGGGAAGGAAAATGAAAGAGTGTTTGAGAGAGTCGTAATCAACAACCGGGCCAAAGTAAATAAACAAATAAAGTTATCCAGCATGTTTCTCAAAACTAAAAATTAAGTAATTTTTTACTGCATTGATCGTTTTAGAGGTCTCTACATTCCTTACAACTAACCTCTAGGCAACTCACACTCTTGAGCAATTAACTAATTGCTTTAAAAAAAATCACACTCACTCTTAGTACAAAATATTCAGAGCATCTAGCAATCATAAATTTGATGGTACCAAAATTGGGAATGAGTTACCTCTCAGATGTTGACAAGAAATGAAATTGAAAAGGAGAACTCCATAAGCACTTGCATAATGAAAACCCAAGGACAACTCTATGCAGATTGGAACTGCCTATCATTTTATGAAAGAAAATGGGTTCCATGAATGATAAAATTTTGCTTCACCAGTCGAATCAGCCATTGGCTAGGGCAAAAATATACCCCATCCTCTTGTTTCTAAATGCATTGTTTTTTTTCCCAGTAACTAAATGCATTGTTTTTTTTTTCCCAGTAACAAAATACATTGTTTTTAGTTGAAAGGTTTGTTCTCTTTGAAGAAAATAATAGCATTAATTTTAAATCCAGTATAATGCCATCACAGAATGATAACTGATACAGCAGTCAGGAAAAACCAAAGAAGAAAAAATGGTATTATAGGCATATGTCTGCAGAAGAAATTATTGGACCAACCTTTGTTCTCTTAATAGGTTCAAATTTGTCACTTACCACCAAATTTAATTCCTTCAATGCTTGACAAAACCCATCTGGGTGCGGAATTGAGCCAGAGAACGGCAGTTTCATCTTTGCGTTTAAAATCTGGGAATTTCTTACTCACCTGAATAGAGAGGGAAACATGAACATGAGTTCTTATACATTTTTTTTTATCGTAAACATCTCATAAAATTGTTTCACTAGAAGCAGCATCTCAAGGAAAAAAGGTCATTACTGATCCATCCAATTTAGCTTTACGGAAATCCAACCAATCTTCAGGGTTATGTAGGAGGTCCCTCCAAGAGTCCTCTAATTTCTTTTTCACATCTGAAAATCACATACATGTTAGTACAGCTCATTTCATAAGAATTAGATATATACATTACCCTCTGCTAGCTTGTTAGGCAATTAATCATAACACTGAAGATGTCAAAGCCACAGCTATCAAGATTGAAGATGTCTCCAAGGAGAAATGAGAGAGTAAAATGAAGCATCAATTTCTTCAAAGTTCAAGTATGAAAATATAGCATTTTTGGATGGCATATGGCTTCTAACTTATACTTCACTAGGTCCCCTAGCATTAAACACCTCAAATGAGTGTATTCTCCTTGACCCTGTGCATGAGCAAACACTTGAAAGGTTTGAGTATAGTGGCACCAAATGTTTTCTGATTTAATCAAGACAAGGAATAAATTTTTATCAGTTGTGCGGAGAAAAATTATAAGAATTTCCTTTGGTCTTATTTTTTAAGTCTGAGGACCAGGACGAGTTTTTATAGTCAGTGCATAAAGAGCTTAAAGAGTTTCATAATCTGAGTGAGCAGAATCAAACTTTAAAACTGCCACAAGAGTTACCTTGCTTAGTTGTAGCTGGTTTATCATAATTATGAGAGGCAAAGTTTAGTGTCATTCGAGAAGATACATCAACAAAGTTAATGCTGCGCACCATCACCTGTGGTTGGAATAGCATCAAGGTTACTAGATAATACAAAAGGAAGCAGAAACCAAAAAGAAAGGCTACAAATTAAACAAAAGTTCAAAGTAAGAACAAGGAAAATTTCAATCAACAATATCAGTGACTACCTGGACGTTGGTCTGACCAGGTTTCTCACCAAATGCTGGGTTACGTGCATTCAGCTGTCCCTCGATAAAGACATGATCTTTCTCTTTCAGATGGGAAATGGCAATGTGAGCTAAATCGCCTTCAAATGTAATTGGAATCCTGATAAAAAAATGGGAAAATTGTAGGAACACATCTTAATGAAAGACAGTGCAAGGAGCGACAAGCAGTTGCAAAAATTTCACTAGAATAAGCTGAAAGCAAAGCAAGTTCAAACAAAAGTATTATGATTCAAATCACATAGTTCCTTCCGTTTTCCCTCATCACTTCTCTTCGAATGAAAGGCAGAGAATACGCAAGGGCAGAAATGCCTCTGTATGCATTAGCAAGTGAACACGAAAATGAGAACAAACCAAAGTGACGGAGATCCCGAAGACTGGTCCTGAGTGATGACAGTCCGAGCCCAGGACTTGCCATCAGGAGCAGCCTCGAACTGAACTGGCACGTGGATGTAGCCGATCAAACTGACGGAATTGGCCACCTTCGCCTGAAACGGTATCTCGCTCGGCCTCGGCCAACTGACAGCCTCAGCCTCTCCTGAAGCTTCCGCCGCGAGTCTGGTTATTATCCGATAATTTGTCTGGGTCGGACTCAACGAACTGGACTTGGCCTCCTCTTCGGCCGCTTCCAAAGGTTTCGAGGTGGTTGTCGTTCCTCCGGTAGCGACAGTCGTTGCACGAGGCTCTAAGGCCGGAGCCTGCGTCTTGCTAGCGCCGGCGGAATAGACCCTGCCCCTCTTGTGAGGAGAAGAGGCGGCCCCTGCGAAGGTGACGGCGAGGACTCGCGCTCGGCGGAGAGAATGCATTTCCAGAGCTCGCCGGAGATTCCGCCGGTCAAACGGTCTTTGACGCTTGTACAAAACCCTAAACTAAATCGAAGATTCTCGGTATTTAAGATTTACAGCTAGAATGCTAGAAGCATAAGCTTTACATGGTCCGATCCGAACATTGAATTTTTTTTAAGTAATAAAAACAAAAAATGAAGTTAATTGGATTTTTATGAATGAAACAGTTAAATAATTTTTATTAGAAAAGGTAACTAAAATTGTAAATAAATATATTCAACATATTTTTTTCAGTATCAAAAAATTCATCCTAAATTTTTTGAGAGTCAGCATATAAAAATTAATATGAATTCTAAACTATATAATATACCATTTAATAAATTAGTTGATTATTACGATATTAAATATAATTTATATTTAAAAACAAGATTTGGGACTTTTAGGAAAAATCCTTATATATGATCGTGACATCACATTTCACATGGTACAAGTAAATCCAATTTAGTTTATCGATGAAGCTGAAATTAACATTTTTGGGAATAGTTTAACTCATAGGAAACTATGATATATTTTGTACAGTTGGTACATGTGCATATTAATATAGTGTAATAGTTTAATAAAAATTTGATAAATATTAATTTTTAATGATTAAAAAACAAAAAAAATATTAATTGGATTGTGAAAAATATTATTTATCCTGAAAAAATAATAATGATTAGATAATCAAGAACACAACATAACATTATTGTTATATAAAATATTTTATATCATAATTTTTAATATCATATCAGATTGGAAACTGATATAGTCATAAATTCATAGGTCGAACCAAAGATTTAATAAGTTAAACTACATATTTAATAAATAATATTACTAATAAATTTATATAATACCATAATTTAAATATAATTTATAATAAGAATAATTAATATAATTATTATATTAGATAAAAGTTTAATATAAAATATAAATTTAAATTTAGTAAAATAAAATATGTATATTATAATATATATTTTTTAATTTTAAATCGATCGGTTTTCTATAAGTTCAATCAGATTCACTGATCGGATCGAGAATTAGACGATTCAATTGGAGTTGACATATTTAAAAGTGAAATTGTATCTTTTATAGGAACCAGATCAAGTAAGTTGTCGATTCCCGATTGAACCGATCAAACCGCCTGCCCAATCCGCTTTTTAAAACTATGTTTTATATATTGAAAACCAATTAAAAATAGTACATCTACTATATCAAAAAGATAATTTTGTAAGATTTTCACGAGTATTAAAAAAATTAAATATCTTTCATTTTATGAGAAATTATTTCTTTTCTTAATTTTGAATTGAGGTTAGGTTAAAAGGGAAATAGATTTTTTTATAGGTTAAAAGGGAAATCGATGTTAAATAAGATTGCTACCTATTTTTATCATTTATAAATTATAAATTTACGCATAATGATAATATAATTAATTAAATTTATTTCTCTCCTCTTTCAAATCCTTTATTAGGATATTTACTCAAATAAGTTTGAGACTTCCTATATTTTCCTCATTTTTTAAAAGTATTTTTAAGTAAAGTTTAAATTTTGCTTCGCTTCCCTTCCTCGCCATATCCTTCCCATGCCTTCACCCATATCAAGTCATACTCCTACATAGGATGGGCTATAGGCCAAATATTCAATATCTATTACTCTTAAACTATATATCTAACTCTTAAATATAATTAATTCAAATTGCAATATGCCAATTCATAATCATATTTTCATTTAAAATAAGGATTTGCCTAGAGTGAGTATACTTTTATCCTATATTTGGTCTAAGGGATTGAGAGAGGAATATTGTGGAGAGATTTGAGTAATCCCATATTTGGTTAAAAAATTAAGATGGTCGTCCATAATCATCAAATATTCATTTTTTTTTCATCCCTCCAATTTGGAAAGCATAAAAGGATAAGATAAGAATTTGCGATAAATCATGAACTTGATGTTAGACTAGTGGTTTCCTCACTAGACTCTTAAATGGGTGAATCAATGATCAAATCTTAGGTTGTGATGATCAATGAGAATTTTTTCAGAGATTCTGACTCGATCGCAGATTATTCTCAAGTTGTGTTTCGGCTAGCTCCAGAATACCGCGTGATGCAAACTGAATTTGCAATAAACCCATCAAATATAGTAGTTAGAAATGATTATAACGGGTATAATTGTCAATTTACATTCTCTAACCTTCCATTCTTCTCCCATTTGTAATGTTATAGGGCAAGAGTTACAAAGGTATTTCTTGTCCTTTCATAGTCCTCACTTCCTCTCTCTCGACTCTATCCATCCTTGACCCTATACCCTCCCCTATTTGCCAATTCCTTCAATCCAAATACAAGGCTAGGGCATAGGATGAGCATTCCTTATATATATAGATATATATATCATGGTTTATGAAATGACAATTTTGATTTCATTACCAATAGTTCCCTTTGCTTTAATTTCAGAAATAAATTCCCACAGAACTAATTACAAGACAAAATTTAATTATAGAAAATATACAAACCATAAAATTTGAATTAAAAACCCTTAATCCTAAAACCTTAGCATTCTACAAAAAGTCTAAAAACGCCTTAAAAATACAAAATAATACTAAAATTTTTAGTTTAAAAAAATTTAAAATTTTAGGTCCTTTAAAATTTGAGCCATAAAACCCTAAAAATCAAACTAGAAATACAAAATCCAATTATTTAAAATTTCCTACTATTAGCATTTAAAGATTATTTATAAATTTCCTTTCGTATAGAATATATTTTATATTTGGTAACAAAAAAAATTAATTCGATGTTAGCCGTTTCCATAATTAAATAAAATATAAATTACTATCAACTATTTAGAATTGGTTCATTAAATTGTCAGTCAATCAAATATAGAAAATACTACTTGTTTAATCTGTGGCCTAATAGCATAGGTAAGAAAATTCCAAATGATTCTAATTGATTGTTAGCGGATAAGTAATGAATTCATAGTAAATATTCACTCCGGGCCAATATGAATCAGAGGAAAAACATGGAGGGCTGGTAACAAATTATCCCATTTTAGGAGTCGCTTTGTCGGAAACCTTGTCTGGACCGCCCCAAATAAATAATCTTGGATTTGTATCGGTATATAATAATAAATAAAATATCACCATTATTTTAAAAGAACGAAGCAATAAATAAATAAAAAGAAGACAAGCTTCACAGGTAAGTTGACGTCTGTCGTTAGGAAACGTGGCAGAGGGAGCTAGGAGCCGAGAACATTGAAAACGGCATCAGGTCGCCGTCAAGTGGACCGTGCCCACTGCACTCTGCACAATCCGCAAGGTGGCTGACGCTTGGGGTCCCCTAGTCCGGGCATCCTATATATATATATATATTATAATATCCGGATTTTACTCATTAGGAGATTGATTTCAGACTTACATACATTTACATCCCATCATGTTACGTGTGTGAATCGAAATCCAGCCTGTTAAGTGTCTAAACCGGAGCTTATCCAAAACATATATATTATACCATGGGCTTCTGGGTATTTTGTTGAAACTGTTAATTAATTAATTAATTAATTTTTATATTTAATTGTGGACAAGTAATTAGAAATATAATGGTACAACCTGTATAAGAATCGGAATTTAAACAAACATGTCATGAGCGATCGAAGTTAATTGCGAAAAGTATCCGATTCCGGTTCTTGATACCCTGCAAATTGGAGCCAACCGGTTCTCATTCTATACAAAAATACCTAATTTAATTATTAAATAAAAGAAAATATATAGATGGGATGCAATTACATCACCATGTAATTGTAATTACACGTACGGTCTGAATTAAACTATTAATTACCCATTATTCTCAAAATTCAAACATCTATGTCTTATTTAATTAGATTTTTATTAGCATTTTTATCTAAGCCATGACTTATCAACACAATTTTACTTTATTTTCTTGTCATAGAAGAGAAACATGAGTTTAAAAAGTATGCGGAGAGAGGATAATAAAGAGTTATAGGAGTTTAAACTTGTAACATTCTGATTGATTGGTAGGACGAAAGCCATGGTTCCACATTAAACTCCCTTTCTCCTACATGATTTTATTTAAAAATTATTTTATATATTTTCATGTCCATAAAATATGCAAAAATATTTTTTTTCTCCTCAATCAAGCACAGTTGGACTTTTGAGAATGGATGCGTCAGGAAAGAGGAATAAATGTGATCGTCACAATACTTTATTTTACTGTTCTTTTCATCTTTTTAAATTTATGTATGTATATGTATATATCTGGGAAAAACTACGTATCAATAGTAAATGGGGGTCGATCCCGTCAAGAAACCGTCGGATGACAGGGGCAGACATGCTGCGAGTGAGTAATACAACTTCTCGAGTGGCAAGTGGCAACTGCCATACGATGCTCCACTTGATCATTGCTCCCGGATGCGAACTTATGCAATCCCCAGATGAGGGCGGTACGCATATATAAATCTAATACGTCTTCATCATGACGATGATGACCGATGATGATACCCGTAAGATTGAGCTTGAACTCTCCCCGAGAAAGTTCAGTTTTCTTTTCCTATTGTACATTAATGTGCAGCTTTTCCTTTCGCCTTTAATCTCTCTCCCCCTCTCCATCTGTATCTGTCTCTGTCTCTATGCGTCCGTCATCCGGGTTGAGCTGATCGGGCTCGGCTTCACCCTGTTCATGAATGGTATAGATTCTTGAGCTTTCTGCTTACTCCATTTAGCACTGCTTCTCTGTCTTCCCTTCTTTTCCTCCTCATTTTTCGTTCTTGCTCCTCTCCTCCGCAGGAATCTGCTTTCCTGCTTCTTTAGCATCAGTATATTGTTTCCTTCTTCTAACCAGCTACCCGCCTTATGTCTTCCATGGATACAGAGCTGCTCCTTCACTTCTTGAGGAACATCTGAGTTGGATTTCTTGAGATCTTCCCAGGTCTGCGACAAATCCCAGGGATTTCGAGCAGCTAAATTTATCATCTTTCCCCAGGAATCTGTCTTGTTGGGCCGCTGGAAGTTGCTGCCTCTCTCTTCAGATCAACCCGGTCCACTCCTTTCTTGCTGAGCTCAAGTTCTCGAGTGTTTGTAGCACAGACTCTGACCCATAAAAAGGAATCTTTCTTGCTCCCCCACGAGCTTTTGTTCATCCCTAACTCATGGGGAAGCTCTCGTTGTTCATCGGGTTCGTGCTGTTTCTGTCGACCGCGGGTTTCGCGAGTGCGATTGGTGCGAACTGGGGGACCCAGGCGACCCACCCTCTGAACCCAGATATAGTGGTGAGGATGCTGAGGGAGAACGGGTTCCAGAAGGTGAAGCTCTTCGACGCCAACTTCGATGCGCTGAGGGCGCTTGGGAGGACTGGGATCGAGGTCATGGTCGGGATCCCGAACGACATGCTCGCCACCCTCGCCACGAGCCTGAAGGCCGCTGAGAAATGGGTGTCCAAGAACGTCTCGACTCATATCTCCGCCAATAACGTTAACATAAGGTTAACGGAAAGTTTTTATTTTTCCCGAGTTTCTACTTCTTAGAATGGCCCTTTTGTGTGCTTGCGCTGATGCAGTCGATTTGCCCTTGAGTTCTAAGCCCAAGTGTCAGTGATGGGGGTTTGTTTAGTCTCTTATATCTAATGGATGTTGGGTGTGCTGCTGTGAAGGATATGGTGAATTTGAGTACTAGAAAGATATGCTTATCGATTGGACTGCAAGTGTTTTAGTTGGTTTTCTGATATTAAAAATTATAATGCTGATCCTCTAGGTGGCTGTGCTTTATTATATAGTCTTCCATGCCAAGAGTTAGTATGCATATCTATCTAAAACCTGTGCTAAGTGCAGCTTGTAGTTGGAAGATTCGATTGGCCACATTCTTTATTGCTGGTAAAAGTGAGGTTGGAACAAGGAATTGGTCATAAGCTGATAGAATATGTTTTTTCCTAACTTGTTTAAAATAACCATAATTGAACTGGAGTCCAAGCTAGTTTCATGTTTCGAGTTCATCCTCTGCCCTACATCTGATGTTCGTCAGGTTTAAGCTAGTGGTTCGTTTCATCATGCTTTCACAAGAGACAATCAGAAAATTCTCTTTCTTATATATTCAATTAGACTGTTAGTCACAGCTATGCAACTGATAAAGGCTCTAAGTGAATGTTGAATTGGCTTTAAGTTGTAGGTTTTGACATCAGTTTTTGGCTTCTTTTCTCCTCCAGTATCTTTGTGATCTGATGTGCTTTCTCATTCACAGTTAGTTTTTATTTTTGAAGTATCATTATGGGCTGCAGCCATAAAACGGTTATTGTATCAGCTGTTTATTCTCAGATGACAGTTACCTTTTTTGGCTTTCCTTTTGCCTTTTGATGGTGATTCAGTTTTATGCTTCCGGTTTCTATTACTCTTTTCAACTGTACGCCCAATCTAGTCCACAATGCAATTGACTATTCCAAAGAATCTGCAAGACTTTGATGTGTTTTGACTTGTTTATGATTTATGCTCTTTTAATGTTAACAGGTATGTGGCAGTTGGGAATGAACCATTCCTTGAAACGTACAATGGGAGCTTCCTTCAAACGACCTTTCCTGCCCTTCAGAATGTTCAATCTGCCCTTGTGAGAGCTGGTCTCAGCAACCAGGTGAGGGTCACCGTCCCTCTCAATGCCGATGTCTACGAGAGCACGTCAGGAGTGCCCTCAGGAGGTGATTTTCGTGCCAATATCAAACAGTACATGATCCAGATCATTAAGCTTCTCAGTGACAGCAGTTCCCCATTCACTGTGAACATCTACCCCTTCATAAGCCTCTACACCGACCCTAACTTCCCTGTTGAGTATGCATTCTTTGATGGCAATGCCTCCCCACTTACTGATGGCTCGTCAACCTACTATAACATGTTCGATGCGAACTATGATACCCTCGTGTGGGCTCTGCAGAAGAACGGCTTTGGGAATCTGCCGATTATTGTTGGAGAGATTGGATGGCCTACCGATGCAGACAGGTGTAGAAATGTTCAGCACTTTGCCAATTATCATGAACTTGTGAATGTTTGAGCTTTTGGACTGAGTTGTGGTAACTTATTGTGTGACAACAGGAATGCAAATGTGGACCTTGCTCAACGCTTCAACCAAGGCTTCATGTCCCACATTTCAGGTGGCAAGGGGACACCAATGAGGCCTGGTCCCATCGACGCATACCTCTTCAGCCTGATTGATGAGGATGATAAGAGCATCCAGCCGGGGAACTTTGAGCGACACTGGGGAATATTTACGTATGATGGAAAGCCCAAGTATTCTGTCAACCTCGGGTTAACTAACTCGGGAGCACTGATTGGAGCCAGGGGAGTGCAGTACCTCGAGGCTAAGTGGTGCATCTTGAAGCCAACAGCAAAGCTCGAGGATCCACAAATTGCACCAAGTGTGAGCTATGCCTGCGCTCAAGCAGACTGCACAGCCCTGGGTTACGAGACATCATGTGGGAGCCTGGAAGCCCGGGGGAACATCTCCTATGCATTCAACAGCTACTACCAGATCCATAACCAGCTCGATGTAGCCTGTCAGTTCTCGGGCCTTGCAACTGTTACAAAAACGGATCCTTCCACTGGAACTTGTAAGTTCAACGTCATGATCCAGCCCTACTATGGTGGAGCATCAGATTGGAGGCACGGGTATCTTCAGGGGCCTTTTGGATTGGCTGTCAGCATTATTCTGTTTATGCTGATGATATAATGAGGCCTGAATTTTTTTTCGTGGCTTCTGAATCTAATTGATTGTGTACCATTTTTCCGACTGTTTTTATTAATTTGTTTCTAGGAAGGTAGATCGGAGTATTTGAACTGTTGGTGTCAACTTTGTCCCCTTCAGATTTTGCAGCTCTGCGCATCAAGATCTTGCTTGTTTCAGGATCTTGTGAACCCTGTGGGAGATGCTCTTTTTGTATGTGATCTGATTTGGAGGGAAGAATATAATGGACACGATTTGCTCTTATTGCTGGAATAGAGTAGGTATATGGTCATTTCAAAGGTATAGCTGAAGATATAATGTTTATCTAAAACCATAATCAGAACAACCAAAACTCCTTTGAGTTGCATGCTCAGAAACAATGATCTCAGCATGGAAACACTGTTCAGAACAGGCACATATAGGAGACTAGGTGCCGTCAAAAGAGAAACTAACAACTGTCATCTAATCCTGAAACTTAAGCAAACTCGAGCTGCTTGACTCCGATCCTTTCTCCGGTAAATGCTTTCCCTGTATGAAAAGAGCACATTCAGTATGTGATCCAAGTGTGGGCTTAAGCAATGTACGATAAAGCACAAACCAAAGCTTTCAGCATTTGCCAACTTTCAAGAACAAATGAATTCCTGGCACCAGGACAACAGAGATGGCCAAAATCATTTGAGTGAACTGCAGGGCAGCGATTGTAATGCAGTGTACTACTAGTTTGCTGAAACATCCCACCCCTACTTCTATAATCACAACCAGACTCATACTCACTACCCTTGTCATTGAAACTGAGCCCATACTAGTCAAGGTAACCCTTTGGTGTATTTTGACATGAATTTCTATAAATTCTTCATTTGAGGCCATTTCTTTGACAAAGCTCCTACATTGCACCTCATTTGTGCAAATATGCCTCTTCACTACTGAACAAGGCATTACAAGATCTCAAACATAATGTATGAAAAGACCACCAATGTCTACTCTACCGAGCAGAAACCATAACTTTGATAAATAATAAAATGCCTGGTGCCACGGACTGAGCCATTACCTAAAATGTTGACCTACATTGCCAAAAAGTTCTCCTGTCCATAGCATCAGCAACTCAGTGACATTTTTCCAACAAAAACGAACGGTTCCCACATTCCACTCCCATAAGGTGCCCAAACAGGTAAGATTAAGGCATGCATCAACTTATATACCACTTCTCATGGACCATAACCCAATTACACCCCAAAAAATCAACCTGCGGGGTGAGTTAAGGCACTGCAAGATATTTATCCTAAGAATTGCGCTCTATCTGACTTCAGAATCCACGAGTACATATCCACCCAATTTGTTGAACAGCATCTTTTCCTTGACTCTCTCCCTAGAGAGAACGGACATCATCTGTCCAGGCAAACCCCAGCCGTACTTAGCTGAGGGTGTCCCAATTGCATTAGACCTAAGCATGCCTCTAATACTGCTAGTCGCAGTCCTTTCCTCAGAACAGGAAAGGATCGACCAACTAGCCAGTAACCTGTTGCTGGACTTCACTGACAGCAGCCAGCTACGTAGTTGATAAGAAGTCAAATGGTAATGTAGATTGAGAGAATGCCTGTCCATGAATTCGAATCTCCATCAATATGATGGACTAACCCAATGAATCTAAAAATCAACATTTCAATATTTTTTGATAAGTACCAACATTTCAACCAATTACGAGAAAGTGAAGCTACATAATACTTTTCAAAAGAAAAAGGAAGCTACATAATCAGAGACACCATGATAATCATACAAGAGTTACTGAAGAAAATAGCGAGAAGATTGGAATTACCCGGTCTAAGAAGCGGAAGAGGAGGGAGAGGACTGGTCGGTGGCGGCGGCAGGAGAAGAGGTGGAGGAGGGAAGTTGATAGATGCGGGCACGCTTGAGGATCTCGGCGACAACCCAATGCTTGCGCTTACTGAGGGGGCGGGAAGGGTCAAGGCGGACGCGGTCTCCGATGTTGCAGAGGTTGTGCTCGTCGTGGGCCATGAACTTGGAGGTCCGCTTCACGTAGCGGTTGTAGAGCTTGTGGTGGAACAGCCGATCCACCGCCACCACTACCGACTTCTGCATCTTGTTCGACACCACCATCCCCACCACTCCCTTCATCATTCTCTCTATCTAAGCCCTAACCGGTCGGCCCCGTTAGCTCGCTCTCTCTTCCCCTTCGTCGCCCTACAATTTCATCCTTCAGGCCTCCAGGGCAGGCACCCGGAGGGCATACATGTCATTTCGCATAGCCGACCACCGGGCCTGATGATATAGTTACTCACCCGGTTTGCTTCAACCCAATCCGGACCGGTATTAAGGAGAATGATTGCGATTACAGTGACCCCGGCCTAGAAGTGGTAAAAATTGGCCTGGCCAGGATAAGGCACCAGAAAACGCTGCATGGGGCAGTGTTTTTGGATTGAGTATGTTTAAAAGTATGAAAATAAATTTATAATAAAAATTATAAAGTGATTAATTATTTAAATATAATTATATTTTAATAATTATTTTAATATTTTATTTAAATTAATATAAATGTTAGATCAATAAATCATAAAAATTATTTTAATTTATTATAAAAAATAATTATTTATATAATTTCTGCGGTGTCCAAACCGCCCGAAGCACAAAAATTTCTTACTAGGGCCAGTATTTTTGGGCCACTTATTTTTTCGCACCTTACTAGCATGGCTTGATGACACGGCTCGAAAACTCCGTGTCGGTCTAAATTGCCAGCCCTACCAGTGCCTCCCTCCACTTCAAGTCTTCAATTCAATCCCATCACAATTCTCCCCTTCCCTCCAAATCCCTGAATCCAAACACACCCTAAAAATTTTTCCATCGCTTCCCTCCCCCTTCAAAATTGAACAACGGTAAAATTTCACTATCATTCTCGTTTTCCCCTTCCCTTCCCATCCCTTCCCTTCCCTTTCCTTTCTCTGCATTTTTATCTGTTTCACTCAGATCTTCGCGCATTTATCTGTTTCATTTCTCGTAAAGCTTCGTAACTTCACCCCGAGTGTCTCGCTCTGTCCTTCTTGATTTTACAGTAATTGGGATTCTTATCTCCAATTCTCTGCAGATTCTTAATAGAGGACTGGGATTGGAATTGGGTCTTTGATCATTTAACAAGAGAAATTGGGAACAGAATACACAGGTGAATGGACTGCTCATCGTGTCAGTCGAAACACTCATGCCGATAGCACAAGAGCACTCTGAGTGCTCCACTACCAGGGACCTGCAGAAGATTTCCCGAAACAAGAACAGTACTCAGCAAGGACCGAGGTTCTTTGTGTACGCTAATGTAGTCAAAAGCTTGCTTTGAATGAAGGGATTGGGAGAGAGGATTCGGATGAGAAGTTCCATTCCTCCAAATTCATCCATTCGAATTAAGATTGTCATGGCTAGTCACAACGTGTCCCTTTTAAGTCGTTTTCAGTGGATCTTTTCACATGAAGCAAACAGATTTCGACTTTGAGTGGAGGGACAGAATACCTTTGGCCGCCGTTTGATGCAGTATCACTGTACCCTCACGGAATTGTACACTTCCATGTACTTTCCTGCAGTGTTGTTCCAGCTGTTGTCTATTTCCATGACCTTCCGCACCATTTCAGCCCACTTGTCGGGGTCTGCAACACATTATTGTTGAGAAAGAAAACCATCAGGTTGCAGAAAACAAAGGAGAAATAGAAGACAAGGATTGCGCTCCCATGCAACAGCTTGTGGTTCAGTGGTTTTTTTGGATATTATGATACTTGTCATGAAGGATGATTTACAAGAGAAAGTAAGATTTCTCATAATGTAGTCACATGTGAGAAAGTTGAGGATAATGTTCTGTGAATTTATAACAAAAAGGGGCTTCGACCACATACCATAACTACCACTTAAAAACAGTACAAATGACTAGGAAGAGGAAAAGCTCCCAAAGAAGCATCGAGCTACTAGAAACTCCACAACTGGTGGCCCTACTCAGTATGCTAAATGAGAAGGAAATACACTTAATTTCAAGACAGTCTAGATTGTATTGCTATTGGCCATCAAACTCAACCAGTCATCAGAGCTATTTATGCTCTCATCAGAACCGCACAAACCATTACTGGCTGTTGTGAAATGAAATAGCATATTCCATAGATTACCTCACCTTTCCTTTTCCACCCTCTGATAGAAAGATTTTCAATCAAAAGGACCCGTGATGTGTAAGCAATGCAGAAGTTACCTAGATATTGAGTTCCACAGTGGGAATCGAATTTATCCCAAAGAATTATACTCACTTTCCTTGTAATGATAAAATGCACAGTCTAGAGCCTAGTTCAGCGATTGCTCATCAATCCCTTCGAAGACAAACCTGACAATAATTAATGCAGTAAGTTAGTCAGTCCACAGAGATCAAGTCAAATTAGTAGCAGTGAAATTCAAATGCAGGAACGAAGGGACAAAAACCTTAAATCTTTTCAGTTTGACTGAGCATTGGCTCAACAAAAACAATTTCAGCAATTTATGTTCGTTAAGTTATTTACACCATTAGTGCAACTTCTTACAAACTTGAGCCTATAGCAATTGCTCAACATAGTATCATCGAAGAGACCCTTTCCTTTTCTTTCCTTTCCCCATTTGACATCTGGAATCATCATTTCAGAGAAATTGAACATCAACATAGAGATGCATAAACCTTTGGATTATGCAAATTGTCCATCCATGCTTCCACATACACTGGGTAATTGCGGTTATGCAAGGGTGCCACAAGGATATTTAACACCCAATGTGAGCCTCAGGTGCTACCACAAGCACTGCAGCCAACTATGTAAGCCTGATGAGGTTCAGCGTTTTTAGCTGCAAGTTTTTGTAACACTTCACCAAGGTGCTAATCTGATTATGTTTTGTGCTACAGTCTATTCATAAATACCAAGTCCCAATTAGATGTTAGTGCATGTAAAGTGAATGTCTGATAAACCTGGGGATGCACCTTCTACAGGATTCAACATCGAGGATAATGGACTTTGATTGAGAATATCTTTCTATTCTAAGTAATTGACTATATCAATGAAAACTTATCAAAAAGATTTTACCAATGAGAAATTTACAATGAAAAACCCAATTCTGGTCAACGGTAATAAAAAAACTTCTCACCAAAAACAAACTTGTTAAAAATCCAAGGAATTTGCACATGTACCCATTTGCCATCTCCTGATTTGATTGATCATCTATGTCAAATACAGTGTCTGCTAAACCACCAGTTTTCCTAACTATCGGGACCTGAAAAGGAATTCATAGGAATTAGTATGAGCCTTGAGATTCTATATCACAAATAAACTAAAATTAAGAGTTGGATATTTCTTTGAAATCTACAGAATTAACAGACACTGGCAATTTTATACTCCAAGCTCTTCTGTAAAAGTGTGGTAGTGGTGGGGGGGGTGGTTGGGGTGGGTTGGGTGGTGGAATGGTGGATGTGTTTGGTGTTGGGGTGTGTGCGGGGGTGGTGAAGACCGAGGTTTGTTGAGATTAAGAGATCAAATTTACTTGGTGAAAGTACTTACTGCCCCATATCGCATCCCAATCATTTGGGCAACTCCACATGGTTCATAGATAGAAGGAACTAACAGCATGTCTGCTGCAGCATAGAGCATATGGGATAGCTCTTCACTGCATAAAATCATTGCTAGATAAAAGCACAGTCCACTATTCAAAATCTTTACGCTCCTCCTAAGAGAAAAGAAAGCTCACTGAAATCAGAAGCTCAATTCATAAGGTTATTTACCTGTACATCAGAAGAACCCGCACATTAGGGCCTTCATTGTGCTACAACAAGTTGGAGGAGCTTTTAGTCAAATGCCCAATAACCAGGAAACAGAGTTTTAGTTTATTTGAAATATTTTTTGCAGCATGGTGTCTGATTATACTTCGCATTTATTTAAATGAGTGGAAAGGGACACAAGTTTGCTCAGAAAAAAAGAGACAGCATATGAAGGAAGAGTATTGGTTTACAGGAAGAAAAAGATCATCAGAAGCTTTAGAAAATCTGATTACCAAATCTGCAAGATACTTGAACTCGCTCTCAACCCGTCCATCAGGAGCTTTTTCAAGTACAATCATCTGTCCACCCTAAAGGCAATATTTTTTGAAACAAAAGAAACAGTGAATAGAAACCTTACCACTTGATGGAATTCAAGCTTTTCCATGAGTTGGATGGGAATAAGTCATTGAACCATTGATGGATAAGAGAATTATGAAATATCACCCAGGGGACTTGTGACTCCAAATTGAAGGGGAATTGCAAAGAGAGGGAGGGGAAACAAAGATGCACAAACTTACAAGTTCCTTAACACGGTAAATTGGGTGTATAATCAAGTGGAGACCTTTTTGGGCAACAAGTCGGGTAATACAAACAACCATGGGAACCTTGACTGATGCATCTATTGCAACATCATCCCTATTGATGATTTCTTCCCCTCTTAAGTCCAAGCCGAGCTCCTTCTGCACATAATATTTACACAATTTTTTGCCTTCAAGATTTTTCGCTGCAAATAACAAAAGAAGAACAGAGCACCAAATCATAACTCAGAATTATCTTCTTTGTAGAGAGGAAAAAATGTTTTATGCGACACATTACCATTAAATTTAGCAAGCAAGAAAATGTCAGTTGCAGGATTCCACATAGCAGTGTCTATTCCATTCAATATGCCAACATACCTAAATAATTTGATCAGGAAACTCAATATATCCAAACTAACCAACTTTAAACATATTAAGGTAGAAAGTGAGAGAGCAGAAAAATAAGCAAAGCAAAATAATTTTGTAACTGAATGGAAATTTTGTGATACATACTTATCCCGATTCCTGATCAAAGTGCTTGCGAGCCATCCAAAGCAAAGTGTTTCCTTGAGATATGTTGGAGAGACTGTCCTGAAGGGTCAGAACTCTGACTCAGTGAAGCAAGTCAAAAGGATTTTTGATAAACATCACCTTATTAGGAACCCAAATGCAAAACTTTAGACAGTCAGGAGCTGCTATATAATGGTATATCAAAGGTACATATTCAGGTGATTGGGCAATATAAGGATGTTCAGTCAGTCTCCAACATATATAAAAGGGACTTACACTACTGCATTGCTGTACACAACGCCCCCTTTCAACAAGCTCAATCTCTCAGGATTATGGCCTATTGTTCGATCATCTACAGCCTGTCATAGAGAAAAGTCAGGAAATCAAGGATTTTGAGTCCTTCAATATAAATTCAATTTGCAAAATTTATACTATTTTCAGTAACATGAAAAGGACATATAGCTGTATGAACTTGTCAAGTCAAGACATTATGGTCATTTGCCTGCACAAAAAGTAAAAGATGTTTCTCCACTCATCAAAAGAAATTTCCCATAAGTTTCAATGTAAGAGTTGAGGTTTTATGTTCTCTTATGAATACCATATATTCAATGGATAATTGTACTCAAGGTATATGAAATCAGGAAAGTAAACAAGCAATGAATAATGCCTAATTGAATTACTTGGAGCATATGGATTTCTTTCATTCACTTTAAGAGCTGACCTTATCCTCAGTCGTATAGACAGACCCATCAAGACCACACTTACTGAGTTGCTCTTGTCTGCAAACAGTAAAACAGAGCCACATAAAGCAGCTGAATTTGTGGCCCATCCAAAAATGTATAGATTAGAATTCATACTTATGGAAAGATGAGAACAACCCCTTTTTTTTGTCAGAAAACAAGTAAATTCATCAAGAATCCACTACAATCCCTTATTAGTTGAATCAAGGTTGAATTGGAAGAAATGAATGTACTAAGCATACCTACATTCACCATAGTGCTCCATGTTATGGATGTTCAAAGTTATCCTCAGTTTCTAGAATCAAATGTTCAACTCAATAGGAATACCAGATTGTCTAATAAGAAATGCACATTAATTGTGAATCTCCACAGGATGCTCTTCACTGATTATAGAATTGACCCGGAGAAAAGAACAGGTTGACTTCGTCTAATCCCTATCTAGAAGCATATTACCTTTAGGGAGAGATGATGGTACATGTCCCAGTAAAGCAAGGGCAAAGCACTCACTTGCCATTCATGTACATGAATGATATCAGGCTGCACAAGGGTCACCTGCCATCAAAAACCATAAGTAAAATTCCGAAATCCTTGATTACAAGAATCCTGCAATCTGCAGATGAACTAATTAATGATAACTAGACCAGCTTGTCTAAGAAAATCTCTGAAATGGCAAATATCCAAATTCCAGATCTCACAATTATCAGTAGATTATCCATTTTGTATCAATTTTACAATTCCTTGAGAAAAGAACCTGTTCAATATGGTAGTCCAGGCAAAGGGGTGGCCAACGTGTATGTTTCCATTGATGATAGTTCAAAATAAGTATGCCAGACTGTCCATACTAGGCACAAGGTTATTCAACAGAAGCTGAGAGTTGAATGCAAATGATATTCCAAACTTGCATCTCCTGATGACAATAATTAGAAGTCCACTAGACACAATTTCTAGAGAAAAAGCACAGACTTGCATCCATTCAAGGCAAGCTCGACTGAAGAACAAGTATGCTTCCATCTCATTGTATGAGCCACCATACACAGACTGTCCTCGAAAGAAGTTATTTGATGGTTCAATGAATATCATTGGGATCCCAGAAACAGTCCCACGATATGCGTTAGTGGGGACCCATTTTTCATCATGGAACGAATTGTAAGACGTTATCAATGTCAATTCCAATATCTGCTCCTTCTGAATACACTCATAAAAGGGTAACATGATATCAACAGTATGACCACGAGACAGGCATGCACGAGCTAGTCCTGTCACAACATCACCAAGGCCACCAACTTTTGCAATCGGAGCCATTTCGGCTGTGACATGAATTATGTGCAGGATGTCAGAATCCTTCACAGCGTTAGATGGGATGTCGAAGTTTGCATATGGAGAAGCAAATTCCCTCTTCCAGAAGGGCATTTCATTGTCAGGGGAAGGCCACTCAACATCCTTCCAAATGGGACTGGCTACACTCACTCTACTTGCCGTGAGTTCCTGAAACTAACAAAAGCGGAAGAAACTTCATCGACATAAAAAGAATCTGAAGTTCTTGGTTCCCGTTTATAATCTGCACCAGTCTTATACTCCTATTCCAAGGAGTTACATTTAACTGATAATAAGCAATGTCCAAAGTTCACCAAACTCTTAATTATTTTATCCATCGACGTTTTCACGGAAAGGAAAGGACAAACCTTTCTTGCAGAGCATGCCAAGATGTTAAAAGAATTATTATATTACGCAATTAGAAGCCTATGTAGGATTTAAGAGTGCTCATAATCTTTGGTTTCATTATCAATCCCGACGCTCTTCAGCTCCTCTGAGCTATACCAACTCGCAGTGCACAATTACTGACACATTTTGTTTCCTCTGAGCTACCCATACTTAACCGACCACCATCTACCACTAAAAAGAAGTGAAGGGCTTCCAACTCACCACCAGGTCGGAGTCGGACGAAAGATTTGCAGCGGTTGAAGGGGTATCAAGGGCTCTGCCCCTAAGAGAGGAAGGAAACGACTTGTGGGTCTTCGAACAGAGAGAAGCAGAGCAAGTGTTTCTGTTAACGGAAGCTCTCCTAGAACAAGAAGAAGTAGAAGGAGAACAAATGAAGAAGCTTGACAGCCACAAGTTGCCTCCAGCTGCACACTCCATCATCACTCACGATGGTTAATGCTGATGGTGAGCTCAGGAAGATGAGGAGGAGAGACTTTATTACGGCAAAAGGGAATTCTTGGGGTGCAGCGGGCAGTCTCGAGAATCAAAGTTTCTTCCTTTCATTGATTAAATTGTCCAACAGGACCAAGAATATGCTTGCCGGAGCAGTAACCATTGGACTTTCATTTGAAGCTTATTGAAAATAAATAAATAAATTAATTAATTAAAAAGCAGTAAAAAGATCGATAAATGGACACGTGGCTGTTATTTAGTGGGTAACGGAGAAGAACGCCGAGGATCACTGCGGCAGAAAAAAATTATCTCTATTTTTCTAAATTACAAACGAATCCCAGACTATAAATATCGAAAAGGGGAAAAAACATGCGGCTGTCGGGTAGGGTAAAAATTATCCGCGTCAATTATTTGATGAGCGTCTTTGCTCCGATTACCTGCAAAATAGAAGATTGGAAGGGAATGTTGATTTCCCTCTTCGATTAGTTGCGATGCTATGTGTGTATGGAGGAGGATATGAAAGTATGGGAATCAAGCTTGATGGCGGCTGACGGGATGTCAGGTAGTCCTCCCTTCGAGCGTGTGGAGGAAAAAAATGGTGCATATTGGTCCCCTGAAGGATGACCAACGTTCCCCTCAGATGATGCATGAATCCCCTTTCTTATGGTGAATGAATGTGCGCTTAATAGCTGATTAATGCCCTTTAATTCAGATTCGGACAGTCCGTATACTCGACGTGTCCTCCACCTGTACCTGAGTTGTTGTCTGTGCTGTGTTAAATGGTACTGTCTCAAAATCGCCACCGTTGCCGGGCTTACTGATCGACCTTGTATATCGTCCTACAGTAATTCTGTGGATGTAGCCATTTTGTGAGAACCTCGGAGTTTGCCTGCCTCAGTCGCTGTCGGAACTCCCACAGTCAAACTGTTCACTGATCGAGGTGAATTACTTCCTATGTTGATTGAACTCCATGAATTTCCCTTCCTCTTAGCCCTTTTATTTTTTCCTGTTTCTGTTGCGATTCAGCTGAAATTAGCTTGTGATTATGCTTCTTATTCAAGTTTTTTTATTCTATTTTTCCCTTCTTTTGGTTGCCTTGGAGTTGAATTACCAGGATTTAATCAGATTAATCACTTGATGTTTTCCGAAAAAATAAAAATCGAAGAAAGTCGAGATGCAAGTTAGGCATTTTTGCTCGTATTTGATGTCTGTAGGGGTATTGCTTAGGCTAGAGTTTATGATGAGCCTTGCAGGATTGTGTTGTTAGGCTCCTCAGAAAGATCTTGCTGGTACAGTTTCACAGGTTAGAGGTTTTTACCCGCCATGGGTTTTAAGTAATTAGACATTTTTGAAATGATTTCAGTTTCTACCTCACTGAGAATTTAATGATAATCTTGCTGAGTGAATTGCAAATTTAGTTAGTTCTGGATGTTATGAGAGTATCTAGTATTTGACATTTCCCTCAATTCTATCAAGAAACTTTAGCTAGTTACCACATATTTATTTATTAATTCTTTCTCTGATGGGTTCAGATGGGAGGTCGCAATGGAGCATTAATTATAAAGATGAACAATTGAAGATTACAAGGATGTGCCTTGTAGAGTAGGAAATGTTAGAGAGTAATTAAAAAATTTCAGGGATTATGGGGCTAAACAACAAAATAACACTATAACTTTGATCTATCACAAAAGATATCAGTATTTTCATAAATTTGGCGAGGGCACCAACATGCCGACTAAGAGTTTTGGAAGCCTGCAGACAAGCAATGATGGAGTCTCTGTTGCAATGTCCATGGATAACAGCTGCATCAAGGAAGGGTGACACATCCTTTGAGTGATGATGCACTCACTGGCCCAGGCCCTGATGGTTAACACCTCACTCTAGGCCTTGAGAAATTCAATGATTGGATCACTGATCTGAGGAAGTTGAAAATGGGCCCTCTTTTGCACAGGATGCTTTCAGGAAGCTCTACAGGTGGACTTGCAACAACGAGGAAGTTGCCGTCAAGATGCTTGCGACACCTAAAAATGATCTCAGAAAGGCCCAGCTGATGGAACTGCTGTTCCATCTGGAAGTCATGATGTCAGCTACCTTAAATCCCCCAAACATTGTTTGGTTTGTTGGTGCCTGCAAAAAATCAGTGGTCTGGTGCATTGTGACCAAATATGCAAACAGTGGTTCCTTACAGCAGTTCTTGACATAAAGCCAAAATCAGTTGCTAGGGGAATGGCCTTTTTTTCATGGGCTCAGTTTTGTTCATTAGGACCTGAAGTCTGATATCCTCTTGATTAATTCTGAAAAGACTATCAAGTTTGCTGATTTTGGAGTTGCAAGAATTAAGGTGCGGAGACTGAAGGGATGACTCCGGAGACTGGAGCTTATTGCTGGATGGCACTGTACGAATTTCATTCTTTTGGTTCCATTGAGGTTGTGGCATTGCTTTGTTTAACTTGTTAGTCATTTTATCCTGTATAATATTTCTGTCTGTTGACTTTGGGTTATTTATAATATAAAGTATGACAGTTCTCTCGTTTCCCTGTTGTCATGTCTATTAAACGTTATTTGAGGTTGGAATCCAGTTCAGGCCATGTTTGCATCTCTTCACTGTCTGTTAAACTTACACTTATTCCATGTCCCTGCATGGGTATTGAATCTTTTAAAAGTGCACCTGACATGTACATGTAATTTTGGGACAATTTTATATAATCATGCCGTGTTCATATTCCTCATTATGAAGCACAGCATTAGAATTTGCCACTGAAATGTCCTGCAACCTTTGGTTATTCTATAGTTATGCATTAAGTGTTTAGTTTTGTATCTTAGCATGAAAAAGTTCATCCTGTGTTATGTTGCTCTCCATGCATTTAAGGTAATACTTGGTTATGTGGTAGTAAATTATGTCTGATGGCATTTATCTAGTTCTTTTGCATACTCCACAAATTATTATGATAATCTATATTGACACAATTCTACTTTAGTTAAGCTGTTGGTAGTTTTTGCAGAATATACAGTGGATGATTGTATAGAATGATCTTTCACACAAAAGAAAGTTTCTTGCTACAACAAACTTGCTTTATTGGGGATGAAGAAAAACTATCAAAGAATATTGAGACATGAGCCTTGAAATTCTTCGTTGTATTTCTGTCTGTTTTCCCTTGAGGTTTCGGGAGCCGGTCCTTTTGTCTACTTGCTTGCTCATCTTGTGCAATTCTTTGTGATCTGATCAAAACTCAGGCTCAAACTTTTGCTGTCGGCTATTATTGCTCCTGTGGTTACCTCGGTTCATTTTTATAATGTTTCCTTTTTCTGTCAGGGAGATGATCCAGCACTGGCTATGTACTTAGAAAGTGGATGTTTACAGCCTCAGAATAGTCCTCTGGGAGCTAATTACGGAAATGCTTCCCTTTCAGAGCATGGCCGCAGTTCAGGCAGCTTTTGCAGAAGTGGACTACGAGGTCCATCTTGTCATTCCATCAAAATGCCACCTGATCCTCGGCGACATTATGACCTGATGCTGGGACTCAAATCCCGAGGTCAGGCCTCTTCTTAACTGATGTGAGGATGCTGGAGTATCTGGAGACTGAGATTCTCACGACCATCCAGAATGCCCGCACCTGTTGCTGAATTGCACGGCCAATGACTGTAGATTGATTGATGAGGAGAAGTTGTGTTAGGAGGACGCTTAGGATGAGGTCGATGTTGTCTGTAACGTGTCTCTGTCAGTTCTAATCTTCATCTTTGCTTTGTTTAGCTGGGAAAGATTGGAGAAGCAGTTTGATTACTTTTGAGAGCCATATATCGCTCGCTTAATTGTAGAGGAAGATACTTGCTGTGTGTGTGTAAAAACTTATCCATCTGCAATAAAATGTTAAAACTTCCCTCTT
Organism: Sonneratia alba; assembly: GCA_900174645.1. Classification (NCBI taxonomy): domain Eukaryota; kingdom Viridiplantae; phylum Streptophyta; class Magnoliopsida; order Myrtales; family Lythraceae; genus Sonneratia; species Sonneratia alba. Next base: position 580,843 of record FWPY01000001.1, on the reverse strand, counting down.
CATTTCCTTCATAGAACCCCTTAAAATGTTAGACGTCCCCTGCAGTACAATATCTATAATGTCATGTTCCATGACTTCATCGCTTCATCTTCATCTTATGACACATAATCATAATTTTGAATATAGTAAATGGTACTGTGATGAAACCTGAGAAAGAGGCAACTTGCTTATATTGTATCCCATTTTTCGGTGCGATATTATCTCTTTTTATTAAGTGAAAATTTATTTTAAATCCTATAAATCAAGAAAATCAGATAAAAGCCCAACAAAAGTCAAACATTAAGCCAAGAAAATAAGCGAAGCACACTTATACACAACATACATAATATGTTCTCAATGTATTCCCTTCCTACCAGATAATAGTGAGTCTTCAAACAGGCTTTTTCTTCTTTTCCCCTACGTGTTTTAACTTTCCTGGATGGTTTGATAAACACAAAAAGGAAGAAAAATACAGACGGATGAAACCTCTTCTATCACCTTTTTCTCACCTCCCCAGATTTTATTATCGTGTCTTCTGGGTGCTTCCTTCTCACCATTAGTCCATGGTCATTGGCCGGGCGATACAGCACCTGAACCGGGCCTTGCGGACAGCAGAAAGGACCTCAGCCTCTGCACAATCAAGCATCCTTACAACCTCGGTGAAGGGAGGCCTCACTTCAGGGTTTGGGTCCCAGCATCGGGTCATGATCTCACCGAGGATTGGAAGGCAGTCTGATGGAATGATTGGACGGACCCCCTTGTTGACCACTGCAAAAGCCGCCTGAACTGCAGTCATGTTCTGGAAGGGAAGCATTCCTGTTATGAGCTCCCACAGGACAATGCCAAAGCTATAAACGTCCACTTTCTGAGTGTATGGCCTGTGCTGGATCATCTCCCTGTCAAGAGTAAAGATATACAACAAATTGTGCTAAGACACACTCAGTAACTCGAAAAAGCCAAGAGATTGGACTAGAAAAGCAACATTTAAATTTACAGATGATCTGAGTTAGGTAGGTAAGAATTCCATGAATGAAAGAGTAATCATGAGCTCAGCTACGACCCTTTAATACCAATATATAAGACTTTTCGCCGCCCAAAAAAAAAGAAAAAACCATATGGGTCCTTCAAACTGCCAAAAAGTGTAAAATGTTCATAGAAAAGAAATATCAACTCGGACAATCTCAGATCAGACCACCGGTTTAACTTTGTCAGTGGCAGATAAACATTGAGATAGACTAATACAGATATGTTGAGCTTCAGAACCTAGAATGAGCACTTATTTAAGGTTCTAACTTTGTTAGGCCTACCAAATTCTGCAAACATCCGGGGTTAAGTCAAAGTGAGTGATTACACAGAGCAGCAAAGAGAGCAACACGGCAAGAACCTACCATGTATTATCTGTGGCCAATTAGTGTTCAAAAGCACTGAAAAGAATCAGGGGTAAGATGGGTTACAACACCCGTTGGAGAAAGTGAGTTCTTGAGTGATTTGCAATACTGTACCGAAAGTGGATAAATAGGAAACAATTCAAACAATAAATTATCATATTCCTGCAAGAAGGCTGCAAATAATATAGAGAGAGCTTTGAAAGCAAATGTAAAATGATGCTTACGGAGCCATCCACCGATAAGTCCCAGTTTCTGGTGTCATCCCTTCAGACTGCACCTCAATTCTTGCAACTCCAAAATCAGCAATTTTGATAGTCTTATCAGAATTAATCAAGAGATTGTCAGACTTCAGGTCACGATGAATGAGTCCAAGCCCATGAACATAAGCCATTCCTCTTGCAACATCCAGTGCCTGCTTAACAGCCAAGCGGAGTGGAACAGCTCGACTCTGCCTCCTTGAGAGAAAGTTCCGGACAGAACCACCTTTTGCATATTCAGTTACAATGCACCAAACTACTGGCTTCGTGCAAGCCCCAATAAACCGAACAATGTTTGGGTGCTTGAGAGTTGCAAGCATCATAACTTCCTGCTGGAACTGTTGCTCCATCAACTGGGCCTTCTCTGGATCATTCTCGGGCCTCTCAAGGATTTTAATGGCAACCTCCTCACCATTGTAAGTGCCCCTGTAGAGCTTACCAAAGGCCCCCTGAGCAAATGGCTCACCCATGTTGAGCTTCCTTAGATCAAGTGTCCACTCTTCAAAATTCTTGAGTCCCCATGTAGGAGAGTTCGGGTCCATCAGGGCCCGCGCTAGAGCGTCATCACTCAGAGCATGGGCGACTCTCCCTCGGCGATTATTAACACTATGGGCAAATAGATTGTTATTGTCACGCCGACGCCGAAGGCCCGGATGGTTTAGGATTCGTGTATGAGACTCATTTGAAGCAACGCTGCTTTGATCAATGGACATTGCAACTGAACCTTCATTGCTTGTTTGAAGGCTTCCAATACTCTCTATGGACATGTTGCTGCCCTCTGCAAGCTTATGGTAAGATCCTTGGGATAGATCAAGATCGTTAAAGATAGGTTTGTTCAAATCTATAATTCCAGTCATCTTCTGCCCTGCCTCCAACATTTTTGTTATCTAGTCTGATCAAATAGAGATACCTCCTGATCTTCTCAGTTCTTCATTGTCATAGTTCAGGTGTTTTGATCCACCTTTTCAAATAACCCAAAAACAACATTAGCCAATGGTGTACTTTGGATTTAGAAAGAAAAAACTGCTTCAAATTTAAGGATGCACTTATTTAGAAACTGCATAGGAGAAGTTACACTCTAACTACCGAATCCCAACAAATATTTATCAGCAATAAATCGGTTATAAAATAGCCAAGCAACATGTGACTCCAAAAAAACATGCATCAACTAATATTAAAGATTCAGAATCTGAGCTCAAGACTGACAAATTTACCCAATCAGAATAAGAAATAATGCAATAAATTACTAGATTACCAACCAGTGAAGGAGCAACGATGCCACAAGAAATATAAATTTGATTGAAATGAATGTAAAGCTAAAACAGCACAAAATAAAGAAATTTGCAATCATCATCCAGTGAAAGTTCTTTCTGTCTTTCTTTCCTTCCTTTGTTTTTTTTTAAAATTTTTTATTTTAAGTAACGGCAAGCATAGATATCTAATCCAAATCCAACTAAACATCAACAATAGCACGAGGTCATGAAAAGACTGGTACGAAGATATATGGCAAGAAAAACACAGCACAATCGCACTCCCCAACACTAGAACAGGTTGATTACTCCAATAAACAGTGAAGAAAACCAGAAACAAGTAATCAAAGTTGAAGCCTTCTCCGCTTCCAACTGATCGTCAAACAGGAGGGTAAATAAGAAACAAGGAAGAAGTCTTACAGCGGAGGAAAACTGCAGCACGATTGCACCCAAAAACAAAAAATGAAGCTCTGAAAAGACCCGATTCGGCTGAACGAAGACCCAGAAACGGAAAAGGCGATCGGAGTTGACTGAGTCGTTTGAGAAATCTACCAGCTTGACTCGGTCAACTCGATGGCAGTAGCAGAGCGAAGGGACGGAGTTAGGAAGGAAGAAGAGATCGAAGCCCAAAGAACCGAGAGGCCGTCAAGAAGATCGAAGAGGAAGGGGAGAAGGAGAGAGAGAGGGGCGAGGACGGAGAGGGGCAAAAAATCCCAGAAATTCCAAGGGCAGTCCCAAAGTCCAAACTGGAGGAACCCGACCCAGTGGTCTTCGCCTCCCTTCTCCGGTTCTCCCTTGTCTATTTTTCTGCCAAAGCGGAAAAAAAACTATAAAATAAAAATAAAAAGAGCATTAAAAAAAAGAAAATAGATTAAATTGTCCGTACATTGTACATCGAATCCAGTCTCTCTACCCACCACGACAATCCCTCCGTCCATTCAATCATTAATACTTAACGGAAAAAATGGGTGAACATTAAGAACTGCTGCTCATCATGAAGAAGATCTTATGAAGTTTGAGTGAGGACGCAGACACCGATCAATGGTCGGGTTCCCATCCCAGGTCACCCACATTACGTTATCAGTGCAAGAATTTCCCCTTTTTTCTATTTAAGATTTTCTGTCACTTGAAGTTGTTATCATGCTCGTTTCCGATATTTATTATGCTTATGCTCATATGGTAGTTCACTAGTTCATTCGCTGTGGTTATAATTTGAATAAATTGCCTCGTCCGATTGATGATTTTCCTAAGTTTGGGATTTGTTTTTGCTGTGACTTTGTAGTGCTGGTGCTTGGAAGACCGTCAAATTCTTAGTACCACAACTCCAACGAGCAGCAATAATAAAAGAAAAAAGTAGGATCAAAGAGACTATTTCCAATTTCTTCACTCTCTCTTCATACTTGAGCGTACGTTCTTTAGTTTATAAGTTGATATTCCACCAGCTTCAATTTGCTCGATGCTCCAAAGCCCATGAATCAGAATCTAAGTTTTCTACCTCGTCCAGCTATTGGAAGTGACCGCATGTGATGTGTATGTACATCAATTAGGTCCATCTTTATGTCGATTTGATGTATAGTCTGTCAAGGATTGTTGTGATGTGCAGTGAAAGTGATGTACAAAATCTAAAAGAACGAATTTGATGTACAAGGCATATTCTCTCAGGGACCATTCTTTCTCTTCTCTCTCTCTCTAATTCCTATTATTTGGTGCGAACTTGATGGATGATTGATGGAAGAGGAAGAACAAGTGATATTGATCAAGATATCTTATGCGTTGAAGTCATGGAACAAGACCTTGATGTTGATTCGCCGGTGTCATCCATTCTCCATTCTCGTTCTTCCATAACTCATGATTGTTAGGCCTTGAATCCTCTCCAGGAAATCCCTCAATTGCGACTCCTGTGAGCTGTATAAAAGAATGGAAATTTTGATGTGTGTTACGGATGCTTGCAGAAAAACACCTTGCTTAATCTTATTGGCAGTAGAGAGAGGTTTGAGATCTTGGGGTCTCAATTTTTTTGGGGTTAATACCATCAAAATTATTGAGATTCTAGTAGAAAGGAATTAGGAGAAAGTTATAACACTCTTATGTAACTGGTACTTGTTACTACCGTGAACTATAACCTAGCAGTGTGCATGGTACCATGAGCAACACCTCTGGCTGCAGCAGTCGCACAATGTGCAAGGGTGGACATGTGATTGAGTATGTTCGAGGTGAAGAGCCTTGTCTGGACAAGGGGGTTTGCTTGAGCAAGGAAGTCGATACATGCCGATGGAATTTGGATTCCGTGGCTTGGTGCAGTTGGTGCTCGACCAAAGTTACAAGGATGATTGAGGAAGATAGCTCATGGGCACAAGGGCATGAATGGGAGAGTGATTGAAGATAACGATGCATGCATGGAATTGTACATTTCGTGTTCAAGAAAGGCATTGCATTTATACACAAATTCACAAACAATTCGTTGCCATGATATATATCCCATCACTTTCTTTTTTATGTTTTACGATATCTAATGATTTCAAGTGATTATTCTTTATATTGACATCGGTTTTCCAGAAGTTCATTGGACCAATATATTGACGGCTGTATGGCCTTGATAGTTCCATGTGCTAATACTATCTTCCAAAATTCCAATTGAGTAACTAAGCGATAAGCTTTCCCAAAGATATCCTCTTCATATGGAAAGTTCGATGTTGCAACATTTCAGTAGTGTAAAAGAAAGGACACATGCTAATGAACCTATCTTGCATGCTATGAGGGAGTACTGCCCTCGCATGAGAACCCTTTGGGAGGAGGTTGTACCGAATCACAAGCTACCATTGTTCTTCACGAATTCAAGGGACATCTGGCTATTGAGGAACCTTATGGGCTAAGAAGAGGATAGATTGGGCATGCCACGGGCCATGTGGTTTGGGGTTGGATGCTAGGTAATCTGGAAACGGGGGAATTTTTCAGTGCACGATCCGGAGTTTGGATGGCCCGAGGGGAGGGGGGGTGTGGTGGGGAGATCGTCACCCAGGTTGCAAAATCCTCCTCTGGGGACGTGCCATCGGCGTCTAAGCCAGTTGAGAGGAGATTGACGGAGTGGAGATGGATTAAATGCGTGAAGTATGAGCTGGGATGGGTTAAATTGAATGTGGATGGGGGTAGCTAAGGGGAATCTGGGATTGGCTGGCACATGCGATATTATTTAGGAAGAGTCTGATAGGTGGTTAGGAGGCTTTATGCACAATATCAGCACCCCTACATCCGTGGGTGCGGAGTTATGATGAGAAGTAAAATCAGGTCTTGAGCTGGTGTCGGACCTAGGGTTTTGGAAGATCATCTTGGAGGTAACCCTCCACGAAAAGTAATGGAGCTTGCTCTCTCGGCAAAATTGGGATAAAGTTGTGCCGACTCGGAGACAGTGGATCATGTTTTAAGAAGGCGGTGGGTGCATGGACATGGGCTAGCACCAAGGGATTCTATTAGCCATATGCAGAACCTTGGATCGGGTCAAGACTGGGTGGCTGTACTAAGGGATACCCTCGAGAGGGAAATACTTTTGCAGATTAGCTTGCCAACCGGTGGATACTCACAGGATTGTGGTATGTCAGTTTTAGAGCTGTAATTGATGCTTTTTGGCAATGTAATAGGGGGGGGGTTGGTTTCTACACCCTGTCTATGCTCCTTGTAATTACTTCTTGAATTTAGGTGTTCTACCCCTCTCTTCTCATCTGGAAGAGAGAGAGAGAGAGGATGCATCTTAGAGTTCGATCATCTTATCTCAACATGTGACAACATGAGATACAAACACGATTGTGATAAATAAATTACTAAGTGCTAATTATCCTTATGATTAATTGTTATACACGTTTCTAATCATATTAATGTGATTAAATTCAAAGTGAGATTAAACAATGGTTAAGAGAATTGAAATAAGATAGCTTCATAGAAACAAATAAAATTAGAAGATTTTACACAATATTTTAGAAAATTCTTTCTAGAAGTATAAGATCACACCCACTGGTGCCCTATAAGTTTATGGATTTTCACATGTGGAATGCCCATCGTCAGCAACTCAGTGACTTGAGCACTTCAAGTTGCACCCCAAGCATAGCCCGGAAGATATCGAGGATTCCATTTCCAAAGCAGTTCATTCTATTGAGGAATCACGAGACCCCGATGGATCATGTAGGCTACTCGAAAACATTTATTCACGCCGTGCGTGCTTTCTGTTTGATCACTTGTATCATACAGCCCAACTTATGGTTCTTGAATGACTCAGGTATGGTTGCCAGGGTATCTGCTTCGCATATGGGACCTGGCTCGCCGTGGGATAGCTTTGCAGCTTATGGTAAAACATATAGAAACATCCCGGCCCCGGAGAAGAGCCTGCAAATTTGCACTGTCGAAGCAGGGCCAAAACGATGCAGATAGCAGATCGTCAGAGTTTAGCAATAACTAGGGAATCTCCAGTTTATCTTGACTCCTCTTCTCGAAAAAGGCTACGAAGATGAGGAAAGAAGCATCTCATCTACATTGCTGCATTTTGGAAGAGATATTGGATCCTAAAATTTTGTTTAGTGCAACATCACATGTTTTTCCCTTGTTGATGTCTGCATTCTTCAGTGAATGACGGAAGAGACCAGAGAACCACAACGTGGTCTTCCTAGGATCTCAAAACGAAACGAGCCTTGCCTTAGTTCTAATTCCAGAGTGTGTCTTCTGTTGCTTACACGTATTTGGACGGCAACCGAGTGAATTTGCGTACAGACAGCCAGGGCACTGTTGTCCCTCATTGCTGGTGGACAGGTTCGCAAAATAATTTAGTTGATGAACTGCAGCGACAAATCTACCCGAGTAATCTTCCATATTTAAATATCACCCGTGGCTTTGGATGCTGCTGAGAGAACAGGGGGAGATCGACCTGACCCCTATCCATCGTGGAATCAGAGTTCTTATCAATGCAGAGATGGAGGATGGTAACTTTACACAAAGTTAAATGCTATGAGTTCTCAGATTTTTTTGATAACAGTACTGGAACTTCCCAGGCAACCAATCTCAAGGCCAATCTGGGGCTCGGGAAGCATCGTTGTTGAGTCTTGTCTCCATAACCACGAATGGCAATATGTATCATCTCTAGATCGAATAATAAACGAGTTGATTTCTTTCCTGATGTATGAGCAAATCAAGTAAATCATGAGTTAAATGTTAGCTCATTAGTGCCTCCTCAAATCTTGGATTTCATGCTTTCCAATCTGTAGAGCTAAAGCTCGAGTTGGAGCAGATCAAGCTTTGAATTTTTTTCAGACCTATATACTTCCATTTTTCTCAAATCTAAGCTGCAGGCTAAGTCGTGAAAAATAGAACCAAATCACGTAGTTCAACTGTCAGTTCCAACCGAGTTCCAAAAGAAAGAAGAACCATTCAATCTCTCGAGTTGAGATTTGAGCTTTAATTCTCATGACTGATACCATCACAGGCCTTCAATTGCATCAAGATGGGTCGGCCCGTTTGCACCTAAAAGTCCCTATCAACCTTAGCGTTATCTGGCATCATAGAAAAGTGATAAGATAGACACTAATTAGATAACCTTGGGGAGGAATCCACCTCACAAGCGAGGTTCATACTTCAGAGGACATAGTCATCATCTCAGAAAAAGCTGTAGGACAAAACCCTTGCCACCTCCGTTGGACAATGAAAAGTGATCACCAAAAATGATTTTCTAATATTGATCAGACTGACTGAACCATGATAGATCAACAGGAACATTCAGAAGCACAAGGTTCACATTACTGACATTGACATGATCTGATGAGCTAGACCTGGGTCTTGCTGCAGAAGTTCCCTCAAATTATTCTCTATCTCTTTATTCTGCTTTTCAAGGTACTCCTTGGAAGTCTGTAAAAGGAAACAGCTTTTTCAACAGATGTATAGGGAAGAAACTAAGATGAAGATAGAAAAATGATTGAACAAAGTTTTATGCCTATATTCCATCATATTGAAGTCCTTTATCAACTTCCCTAGATCCACAGCGTATGTAATATAATATTCAATAATGACTTTGTCAAAAACAGGGAAATTTGCAGTCTATCTTCCAGAGTGTGCCTCTGACTTGGCAAAAGCCTATGATCAAACTGAAGGAATGAACAAATTTTATCTGGACTGATTCTAGTTCCATACAAATAAAAGCTCAAAATATGGAAACATGTTTCATCATATCAGAAGAGATATGACAGACATTCATTCTACAGGAAACTCCTTCATTGCAGCAGCAGGTCTAGCTAACATGGTGCATAGTATAAAGGGACATAAAATGCAAGAAGAATTGATTCTTCACAATTGGGCAATGAATACTTTTTCCACCCAGACTTCAAAAAAGGAGGACAAAAATATTTTTTCATCGGAAAGAGTTGAATATACCAGTAATGAGGCTATAGCAGTCTCGCTGCCATTCAGCTTCTGTTCTTGCTCATTCATCAAAACTGACTTGGGCTCCAAAATGAACCTGCATAATGCAAACACACAAACATACCCACACACACAGAGTTACAGAGTATATTGAACAAACAATAAATATTTCATAAATAATGATTCAGTTTCATATGCAAATATATTACAAGATAGATCTGGACCAGTACTTACGTTCTTCCTGCAAAAAAATAAACAAGCGAAGGCATTAGATGCATGAAGCCAGCACTACCAAATCCATCCAGTGTCAGATAAAAGCAAATTCTTATGAACATGAAAATAGCATCAGGTATTGTAATTGTACCTACAGACTTGTAAGTATTGGTATCAGTAGGCAGCTGCTTTAGCTCCTCCAAGGTCAAATAAGCACGCTTCTTTTCTCCTTCTTTATTTCGTAACTGATTTTGAACCTGAAAAGCAGGCAAGGAAAGCCCCAGATGAATATTGAGTATCCTTGAAGAACAAGCCATTTCCTCAATCTTCTAACAGATAAGTGTGCAGCTTATACAGGCAAATGCGATAAAAATAACTCAAATTTATCTGAAATTTAGCAATGGCAAATCTTTACATGCTGAACCTTGCTCCCAGTAGGTTTTGTCGTTCCTAGCTTAGATTTTCATCCAGACTATTGAGCTCCTCCGCCAGTAAATGAATTTATGCTAATCCATCATAGCATTCTCTTTTTATCAAGGAAATATAGTAACCAAACATGGCCTTAAGTTACTCTGTTTTGCTCGGCAAAGGCAAAGAAACGCAGAGGCACCAAAAGAGACCTCATAGTCAACCAAATAGTTGCCAACCAGAGCAGTCATTAAAATGAAAAATCCCAAGATCTCAAACTCCTCCTTGCTTTGCACATTACTTCAAATCAATAGGCCACACTCAAGTTCTCTCCAATCACAAATTTTCTCCATGAACATTTCGCTCATTCATAGCTCAATGAATACAAGAACACCCATTAGCCTACCTATTACCAAGGTACTGTAGTAGAATGAGCATGAAGCTGCAAATGTAACATCTAAGTGACATTAACCAGTTAAAGATCAAGAATGGCATCAGAAGCTATGCATCACTTACCTGCTTCAATTTGCCCGTGTTCTCAATCATCCGAGCTTGAATCTCCATAAAGGCCTAGAATTTTGACACACCATCCAACAACCAGAAACCGATCAATCAACCGATGAACCAACCAAGCCCTAACTCGAATCCAACATAGCAAGACTATACGAGTAAGACACCGACGCATCTCAAGAAAAATTTTTGGGGCTGGTTCGTCCCGTAAGCGGTCAAGGAAAGGAAAGCCAAATTTCTGGTGATAGGAAGAGTGGGAATCTTACAGCTTTGTTCGCTTCATCCGCCATTTTTCTTCTTTCAACTGAGGAAGATCAGTTGGGATCTATCTTAATGCGTCGCAGATCAATGGCGTCGCAGATTTGAGGCTGCAGAAGCGTCGCTCGGGTTTGCGGTTCTGCCCACATATTAAGGATTTTAATAAGGCCCATTTCGAAGCTTGGACATATAATATGTATCAGGCCCGGCCTGGTTGCTTCTCTCTGACCGCTGTCTGCCCGTGCTTCTGCAGCAGGAGCTACAGTGCGCCGGTGGGTGGAAGGCCTCTGTGGAGATTGTATAGTTGAATGTTGGTTTTCGTCTCTGCTGCTCCGGTTCAAGGTTTAGTTGGGCGCTCAGTTATTTTTGTCAGAAAGAGCTGTTGGACGTGGGGCTGCCGTGTCGTCCGTCTCAAGAATCTCTACTTCTCGCAGACCGCGGCGACTATGGAGGAGGAGGAGCAGGCCGGCGGCAGCGGGAAGGTCTATGTGCACTACAATCACACTCTTCCCTCCTTATACCCCCGCTGGACAGCAAGGTATGGCCTTTCTCTCGAAAGTTACACCCTTGCCCGTCAACAGCGTACCAACATTGGAAGGCCCAAATGAGCTCTATGTTCAATCATGAATTGCGTTTGGTTTTTTTTTAATCATACCTTTTTCCATTCTTGAATTTTGAATATGTTCTGAGTATAAGTTCTGAGTTCCTTTTCTATTGTAAATAATCTGGCCAGGGAAAGTTTCCAGTTCATGTATGACAGGCCGTGGCAAGAAGTTCGAGATTTTTACTTCAACCTAGTGAACGGGAAATCCTCCCTGTCTGCAATGTTTGGAAATGAGGTACAACACGCTTCCTGTGTTTTCTTTTTTTTATTGCTCTGTGTGTCATGGTGATGTTAAGAGTTTACACGGTATGAAGATTATTTGAGCGCTGTAGTTTGTCGTCCACTTTTCTTGTAATATCAGTTGAGCGGTCTTAGTTCTTGTTCTAGTGATGATGACAGAATCACTCATTATCGATCCAGTTTTTGTGTGTTGAATTTTTGTTGCTCCGAGGCTTCTTCCCCTCTGTGTACCTTTCTTTTCTGATAATGATTGCATATTCTGTATTGTGAATGTCACACTTATCATGCAAAGATTCCTCCTCTGAAGCAACTGGTTCGGGATGAGACTGAAGTTCCAGAGTCTTCTGACCAAATTGGACCAGAGACTGCTTTCAGGGAAGACAGGACAGGAAGGTGGGCAAGGAAAACATTCAAGATTGTGCTATCCTATCATGGGACTTCGTTTGATGGGTGGCAGAAGCAGCCTGGCTTAAACACTGTACAAGGGTGTGTACACTTTTCCTCATGATGTTTTTCCCAAGCAGGCCAGTGATTCAAATAAGTCTTACTCTTAAACTGATGTTTTATGTTTGATTCTGGATGAACGTTTCTAGTTTTCCTTTTCTTTGAATTTGAGAATCAGTTAAATTATGTGAAAGATGTGTATTGATTGCATTATAAGAGATGTGTAACCCATTTGTCAAATTACAAAATGTAAACTTGGTAAGAATTTGCTTGAACGAGCCATCCCATTCTATGCACAATAATAAGTTGCCTTTGGTGCTTTTCATTTGGTTTTTTTAATCCAGTTATGTTCTCATGCTGTCCCATGTCAATGGCATTATACATTCTTAATTTCCTTTTGTATTGAAAGACCAAACTAATAGCTTCTGTAAAAAAAAAATTATGCATGCTAAATATATAATCTTATCAAGTCCAGTTCATCTTAAGTTCTACCTTTATTATGTGAAGGAGAAAATTAAAGAAGCCAATGGGGGTGAAAATTTCCAGCATATTTGTCTCTTTTTCTGCTTTTACTAAAATGCGTTAACATATTTAACATATACAGTCTGATTGAAAAGTCTCTTGGGAGGTTTGTCGATGAAAAGAAAGCTAAGCTGCTCAAGGAGAAGCATTTACCACTTGAGGGCTGTGCTGTTGTTGCTGGGCGAACTGATAAAGGAGTGACTGCATTGCGACAAGTCTGTTCCTTCTGTACGTTATGATTTTGTCCAAACTTAATTATTGCATCTTCTGTTTGAATTTTGATGACCCTTTGGGTGTCTTATCATGTATATGCTAATGTAATTAAAAAAACTGATGTTACTGAACATTTTTTAGCTGCCAAGATTATCATGCTGTAGATAAGTTTGTTGCTTTATTTCCAAACTAGAGTTTCAGATTTCTGCATTTCTAAAGTGGGTTACTTTCTACACCTTGGCATTGCTGTTGGTCCAGACACATGGAGGGATGATGTTAAACCCCAGGACATTAAAGAATGCATTGATAGTGCAGCATCTGGAAAACTCAGGGTTGTGTCCGTCTCAGAGGTAAGAATCTCTCTACTTTCGTCTGCATTACTAGTGATAATTACAAGTTGCTAAAAAAACTTGTAGATATATGATGTAAAGCTGCAAAAGTTTTGTCTATGAAATTCTATCACATTTCCTGAAAAAAAATTTTGGGGTAAATGACTGTTGATGGAAACTGGTCTCACATAGACTAATGGTTATAGGTATCACGAGAATTTCATCCCAACTTTACCGCTAAGTGGAGGCGATACTTGTATATCTTTCCCTTGGATGATGGAGAGGATGAGGAAGCCTGTGGGACTGACGATGATAGTGAGACTCGTGGATGTCATGAAAATCATGGTAGCAGAAGAAATGGATTTCAGGATGACGTGGTTGATAGGGAGGTTCTTGAGGACTTAATACTATGCGATAGAGATGGTAAGGTTGGAGGGGAAACCAAAAGAAGAAAGTTCGACATTGCTCGGGTTAATCTATTTCTGCAACAGCTTGAAGGAAAAATCTTGTCCTACAGAATGTTTGCACGGGATACTAAGGCCTCGAGAAATATGTAAGGCTTTGTTGCTTTAAGCTTTTAGTATTGGCATTATAGGTCTAACCTGGAACTTTCCACGTATAGAGAGGTTGATTCATGAAATGTTTTCATATAGTGATTTCTTGCTGATTTGGGTTAACTGGTTTGATGTTTTGAACTGTTGTAACTGATAATGGTAAATGAACTAAATTGTCCTATTCTTGTTGGATCTATCTTCTGTCCTAGTGGCCCTCCAACAGAATGCTTCATGTACCATGCTCGAGCTGGATTGGCCCATTTAAGATGCTCAGTAAATGTTCTTTCCTTCCATCCCTTTCATTTTTCTCTTTCTAGGTTGAACTGTGTTCTGTTTGGGCTCCTTCTTTCCTTAAAGCTCTCCTAAATGTTTTCTTTCTTCTTTTTAGTTTTCAACTCTCACAATCATAGTTTTTCTTGTAATATTGGAATTTCAGGGAGAAAGAAAAGTTATGTGTGTCGAGCTGGTGGCAAACCGCTTTCTGCGCAAGGTATTTATCATCCTCCATGTCTTTGTTAACGGTGCAATATTCGTGTTTTAGTCACCAATTGCCTTTTAGAGTTGTAAGTTTGATATCGGTCTGAAGACCATTTATGATAGGGTAATCCAATCTCTAAATTAGGGTCAAACTGATAGTTTTGAAATTGGACTGGACTGGCCAGTTGGACCGAGGCTTCAGCCCTCTTAGGTCTGGGAGTGTATCTGCCATTAACCATACAAACCAGCTGTCTTGCCTCATAGCATGGTTACTTATGAATTCCATTAGAATAATGGTTCAGTTGGTTTGCTATTTGACATCTCATTTTTAGTACTATACTTTAAACGGGAGGGCTTGCAATATCTGGTAAATTCGTAGTTCCACTTGCTAGTTTAAGAATAACAAACAAACATTTCAGATGGTACGAGTGCTTGTGGCAACTGCTATAAGGGAAGCTGCAGCTGGTGCTGAAGAGGAAGTGTTGGTAAGGCTCATGGACTCTACTTGCAGACGAGCCACTGCTCCTCCTGCTGCCCCAGACGGACTTTGTCTTGTTGACGTTGGGTATTCGGATTTCGATCGCAGAAACTGCCTCATTGTTGACTAGTCTATTGGGAATTGAACAATGGGCCTGCTGTTGAGAATGATAACTGGCTATGTAGGAGACATCTCGTATTGTTAGGCAGCAAAGTTTTGGCCACTCTGCGGTTGCCATTAAACTGCACAGACAGCTTTTAACTGGAAGAGCTGGTTCTTCAAATTTTGAGATGTACTTTTCCGAATTGAGGAATGATACATGCACAATTATGTATAGTTAAGGTGGTTCATTTGGATTGTGACCTTGTTGTTACATGTTAGCATCATTTCTAGTTCATGTAAGAATCTCAATCCTGCTTTCAGACATCCTGCCCTGCTTCAGGTTGTCATATTCGTTTTGAAATGAGGCGCACCAAAATTTCGATGCTAGTACCAGTCTCCGCCTTTCAAGATTTCATAATTGCAATGCGAAAGAATTTTTGTTAGTTTCACATTAGTAGGGGATCCTGTCTGGCGCTTATAATGAACTTCATTAAGTAATTTTTTGGTTAATTTCATGCGGGGCTTTCCGTTAGGTGATCTAGTGAAAGGTAGAATGAAAAAGGAACGTTCCGGGTCGTACTGTGGTGCAATGCTCACTTTGGGATCTATTGAGTCTCAGCTTGGTGGCTCAGAATGGGAAATGTCTTGACGTGAGCTCACCATGACCGGGATCACGGGGGGAACTTTTGCACAGCTTCACCTCGCAAGGATGGACAGGGGATAAAGACGATACCCAGAGCCCCAGATTGGGAAGATAGATGGAGGGGCGTGAGGCAAGGGGCTGGAGCCTGGAGGTATTGCTATTGCCATCGAACGCCAGCCGCCACCACTTGGACTTCGACAGTTAGGATGGTCACTGGTGACCTCATAGCAGCGGCAGTTGGGCGTTGGCCAGCAGCCACAGCCCCTACCTTCGTGTTATCGCATTTTGGTCTATGCAGCACGAGGGTAGGGGCATTACTGCTGGCCACCAGCCACTTCTGCGAGGTCGCTGACATGTTTTCAGGGTCCCCTTGAGCGTATAAAGAAAGAGGAGATATGGACGGGGAGTGCTTCTTAACTTCTTATGGCCTATTATGGAGATCCTTGAGCATAAATGAGATAAAGCAAGAGAACAAAAAAGTTCCGCCATTCCTATGGCTGAAACGGGAGGCTGGCGTGGTGGGCGTCGATCGTGGTATATTGACACATTAACATCACATCAGCTTTCCATTCAAGGAAAGAATCGACGGGGTTGTTGGTTGGATGGAATGAAAGTTAAGGGACGAATCCGATGATAGAGTAAATTCATGTCCTCAAAGTATTTATTTTTGATAAATTAGAGAACTCAACTGACAACGTATGATTCCGAGGCAGGGCAGCCCGGAGGTCTCTCTCTCTCTCTCTCATCATACCATGCAGACAGCAGAGAAATATAAAGCTCCATCAACCTCTTCTGACGTACACTCTCCCCATTCGTAGGTCACAAAATCTTTCGTTTCTTCTCTGTTGTGCCTTAGCTGTGTGAAACTGATGCCAACTGTGAACGTAACCATACCCATATGTTTCGTCAGGCAAAACTCTCCTTCCCTCCTTCCTCGACAGCCTCCTCTCTCCTCTCCCCGTTGTGTCTCTCCATCCGCATCCACACCTCACAATCAAAACAGAGGCTAACCGCCCGACAAGGGAATGCTTTGTGTGGCCAAAGGAGGAAGACGAAGAAGAAGACACCAAAGAAAGGCCAGAATTTGATTTAAAAAAAAGAAAAAAAAAAAGAGAGGCCACCATTCCACGGAGTTGCAGCCACCCAGAAGGGTGCGCGCGCCGCCCCTGCTCTAGTGTGCGCCGCCCTCGTTGATCCCCGGCCGGCCGCCATGGCTCACCCTCTGTCCCTCTCCATCTTCCACCACCACCCCTCCTGGCCGTCCTATTGTCGCTTCTTCATGATTGCACTCATAGTAGCCTACTCCACCGCTGCCTCAGATGACAATTCCGACACGGCTGCCCTCCTCAAGTTTATGTCCTCCGTGGAGGACCCTTCCGGCGCCCTCTCCAGCTGGATCGCATCCACCCTACCCTGCAGCATCCGCGACGGTTCCAGCTGGACCGGCGTCATCTGCAGTCACGGATCCGTTTGGGGCCTCCAGCTCGAGCATATGGGCCTCAGAGGCCAGATCGACGTGGACTCCCTTGCCCGACTCCGGTCACTCCGCTCTCTCAGCTTCATGAACAACAGCTTCGGAGGTCCCATCCCCACGGTCAACAGGCTGGGCGCTCTCAAGGCCCTCTTCCTGTCCAACAACATGTTCACGGGAGAGATCCCCGATGGTGCCTTCAACGGGATGATGTCCCTCAAGAAGCTCCATCTGGCCCACAACCAATTCACTGGCAAGATCCCCGAGTCGTTGGTCCAGTTGCCGAGACTGATCGAGTTGAAAGCAGAAGAAAATCAGTTCACCGGTCCGATCCCCGACTTCAAACAGAAGTTGCAGGTTCTTAACCTGTCCGGTAACTCCTTGGAGGGCCCCATCCCTGCCAGCCTATCTAAGTTGGATCCAAGCTCCTTCGCAGGTGAAAATACCGAAATATGTCTTAACAATAAATGGTCGATAATGTGAATCAGGATATGAAGTAATTGTCATAAGTAGGAAATAATATTCCTTTGCTTTGTTAACCATGCTAACCGGTAGAGCTTGCAATCTTCTTGAGCAGGCAACAAGGCACTTTGCAATGCACCGTTGGCTCCGTGTTCTAGTTCTAGTCCAACCCAATCCACAAGCTCTCCTCCGTCTTGGGCTTCTGCTGGTAAGGACCCGCCAAGTTTCTTGGCCATCCACATTGTCGCAATCGTTTTGGCATCGGCACTGCTGCTTGCCCTTGTTGTTGTGCTTATCCTCTGCCTCCGGAGACGGAGCAGATCAAGCGACTCGCTGGAGACCCCAAATGGGTCGAACCTGCGGAAGAAGACGAGCTTAAAGGATGCGATGGACTCGAGACAAAGCTCCCCAGACCACTCTGGAAGCAGCAAGAAGGCTGACACGAAGCTGACCTTCGTGAGGGATGATAGAGAGAGGTTCGAACTCCAGGATCTACTGAAGGCCTCAGCGGAGATTCTAGGGAGTGGGTGCTTCGGCTCATCCTACAAGGCGGCTCTCGCATTCGGCACCATGATGGTCGTTAAGCGGTTCAGGCAGATGAACAACGTGGGGAAGGAAGAGTTCCAAGAACACATGAGGAGGCTGGGGAGGCTCACTCACCCGAACTTGCTGCCTCTCGTGGCTTACTACTACCGGAAGGAAGAGAAGCTCTTGGTCTCAGACTTCGTTTCTCGAGGCAGCTTGGCGATCCATCTTCATAGTAAGTTGTCTCCTCCATTGCATTCAGTATCGAAGAAACAGAAAGAAAGTAAATCGAAGAAATCAACGACGTTTATGGATATGTTCGGTTGTATGTACTTGTAATGAAAACGATATCCCTGACTGGACCAAAATTTGAACTCTTGCAGGCAACCATGATCAAGATCAGCTGGCTCTTGACTGGCCGACCCGACTAAAAATCGTCAAAGGAGTCGCAAAAGGTCTCTCGTACCTCTACTCTGAGCTTCCTACCTTAATCACCCCTCACGGCCATCTCAAGTCGTCGAATGTGCTGCTGAATGACTCCTTTGAGCCTCTGCTGAATGACTACGGCCTCGTCCCAGTGATCAACCAAGAGAGCTCCGAGGAGCTAATGGTGGCCTACAAGTCCCCCGAGTACATCCAGTATGCCCGAGTCACAAAGAAGACTGATGTGTGGAGCCTTGGGTTATTAATCCTCGAGATCCTGACCGGAAAATTCCCGGCGAATTTCCTCCAGAAGGGCCACCCGAACGACCAGGACCAGGACTTGGCGAAGTGGGTCAAGGCAACCGAGGGGTCGAGCAAAGCACTGTTCGATAAGGAGATGAAGGCGTCACCAAATAGTGAAGGCGAGATGATGAAGCTTCTGAAGATCGGGATGGCCTGTTGCGAGGTCGATGTGGAGAAGAGGATGGAGCTGAAGTACGCGGTGGAGAAGATCGATGAGGTGATGGAGAAGGACACGGACGACGACTTCTACTCGACGTGTGCCAGCGAAGCAGACGTTCGATCCTCGAGGGGGCTCTCGGACGACTTTACAAGGAAGATTTAACCGTCGGTAATGGGCATGAGTACATATGTTTCCCTGTTAGATGTAACACCTTTTTCTGGGTATGAGACAGACGCTTACGATCTCAGCTTTCAAATTGAGAGAAAAACAGGAAGATTTCTCCATTCCTCGGGGCATGGAACACGAATGGGGAAAACTTAGTCCTCGTGTCTCTTTTGCCTTGACGAAAGTTTCCCAACAGTCTGACTAAGGGACGCCTAATTGTATCTAATACACCGAAAATATGAAGGTAAAAGTTTGTATGAGATTGTGATCCTCTCCCTTTTGCGGTGGATTTATGTACATTGTTACAGTAGTCAGGGTGGATTTTTGTCAATCCAAACTTCACATTGTTTTTTATGAAAGTTCGACATGTTTGAGATTCTCAGAGGATGTTTGCACAGGTATTTATTTTATTAGGGAGCAGGCCCCAAACTTTTAAGGCATTCTCATTCGCACCCACACTCAACATTCCTTTTCTAATCTAATACCAAAAATTTCTGAGGGACCAATATGAACTGAGTAACAGAACTCCGCACTGGAAGTCAAAAATTGAAACTGAAAAAGCCCAACCTAACAGTACGTGAACATATGCTAACATCGAGTGAGATTTGAAGGTCCCACTTGCACTGAGATTGATCAGTTCACTTATTGCAGTTGAATGCAGTGACATGCATCTAACGTGAAAAACTATTGCATCACATCCACTTGAATCCTCGAGTTGCTTTGGCCATTCATGAGACATGAATCCTCGGTTCATGAGAATCGATTTAAGCAGTTGCACTGCTTAGCTCCATAGGAGTTGACAGCACCATCTTCTGAGGCTGTATCCACCAAATGACCCAAGTCAAGGTAGGGAAACAAGTGAGGCTGCGTCGTCAAGAAAGGGTGAATAGTTATGTAGGATTCTTTCGCCTCACCTCCCTCAACTCTTCCTCGTGCTTCAGGATAAAAGCTGTATCGACTCTGCCATTTCTGAAGTCCTCCTGTACGACAAAGGAGTGCATCCATCACTTTCTGAGGAGAGAAAAAAGAAGAAGAAAGAACAGAAGGTTTATAAGCAGAAAGAGGGTTTCCTACCTCAATGTCAAGGATGAGTTTGTGATATTCGATGGTTGTTGGAACCCCTAAGATGGAATGATGATTAGAAATTAAGAAATTGAAATAGAAACAGATACAGAGAATCACTTTGATTAGAGCAAAGCAATTCAGTGAATGTTGGGACAGAGTCTATTTACTGTCATTGGAAAATAAAAAAACATATGGACCAGGAAAGCCAGTTATATTGTCCAATAATGGGGGAAAAAAAGGTACTTGAATATCGTGAGTTGAAATGATATCACATAGCTACCAGTAATAATGGTGTCATCAAGTGCCCTCTTCATGCGCTCAATTGCCTTTTCCCTTGTCGGAGCCCATACAATAAGCTACAAAAAACAGGCCTTCATTAGAACAACAGATTAAGCAATCGTGAAGCATGCCATCCAGGAATCTTAATGCTCAAACAATATGCAAATCATAGTGTCAATGTTTCACTTGCCCTTGTTAAACTAGGTTGAGTTCCCAAAATTATAAACTGGATAGACCAAAAAATGCCAAAGTAGTTTAGCCACCGGTTAAGAAAATAATTCAATGGATTCCCACCTTGGTAAAATGAACATTCTGAATATATAACTAGCAAATATCTTTTGAGGTCTCTGATGACAGCATTAGTTGTAACTATTGACTCAGATTTCAGAAGAAAAGCAAGCCTATTAACATCTATCAAACATTTAAAAAAAAACTGAAAAAAAAACGGATGGTGAGGCAGACAAACCTTTCCAAGAAGAGAATCATAGCTTGGAGGAACCACGTAATCGGGATAGACATGGCTGTCCATTCTAACAAACAGGCCCCCAGAAGAAAGGTATGATGTTATTCTTCCTGTTATTCAAAGAATAGCATGAAAGTTTAGGAAAGTCATTCTCATGTGCTCATTCTCATGAGCAAAGCAGGGGAAAATTAAGTAGAGCAGAGAAATTCACATGACATGTCATGGAAGTCAGGAAGCAAAGCAATATCTTCAATATTTAGCCTATGTAGTATATACTATAAAAACATACCTGGTCCAGGATGGAATCCTTTGAATGCATCTTCAGCATTGATATGACATTCAATGGAATGTCCTCTGAGCACAATATCCTCCTGGAAACAGAAACGCTCTTTGACTATAATCTCTGATACTGCATGACATGAATTTAAAAATTCAAACCTGCTTATATTGGAGCTTCTCTCCGATAGCTACACGAATTTGTTCCTCAATCAAGTCAATAGAAGATATCATTTCTGTAACAGGATGCTCGACCTGAAACACAAACCACCAATAAATTTTCCATTTCCTGAGAACACTAACTAGGATTAGTAGTAAAATTCTCTCATGGAATTCATTACTGTTTTGACCTGAATTCTAGTGTTCATCTCCATGAAGTAAAAAGATCCTCTCTCATCCAAAAGAAACTCGACAGTTCCAACTCCAATGTAGCCTATAGATGCTGCTGCTGCAACTGCTGCATCACCCATGGCTTTTCTCAACTCAGGGGTCAATGCAGGAGAGGGAGCTTCTTCCAGCAATTTTTGGTTCCTTCTCTGCAGAGCAAGTCATAAGGGCAGAAGTTATGAAATCAATAGACAATATTCAAGTTTTTCACAGCGGGTAGATGGAAACTGGACATTAACTTTCTGCTTTGGTCAGGTATTAATGGCAAATGTAGCTAAAAGGATAATTCTGCAGAATTGGTGAAACTGCTCCTAAAGCAACTACAAAAGCAGTAGAGCAGGTTTATATATATATATACACACAAACACACATCCTTCTCCCCATTTTTTGCGTTGTTTTGCTCTTCCTAATATGCGAAAAATTACAACATCATTCTTCAGAAGTCATTTTGTTTCTATTGATATCTTGTAACCTCACCACATTTTTAGAATTTAATTTTGACTGTATATCTGCTTTTTTTTTATTTACATTACATTCTAGATTGTTTTCATTATTCTCTCTTTAAATTAGTACCTGTATGCTGCAGTCACGCTCCCCGAAGTGAACAGCATTGCTATATTTATCTGCAAGAACCTGTGAAGTCAAGTGGTTAAATCAAACAAAAGTAGGCCATGGATGGAAAATGGATAGTGCATATAACCCCAAATAATTAGAATTCAGCAACAGGGGAGAATGACAGATAATCATTTCTAAAAGTATCATAAAGCTCCTAACCTTTAGAAACTGGAAAGGATCCAGTATCAAAAGGCAAAGTGCTGTTGGCAAATGAGTTCAGAATTGAACTATGGTACTTATATGAACCAATCACAAGCTGTGATATTGAGTAGAGAAATTAGACAAGTACATTAATTGACAGAAACAGTGAGCATAGAGAAAATCAAGTTTCACATTCAAGCAATGCCTTATAATTACCATGATTTTCCACTTGGACTTTGAACCAGAAATTACCTGGAATTCAATATGTCGCGGATTCTGAATGTACTTTTCAAGTAAACACCATCATTCCCAAACGCTGCTGCAGCCTCACTTTTGGCTTGCTGCACAATAGTATTAGACAAATGAGCCTATGTAAGGATCAGGGAAAATAAGGCCTCCTTTTATATCATAGAGGAAGCACCAGAATACTGATAAAACATGCAGAGAATTAGCAGGACAAACAAAAGTTTTCCAACATTAGACAGGTCAATCACCTCTAAAGATTTTGACCAGCTGAAGGAAGCATCTAACTAGGGATTAGCTGAGACAAAAACAGAAAGAAATAAAAGAGATACCTGTAACAACTTAACAAACTCATCTGGTTCTTTAGCAAGACGCATGCCTCGTCCTCCACCACCAGCAGTGGCCTATGACACAAAGAATATCAATCATGGATTTTCGTGCCCCACTGTATCTCGGAATAACATATGTATTTACAGATGGTCATTTTACTGGCTTGAGGCAAATCCAAGCATATATAATAAAAGAATTGTAAATGTTTGTCATAAAAGGGAATCTCAAGAATCAAATCCCCAGGCTTGAAAAAAAAGAACTCATAGTAGCTGCACTTTGCTAAAAGGAAAAAAACAGTAAAATATGCTGATTCAACAACTATTATGCCACATGAATATTTACAAGACAGTATGGAGGATCGGCTAAGCCAGCAGGTAAGAATAATCTAGTCATGGGATAACTTCTTGGCAAACCCATGTAACATACTCATATGTTGATCTTTTGGTGATGCTAAAGGACAGTTTACCTTAATCATTACAGGAAAACCAATCTCACGTGCAAGACTAACTGCTTCTTCTGTGCTCTGTGGAAACAATCGCAGCCAAAAAAAAATAAAATTAATCCATTATCTCACACAGGCTCATGAAACATGCTGCCTTCGATTATGAACTCATTTATAGTTGTAACCATAAGGACCTGCAATAATCCATCACTTCCTGGAACAGTTGGAACACCAGCATTCTTCATTGTGTCTCTTGCAGTGGATTTATCACCCATAACTCGGATGCTGTCAGGCTGCAAATATGAATAAAGTATGTTACTTTGACACGAGAATAATATCGCCCTTCTAAATTTATTTATTTGGAGAAAAAAAAGACACTCCTAGAATCTAGAATGGATAAAGAACAGATGACTGCACTTTGTTTTATAAGCCTATATAATAAGATAACAATATGTGCCACTTCATGAATAGAAGAGAAAATTCATGGACCAAAATTAGCTAATCAATCTAACAATTCTATTTATCTGCACGTCACAAAAAGCAAAGTCTAGCAGATTGATGCAACAAGTTCATTAACTTCAATGATGATAACTGACAGAGGAAGGTTGACAATAATAGTAGAAGAGGGAAACGAAACTTAGCCCATTGTGCTTACATTAGGTCCAATAAAGTTAATTCCATGCTCTCTGCACTTCTCCACAAAGACTGCATTTTCCGCGAGGAAACCATATCCTGGATGGAGCATGGTGCATCCACGGCTGATGGCAGCAGACACAACATTTGGAATTAACAAATACCTACAAAAGCCACATTTACAAACAAAATGATATTAGCTGCATTATTAGGCACATTAGCATTAAAAGAAAAATCCCAATGCATATCCAAGTTATAATTTAGCGAGAACATGTTGGAGTACTCGTTTGCTCACTACTATGGCATGCTCCTGTAATCCAGCAAAAATAAATGGCATGCCTCTCTATTGAAATTAATATGCGATCATAAGGAAATGTCATTTTACAGGAGCAAATGAAATACATATTATCAATTTCTGTATAAGGTTGAAAGAGCAAACAAAAGATTGGTTTATCTGAGTCTAAGCTTGCCTTGGTTTTAGCTATAATTTAATTGATGACTATCTGCATCAATTTATTGAAAAAGCTGTGTCTGAATGCAACTGAATCTATTATGTTTTATGTTCTCTAAAATCACATTTATATTTATTCAAGTCCAGATATATCTTTGCTGCTAATTTGGCAAAGCTCCTTATCAACTATAACCTAAGAACCCTCTCATTTTTCGTTTGGACGAATTAGAATCCTCTTATTTGTACTTCTAAACCAAAAACACGTGCAATTGTTTATGGACAAGTTTATGACAGTGATTGAAAGATGAGCAAGAAAAAGAAACAAGCACTCACGACTGGCTGCTGGGTGCTTCACCAATGCAAACTGATTCATCTGCCAATTTTACATGAAGGGCATCCTTGTCAATAGTAGAGTAAACAGCTACACAAGGGATGCCCATTTCATGAGCAGTTTGAATAACATGCACCGCAATTTCTCCTCTGTTTGCCACCAGAATTTTATCAGCACGACAGGTAACATTAAGAGCTCTGCCCTCTTCCTTAGACTTATGACCAACTTGCAGAGCATGGGCCCTCTGCCTCGGAAAACTTATCTTGCTTCCAACCATGAAGCTACATTGTGAACTTTGAATCCCTAAGTTTTGTCTCACAGCAAGACCCTACAAAATGAATATCAGAATTCAGGAGGCAGTCATACATAGATGCTGCAAAGGGCACCTTTCTGGGGGAATGATTATAAGCGACGCAAACCATCAAAAAAGAAATAAAGATTATAAGCGATGCAAGCATCAAACTTTAACTGAAAGAACTTAACTTTCATAATGTCAACAATTTCCCGGCAAGAATTGAAAGCAAAATTCTTATTCAGATACCAAAAGTAGAACGGACGAGCATGAAGTATAGTTGAACCATCAAAGTGAAATGACAATCATAGAGAGAGAGAGAGAGAGAGAAGAGGGCTGGGCAATTCATAGCCAAGGAGGGAAATGCAAGTGATGAATAGAATTACAGGCTTAACGGACAATTCAAGCAATATGTAAATGACAACAATGAAGAAAGTGGTGACCTGGGATTGGCTCATTTATGGCGAAGCAACACAGCTTAGCAATTAGAATCGGAAATAATCCAAAAGAGAAGTCTCTTAATGAGCTTACAGGGCGCGAAGTGAAGGATTTGCTCATTGGCATTGTCGCCTCCATCTTGTATATGCAGTAGCACAGATACAAATCCAGATTATAGCAGAAAGAGAGCGACCCACATTGTTCCCACTGCTCATTTTCGCGGTAGGACGAAGAGAGAGCAGGTGACAAGATCTTTGAGAAATTAAGCTGAGATACTGTACCTCAGATTTCTTGAAGCTTGCCTAGTTGATTGATAGAATGATCAGCTGAAAGAGAGACAGGTTGAAGACGGCAACGGGCACCGAAGATGGAGCTTTGGAGGAGGAGTCGATGCGTTCTAGGGAAGAAGAATAGAGAAAGAAGGGAGTGTTGAGTTCTCCGCCTCTATGAAGGAGGTGGCGGTTGTAGCTCAAACCGAACCGAATTTCTGGTATGGTTTGGTCCCAAAAAGGTTCGTATCATTAATTTCATCGAATAAATATATCCTTTCATCCCTAATATTTTAACGACCCAACGATTCGATCAAATAAATTGCAGTACTCGTGATGTCTGCGAGAGGAGGAAATGGAGGGAGTTGTCAGGACACGGGTCTTCTTCTTCTTCTCGGACTTGGAAGGTAGGGATGAATAAAGAGCCTGGAGCCTTTCTGGATTTGGTACACCCCTGTATGCGAGAAATCTGAGCGGACACAAAAAGACGAGGAAAAAGAACGGTTAAAGGTACATGAAAGCTGTAGGCTGTGTCGTGGGCAGGAGCAACACGTAGCTTCCACAGCAACGGTTCGAATTTGGAGATTTCAATGCCTCGGTTCAAGTCCAGCGCCGGCAACTGGAGCTTCACTTTGCTTGTTCTTCTCCCTCCTTGCACTAAAATTCGGGTTTTGAGACGGACAGTAGATTAGGCTTTACGGTTTTCTCATCGAAAACCTCGTGTCCATTTTCCCAAACGTTCTGGAAAACAGAAGATGACCCTCCATCAGTTATGTCTGAGAGGTACCACATCTCGGAGGGCAAGTGGACATATCATTCATTACCTTACATTTATGTGGTTCAAGATAAAAGAAATAAAGACAACATTGTCAATATGGTTCCATAATTGATCAATCATCAGGTCAGACAAAAGGAAGCGAAGAAACCACAATTTCACAAGAGGGTATTGGAAAAAATGAATTACAGTCTTCTTTATTTTTATAGTCATGGAGAATAATAACAACAGAGTGTATGGGGATGACTGAAAAGAACCCCACAAGACCAGAAGATTTATTCCCAGAACAAACATAACTTCCAAGGATTTGATCCATCGACTGTCATATATTTCTATACAAAATTCATGCATAGCCTGATCCAATCTTGTAATCTCACATCCTGACAATCTACATGCGCCTAAAAGGAGGGATAAGATTAAATAACTCTTAACTATGAACCAAGAAAAACTACCAACCCATTGAGAACCTGTCTCCATAGCATCGAATAAGGACAGGTTTGTGAGAGATTAATCACTAACCTGAGCTTGGTTCCGTGACAGCTCCCATAGGAATGGGGAATGAACTTCTGCTTTCATGCACCTTCTGCAAGCAAGAAACAAGCTCCAGACGACAGATTAATGGCATCTCCATGTATTCCTTCTATGCTCTCCCACCATCGGAGCTGCTGCACGCTTGATTTGGGAGGACACTGTTCCCAAAATCCCCAGCCAAGCTCATTTTCTGTACCTCTTGAGGGGATAAGATTTTGATGTAACGGACACAGTTTACAAACTCCCTAAAGAACAAAATGTTAAACAGTGAGGAGCAACAAATTGTGAGATTGATGATTCTTAGATCATTTTAATGATTCTGGGAGAAAGTTTTGGGTTGTTTGCCATAATTAATTTCAAACTCCCAGAAAAACAAAGCAAACAAAGGAGTAAATAGTAATTACATTGTTTATTGTTTGTCCTCATTTTCTAAAATATGGAGCCAGAACTAGAAAATTTCCCCCTTTTTTTGGCTATTTTCAGCAAAAAGAAATATGTATCACTGCTAATGCTAAAACTTACTCCCATGGATCGTCTCCAACTAGCAACATGTCATTCTCGTGGTCAACATATACGAGTTTCCATCCAACCCTCTGTCCTTCCTCCAGTTGTCCCTCTATACCAAACCGACGAGCCAGGTCCTGTTTGAGCTCATCATAGCCTGAATACCGTGTGATATCAATTGATCTCCCCACAGCTCCACGCTTGTAAACCTTCATGACATATCAAGAAAAGTCAACATAAAGAATAGACAAGTCTTTGAACGTAAACCTGGCTCTTTGTCAGCTATGCCACGTATCCTCTCCCAAATTAAATTGCATTATGCAGATCACTTCATTATTTACATAAGATATAAGTTCTAATGAATATTTTCTCAATTCAGCTCATCAGTTATACTATGCAGTAATGCAACGAGCTTTGCTAGTAATGCATACGACATGTAATTCAATGTTGTCCTTAGATAGGCCTATCGAATGAGCGACATGAAAAGAGAAAACCAGTTCGGTCAAAAAGAAAAGAGGAAATGTTAGCTGAGCAAACATCAAACCTTGGTGTATGTCCTCATTCTCTGAAACTGTGGAGCTGGTGCCCAGGCACCCTTGTTCAGGAAAGTGCTGTCATTTATGGTAGAATCAATCGAGTCAAATGCCACATCAGGAACACCAAATGGCTGGGAAACCATCGAAGAAGTCAGTTGCTGAGAATCTTTTGAGTTGTTATAATCGGGAAGAATGCCAGCTGAAGGAAGGTTATTTTCAATATCCTTTCCTAGCCCCACTATCCCTTTCCCTAACAACAAATCTGAACTCACTGGAATCCCGAGGTGCCCATCAATGTTGGAACTGTAAGGGACACTAATGCTACCCCTCATGTCCCCTTGAACCTCCCCATTGTGACTGATCTCTTGGAACATCATCCCCTGCTGATAATAAGAAGGCATAGTATTGGTATTCTGCTGTAGCTGCACATCATTCTGAGAGAGACAGGCAGAGGTTGCTGAGGACGATGTGTCCAAATAATTGGTCTGAGCTGTTCCTCCGCATAGGAAACCGTGAGGATTGAAGAACCCATTATTCTGAGACTTGGAGAAATTCAAGGAGGTTCTGACCTCAGATTTGGTCTTTGAATCCTTCATCATGGGTACAAGGGTGTTTGGGCTGAGGAATGTGGAATTTGACTGGGCCATGTCCTCACTTATATTAGTGCTTCGCTGAGTCCTACTAGAGCTCATGATTGGCTGAACAACAGGGGAGGGGCCATTCCCTGCAGAGGGCGAGGTGGAGCATGATGGTGCATCATCAGTTATCACAGAAGGTCCTGGCCCTGCTCCAAACAAACTGGCTCCAGGTGCCAAAATATGATTTTCTGTTGACATCGGTGGAAGCCCCATGTTCATTTGAGCCTCAGGCAGCAGGGAAGTTTGCTCATGTTGAAGTTTAGGCTGTTGAGATGGGTTAGAGAACCTTGTATTGATATTCATTTGACCACTAGCACTATTCTTGGTCATCTGCTGCTGTGGCATTAAGTTAGACTGAGACAGCAAATTCGAAGCTGTCATTGGAGGTAGTTGTTCTATCATCGGTCTTTGGGACTCATCTAAAAGCTGCCGCTGATCTGGTAATTGGTTCAGTTGAGTCATCTGCTGCTGCACTGCTGATTGTTGGACCAAAATAGAATGTTGCTGCTGTTCCTTAAGCTTCTGCAAGAGTTGAATCTGAATCTGATTGTCAGACATTTGCTGTAACTGCAGATTTAGTTGATCAGGCAACTGTGAAGAAACCGACAACTTCGGTTGTTGACTCTGACCAAGAATGCTAGGCTGCTGAACCTGCTGCTGTAAGTTTTGGGGAGGATTTCTCAACTGCTGGTTCTGAATTGGTGGAGGCTGCTGAAGAATTGCGGTGCTAGGTTGGACCAATGTCTGAGATTGAAGAATCGGAGCACCTTGATTAATCAAAGTTTGACTTGAGTGTTGCAAATTCTGCACAGTTTCCCCCAACTGTTGCTGTGGTTGCATGATAGAGCTTAACGGGTTCATTGTGGATGGAATCTTTGGAAGCTGATCAAGCTGCTGCTGCTGTGGTGCTTGCTGGGGCAGCCTTGTGGCATTGAACTGTATGTTGTTGGGTGGAGCAATCTGTGGAGCTGAAAACCCTAACTGCTGGGAAAGATCTGTTCCAGCATGGTGTTGAACAGGACCTGTTAATGAATTTATGTAACCTGGTTGCATCGAGTTAATAAGGGCAGAGTTTTGTTGCATGTTCATCCACTGCATCTGCATCAGACTTAGGCCTGGGAGAGATTGTGGATCCTTGAAGCCAATATTATCTCCAAGCCAAGGCATTGTCCTCTTGAAGTCCATGAATTCATCATCTGAAAATGCAATGGAAGATTATAAATGGTCAATCACAAACAAAAGTCCATGAAATAGCAACAGTTTGCAGAGTCAGTTATCCAGAAACACAACCGTCTTGAGAATCATCAGTTTTCTCATCTTGAAGGCAAAGCATAGATCAAGCACTACAAAATCCCCAGTTCTTAAAAGTATGATACACAAGTTCCTGGTCCACATAGCTCTTACCTGGCATCCCAGGATTTCTTGGCCGCTTTGATCTAAACAATGGAGGACAGATGAAAAATGGAGCAGTCACGGGCTCAATTTCCCAGACAGAGACCCGAGTGCGTTTTTCCCCTGCAGTTGACTCATCCCACCCAACCTATTCAATGATAAACAGTCAGTCGAGAAGCCTGAACATGAATGAAAATGAGAGGACTTCTGCTAGTAACTGAACTGCAAATAATACCTGGAGATTACGCCATTGAGAATTTTTCCATCTCACAGGGTCAAGGTCGCTGATACCTGTTATGGTGCCCATATACCTGCAGAAACAGATCCTTTTTCACATTTTCTGAATTACCAGAACAGATCCTTATAGCCATGATTGAAGGGAAAAAGAAATAGACCACACCCTTTCACAAACTGAATGAAATTCTCATAAAAGAAAGGGTGTTAAGACAGGCAAATTTTACCTTCTAGTGCCCGAGTCGTCAGTTTCAAACATCATCCGGAATCGCATTCCCAACGATATTTGATTGCTGTAAACTGCCTTGTAATATTTGGCTAAAGGAATAATGAACTCTGATGGGCTTGCCCTGCATAAAGTTGTTATAGAAAACAATCAGCAAAAGTACAATACACTTTATCTCAGCTAAACTAAATCATGCAAGTTATGGAGTATAACGATTCTTCAACAAGGACAAAAAGGACCAACCTTGGATTATAGAACACAGTGAAGGGGCTGTTATTGGCAGCAGCATGGGCTGCTGCTGCTAAGACACCAATATGCATGCTGTCACTAGACAAAACTGATGAGGATAGGTCAGTGGGTTGCCTGTGAGCCCTTCTAATGCCCAGGAGAAGCTGTTGCTTCTCATCTCTGCACACAAAACATATAATTATATATATAAAATGGGTTAAGTTAGCAAAAGAAAAGTCCCCATGAGGAAAAAGGATGATCCAGCTAGTTGCATAAAGAATGCACCAGGTTTCACCACAAGAATTTCTCAGGAAACAATAGATTATTAGAATGTCTGAGCTAATAATTTCATTACCTAATAAAAAGCACCGAATCGCCTGCAAATAGTTTTTTGCCACTAACAAATAGGCTCCAGCCAGTGGTAAGCAAGTGACGCTTGGGTTGCCCTGTGATAATAAAATAAATATGAACAATTCAGAGAACATTATCCGATATTGGCCAATAAAATTTCAGAAGATTTGGCAAGTATTGATTTTCCATTTTTTTTAATAAAATCACTCGATTATATTATAAGAATTAAGAATAAAGAGCATATATTTACATCATAACTGATGGTGAGGACATATCCTCCTGCTCATGAAAACTTTTTGGATTATATTCACATTAATATGAACTAAGGAATAAATGAGCTACAAGAATAACATTAATTAGTTGATTATACGAGAAGTGGTTCATTCAAGAGCTAAGGATTTCCAAAGAATATCTTGGAAGGCAACTTATTTAAAGGAGTCACCTAAAATTGAAGTAAATGGGAAGCCAACACTTTCATCTCTAGTGTTTCTTTGCCACCACTTCAACCTAAACACCAACTCTTCTGTCACCACTATAGTCATAATGTCAAATTATCGTAAAAAAACCTAATGTGTCATTTTACGTGGAGTAACATGTTAAATATATTATTTTTCAATAAAAATGTGTGTAACATCCACGTGTATGTAATTACCTTTTTACCCCTCACTATTCATTAAATTTTCGAATCTCACTATTCAACCCTAAAAGAGGGAAAAAGGGTGGGCTGAGGCTCGGGATGTGTCACTGCCCCCTGATTTGACTCCACCTTTGGCCAGCTCCCTCCCTCCCTCCCTCCCTCTCCTTTTTCAGCTCCATTAGCTGAGATCTCAGACTTCTTTGTCTCATGGTCAAAATAGAAGCTCCCGGGGTTTTCTAATCTCCAAGATTTAACTTCTTGAGGGCATCCTCAACGTCGCTGCTATTAAAGCTTTAGGTTTTGGTGAGAGGAGAGAGGCTTTACTCGAAGATGTTGCCATCATGACAGGTAATTAGGGATCTATTCTCCGTTTGAAGGGGCTAATTTTGAATTGCTATAGCAATGTTGTGTTTCATAGATGTAACAAATGCCTGATTTCCTTTCATTATGTTGTGGGAGCCAAATTCATAGCCAACGACTTGGGCTGGCTCATGGAGGAGGCCATGATCAAGCAGCTTGACATTGTGGGGAAAGTGAGCTTTAGCCTGGGGTCAGGGAAGAAAATATAATTTGGAGAGCCAAGCTAATAGTGGACGAGGGAGAGTACAGTGACAGCTACAGATTCAGCCCAATCTCATTGTCCCTCCGCTTTTTTTTTTAAGGTGAATATGATGAAATTCAAAAAATTTGACGAATAGCAAGGGGTAGAAGAGTAATCATATATACGTTGATGTGGTACGCGTTTCTTTTTTTATTAAAACATAATATATTAAAGGGTAATCATATATAGTAAGATGCCACATAGGATTTTTTAACGACACTTTGACATCATGACTAAAGTTGTAGCAAAAGAGTTGACATTTGAGTAAAAAGTGATGGCAAAAAAATCAGATTTGAAACTGTTAGCTCGCTTAAATATAGGGATGAAATTATAGGTACACTCTTAATAAATACATAGGAAGGACAAATGAAAATTGCACCAAGATACAAATCCTTCGCCTCTTGTAACACCGTAAAAACCTTTAAAAAAAATAATGAGATGGAATACCTCTTTTCCAATATAATCATAGAAACCATCAATTTTAGGTTTGATGCTACTAGATGTTGGAATTGCAATGCCAACTAACTCAATGCCCCACAAGAATTGCAAACATGACACTTTCAATAAATATTTTTTTTAATTTCAAATGATCAGGGAAAAAACTTGGGCAACTTCACCTACAGGCAACTTTGCCAGTGGGGAACATGGCACTGGATTCATCCTCATTCTCTCTACTCGACTGGAGAGAGGTAAAGGAGACCCAGAGAGGGATTCCCCATTGACCACCAGCCCTCCAGTCACAGTTCACAGAGGCTGATAACTCTGATGCCCTTAACTGGAAGGGAGGTTGTGGACAAGGTCTTCCCCCACCAAATCCTCCTCCCTGAGCTCCAATCTACTCTTACAACATAAACTAAAAATACTTATTCCAGTTGCCACGTAGCAAAAATTCTTGCATTGTGTTAAGAAAGTAGCCACCTCAATTACCAAATCAACAACATGTGGCAGTGACAACCCAAAATTAACCATTTTTATGATGTTATTACAAAATTAAAAGATTTTGCTCCAATCATTACATTCTTTCAGTCTTCCAATCTAAGTGTTAGAACAAGGAAGGTTTTGTCTCCTGATGCAATTTTCAGGATTGGATGATAAGGTGCATCTCTTTTTATGCAATGAAAAAAAATGGCCATCATCTTCTAAGGGATGTTAACAAAGCCAATTTACTACAACAATTCAGAACCTTCAAGATAAATTAAACAAAGACCTGCAGATAAGCTAGAAAGGGTCCCATGGGATCATTACCACGATAAATGTGGCGAAAGTTCCATAGATTGTCATGTAAATCCCTGGCTACAAGCTCTTGAGCAGGCGGTTGCATAGAGAGGTCCTGAATATGGTTTACAAAATTAGACCCAGATAAATGTTTCTCTTGATTACCACATTTGATAGAAATACTTCTTACAAGAGGAGGGAAGATCTTCTCAGCTGCTCGGCGGGGCACGGAGAATCCTCCATGTGTACTTGTATCACTTGCAGTCAAAGTTTTACAGAAAAACTCGGGCTGCAGTTTGCTGGACCTGAGGCCAAAATCTGATCTCAAAAATGCCTCATTGTCAAACTGCAATAGCATTTACTGCAAGATTTAGTTCTTTTCATGACAGCAGCTCTAGTTCAGATTGTGATAATGAACGTGGAGTATCAGACTGTTAAGCTCCATACCGAAGGAACAGGCTGAAGTGTCATTTCAGCGAATACTTCATCAGTTTCTGGGTATGCCTAAAACACAAAAAGGAAACTTTTGCAATTAGTTCAAAAGCACATAAACTAGCAACCACTACTTCAACAAGAGAAGCAAGATTACATGCAAGGTGACACTATGTAGAACACAGAGGAGCTTAGATGGAAGGTTCTGGTAGTTCGGGATTTGAGCATCCACACCCTTCTTCATGGAGGCCGCAACCTGAATCAAGAGAATCCCATCTTCAAACTTAAGTACTTTGGTAGAGTTTTACAGACACAACAGCCAAGAAATACCTCAAAAATATCTAAGTTCTTCGTCGATAGACCAAAAACTGAAAGCTGAAGGACAAAACTTTGGAGCCAAAAGATCTTAAAAGCAAGACATAGAGCTTCTTATAATGCAATTTACAAACCAAAATCATCCAGAGAAACGCGCATATGGTCTTGGCAAAGATCAAGAAAAATTTTCGAACATATAGAGGGAGAAATTGAAGGGCAAGAACAAGCAAACCTGCTCGCTGTGGCCTTGAGGGAAGTACACGACGTGAGTGCCGGCCGGCGGGAGGCTCACCAGAGGGCCAGCGCAAGCCTGCCATAGCTCCGGGTTTATTGCACGCTTCTTCTCTGCTCCTGTCCCTGCGCCACGCGTCACACACCCATCCGTCAGATCGGTTCCCTCAAGTCATCCGCAACAGCAAAAACGAACGACGGAGAAATTCAGGAGATTCAGACAAACAGAGAGAGACCTTCACAGGTGTTAGGAGCAGTAGTTGCTGCCGGGGCAGCTCCAGCATCGTTCGCTAGGCTCTTCATTATTTTTCTCCGGCGTCTTCCCGTGGGGTTGATCTCGACGGTTGAGGAGCTTTTCAGCCTTTCATTTCTCGATCAACATCCGACAGCCTGATGATATCTCCGGCGATTCAAAATGTCTACGAACTACTTCACCAGCTGCTGAGAAGTACTTTTCTCAATATTTCTACAAAAAAATACAGAAGCCAGAGAAGGGCCAAGAGAACTCCCACCCGTCCGCATCAGATCACCCTCGGAGATCAAACAAGAGGAAGAACCCGAAAAGGTCACCGGGGAAAGGGACAGCTGAGGGAGAGAAGGCGGGGAAAGCAGAAAGATGAAATAAACAAAATATCTTTATTGAAAATAAGCAGAAAGATGGTCGGAGAGAAGTCAACGGGAGGGGACGTGTGACTTCCCTGAAGGAGCTCCGGCGAAGGTCGCCGGAAAAGGAGCTGACAGAGTGGCAGAGGAAAAACAAAACTCGAATGGGAAAGGTTGGGTTGAATGCACTGCAGAATGTCGAGTTTCTCAAAGACCAAATGCTGGTCTGGCTCCCTACGTCCCCCTATGTCTCTCAGACATTCTCTCTCAGCTCTCTCCTCTCCTTTTCCTCCTCCCCCTTCTTCCTCTCCCTTCTTCCTCTTCCTCTTCACCTCCTCCTTCCCAATGCTTGTCCACTCTGTCTCTCCCTAAAATTGTAAATAAGCAAATATAAATATGTTTATAACAAAATCAGAGACAATAAATAAAAATAATAATTTGCAGAATTATAATATTTTAAATATTTTAAATATAAATTAATTAGTTATTATAATAAAATAATAATTTGATGAGTATGAAGTGAAATAAATATAATCTAATTGTTATTCAAGAATTTCACAAAATGCAAAGAATTTACTGAAACCACCACTTTCATGTCTTTTCTGTCTCCCTATCCTTGAAAATGGCACTGCGGTGAAAGTGACGTGAGGCGAGTGTTTTCTTTTCTAATAAATAATTGGGCCATTTTTTTCTGGTTCTTTCCTACTATAAAAAAAATCATACCAATAATTATTTAGCATCATAAAAAACAATTCGCTCGGACTGTGACATTTTTGGGTGGTTTTTATGAATCCCAATTTTTGATAAAATATTATTATTTAGGATGAATTAAGGTATACGGTAAGTAATGATGAAATAATTAAAATAAATTATTCTAAATTTATATTTAAAAATTAATTAATGTAAAAATAAAGTATACGATTATAGGGTAAAATCACGAAAAATAAATATTATATGTATACTTACTTATTATTAATAAAACAATTTTCTGAATATGATCACAGAAACTGGGCCGATCTCGGGCTGGCCGGTTTTTTTGGTTCAAGACCCAAATTTTTCAAGATGATTTTTATTTATCTAAAGTACTACCCAAATTTTAAATAAGATATCAAAAATCCTAACTTTTTTTCCAGTCCTTGTTTGGATTTTTCCGTTCATTATTTTTCGGCTCCTAGCAGTGCACTCTTTAGGTTAGTTTTTTTTTTTACATCACATTATTGTATCCCGGGCCAATTAAAGTATACCTCGATATTAATATGCGATAAGGTCGGAATCCTTATGAAAATTCTCATCAATCTTCTCAACCTGAGATTCGATCATTACATCACTTGTTTAAGTATTTACTAAAAGAAATATTAATTTGACTCTAAGTTGATGTTTAGATCAATTTC
Organism: Sonneratia alba; assembly: GCA_900174645.1. Classification (NCBI taxonomy): domain Eukaryota; kingdom Viridiplantae; phylum Streptophyta; class Magnoliopsida; order Myrtales; family Lythraceae; genus Sonneratia; species Sonneratia alba. Next base: position 544,577 of record FWPY01000001.1, on the reverse strand, counting down.
TAATGGTTACTGCCATCTCTCTCTCTCTCTCTCTCTCTCTCTCTCCCCCCAATCCCATTCTTTTCTACCCGGGTTAACCAGTGGGGAGGTTGCTCTCTTTAACCTTAATAACCATGGTTAATCACTGCAGAAATACTTGTGAATATTTACTATCGACAATCCGCCCAAAACTTTAACCAAATTACAATCGCACCCTTACCTCAGTCAAAAATCTGACCGGTCCTGCGTTGTAGAGGACTCAGGATTACTGCACAGTTGACTCGAAGATTCCAGTTCATCCTCACCACAGGATAAAGGAATGATTGACCATGGCTCGGTGAGTTTCGCGAGAAAGAGAAGCGAATAGCTTAGATTCAAACTAAATATATTTATCGAATCGAACCAGTTAAGCTAACATGCACGAATAAAATAAATAAGTTAAGTAGAAAAATTTTCACCTGACTTCATTAATGGTAAGAATGTTTGTCGGCAAGGCTAGCGGCGATTTCCAGCGATGTGAGAAGTGTTCCGGTGGAATCCGGTCATTAATTGATGTTTGGATATTTATTTACTTAATCTACAAATAAATTTATTAACATTACATTTTTAGTAAATGATATGATACTTGATGGGTGTTCCTTTTTCTTTTATTTTTTTTTAAAATTCATCTCTCAATATTTTTTGGTAAAAATCACCGATATCCAGTTAAATTTTATCCAGCTAACTAATCCGGATCACCTCGGATCGGCCCATTTAAGAGGTTAAGAACTCCCCGCCGTAGGTGGGACTCGAACTCGAGTCCTTCCATTTGGATGATGAGTGCCGAACTATTCTATTAGACCCACGATATATTCATCTCTCAATCTAACACTTAGATACTTCATCGTTAATTAATTTTGAAATTATACTAGTCTATTATTAAATAAATATAAAATTTTTATTATAAATTTTATTCAGAAAACTGGATTATCTGATTATTTAACCACAAGTTTCCGTGCCTTATTGGAGCAAGTTCACTATTTTTTATTTAATTATCAATAAATAAATGTGTTTAGTATAAATTATGATAGACTTATTCATCTAGTAAAATTATTATATCATAATTTTGTAATTTTAAGTAATTTTTTGTGTCATTAAAATTTTATTAAGAATTTATAAATTATCTGGATAATTTTAACATAATAAACTTAATGAATATACTTAATTACGATATCAAATGGAAGTTTATTATACACAGGAATTATAATAAAAAAAGAAGTTATAAACAATTAAATCTAATTAGGCAAATCTATTTTTGATACCCAATTGTAATTTAAGTACCCTATATGCTCCAATCAAAATCCGAACCAAATCAATTGGCTCCTACCCAGAAACCACCCGAACTTTATTAGTATATGTCCGAAACCTAATCTATTAATCGAAATTTGATATGAGGTCAGCAGCCGAAAACCCGGCAGGTTTAACGGAGAACGCGACTGCCCCCCCACGGACGCCTCCTGACCGTCACCGACCGTGGGAGGTGTCTTGTGTGACGGGGACTCCATGTGGTGTACTTAGGTGAGAATACTATGTTACTAACTAGCAAAATATAAATAAATGTAATATATTACTCCTAATTATGATAGAAAAACCAAAAGCCCTAAAAATTCCATTTAAACCTGATTAAATACGGATTTAATCGTCTTAATAAAAGAGTAAAATTCTCATAAAATAAATTCTATCTATTCGTAAATCTTCAAGATAAAATATGTATAAGAGAAAAAAATATCGAATTATCTAATATCGATCAGTAGCATGGTTCAATTTTTATGATGTTGTACGTTGTTGTTCTGCTTGCATCCTTTAGATTGACAGTATGTGAACTGTGATTTTCGAATTTTAATGCTAAAACCTCAATTAGCTATTCATTTGATTTGTTCTTAACTTCTTGGCCTCTGGCGATTTCGTCTGGACGGTGTAAGTGCACCTCCACTATACGGAAATCAAAGTCACAGCCAGTGAATCTGATCGAGAGATCGGAGGCGAGAAAGGATCCAGAAAAGCCGGCGAGAGGGCCCACTCCTTTATATATCTACGACTTTTCCTGAGCGCGCAGGCCTCCCAGGCTCCCACCCTCTCTCTCTCTCTGTACCTTTTTTTGTTTTTACCTTCCGGTCCTCGAGAATAGCGTCTCTGATTATTTTAATCCGTTTCTTTATGATGTCCTTGATCATTTCAGCCACTGCATCGCCCCCGAATCCAATCCATCGTTCAAGAAACGTCCCATGGGTGTCCTATGCAGTAGCATTGGTTCAATATTCGCCACACAAGCATCCCAAAGATACATATGTTCTGTATGTGCATTGTAAGAGTATAGGGACCTTGAGAAGACACATGACAGTGTAGCATGGGAATACCTAAGTGACACTCTCCGAGCAGCAGGCATACCGAATGATATGAGGGGGTGCCATCGTGCAATCTGTAACATACCCAACTTTGCAAGTGCTCTCGAATGGTGAAGTTACAGATACGTTTCAAAAGGCAGGAGAATTAGTCAAGGATGCCCTCTCTCTCCATATCTTTTTGTTCTATATATGTATGCATCGAGCGTCCTGGGCACACCATAGGTGACCTTGTGGCGGGTGGACGGTGGAAGCCTATTAAAGTTGGTTGTCGTGGGCCGTCAGTCTTGCACCACGTGTTTGTAGATGATCCCTTGCTTTTGCCGAAGCTCCAATGGAACAAATGGAGGTAGTTGAGAAGGTGATAAGAAGGTATTCAGAGGCATCGGGGCTGATAGTGAATGGAAAGGAAAACGAATAGTGATGGCACGGGGGCTTGCATTCCGAAGTTTATATGAAATTCGTCAGGTTCATGGCCTTGGAAGACATTATGTGGTGTGTCTTCCAGCTTTGCCCCCACCGAACCAGGAGAGAGGACCTGACCGAGTTATATGGACAGAACAATCAAGAGGCGAGTTTTCAGTTTGAGTCAGCATACGAGGTTCTATGCAGGGATAAATTTCTAGGGGAAGAAGTTCTATGAAAGGCCATCTGGATATGGAAGGTGATATGAATGGTTTACCACGGTTCAGTTCTGTACCTTCGGATGCTCTGCTCTTGCTTGAACTTAGGGTTGTTTCGTCACCAGGTAAGCCTTCGAAGACCTGCAAAAAGGTTGAATTGGAGTGTGGTGGCTCCGAGCGACCCTCCAATGTCATTATGGCCAATATATTGGACATCTTTTACATCCCATCTATACTTAATATTAAAATTTAAGGGTTTTCTGAATCTAAACTTAAAAGAGTATCGATAAAATTATACCAAAGATAAAACTTACTCATCTACCTCATCTATCTCTTATGTAAAATAATTATATAATTAATTATCTTACTCATAACATATCTTTGTGCTTCTATTAATAAAATAAAAGGTAAAATTCTCCCACACTTATATACTTTTTTTTAAACTCCAGTGGGTCTAGTCAACCACTCAGAGCAGCAATGCGGACAGTAGTCAAATTCTACTCACCTAAAGCTGCTACACCAACTCAATTCACCAGTATGACTTGCTTTTGTCACCACAAAAAAAAAAAAGCCGGAGGAGAAGGAGAGGAAGCAACGTGTGAAATTAATGCGAATCGCGTGAGTGTTTGCAGTTTGGTTACGGCTACCTCAGCAGCCAATTATTGCCACCGAAAGAAATGCCCTTTACCAAGATACGACCAAGATATTTTTCTTTTATACATAATAAATAAGAGAAAATAAAATTTATTAATAGGTCTCTAATAGTTAAAATTTTTATAGATTAAAAAGTATAGAATTCATCAGTTATTAACTGCATGTAACTTAGTTAGGAGATCACTCGCGACATAATGTAAGTTGATTTTGACTCTAATTATCATTTTAGAGATTCCCTCTATGCTCTTTTCCCCCCATTTCTTTTGCCGCTTTCTCAGCTCATAAACCTTTCGTGATTGAAAAAAAATTAAACACTTAAAAACAGGATATTTGTGCCAGCCCAAAGACATTAGTAGTACATGTCCATGGCTGCATACTTTCAGATGAAATTGTCAAATTTAATAATTAAGGAGAGCATATTTTCACGTGAAAATTTAGTTTATACGTGCTTCTATACACGGTCACGATCGCTTAATAAGAATCAAATACTTTTTTCTTTAATATTTGAGTGAAGAAAAAGATAACCAATCACACCGTCATAATTTTCCATTTTATGCTTAACCTCACTGTCCCTTTAACAACCTCTTCTACCTCCAAAATAAAATAATATTATTATTTTCACTCTAGTAATAAAAATTTATATGTTTAATTTTTATTATAAAATTATTTATACTAATTTATTCTTTTTTATTTATTTTTAAATTTAAAGAACTTATATGTAATTTTAAAAAATGTCTAAATTGGAGTCATTTTTCTACTGTTAGCACCCTTTCCTGTGCGTCTACCTTTCGATTATAATACAATCGGTTTATTATTCTCGATCCACCAAAAGACAGTGAATATTAATTACTTGCACGTGCATTTCAAGCCAAACCCAATTTAATATCGTGCGACAAGATTCCTTTTCTTTTCTTTTTTTTAATTGTTTTTTCCATTTTTTAAAAATTAATATAATAAAAAAGAACCAAGAGAGAGAGCGAGAGAGAGAGAGATAGAGATGACAATGGAGTGGGCTCTGCGGTATCTCCCTTGGCAAAGCTCAAGAAAATGATGCATGTTGTTTTGGGAGGTTGCAGCAGTCCTATCAATATCCAGCTAACATTAATAAACAAATGGATAACCCTTAAAAGGGTTAGATGAGATGATGTGATAGCACGAATAATTTGCTCAATTCTTCCATTAAACATATAATTTTTTTTTTATAAAATTAGTTAATCACACATGAACTTATTTATATCAATAAAAAAATAAACTCCTCATTAAAAAAAAAAGAAGTAAGAACACCTCCTCTTGGTGTGACAAGTTTTGTGTTGTGTCCATTTAATCCTTTCATTTTCTTTACTCATATATCACCTTTAAAATTGAAAACAAAAATAATATATGAATAAATAATGCAAGGCAAGACGCAGAATTGGGGGCACGATAGAAATTTTGTCCATAATATGTCCGCAAATCACATGTGACCCGCTTTCTCAGGCATTATTGGTATGCCAATAGATGCTGAGAAACAATTCCATGTAGAAGACGGCTCTGGCTGAATTTGACATCTCCATGATTCGCATAATTGAATGCTTCTGTTGGTCATGAGAAAATGTACGCCAACTGCGAACATGCTTCGGTTGAGGTCTGTGAAATGATGTTGTATTCATGCGGTTCAAATGAAGAAAACCGAGGGTTTTGGAGAGCTTATCACTGCCTAGTTAGGTCAAGGCCTAAATTAATCGGATTCCATTTGATTTCTCTCCGTAGTCGTCCTTACCCGATAGTACAAGATTCCAAGTTGTGCGGAGCTGTGGACCACATTCGAAAAGCTCGGTCTAGGTGCAGCCTGTCGCACTATGAAATGCATGGATGGTGGCATGTAGGCCACAGAAGGAGCATACACATAATTAAGCACAATATGTATGGCACAAACTGATTCAAGGTTACGAGTAATCATGAGAATATGAAAATCCACACATGAAACTTCCTCGGGAAAAGACCAAACTTCGGATCCTTCATCGCGATGTACTACGTTGCAAACAACAGTACCAATGGACAACTTGCGCGATTGTCATACTTACTTCCTTCATCTGCTCGCTGCGGCAAGTGGTCGAGTTAGAGAGCGTGTGCCCCTCTGTCCTTCCCATGAGAATCTTAGCACCTCGACTAGACAGAGACACATTAAGTGATGGAGGTAGTGCTTCTCAGTAGCTCCCCTGCGTAGTTAACTGTACTCGACTGATTTCGGAGACATGGTCGACCAACTTTCATCTTTGGAAAGATCAGAGATATGGTCGTACATATCGTAATGAAGGATTTCTCTCGTTCGAACAGCAAGTACATCGTGTCCCATTTCTCAGCCTCGACAGCGTCTAGGTTCGTAGTCTCAGAGTCGAGCTACCTTTCCATATATATACTTCTGCGGTTGTCCTAAAACAAGAGAACCGTGCTCGGACCAAGAGAGTCCTAGACTCCTAGTATGCGAACTCTCGGCCACATCAATGTCTTAGTAATAAAAAGTCCTGCCCGATACGGTATCTGTGTCGGTCAAATGGCTTGGGTCCATGTTTAGGGGAGTCATTACCCCCATCAAATAATTAATTTATATAAGTTAATCTGAAAATAAAACTTTATTAATTATAAATTTTCTTTATTCATAATATAAAATTCCCACTTTCAAATCATCTCTACAACTCATGTTTGTTAAAACCCTATATTATCTTTTATAAAAAAACTTTAGTCAACTTCTTTTTCTAGTTTAAAATGTCTTTTTTTTTGGGTTGCACCTGCAAAGGAACAGATTACAGTTTCCTTAAACGGGGCCTCATTGAATTTAGTCTGTTAAGTTAATTATTGATTACCCGTCAAGGTGATTAATACAAATCTACCTATATATATATGTATGTATGTATATGCTTCAAACACTAACAAGACAGTACGCTTTGGAGTTGTGTGCACCGGTAATTTTTTATATTCACATGTCTCTGCAAGTGGGCCTCCATGTTTTCTGGCATATATAGTCAACTTGATGGCATTCTAACCCGAAACCAGAAATCACACACAGGGAAAAAAAAATTAACACGATGCAACTGCTCAACTCGTAATTGAGAGTTCACCGATTCTCCATTATAATTGATGACAATAAAAATTAACATATTTCCTCTCTATTATTCCATCGGACAGTGGATCAAGCTCATGCCAAAACAATGAAACTAGTATTATGGTACAGGGTTTGCGATCGGGAATGGATGTAGCGACGATATGAAAACTGATTAAATCGGATAGTATTTCCTTTTTTTTTAGTTGAGTAAAAAGAAAGGGAATTTGATGGGTGGCCATCGAGGGCTTCAGCTCTCTCGATTTGCTCCTCCACTGGTAATCCAAGGTCGATGGAGCAGATAAAAAAATGAGTGGATTGCCATGAACGAAGCAGCCCTCCACCATGACCGTCTTGTTTAAACTGCACATTCACGAGTTTCTTAGCATCCAACAAACCCTAGAAAGTGGCGAGAAACAAGTGATAGATATAGCTGTTGAATCCTTCAACTGACCTCTAGCTCACACAGCTAATGGCAATTACTTTCGACTGATAGAAATTGACTGATATTATTTAACATTCATTCTCTTTGAATTGTTTCACATGAAAATCTGCATCTATCATATCATAGATGTTTGTTAAGTACGAGTTTGTCTAGGACATAATTGACATTCAGTCTTGTTAAGGCTAACCTTGTGGATAAAGCCCACATATCATGATCCCAAGTGTCAATTGGACTCTATATATATATGTGTGTGTATAATCCTCACAAACTTTCAACATTAGGATATTGCCTAGAACCTTGTGTGGACTGCTTTGAGCCATTCACATGTCACTTTGGTTGGTTCCTTGTTATCATCAACAATGTCCTAGCTATCAATTGTGTTGTCGCAAGGGAGCCAACTTCTCATGCATTTCTGTGGATTGGCATTGGCTTTAAAGATAAAGCCAAGCAAGCATTTAATGCAATGGCTTTGGCCCTTAACGCGTTCTCTCTTTTCCGTTCGTAACCCCACACCCAAAGAGGCCACGTCACTCAATTTACTTGCAATCACACGGAAATACGAGATTTGCCACTTTGATTCCCAGCAACAAATCCCTTTGCTTTTCTGGATTATGGATTTGTTCTTATAGCCCTCGAGCTCAAGCTTATGTTGTTCCATCGTCAATTGTCGTGAATCGTTACAGTCGATACATCAACTTCCCATCTCTCTCGAGCGCAGGAGAATTTACCAAACCAGTAAAAACCCCGACAATTGCAAGTGAAAAATATTAAAGCACCACTCGCGTATCCCATCTTGTGATAGATCTCTCGATCATCCCCTTATTTCATTATCATTTTGGTGCCAGTTTTGTCGTATTGAATGATTTGAAAAGCAGACGATATTCCCATGTGGAAATGTTCGTGTCAGGTCGTCATCGACTCATCGCGATGGCTCTGATGCAAAACCTCCTAACAACCCCAGACCCAGGGAAGAACTAGTTGCGTATACAAAATCATCTATGGGTCAATGATGTATATTATATAATATACATACATACAAGGCAAAATAATAATGCATGCTCGGCCCCCACTGCCTTGGCTGCTGTTCTGTGCGAAAAGAATATGCCATCGCACCGATCGAGTTCATATTATGCCAAATTCTACTTTATGATCCCCTCCCCAAATTCCACTTTTCCTCCTTTTAATCCAGTTGTGGGGATTATGCATTGATCGGGGGGTCAAGATTGCTGTGGGGCCGACTGGTGTGTTTGGGTCTTAGTGCTTTCACAGAAAGTCAATTGATACTAAATAATAATCACGACAACACGTTCACACGGGATTTTGGAATAAAAGAGCACAATGTGCATGTGCTGAAGAATGACGACTCATTCCCATTTCGTATTCAGAACTATTTAGCATACCTCTCAATAGTAAGATAGAAAGGAACATGAATCCCACTCTTTGTCGCACGAGGGGATTTTGAACGATTCCAACACCCGTATAATTTTCCAATTTACCTATCATACTTCTCTCTCTCTCCAAAAAAGAGAGGAGAATACTGTGTGAAGTCACGAAACGATAATTAACCCATCACACCATTCAAATATATGGCAATATATATGTATGTATAAGTTACATGTGACACTCTTTCATGGGAAGAGAGGCCCCGAAAGCAGTTGATCACTGGTGCATGTCATCGTGGGGATAAGCCGGACACAGTTGAATGCGACCCAAAAACATGACCCTTCCTCCAATAATACGTTTGCAACACGAAATGACGCTTTTATTCCACTTATTTGCCGGAAATTTCTGTTGAACCTTTGTCACTTTCCACTGTGTCAGGGGGGATAGAGAAAATGTGAGAACTCCATACTGAGGAGGTTCGTGCAATGGTCCAAACAACGCCCAATGGCTCACATGAATTGAATGCTTGCTCATATTGACCACTTGATAATTGATACGGTCACTGGCATGTCAGGGTTAGAGTGGACACAAGTAGCAGCACATCGTTATTGGACACGTCTTATTTCGTATGGAGCCTGTTAAAACCTTAGGAATATAAGAAAGGGCAACCTCGCATCACTTGTCCCCTGATTGTGAGCGGTAAATTCAGACTCAGATTGTTATTGACAGTGAGATGATCGTATTAGGGAGACCGAAAGGCGAGTTGGCCTTTTACGTGTGTATGTGTGTGTGTATCCATCCATGGCCCATTAGTGTCACTTAGTCCTAGTCTCAGCCCAGTAGCTGAGCACATCAAAGCATTTCTGAGCGGACTAAGCGGGCTAACTGGCCCGGTTCATCAATCTTCTATTTGCAAGAGTTTAAGGCCTTATTATGCGACTTGAATCTCTATACCAGCCGGTTAGTTGAATGCTCAAGCATCTGTATCTATGTGCATTACATTGTCGCACAACATAAAATTGAAATGGACAATACTCTTTGGATAATGGCAAAATGAGATTACATGCAAAATTTATGGCCCAAGTAGACGTCAATGATGAAACTGACGTCTAGCAGACCGATCGGGTATCTCTGTTGGAAGCTTTTATTGTTCGTAGCTGCTTGCTTGCTTGGGGTTGGAGGGAAATGGAAGGAAAGAGGGGAGCCACTCCCTTCCTTTCAATCCACACAAGGCCTAGCAGGTCTAAATCCTAATTTCAACACAACATTTAGTGGTTCATTTAGAGAATTTTGAGGAAATCTAGTGGCTATCCTCTGAAAGTCTTGCGTATGGAGAAGTCCTTTTCCAAGGTCAGTTTGTTTAGTCATAACATGATTGAAAAAAAAGAAGGGCAAGAAAACAAAAAACTCCCCTCAAGGTCACACTGGATGCTCTTGATGGATAGGCAAGTCGAATTCAATCGCCCATCACATGTATAAGCTCTGCAATGCTGATTCCTGAATGCCCAGGATGCTATTCTTCAATCCAAGACTCAATATGAATGAATGTTCTCAGACACAGTACCGGTAGGTGTTGTATGTTTTGGCAGTTTCACTCTCCCTAGTTATCTGAACAACTTGTCCCCGCTTCAGCCCAAAGTATCTAGCCACAGGATCAGTTACTAGAATTCGAGGCAGCTGAAATTCAAACCAGAAAACAGTTGGTGGCAATAAAATTCTAAAAGATTTCAAAGAGATGAACAGGTTCTGCATAGTAATCTAATTGCACTTGGTATGAAGAAGAAAATTTTGCTGCAGTTGACATTGAACTGTGACTATCAGCAAACAAATGGCATCAACATATAAAACCAAGACAAAAACCAACATCAAAATTAAAAGAAAGATGTAAAAGATCAGCAACCACAAAGATAAAACATTTTGTAGCAAGTAAATAGTCGTAAGTTCATTGATACCTGAGTTTCCTTTACTGTATACTTTGCAAGCAATGCCCTTTTCTCCTCATCGGAGAGAACTTTATGGCGGGGAACAAAGGCGTGTTCTGTAATATTGACCAGCAACTCTGCCTCCTGTACCCATCAATAGTACATGCAAGATTTATTACTATTCATCACTCAATGAAGCATTTTATCAAACTCGTACAGCAGTATAAGTAGCTCAAATTTGTTCATTAACCATACCAATTGAGAGAGATGATCCGAAAATGGAATAAATTTGTACATTGAATTAATTTATTCTTGGCGTGCGAAAAAAGTCACTGTGTGAGAATCAGATATGCCAAACCAATAATTAAGAATAGCTTATAAAGAGGACGCTTTGAGGAGTATGTTGGATTGTGACAGTCAAACCATGAAAAAAAGAAAGTTTAAGACAACCACACTGGCATTGCACAGATCAGGATTCTGACATTTGTATTGTTCAAGAGATAAGACAACCCCCATAGAACATAATGAGTTTACACGAGCTTGTTATCTTTCTAATAGATGCTATGCTGTGGCTCGATTTGGATGATATTTTCCCAGGAAAAAAGCACTTAGACCTCATAAAATTTATAAAATGGCATCATAAAGAGTAAAGACTTACCTCAAAAATCTCCATACGGTAGTGTGCACTGTATTCAGATACGGCCAATTTGCCAGCAGGGCTCAGGCCCTTCTGAAGAACTATAATTGCACTCCTCACCTCATCCGCTTTCATACGGCTGAGAAAGGACTTCACCACCGAAACACCAGATTTTTCTTCCTCGGGAAAAAAAACGTAAATCTGATTAAACAGAAGCAGAGGTTAGAAGAGAGGCAATGATTCGTACAGGACAACTTCATAGTCCAATACATGATTCAGGGGAAAGAATGAGGGGATACTGAAAAGTTGGCAATAAAAAAAAAGCATACCCGATCTGAGGAATTATTTGCTTTGCCTTTGAGGATAACAAGATCCTCCCTTTTCATGTTGTCTCCAAACTTGTTGATAAAATCTCTTCTTGTCATCTCCAGCTCTGAGCTGTCAACAGCGTAGCCTCTGTCTTGAAGCATTTGCAGGACAGTTCTCCGAACCCGAAAAAGCCTGGTTATCACCTCGTCAGTTAGGGACATGGTTTCCCTGATACAAGACAATAAATTTAAAAAAAACGATTTATCGCATTGGGTATTCAGATTATAGGATTAAACAGCTAAAATTTTAAATCACTAGGCTATAGTAAGGAAACAAAAATTTTTAGAACCGATTTTCTACAGATGAAGAATGATCATCTAAGAGACATATACCAACGAGTACCCCATAACTAGTCAACCAATAGTGCTCACGACGGAAAGAGATTCGAATTACCAAAATCACATTTCCAGCATGTATAATCAAACAAAAGCAAAAAAATCCCACAGCATCAAGGAAGCAATCTGACGAAAGAAATGTGAAGCCTGGGGAGCAAGAATGAACAGGATCGGTTCAGAAACCCCCACCTTCAAATATTGATTTTTGGGAGTTATATATGAGATGGCACAGACTAGTTGAAGAAAGAAGCCGTCAGTTCCTCCAAGTGAAGAAAGAGGAGGTTTAGGGTTTCACCAGCAAAGAAGAGACGGTTTGTTCGTAAACAATATGATATAGTCCTCCAAATTCCTTCTTCTCTTTCTTTGGTAAATTACGAAAGACCCTTAAACTTTGGGGCTTGGAGCACTTTGCTCCCTACACTCGGAAACTTAATATAATCCAATTTTTCTTGTTCAGAAAATAGCCAAAACCTTAATATATGTTGTCAAGTTATCAACCATGTCTCCAACCTTACCCAACCAATCCAAATCTTGCATATTATGATAATGGCAGGATCCAAGAAAAGCCGAATGAATTTTTAATGGACTGGATGTAGTTTCAGCTTGCCTTTTTTGAGGTTGTGATGTTGGACTCGAGGGAGTTAGAATTTTGATATCTTTTCCATTTTTGTTCCGTATATTTGATGGAGAAATGGATGACTTTTCCATTCTTGGCCTGAGCTAATAACAACTAGTACACTCAATTCTCCAGAAGTTCGTTGCAACTTATGATCATCAGCTGCCAAAATTGCAATAACTCAAAAATACCCCTTTTTCGAAATTGTAACTGCAATTGGATATTAAAGCATTATAGCACTGAAGTAAGACGAACAAATTGTGTTCAGATCAGCAGACAACTACAATTTCAGGGTCCTTTGTGCCTTCATGCTTCTCTGTGATCTTGTAGGATTTAACTGGCCATGACTTGCACTCATGAGCTTCTTTTATTGCTCCTAGGCCAAAATCTTAAATCCATCCATCAAACTTCATGTCCTTCTCACCTACATTGACTTTATGAGCCCACCTTGAGAGGCTGATTCTGCTTTAGAAAGAGATCAGCTACCACTACCAAATTGCCTTTGTGTGTCTTCCAAGGATATGTTAACAGATCTTCTTCCTACAGCCTTATTCTATGATGGATGTTCCTCCCACCTGGTCATGTGCAGAAGAATGAAACAGTGTTGTTGAAACAAGGGAAAAAATGACACTTTTGAAGTTCTGATGCAGGAACAGTATTGGTATCATGGGTCTTAAAAAATCTTAGCACCCTTGTTCAGTACCATAAATTGGTCTCATTAACTATGTACTCAAGACAAATTTGAGATTCTATCCAATTTCTTAAAATGCAGCAAGAAATGGAAACACTGAAAACCTAAGGCAGGATCTGATGATCCGTTACCCAAAAATGGCAGAGACAGTGCCATCTTCAGCTGCAAACATCAACTCATATATTTGTGCTGTTACCAGGGCTGTTTCTCTTTTGGGATCTTCTTTATCAATGCATACATTGAAGATGACATTACTTGGAATAAGCACAACACTTTTGCCTTCTATGGTTGCCTTGAGTATCTGTACTACTACATAAAAGGAAAAGATGTGTCCTGCAACATTCATCTGTAAGTTTTAATTTGAAGTACATGGCAAGGCTCACCAATCATACTAGTAAGTTGATGTCTAATCCCTAGTTATTCACCAGATACTTATCTAGTTCAAGGATCTTTTCTGTTTTAAAAAATGTCTAGTACTTATGAGGGTCATATTGTCAATGTGCGCCTCTGCTATATCTTAGAGTATACTGTCAAAATCAACAGTGGAGAAGCAACGACTGCCCTGAGTTGTTGCCCTGATCAAGAGATTACCAGCATGTCAAACTTGTAACTGTATGCTAAGTACAAATGCATTGTAATTGCAATATTAATCCACTAAATGGAGTAAAGATAATGATATTCATCCAGTTTCAAAACATTAGTGAGGAAAGGTAAAATCCTCAAAGGCTAAAAAGTTGAATACTCTATGAAATCATGATGAAGTAATCTTGCTCTGCATTCATTACTAATAGTGGAGGCCACCCGTACTAGCTATGCAAAAATTGCTATTAAACTTTGTCCTAAGGAAGAGAAACTTGGTTCGTATGCTTCTGTTTCCTCTTAATCTCCCAAGGTTTGCTGTTAACTTAACAGTACTTGTGCTAATTGCTACACCAGAATGATGATTCCTCCACACTTGGTGCTATAGTGCTCGCCATTTTGAGATCCCCGTTCATACAAATAGACACATAGAGATATCTGCTGAGTGTCATTATCTTCAAAATGAGATATATTCAAGAGGGCACTCTCCACCAAATATAGCAGCTCAAAAAATGCCATTAGGCTTCAAAGCCAGCTCGTATTGCCATGAATCAGATAAGAAAGTTCATATAAGTTGCAGAGAAATATTTTGGATATCTCTATCTTCATGGTAGGTGTTAATAGTCTTTCAAATCTTGATGGATTATAGGGATAGGCGATCTCTTGCCGTCTGTGGGGTAAGGACGGACAGGAGTTAAGAGCCCATGGAAGTAGGATAAATCAACCTCTTGTGATGGGATCCATTATGTCCTCCACGCTTGTCTATATATCTGAAATGGCATTCCATCCTTGTATGAATCACTTCAGATCCAAGTTGGCAGTATTCATAAACAACAGATCTCTGCCAATTCCAAGAGCGTGTAATCATCTCCTGGTCTCTGTCCATTTGACGGGAAAAACTGGTGGCTAATAAAATATTATTACTCCACAAGGCATTATTTGATCTCGAATAGGGATTCATGTAGTCTTGCCAAGATAATCAATAGCACAATTAGAGAAGCCAAACCCCATGGAATCCCATTTGTCAGTTGTCCATTATTGCGAGGCTTCGCATTCGAATTGTCTCCCCTTAATGATAGCCAACGAATTACGATCATGAGAATTATAGGCATCATAGAAAGAATCCACCCCATCTTTCTTCGTGTCATGTCTATGAAGGAAGCACAAGAGAAGTTACTTCGGATGGCTATGTGGGATGACAGCAGCACGATCATTAGAAGAACTGGATATGGTGAAGGCCTCCTGGTAAGCATCTCGAAGAAGGAAAGCTTTGTTCGTATGTGGCATTTCTCATGGAAATCCATTGATAGCGATCACGCCAATATGCTATCAGTTCATTATCTCAGTACCTCTCGTTCATCTTTTTCAACTCATCTTTTGCAGCTTCCCATCAAATTTACTGTTTTGTCAATAGCAGAGACTGCCAATTATAGAATCCGTTTTTTCTGTTGATGATATTTTGCGACTGTATAGGAATTTAGTTTGTTTCATTTTACTATTTTTAGGGTCTAAACCAACTGATTCCCTTAAATTAAGCTTGCAGAAAATAGGAAGTTGTTGATCTTGCTGTTTTTCAATTTCGATTTATGTAAGTACCTATCATCCCTTGAAGCGATGGTTTTTTTTGGCCTGTGCACCGGTTATTGGTTGTCAGCTCCTTTAACACGGGGCTCATTTTATTGCTGTGAAGTAATTGGTATTTGAATCGGACAACGAAAGCTGATTTTAGTAACTTGTCGGAGTTCTGATTACTTTCTCTTGGAAAGAGTATGCTCGTGGTTCTGTTCTATTACTGATTCAATATGTAAACCTGTGCTATGAAGTTTATTGCAGCACTAATTTCAGACCTCCTCGATTCCAGGTTGATACCATGAAGCTGAAAAACGAAAGGGAAGGGTAGTTCTGGTCCTGTCTCCTAATCCCACCTCACTAGATTGTTCACAGGATATAGAATATGGTATAGACCCATATGATAAGATTGGTTTAAGGTTAGGTCAGGACCCACTTCGATTCTCCTCCATTCTGCTGCATTCATATCGCAGATGAGAATATACTCACGAAATCCCATAACCAGCTTGTCACGTCGGTAGAGAGCACCATGAGCAACAGTAGGATCCTAGAGGCATACAATGACGCTGGTGGCATATCATTTGGAGTACTACTAATGACATGTTGCATTAGCCAGATGGGAATATCAAATCTTTCATAACACACAGCACTAATTTGTTGGTTGAAGTGCAAGCTGGATGGTTGAATTTACCATTTGACCCATGATAGTGCTTCACCTCATATTCCCAACGAGGCCATGAAATTGGAACCAGCTGTCTCGACTTGATCTCTTTGGTTGCAAGATCCAGTGAGATCAAGAGCCCTGCTGATCTCCAGTTGCCATCCTTTGTATACCACATGAAGAGCCACTGCGCCTGACCTGTTGCACAGACGATGGCATTGATGAAACAACTCCTTGGTTGTAGAGGCGGAAAATTACACAGTTGATACAAAATATTTTATTAATGTAACACTTTGGTATAAAATTTTTAAAATGTAATTCCGTAATATATATTTTTTCAAATATATTACATTTTAGTATATTCTGTTAGTTTTTTACTAATACTGTTAATTTTTGATGACGTGAACAACCTACATAGCACTTCTTGATGATGTGATTTCATGTTTCAAATATGTTGATGACCACGTAGTACATTGTGAGACCCACTATTTATTTCTTCCTTTCTCTCTCTATCTCTCTCTCTCTTGGCACTCTCTCCCTCTCTCCCTCTCTCTCCCTCTCTCTCTCTCTTTCTCTCTCTCCCTCTCTCTCTTTCTCTCTCTCGCTCAGCTCTCTCTCCCTCTCTCTCGCTCACATCCTCTCTCTCTTGCTCGGCTCTCTCTCCCTCTCTCTCTCGCTTGGCTCTCTCTCTCTTGACTCTCTCTCCCTCTCTCTCTTTCTCTCTCTCTCTCAGCTCTCTCTCCCTCTCTCTCTTGCTCGACTCTCTCTCCCTCTCTCTCGCTCACATCCTCTCTCTCTCGCTTGGCTCTCTCCCTCTCTCTCACACACACACTCTCTCTTTCTCCCTCTCTCTCACACACACCTCTCTCTTTCTCCCTCTCTCTCACACACACCTCTCTCTTTCTCCCTCTCTCACTCACGCTCTCTCTTGCTCTCTTCCCCTCTCATGCTCTCTGTCTCTCTCTTTCTCTCTCTCTCTCTTGCCCACACGTTCTCTCTCTCTCACATGCTCTCTCTCTTTCTCTCTCGCTCACACGTTCTCTCTCTCACACAAAATTTTAACGTGAGAGAGATCAAAAAAATATTTGGTACTAATTTTACTATCTTATTACCAAATTTTAACTTTTTTTAGTTAATTTTTTATTATAAAATTTTTTGAAGATCAATCTTGAAATTGAATTATGTGTCAATTACCCTTTATTATACTATTATGTTATATTATTATCATTTTGTAAAAAAAAAGAGAAAAATTCATAAATAAAAGACAGTTAGAAAAAAATAGATATTATTAGACGGTAAAAAAAATTTAATTGAATCTAGGTTGAGAGACAAAGGAAGAGAGAGAGAAAGAGCGTGTGAGCGAGAGAGAGCAAGAGAAAGAGAGAGAGAGCATGCGAGCGAGAGAGAGGGGGAGAGAGCACGAGCGAGAGAGTGTGTGCGAAAGAGAGGGAGAAAGAGAGAGAGTGTGTGTGAGAGAGGGAGACAGAGAGAGTGTGTGTGTGTGAGAGAGGGAGAGAGCCGAGCGAGAGAGAGGATGTGAGAGAGAGAGGGAGAGAGAGTTGAGAGAGAGAAAGAGAGAGAGGGAGAGAGTGTCGAGAGAGAGAGAGCCGAGCAAGAGAGAGCCAAGTGAGAGAGAGAAATAGAGAGAGAGCCGAGAGAGAGATAGAGAGAGAAAGGAAGAAATAAATAGTGGATCCCATCATGTACCACGTGGCCATTAACATATTTGAAACATGAAGCAACGTTATCAATGGGTGCCATGTAGGCCGTCCACGTCATCAAAAATTAACGACATTAGTTAAAAACTAACGGAATGTACTAAAGTGTAATATATTTGAAAGAAAATATATTACAGAGTTATATTTTAAAAATTTTGTACCAAAATATTACATTAACAAAACGTTTTGTACAAACTGTGTAATTTTCCCGTTGTAGAGGGGTATGCACGATTTTGGTCCTTGCTTCTCTACATGTAACACAAAAGTGTAGCATAAACAGAATCTTAGTTCATGCAAGACCTTTAACCCGACAACCATATTGTAGCATCGAACTGATGCAGTGTAGCCTGTGGTCCAATGGCAGCCCAGCATCCTACGAGACAATGGTATAACCTTGCACGATCTTGTAATTGGATTGTAGAAGGACAACTGAAGCTTCCCATTAACTGGGCAATTGGGTACAGTGAAGATTAATCCGCTGTAATACTGGGCGTCTCGTTCTCGTACACGTACTGCATGTTTGGATTCTTCACCCCCGCCAAGAAAGATGTTTAGTCACATAATATCTGAAAGTCGCCCCTGTCTAAGTAGTAGATCTTATCCATCTCGAAATCATCAGGTATAAACAAATTAAACACAACCACTCCCGGGGTCTCCAGTGGCAGAGGCACTGCTTGGCAAAGTGATCGTCTGTGATCAGCCAATTCCAAGATTCAGTATCTCTCATCAACTTAATGAGACTCGAAATAAAATCTCAACCAAAACATCCAATGGTGTTGTTGGCAACGACTGTTATTGCTCTGGCATTATGGTTGCACACTCTCCCATCAACAGGTAATACTCCTGCATTGATAGATATGCCACACAAACATATATATTAGATAGTCAAGTAAGGATATAATGGCCCCAACCTGATAGGAGCCGGACCAGCTGGTTCAATTGAAAGTAGTTGACAGATAGAAAACAATCGTAGAACCAAGTACTACATGACAGAAAACTCTAGGGTTCTAGATCTAGATCGCTTCCATTGGGAAAAGCAAAATATGAAGATTCATCCCAAAAAAACGAAGAATTTGAGGAAATATACACACTATCAATACAAGCTATTCAATTGCACAAGGTATGAAGGAAAATATGCAGTAGTGGGCATATGATTGCAACCATCAGTGAGCAAATGGCATCCCCAGACCAAAAGCAAAGGCAAGAATCAAAAGAAAAATGAAAGAGAAGCATCCACAAAGAACTTCATGTCGGGGAGCAAAGGCATGTCTCATGATAATGACAAATAACTCCGCCTCCTGTAGCCATCATTAACAGAGGCAAAATTTACTAATATTCATCACTTAATGAAGCACTTTGCCGAGCATGTATCGCAGTACCAGCAGCTTATAGTCTGGATGCGATGAGCTCAATCAAACGAGGAGAAATTAACATCCAGCATAGCATCAAATGAAGCAATCTGATGAAAACAGTGCGAGGCTGGGACAAGAACGAAGAGGATCAGCTAACCAAAGGACCCAAGGAGGGTCATTAATTATCCGAGTTCGGTTGTTTCCCATATCATTAATTACACACACGAGCAATTTTTATAGTAGACTGCTTTACAAAACGGGGGAGGTACACTCCCTGAACATCTTCTAACAGAATAGGCTAGAGTTCTTCCAGGGGGACATCAACATAACAGCGTCAATGGCGCCTAAAGGAAGATCCTCTGGCATCCTTGCAAGAAAGTCAGCGGCCCTGTTGCATTCCCTGTAGGCATGCTGTATCCAAAACTCTCGAAATCGTCTCACGAGTTCCCAGGATTCCACAATAATAGGCATGAGGAGTAGATTCTCACGGTTCAAATTCTGCAAAAGATTAATTATCACAGAAGCATCAAGCTCAACAATCAATAGTTCAGCCAATATCAAACCGTGACTAAACTGGACATAGTTCCTAAACTTCTAATACTGCCCCTTGACCATATCCCAATAGAATCCCCAAGGATACTCCCTGGTCCCATTCACCTTGACGCCTGGTCTGCTGCTCCGTCTGAGTTTAGTTTGACCCACTCGCCATGAGGTGGTCTCCATCTGAGGAAGGTCTCCTTCATTGGGTCTTTGCCTTTCTGTTTCTTCAAGGAAAAAAATTCCCTTGATCTGTCCAAGCATTTCTTATGCAGGGACAGATCAGGCTGTTGTTTTTGGAACAAGATCAGGCATCTTTGCTTCCAAATCAAACATATCGCTTGAAGAAATATCATGTTCCATGGTATTGCGGTTGCATGTTGTTCATTAGTCACCGTGTTTACTCTAAGCCGTTCCTTAAACCTGACTCTGAATGTGGCTTGTCTGGACTTTGGCACCTGAATTTTCGGCCGTATCTCCCTAGTCACAACACAATCCCTCAGTACGTGCTCGACATCTTCTTCCTCATGGCACATAGAGCACACAGAATCCACATTTAAGCCTCTTAGTGATAAAAGGACTTTTAGTAGGTACTGACTGCCCCATGTCATGCGAGCCACATAAAATGCTCGATTCTTGGATGAGTTGGGGATCTCAATATCCACTTCCATTCCTCAAGACTTACCTTCTCCTCTCTGTTCAAGATACTATAAGCAGTCCTTGTGCCAAGTGTCCTGTACGCGAGTATCTCCAGACCTTGCTTGTAGTCCTTTCCGCTTCCAGAGACGTTCCTTGGAGTGGCCGCCGTGATGGAGCTCTTGATTTCTCTTGGCAGTACCATTGGGAGGTCATCGTAATTCCATTCGGCTCTATCATTCAAGATTTCAGGTGCTTTCTCTTCCAGCTCTACTCCAAGGAAAGGTCCATTTATCCTATTCATCAGAGGCACAGACCCCGTCCAATCATCCTTCCAGAATCTCGTTGCTGACCCATCACCAAAGGCCCACCTTTCTCCTAGGCTACAGACTTGTGCTCCCATTTTTTCTGCATTTCTGTTCGTGCTGCATCCACCCTTCTTTTATCCGAACACACGTGCCCACGGTCGATCATCCCTCCTCATCCTCCATGTGGGACCGCCCAATAAACCTAGGTTCCTGCCTAATGTTTTATATGAACTTCCAGGCCTCCGTCAGCTAAGAATCTCACCTTCAAGATCTTCGGCCTCAGCACTTGTAGTGACGGTGATGTACCCGCTAGTGGAAAAGGAGAAGAGCTGGGGCAAAGTGAAAAGTAAAAGAGAGGGATGTTAGAACATTTGTTAAAATTGATGTTTTTTGTGGTTCATGTGTCTCGGTTTATTAGTAGTTATTAAGTCAATGTAAGTTTAATATAAAAGTCAGAAATTAAAACCGATACTCATTAAAAAAATAAAATTTGGTACAATAATATCATTTTTAATCTAATAACTTGAAGATCATACGTCCAATTCTTATTATAAAAATTTTATATACTTTTATTTCCCTTTCCTTTTATTAATTTTTAAATTTATGTGCTTATTATGTAACTAAAAAAATTATTCAAAGCAAGAAAAAGAAGGCAAGGGAGAAAGTATAACATTTTTCGACCCTTTTTCACAACATGATTTTGGCTATGAACCAAAGTAAGTCTGTTTTGGATCTTTTCTCTTGTATGAGTAAACAGTGCAGATTATGATGCATAGCCAAAATTTGGAATTTATGACAGTAAATTATGAATAAATTATGTCATTATGGAGTATGAAAATGGAATTTCATCAAAGTGTGATTGAAATGTGGATTACAAGGGATAGGTAAAGAGGGATGAAGGAAAGAGGGAGAATTCAGCATGCTCATCAATGGATTTGCACTTTCTATAGTCAATCCATCCCCCGATAAATTACTCCCGCTCTTTTCTCTTGGTGAAATTACCCAAACCACCCTAAACTTTGGGGCTTGGAGCAATGTACTCCCCACGCCAGGAAGGTTCACATAATGAGTTTTTTTAATATAATATTTTATTATTCTCCTATTATAATGATAGGGGTATTTTAGACTTTTAAGTTTGGTGCCGTAGCCTTCCGCATATCTTCCTACCAATTATATATACATATATATATTTTTTTATTTTTCATTATCCCATAAATTCCTCTAACTAATTATAGGCCCTCAAAAATTGCAATGCATCGATGAGATCATTATTAAATCAATTTTGACAAAGCCAAAAGATCTTCCACTATTAAATTGCAACTCCAAATTCCAACAATGCCCATAAGCCACAACACCACGGATGGACATCCTTGACTTTTGTTAGATCAATTATCCTATTGTAGGCATGCCTTTTTTTATTATTATTTCTGGCACGTCTTCGTATATTATGCAAGTCTGTCACATCGACCGTATGCCCTACCCGTTCATGTTGCTGCGGAGACACGTACATGGTTACGTGTCCCTCGACATGATCACCTGATCTTGGAAGGTAAACCAACACATACATACATACATTCGTACATATATATATAACAATATTTAAATCCTCACGTGTTATTATTTTATCAATCGGCTTATTTCATAAGGCTCTTAGCTCAATAACAGTCATTTGCTTAATTGGGGGATTACTCTTATTAAATTGGGTCCGTACCTTAGAGCCAACTGCCTGTATTTATTTATAGAATAGTAATTTATGATTGTAACCACTACAATTATTTGGGGTTAACGAATATTCTATAAATTTGTATATTTAGATAAGTTTATATATTCAAATAAATTGCGAGTTATTTAACCGGTGTTGAATTTTTTTTATTATATAGAAAATTTGTGAATTTAGAACGAAAGGTAAAAAAATAAATAATAAATAGGTATGATAAGTTTTATGATAAAAATTAATATATAATTTATTTATTATTAAATTAAAAGTAATTTCATTATACCGAATCTCTTTTTTAATTACTCGAATTTATGATCTTATAAACTCAACCCAATATAAATATATATATTTCCCCGTCCCTCGAATGAAGTCTTGAAATCTACGGTAGTTGTTGACAAGCGATCTGAGACTTGCTTCTCTCTCACACTATATGGTTAAAATTATTGTTTTCCCAAGAAGATCGTGCTAATAAATTACTTGATGTATCTGGGGCCATGGAACCTCGTTAACTGCCCCAATCGAAAGGCTATTGTCCTTAGGTTTGCATCTGCATTGGTCCTGATTGATCGAAACTATTCTGTTTATCGAAGCCGTCAGGCGTGCAGACAATCTGATGCCTGCATCTCACCGACTACCACGTACCCTTTTCACACTCTCGCAGGACGCTCGATAACCTCGGTGCATGTTGTTCGAGGGTCTTGCCTGGTTGCTCATTTCGAGCACGTCTTCAAGAATGTCCTCACTCCAGGCCCAGCATGAGGTTGGCTGCCACTTTGGCTACTTGCTGTTTCACTTTCTCGAGACAGCGGTGAAAAGTATTTTACGACATTGAAAATTGAAACATCGGCCAAAGGGAACGTGAGAGGAGGGAGGGAGCTGTAGTGGTGGGACGGGTTAGGCACGTTGGTTAAATTACTATCTCGTCCTTAATGTAAGCTTTATCCATTACTAAAATTGATGTAGCAGAACGGTAAATTTAAAAAAAAAGGAAGAATGACCCATTATTTATCTTCTAATATTCAAAAAATTGTATTTTTAATTCTTAATCTTTTATGATTTTATCACTTTCATCCTAAACTTCACTTTTTATCATTTTTATTATCAACCTTCTTAATTTTTGCCACTTTAACCATATTGTGAGATTTTCTGTTACATGCCACTAATATGGCATTTTAAAAAATTTTAAAAAAAAATCCTCAGTGAATAAATAATGTGACAAAAAAGATTAAAAACAATGAAAAAAGGCATAAAATAAAATATGGAAACACAAAATGAAAGAAAGAAAGAGAGAGAGCATGTCTTGTTTGCAAGTTTCCATTCCAGGGCCTGACTAGGGCTCCACCGAGCATCCGTACCCTTAGTTTCCAGTAATTCTTTTAACTATATTTTTTTTTCATTGGGAAATCCCATGACTTTTTATTGATCCAAAATTCGAAATTGTTTAAGTTTTTTTGGAATATTTGTAATTTTTAAAACGCCATATCAGCAACACTAACAGAAAATCTAATGGTAGGATTAAAGTGATAAGAATTGAGAAGATTGAGGATAAAAGTAATAAAAAAAATAAAAGTTCATGATGAAAATGATAAAATCATAAAATATAGAAGGCTAAATATCTCTTTTTTCCTTTGATGTTCTGTATGTAGCAATTATGGATAGATTCGATGAATGACACCATTAAATGTGGGGAAAATATCAACCTCACTGCCTAGTAAGTCGGTACATTCTACAAAATTATTCGGTAATTCAAACTCACCCTAGATAGTATGGAATTAAGCTGAGGTTTTTATTATATTGAATTTGAGATTTGGAAATTTATGAGTATTACTCTTTTATTTTAAGAATATGTTTGAATTGAGGAATTTGAAGGGGTAAGGATGAGAATATTATATGAATATTTTTTTAGGAAAGTTATAGAAATATGTGTTATTTCTATGTAATCTCTTATTATTTCATTTGTCTATTCCTCAATTATTGGGAAATAAGGAGGGTTAAGGAGGTGAAAGTATCATATGTAACGGTTATATCATGTGATATGCTATCATTGTGTAATCATCAAATTAAAAATTGATAAATGTTAATTTATTAATTATTAAAGAACTAAAAATATTAGATAAATCATAACATATTTTAGTAAATAGTAAAAAAAATATTTGCCGATAAAAAAATAAAAATCTACTGATATGATATAATTATTATATAAAATACTTTCTATTTGATAAACAGATAATTTATAACAAAACTTTCCAATTTGAAGTTTAGAAATTATTTTGAAGAATATAATATTCCATTTATATTATTCAACCTTCACCATCCATCTCTCATATAATGCTATTTAAATAAGAACTGTGAAAGCAGATATTAATTGGGAAAGGGAGTTTGTTATAATATTCATCATTAAGATATTTTAATTTGATTCTTATTAGGATGAGAAAAGAGATTTTGTTATAGTATTCAATACGGAGATATTTTAATTTGATTCTTATGTCCTCCTTTAATTTGATTAAAAAAAATTCTAAACTTATGGTAAGTTTTTTATAATAGAAAATTGATATTTATGAATTTAAAATGTGATAATAAGAAATAGTTAATAAAAAGAATATTAGAAATGACTAAATTAATTAATTTGTTACTGATATATGAACTTTGCATCAAATCAGTCAACTTTCCCAATTTTTACATCAATACCGTCCTCCTTAACATCAATTTTATCATCACTATATCAATTTCATCATTATATACATCAATTTTATTATTCTCAACATAAATTTAGTCCTTCTATACATTAATTTTATCATTCTATACATCAATTTAGTATTCAATGTATCAATTTAATCCTCATGGTGCTTGATGTATCAATTTAATCCCTACCTATATATCAATTTAGTCCCTTTTGCCAGCCCTCCATTACTTATTGACAAAAAAAATTGTTGAACTTCAAATTAGTATTTTCATCCGTTGCTTAACCGAAGTTATAATTTAGTTCCTAGGGCCTTAACTTTTATAAAATGTGTATTATTTAGTATTTCTCCTCCAATTAAATGCGCGGGCTCCATCTCCCCCGTAGTTTTTAAAACCAAACTTGTCCGGCCGGTTTGATAGGGAACCGGTCACTCACTCGG
Source organism: Sonneratia alba (assembly GCA_900174645.1). NCBI lineage: Eukaryota > Viridiplantae > Streptophyta > Magnoliopsida > Myrtales > Lythraceae > Sonneratia > Sonneratia alba. Next base: position 519,264 of record FWPY01000001.1, on the reverse strand, counting down.
TTCAATTTCTAGAATTAACCCATTTGCAATTAAAATACAGTCAACTCTAATTGAATAGGTCGGTTCCCAGTCGGACTTACAAACCCAATTAAATCGGCGGAAAAATTAATTGACTTTAAAATTTTTTAAAAAACTATTACAACACACTTATTTTATTTTACTAATATTATATTTATATTTTATGTTAAACTTATGGTTAATATAATACCTATATTATGAACTTTTATTATAAATTATTGTTAAATTATAATTTTATGTTAATTTATTATTAATATTATTTATTAAATATATTGTTTGACCAATTAAACTCCAATTTAACATATAAATTCATATCTTACCAATTTTTAGTATAGTTTTAAAAACTATATGTATGGGAAAGCAGCAGGAGGGGTAAATGAGGATAAGAATGAATAAATATATTTATAAATAATGAAATTAACACAAAATTTACTTTATTAGGAGCGAATTAATTGATATATAAAATTAAAAAAATAACACATTTAATATTCATCAAACTTATAAGATTAAATAATTTATTTTGTCTTTACTCATTCCCTCCTCCGTCCCCTATCTCCCTTTCTGGTGTCATTGTCCCTCTCATACTTCCTCTGTGCCCCCATCTCTTCTCATTCCCTCGTGCACCTCTTTCTCCATCCCCAATCCCTCTCGCGCCGCCACGACTCCCCCACCCAAACGAGCAATGAGATAATCTCATGGAGCCGATTCTCCCCATATAGGTCATCAAATCCATTTTTTTATTATTATTGTACTTAGAGTCATGAGAAACCTTACATTATAAGTTATCAATTTAGAAATCGTTATTATTAATTATTAATATTAATTTTTTCTCTAACTTTACTAAATTAAAGTTAAAATTAATAGGGAATTGATATGTCCTGTCGCCAATGACACAGCCGGCCCAATGCGCGTGAGGTATTGTCCCCAAGTTTAGGCGCCGCTAGGGGCACCGGATTTTACCTTATAAGGGCAATCACACTATGAGATAGGTATTATGAATTGTTATAAGCAATAAAAACACTCGACTTTTGATTGGTGTGGGACGGAGTGCCACATTAAGAATGATGTGAAATGGCCGTAAAAATTCACGTAGTTGATGGTTATGGTGACACGAAATGGAAGAAATATCTCTAAGTCATTGTCTTAGTGCTTCGATATGGGTTGGACTCGATCGAAGACATGCTCTCGAGGTGGAAGGAGCTCCGCAAGTGCAATCCCACCTCGGTGCAGCACGTCCCGCCCACGAAGGGCTAAAGGAAGGTATACATGCAAAGGATATTAAGAAGGGCGATATTAATGCAAAAATTCAGAAAATAACTGAATTATTACATATTCATTTTTTATTGATAAATTAATTAAATTATATTACCGAATCACGACTAAAGTGAATTTTTCTAGGTAAACTTCTAATTTATCTCCAACAAGACCATCTTCGTGTCTCATTCAGGGGTAAAAACGGACCATCTTCATTTCTCAAAGTCAAAGGCGGTGTCGGGAATCCGGAATTTTGTTCACCCATCCAATAAGCTGGGAGTCGACGTTGAAAAGTATAGGGCGTGAATGTCTAAATAATTAAACTTCTGGGAGTGAAAAGTGATATTCCCTTATTATGTAATATGTGCAGCTTCTCCGCTTTGTTCTTTGTCAATAATTGCTATTTACTTACCCTTTCGCTGTCATCTCTCTCTCTCTCTCTCTCTCCCCCCTCCAACCGCACCCCTACTGAGCTGGAATGAAATTCCAGCAAAATTCGGGGTCCCGACCAACATCATCGCCGGCAACTCCGACCTCCTCGAGGAGGTACTACTCCGCCTGCCTGCGAGATCCCTGATAAAGCTCAAATGCGTCTCCAAGCTCTGGCTCTCCATCATCTCCGAGCCTCAATTCTGCCGCCGCCACGCTCGTCTTCACTCCTCTCCTAGCCGGCCCACCGGCGTCCTCCTCCGTACCAACCCCAATTCCCATGATTCCCAGTACCAATTCCTCTCTCTGAACCCTAAATCCCCATCTGGGAGGCCCTTTGATTGCCTGAATTTCATGCCCCATCCTGCAGGCACCAAGGTATTACAGTCCTGTAACGGGCTCCTCCTCTGCTGCAGCGTCAAAGAAATCGGGCACTCTCGTGATTTCTACGTCTTTAACCCGACAACAAACCAGCACGCTCTGATTCCTCCACTGGGTAATATATCATCGGCCATTACTGTGTTCGGGGCAAGTTTAGCTTTTGATCCTTCTAGATCCCTTCATTACAAGGTTGTCTGCGTCAGGAGCACCGACTCCTCTTCTTATGACTACCAAATTGAGGTATATTCTTCTGAAGATGGGGCTTGGAGGCTTTCCGGTACACCATTTGTAGCTCCGTTCGATATGGTCTTCGACAATGGGGTGTTCTGGAATGGAGCGATCCATTGGATCAGCCCGTCAAGATCTTCCCTTTGTTTTGATGTCGACAAGGAACAAATTGGGACGGTGCCCTTTCCTAGAATTCCCGTTTCGCGGAATTATTTTACCCGGAGGTTCAGGTACTTTGGGGAGTCTAATGGACACCTCCACTTCTTTGAAATCTATGGCTCCCAGACGACCCGATTTAAGGTGTTTGAGTTGGAGAAGGGCACCTCTCAGTGGTTTATGAAGTATGAGGTCGAGCTTGACTCTATTGTCCGAAGATTTCCTGAGATGGTTCGGGATCATGTTGATCCGAGGGAGGTGAAACACTACTATGCCTTTGTCGTGCTTCTCCTTGTGAGTGATGGAAACGGTGACACTTCCATGCTGATTCACGTTCCCGGTAAGATCTTATCTTATAAGATTTCTGATGAGAGCTTTAAGAAGCTCTATGAGATCCCACCGAGTCACAGCAAAGGTTACGGATATTTACAGTACGGGTGGCTCGACGCCTACGAATTTATCGACAGTCTGACTCCCGTTTGATGATGTATGTGAATATCTTTTTCTGCTTGTATCTATACCACGGACTTTTTTTATGAATTCAAGCCTTCTGTTTCCCACTACTGGTTTGGTTGTCTACCCGCTGTCCTCAGATGCTGAGCTGCTTTTGTCGAATCTATTAGTTATCTGGCATAACATTCCTGGACATGTGTGGACTATAGACTCTTTCTGATCCCGAAGAGCCATCTTTGTGCGCTTCCCGTGGATCTGTGGTCTAAGCCGATGAACTAACTTGAATTGCTGCAAGTGTGAACTTTAATTTGCATTTCTGTTCTTAACTTTTTCTGGGCACTTCGACTTTCCACCTGCCTTACATAGTAGGATCATATATCATCTCGTAGAACCTCGGAGAAATTAGCATATCATGGCTCAAGTTAGTTTGGTTCCAACAAGGAATAATCTCCAATGAAGACTTTCCAGGGAGGTGCGTACGCCATCTGAAGAGTTCATACCTGAGCAGCGAGTACTTAATCAAGTGCCATCTTCCAGTTAGTGTTCCCACGTTTCTTTCATCGAGTTATGAGCCATATCTTAGAATCTGAATCTGTGTAATTAGTTTACCACCAGATTCAGCCCTATGGGTCCATAAATGCGATTCTTTCTGGGATTGCTGTGGCACATAAATGGGTGGATGACTAACGTCGATCAGAATCAAAATGCAGGATGGTTATCTCGACCCACGAATTCTCCCTCGAATCAACTGGAATTGAATATAGTATCCACCCAAATGTTTAATCGGGCTTGCTGACCAGTAATATCTGTGATTTAAAGCTGTCGCATTATTTTCTTTTGCTTCTCGTGATCGTAAGGTAAACTGACATATTCTCATTCAACTTTTCTTTTTAAATCGTGAGAGGTACCCGCATGAATCCTAATTTGCAAGTTGGGTAGACCGAATATCGCCATGCTACATGTGGCCTCCATTCATTACATCTGTACCTTCTAAATGGATTGGTTGAACCCTACGTTAGTCCACTATATATTGATAAAATTGATGCCCCATGCGGATCACGCAACCGACGAGTTAAACGGGGTTTCGGGCTTATAATTAAAAAAAAAAGTCTGTGAGTGGATTCCCGAACACATACCCCAGCCCCTGAAATCACCGTTTTGGTTATTGTCCGATTTTATGAGGTAAGGCAGGGTGATTAACTAACTAAATCGAGTTGGGCAAAAGATGGGAAAGTGTGGAAGCTTTACAGAGAGATCGTTGACATTCAAGATTCATGCTGAGACTGATCCCGGCCCGGTTCGCTTCAGCATGAGGAACAAGTTCAAGCTGCTATTTCCTAAGCTTCCATCCCCGAATCATTTGGTCAATTTGGAGATTACCTAGAACTATACTATGAATGAGAACTGGGGGGTCAGGTTTGCCTGTTAGGGAGTGATTCTTAGTCAGGTCGGTTGAGGCGGTGTCCACACCAAACTCCATTGACTCGAACATGATACCTATCACCTCAATCGGTTCAACCCGTGTGGGCAGATTATGCAGGTACTAAACAGGAGAAAACGACCACATATATATATATATATATAATTAGCTTGATGCAATCGATATCAAAATCAATCTTGACGTAAAGAACAATTATCAGCTTAAACAATGTCTTCCAAGAGCTCATAAACATATACTGGTTTTTTCTGATCAACCCTGTCGCCTATGGCGATTCACACAACTTCCGAGGAACCAAGAGCAAGTTGTAGCTGTAGAATCAGACTACTCGTTTTTAATATAGCAAACAGATCGTTGGAGGTTTCGACCTAATGAACTCGGGATAGAAACTACATGCAAAAATAATGTTGGGAAAAAAAAAAAGACTGGAATCACAGATAAGTAGCCAAACTCGTAGAACAATTTCTTCTTCTCGCCTGAGCAAATGTTTGAGCGAGAGATCCATCCCTCTGCATCTCTTCCAATAAAAGGGCGATAGATGAGGTGGCTCCAGAGGAGGTGTAAGGGCAAAAAGGTTTCAACTCCGACTATCAAATGACGATAATCTCTTCAGGAAGCTAATCCCCAATGACATACTTCTTTTCGGCGTAATATTTCTTCTCACTTTCGGTCTTCTTGGCATTGCGTTTCTATGAAACAGGAAGAAGAAACCCAATGAGAGCTTTAAAAAGAACAACAAAAATGCAGGAGAAAATGAGGACCCATATTTTTCCTCCCCCAGATATATGTAAGTTAATACGAAAAGTTTCTACCAGAACAAGAATCTAGATATACCATAGGCAAGTAGAGAGATAGATGATACCGTGTATGCCTCATGATTGGCAAGTATCCTTTGAGCAATTGAAGAGGTGGTTATATCTTTTGGGCTCTCAAGTAATCGGAAGATTCCCATGCTCTTAGGCGCTGCATAAGGATCACTTCCAATCTACATAAAGAATGAACAGAACCAATAATACAGTCAAGCAAATGTCAATTTACAGTAAGAGTCCATGAAAGGCTAATGACCATGACAACTAACCATCTGTGAAGCAGCACTCTCTGCGATGGTGCCATGCACAACCAACGATATGTTAAATGTTGTTATCTGCTCAAATGGAGGCAAGGAATCAATTAATATAGAAACACAAAGAAGGAAATAAATCACAAGACAGTCACAAGACAATTAATGTATGAATAGATAATTCTAGTACTCTTGAAAAAAGTAATACTGCAATACTCATAAGATTCCTTAATTATTGGATTTTCTTAATAATTTTCAAACACCATTATAATTTAAATCCTCCATCAATTTTGGCATTCATCTAAAGCAGCAATATAAAGCCTGACCATGAATATTAAATTAAAAATAAAACTAATTCAGTTTGCAAAAGTTGTACTCTAATTTTTGCAACAAAGGATGATGTATCAAGTAACATTTATGAAAAGATAACTCACTGACCATGTCTTTTGTGATCTCCCAAGGTGCACCGATGATTACCTCATCAACATATCGGCAAGCCAGCACACTAAGACTACGTTCATGTAGATGCATGATAGGATGGCCAGTCCCTCTCTGTTCACTGCAAGAAAGAAAGAACTGTTTTGGCTCAATTCTAATCACTTTCCAAGGCAAACCTACAATTATACCTTGAAAAGTAAAAAGAAGCTGCAGATAGAAACAGCTCATAGTTTGACAGCTAACAACTTTACCTTACAGTATGGTCATGGTAGATGCCAACCAACAGAAAGTCTCCCAGTTGTCTAGCATTTTTCAGAATCTGAGCAAGCAAAAAAATAAATAACCCAGTTATTCTGTCAACAGAGACTCAGCAAAACTGTTCCAAGAGCATATATAATCTTACAGTAGCAAAAAATGGAAAACATTAGATGGAATTTCTCAGGAAGAAAGTACATAGAGGACAGAAAGCTGAGAAAGTGAAGAATCAGAACTATGATTGTAAACAAGACACAGAAGATAAGCAATGCAGTTCACCAACTTCAGACTTGGAAGCATTTCTTTCAATAATAAAATGGCTAGTTATACCTCAACATGTCCAGCATGGAAGAGATCAAATGCCCCGTCAATATAAACAACCCGTGCATCTGGACCAGGTCCCTGAAATTCAATGGTAATAGTTTGATTCAACCCAAACAGGTTTATAAACCATATAAATTTCACCTTGACAACAGAGATGTTACAACATGCTGTAGACTTCTTTCTTTCAAATTAACTAGCTTTAAAAGCCATCTTTTCATTTATTAATTGCATGCCCAATAAAGATAAGAAAATTTGGCACTTGGCAGCATGGGAGCAGAATATCATCTGAGTGACACAACTTTGTATCCAAATGACTTACAAATGTACCCATCCAATTCAACAGAAATTATATAGCTTAAATAATATAGATTTTGCACAAGACATTAAAAACCCAAATTTTGTTTGAGTTTGCTAAACCCTTGTGCAAGGAGGTTCCAAAAGATTTAAATAGTAACCACCAGAGAAGAGTCAAAAGGTTATACTTGACTTCATGGGATGCAAAAATATTGCAAATGGAACAAAAGCATCCGAAAAGATATACCTGTCCGTTGGAAAATTGCACAATCCGTCTTGATGTAGGTAGAAACTGAGAAATGTGAGGTTCCACACATTGCTTATGATTGACAGATGATTTATCACTTTGTCCCATGGCCTGTATATTTTGTACAGAGGAAAGTATTCTTCCTACAGTAACATAACCAAGAGGAGCCATTAGAATGCAAAAAGATCCTACAGATGGTAAGGTCTCACAATCAGTGAGCGAATAAAGATGCGTAATTAGACAAAGTCAGAACACAGCACATGCCATGAGAGGATTACATATGCTGAAAGAGCACCAGAGAGCAACCCATTCATTTCTATCTCTTCCACATTGCCACCCCACAAAATTTATCAACTGATACTGCAAATGTTTCCAGGCCCACCCAACACCACACCCAGCCTCCGCCACCACCCGCCCCGCAAACACCCCCCCCCCCAAACAAAAACACACACACAACACAACCCCACAACCTCTTCCAGTTTACTTTAATAAAAAAATCAACAGTTCATCTCTTCAAGTAGATCAAGATTTGTGAGAATGTACTACCTACAATATCTGTGCTTGAGACACCTTCTGTACGTTTGATCTGCTTGTAACGACCAGCTTTCTTTGCCAAAGCATAAGCATCTGTTCCATCGGGAAGCAGGCATGGATCATCCCCATGTATAACATAATCAATCTTATGCTCATTGAAGAGGCTCCTCATGAATTGTTCCGTAATTGCATATGGAGCATTTGGGATCACTTCATCTACCCACTTCAACCCACTAACAAGTGCCAGCCTACAAATAACTCGAAATTAGGCTGCAAGAAGCAATATATTCACTGATAGCAGACAACAGCTTCAGAAAGTCAAGAAATGATAAGTTGCAAACAGTCTGTAAAGGAGCACACACAACTCGTAGGATAAAATAAGTGAATTTGGAGGAGCATGATAAAAGAAGGCTCTGAACAATGCATGCCTTTTGATTGAATCAATTAGCACATTATTTGTTGTTGTCACTGTCTCTGCTGCTGCTCTTCAAGAAATTAAAATCACTTTTGGACAAAATAGCACCACATCAAGACAAGAAAGCAAAAGAGACTTCTGCTAAAGAAGGCCATTCACCACATAAAATCATGCCACCCCCCACAAATTATCTGTGTTATCTGCAATCATAATCTGCTTTGAAAGGTTCTTCAGTAACATTACATTAATAATCTGAATTTCTGCAATTTTCATTGTTCTCTTTCCATGCTCAACAATTGGATCAGATTTCAACTTGTAAAAATTTACTCAGAACATTGTGCAGAAATACTACGCCTGACTAACTAGAATGATTCTAAGCTTCGTGCTAGTGCAGTCAAGGACCTAGGATAAGAATAGAGGAGATACACAGGTTTGAGACCGAAAGAAATTCATGAAGCAAAACGATCTTAGTGTCACATATAAACAACAGCAGATTATTCAGCAGCACAGGATCTGCAGCTCGTTACGTTCTCCAGTGAGAAGCTAAGACGGTGGGGGGCCTTAATTGATCTCCTATAAGTTGACATCCTCATCACAATCCCCACACACAGTCCACCCAATCGATCCATTCCAAACTAATCTTTGGCTGCCCAAATATTTGACTGTCGCACTGAGATTCAAAGACGCACGCATATCCGCATTCTCTCTCTCTTTTCTATCTGTGAAACAGGCCAACGATTTGTTAACCCAAGGAACATTTGCAGGCAATCTGATGGGAGTGGATAGGATTCCAGCAAAAATAGCCTTCGACGGCTGGACAAGCCCAGCAAGGCGGCAGTAAAGCATTAGACCGCCGAAGAGATGTGGGTGGTAAAGACACACATCCCGTATCCAGCTGTTGATGTTCTCCCTGGCCTGCGGGCATGTAGTATTTTCAGAAATTAAGCTTCTTCTTTGTTACTTTTTATATGTTTTTTTAACCTTAGATCAGAGGAGACACAAACCCTACAATGTATAGAAAACGTTCACAAGCAAATTAAACATCAGAGATAATACTTGCAACTAAAGTTGACAAGCACATGAAAATACAGAATAGGGGACCACGATTTACATAAGGAGTCAATAGGCATGATTTTAAATTTTTTTAGTGGTCAAAAAGATCCGGTTTGATTATCTTCTTTCATGCATGAGAATCAACAATTTTCGGATGGAAAACACTTATCATGGAGATTCGGGTTGGTGGGATTGATTGCTAAATGAATTTTCAGGGTTCCCAGTTAAAGCTAAGAAATTCAAAGCTCGAGCCGAATACAAGATTGGAAACATCAAAATCGTGTAGTCAACGTCATGCAGGTTGCCGTATGAGCTCAGAGCGAATTGAACAGATAATTTGCACCCAATAATCGAAATCCTAAATCTTAAAAAGCGCCACGAAGGGAAGCATATGAAGGGAAAAAAGAGCATGCCCGGATCCATCTCTCAACAGATACATTATGGATGTGGATCAAGGGGCATGCAGATGAAAGAAACGGGCATAAGGTCATATGAAAATCAGAAAACCTCAGAGATGAAAAAGGGAGCGCTAAAAGGCCGGCAGAGGTGGCGTCAGCGTTGTAATTAGCGCCCCTGTAATCGGGATCTGTGCAGGAAGAGAATGTCCCAGCTGTTGTCTTCGTCTTAAAGATGTCAGAAAGTTGGAGATCGAATTCTTTACCTTGCCATTTGTTTTAGCTCCCTTTGCACTTCCACCACCGCCACCGCCAAATCTCTCGTCGCTCTTTCCGCCCCCACTCCGTCCCCTGGTGGAGCTCCCGTTGACAGCTGTGTCTCCTCTCTTTCTCCCTGCCTCTCCCTGCTTTCTGGTCTTTTATGCTGTCACGAGAAGGAACTGCAGAAGAGGAAGGGAGAGGAGGGAAGGGAAGAGGTTGGACGAGAGAGGAGGCTTTTTTTTTTTTTTTCTGTGTCTGATTTTTCTTATTGTCTTTGGTACTGTTCGCGTTGATGATGTCACCGTTTCACATTACCGTGCTGCGGCGCCGTTCCAGATCTTCTTCTGTTTAAAATAAAAATTTTGGTATATGTTATCCAGGGAGGTATCGGGCTGGGCTCACGGCGTATAAATGTTAAATTATTTTAATTAATTTGTGGTGATAGTTAAATGAAAGTTTGCACTATAAAATTTCTTTTGCTTAGGCATTAAGTTAAGAGGATTAATAATTTTAATTGGGATAATTATGGTACAAGTATTATATACATATCCATGCTTTATTACTTGAAATTCATAAATTTCTTATGCTCCGACATTAAGTCAAGAAGATTAATGATTTTAACGGTAAAAATTATAATAGAAATATTATGCATTCATGTTTTGTTACTTGAATTTTATATTTTTATTTTCATAACATGCTTAAATGCCCGGCTCGCCGACGTGGTCACTATCAACCAATGAGATAAGAGGTGGTCGGTAATGTGCTATGTTGACGTGGTAAGAAGTAAATGATGAAGTTTTAAATTTTGGACGGCTCGGTGGAAAAGTTGCTCTGCACGTCATGCTATCTCAGTATAAAGAATAATACGTGAACAAATAATTATTATGTGACGATGTTGAATTATGTATAGGTAAATTATTAAAATTAGAATTTATGTATATTATAAAATAAAAATGTATAATAATGAAAAATTATTTTGAAATGTGTAGAATTTAATAGTAAAAGAAAGGAAAAATAATTAGAATTTCAATCTTGCTATCTATAATGTATGCGATCCGAAAATTGACAATTACCCCCAATTGCATCCTCCTCCGAACTAATCAGAAGGCAAAGGAAAGGAAGAACGAACCATGCTGCTCTCAATAATTACGGGGCTGACATCTGCGGACGAGCGGTTCCGCTGTCATTATGGAGCGATTCGGCAGCCTGCAAATACAGATAGAAGGAAATGAAACCGGCAAATAATGATACTTTCAACTTTCAAAGTAGGCGTGCGAGTGCACTCGGCGGGGGAACTGACCGGTCAGAAGGTGGCGATGGGATATTAACAGACTCAATGGAACATTTTTCAGCTGAAAAGTCACGGCTTGGACCAGACCGATTTTCGGTGAAGTCTTCGAGAGGGAAAAACCGCATTTTGAGAGGACTAAATGGCATTCAGTTGAGTCTCCCCGGCAAGAGAATGAATGCATCTGGTGCAATTGTTATCCAATATCAGCAAAATGTTATTTTTCCTTCTGCCTTTTTTTTTAGGGTTCATAGATTCCTTTTAGCATTTGATTAATATTTTTTCTTAAATTTTAATAATTCTAAAATTTACATTTATCATTTTTTTTTACGGTTACATCACATTAAAATTCACTAGTGAGAGCGTTGCATAGGATATCTCTCTCCTTTGGGAGGCCTTCCTTTCTTTCTGATTTTAGAAGAAGACGATGACGATAAATCTGGAAACAAAGGAGGGGATGGGATTGTTTTTGGTTTTTTTGGAAGGGGTCAAATTAGATTTTATATGAGATAGAGGAAAAGTGGAGAAAATGATAAAAGGTGTGACTCAAAAATTAAACATATAAGGATAATCAATAATTTTTTATTAAGTGACCTATAAAATTATAATAAAATATGATAATAAATAAAATTAATGTGTCACGAGAATATTTAAATTAAATTTAATATATTTTTAAAATCTAAACCTATTAATTTATTTGATATTTAAAATATATTTTTCCAATGATCATAATATCAAATCTTCAACACTTCTTCCTCAAGATGAGCATATAATATTACGAAATGGTCTATCTTGAATAGCGATCTTCAAAGCAAACTCCGAATGCAAAGCAACGAACGCATGTATTCAAAATTCATTTTATATACCACCGATAAAGTGGTCAAAACTCGTTTTATATGCCACCGGTAAAGTTAATATATCACTAATATAGCGACGAATACTTTTTTATCACTCAACGTAGCGGTCAATACCTTTTTATATTTTATTTTACCATGGATTGGCGCTGTTTTATATCTTGCGGCATAGCAGCCGCAAATCTACATATTTTCAAATTCTCAAATTTTCATTAAACTCAACCTTGCACAATGGATTCACAAAAATTAACATATTCTAATACCATGTCAAATTTTATATAAGGTGAAGAAGGAGTAGAGAAAATGATAAAACGTAATGGCCCAAAGGTCAAATACATTAGAGGAATCGATAACTTTTTATTAAGTGACTTAAAAATTATATTTATGAGATTAAAATAATAATAATATATAAAAATAATAAATAAAATATCACAAAAATATTTAAATAAATCTAATATATTTTTTAGAAATTTAAACTACCTAATATTTTCATAATAATAATAATATTAAATTTTAATATGATAATAGAGTACGAAAGTTCCTTCACGCATCAAACTTTGATTCGAGGAAGGAGAACGAACAGAAATTGTGACAAGTCGATCAGTGATTCTCGGAACAAGCTGATACAAGACATCTTACAGAATAATTTTTCATGGATGTGTATGCTCCGGATGGTTGGTTAGGAGTACATCTCCCGTTTCGGGACCAGAAGGGCTAGACCAATTAAAAACTGGCCCGGCCCGAAACACGGCCTGAGCATGACACAGAAAATTGTGCCTGGGCTAAGTTTTTTGGACAGCCCAAAATACGAGGCCGTGCTAACATGACCTAGAAAAGGTGTCAATATGAAAAGTAAGAAAAAATTATCAATAATATATAAATAATTATATTTTAATAATTATTTCAATTTTTTTTAAAAAATTAATATAAAATTTATATTAATCAATCAATTATATCGCATAAGATTTTATTTTGAAATATAAATCATTTAAATTTATTTTTAAAAAAACAATTATTTTTGTTTGATTCGAGTTGAACTAAACAGATCAAAACACGAAATATTCACATCCGTGCTAAGATTTTTGAGCCGAATGAGATGGTGGCTCAAAAAAAAATCATGCCATGCAAGCATGATCAGAATTGAACAGGTGTAAAAATATAGTTTTTTAAAATCAAAACTGGACTGAGAATTAGTTAAAGAATAGGTTCATATGTCATACAAGGTTCGATGAGTTAAACGCATATTTAATAAATAATATTAATACTATAATATTATTAATAAATTGACATAATATCATAATCTGACTATAATTTATAACAAAAAATAATTAATATAATCGTTATATTAGTCTCAAGTTTAACATAAAATATAATTATAAGTTCAGTAAAATAAAATAAATATATTATAATATATTTTTTATTTTTAAAAATTTTTAAATTATCAATTTTTTCACTAGTTCAATTGAGTTATCAGTCAAGAAAGTCGAACTGGCCGATCTGGTCCGGTTTTTAAAACTATGCTAAGGAGGGCTGAAATTGGATCTTGAAAAGGCATGTGACAAGCTCAAACGGTCGTTCATTTGAGAGGAGCTTCAATTTTTTCGGTTTTCCCGAGGAGTTTACTCGAATGATCAATAAATGCATTTCCACCACAAACATAGAGATCTATAAACTACGCCAATGCAAGCAAGCAAGCAGCAAGAATAGAAATTTTCCTAATAATCCATACTATCCACATTCATATTGTGCTAAAAACTGTGAAGGGGCAGTATTCAACCTGCTTCCAGTTGCAGCTGACCTCATTTCATTCGTGATGGGCATTAAACTGTCGTCTCTCTGCCACAATGACAGTCACCACAAATATAGCAGACAGCACGCCAAACTCGAGAGCACGCACGAAAGATGAGAAAGGAAAATGGAGCAGATTGAGTCACCTACATTTGAATCCAGAAATCAAATCGGATCCACGGAGACGGACAACATAGAAGGGGATTGTTGGTGGAGAAGGGGGCTGCTGAAAGGTCTTGAACAGCACAATGGCCCTCTCATCATTAGCGGGCGACGAGGAAGGCAGCAATTCCTCAATAACCAGACCAGCATAAGCTCGGTTAACTTCGGGACTCGGCTATTCCAAAGACTTAATGTCAGGATCCTCGTCTTCCATTACAGGAGGCAACTCGACGTCCGAATTTTGCAAGAGAAAAAAGGCGGAATCCAACCGAACGGTCAAATAAAGAGTCTCAAGAAAACCAAAACAGGAGAAAATCGCTGAGGGAGAGAGAGAGAGAGAGAGCGAGAGAGAGCACCAGACGGGGAATCTTCCGGGCCGGAGAAGCAAGCGAGAGATATGATCAGGGTCTTTCCGCTTCATTGTCTTCTTCATCACATTCACGGAGGCTTTTATGGCGTCTCCCCAGCTTCCACCTATCTCTCTCTCACTTCTTAGAATTCCACCCAATCACGACCAGAACTAGTCCGATCACTGAAAACCGAACAGTTCCCTCACAGCAAGCCTTCACGTACGCTGAAATTTCTAGAGATTATCTCAGCGTAAGGATTGAAGCTCTATCAACGGAGCTGCATTTGTGTAGATGAAGGATTATTGGCAGCGAGGAAACCTGAGGGAAAGTTGCGGCAGAGGGAAAGAGAGCTCCGAACTCGAGGCAAACGGAGGCGATTAAAATATCATCATTTTAATTTAATTTAATTTAATTAAACATCACTTATTCATTATAAATAACTTACATTAGCCATAATTTTCTTTTCAAAGAAAAATTCAATTTGAACGTGAATTCACTTTTCACTCTCACGTTCAAATTGAATGAACTCTGCCTGTGCTGGATGCACTTCGCAGGTACCCTCAAACCACAGGGACCAAATTGAAATCGACCAGATATCGGATCGGTCCACTGCCATCGGGGTCATTCCTGTGAGATTCCATCTTGATCCAATAACTGACTCTTTCAGCTTAACTGACTTATGCACGCCACGAAAGGGCTATGCACAGGTCTTGTCTTCTTCGGGATTGACAGCAGCTCATGAAACAAAACATATTCCGGCTAGAGGTGGCAAATCGTGCCGGCCCGGTCTTATCGTACCGGACCGGCACGGCACGATAAGGGGGAGGGCACGATAAGAGCTGGCCCAAGCACGGCACTTTAGGATATCGTTCCGGGCCGGCACGGCACGATAAGACATGGACGGCCTTGGCCCCGCCCGATAGCCCGATAAAAAAATTTGTTTTGATCGTAACTTATTTGAAACTACAAATAAACTCATAAATGAGATTTTTTTATCCTTCAATATTGTCTAATTATCTAATATTTTTTAAAAATAGCCCTAATTAGGCTATCGTGCCGACACGGCCCGGGATCATCGGGCCCGGCACGATAAAGCTTCCGGCACGATAAGCACTGGCCCAGCACAGTGTTATCGAGCCGGGCCAGTGCCGGGCCAAAATTTGCCAGGTCTAATTCCGGCTCGACTCTCGAGTCACTAGTTGCCGCCTCCTCTTGGTAAATCGTAGTATCTGAGTACTACCACAGAATGTTCATATTTTACAGGAAAGATACACCCAGACACGTAATACATGGGACAGCATACGGTATATACACTGGGTCCCCGATCAGCATTAAGTGTCTGCCTGACTGCTGCACAAGCTGTAGGCATTTCACCCATACCGACTCATGATCAAGAAAACTGAAAAGAAAATACCTAGACATGTGTCTAGCTCATTTTGCTTGCACTTGGGATTTAAGCTGCAGAAAGATTTCCTTTGTTTAATTTTGGCTCCAGATCAAAGGCCTTTATCCATCTCAGAAGCTAAGCAGCATTTCGCAAGAGGATAATCGAGGAGTAGCTGGTCATCGGGTAAAGGTTAGCATTGAGAAAGTGAGCATATTGACTGACTGCAATATCTCTCTGTGGATCTTCAGTTGGGATGAAGTCAAAAGGGACAGTCTTGCCTGTGTCCACTAAGGGTTCCCATCTGTACCCAGGCCGCTCAGGAAGCGAAATGGTGATGGGCAGGTGACTCGTGTTGAAGGCAATGTAGATCTCACCCTTAACTGAATCGATCTGCATTTGTCATTTGATGATAGAAGAATCAAGAACGTTCCATGAAACTGACAAGAACATCAACAATCGATAAAGTTAACAATCTCAAGCCAGGAGAGTAAGTTGTGCAGAAGTGCTAAACAAAATCAAACCTGTGCTAATGTACATTGCAGAGGGTAATGTACTTTCATAAAGCTACCTAAGACAAATTCATCATACAGGTCATAGCATGGATTAATGGTCCAGCTAGGGTCCTAGGGAGCTGACTGGAGGCTTGCCAGCTCCAGGTCAAACCTGCCAGCTGGTCTCTTTGCTACTATGATCATATGCAAAAAGAAACAGAGGAAAACATTTGATCACATTTCCCTCAATAAGTCTTGAAAAATGTTCGCAATATATGAGCTGGTCTGGGTAATGCTGGGTTGCATTACTTGATTAAAAGAGCTGATAATAAAAAGACCTGTCCTCGTTTTTCTTTTCCTATTTCTTGGATGAAATTAAGTGACTGCTGTAGAATGCATACCATTGTCAAGGCAACAAACCGGCTGGTTTCAGACCAGTCAGGTTTCCCAGGAACATGGCCATGCCACTGCAGTCTTTCAGCTGTTGGGAAGTTGTTTAAGCCAAGTGATTCGCATTCACTGCAAGAGCATAACAAACAAAGGGGTCAAAGGGGATTGTGATTAAATTCCAATGGATTAGCATGAAGGAAAACCATGCAGAGAGAATCTGTAGTCTAAAATACTGGCGAAATTTTGTCATCAGGCAACAGAAACGGTAGAAATCTGATGAGGACTCTTCTTTCTTGTCCCATCTGAAGTAGTTTATCTGTAGAAAGAAGAGTCAATAAGCAGACTAAAAATGAGTGGTCGTTACCTCTTCTGGAGAAACAAAATTCATAAAGACTGTTTAGATGATCACATAGTTATCATGGCAATATGAGTTGTTGTTCCCTCCTTTTGTGTGACCATATTCATCTCCCATGTAGATCATGGGGAGACCCTACATAGATATGGATCAGTATAGAAACATCAATAGGTAATGAGCCACAAGAAGTTATGGACATTCGTGCAAATAATACAACTTTGAAAATTAAATGTATATGCAATAACCCATGAGAGAATATTCCTTGTATTGTTTGACCATAGAAAAAGGAATTACTCCTTACTTGTGAGACCATGAGACACAGGAAGAAATTCCGCATTTGCTGCTTCCTCAGTCTTCGCACAGAAATACTAGCAAATTCTCCTTCCTATATATAATTAAATCACTTTCTATAACATAGTTACCAAGAAAATAGATAAGCAGGCTTAAAAAAGATAGATAACTGTGATATTGTGAAAAGAAATTGAGTCTTGTAACTTGAATAAAACATTTTCTCTGAGTAACTGCTATATTTGCAAAAGGAAAATTTCTAGCTGTTTGATTACTTATTATCAATTTGATTATTTATAATCTATAAATCAGAGAGCATACATTTTTACGCATACCTGTCCACAGTTCCAGCTATTATTGTGACTCTCTCCATCATTGTTGTCTTCACAATTTGCCAAATTATGCTTGTTATTGTATGTAACCAGATCAGACAAAGTAAATCCATCATGTGCACATACAAAGTTGATACTATTCCATGGTTTTCTTCCTCCTTCCTGTTTCATGAGGTCAAATATTCTAAGTAAAAGAACTTAACCCAACTAGACAGGCAAAAGTGAGCTATTTTGAACCATGAAACTCATGAGAACCAAATTAAATTAAACATGAAATCATTAAGCACAATAAATGAGATATGAAGCAATACAGTACCTGGTATAAGTTCGGGCTCCCACATAAGCACTCAGCAAAAGCACCAGAGAAGCCATCTGTTCCTTTAATAAACTGCCGCACTATATCTCGGTACTGAAATGATAAGAAGTCTTGATTGGTTCACATTTTCACCTAGGTGTTGTTCCTTACAATTGCATGATTATGTAGATGTAGCTGATTGAAAAGTTACACTGATGCAAATGAGAGAGGTGCAGAAAACAAAAGAGTTTTTAACTGTGCTTGACATACATATATGGTGCATGATCCTTTAAGTTTTTGCTATTAAAGAGCACAAGAACTTGAAATGGATTAGAGATCAAGTTCAGGTGTAGAAGAATTGTGAAACCACATCTACATCCAACCAGGGACAGTTCCAGAAAATTTCTTTGGTGGGGACGGGGGGAAGCTCAGTAGAGGGCTATAAGAAAGCTAACTAGCTAATTTAACCATAAAAAAGACCAACCACTATCAAGAGTAATTTATACATAATCTCATAGGTTTTTTTATGAGTCTTAAGGCGTGCGATTGCCCCCTATGCCCCCATTACATCCACCCCTGTGTCCAAATGTGCTCTCTCCCTGTTTGGCATAATTAGTACTTCTCCTGCTCATGTGAAGCTGCCTTACACAGGAGAGGGAGTGTTAGATCATGTTCTAACATTGTTAATGCACTATCCCATGATTCTCTCATATTAATTTTCACTTAATGCTAATACTTTATTATATGAAATTCATTCCATTCCATTCAACCTGATTATCCCACACCAAATGGGACCTTAGTGCTTAACATGCTTTAAATAAGTACCCGCCCAAAATACTAACACAAAACATGTGACTGACTCCATCTACTAGAAAGGAAGAGCGTTAATAGCTGTAAAACATGTAAATTGCACCATAGCACTGCCCAATCACATAAGCTAGACCCCTTAGCCATATCTTGCAAAGAAAAACATCATAACCAAAGGTCTTCGAATGATACAACACATACCAGACATCTCAAGTAAGTAATTGTAACACCATATTATAAAGTGTTAACCTTCTCTTTTTTCTTTCAATTAATAAGGGAACGAAGTTTCTAAAAATTAGCTCCTAGACTCACCTTCCCATTCCATTCTGACCAAACACCCCAATGAGGAAAGGTCCCAACTTGATATAACCCTCCGGTATCCCATGCTTCTGCTATGAGCTGCATAGAAAATAATGTTCCTCTGATGTTGACAATGTTAGTAAACTATGGGAAGTTTTTTAAGCAAACTCCTTTTAGTTCATGTGATCTTTAAAAAAGGAAGGGAGAAAAATCTGAAGTGCTTAAATAAGCAGCTGTTGTTAAAGTTACCAAACTCTTTCAACCCCTGCTAACAAAATAGTATAAACACTACTTCTCTGTTAATCTAATCCTGTCAATGCTCAGAAACAATTGTCCAGTAAGGAGTTATAGATCCTACAGGTACTGCTCAAACAGTGTTCTTGATCCTGACTATAAGACATGGAATAAATGGAAGCTTTAGATGATTTGTTTTCTATAGTATCTTATCTTCATGGATATTGAGATTGTGAAGCTTTTAGATCAGATAATGGCCTTTTGGCAATATAGTGACAACTATATTGACAATTAAAATGTCGATTAGATTCCTTCCAAAAGTTGGCATCCCCTCTTGATCAATCTTCATTGCTATAAGCTCTTTTGAACAAAATATCATGTAAATTCGTTTTGATTAATGGAATTTTACACTTATCCCCAAAACTAGGGCAAGCAGAAATCATTTGTAGTTGAGAAATAAGAAAGTTCCTAGAATTCAATCTAAACAGAATACCTTAACTCCTTGAAGCACTGGATCATTACTTATCATGTCTATTAGTGGAGGGCTATCTAGAGGGGTGCCAGTTGTCAGCAGGTCTCCGTCTATTGGATTTCCATGCACATTAACTGCATCCCATAGGCTTGACAAGATAAGGAGAGCAGAAATGATAAGTTATAGTCATTTCCTGGTATAACAAGTTTAAATGACAGAAACTTTTTTTATTAGGCTCACAAAGAACCTGCTACTCCTGGTCATGATAGAAGCGAGATCAAATCGAAAACCATCCACATGCATCTCCGTAACCCAATATCTGTCGCACCAAAAATACAATTTGTCAACCATGTATACTAGTCAAACCACCCACTTGACTTCACTCATTTTGCATATTCCAGTCCAAAAGACAACCAATCCTATCTCTAATTACTTGGTTCATAAAATTTCTGTATCACAGTCCGAAGTCACTTGTTGCATTGGTGGCATGAAGAGCCATTGGCCCGTTATATTATATGCTGCCCCACATATTTAGATAATTTAGCATTGAATATTTCTTGAAAAGCATAAAGAGTCCAACACAAATTGTAGAAGAATTATCAAACAAAGAAAACCTATGGCAGCTTTATTTAACAAATATCTGTGAGTCTACCTTAAGCAATCCACTATGAATTGTCGAACCACTGGATGATTGCAGTTAAATGTATTGCCACAGCCAGAATAATTGTAAAACTCCCCCTGAGATAGCAATAAGGTAAATCAACAATGTTGACACTTCTTCTGGTGGAAAATGTCAGCTAAGAGATAACATAATATGAACTCATTCAAGCTTAGGACTTCAGTTAAGCTGAAGAGAACTTCATACAAATATAAATTGATGTGGTAGCATGACAATAATATTTTATAGGACTTTTACAAGAAATACCTTGGGAGCAAGCATATAATAGACACTGTTATCAATGCCTCTGAAAGAAACAATTGGACCAGCCTCATTTCCTTCAGCTGTGTGATTGAAAACAACATCCATGATTACCTGATTTAAGTATAGTATGTGAGAGAAGCTGAGAAGTATTGACAATATGAGCCGTAAATGACTAGGGAAAATAATACCTCAATTCCTCTTTTATGAGCCTCTCTAATAAGAAGTTTAACTTCATTTATTGCACTGTTGCCATCATTGTGTGTGCCAGCAGATGAATATCTTATCATTGGAGAGAAGAAATTGATGGTTGAATATCCCCAAAAGTTCATCCTGCAAAATGAATGGACTTAGATTATCCATTTTGAAATTTAAATGTATCAAAATAGTCCTTGAACTGTGAAAGATTTAATGGAATAAAGAAAAGATGACACTTAGAAGATAAAGAAAAAAAGGTGATAAAAAGTATAAACTCTATATCACATAAACAAAATTTAGATGTATGGAATGCCAGAGACATGAACAAACAGTTCAATAAGGTTCTCACATTATGAAAAATTGGTTTGGGCATAAAATATGCAGTTTGTTGGATTAGGCAACATTAACCTCCACACTATTTCTGAGCTGCATTGAGTGGATCAAGCAGCTATCATACTCCACCAGCACATCTTGATTAACTTTAAACAACTATTGTTTAGATTTCTTAATTCAAAGCATCTTAATTTCATAGATGGGGGGTCCTCTGTGACAACCACACTAGAACAATGTCTGTTCTATAGGCTTGTAACTCCGTGTCCTTGAGTACTGTGGACATGAATCCAAGTCTGATGAATGAACTTTCCTAATATTTCACTCATATTTCAGAAAGCATATTTAACATAAGGGAGACCTAGCCTCAAGCAGACAGATTATCAGGAGCTACAACTGCATTATGTTAGCATCAAGAAGGATACATCAGAGTGATGCTTCATCAGAGAAGAGAAGCAAAAGTTCATACCTATAGTCACCCAAGACAGAGTTGTAGCTGAAGTATTCAAGCTCATTAAATTCATGACATGGCATTAATTCTATGCAGTTAATACCCAGCTCCTGCAAAGGGAGTCAAGTATAAAAAGAAACATAATTAACTAGTATGAAGCAAAAGATGAGTGCATTGACTGGTAACATATCTCACAACTATGAAGCACTTCAACTAATAGTATTACATCCATTTGAACTTAATTATCAAAGAATGGAGAAAAGTACAGATAGATACGAGTTGTGCTAGTGTCCACTTAGGAAACCATAGAACAGACAAACGTAAATATGCATGCACTGTGACATACTAATCAAGAAAATTGAACTAAGAAAATGCATGCTGTCAACTGTCTATGATCATTTAATGACATTTTTTCCAAAACTTACAGGAGATTGTGTATAGTCTCTCAGCATACATTAGCATCTGTTCCAAGAGATAGGTCAACTAAAAATTACACAGATTAAGTTCTTCGTCTTTGGTACCAAGTACCATCAAATAATTTTACGAGGCTACAGTATGTAGATTACATATGTTTTAGTAATGGTAAGACTATTTAATGAGCATTTACATCCCAATTGGTTTATTGGACAGAATACATGCTGAAACAAAGATTAGAAACATTATCACCTCACGTGAGAAGGGAAAGTCATTTCACCTTCAAGTGGTCAAGCTTCTCCACCACACCAAGGTAAGTACCAGGAAATTTACAGTTGCTGGACTCGTGCTTTGTAAAACCTCTTATGTGCATCTCATATATAATAAGATCTTTGTGATTAATCTTCAGTGGCAGATCTCCCTCCCAATCAAACTGAAACAATCAGACAGACAGTCAATGGAATAACATCAGTCACTGTATAATTTACAATCTTAAGGAGCTTAAGAGCATCTTTCATCAAATCATGCTTTCCTAGATACTATAAATCTGTTGATTAATTGAGATTTCCCTCATGAACAACCTTGACGTAAAATGCCCATATGATCTTAGCTCACATTACCAGCACCATGTGATATTAAGGAACACCCACATCCCACAAAATCCAACGTGAATTGTAAAAGGGAATTTCAGAAATACTAGAAGTTTACCGGTTTAAACCTCTATAATTTTCATTAAAGGCTTAGTTGTATCATAGATAGCTGTAAATTCATAGGTACCTCATCATCATTGGAAGGTACCAAACCAGCCATCTGGGGCCAACAACTATCTTCTGATCCCAGAACACCGTATTCTCCTCTGCTTATCACTGCCTAGACAGATAAACCAAACACCAGAGTATATTAACTTAGCAAAAACTGCAAAATTGATGCACTGATTGCATATTGGTGACAAACAGGACCAAAGTGTAGAAGAAGTACAGATCCCCCAACCCAAAAAAGATGCAGAAAAGGAAATACTTAATAAAACTGACTTTTGCATAAGGGTCCACGAGTATCTTAGTAGCATCATGGCGGTGCCCTTCTTCTGGAGAGAACTTCCCTTCAAACTTGTAACCATACAGCATGTCCCTGAAATCCCCTTTCAGAAAAACATGCCACACATCACCTGTTCTGTTCATTGAAGGATCAAGAGAGATCTGCTCAGTTACTGTGCTCTGCATTAAATGATAGTAGAAAAATTAGTCAAAGAGCAGCTGAATTATTCATCAGGAGAAGCTACAGATAGATACAGGATGCCGCAATTTACATTCCATACAATATCCATATTGAGAGCAATGGTACATTTCTCTACTAGACTAATCCACAACAGGACCAAAACTACCCATTACTAAACCAGGAATAACAGACGCTAATTGGACCCATAAACCCAAATTTTATCTGAGTAATAAGATCGGTTGACATTTTTCAAAAATATGATCTTCCTAATCCGACATGCAATGTCCAAAGCAATTACAGACTTGCAAATTATTTATCAGAGGAGCATGAAATTCCTCGGCAGAAGTTTGATATGCTGAGTGTAGAATTCCACTTTGATCACCATTCGTTAACTATAGTCGGTCGCACCATCATCCTCCGGTTCTTTCACAACAGTCAGAAGCCGCTCACATTAACAAAATACCAAACTGGCCCATCTATTAACTAGGGCTTTGCTCCATGCCGTGAGAAGAAAAACATAAACCATGACGTAACTTTAAACTCACCTCACGGAGATCGGAGAGACTGAGCAGACACAGAGTAGCAGAAACTGCGCTGCTAGAGAAAACAGCAAAATTGACACCGCCGTCAACGAGCGTGGCGCCGAAAGGAGCCGGCAGCCCCGGGGACACTTCGAACCTTCTGAGCTTCGGCTTGTCCACCACTGCAGTCTCCGCCTGTGCTCCGGCTGCGTCGCTTCCCGCTCTCACCACCACCGTCCGTCTCATCATCCTTAGCTCGCCCGAGCGGGTGGAGACACCAAGCTTCTGCCGCCGGAGAGCAGACGTGAACCTAAGGGTGAGGCATTGTCGGATAAGTCCGCGGCTGAAGCCGAAGGCGGGAATGGAAGGCGAGCAGAAGCTGCCGCAGCGACTGAGCTCCATGCTGCGGCTGAGCTCCATTTGGAGGATCAGGGAGCCGACATGGAAGAGGACAGTGTCAGTTCTGAGCAGCGAAGAGGCTGATCTGACCAGGTATCTGGAATGTGTGGATTTGGCATGGGAATCACGGCACCAGAAGGAGCGAACAAGCCAAGCGGGCTTTAGCTCGTAACTCGTGAGTTGATATTTGTCGGGGTCTGAATATTTTTGTTTTTTAGAAAGATATAAATTTATAATTAAGATTTATTAATATGAACTTTTTCCTCAATTTAATAGAACATTCTAGGCGGAGCTACACTTAGTATAAAATAATAATATTATAAATAAATTTATGTAGTAAAAAATATAAATTAGGACAATACCGTGAGCACAAAAATAAATATAATAAATATGAAAATATACTTAATCGTAGTTAATTATGTAAATAAAATATTATAAATTGGTAGACATATTTTTCATTAAAAAATTAAGAGAGTAAGGAAATAAAATAAATTGGTGGGCAGAAAAAAGTCATATAAAAAAGTCATGGAGAGTAAATGTCTGTTGTGGAAGTTAAATATTCAGAAGTTATTATTTATATCTAATAAGTTAGATTTAATATTTAAAATTATTATGATTAATATTTAAGAATTAATAGTTGATTTTATGTTATAAAATCTACTTGATGAAATTCAGACTGCACAATATATCGTTTGGTAAAATGGTCGATCACTGTAATATCATATATTTGATAAAAAAAATAGAGAAATGGTTGCTAATTTTACTATTTTTAACTATATTTTTCTATTTATTACTGATTAGGGTATAAAAGATATAGGCAGTTTAGGAAATAAAAAAAAGACATCAAATAAATTTTTAATATAATAAAATTTGAAGGGTTAACTCAATTTAACTTTAAATTAATTGGTATTTTATAGAATTCTTTGGACAAGTAGGGCTCAGTCGACGGGTCATAGCACAAGCCCAGCAGCTTCTTGAGGGACGACGACGATCCATGGCAAGCTCGAGTCAAGCTTCCCACTTGACCCAAAATGCGTTTGGGCTTCCACAGGTATCCCCAATCCCAACCAAGCCTGTTCCTGATTTGGGGCACACCAGCATAACGCCAAGCCTAGCAGCCGAGCATGCTCGAGCTACAAAACTCCGAGCATAGTGAGCCCGTCGGACCCAAAACGAAACAAGACCTGCGTCTCGAGCTTGGATTTTTGAATTCAGTCGAGTCCAAGCGCTCAATCACGCTCGACCTTCGAGCTCGGCTTGATTTACCGTATCCATGAAGGTTGCCACAGGAGGTAAGGGCGAGAAGACAGCCCCTCTAATCCATGAAACTTAAATTTCCCAATCTGAAAAAAATTCAAGATCAGTTCAATGAGTCCGATGTGTTGACATCTCTAACCGCCACTATTCTTTCACTCAACCGTATTGAACTTGTCTTTCCTTTCCATTTTTCCCCCCAAAGCGACCTTATGAGTATTCCCTGTAAGAAATACAACAAATTTCTCGGTAGGACTATGCACGCGTATCGGGTATATCTGGAACCAGTCGGAGCCTGCCCTATTGGGTAGGTAGGGTAGGTTATGTGTAGAGTTTAGTAAAATTTGGATATGCTCCGGGTAAAGAAATTAGGAACTAGACGATTTTCACTCCGATTCCAATTCTGGCATAAGGTTACTCAGAACTGGACCAAAAATTGGTTATAAAAAATAGTTTTATACAACCAATGTAAGCCGCTCGTAAGATCTTCATTTGAACTCTAATTCCTATACCATTTGTATCATTATGCTCTCATTTATATATATTATACTCAATAAATTAGATGGCTTTTTTAATAAAAATATATAAAATGCAATATAAACTTACTTTGAATTAAATATTGTACACTAAATTTTGATTAAATAACTATATTTAAATTAACAAAAAACTGTGAGAATTAATATTAAATTGGATTATTTATCAGTAATTGAATATTAAAAACAAATAGGGTATCCAGAATTGTCTGTATAATACGGATCCGGGTACGATGCGATTCCTGTATTCAATAATTTAGGGTTCGATACCGGGAAAATTATACGATACCCAAACCCGCTCACTCACTATCTCTTCTCCAAGGGGCGGGCGCTGAGACACGAGAATCTCGGAAGAAGGGGAATATACTTGGAAATAATAGAGTAGTCGGGGAAAAGGACAATTGGTCGGTGAATATTGAATGGGTCAAAGAAGAATGGAGGAATTTAGTGGACCAACCGACAAGTCGATCAGGTGGACTTAAACAGGATCAATGAACGGCCCATGATCCACCACCACCAGCAGCCGAAGCCACCAAAACACGTTAGACGTACGCGGCCTCCACGCGGGTGGTTACCCTCTTTGGTCAGATTTCTTCCTCCTCGGTTAAATAATTACCAGAGAAGCGGACGTCCCGTGTTACACACCGCAAGCATCGTCATCGTCATCGTCATCGTCCGGAACTAAAAATGACAAAAACATGTCGACGAAGATATGAGTCACCGCCCCGTTGAAACAAGCTAACAATTGAAAATTCATCTTACCGTAAAACCAGAATTACCACTTCTTTAAGTAATAACACAAACACGGAACAACGTGTGACTCTGCTAGTGGATTTCATTAAGCTTTGGAGGTTAAAAGGGCCATAAAAGTAAGAAAAATAAAGGAATATAATGAGACAGAATCCTATCTATGCATAAGGCTAGGCTAAAGTAAATGTGTGCGTGTGTTTAAAATACCAATTTGGAGACCCACGAAGTTTTAACTTGAGTAAGCCTCAAATATATTACTTTTCCTCAATTTCCAAAACAAGAATTCTCAAATAGTTCCTGCACGTGGCGGAAAATCCATTGCATTGCCTCCCCTTTTTTTTCCAATCGACTTTAGACAAAAGTACGTGCCTAGGATGGTATTTAATTTCTTAAAAATTGCCGCCGGTGGCTCTCGGATCCCTTCTCCTTAAATAATACGTGAAATTTAATTAGTTGAATACTTACATTGAGACGGATTCAAATGAGTTATTTTATTTCAAATATAGAGAAAATTTTATAAAATAGATAATATATATAGCAGAAAAAAAGTTGTGGGAGGCTATTTTTAGTACATTTTCATCCATCCGCTAGGCAGGCCGAGTTACGGTCCCACATGGGGCATTTAAGTTGCGCGGTGGATCAGCTCGATCTAGCCAAAGATTTTCCGGTCTCCAATTGATGGAAGGCATTAAACCATTCAAGAAAGTGGCCTGCACATCCCTAAAATTGTTGGGAAATGAAATATAATGTTGAAAAAATGAAGTTAAAGGTAATAATATATAAGAGATCGGATATCACTATTTTATTATCTTAATTTTTTTTAGTCAGGTATGAATCAATCGCTCTTATGAGTACAGTAAAAATTTTACATAGTATTAGAATGAGTTATCGAAGGAGCTCAAACCTTACGAAGACCCAAAACCGAAAGCAAGCTCAAGATCATTTGATGATAAACGAACTGAAAGAAAAATGTTTGACTTGCAATAATAGTTGAAATTGAACATGGAAGAAAATGTCTAGCTTGTGGACATTTATTAAGGACAAGTATTAAAATGACACATGTAAACCATATTATTATGTGAGGGTGCATCATGATAGATGAAATTTTATATTAAAAAATTAAATATTTTGGCACTTATAAAATCAATAAAAAAATAAAAAGTTATATTATCTTTAAGAAAAAAACTAGGATTGAACATATTGAGTCACTTGATTGTCACAGTACAAGAATGTCCGGTCTTCCTATGATGGAACACTGGGCGGGCAACGAGAATAAACTGCGTCGCCAGATTAATTCACTGACGGTGACGACCATGGCTCGATGCCCTGTCTCTTCCAATGTTCGCGAAAACATAAGTATATATGTTTCTTAATCTTCAACGAAATACGATTTGCCCTGAAGGTAATGTGGCAATACCCAGTTATTTATTTGGTGTGATACGATAAGATTCCCAATCAACTATACTATAAATGGGGAATGCTTACAGGACTGGCTCCAGATCTGGATACAGCTTGGACACGGCACAAAGTTGTCCCAGTAATGAAGAGAGGGTCAGCTTCTGTCGCTTGAGGAAAGCTCTTGTGGCCTGCTAAGGCACCAGTACGTGGGGTGTGCACGTGTATCGGTTAGAATCGTAACCGGTAAAAATTGACCATATTAATTATAAGGTTATGGGAAATTTTTAATGAAATTCAGGTAGGTTCCCAGTAAAATGTTTGGGAATTAATTGGTTCTAATTCTGATTCCAGCTTACACAGTACTCAAAACTGAAACTGGGTACCATATACAAAAATAAAAAACTATTTCACGCAGTTGACTTTGACTATTTATAACTCACCTTCAAATTTCAATTCTTATATTATTTATATAATTGGATTTCTAATTCGATGGGTTGATTTAGCATAGTTATACATATTCACTGAGTTTATAATGTAAAATATTCAATAATTAAGAGGAATTTCATGAAAAGTATACAACATATATATAATCATCATGTACTTAAGATTAATTATAATACACTTAAGAATTTGATAAGATAACTATGTTACACTTAATTGTAAGTTATATGTTTTTTTTAATTTTATTTTGGTTTGATTAGTGAGATTGTCCTTAGGGTTTTGTCTGTTCATTCGCGGCATTAGCCTTCTCAAGTCAGGCTTCATGCCAAGAATTTTCAACGCTTCCAATGTAAGCGGAGAACGTCGAGCACGTCACGTCTGATGAATTTAGGGCTGATAATTTTTTATACAGCTTGGACAGCCAATATGACACGACATAGAATTAGACGAGTCTTGATTAAGTTACGATAAATTTATGTGACTTAATAATACATGATTAATTTTATATAATTAAATTTTATATGTTATATTTTATTATGATAATTCTATTATTATAATTATATATAATAAGTATTTTTACCAAATTTTTATTATTTTAATATTAAACGTATTGACTATATATATATATGTATAATTAACACATTTAAACACGTTTTATTCATACATATTAAATAAGTAAATTGTGGGTTAATGACTTTTTTACACTGATTGTTTAAATACGATACAACTAAAAATGCTTCCGGCTCACAAGTTTTGGGAGACAGGATGCTGTTGTTGCTTATCGGGCACCATAGCAGGCCTAGCTCATAATACGTGTACGCTGTTGACGGTCGTCTTTCGAGTCACACATGATATTCTGCATTTTTCTTATTTCTCCGTTCTTATTAATAATAATAAAAGGAAAAACTACGCCTCATTTACTATAATTATTTGTATATAATTGAATAATTAGGTGGATGCTATGCTGAATTTCAACATGTGGCAGCCGTCGATTAAACTAACAATATATATATGCTGTCACACATATATTGGTATAATATGTTGACTTTGAAATTGCTTTGCGATTCTCTGCGTACCCATAAAATCAAACTGAGCCTTAAACATGTCCGAGGAAAGATAACACTAACTCTAGTTAATTAATCGCCCCAAAAAATTAATCCCTTGAAAATGATGAATATCTTAAAGCATCCTACTCTATACATGGTGATAAAGTGAAAAAAATAATGGATAAAACCTATTCTAATTAATTTAGATTACGAGATATTATTATTTAGGGGATTAATACATATCTACATGCATGGCAATTTTATTGATATTCTCCATTTGAAATATCCGGTAGCCAAAGACCCAATAAACTCTAAATGCATATCCGAATAAGTCAACTCATTAAAATATATAACTCTCCAAACATAAAATTGATATATTCAAATAATTAGAGTAAAATATCGTATTTAATAAAAAATATGTTAGATCATATCAATCATATTTTGGCACGAGATAATGGAGTCGATTTTGCACCTGTAAAGGCTACTACATGACACAACCACTTCGTCATTATCGGAAAATTGTGGAAAATACTAGCTAATGGACAAAATTTCACATTCTTGATTATGAAGAATAATGGACTAATTTATATAAATAAATTAATTACTTTATTAATTTCTCCGAGAATAAGAGGCATGAATCTTCCCCACCCCCGATAGATCTCTGCCCGTGTGATCAAATTCATTTTTCCCCCATTAATTATTATAAACAATTTCCCGGTTTTTTTTCTTCTTTCTTCTTTTTTGTCCAGCAGTAAAAAAAACAAGTATGTTATTATAAATAAATAATTTAAAGTTAAATATTAAGAAAAAGTGAGTTTAATATAATATTATTATTCTCAATACAATAAATAAGAAATTATAAATTTAATTTTTTTATTTTCTATTTTTTATCATATTCTATACTCATTAACATTATAAAAATATAATTATTCAATTAAAAAAAAGGCAGACGGAGTGGGAAGTGGGGACGGCCCCGAGGTGGCTGAACGCCATTGATGGCCTTTCGGTTGATTGCACGTGCTGTGCGCGTGTCGCTTCCTGATTGGGTGGAATAATCCTTTTCCTTGACCGACTTTTCTGATGGAAGAGTGAAGCTAGCTAACTCCACGACTTTTCCTTTCTTGACCCCCATGACATCCATTTCCCCACCCCCCAATTCCCACCCCCCAACGCCTTTACCTTACTGAAGACAACAACATTATGATTCAAATGCACGAGAGCTGACGCGGTAGATAACGTGTGGATTTTTTTATTATATAAAGGTTCTATAAATATAAAATATAATAAGAAAAATAAGAGAATAAAAAAATTATAAAATATTTTATAATAAGAATTAAATATATAATTTTTTTATTGTGAAATTAAAAATAATTCCACTATATTGAGCTCTTTTTATGTACAACAGGTGTATAAAACCTACTTAGGTTCACTTTCCGGGCAGGACAAGTCAATGTTCACACATGAATTAATTTCAGTTAATGCATCGAAGTATTTAGTTATTATGCATAAAAATTGTTGTGTAAAGGATTATTTGTAAAAGGAAGTTCAATCAGCATTTTTTTCATATATTACATGTCATTATATTGTTTAATAAATTATGAATAATCCAATTTAAGTTTGATTAACTTATTAAGAAATAAAAATTCTTGATATAATAAGAAGATTTCCTTAAATTTTGGAATAAAAAGATTTCCTTAAATTTTGGAAAATTTTATAGAAAATCAGTACCATATATAAAGGGAAATCGCATCAGATATTTCCAACCTCCCTGTGCTTGTCTTGATCTCTCTTCTCGAATGTTTCTTCCCCTGAAAAATTCTATTGTAATTTCATAATTTTTTCTAATAAAATAATATAATCAAGTGAACATGCATGCAGCATCCTCTTCTTTAAATGGCACATCCCGGCACTTCACATGTCAACAAGAGCCTCCGCCAGTTCGTAGATCTTCCGGTGAACTGTTAAAAATGATTGGCTTGTCCCATATCTGCAGAGAAATGCAGTACCTCTGTAATGTCTCGTGGGTGAAACTAGGTTGTCTGTTCATATCGACGCGCTTCTTCTTCTTCCGTCTCTACCGGTCCCTGCTCCTCCGCACCAACTCGTTCCTCCTCCAGGTCCTCTACTTTGTCGCCCTCTCGTCGCTCGGGTTCTGGGTTCTCAGGAGCCTGAAGCCGCGGACCGACAATGGTTATTCTTTCAAACCCGGGAGCTTAGACCTGTTCTTCACCTCCATATCCGCGGCCACCGTCTCGAGTATGTCCACCGTGGAGATGGAGGTCTTCTCGAACTCCCAGCTCGTAGTACTGACGGTCCTCATGTTTGTCGGCGGCGAGGTCTTCACCTCCATGGTGGGGCTCCACCTCAGGAAGCGCAGGATGTGGATGCTCCTCAAAACGGAGGACAAGGTCACCTCCATCGAGAGCGACCTGAGCATCCATTCCACGAGGCCCGTAGACGTCATCGACCGGATAGAGCTCGGGATGACCCAGAAGTCCCATTCCTTCGGCCCCGACGACCGTGACTACCTGAGGTACCTCTCTGTCAAGTTCCTTGGATCGGTCGTGCTGGTTTACCTAGTCTCGGTCCAAGTTCTAGGGATAGCTATGGTGTCGATCTACCTTAAGGTGGTCTCCAGTGCAAGAGAAGTGCTAAGGAACAAGGGCCTGAAAATGATAACCTTCTCCGTCTTCACCACCATCTCCACCTTCGCGAGCTGTGGGTTCGTCCCGACGAACGAAAACATGGCTGTCTTCGGCAAGAACTCAGCCCTCCTCCTGATCCTCATCCCACAAGTCCTCCTCGGAAACACCCTGTTTCCCTCCTGCTTAAGATTCTGCTTCTGGGCTCTCCATCGGTTCATGAACAGGGCCGAGACCTCATACCTCCTGAGGAACGCGCGGGAGATCGGGTACCTCCACTTGCTGCCCAGGCTCCACTCTCGGCTCCTGGTGGCCACAGTCTTCGGGTTCATCGGGCTCCAGTTCGTGATGTTCTGCGCGTTGCAGTGGAGCTCCAGTGCGCTCTCCGGGCTTGGCCCATACGAGAAGATCGTGGCAGCGCTGTTCCAGTGCGTCAACACGAGGCACACCGGCGAGACCGTCGTTGACCTCTCGAAGCTCGCTCCGGCCATCCTGGTGCTGTTCGTCGTCATGATGTAAGTCTCTCTTGTCCTTCTCTCTATCTCTCACTCTCGATATCCCGAAATAGAAACTAGTCAAAGTGGAGTTACATGGGGGAGTCATCCTCGTGAGCTGCGGACTACCGGTGGAAATCCAAATTAAGACGGAAGAACGAAAAATTGTCTATCAAAATATTGAATGATTTTATGAATCCATGTTAATACAAAAGGGATAACCAACCACCAAAATGGCTTATTGAGGTAACTCGGTAAGATTTTCACTTAATAATGCCTTTAATTCTAGTTTCATAATTAACAAAGTTTTACTCCTTAATTAATTAAAAAGAATTACCTAACGGATTAACACTCTATGATGTCACGATCCACACACAGTACGACACAATTATTAGAGAATTGGTTTCATCATGATTAGGCAAGTCCTCAATCAAACCCACTTAAACCAATTTAAATTGGGCAATACTCATTTACAATTAATAAATTTGGTATTTATTATCTAATTAGCTAAAAATTAAAGTTAATTTTTTTTATAATAGTAATTTAACTCTTCACTTACAACAATAAATTCTCATATTTTTTCTTCTATCTAATTATTGATTATACATGGAAAGCACCTCCCCCACAATCATCGGTGCATTATTCTGAGTCGATTTATGCAGTTAATGAGCAGCTCGGGAATGAGAGCGGATATATAATACCTGACATGGACTATGTGGGAACTTGTTCAATCAATTATGACCACTTGCGATGCGTATTTTATAATTAAAAAAGGTCAATAATTTCATCAAAAATTTGCCCGCAATTCGTGGCTGCAACGATAGTGACATGATCACGATTCCAAATTTAAACATGATATTTGCAAAACTCAATTTAACGAGGTCGTCTGAGGCTGTCTCCTCCCATGATCACTTGCATATAATTTAGAGCCCACTTGCCGCCAACTCCCAATCATTTTTCCGAGTATCATTCGAGTCATTAATCGAGTTCCCTATGACTTTCCAATTGATCCGTCAAAGTCGAGCCTTGTCGGTTCGTAGCTTCCCGTTCCGACCAAATTGTTCGGACGACTTTTCCCAGGTACCTCCCTCCGTATACGTCTTTCCTGCCCGTGGAAGGTGACGGCGACGATGGAGGCCGATGCTCACACGACGCGGAGAGGAACAAGCCGAGGATACGAGGAAAGGTCATAGAGAATCTCATATTCTCGCAGCTGTCTTATCTGGTCATCTTCGTCATCTTGATATGCATCACGGAGAGGGAAAAGATGAAGGCAGATCCACTCAACTTCAACGTGTTCAACATTGTGGTCGAAGTTACAAGGTGCGTAACCCCACTAATTTCCCCCCTTATCTTCCAGTGTATTATTATATAGTTAACTTAGCGGTCTATCTATGGATGAAAATCTATTTTAAGATTTATTTGTTGGGACGTATGATCTCATAGTTATTAAATAGAGAGAACATTATGAGTTTATGTGAAAATTAAGTATCATCACTTATCAGTTTAGACTTTTAGATGAAATCATACTCGATTTTTTATGAACTCACAACTAATTTGTTATGGTATAAGAGCCAACGGTTTCATACCTCGCCCGACCCGAGTATAGAAACCTGACTCGTGGTCGGTTGATATAAGACCGAGTACGAAAGAAAAAATGTCCGGCTTGTGGTCGATTCTCTCATCTCATTCGAGATCGGAAGAAGAAATCCCTTTTCATAAATAGTTGTTGAGAATGAGTATTTAATAGTACATGTCCAAATTGATCTCAACTCACAACAAATTCAATATTGTTTACGTGTCAAAAGAAAACATCATGACTTTTATTAACCCCTCTCCCTCAAAGTCCGATTTGGTAGCTGTTACATTCGTCTTCCGTAGCCACAATTTCTTGATGCAAATGATAAAGATTCCACTAGATTATTAGATCAATAATGGTGACAATTGACGGAATCCGATTTTCCAGCCACTTATCCTCCCTTCTGGTAGGAATCAGATTCCCAACAAGTTACTGACCCCCAAATGCACAAAAACACTACCTCACCGCACACACGCATCACTTGGCAATAAAAAGCATCTTGGTGATGAAAGTACGTGTGTGCATTTATAGCGATTTGGATCGATGTGCTAACCATGTTCTCTAAGACTAAAACTCGTCCACCTCAGATGTACATCGGCTCTGCCCCGAGTATGAAAGTGCTTCCTTTAGAGTCGACATGTGTAGACCGCGTTGTGACCAAAAAAGCATTATTTTCATGTAATCATTGAAGGTGCACATGTTTATATACGCCCCCATGACTATACATCGTACTATGTTTATATAATATATATATATACATATGTTACATATAATAATGCCTGGAGCACATGCATTTTCCTTGACGCCCGGCCGTCTGTACTCCTCATCAAGGTATTCATGCGGCTTAGCACACTTAACTCAGGCAGTCATCTTGTCAGCCCTAATATTTATTGAGAATAAAGGTCGTCGTTTTGAATGTGGGTTTTCTTCCCTTTTTTTTTTTTAATACTTTTCCAGCGCTTACGGGAACGTGGGGTTCACGATGGGGTACAGCTGCGGAAGGCAGCTGAAGCCGGAAGCGGGATGCTCGGACAGGTGGGTTGGCTTCGTGGGCAGGTGGAGCGACAGAGGCAAAGTCGTTCTCATGGTCGTGATGATCTTCGGTAGGCTGAAGAAGTTCAACATGAACGGTGGCAGGGGTTGGAAGCTCTTGTAGTCCAAATATATCCAAGAAGTCAATGCTTGTCCCACACGGACATTGTTCTCTTCCGGTGGTGGGGGGGGGGGAGCTGAAGGAAATAAGCTAGCGTTTCCTCTCCATGGAAAGAAAGAGGGCGAGAAGAGTTGTAAATACATTCGTGAACGAAAATGGAATATTATTACAGAGAAATAGTGAATTTACCGAAGACCTTGTCCTCTAGAAAATAGCATATTCCATATGGGATTCGATGCCTCCCTGCAGTCTGCAATTCATGTGTTCCTCTTACGAGTTACGGGGCGCACTTGCGCGTCTCCAGGATCAAAATTCAAATTCGAGGACGAGAGTATCGTGTTGGATTGGGCCCATCCCAATTATGATTTAAACAGTCTTTTGGGCCCTGAGTTGATCTATTCAGCTATGGTCGTTGGGCCTTAATCGTATGAGGCCCAGGTCCAATATGTCGCAAAGCTAATCTAAAAACGTCGACTCCTGCATGACACTGTCTAGCGAGTTGGTTCAATCAGACTTCATCTATTTCTTGGTGACTGCCAAATCGTGGCTTCCATTCAACCCCTCATTGGTGTCTCTCTAGGAGCAATTCGGGCTAGTCTAGATTCGAAGTTCTATGTATTTTAGAACTTCTGCAATCCCTCTCTGTTGACAGCAATCGGGGTTCCTTCTTGGGCTTCACTTAGACTGGGTTCACGGACTCACGCCAGTTGAGAGCAGTCAAGTGGTTCAGACCTCACCCTATTGGTGAGCTCAATGTCCCAAGTTTAAATCCCTTGGGCGGAGACTTAAAAGGACACCTGCCTCTTAGCTTATTATACATGAAAATATTAACATTATATTATAGAAATGGTAAGGTTGTTACTACCACTGTTTATCATAAAAAAGAATGTAATAGACCTTTGCTTGTGCTGATATCAAATCTTATTGGACACATCGAGTCACCGGATATTACTGAAATATATGCATTGAGCTATTGCCAAGAGATTAAACCGACAATGGATAGCAAGGAGGATTTGTTCCTGCTTTGCCACGAACAAGCAGAGCAGACCTGCTCTTGAATTGAGTGCGAACCGGTCAAAGAAGAGAGAATTTAACTCAGGATCAAAGTTGAGTATAACAGCACATAATGCTCAAGCCCTTACGTTCCCTCTCCTTTGTAAGGCACATCTATGGCCTAAATATGATCGAAGAAGAATGTGTGATTAACCAAAAAAAAAAAAAAAAGCGAAAAAATTTACTTGTAAGAGCGCCTTTTTCAAAAGCAGCATTAAATTCTCCTTCTGACAGAAGACGAAAAAAGAAGGGAATTCAGTTTTCTGAATCAGGAAATCAAATCCAGCCGAGCCTTTTAACGGACTGTGGTTCCAGAGCCATTATTGTTTTCTCTTTTCTCTAGTTGTTTTCCCTGTTCTCCTCCTTTGTCAGCTCGGCTCAGCTGATGCACAAAATTTATTTTCCCCAAAAACAAAGGGTTTTCTTGCAGCAAAGTCAAGGTTGACAAAACAAGTCAACACCCAAGAGACGGGGAGACCTCTCCTCTGTACGAGAGCTCTGCCTCTATCCGCACTGGGGGTAAACTCCATATGGGGTAAATTAATAAAGCTGCATAGCCCACGCTTTTTCTTTTTCCATAGGAAAATTGGTGGGCCTTGAATGATGAGAAAATGATTTTAAGTGAAGGCATGACTTTACGCTCAAAGCTCCTGTTATGCTGCCGGAACCTTGGCATGGCAAATGTGGATTCTTGATTCTCAATCGATTTGGGGCCACTGTTAGCCTTGAAAATATACTGGATTTCATCCATGTAGTTGTTGAAGTTCCTACCAGATGGAAAAAAAGGGTCTGTTCTCCTTTACTTCCCAAGAATAGGAAAACAAACTCCAAGGTTTTCTATTCTCTGCAGCTTAACAATGCAGGACAACATGGTTTCCATAAGAATCATACAACAGGTAAAAAGGAAAGGATGAGAAGAAAAGACTCTTGAACATTTGCATGAAGTTACAATGTGCGGAATTCTACAAGAAAAATCAATTAACAACTAGAACAAGAGAAAACTGGTTTGTTTTCCCGCAACTACATCATCAGCACAGTCCAAGATAACTAAATCTTCAATATCTTCTACAGATACTTTCTAAGCATCTCATCGGAGCTCCACTGCCTCGTCAGCATGTAAACCCTTATGTGTCCTAAAATTGACTATGCATGAAAAAAACCTGATGCATTTTTTGCAGCACAGTTCCAATACTTTCCTTCCTACCGCATGCGATGGATTATCTGTTGTGCAAGGGATTTGGGCCCGTGGGCACGAATCTCTTGTCCTCCTCCATGATTGTGATGTTCTTCTCCGAGCACCCGAAGTTACAGAAATGGAACTTCCTGTACTTGCACTTGGAAGCTGTATCCGTCGAATCGTCCGAGCTCCTCTTGGTGCCATCGATGGAGGGCAAGAATGCCCTTTTTGCCACAGCATCAGACAGCACAGAGCAGGACAACAACCAGACTACAAAGAGCAGATAAATGTACAGAAATAATCTCATCTCATCAAATGAAGAGAAGAAATATAAATGTATCTGTATGCTGTGAGAGATGAAGACAGCAATGTTTGAATCCCACCACAAGAGGAAATAAGACCCACCAAGAGAGGAAATGATTTGGTTGGGACCAGAGAGAGAGTAGGGAAGAGAGGCAAAAGGAATGCAGAGAGATATACAAGTTTATTGCTTGTGATAGATAGAGATATATACATGGAAGGCATACGATGCAAGAACATTAATTAGGGTGGTATTACTGAGGAATTACAGTTAGAGGTGGGAAGAAAAGATCTTGAGACATCAACATCTTTTTGATCAGAAGCCTTCAACAACCTCATTAAATGCTTTGGTTACCACTGGACATGTCAAAGACTGCAAAACAGAACGTGAACCTGGGGTAAGAGTAAGATAGGCCCTCTCCTCCTCCATTAAAGCAACTTGACCCCGCTCTCTGACCCCAAATTTATGTGCATGCATCAGTTCATGGCTCTTTTTCCCTGCAAAGAAACAGAACCGGAACCCACAATGCTCCTATAGTTTAAAACCCTCCCTTGTGTACAAAAGGGACTAGGTGTAGTTGCATATTTCTTTATCTCTTATCAAGATGTCATATGTTCATCTCGATAAGATTCTGTTGTGCCCTTTTAATTTTTCCTTCTTTCTATCCTTCTAAGCTCATGCCTCCATGTAACCAAAACAAAAAGCCAGTCCCTTGTCCACCGTGATAATGGCCTTCAACAGATCTTTGGTTATTCAGGTTTTGTCATTCTTGAAATGATGCGTGTTAATAAATGGTTGGTTCCTCTAAAAGTTTCAAGGTAGTAACGAAGTGCATCAATGGTGGATAAAGTACCTAATTATACGAGGAGACAACAGAGGAATCGGAAGTACGAGATTGTCATAAAGTCAGATCCACCTGAATGGATGATATATTAATGATTAACTCAAGAAGTTATCTTGTTTATAATTTAACTAAGTAAATGAACCGAAAATGTTGAGGCCATTACCTATCAAAGACCCACCAATAATAGAATTGATTCATGTAATAGAGTTATTATTTCAGGACACGTTATCAGAAGAAAAACAACATTTCACTTAATTTTCCCCTTAAAAGCACACAGATCATTTCTCATGGAATGTACTTGAATTTTCTAGCTGACAGAGTAAGGTCAGTTCTTTAAGTTTTCTTCTAACAAAATGATGCCGGAGATGAAGTTGGCCTGTGATACAACGGCTCAACCTGAATGGGTCAAGACTACCGTATCCAACAACCATACAGGAAAAATAACATCTTGACGAAAATATCGGTTAGGTAATTTGATAGGCAAAAATCATCTGCCGGTAATAAACAGAGAATGATGAACTATCATGGACTAAGATATCCCACAGAGACCCTGTACTTTTCCCCTGGAGGGAAGAGAACAGAAGGCCGGCTAGGTGAAAGGAAGAAAAGAAGAAGAAGAGATCTTAATGGCGTTGGAGGGTCCCTTGGATTCAACTGTTGACCCGACAGACAATTTCCATGGAGCATGGATTTTCCTGGCGAGCGATGTTCGGTCTCTGTTCTTCTGCTCTGACTGCTTGAATTATGGAAATGCTTTGAATCATATCTCTCTATCTACTGTTGTAAGCGTGATCCTTTGATCCATATGCGTCCGAGGAAAAAAAGAGAGAAGAGGGCATGAAAAACGTCATCTATACCAATAAAATCAAGAATAATGAAGGATGATATTACCATGTGAAAAGTAATCTCCGTCTCCGATGCAGAGGAACGGAGGGGGGACAAGGTGCTGGGGGGAGAGCTGATGTTTTTGCCAGGTCAGGGACAAGACAGTTGAGGCTCCATTAAAAACCCTTCAGAGGTCAGATCCTTTCATTAATGTCCCTCACAGTTCATCTCTCCTCCTCCTCCTACAGTATTCGTACAACACCATCTCCGCATTATTCTCTCCACTGATCAGATCAAATCCCGTTAGTATGAATCTACCGATCAAGTCACTGCCATGCCGTCACGATGTTCACATACTTCTAGATTTTTTGTCATGTCCACTTTTTGTGTCCATCGTACCGGCACTTAACGCTTTGATACGTTGGGATAGTCGGAGAACCTGTGACAATGCATAAGGTTTGTGTTTATGATATAAAACAATGGACACATTAGCTATGGAAATTCTACAGCAAAAGCAACGAAATAATGTGTCTTCTGTCTTCATCCCTTAGATCGAACATTTTCCGGCGAAAAGTTGCCAGAGACTACCCTCCTTTATTTGCCCGTAAAGAAGAAGGCGAATCGCTCTGCTGCAGGGAGGAAAAAGCCATCGAGATTGTGTCGCACGAGAACTGGTCGTCCCTCTTGTTCCTTCTCCGGTCCATGAATACTGGTTTCGTGGGTCTCACC
This sequence comes from Sonneratia alba, assembly GCA_900174645.1. Classification (NCBI taxonomy): domain Eukaryota; kingdom Viridiplantae; phylum Streptophyta; class Magnoliopsida; order Myrtales; family Lythraceae; genus Sonneratia; species Sonneratia alba. The sequence continues at coordinate 479,172 of FWPY01000001.1, read as the reverse complement.
TCTGCCTTGACCCGGTAAGTCAGCATCGCGACAATCTCTGACATCCTGGGCCTGAGAGTCGAGTGGGGCTGAAGGCACAGGAAGGCCACATGAATCGCTTGCAGGACATCTCTCTCCACATACCCGTCCTCCCGCATCCTCAGGTCTGTCAGACCGAGAATTCTTGACCTCTCGTAGAGTTTCCATGCCTGAAGATATATCACACGAGGGGGGAAAGAGTTATAGCAACAGGATATCTAGGCAGGTGTTCCATCCAAGTCTCACATAACGAATTCGATTATATGGATAAACGAACATACTTATTCGGGAAGGTACTGCATTTCCGATGGTAAGGTGAGATCGGCGTTCTTCCTGCAGCTGATGATCTCGAGGGTGAGGACTCCGAAGCTGTAAATCGGCCTTCTCTGACAATTCTCCCCTAGTAGCGTATTCCGGAGCTGTGTAACCTCTGTTTCTCATTCAGCATAATTAGCTTCTGTTAGCTGCATAACATACTCTGAGGGACTAAACTCGAAAACAGACAATCGGGATCTGCTAATACTTCATAATCAGCTGAGAAGGGAACTCATTACAGTGTTCCAGCGAATGTAGTGCTGAGGTAGGCCTGATCTTCAGGGAAGAATCTAGCGAGTCTGAAATCGCCAATCCTTGGCGGGAGTTTCTTGTTGATAAGAATGTTGCTCGCCTTGATGTCCATGTGGACCATCTTGAGGTGGGAATCCTCATGCAAGTACTGCAAACCTCTCGCAATCCCGATGATTATCTGGGACCGGGTGCTCCAGTTTAGGAATTGGCCACTCTTCCCTGATCATTGTAAATGTAAGTGTAACATATGCAAGTTGTCAGATTGTCATCAGTTCCTCCTCTACAGTATGATTTGTCGATGGACTAATTATGAGGTCTAAGCTTCAGTTTTTCATGTACTCGTACACGAGGACCCACTGTGGACCCTCAGAGCAGCATCCTAGGAGGCGGACAAGGTTATTGTGCTGGATGCTCGTGATCATCCTCACCTCGGAGAGAAACTCTGACTCTCCCTGCTGGGATCTTTCGAGCGACAGTTTCTTGACAGCAATCAGCCTTCCATCGTCTAACTTCCCCTGCGCAACATATAATGAATGGAAAATTTTCATAAAAGTTTTGCACTGATACAAGAAGAACAAAACTCCAAGCTCGGTTTTTTACAGCCAAACATTCTGTTATATGAATTTTCAAATAACTTGATTTGATTCATTCGATCACTTGACAAGAGACAATCTGATTTGGAGCAAAATCGGGTAAAATTGTGACAGGGGCTCTTCAAAATTACCCGATAGACTGGGCCAAATCCTTCAACTCTGAGGAGATTACTGGGGTGAAAGTTCTTGGTCGCCTTCTTCAATTTATGGAAGTCGAAGTAGCTTATTATCTGAAGATTTCCACCAAACAAGTCCTTCGATACTGCAACAAATGCAAGTACCAAGATCCATCAGCTGCCAAGGTGACACACAGATGCTCATCAGATTACTTGAAACGATACCTTTCTTCCTCTTTGCCCGTCTGACCAAGTTCAGTAATTCCGACGGTCTTTCTAGCTTCCAGAATATGACTAGAAGGATCAACAGTATAAGCAGCACGATCACTCCTCCTCCGAGGAAGAGTAACGCCAAAGAATGACCCAGAGACGAGCTCTTCATCAGCAGCGCAGATGCTATCGGAGGATCGCCTGAAATTACGGGATTAACGACCTGTCAGACTGAAATGGAAGAAGCTCTATCAATCATAACTATGAATAACAGGTCTATCTGGAGCTTACGAAAACAAAGCTATTTCATGTCTAGATTTCATAATCATTAAACAGAACAAGGACCTATGTGTGACAAAAGTTTTCTTCATTGGGAATCGATGGGAATTGACAGGATACTCACACGAGTTCCCTCGGCTCGAGTGTTATCTGGGGATCACAGTCGGCTACTGAGAAACAGACATGCGAGGTGATGCGGCGATATTAATGGAGGGAAAAATATTACCTTCCACTTCCAGGGAAGGGCGAGGCATTCTGGAGAGGGTACACACTACACAGTCTGCTCAACTTGTTGCCCTTTGTTCCTTGATTTGCTGAAAGACACAGGAAGAGAGATAGCATCAATTTTCCCGGGACAACTGAGTTTCATCTGATTCGTTTTTGCTTTTCCCGACAATTCAACAAAGAAGAAGGCGCCAATTCAAGAAAATAGAAAAAAAACTATGTTTTTTCCATGTTCCAAAGTTTAAATTTGATTTATTGGCAGCGTGATTTAATATTTAAATATCAAGTCATATGTACAAAAATTAGGGGAAATTAGGCGGTAGAAGGGAGAGATTCAAACAATGGTTAAATCGATGCTGTGGGATGTAACATTGGATGCGACGAAATGTTGTTGGCCGGACAATGTTTGATTTCGATTAATATAATGAGTGGAATTTTATTAATTAGAGACAAATGGCTCCATTGTGATTTGCAACCGGCCTAGGCCCCACATCATTGTTTAGTATGATTTACTTAGTTAAGAAATGAATTATTCTCCAAAATTTTATTATTTATTCTAATAATTCGATATAAATGATATGATATTTGAAATTTTAAAAATAATTTGATACATTTGAAATTGTTTCTCACATCTTCATTTTCTCTTTTCTCTCTCTCTTTTTCCTTTTTACAGATATATGGGCTTTTATGAAAACAAAATCACATACTATACTAATTTCTATTTAGGTAAAAAATAGTGAACTAGGAGGAGATATCTGTCACGGCCCGAAATTTTGATAGAGTTTTCTCTTATTTTTACAAAGATCAAAATTTCCAAACCCGTTATATAACATTATAATTAACATATCAAAGAATAGTTTTTCATAATCTATCAGCTTTTTACTATCGCACAACAACACACAGGTTTTAACCTATTGTTATTGCCAAACATTCTTGGTTATAACATTGTATGTAGAACTGTATATTATCCGACATATACCCTATTAACTATTTGTTCTAGTTGATCTCCGAATCAAAATTTAGCTGTTCCACTCAGCTGAGTGTCTTCCTTAATTGAATTTATTTTTTGCAGAGGAGTATGAACTGCAACTCAGTGATTACATATTTCCAAAGTGAAATAACATTAGTTAAATATAGGCCCATTTCTATTCCGTCGGTTTAGCGGTCACCATAGTTATGTACAAACACAAACAGTAATGCAGAATATATATGTATGCATGTCCGACTACTATTACCATTTATCTTTTTCCTATTCTCTTTGTCACTTATTTAAAATATACTTACTCGTTAGAAATGACAGTTAGTTAGATATAACAAATAATTATTGCAGAATTGGCATTTACTAATTACTAATCATAGATATAGTATTTCACAATAGAAAAATGTACTAACTACCCCTAAATTGACTAATCACAAAGCGGGATATTTGGGGTGGATATCTCGGGTCTCTCCAATACCTATCATTTGATTCATAACAAAATTAATACATATCATATAATGATCTATATTTTAACTACAGAAAGAACCTTATCACTAATATAAAAAATTTGCACCCAACATAAACTCATATTTGTGACTAACTTCTATAGATATATGTATATAAGGCTTAAAATATTCATAACCTAATTAGTTATATATTCTATATATTATTTTATTATTTTTATTTATTTGTAGACTTAAGAGAAGAGAAAGGGAGGCATTCCACGTGGGAAGTCCAACCAAGCAAAGCTCTCTCTCTCTCTCTTTTTCCCATGAGAGGGTAAACCCGGTTCTATTGAATCCATTAGAGAACCCCTGTGATTGACCGTTTTTTTTTCCACAGCCAATGAGGTTTATAGCTTAAGGTCCATTGAGCTCTATGCTCACATCTCAACCCATCACCAGATAGTGAAAGAAAGCCCCCTGTAACCCAAATCTAACGACTCCACCTACACCCTTTGGTTGAAAATAATAAATATGCTCAAGATCAAATTGAAAAGATCACAACAAAGTTACGTATACTTACCATAAATCCATAAAATATAAGTTAAAACCTCTTCCCTTGGGGAGGAGGAGGAAGACGAAGGGTGGATTGGTAGTTACATGGGAATTAAATTGGGCTATTGGGGGAAGAGAATAGGTGGCTAACTGGTTTAAATGTAGTAAAAGGAAAAATGGATTTATGGGATTAAAGTCCTTTTTTTTTTTATCAAGGCATCGTCACCATATGCCATGTTGATATGTGGTAATACTATCTAATAAAAAATTAATAAATGTTAATAATTTCAATTATTAAAAATTAGAAAAGAATATCTAAAAAAATAGTGAGCCTCGAAAAAACAGCTACTCCGGATGAGAAAACCAAATTATGATAATGTGGAATCAGTTTTAATGGCGGTATTATCACATTAGTAATGTCACATGATAATACCGTCGCATAAAATATTTTCTCGTGAATTCTGTGTAATAACGAAAAAAATTAAACAAATCGACCAATTACAAATCGAATATTCTATTGTTTCCGAATTTTTCCTTACGTGTTTCCTCTAACAATCTATCATCAACAACTATTTTTCTATGATGAAAATAATATTATAATGGAAAGAGTTTGATTATGAATTATATTAATCGCAAAAAACCACCATTCTAGATTTGCATAAACCCACTGGGTCATATAAACAGCTATATCGTCTATCTATAGGCCAATTGAACAACATAATTAAGATGAATAATCTTGAAACGCCCAAATCAATTTGAATCAAATGATGGATAACATTATAAACAACATTGCCTATTTTAAATTAGTTTTTCTGCTCAAGTAATCATAAATCGATATTTCTAATACTAAAATTCTTGCGTTTCTTCAAGTAAGGGAGCACTCGATCGGGAGGGAGTCCTTGTGGAAAGCGCCTTGGTGTCAGTGCAACAGTTGTCAGATCGATCGTGTGGTTCTTCTGCATCCATTTGATTAGCCGTTGCCCTGCCGTACATGTCTCACCGACTGTGACAGCCAAGAGTTGTTCGAGCCCGGGCTCGAGGAGCAGGACGAAATTCCCGATGGCGACCAGACGCAGGACCGGGCGCTGAAGTTCCTGTAGGAGCGGCCGTGAACGGGGGGCTTGGCTCCAGTCGATCTTAATTCACACGGCTGCCTCTCGTGGCCCAGCCATCTCCATTCCACAGGCTCAAGTACACCCGCGCATGGGCTGGCTCTTCGGGAATGGGATGCCTCTCGACTCTAGCTAGGTTCTTGAACTCTCTTATATGGGAGTCCTATCTATCTATCCACCGTGAGGCTACAAAATTAAGAGCAAGAGAAAATCTCTTTACATATGTGGCAGAAACGAGTTGATAATGATTCCTATGCAGGTTTGATACGATTGGTAATGACGATCTTTGCTGAAGCCAACATGTCCGAGAGGGAGGAGTTCATGATGCTAAACCTTGGTCGGGAGAGAAGAGCAGCCCTTCAGGAGAGAAGGATGAGAAGTTCGAGTTTTCTTTTCAATATAACTAATGAGTTCGATGAACTCCGAGAGCAGGTGTGATGCCCCTGACGAGTTAGGTGGAGTTGTAGGAGGATGGTGAGGAGGAGGAGGACGAGGAGGAGGAGGAAATCTGAGAAAGATTTAGAAGAAGAGTGGCTGAATGAGCTTCTTGATGAACATGGAGAGCTCGAAGTAGGTTTGATGTTGCAAAACGAATTCGGCGGAGGAGCTCGAATTGGGTTCGATGCGGCAAACGACTTTGATGGAGGACGAGGAAGAGAGAGAGAGAGAAGGATAATGAGAAGAGAAGAGCTTTTTAGGAGAGAAGGACAATGGGATGACTGAGTGTGCTTCTCGATTTACCCGATGAGTTTAGGGTTAGGGGAGCTCGAGAGTAGGTCAGGTGCATGGACGAGTTCATTGGAGGATGTAGAAGAAGAGCATTCATGAGAGGAGGACGAGCAAACCAAGTGTGCTATTCGACTTATACGATGAATTCAAAGGAGTGTAAGAGTTTGTCTGGTGCCCCTAACGGGCTTACGGAGAAGGGAGACACAGAAGAAGAAGAAGATGAAAGGACTAAAGTGACGTTCACAAGATATATTTCAAGTATAGTTTTTTAAATCGGATTAATTTGATCAGAAATTGGTTACTTATTGGTATAATTTTTAAAATTAACCAGATTGCATTATAAATCCGAGCAACTCCAATTGAACCGATCAATTCTTGATTGGATTAATAAACTTAATTGAACTAGTAATTTAAATTTTAAAAAATAAAAATATATTATAATATAATTATTTTATTTTATTAAATTTATATTTTTATTTTATATTAAATTTGATGTTAATATGATGATTGTAGTAAATTATTATCAAATTATTGTATTATATTAATTTATTAGTAATACCATATTATTAATATTATTTATTAATATATAGTTCAACCAATTGAATTTCTAGTCCAACCTATAAATTTATATCTTAATCGATTTTTAGTTTGATCTGATTTTTAAAATTATGATTATAAGAATGATGGATGAAATGTTAAAACTGACTTACGAATAGACGGAAGGGCTAAATTGATGCTCATCAACTTTTCCGTTACAATCAGACGGATTATTGGACGGAAGGATCAACCTAACGGTAGCAAAGGATGTATTTGATGTTTAAGAAGGATTCCATTGATACACAAATAATATAACGAATTTAATATGTACATGAACGAAATTAATGCATAGAATAATAGAATCGATATGGACGTAATTGATGTGTAGAAATGATGAAATTGACGTGTGTAAATATCCAATTAATGTGTAGAGGATCCGATTAATGTTTAAATGGATAAAAGTGATATACAAAATACAAAATAGGATTAACGCATCAATTGATGCAAAATGCATCTTTAGGGACGAAATAATTTATTTACTCGGAAGTATTTTATAAGAGAATCTCAATACATGTTTGATATTGGTTACAACGTATGTCATCATTCGATTTTAATTTTTTATACGATAATTACTTTTTAAAGATTCATTAATATCTCCTAAGATGTATCTAAAAATTTCTATGATGTTTAATTATTCTGCTCCTACTGCTACATGCCCCCATTTCCCCCTGCTCTCTATGAGCAAATGTCACTCTCCAGTTTCCAACATTTACTATCAATTCCTCGCTTAAATCTCGAATCTAAAATTCAAAAATATAGAAAATTTAGTCAAGAGAGTTTATCCCTTCACGAGTAATGCCTCTTTATCGCACTAAAACAAGGCATAATTGAAGAGCAGCAGGATGAAGATTCCTTTTAATCAAAAGTTCTATTTGTATTTGGGTCGAAACAATGGGTCTGTGGAAGTTGCAGAGGTTACATTCATCCTTAGGACAGCACAAGAATGATAATCAGGCTGATGACGGTAGCAATAATGAAGAAACAAAATTGGAGATGACCCTCATCAGACAAAGCTCATTCATCATCCGAGTAATTGAATTTCACAGAATGCGACTGCAGATCGATCTGTCCTCCCCTGTAACTCCCTCGCTTCTTCTTTGTCTTCTCATGCCTAAAATCCCTGAGAGAGACGGGTATCAGGAGTCAATTATCATGTTTTGTTTGATGCAGACATAACGTTTGATTGAACACGGCGCGAATCTCCACATATGAAGTTGTTTCTGTTCCTAAATGATTTGCAAATAGCGCATATTATAGTTATTTAGCCATCTTATATGCTGATAATGCTACTTGCATGCAACATACTTTCCTCTGACTTGACCGAGAACTTCCTGCGCTTTAGCCCCATATCCAATTTCTGCTCCATCCTGCAAGGAAATTAAGGGAGATGAAATACTCCTGCTACTCTACTCATCTTTTCAACAATGGGGACACAGACGGTTGAGGGGTATTGTAAGAAGGGAAACATGATGAAAACTAAGATCAAAACTCTAAAAATACCTTAGCCCAGTAGGAATTGTCCTGCAGCCTTTCATCAGCAAATACCACTTCATCGACCTTTACTCTCTGAAACGCCTTTGCTGCTGTGGACTGCAATTAAGCATTCCACCAAGATGAATTTTATCATCAATAATAAAACCCAGTAAATGTCGGCATAAAACTCCATCCTTCCAAACAATTGAGATGCTGATTGAAGACAAAAGCTTTTTTAGTTCTTACTTTCTAAAGCTCTGGAAATAGACAAATGTTAATGGCAATCAATGCCGGGGAACACAACAGAAACCCTAAACAGTCTGTAACTTGTCTTTTTCATTTCCCTTAAAATCTAATAAAATATTTTATTACTGCCTATCACAGCAGAGGTTCCTACAATCTACAGATTTCAGTTTCAGGATCATACCTGAGGCTCAGCAGACCCATTGCCTTTCTTCTCTGTGTCCTTCCCTGTTTCAGATTTCTCCGTGGCTTTATCCATACTCCCATTTTCCTTGCCATCCTGATGCTTGGAAGGTGTCTTCTGGGACTCGAGCAAATCAACTTCACCATTTTGGGATGCCTTCGCTTCTGAATTTTGCTCACTAGCTATAGTCCCCTTGTTTTCTTTTTTCCTGCGTTTTGATTGCTTGAGAGGTTCTTTGTCAACTGGTTGAGAATCATTTTCTTCAGAATCTAACCTCTTTCTCTTTTGTGGTATGATCTCCTTGTTAATCTCAGAATTTATAGTCTCCTCCTCAGAGCCAGCTTTCCTTATGTCCATCATCAGAGATTTTAATTTCTCCGAGTCTTGCTTCACCTCAACATCATTGGCGACTTCATTGGAAGCAGACTTGGATTTCCTTTTCTTTTTATCCTTAGATTTCTTCTCTACCTCAGAAGAAGCATCATTCTTTCCCTTGGAGCTTTTTAAATCTTCAGATTTCCCCCAGGTAGCTTGTTTAGGCATTGTTTCAATTTGTGGGTTCTCTTCCTTAGTCACACATTCAGGAACAGATCTACAATCCTTTTTCTTCTTGTCCTTTTGTTTCTTATCAGCTTCATTATGCTGCAATTCTCTGGCAGCATCATTACCAGGCTCTTTACTCACTTCACTTCGAAGTTCTTGACTTTCTTTTGTGAGAGCAATAGAATTCTTCTTGTCCTTCTTTTCTTTAACATTTCTATTTTCATTAGCTGATTTTTCTGCAGCTCCAGATTCTTCAGTCACCATATTTTCACAGTTCTTCTTTTTGCTCTTCTTTTTCTTCACATCTGCAAATTTCATGCAATTAAACAGACGAAGATAAAATAAAGATGATACAACATCGATACAAAAGAAAATAGATTTCATAAGTAGATACCTTCATCTAGACCACTCGAACAAGTGGCAGCATCACTCCTGCATATGAGAAATTGATGAATGAGGATGGAATCAGAGCACTTTCATGAACTACCTTAGTAAACAGATGAAACCTTGAAGCCCCTATGTTGTAGAACTGACGTAGACCAGGCGTCATGTACATTTAATGTCATAAAAGAAAAAATTAATTTGATGGCAATAAGAGAGTGCAAATTAGCTATAGCGATTAAATTGCAATTCCAATTACATCTGTGGATTGTTTACACTCTCTCACCACAACCAATACCCATTATTCCTTCCCAAGCAAATTGCAAGGTCACTTTTAGCTTGCTTCCACTGCTCAAGGATATGACAGGCAAACACAATGCATCTTAAAAATCTGAGAGAACACAGTTTCAGGGTCCAGCTATCTCCCAAAATAATACTGCAGATACAATCACAGAAACTTATGAAATTTCATACCCCTTATCCAAGAATTTCAGGCAGATTTCTTCCAAGTCTAGTTTCAAATCCTTCCAACCATCTTCCTGCATTCAAGAAACCAGTGTCAGAAGAATCAGCACTCTTGACTGCACCCAGATGAACAATATGAACATTTGGAGCTAGTGATAGTTACAAACTATCCTGCTGAATAACTTCGGATATTGAAGCAGACGTACAATGTTAACTGGGTCATTCAAGATAAGAATGAAAAATAATTAATTTCTTACAGAGGGCATTCTACGATCGCTTGAACAGCAAAATTGTTATTGAGAACTCAAGAAAAGAGCATTCAGCTGATACTACTACATGGGATGCATTTCGACAAAACAAAGGCACTACTAAACTCTCGAAAACCGACCGGATTAAGCCAAGCAAGCATAAGATGAAGCTCAAGTATCCAACTTCCTCTACAATCTCAAGTTCTACAGCTATGGACATCGGTCAACAAATCGCATTATTGTAAACCAACCAACGTAAGCCGTCTCCTAGTTTCCTGATTCACAGCGAAGAACAGAAGCCAGCCCTCCCTACAACAGAAAACACACCTCTAGCTGAGCTTCGGATTTGAACTTCTTGAGCGTCTTCGGGAAGCCGTTCTTCTGGAGGTACCGAGCTATGGACAAGAGAACAAGCGCCTTGTCTCCCTTATTGAGGGCAGAGGGCTTGGCGGAGGTCATCTTGGGGTTGGCGAGAAGAACCTGGCGGGGCGTCATCGCTAGCAGGCTGGGGTTGAAGGTGGTCAAAGTGTCAGCTAGGGTTTTGGGCATGTGCGAAGCGGCGGGTAGACGATACAGGGCGAGAGGAGAGGAGGATGGAGAAGTCTGGAATCATCGGCTTAATCCTGGCCGTCGGCTTCCTTATTTGTATGAAATTGGACGGTCAGCACGTGAAGCAGAGCACAGCCCAAGAGCCTTTGGTTGATGAACGAAACGGCGAGGATTTCCATGGGCCCGGGCCGGCTGATATTGGGCCTGCGAGTTTATTCTCCTCATGCTCCAGTTTCGTCCGACTATACGTACATCCATATTGTCGCAATTTATTTTCTCATTATTCACATTTGGATCCCGAGTAACAATAAATGGATGCTAAAACCCTAAATCTTGACGGAGAAGTCGATGAAGAGATTTATATGAATCAATCTGAAGGTTTCAAGACATGAGGTCAAGATCTGTGAGCGCTTTTAGATGTCCTCATATGAGGTGTAAGATAATTATTCACAGTGAAGAATACGATCTGATTATCGAGCCATTGACATCTTTTTAGGGTTTTATGATGAATGAAAATGATCACTTTGAGTAAAACGCTCCAGAGTAAGTCTGTTGATTTTGTCGCTGCACGTTAACGACATTCTGATTGATGGCTGGAAACGGCATATGCAAATGCTTACGATGACAAAGTGCGTCAGCTGCACTTTCTTGTCGATATCTTCCTTGTCTCATTAGGTATTCAAGCACTTCTTGGGACTTTCGGGTCGATTTTAGAAACTGTCCTGGAAAATGAATTTCAAAGTGCAAAGTCAAAATTTCCCATCGTAAATGAAATTTGCTGCGTACGGGCTGCCCACCTTTGGGCTGAGAAAAATGAGTGGCTTATGCTTGTGGACTCACCCGATTTGGTGTTCGATCGAAAACGAGCGGTTTTCAGAAGCAAGTCCCCAGTCCCAACTTCCTGTGCGTATCACCTTGCCTTGCGCCTGCAATCCCAACACTGATCTCGTGAATGGAACGAGATTACAACAGCTGTTTTTACCATGACCATATGAGAGACGGATGTCACAAAATACGTTCGATGAAAGTTTTACGATAAAAATTAAATTTATAATATTTTAATTATTAAATCGAGAGTAATATTATTATACTGAATTCCCTTTCTTAATATTGTCTATTTTTAGTTGAAACTCTTGGATAACCATGCTCATATCCCGGTCTTAATTTCCCCAAGACTCGATTCTTTAATTAGATGGCTCACGGTCCTGTCTTCCGGCTCCTATTCTCGTTTCTCTTTCTCCGCGTTAGAATCGTAGGGGTGCCCTCACTATTCCGTCGGGCTGATTCCCGTTCATATGTCGACATGGTCAATTGGTACAAGAAACTTTCACACTAAGTTTCAGTTCTTGCTTTGCAGATTCTTGTGGTCCTAATTCAATCCCTTTTTCCATTGAAAGAGAAATTAATGAAATTTGTCAGTAGGCCTAAAATTCGGTTTTTGTCCATTTTATCTTATAAACCCGATAGGTGAGGTAAAATAAATCCCGTTATATTCAAACTTCTTCATGCTATCTGTATGATCATAAGTCCATCCTCTTTAAACCCCAGTAAGTACTTGCCGGGTTCTTGGACTAGATCCGAATATTCATATTCTTTATCGTTTTCAAATTGAATTCTAACCATCTCCATTAATTTAGATTAGTAAACAAACTCAATAAATTACCTCCAATCCCTCATAATTTTTTTGCCTGAGTCAAATATGATACCATATCTAACAATCTAATACCATATGTAACCACCGTTTTTGGATTAAAGTCTAACAATTTCCACTAATTCCACCTAATGAACCATCTCAATAATTACCTACTATCCCTCATGATTTTGAGTAAAAGTCAACTCCGATACCATATATAATATTATGAGTCCATTACCCAAAAGTGCAAAATTAGACTACTCTTAAAATCATCAAAACTCACATATATATCCAAAATCTTCTCTTTATACGACTGATGGAAGATCCAAGTCATTACATTATCTGTGTTTTAAGGTGGGGGTAGAGGAAGAAGGAAACGAAAGGGGACATCGAATAACAGAACCGAAGGGCTAATTTGACCAAGTCGAGATGTACACAGCCACCGAGGATCCTTTCCAAGTGACGCCGTACGCTCTCCACGTGCGGCTCTATCGGCTCCGTCGGTCCCTTTCAGAACAAAATGAAGAGGAACTGTTTCAAGGATAAAATAGGCGAGGCGCCACAGGAAACAAACATTCCTCACACATTATTCTAGGTGAAGATGAGAGCAATGAAGTCATCTGGGAGTTCGTAACTGGGCATGATGTTTCAGTATGTGGCCACAGACGTTAGAGATGTATCATTTCAGACAATGTCTTGCGTAAATTTCACCCCCAACTGTGGCTTACCTTTAGTTTTTGCCTCAATTATTTGCGCCATCGGTATCAATCACAACTTCAATGATTTAAACAACCATATACAGGAATTCACTTGATCCGCTTGAAAATTAGCTGAATAAGGACAAAATTACAATATAAGTCATAAAAATTAATATTTTTAAGTGAATTCTAGAAATTTTTAAAATATCATATTTAATAATATATATTTATTCCAATATAAGATAATAGCAACTTTTTTTTATAAGCAGGTTCACATGATCCCTTGTTTAATATAGAGGGTAATATCGGGTGCCTTTAATCCTTTTCAGGCTAGCGAGTCGGCCAGAGGATCATCAGAGCAGGAATCAAAAAATAGTCCCACACTGAGCTTGGATAAGTGTTCATGCTGGATGCAAAGGAAGATAAAATATTTACACTGTCCCAGGGTCGAGTTCTTTGCCCTTTGATCATCTTGGAGACTTCTAGTGAGTCCATAGAGAACAAAGAGTTTGCTCCGTCGGTTTTTGAGCAGCAATGGTTGAAGCAAGCTGGACTGTTCGGGCTTCAGCTCGGGCAGGGGAGGACGCATAACATCTTTGGTACCACGACAAAAATAGTGCACCCTATAATTTGTGCTGCGAGTCCTAAAGCACAAGCATTATTCTTCATGGGGCATCCGTCAAGACAAGGGTTTCATACTCAGTTACAGAAGTTATTCTACCCGGTGCCAAATTGCGTAGTGATTTATTTCTGTAGTCCATCGAGATTGGTGGCTTACCAAGGTCGTCCATGATAGAATTCAGTTGATATGTCACTAAGCTCGTTAGAGTAAAACTTAATTGATTTTTGAAGATCATACAGGTCTGAAATCTTTCATTGTATGCAAAATGTTACTACGTTTAGTCCATAATCTATCCGTAATATCCAAAAATCGCAAGCTTTGTTCCTTCCACTTTTGTTGAGATATGATGTTGGAGGACTGATTATGAACATTAGGGGTGACGGAATTATGTTTATTTGCAGGGGGTCGACTGCCCCAAACGGATTTTCTCCATGCCATTCGACAAAACATGTAGTCCTTAGAAGATATGCATGATTCGTCAAGCCCACTCAGCAAAATGGAAAGAAATCCTCGTCCTTATGTAGTCGGGGGAGAAATTTAGTGGTCACATGCCACAAATGCATCCGGAATCTCTCATGAATTTTTAGAAATTAGAGATTCTTTTAGAATTATCTATTATTTTTATTGAATATGCTAGCGAGGGAAAAATTTTAGGAACACTTGACCGAAAATTCTCTAGATTTCGAAGGTTGCTAAGTTCTTTTGCTAGGAAGATTTCGATTGAGATATATTGTGGGAATGATTGTTTTACACAATTAGATCAAATTAAGTGCGTAACTGGCAGTGTTCCATTGATTTGTGAACGGCATTATTAATTCTTTAACTTTTGCATTTACCCTTGTTTGTCCCGAACAGGGATACACCACTCCGATAATAGCCCATCAAGGAAGGGTAGATGGCTCGTCAAGCTACGCGAACCCAGACATAAGAGAGGAACAAGGTATACGGCCCCGAAACCAGATAAACTTCAGCCAGTTCTGGCCCGGACCCCTTTCCCGAATACAATCCAAAAGCTGCGAGCCAACGAACTTGTCCTTGCCACTTTGCATCCACACCAAGCAGTCCCAGCCCTCAACTGGAAAAGGAGCGCAGCCTGCGCATCAACAGATTGCGGCCAACACCATCGTCCACCCTGGATACAACTGAGCTGACCCTACTAGCATTTGGAGGGATAATCGGGAAGCAACTCTATCCCTGGGCAAAGTAGGAGACCAGAGCGCCAGCAGGGAGTTTTGTTTTTAGTTTTAAGACAAATAATTGAATTGTTTTCTTTTGTTGATGTTGTACATGTTTTTTTTTTTTGGCTGACATGTGTGACGTACTTCTAAAACCCAATCCATCACAATATTTTGGTTGACATAGAGCGTCCCAGCTGAGAAGTGGAAAATACCTATTGTGCTCCGTCTCGGCATCCCCACCAAGATGATCCAATTAATTGATCAATTTTGTTACACATGGAAGACCAGTTTCTGAATTAGGACCCTGATTAAACATATCAATCCATGTAACCGCTCATGGAAGCTAAACATTTCGGGCATAACCCATCCAGGAAATCCCAGTATGTTAAAAAACGATCCAAAAAGCTAAAAACCCACATCGCAGTTTGGGAAAATACAACATATTTTAAACTAAACTTGTACATCGGTTTTTCAGATGATGGTGGCCACGATTGAAGGATGAGGAGGCGGAGACGGCGTGCGGGTGGAGGAACAAGAAGAGCAGGAGGAGGATTTTACTCGATTGCCCTTATTTTTTATTTTTAAAATTTTAAATTTGGGCTAATATTGATATTTCATTAAAATGATCAATTTGGCGAAGACATGTCAGCACCATCATCTACGTCAACAGTACTAACATGTCACATAAACTTTTTTTTATTAAGGAAAATTATATTTCATATCAAATATGATATAACGTTTAAAATTTTTGCTTCTAGATAAAAAAAATATTTTTATAAAAAAATTAAATGATATAAATGCGGTGATAATGGATCGCTTTGTCTAAGACCTCTAGAAGTATTAAAGAAATATTCAGACAAACCATTGATCATAACCGAATAACTCGGGGCGAAACCACATTGCATAATCCAATTAATAAAAATCTATAGAATACTTTCGAGGAATCAATTTTTACACCAATCCATCATTTTCTTGATGTAGTTTGACTCATTGTATGTATGGCTTCTTGACAGATAATTACATTCCCATTAGTCTATCTACCTTTGGTATAGTTCAAGCCATGATTTTACCTACGAGAGGTTCGATTCAATTGGCTATTGTTTTAGTATTTACCTTGTAACATACAGTTATCAAGCTTATTGGTCAGAAGTCAACGAACGTATGGGAATTTTATTTTTTTAGGGATTAAAATTATAAACGTGGTGTTCCATTGCTCTAATAATAATAATAATAACCCACCTTGAAGTAATACTAAACAGCTACCTAATAGGGAGAGAAATCGAGAGAGAATATTAGAGAGTTCCAATCGCTAAAAATCGAGAGAGATTTTATTCATTGTCTTTGGCGTATGTGTATATATATATATATATCCATCGGTGTATTAATTGCATTCAGTGGTCACAATGCTTTCTTGCCGGTGAATAAGCGCCCTTGTATCCTCTAGCCATTGGGCAGATGTACGTTGACTTTAGTTCTGTAATGCTCCAAGACAGTAAGTGGCAAAAATTGGTACAGTAAATGGCATGATACGAAAAAACTATACATAAACTGTATTTTAGAATCACATGAGAGATTGAGTTGTGTTGGCATGGTGTAAAAATAAAATGTACCATGCTCACATAGCCAAAAAATATGTGTTGATATGAAAGTATGGAAATAAATTTTATAAATAAAAATAAAATTAAGAGAAATTTTGAAAATATTAATTATATCAATATAATTATTTTAATATTTCATTTAAATAAATATAAATTTTATATTAATCAATTAATTATATAATATAATAAAATAAATAATTTAAATTTATTTTTAAAAAAATAATTATTTATACTATTGGTGTCATGATCCAACGGTATTTTCAAGCGGTCTGAAATAGTAGCTGTGCGGCATGGCCCGGTACTAGGTTAGTGATTTGCCGTACCGGCCCGAATTGCCAGCTCTACAATCGAGACTTGGCCTTTGAGCTCAGTGGCATTCTGTTTATTCTTGGACGGGCTTGGGCGTATTCTGAGGCCTTACTAGTGGGCTTGTCTCTTGGGCTAGGGTTTCCCCATCTTCTAAGCGGGTTGAGTAAATGGGCTTGGCCTTGTCATTTGCCCCCCATTTTCCTGAGCCCTAAGGAGCGGAAAAATTCAATAGGCCCGCCTATTGCTCGAGTCACCCTCCTTGTGACACGTGGCCTTCAAAAGCCTCTGCGGAGGTGATGGTCTGAGCTGTCACCGCTTCCCAAGGCGGTTTCTTCCCATCACCACGACTTGCACCATCGAGTGTCTTTCCTCCTTCCAACGTTGGTAACAGTCGCAAGATCAGGGCGTCTCTTCGCGTTCAGCCTCATCATGTTTCCTTCCTCTATTTAATGGCTTTCTTTGGCTTTCATTTTCGCATCTCCTTGCTTCCTGAATGCTCTCTAATTTGTAGATCGCTTGAGTATTTCCTTCTCTTCGTCTTCCCCTTCAATGGCTTCTTCTGACGCCCCAGATAGCTCTGCCACTTCAGGTGAGGCATTCGTGAACAAGTTATCCCCTTGAGGGTTCATTGAGGTGCTAAGGGTGGGGAGGAACGATGCTGAGTACCAGCCCCGCTACCCTTACGAATGGGAAGGCCCCTATTTTCCCTGCAAGGGGGGAAATGGTAAATTTCCCAAGGCAGATTGCTGCGGGGCTAGGGTGGCTGCTAGCTGACTCCGTTTATTGTTATTATGAGATTACTCTAGTGCAATTGTAAGAAGCTGGGGTGAAGGCCACAAAGAGAATCGTTTAATGATTTTGCTGAGGCCACGGGAGGTCGCAGGCCGTGGGTCCATATTCTAGCTTTGGGTTTTTTTTTTTTTAATTTGGAGTATTGGGATAATAAATGGTTAATTTTTAGAAAATATTAAGTTTAATTACGAAATATAATTCTATAAAATTCATTTTGACACTTCTAACTCGATAAAGGAATACTTAAGAGTCATGCAATAAACTCATGAAAATGATAATTGAAGTCACCATCTTAGTGGTTGCATGAGCGCAGTTATGTAGCCCCTCACAACATTTATTCCCAATCTCTTGGAAGGTGGAATAAGACAACACTCCAATCGGGCCTCACAAATGCCTATATCACCATTTCTTGTCTCGTTTCTTCACAAGTTCTCAAAAAGTGAGCTTTTTAGCCCTATCCAATATACAAGTAAAAAGTAATTTGTGTATAATTAAAAAAAAGTAAAATAGGGATATATGCTCAACAATTACATGATATCACACTATGTAAACATGCAAATTATGGGTAGTGTGCCCGTCTTTATATTGAAAGCATGCATTATTATATTACCATATGGGTATTATAATGATTTAAGAAAATAAAGAAAAGTTCGATGACAATCGTGTTGAGCTCGGGACGATGAGTCCTCCCTCGTATGTTGGACTATAACTCTGCATGTAAATAATGGATTAGTAAAAAACTCAACCAAGTCCCGGAATAGGATCAATATTCTAAGTTGGATAGGGAGATACGTGCAATTAGGATTAGGCTGACACGTGCCTTCCGACAACTTTATCTTCGGTTTTATTAGGGCAATGCCTCTCCTCTCCTTTCTAGTCTTTCTCCTCCCCCTGTTTTCTTCTCTCCCGTATGATGGCACTCTTCATCATCCCTCATCTGACTCTCACACGCTGTCATGTTCGACTTTCTTATTTTTTCCTTTCTTTTTTTTGGGTTAATTTTGCAACAAGAATTTATGGGTTTTTTCTTTAAAAAACTGGTCAATTTGTATTGTACCAACCGGATTTGACATGTTAATGGAATAATTAGCCAAATCGGACCAGGTATATGACATTGCTTAGCTCAACCGACCGACCCACCCCATCTAATTTTAATAACTATGCCTATTGGTCTTTGCTTGACTATGATTTATTTTAAAACTGTGACACGTGTCACAGTTTGCCCGCACGCATGGACCACTCCGTAGGTTGTCCCTTGGAGATCCGAGAGGACTTATCTCATCTCGTCTCCATTGCTTCTTCCGTTCGCAATCGCATCTTTATCATCTATGAGGTCCCACTCCCCGAGCAAAAAAATACAATAAAATAAAGACAGTCGAGTGTGGGCGGATGCGTTCTCATCTATCCACACCAGACCAGGCCGTTGTTTTCGTACGTATTACGTTCACGATTATAGGTAGTTATATCATTTAAATTAATAAATTTAAAATTCAATTTTTACTTAAGAAATTTTTTGTATCTATTTATTTTTTTATTTGTCATTATTTTTTTCTAGATCCATGTATCTATTTCTAACCTGAAAAATCAGTGTTTGAAGCATATGTTGTCTTTTCTTATTGCCCCCTATTTCTGGAAGAAGCGTAATTGAATGACTAAGTACAGGGTATGTGGGTCTTCATCTCCTTGTGATATTTTAGAGATAGCTAGGTGGGTTTAGGCCCTTGGGGACTTTCCGGAATCGATACACCACACGAGCACGACCAATCGGATATCTCCGGTGAAAAACCACACCCTTTTATACGATCCCCGAAGGGCAGCACCTCCATCCACCTCGAAGGATCTTTCGCCAGAATATTAACTATATATTAACGCATACAAGGTGACAAGTTCTCGTCCGGTGGGCGGCGGCTGAGTCGAACATCGATCAAAAGGTCATCCAGGATTGGCCGGTGCATGGCAAGTCTTCCATGACCCCGTGTTAGTGGGAGTCAAGTCGGGTTGCTTATTAACACGTGAGTGATTGGCTCAGACAAGGCAACATCCCCGTAGCGTTTTACGCGTGGTCGTTGAATTTGGAGAAAGCACAAGTTCTGTGTCTATATGCCTGTGTGTGTACGCTGAATGGGTGGACCAAAGTCAACTTCCGACCACAAAAACCAGCGGCCTCATCTATCGGAAACAGCCGGTGATCTGCTAAACGTCCGGCATATCATATTCTTTGTTTCACATACTTGAGTAATGAGATCAGGCGAGCCGATATCTCTTCATGGGAAAATTAAAGTCAGAAATTAATAAACTTTTGTGAATGATTAAAATTTATGAGATTTACTATTTAATTTGAACTAATTAGATAAAGGTAAGTTTACAAATATCAGGTGTTGTAAAAAGAATTCATCTCTTAAAAAAAAGCTCTTGTTTTTGGATAATTTTCTTCATTAAATTTTTGGAGTAGTTTTCCCAAATTTATAACAAATTATAAGAGTAAACCGTGATTCGGATGTTACTTGAAACTTGCTTTGTTACACAAATTTTGGATAGTAAGAAATTTATTCTCCCTAAATTCATAAACACTTTATAAACTCATGAATTCAAGTAAGTGGATGAATAAATATAAGTGTAAGTAATCTAACTAAAAATTACAAACTCAAAAAGAAGAAAAAAAATCTTGTGAACTAATTACAAGTTATACATATATTTTATTCTATGCGTGTGTAAACTAATCAAA
The DNA here is from genome assembly GCA_900174645.1 of Sonneratia alba. Taxonomy (NCBI): domain Eukaryota; kingdom Viridiplantae; phylum Streptophyta; class Magnoliopsida; order Myrtales; family Lythraceae; genus Sonneratia; species Sonneratia alba. The sequence continues at coordinate 459,108 of FWPY01000001.1, read as the reverse complement.
GTCTTTCTTTTTTTTTATCATCTTATCATATAGATAACTCTATAAATACAGATCTATTTCAACTTTTTTATGAGTTCCATTACTTCTAAATAATCCAGTTTAGGGTCGTCATAATTTTAATTTAGTTTGCATCAACCTATTTTATTTGAATTTAGCTAATTTGGGCAAAATTTTAAAATATATTATTTTTTAAAAAATATTGTAATAAAAGTTTCAAAAATTATCATTTCCCTCTATTGAACAGTATCGTGATTGACCGGTAAAGACTCTCCCAACTCTTGCACAATAATGGGTGCACCATTCGAGGAAAGTGAAACCGGAACATACTTTGGAATTCCATTTGATTCCCCACTCGAACTTATTCAAATTTCAATGGGTCCACCAAAGACCTTAGCTCAATTAAAGTACTAGCAGCAGGCACACAATCAAATGGTCATTTCTAGTAGAATAATATAACGCTAATGGAGTACTGTGTTCGAAAAACGCCATATTAGTTGAGAAGGAAAAGAAAAGTGGGGGAAAAAGCAAAAGGAAACAAGAGGTAAAAACCTCAATTGCAGAGAACCAAAGGGTAATGGACATCTTAATCAACAGCCAAAGCCAAAGTAGTAGCTAATGTAAACAAAATTTGAGTCTCAAGAATGAGTTCACAAGCATTTGTTACACGAAACTGATACATCTAATCATCGTCAGTCACCTTTTTTTTTTTTTGTATATGCGTATGGCTGCCGGCTGGAGAATCCCTCCAATACTTCTAAGGGTTGTAAGTGTCGCCCGAAACTGTATCCTACTCCGGTGGGACGATTGATCACAATTTCCCGGCGCTGAAATCGATCTGGTCTGGTCCAATCCTTCCCAGGGGGCTGTCTTAAGCAGGCCATCTCCGAACATCGCAGTGGTCATTGAACTCTTACAGGAACAGCCTAGCCCTAGACAGATCGACCGAATAAAGCTCATTAATTACGTGCTCCATCCATTGGAATTCTCGAGCTCTGATGTCGGAAAAATGAGGTCAGCGTGTGTGACATCAGAATACAAGGAAGGGAAGCAAGATGGAATATCAGACTTTTGGGCAGGGTGAGGGAGAACAAGACGAAAGCTCCTGACAATGCCCGGTGAGTCTCTGACACAAGGACCTAAATATACGCTTTCCCTTTTATTTTTATTTTATTTTATTATTTCATTTTTCTGTCTGGGTTCAGATTGAATTGCTAATTAATAAAATGCTGCCTTTTTCTACGATTATTGTTCATCCGTGGAGTAAAAAGAGAATCGATGCTCCATTCATGTGTTTGTCTTTTCTTAAAGTGAATTAGACGTCCTTCCACCGGCCAGTTGAGATGGTACTGTATACTTTCAAATACTTAAAATCTCAAATTTATAATATGAATATTATACCTCTTAATGGTATTAATGAGGGAGAGTTTAATAAATTTCTTTTTTCTTTAATGTATAAACTATATAGTATTCAAGAGTTATTGAAACGTAATTAATTCACATTCGAATTGAATCGACACATCAAAAAGATAAATTTCTTTTTTCTATTAACATAATTTAATATAAGAACTTACAAAAAAAGATAAGGGAAATGCAGTGCATGTTGATTTCTACATAGTTTGGCACTCCGCAATTGTCTCTTAAATACACCTAATCCATAGGGGGAAAAAAATTATATTCAGCAAAGAGAAAAAAAAAGAATGAAAATTTTATACATGTATCTTTGGAAATTCTTTGATGAAGATATGTGTCTTCCATATTTGAGTTATTATAAAAAATATTATTTACTATGTGCAATCTTATTAGTTACTTTTTACTGTATCATCTATAGAACGAAAGTATTTTATCCAAAGATTATATAATGTCAATATAATTTTATTTTTCTTTTTTTAATCTAATAATTATTCTTTTAGATTTATTTAATATTTTTTTAGTATTTTAATAACAAAAAATTAGCATATATTAATTTTTTTATTAAATAATTACACAACAATAACATGTCACCTGACAAAAGAGCGCGTAATATACCTTTACCACCTTGAGATGGAGAAAAAGTTCAAACCTTCTCGATTTGGAGGAGCTGAGAGGGGAACCAGGCCCATTGGAGATCTTGTGTAATTTTGGCAAGCTTTGAAACTTATGACACATTCCAATACCTCCCAAAAATTATGCACCCCGTTTCACCTTACCTCTCATTTCCCAGCTTCCACCACCACATGTCGGAGCTAGGAGGACGCATATGTTTCTAGAAATATCGATGGGAACGGTCTCCACGCGTTGTATGACTATCCGGCGAGAGGTCGAGAGGATACCCACTGACACACGATCACTGACTGTATGGGAGAGTCATTGTCCCGTGTCAGAGAGTATCAGATCCCGACGAAGACGAAAAACTGTCCAGCTAGTTGTCACGACTGGCCTCGGTTTCTAAAGCCAAGTCGATTCCCGACGTCGGGTGGCCATATCTCGTCCGTACTCAACGTAGGGAGCGACGGTCGGACCTCTCTGACATCACAGAGCTTCCCACGAAAATAGGAATCAGACCTCTCAATCGGTCTGTAGTCGGTGCTATATGGGATTAGATCGATCTTGCGGGCGGATCACATGTATTGTTTTCAAGAAAAAGACGCATGGTGTTTTCCATGTGAGTGAACGTTTTACTTCTGAAAGCATCGGAGGATCACAACGATGCAGGAGAAATCCGCAGCCGCCGGAGACCTTCCCTAGTTGCAGCATGATGCATGTCCTAACGCGTCTCCGTGGAGCAATAATGATTGGACGGTTACGCAAATGTCTGGTAAGGTCTTTCTGGGAAGTAGCGAACCCTAAGGCCCAAACGACAACTCACGCGGAGCTCAAGAAAAAATTTAAACATATTTTTCCTTCCTTCAAGTAATCCTTTCTATTCGAGTTTGTAAATATAAATTATTTATATTAAAAAAAATTTATCTTATAATAAATCGATTCAGTTTAAGTCTAGATTATATATAAGTTTTAGGCATCGTAACCATCAGATGCGGTACAATTGACAAATTATAATATTCTATCAGTAAAAGATTTAAAGGGAACATGAAAAATCAGTTGAAGTGCCCTATAGTAAGATGAACTCGACATTGACTAGAGAAATCAATTTCATTTTTTTGGCAAGTGCCATTTAGAATTTAAAAAGTATAATACTATGGAATTGGAGTTAATGAAATCACTAATAAGGATAATTTTTTTATAATAAAATATTTTTTTATTTATTCTATTCGAATTAAAATCTTTTTAATAATAACCACACATTTAACCACCTTATCCACTCCTCGTGGGTAAGGACATCCAAGGAAGGAGCGAGAGTAGGGATTCGGTCAGATGAAATTATCGAACATATTTTTTAAAGTGAGGGGAAATAAAAATTGTCGGGCTACCATGGTCACGCTCATCTTCCTCATCAAGACCTTTCACAGAATTTCTGCTCACTTTCCTTATATAAACCCCACCCCACATCCCCGGCGTCTTATGCCTCTTCTATCCCAAAGCTCTCATCAAGAAACCCGAAAGAAGAAGAAGAAGAAGAAGAAACAGGACCATAGGATACCCTGTACCCACCTTTTTCTCTCTAGAAGAACTGTATTCTCTCTCTCTCTCTCACACACACACTCTCTCTCTCTCTCTCTCTCTCTCTAACTGAGAAGGATGGACAATGGAGAGGAGTATCACAACTATTATGACCCCAACATGCTCGATATCGAAAGGTAAATCCATGGAACCTCTCTTCCTCTCTGTCCTCTGGAGCATGGTCGAGCTGAATTTGTTTGAGATATGGTTTTCTCGTTAAATCTTTCTGACTCTTCTCGGTCGGGGCGCGTTAATCATAGCTGGGTGGACGAGCCCATCTTGGGGGGCTACTACGACTCCAGCTCCCCGGACGGGGCAGCGTACTCCTCAGTGTCGAAGAACATCGTCTCGGAGAGGAACAGGAGGAAGAAGCTCAACGAGAGGCTCTTTGCTCTGAGGTCCGTGGTCCCAAACATCAGCAAGGTAGTATATATGGGGCGAGGTTTATTCTTTTTCCGGTTGAGCCGGCCAGACGATTACCGAAGATATGATTCGGTGGGTGAAGTTCTCATTTTTTTAAAAAATTGTTTTGTGTATCAGATGGACAAGGCATCGATAATAAAGGATGCGATCGATTACATACAAGAGCTGCATGAGCAAGAGAGGAGCATAGAAGCAGAGATCATGGAGCTGGAGAGTGGGAGGATGGGGGGAAGCAGCAGCATGAACAGCTACATCTTAGGTGGGGGGGAGATTTACGGCGTTGACTTTGACCGGGACCTGCCTCTCCACCTGAGGTCGAAGAAGAAGAGGACCCAGCTGGACGGCTACGACTCCGGCAGCGGATACAGGATTCCCCCCATTGAAGACCTTGAAGTGAGTCCCTCTCTTTCCTTCCTTCTCCTGTCTTCTTGATCACAGCACAGTACGGTTCGACAATTGCTGGCCGAGACAGTCTCTGGACCCGTCGCCACCACTTGAACTTTTACTACCAATACAACTTCTTATTGGATGGTGACAATTTTGGCGTCCTGCGTCACATGGAGGCCTGCCCTTTTCTGTGCATCGAATTAGTCAAATGGGTGATTGATTGATTGATTAAATTGTGAATCGATTGCTCTTTTTAAGGGGCAATGATTGATGATTGGAGTGAATGGTTAACGTGTTTTGGGTCCAATTGATACATGTTTGGGTGCAGCTACGGGTGACATACATGGGGGAGAGGACGGTGGTGGTGAGCTTGACGTGCAGCAAGAGGACGGACACGATGGTCAAGCTCTGCGAGGTCTTCGAGTCCTTGAAGCTCAAAATCATCACGGCCAACATCACCGCCTTCTCCGGCAGGCTCTCGAAAACCGTCTTCGTCGAGGTCAGTCCGGCTCGATCCCCTCCCAAATGAAAATTTTCACGTCCTCTCGGTGCAGTGTCTGTTCACGCCTCTCGCTCTGTCTACGATAATGTTTCTCGACCGACAATTTAACGTAATAGATCCTTATTTGCATACTACCAAATGTAATAGAAGCCGAGGCCACTAATTTGGTACGGACGCACATGAGAAGCCAATCTCAACGAGGAAATTACAAAAGATCGGATCATCCGATTTTCACCAAATCATAGCCGACTCGAATTATCCATCCGTGGAACGTCCATGCCATTACTGTTGCTCGGTTAACATGTCGGTAGGTATCCGAAGGGGTGGGTCCTAGGGAAGTTGGAAACTGATAGGACTCTTCTTTAATAGGCCGATGGACAGTGATAAGACCCTGTCGTCCTTGAATTCCACCTTCAAAATTGTGTCCGATTTGGCCAAGTGAAATTATTTTTAACAAAACATTAAAAAATTTTATGTGTGATTCCCATTACAAACAAGATTCCTTCCCTTATTTGCCATTTTCCAATTACCTACAAATTGGCAAGCAGCTCTGATGCTCCAGATTTTATTATTATTATTATTATTAATTATTCAATTTTCAAAATATATCACTTAATAAAACGTATTTTCCTCTCACACACGTTTTTTTTAAATTTTCTTTGTCACTTTCATACCGCGTATTTTTCACATGTTTGGACAAGTTATTTGTAGTTATGTTCGCGTGGACACTATTCATTTCAAAGATGATCCTTGGACAACTCGTACGTGATGATATTCTCTAGTAATAAAAACAAAAAAACAAAAAAAAGAAGAGGAATTATTTTTTTGATAAAAAAGAATTATTATTTGGTTTGTAGCATTATGAACATAAATATAGGACAATTAAATTATTGCCAACATAGTTCACGACTTTTATTATTATTATTTTATTACGTACCAGATTTGTAAAATTACAAAAAGATGGAAGAAAATAAAAATAAAGAGATATGTGAAATTTTACAATGAAAATTAAATTTATAAACTTTTAATTATTAGAGTAATGGTCAATATTGAAATGGTAGGTTTGAGTTTGAGATTTATAAAATGCGATTGCAGTCAACTACTAATATTATTAAATTAAATTAATTCTTTAAATATCTTATTGGGCAACTCATTCAAACATTAATTTAATCTTATTTAATGTCCTTAAAAGAGCCTCTTTTTCTTTTTCTTTGCTCTTCTTTTTCTCTTGCTTCAAGGAAGGAAGCCTTCATAGTTTACAAGACAAAAATTAATGTAGGCGGAGCGCCTAGGAGACTTCTGAATTCATCATTGCAGGGCTGGCGCGTGTGTGAGTTTTCTTGAGCCATCGTTTGATACTGAACAAAACCAAACAAGGATATTAGTTTATGGAAACTTATGGGGGTGTCGAAGCGGGTTACGGTGCATATTACTTACAGACCATCAGATCTGAGTGCGTAATAAATAAATTTAGTGTGAAAGGGAAAACCTGATTTAGGATCGGCTATCCCACCTACCCGTTCATGGTTAGTTGTTTAACACCAGTACTCCAGAACAAGTAGGAACGGGCCACGCTGTGACCTGAGGATATAAGAGAGCAAAATACAATCACCTATATCTTAAACATTTGAGTAAATAATATTTCACTCTCTTATTAGCGCCGTGAAAAATTAGTGGTCATCTAGGTATCATTTGTGGGCAAGGTAGGAGACATTGTTTCTTAAAAAAAAAATGACAAAGTTCGGTAACTGAGAAAGAATTCCTAGTTTTTATGACGGAATTAGATTGGAGATCAATTAAGGTATGGGTTAACGGTCTAACTATGAGTTTAATTGGTCGAAATGCATATTTAATAAATAATGATAATAATATATGAGTAATTATTATAAGTTAAAATATAATGCATCGAGTATAAATTTATTATTTTAAAACTTAAAATATCCATTATAATATATAAGTTTAACAAAAAAATATAAATTTAAGACATAAAAATAAAATGTAATATTAATTTTTTTTCTAAATAGATAGTAAGGTTGTTGAGGTTTTTCTAAAAAGATAATTTTTAATTCACTTGGTTTAATTACTGGTTCAATTAGGTTTAATATTCGAACCGAAAACAGATTAATTTAGATCATATTTAGAGTATATTTATAGTATTAATTAGGATCTGATCATATTTAGAGTATATTTGGATTAATTAAGTAAACCGAATCGGGTGGCTACTTTGTTCTCAATCGAACAAATTTGACTGGCCAGTCCAGTCCGGTTTTAAAAGTTATGGAAAAATCGCCTCTGTTTTTTTTTTTCCCCTCCTTTACTTACCATTTTTGCAGGCAGATGAGGAGGAGAAGGAAATGTTGAAAGCAAGAATCGAGACAGCCATAGCCGCTCTAAATGACCCGCAGAGCCCTATGAGCATGTAAATGCCAATTGGAGGCAAATTAAACGGGGAATGCTCGGTCTACCTCGGATCTTGGCCATGATGCTACGTGCATGCACGCGTTCCAGTGTGCCGATGATGACCGGGTCTTCCCACCAATGTCCGTAGCTATGTCGAGCCACACTTCTGTTCGTCTTCCAATGGTCGCAGTCAATCCTACCGAGTTCGAGTAATCTAGATTTTTCTTCTCTTTTTTCTCCCCGGGGTGGGTGGCCTTCACAGTCTTTTCCTCTATTTGGGGTGGGCCATTGAGGGCAATGTTTCTTGTCCATGAATTATCCAGAAAACATTTACATGAGTAAGGAGAAGATCACCACTTTTTCTTAACTCGTTTTCGAACAACAGGAGAGTGATGAATAGATTAGTCATTCCACCGACACATGCAAAAGATGTGCCTTGTGCATGTGAGACCCCGTCACCCACGTCACCACCAGCATCTTGTCACTATGATTATCTAAGCCCACGTTAGCCCCTCTTTTTTTTAAAAAAAAAATCAAACTCAAAGCCTCTGGCATGCATTTACCCGTTTGTAACAATTCTATCTATGCTCTGCCATGCCAAATGATAGAAAAATAGGATCACTGAAGAGTTTCCTATCTCAAGACAAATGGAATACTAACAATCCCACCATCTAACTTCGATCAGAGGCTCATCAGCCCCCTAATTGAGAATTTTCTAGCCACAAAAGCATCTGCAAAGTCGATTCAGCCATTCGAGATGGTGCCCAGAGAGCACCCCTACCTCGGTCAGTTTAAAGAGTGAGGGTGACCAAGTTTAGCATTTATTTGTCTGTTTAGGAGGTTGCAACGAGCTAAACAAGGGGTCAACCTGACCGAACGTATGAGCGATTTATCAGAATGCCCATTTTGAATTCTTAAGATGCAACTGCTCGGAAGATATGAAAACGTAGACCAAACGCAACTGGGAAAATTTGTCCACTCAAACAAAGTCGTCCAGACTTTTTATCCAAAGCTTGATTCGACTTGGCAGAAATTGCATCTCACTAGCACAAAGTGAAATAGCATCCATGACAAACTATCCGTGAAGAACAGGAAAATCCAACAATTTATCAAATAGCCCTATATATTTCAGATCTCACTTACAGCATCCTTCCATGAAGAGATATGCTGGCCAAGTAACCTAGCGCTGGAACGAAATAGAATAAGAACCAGTGTTAGGGTCTTTAACAGCTTTGAAGTTATCGATGCTCATCCCGAAGCGACCCAACAAAGAGTTGCCCATTTCTTTCAGCTTCCCTGCAATAAACATTATTAACACAGACACTATTAGGCTTTGGTTGGATGAGCAGTAACTGAATAGACCGAAGTGGAACAGAAATGAACAACAGCAGGGAACCGAATATAATCATGTGTAAAATTCAACACCATTAATAGGTTTCATTTTTATCAATGAGTACAGGAAGGAAAATGGTATTGATGTAAGATCTATTTATCAAGATGCTATTTCAAACAGTATTTCAAGATGGCTTCTGAGGAAGACCGCAATCATTTCTTCTTCTCTTGCATGTACAAGAAATGTTACACATAAGAAGATTTGTGCTTACTGAGCTGAATTTTGCTGATCAATGGAAGGAGTTAAAAACTTGAGTGTATCATGTAAACCGTATTGAAGCTGCTACCTCTGTATGATTTGGAAAGGGTTAAAAAAAAAAACTGCTATTCAGTAGGTAGCGGAGATTGTCCGAGGAAGAGCTGTTTCTGTACCTAAATTTTCAATTGTAGAAGTATCACATCCCCTTTCAACTTCATTTAGATTGTGAGAACCATCTCTCTTTCTTTCTTTCCTTCTTTTTTCCTTTGCAGAAACTTATCCAAAGTGTTGCAACTTTGCTGGTTGCTGTTTTTCTTTTTCAACTTTGTACATTATTTGATTTGATATTCAATAAAATATGTAAAAGAAAAAACACAATTCGCAATATTGAAAAATGATAAATCTAAAAGAAGAAGGGAAAACAACCTAAATTGCCGAGAAGTTCATAACATACTAGAGAACTTAAACAGAAAGTAAAAACCAGGAACTTAAAGCATACCAAAGTTATGATGATAACTATAGAAGCTTAACTATGCATTTTTCAACCCATCACCTCTTTTCAAACAAAAATGAGGATGCATTTCATTTAGTGCTCCAAAGTCCAAGATACTGCACTGGATCAGTAATAAAATTATTTTCACCAGCTTGTTCACCAAATAACAAATTCATACTCCTCTAAGATCATATTTGAAGGGATTCTTAACTAGGGCATCTTCTGGATCATGAGTATTATATTTATCAATAGATTCATACTAGACAAGTTCTCAAAAGGGCCTGTTCTTCCAAAAAGTTACACAATATGCTGCAAACCATTTATTCCCTCAAATGCCAAAAAGGGACATCATGATGAGCTTACCAATCATTTCTTCCTTCATCTTCTCTCGCTTTTCAGCAGCAAGAGGCTCCAAGCGGAAGATGGCTTTCCTTGCTTGATCATTGGAAGAATCTAATTCTAAAATCTTCTTCATATCTGTACAAAGCATTAAAGAATATTTTCACTTTTTTCAATCAAGAAAAGGACAAGGAATGGACAATGAGACACTAATCGTGGAAAAGGAGCATGATAATCAAAATGAGACAAAAATTGATAAAGCAAAACTCACCAGTGATAGCTTCTTCAAAGTTTTCAAGCTTTTCCTGTGCCTCAGCTCTTCTAAGTAGAGCTTTCACATATGTAGGATTCAATTCCAATGCTTTTGTGCATTCCTTAATGGTTTCCTCATACTTACCCTAGAAAATAGAAGACACAAGAAATCCTATAAAATTCAGGAAAACCCAGCTCAATCAAGTGAAGATATCTGTTAGATGGAAAGTCACAAGTCAAAGAAATCAAAGCAAGATGACAAGTGAAACTGAATGGATAAATAAGTTACACAACAAATGAAAAATCAGATAAAATAGCCACCAGAAAAAGGTGAATATGCACACGTAAGTATAGCATTCCTGACAGAGCATCAGAAACTAGTTTCAAAGTGGTCACTCTATCAAACGAATCTCCAACTCTTAATTATCTTCAAACAAACCAATTATGCCATACTTAAGGAAACTCTTTCATACAGATTCACAAATTTGTCTAGCCTGTTTTGATGGTGTCACTGAATGGGGGGGAAAATATATATATAAAAAAAAAAACAAAAGCACTGTCAAAATGATTTCAACATCTCATTTAACATTTCAATAGCCATATCTAAGTCATATTATACTTTAAAAGATTTGAACAGTGTTTTTGCTAGAGACTGAACATTAAACCAGAGTAATTGGATAACTGCCAAGCACCTATAGAAATAAAATTTTCCCCAAAAAAAAAAAAAATCATGCACAGACAAGGGCATCTATAGATTCATTCATTCACACATATAAACAAACATCTAAATTTACCAGTTTCAGAAAACAGATGGCACGGTTTGCATAGCATATGGATTGTGGTTCCACCGACAAGGGCCCCTCTGGCACAAGTTGCAAAGCCAACTCGTACTTTGATAATGCCTCTTCATATTGTCCAACTCCAAATAGTTTATTGCCTTCCAATTTAGATTCATTGGATTTCACCAAAGCATCCTGTTCCAGAAACAGCGTGGAATCAAGATGCTGATTTCACCATTTGATGAGAAATAAACAAACAATGTCCTGTACTTGACAGGTAAACACATACACATATATTTATACTTCTAGAGAGAGAAAGAGAGAAAAACTACAATAGCCAGTCTAGAATCTGAATAGTTGTGACTTGTAAGCAAACAATGCAATTATGGAAATTAGGACCCATCTCCTCAGGAATGCTGCCTAACGAACAAGCTTCAAGCTAAAATGTGCCCATTGTACACGATCATACGCACTTTCTTGGTGCTCATTAATAAAATTCTTTATTTATCATTAAATAAATGAACATAAAATGCTCTATCATCCTGACTTTAATTGTATTGAGAAAATTCAACGTGGTGTACAATGCAAAATCAGAATAGCTAACACAATTGACTTCGCTCAAAATTGAGCATTTTGTACATAGTCTATATATAGGACTAGTCGCACACAAACATGGGAGGATCCCCGTGAAAATCCCTGCTTCCACTTCTTTTCCGACCTTTATAAGTCTCCATGCTGTATCCTAATTCAAGGGGATGTCCGATTCAATTCCTCTGGAGAAAATAAAAATTCTTCTTTTACTTGAAAGAACTACAGCTCGCTGCATTTGCAATCGCACCATGTCCTATTGAAGCTTAGCGGCACTAGCAATCTCGATACACTTATCCAACTTTAGAACGAAATAAACTACCAAATACTGTTGCAAATTGGCAGGAGCTGAGATACCAGATAAGACCTGAATCCGAGTAAACACAGGGCGACAGGAGAAGCAACGACCACACCCTTGCATCAATCTGAAATACATACGAAAATTGAAACCGTACGTAGACAACCACCTGGATTGAAGCATCATCGAGAGGATTTGCTGTACTAGGTTCGGTCGTCAGAGGCACGCTTTCGGGAGGCGAATGCGTCTCCGGATGGGCTTCCCCGCCTCGCTCTTGAGGATTATCACCACCGTCGTCGTTATGGGCGTCGTCCTCGTCGGAGTCGACACCGCCCTCGCTGGCAGTCTCGAAGCCGTCTGAAGCGGCGTCGTTGTCCGTGCTCGTCGAGGCCTCGGAACGATCCACTTTCTTCTTCCCCTTGTTCTGGGTCACCTCAGGTTCCGGCTCCTGCTCGATTACTACCATGATCTTCGGGTGACTGGTATGGCGCTGATCAGCTCCGACTCTTACTCTGAAGAAGCCTCCTCGTCTCTCTCCTCATCTCCGCAGATCAGGAACTTTCACGAAAAAAGAAGAAAGTAGGGTCGAAAGGAAAAAATCGGAAAACCGTGAACCGGAAAAACCGAACCAAGGTCGACCGGGTTTTCAAAGTTTTATAATAAAATTAGGGCGCGTTTTCAGATTTAGAAAAACCACCGAGACCATGGGCTCTGAACTGAAAAATTGATGGGCCCAAACCGACCCGAATTTTACAATTATAATCTAGCGATTTATTTTATTAATTATAATCATACACCTAAGATTCATTTTTCATAGTCTAATTCTTAATTCATGCCACTCAATTTTTACATTTATCTTTTAGTATCAAATTTAGAATGATTTACTTTTTGATTATTCTATTATGTTTGAAATTGATCATGTATGTTAAGTTATTCTAAATAATAACATTCCAACAATATTTGTCTAGTAGAAATGTTAAAATGGGCGGTTCGGGTCAATTCAAAACATGCCTGAAACAATTTGGATCGGCTACAGTTTAGTCGATTTACTTAACGGGCTAGTTTAGTTATGGATTATAGTTCAGACATATGTGAACCGGCCCACTTACGCGCGACAAACTGATTCATGGTTTGGGCAAGTGTGATCCGTGAGCTGTTGTTTTTTTTTTCAAATTATTTAAAATATTTTTTTAAAATTTTAAATTGATTTGATAAAATCTAACTATTGATTTATAGAGTTTTGGCAGTCCGGTTTGGCTTTGCAATGGTTTCGGAACGGTTCCTAAACAGTTTAAGGCCAGTTCAACAAGAAAATGTGGTGGGTTGCCTTCGATTCAATGGACCTATTTATTTGACTCGGCTAATAATCGTCCATCAACCCAATAAGAGCGATTTATGATCCGATTTGGGTTTTGATGGGCTGGTTCCAAGCCAAACCAGCCCATTTAACATCTCTAGTGTGGACCATACTAAGATGGACCCAATCCGGTTCAGTGGTGGAATTTGCTGGGCGGTCTAGTGGCAATGGCTCGAATCGGCTTCCCAGTTGTCCTGGAGTTGACTCTCACTTGTATTTGAAGGAAGAGTCCCTCTGCTTTTGCTGAATTGTAGCGATTAATTAACAATGGGTGGGCTACAGTTGAGCCGAATCAACATAATCGAATTATCTTAACTGGTTCACCGGTATAGAGTAAGTACAGTTGGACAATTATGCTTCTCTTCACCCACTTACCACGAGAATTATATAGATAAGTTAATTAACATCCATCAGAGTCGTCCTCAAAGGCTTGGGTCGGGTACTTTTTAGTGAAATTATTGAACCATGACTTTTTCCAAGTCGATTTTTTCAAAAGTAAAAGCCTTATCAGAACTATCTAAAGGAATGAACAATCACAAAATACCGTTCAATTTTTTTGGGTGATTTTCTGGGTCCCCAATTTTCAACACAAAAAGATAATTATTTTTTAAATTTTGGAATGCATCAAGGTGCGGAATTAATTTCAGGTAATTATGCAACAACAGATAATTATACTACAGTTAAATATAAGTTAATGTGAAATAGACACTAACGATGCATATTATCTCAATAAAACCGATTAGAAGTGCATACTCAAAAATAAAAAAATATATATATAGAGTGAGGCATTGTGAATAATTTTTGAATAAAAATTCCTTAAGTATATCAATTAAAATTGAAATATCAATCTTTTGAGACTAAAATAAATAAAATAATATTTGAATTTGAAAGAAGTGGATTAAAAATAATGAGAAAAAAATATTTTGTAACGGTAGTTATGTTTTTAATAATAATTATATTACGACTTCATCCTTATTTTTCATTTTTATATTAGCTTAGGTTCATACTAATTACAGACATTTTGAAAAGTACAGTAATGAGATCAATTGCCTACGATTCCCTCTTATATATTATGTGAATAATAATGTATAATTAAGAAATGGGATTATAAATGTGAATATTAATTATACAATCAGAATTTTCAGGAACTTTTAACGGAATTGCCGCTGATTGGTGTCGCTCCTTGGAATCAGGCTCCATCATCAGCTCTGAGATGTTGAAGGATATGTTCATTGGTCGTTTCATCAGATCAAAGCACATAAAGAAGGCTCTCCTGGAGATCTTTGTTATGGAGCAATGTGAGGACGAGTCGCTTCGACAGCAGTATGCTCACTTCCTCGCTGCCTCTGTAGAAGTTGAAGAATTGATGCGAATGGAAAAAAAAAATGGCAGCGTTTGCAATGACGAGCTTGTCAAAAGTACCATAGTTGATGCCCCCCTCACTTTTCCGGACTTGGCTGGTAGGGTTCAACGCTTCATAGCCACGAGGAGTCCAAGTGGGGAAGTAGCAAAGGTAACCAACGCCCATCTTCGTCATCGAATAAAAATGCATCCAAGAAAGGTTCCAAAGATAAAGCAAAATGCGAAGGCTAAACTCCTCTCGCTGTGCCCAGATAAGCGGTGTTAACGAAGTTGAAATGCAAGGACATCATCCATCCATCCTCTAAGGGCTAGAAAGCTAGTCATGGGCCGAAACACCGAATGACATTGAGGATTGCATAACCTTCAAGAATGAAATTGAAAGGCTTATTCAAGAAGGCCATCAAGGGCATTTTGTTCAAAGGCTGCAGAGGACTACGGAATCCTGGCTGGGCGGAGTGGTCTAGAAGCCCATCACGCCATTCACGCACTCCTGAGCAGCGTCGGTGTCATGGGAGCCCCCGAAGAAAGTGTACTGAGAGGGACTGCAGCCTCAACCCGTGCAAGGAGCGTAGCCCAAAACACCATGAGAAAGATTCCCATGACGAAGCCGAGTATGCTAGACAAGTGGCCAACGTCGTCGTCGAAGGCTTCCACGAAGAAAAGAAGAGAAGTACAGGAGCTATACTCTATAGCGATAGCAAAAAAGTCCCAAGATATTACCTTCACAGATGAGAAGCAAGATTGTATCGAAATTCTAATTGCTTTTCATTCTCCCTTTAGTTTTTCTCAGTCAAATCTGTTCTGGGTGAACTCCATTGTAGCAAATATTGAAAGGATGCAGCATGCACAAGAATAAGATTCCCCAGATGCGAGAAATTGAAGGAGAAGATAACACGGAGAGAAATCGGAGAGGTGTGCCACCAAATTAAAGCTTATAACCAGCAACCGAAGAGGAGCCATTAAAAAAAAAAGCTCATGAAAAATAATATAAAAATAGAATGAAAACGGGGCTCGAATCTTATTATCTCCGAAATAAAAAAAATGAATATCATCTCTGGTCGCTCGTGGTCGACTTCGCCCCTCTTACAAATCGCCCCTGCAATATCATAATATCAAAAAAATTTTAAAAAAACAAACATATATCAGAAATTATTGTAAAAGAGATCACAAAAATAAGGGTGAAATGCCGTTAGCTGGCTAAGAAGAGAACCCATTGCCATGGATGTCGAAGGGAGAACGAATACCTTCATTCGGGGCCGTTGATCGGCGTTGACCTTTCTGACTTGGTACCTGATCTTCTTGGAGAAGAGGCGCGTGCGTCGCTTCTCCCTGTACCGCAGGACGCTCGCTCCTCTAGCGATGTCGTTCTCCGGGAACAGGTCGATCTGAGCCAGCCTGGCCTGCTCCGATGTTGATGTTAATTAGAAGAAGAAGAAGAAACACAGCATTGATCAGTGCCTCTGGTAAAACGTGGATATTTAATTAAGTAGGCAACGCATAAATCCCAGAGCCGTCCATCTGGAAGACAAAGCAGAGGCCCGATTGGGCCGAAGTAAGAGCCGAAAATGTCAAACTCCTGCTCTATGTCCAGCTCGAAATCGGCCCGTGCCAACTCTCTAATCAGTTCCAACGTGGTCGGCAAAACAAGACAAGACATTAGAAGAAGCAAGGCACATACTTCAGGGACCTCAAAGATTAACCAGACATTTTAAAATGGACCACATGTATGTATTTAGATAAGAGACCTAAATTAACAATCATAATATTTTGAAGAAGACTTGTGAGACTCAAAAAAGATATAGAAGGGAGAAATATTCATCATCTTGGTGCAACTTCCTATACTCTTTATTCTCCTCTTCACCCACCCTTTTTAAAATTATATATCTCCTAAATGACTGGAAAAAGAAAAAGAAAAAAACAGATAGAAGAAAAACATGACGACATACTCAAATATTATAATGATAATAACCTAACAAGTACCTCTTAAGGGATACTGTAAATGCAATGCACCATCCCCAATAACTCATTTAGAAAACAAAAGTATGAAGCACTTAGGAATGGGTCCTTCAACCACTAAATATAGAATATAAATGGTCCACTTCTATTGATCACTATCAAATAAATTCCCTTTTTTTTGGGGGTAAATAAACCCTACTTGTGTCTGAAAAAGGTATATATATATGTATGTATCTCTATGTATATGCCTGTTATATAGAAACAATCTAAAAGGTGCTGCCATTCACTGAATGATTTCCAGTTGTAGGATTTTATGCACGTTATTTCTATTATAGTGACCGATTGATCAGAGACAAGAAGATTGATTATCATAATAAACACCCAATCATTTCAATCATCATCTTCCCAATATCTATTATAGAAAAGAACAATTTCTCTAAATTTGGGGCACCCAAAAAATAATATAACATTTTGCGGATGTTTTTTCTTATTTTACGGGTGAATTAAAATAATATTAATGTAAACTTTTAAAGAATTAAAGGATTAAAATTATGATGATTTAAATATTTAAAAATCAAAAATAATAGATTATGCCAGAGAAAATTAGCACTAACCCAAAAGGTGTGCAAGAGATGACTTTTGAAAGATTAAAAAGGGGAAATAAAAGAAATAGAAAAGTTCTTCGAATTTATTGCAATAAAAAGGGGGAGGAAAAAGGAAAATGCCAACTCCGCAGGACTCGCACGTGATAGCACGCGCCCCACGACCGACCGAGAGCTTAAACTAACTTCACTAGCCGTTTTGGCAAAGCCGGCAATTAGAAACCTAATGGATCAGTTTAAAGCAAAGAAATTGCGTTTCTGTATAAGGAGATTCTGATCAGATACGTACGGAAACGTCGGTCGCCGGCGCTTCGGAGCCATGAGCCTCGTCGGAGAACGGGGAGCCCTTGCCAGACCAGGCGCCCAGGACGCCGTCGTAGTCGAGCTTCAGCATAAGCCCCGGTTTCTGCTGCGGAGTCGGTTCCTGCTTCGGCGACTCCACGGTCTTGAGCTCTGACAGAGATTTCATTTTCTCGGCCTTCCTGTCGGTCTTCTTTTTCGTGGTCGTCGTCTTCTTCTTCTCGGCCGACGGATTCGGTGCGCAGCTCAGTTTGGGCGAGATTTCGAGGACGTCGACGACGGGGAAGTTCCACCGGTAGCTCATCTCCTCCGCGCGCTTCCATGCCCTAATCGACCCGATTCGGCTCCCCGTCCCGAGCCCCATTTCCCATCTAGACACGAATTTCGGCAATCCGCCGGATGCCTCGGCGGTCGATTCCTCACTGGCGCCGAGATTCCCCATGATGCTGTCAATTCCTTCATCGATTTCCTCGTCGAGGATTATCGACTCCGCATCAAAATCGAAGTCATCCTGCACTTCCTCGGGCAAGTCGGATGCTTTCGATTGGATTTCGCCGGAAGGTGACTGCTTCTGCTCCGTTTGGAGTCTCGGTTTATCGCGGATGGGCATGAAATTGCCAGAACCGTCACTTTCATGAAAAGGCAGGAACAAGTCGGAGAATTCGGGCTCGTCCAGGAAGAATTCGCAGGGCAATTTGGAGAACTCGTGAGGATTATTTACAGGGAAAATTCCGGGGTAGACCCGGGACAAGAGCGCAGCCGCTTCATTGTATGTCTGGTTGGGCCTTTTCCGAGGGGTTCGAGGCTTCCGGGTGGAGATTGAATGAGGGGAGTTGCTGGATTCCGAGATGGTCGAGGTGGGCGGAGAGGAAGTTTGTGAGGTTCTGGGCGATGTTGATAGGGTTTTGACGATCTCCAGATCGAAACCATAGGTCCTCCCACCTCCGCTCAAACAGGAATACATCGTTCTGTTGGAATTCAAGGCGTATGGAGGCTTGAATTTGGATCAAATTGTGATGGAACAGAGCTCCAAATTCACAGACAAACAGCGGATGCGAAAACTAGACTGGGAACTGCCAAGATTCAACTCGAATTTCGCATGAGGTAGGTGATTTTGGATGAAACAAGCTTTCAGTAGCGATTAAGCAAAACCCACTTAAACCTCTGCAAGGACCCTCGTTTTTAAATGGCCAGTAGTCTCAGAAAAGTTATTTAGTTGTCACCGAAATGCCCTCCCACATATGAAGGTTTCAGCTCCCAATTCAACAGTGTACTTTCCCTGCAAAACAACATCGCCGCAACATCCTTGGAAGACCTATAAACCCAAAAAGAACAACAACCGCGTTCTACAGGCGGTTTTCTCAGCTCAATAAATCAAAGAAATGAAACTTGCCGAATTGGGGAAGGAGAAAGGCCCAAAAACAGTCGCAGCTGGGTGAAGAATTTTTCTGTAGCAGAGAAAGAAAGCAAGAAGACGGAGAGGGTAATGTTGCGAGAAAGAGCAGATAAAGAGAGAAGTCCAGTGAAAGGAGTGGTCAGATGAACCCACGGACACAGGCTCACATTCACAGAGAGAGCATGCGGAGCGGGACCGTCAACTGTGGGAGGGTGAAGGGATGCAAGAGCGGTGGCAGAGTCTTAATGGAGAGACAGGAGATGACGACATGGGCAGGGACAATGCTAATTTTTTCCTTTAGTGGACCACCCCAAAGCAGTACTCCTCTCTCTCTTTCTCAATTATTTATTCTCAATTTACTAGATTGACCTCGTCCCTCCCCTCCACACCCTCCCTCCTTAATAATGGAAATTACTGAGATGTCTTCTCCTTCCCCCTTGACGAGCTCGATTCATCGCGGGTTAATGCCGGGGATATCATCTCATAGTCCAAATTTCACCCATCATGACAAGTTAATAGCTCTAATGGGATCTATGCTGTAAAATCTTTATAAGAAAAATGCTTTTTCTTTTGTTGGGTAGAAGGGTAAATTTCAAACCCCACGAAGATGAAGGTATCGGTGGCAAGGGCATTTTGGGGTTTACGATGCGGAAGAGTTAACAATGGGCAATTCACAGATGTAGTTGGATTTATTCGAGGGATTATGCAACCCCATGTCACCTGCAAAGGAGACTCTTATGGGACAGGTTTCTTATCTTCTGACATGGCACGATCCCATTGGCCTATGCAGATTTCTAGGGCTGACGTGGGCTGCGCTTTAATAGGGGAAGCAAGAGTGGTGAGAGATAGAACCTTTTTTTTTTTTGGTGATATGATGATAAGAGGAGTGGCAACGGGGGCAATGATTTGAATGGTGGTGTCTTATGCGGCTTTCGATTGAGTGGCTGTTGGGTGTCATACGTTGAGGTTATGATGTTCATTGGCTTACGATTACAAAATCAAACCCACCATATCATTATGATTTGTCCTAAATGGTTTAATATTTTCTCTCTTTTTTTTAGTTGTTTTAAGTAAATCATTATATATATATATATATTTGCATGTAACTGGTTGACCTTTCTCGAATACACAGATCAATAAAAAAAAAAAATTCATGATGTTCTCTAGTAGAGCTCCATATGGTCCTTCTATCTTTGCTCTGTCCTCCCTCACCATTTACTTGACAAAGAAATCTTTTCTTCAGTGTACTTGATATATCATGCACATACGGGTTTATTTGCATGAGTATGTTGTTTTTTTTTTTCCTCTAGGGTATGTTCATGATCTATCTGCCAAAGTATAAGCACTGCATAGTTGGATAGTAAATTTATTTGGGGTATGTTTTTTAAAGTGTATATGTCATTGATAAACAAAAAGAATTAATTAATTATAGGAGAATTTCAAAACTTATACTACTACTAACTTAATTTTTTTAGACAAATAATTTGCTGTCTTAATTCAAACTTGAATCACTTACTGTATATTAGATTTATAAATATTATGTGATATATAATGGAAAAATCTTGCATAAAGATTTTTTTATCTTATTTAATGATGGATACATTCAAAGTGTAATGGAAAAATTAAAAAATATATATTTTTTGATATCGATAATGTTAAGTAACGTAACAACTGACTAATCTATCAAATGATATGTTATACAGCGTAGATCCCAACATTAATCTTATATATACCAACTGTTGAGAGTTTTGAACCATAAATTTAGTATATTAATTATTATCAGTTACCAACGAGTTATCTGTATGAGACATAATGGAAAATATATGTTCAAAGTGAAATACTCCTGTTTGCAAAATTAAAAAAAAAAAAAACACCACAGTATGTTAGAGAAACAATATATAGATATTAGAGGTCAATAAAATAAAACAAAAAATTCTCATAAAAGATTGAGCTTCTCTGTTAATTAGCATGATCACAGACGTACATTTCATCATTTAATTATCGTGATTGAAAATGAAAAAATTAGTTATTTTATAAGTGCACATTCTACATATGTAACAGAGTTTATAGAAACAAGGGGACTGGACAGTTTTTTTTTATTTTTTATAAAGCAAGTCTCCTTAATTATTGTATATTGAATAATTCAATTTGAGCCGCTCAATTCATTTATAGAATAAGAATTTTTTAATATAATTTCTTTTTACTTATAAAATTTAACTTAAAATCTTATTTGATAAAGAAATATTAGACTTGTTAACTAAGTTATGTTGTTTAATATTAATTTGAATTTGAACTAGTGATTTTCTTACTAAATCTTTAAATAGGTGATTTAAGGATCAAACCACATGTTAAAATGGTTAATAGAAATGTTTTTAAGAATTTCGACTTGACTATATATTAATCTTAAGATGAATTTTGATTGATGTGAGACACTGGTTATGTAAAAAAAATTATAATGTTTAATGGTCCGAGTTAAAGTAACATCAAAGGGTTACGTCCACATTTATTGTAGGAAGAAAAATCTGGACAAAAGATCATTAAGACAAATATTTCCTGTATTAAGATATTTCATGCATGTTCTAGTCAATTTTCCACGTCGCAACTTTTTGGCACCCTTTCAGATTATTCGGGGAAAGAAGGGTACTACTTTTTGATTGGGATATTTCAACAGTATCCATAAAATATCGCCGGTCTTAGTTACTTCTCTCTCTTCTTTTATAAAAAAAGAAAAATTTTGTTATTATTTTTATATAGGTGATATTTAGTACTATAATAATTAAATAATCCATTAAACGATATATTGTATAGCTTGAAACTTACCAATTAAATTCGAAATATCGACTCTTGAGAGTTTTGAATCATGAATCTGATCTATTGTGTATTGTCAGTATATCAACGGACTGTTACTCTCATAGTGAGTATCATTTGTAATTCTTGTGCAAATAAATTCATATAAGTTTTTATATAAACACATAAATATGGTATCTCCGAGACTTTACAAGTAAGGGGGAACGAATCTGTATCCTTAAGCATAAGAATCATACTGTCAGGAGAAGAGCAAACTCTCTTACCATTTGACATAGGAAAAATAAAACATTTGATAATGTCATAGAAATTGCTCCAAATCATCTATACATTCGGTTGATTCTAAAATATATGTTTTTTTTAGTTATAAGAAAGATTTAGGAGTTTATTAAAATGGCGGGAGGAAATTAAAAAGGAAGCCGAAAGGATATGAAATGTTCTACGGATGAGAATTCGACTCATATCACCTTGTTCCCATGTGTCACCGGACCAGTTTACCGGCTTCTTAGATTTTTGAGACATATTTGAATGGATGGAATGATGAAGAAACGGTATCTATTTGGGGGAAGATGGATCCATGGCCACAAAGCAGCATGGTCCCTTCATATTCACAAGGTGGCGACGAGACCTTATCTCCAAGAGGCTGATATGGACATGTTTTTGGCCTTAGGAACTGGATAAAACCCTAGAAGGCTTAGGGTTTTACATGTGACCCTCTCTTTGCTGCTGCACCCACTTTATCGTTTGACACGTAGTGCTGACCTTATCGTGCCTGTATTAATTATCATCAGAATCACATAAAAAAATCCCAGAAAAAGAAAAAAAAAAGAGAAAAAAGAAAAACAGAGAAAAGGCTGCTGAGTCATTGAGGAAAAGCCCCATCGATATCTCATGGATTTCCCACCAGGTTCAGTGGAGATGAGCAAAGTTGATAAGTATTAGCAGGTGAGTTGAGATAAGTTTATGTATGGTTTAAGGTAAAATCTTACTCTAAATATCAGGAATGAAAAATTAATGATTATAATACATTTATTTTTTTAAGGAGTAAATATGAATTTTAGTTTATGAGGAATACATTAAATATTAATTTAATCTCGCATATATTTTGTATATTGATATTATACCTTTCATCACCAATGAGATCCTTTTTAATCGTTTTGGACATCAATTTTACCCTTTTTCTAGTCCTTTTTATTATCAAATCGGTCATTTGAATGTCAATCGAATCCCCCAAACATCAGTTTCATCCTTTAATGACATAACGCGGCAGAGAAATGTCGATCAGTGCTGGAGAGGAGGATTGGCCCGTAGCTCGAGCATGTGATGCTGGACGACCTGCTGATTCCGTGCATTTCTACTACAATCACGGCTTTTGTCATAATCATCCTTAGGTTCATCACGACTAGAGGAAGGAGACAACCGTTGCTAGTTCAGCAAATTCGGGTAAGAGTGAGGGGCATTTTAGTCTTTTAAAAAAAGTTTTGCCTGGAGAATTGGACGGCGGTGACGGAAATAGTCTAATAAGATAGATGATCATCCAAATATAAAGTTAGTGGTCATTTTATATAACTTAAAATGTTGTGATAAATCATAAAATTTAAGGTTAAATGAGTTATTTCTAGTATCCAAATTGCCGTAACTATGGGCATATTGGATAGGTCCAAGATTTCTCATTGAAACGCCAACTGTGCGAAGTTTTTCCCATCCTGAACAAGCCTTGATCCATCTCCTCCACTCCCTCCTTGGCTTTTGCTCAACCGACCACATATATCAGTAGCACTGGAGAATTCACTAGCACTAGCAGTACGGGCTGTTACAGCATGAACATTACTCGGTCGAGAAAAATGAGGAACAAAAACAGACTTGTTTCGCGAAGACCATAACAACCAACAGGCAGTGGCAAGTATCCCAGTTGCGATCCCCCACTCTATATTCCCTGACCCTTAAGTTCTTGAGCAACCATGATTGTAGGGGCATTGAGAAAACTAATGGGTGTCGCTGACTTGGGACAAGATGTAGCCAAAGGTCTCGCGCGAAAGTGCGATCACGTAACAGGTGAAGAGAAGTCTTAGATGTGCATTGACTTGCAAAGTAGAGTTCCGAATTCAACGTATTATGTCACATGAAGATTGTTGGTCAACGATCGATCATGGGAAGCAAGCCACAAGAAGCTTCTGATTCTTTATGGACCATTCCATTGCCAAATTAATTTCTGGACTGTTCCCACCTCGAGCCACCCATTAATAGTGCCATGATCCAAATAGGGGTCTATAACTTCCCACCTCCATTTCCCATTATCCGCAGCAAAACCCCGTCATATACCTTCCTCTCAACTTAGGATCAATTAGGCATGTTAAACGAGTTGGTTTGATCTAAAACCAAGTTGGACCACTTCTAAACCAGCATGTTCTTATTGAATTGAGGAGCAGTTATAAATCAAGTTCAAGAAATTGGCCTATTGAACTGGAACTGACCTAGAACCGGTCAGGAATCTTTTGGAAACTGGTCTTAAATCGTTCCAAATCCGCCTGGACTAGCTTGTATTTCCGAAACCCTACAATCAATAGTCAATTATTTATCGATTCAATTTAAAATATTTTTAAAATATGATTCAGTTTAAATAATTTGAAAAAAAAATGTTAAAAAAGAAATAGTTACAGTTTACAGTTCAAATAGGCCCGAAACGTGAATAGTATGCTTAGGCTCGGTTCTGGACCAATTCATGATTTTCATAATTATGACCCATGATTGTACTAGTCCATTATGTTGAATGGGCCAACCCATAACCGAGATAAACGATTTCAGACCCATTTTGAACCGGTTTAAGCCGTCCATTTAATATCTCTAGGATCAATAAAATGGGCCATCTGTGCCTCTAGAGGGCGCTACCGTGTACCCATGAATCTTCCCTCTATCTCCACTGATTACTAACCATGCGATCCATAAGTCACTTTATTCCAAGCCTTTACGATCGTTTTCCAAAAGCCAAGACTTCCCCCCTTTATTGAGTGGAGTTTGAAGTCTCCTCCCACTCCTCCAGGATATTTATTAAGAAGAACGCGTGCCCAGGAGTTCATTAGGTCTACTGATCAATTGTCCCCATCCTGATTTGGCCAAAAGAGCATCATTAAGAGTATCCAGCCCTCGAAATCCCAGTCCTCCCCTGTCTTTGGGCAGAGTTAGGAGTATCCCACTTCACTGAAGAGATTTTCCGAGGATTATTGACATGACCTATATAAAATTCAACACTTCACAAATTAATTTCCGCAATTTCCACCAGGATATTTACCGTGAGGATGATCAAGTCGCAGGTGGATTAGCTAAGCTGGGGAGGGACATAGACATGTTAAAAACCAGCCCAGCCCAAAAGCACAATTCTGGCACGATACTTTATGTGCTAGAGTTTTTAAGTTGAAAGGTATGAAAAAAATATTGATAAAAAATAAGAAAATCATGAGAAAATTAAAAAAAAAGAATAGTTACATACAAATAATGATCTTTACCCAGATCTATGATACCGCATGACCCTCAGTGGCTAGTTTATCTTGCTCAATATAAATTTCCTATTTCTATTAAATTTTTTTTCTCATTATGAACATAAACTAATTTTTGAACAGCAGTTCTTTTTCTGGTCAAAATAATAGTGACTTTTTTTAAAAATGATTTGATAATTAAAAAATTTATTAAATCTTAATTAATTTAAATTTAAATCAAATTAGATTATTTAATGGATGAAACCTTTTAACAAATTAGCAATTACAATTTCTTTTTCCTCGTATAGTTTCATGATTTTTCTAGACAATTTAGGGGAGCTGCGATCTGAGGAGATTGCCACTCTTGTCCCTATAAATTTAGACCTTACAATTTGGCCCACAAATGTTTCAGATCCTATGCAAACTACCTCCTCACATAAAATTGTCAATTATTTAGTAAATTGCAAAATTAGACGTACACTCGTCATAGTATCGTCGTTCTATGTTTTTCCCGCAGGACCTCTCCTTGATCGTCCGGTTCCTCGTGCCCTCTGAAGAAACCTTTATCGTTCTAACTGTACTGGCATTGGCAGCATCGACCCTAAATCTGAATTCTTGGAACTTCCAAAGGAGCAGTGCGACTGAAGTGCCTAGCACGTTCCTGGTAAAAGTAAGTCCTCCTCTTTCTTCAAGTTGCTGAATTTTGGTGTTCATTGTGTTTGAGCTGTAAGCTTGATCAGTAAAATTGGGGGAACAAACTATTACCTGCGACGCACATAAATTGTTTGACGGAATGTTTGAAGAGGATTCTGTCAAGAAAAACCCTCCGTTGTCAAATTTGTGAACTTTGGACAGTTTGCGAGTGCTGAGGGGTTCAATGTCTTGGACATAGAAGCTCGATTCATTCGCATTACTCACAGGTGTATCTGCTGCTTAAACTACTATTGGCTCCGAGATTCGGTGGGTCCTAATCAGAACGATCCGATAAGAGAAATTGGTTGGTTTAGTAAGGTTGCCTTTCCTCTGTTTTGGGGCATGATGGCCTCCAGGGAACAGCAAGAAGGCTGTGTGGCTGCTGATGCTCTCGCTTTCATGGAGCTTGCCATTCAACAGGTAAACCGTCGTGTTTTAGCCATTTTTCGGTGGTATTTCTTCCCCCCTATAATTATCACTTACTTGATTCTATACTCTGAGCTCTGAAGGAAGAGCTGAATATATAAGAAGTTTCCGATTCAACTCTCATGGTGCACAAATCCTATGATTCCCTCCATTTGGTTTCCACTGTGGTTGATGCTTAGTTCGGATTGAATTTTCCACTTTTCCTTCAGGATTTTGTCCCCTAACAGTTTCTGCTCAACTAAATTACATGTGACAGAGCAACGTTTGAGGTTGAAATGAGGCGTGTATTTTCTGCAATTCGGGTTAGTCTATTATTGGGGATAAACCGTGTTGGGCAAACAATTCATGTTATTCTGACATGGGATTGAAATTGCAACACTGACACCAGATTTAAAGAGCATGTGATTGTTAAATTTTTTCTCTGAGCATTATGATTGTTAAAATTTTCTCTTGATTTCTGAATCTTCGTGGAGATTTCTTGCAAGTTCTTACTCTTCTAAGTGAATGATCCTTCTTTTTTGAGAGATGTGATTGCTGAAGCTCCTTCGAACAATTCATCGAAAAACAAGAAGGTCCTTTGAACTAGTATAGTATATAATGTACTTATCACTTCATATCTTTTCCTTTCATCATTTAAGAAATCTTTTCTTTATTTTTATTTTTCCATTTTTTTTGGTTGAAATGCAGCAAATGCAAAGGAAAGAAGGTCTCTGTATTTATACTTATTGGGTGCTGTATTTATTTGGCACCAACATTTTTATCATATTTTAAACAGAGTTACCGTGTGCATGCTCAAAGTCAGTGCTTGATAAGGTGATGATTTTTAGCCCAATATAGGAATAGGAAACTAGCTTGCTCTTTCAAATTGATGATTTTCTGTCTACTTTGTGGTTTTGAAACTAATGATGCTTTTTGTTGATTTTCGATATCCCATTTTAAGGCAAAACTTGCTTTGGAGAGCCTTGAAGTTCCTGTCGGGTAAGTCTTTCATTCATTTGTCCCAATAACTTAACATAACATGCTCCATGCCTACTTTTACGGGGAAAACAGAAAAGAAAGCAAAAGCTTTAAATCTCTTCACTTAATTTTGTAAAAGTGATTTTTGGATAGTTAAATGTTTAGATTTCAGCAAGCATCCTGGACATGCTTTCCTGTCATCATGGCAAAGTAGTCTTTAATTTCATATTTCTGTTGGGCTAAAAGTTAAGTTTGAGCTTTCAATAGAGGTACCCACTATACAGAAGCCTAGCAGCAAAGGTAAAACACTTGCAACAAGCAATATGCCTTGCCAAAATTTGCATTCTTTCTCTCAACCCTTGTTACAAGTCTTCCCTGAATTCCCTCATCAAACTGTCATTTATGTGGGAAATCTAGTTCCTCTTTCCTACATGAAAACTATTTGGTCATTCCCACAATCGGTGGAGAAGTCTTTAAGCCCTTAATGTTCGAAATAGTTATTGCCAGAACTGCTTGCAGTGTGTCTCCTGTTCTTGTTCCAAAGTTCATACTATTTGTGAGCTCATAGTAATTAATACTTCAATTAAAGACATGATTTTTTCTCAAGAAGTGACACTAGATGTTAGCCATTTAAAAATGAAGATAACTGATTTTTTTTTTCATTCCTTTAGAAAAGAAGAAGAGTATCTAGTTTGTACTAAAAGAATTAACAACAGTAAGAGTAGTACACTAGTACTTGGAATTAGAGACTATGTTTCTATAGGAGATGCCTCATTATCAACCATAAATAATATCACTTGTAACATGCAATTTTATCGTCATCTTTCTTTTGATGCATTTAACTAACTTGGTATTTGGGTCTTCTATTTAATTTATCAGTTGTGTACTTGTTGAGGACGGGAAAGTAATTGCATCTGGAAGAAATCGAACTACTGAGACAAGAAATGTAAAGTCAACTGCGTTTTGCCTTTATTTTTCTATGTTCTTCTCACAGTTTTACCGACCTAGTACAATGCAGTTATACATTCAATTCAACATTTTAACATGAAAGAGCATGCTTCCACAGATTTCTTCGTTATGACAATTTATGTTCATGAATTTTTTTCCCAGCCAAAGTTTTTGTCCATGAAATAAGTGAACTGCTATATGGGGATTCCTGCATGAGTTTTCAGATGACTTATGTGGATTTTGCTTATTATTTCAGGCCACAAGACATGCTGAGATGGAGGCTGCAGATGTTATTCTTGGCCAATGGCAAGGGAGTGGGCTTTCTGCTAAAGAAGTTGCAGAAAAGTTTTCACAATGCATCCTTTATGTTACATGTGAACCTTGTATAATGTGTGCTTCGGCATTGTCCATACTTGGTATCTCTATTGAGCATGCTGAAACAAAGGCAACCTTATCCTTTCTATTATTCTTGCTAAAGAACCCTTCTTTTTCTAGGTATAAAGGAGGTATACTACGGTTGTCCAAATGACAAATTTGGAGGTTGTGGATCGATATTGTCCTTGCATTCAGGTTCCTCTGAGCTGCAGGATAGGTTATTTTCTGAACCCAACTTGGAGATATGTTGCTTCTTAATGCTTTGTCTAGTATGAAAATAGTATGTTTGATGCTCCTTTATGTATAAAAAAGGAAGCCAAATAATAACGGTCTGGAAGTTCCTTAGCAAACATTTTTTCACATAGGAAATGGCTTCCTCTTGTAATGCTAAATTTAATGCAGGAATCCATACAGGTGTTCCTCTGATTTCACCATAGCTAAAATGATGTTTTGTATGACTGTCTCCTGTTTACATTTGTCTACGAATTTGTTGCAGTGAAGGAAATTCCCAAGCAAGGGGTTTCAAATGTTATGGAGGCATAATGGCATCTGAAGCCGTCTCCCTTTTCCGAGATTTTTATGAGCAGGGGAACCCCAATGGTATGCAAATACATTTAAGTGTTTGTGCCTCTTGATTTAGTAATAGACGTTGATAAAACAAAGTGAATGTTTTTCTTTGCTCTCTTACTTCCATGGATCCATCATATAGTTACAGGGCATTTTGCAGTACCTGATTCACAAATTTTTCTAGGACAGTGGACACAATTCAGAAATATTTTAGGGCATGTCTAGTTACATTGGTTCATGTTTCAAGTACTTTCGACAATTCATGTTTTAATTATGACGTGTAATGTTTTTCCCTGTAGACAGATTTTGTTAAGAATTGAGAATTGCAAATTATATCATCTGGGTGAGAGCACAAAAAATGAAGTGGGCTAACCTTACAACAACAAAGCCACCTCAAAACTCAAAAGAACTGCCAACAAGAACTCTCACTCATCATCAAGATGCTATCTAATGATAATGCAGCACACAAAATTTATTATTGTATTATGAACCCAGTAAACATGTTTTCTAATTTCCAAACTTTAAATAAAAAGATTTTCTACTTTCATTTGGTAGACATATTTTCTATCATATTATTGGGGAAGTTAGTATGGAAATGGAGAAGAAAAACGAAGGAAAATCAGTTCTTTTAAAGGAAGCAAGCCCTTAGTATGTCATTCTGTTATTGCTATTATTATTTTTTGAAGGTTCCTTTTTGTTCTCATCGCAGCTCCAAAGCCTCATAGACCAAGGGCAGCCCAGGCACCTCGCTAGATCTTTATTGGTGTTGGGTCCATTCGGCCACATGCTGCTCTTATGCAGTCGAACACCAGGGCTTGAAGGGCTCCTAAATTTCCTTCAAGTTTTTTTGTTTTCATCTGACAGAAGCCATTTCATTAGATTACATGGAGCCAGAAAATCTTTGGTTGGGCAATCGCATCGGTGAATTTTACCATCCCATCAGACAGTTCTTTCATGCCTCAATAGATTTGTGCAAAGATAAGGCAAATAAGTTCTGAGTTACTCGATGCCAACTTGAGCTGCATTAAACAATTGCAATTACATAACAAAAGGATTTACACGCTAACAGTTACTGCAAAGCCAGATTTTTGCTTTATTAGACAGTGTGGTGTGGGAGGAACCTGAAAAGTTAAAGCCTCTCTATTTTCATGTACAGATAATAAATACATTATGAGCTGACCTCACATCTCGGATAGAAGGTTGCTGATCTTCCGAAGCTCTTTCAGAGCTCCCATGGCCGTAACCTGACCTTTTTTGCCCACTAATGCACTCGTTGAGTTCTCCAGTGAGCCAGCTTGAACCCGGTCTTGTTGGAAAACTGATTCAATTACCTGTGCGACAAAAGTAATGGATTAGCCACAGGAGAAAGGCAGAACGAAAGAACTCTGCGGGCTTAGAAGTTAGGGTAAACAACATGGCATGGCAAAATTTGGTTTTCCTTGATATGTTTTAACAGATTCTACAGAGTTATTTGGGCTTAAACTAGAAAGTGGAGGGAAAAACAAAACATCTCAGGTTCAATGGCAAAGCCAGTCATAAAATCTACCAAAAACAATTGACAACCTTAACCCTTAGAACCAATTTCAGGAGTAGACAAAAGGAGCAACTCCAATCCAGCCGAGAGCATTGGCACCACTGGAGGTGGCAATGATGTGAGCAACGCCCTCAATTGGGCTGGTATCCAAAGTGCATCCATAACATATGAATATTTCTACTTTGAATAATGGGACCTTGGCGTTATGAGGAACTATCATCATCTACGTCTATATTGTATGGACAATTTTACCTGGATATGCTCAAGCATGGACTGTCCTAGGTTCTTAAGAGTTCCTGCTACATTCTGATTGTTGCCTCCATCTCCTGTGCTGGTAACTAAAGGACTATATGAATCATTACCCACGAAACATCCTGCTGAATTATCTTTCTTGTTCTCAATTTCAGAAGATTTTGAGGCATCAGAAGAGCTTCCTCCTTTTTCGCTTGTTGCCTCAGTAGGGGAATTTCGCCCAAACTTCCTGAGCCACTGGAACTTGCCAGAAAGAAGTTTCCTTTCCTTCAAGCCTGTCACAGTTTTCCCAGTAGAATCACTGGTAGGATTACATTTGGCAGGAGCATCACCATTGACCATGCATGGTACATCTGTTTTCTCAGTAGAATTACAGTTCAGACCAGATTTTGCTGGAGCATCTCCATTGATCACTGGAGACAGATTTTCTCTTGTGGGTTGAGGGAGAAGATATGGCTCATCAGCAGACCTATTTGATGCAACACTGCTTCTGTCAGTGTCGTTTTCATGGTCAGCAGCCAAACCAAGGGGACTTGCTGAGCCTGAAAATAGAGGTGATCTCTCTTCGCTTTTTCTGCTCAAGTATCCCTTGTGAGGCATGGAAATTAAGTCCTTGTGACTGTTTTCTCTCTCATCATCAACTTCAGCAAAGTTTTGATTCTGATCCTTGTCCACTGAATTCCTCTGACAGTTTGTTTCCTCAGCAACTTCATTGGACTTGTGTGGCGCAGACAAATCATCCAACAAATTCCGCCGCACGGATGTGTTAATTTCTTCATTGGTTTTCTCAACCCTTGCTGGAGATGGATCAGATTCAGTTCTAGAGAGGCTCAGTCTCAGCCTCTGCGACCATCCCTTCTTCTTTGTTGCAACTTCTTTCTCCGGACTACCTTGCTTGAGCTCCTGTGACTTGTGTATAACTCTCCACTTTTCTTCCCAATAGCTGTCAGGGACCAAATTTAGAGGACTAATAGGAGAAACAGAATCAGATGATAGGGCACGAGTTCTCACTACCACTGATTTTCTTCGGTCATTAGTGCCACTTTGAGGAAGGGCTGATAAAATACTCGAATCCAATGCAAGCTCCTGCAATGATTTTGCCTTTTCTATCAACTTATTTAGGTTTACATTCTCTGGGAAGTTCAACAATCTCTGAAGACAGGAAGTTTCATGCTCAGTAGCAAGCAGGGATGATCTCAAGTGAAGTATCATGGAAACAGCAAGTCCTGCAATAAATGCACCCCGAGGTGAGCCAAGAAGCACAAAGGTGGAATTTCCATCATCTTCACCACTTTTATCCATCATATTATTATTATTCTCAAATGCAAAGATCTTATCCCATATTATTAAAAGGTCTGCCAGAGCAAATTCACGTCCAAACAGAACCCGTAGCCAGCGAAGTGCAAAATATTGAGGTTCCACCCCAAGCTCAACAAGGTGACTATGCAGAGATGAATCAACGAGAGAAAGCAGATAGTATAATGCCGCAGAAGCCTCAATCACAGGAGGAAGGCCGGAGCAGGACCCATCTACAGGAGAATGAGAGAAAAAGTCCGCCATAGCAACTGACCCATTACCTCCACTCATTAAGGCATCAAACATAGAGTAAGCATCATGCTCCATAAATTTTTCAGACAAGACAATACCCAGTTCACCTTCAGTTCCATATGCATCAGTCAACAATATGATTCTCTTAATATCTGGATCAAGCTCATCAACACTCCTCAGTTTCATTGCACTTCCTTGATAACCAGCATCTGTTGCATCAGTGTCTGTTGATCTCCTAACATCAAAGTGGTAAAGATCATTTTCACATGACGAAATCTCATCAAACTTGTCAGTGAAATGGTCCTCATATAGCTTTCGCACTTGAGAAAGGTGCTCAACATCAACTTGAAGAACAAATAGCAGTGGAGCTAGGAGTTCATGCATCCCTGTTTAAGATAAGCAAAGTACAATTGAGCCACTGAATGAAATCAAGGTTCCAATAGAGAGGGAGAGAGAGAGAGAGAGAGAGAGAGAGAAGGAAAGGAAATTGACACTAGAAACAAGTTATAGAAGCTAACATGCTATTTCCATCAGCCGAAAACAGGAAGGATTTCCGTTCAAGTTCGAATTGCACACCAAGAAAAAGGCAATACCAGCATTTACAAGTATGAGTTTCACCAATCAAAGAACTAGGACGACTCTTAATTCAATCATGCTCTGTGACTTACCTTGCCTATAACCATACTCTGGATGTCTGAGACACCAAAGCAGCAAGATCCTTCTTAAAATGCCTTGAAATCCTGATGTTTGAAAATAACTACCATGCTCAGGGTATAAGCGTGTCAAATCTTGATCAACCATTTTTTCTAGTTCTGCATTCCGGAAGAACCGACTCCAAATGCTGTCTGGACAGAGTAACAAGGGAAATATAATCAGGAACAGCTATTCAATGGAACTAGTCACCTTGTTTGTGATACATATATCAGTAAAAGGATTTTAATCAACTCATACAAATTATGTGGGATAATAAAGATTAAAAGGCTGTTATTACCACCCAGTATTGACCAAGCAGACACTTTATTTTCTCATAATTCTACGTTCAGTTACATCCTTTAAACAGATGTCTTGCTTATTATTTACCTCTCTTTCTGTTGAAGGGCCCCAGGTCAAGTTGTTTCATGCTTCTAGAGAATAACAAGTGACTGGACCGTCATGTGCATCAAGGACAGCGCTTATATGAGATAAGCATGTGAGAAGTAAAAACACGAGGTACATGATCAATTCTAAAACTGCAGCTGACCTGGGTTTTGGGACAACGGATTATCCATCAGAAGATTGGGTGAATATTTTTCATCCTTGAGAATGTGAGGATCCACCAAGAGGCGTCTTCTCAGGTTGGCATACCTGGAAACATACACTTAGACGAATAAATAAAAGTTTTTTTTAGAGGAAAAACAGTTTTCTTTATATAGTTACTTGCAACATGGAATCAAATGCAAACAGCTAAATCTTCCCTCTAATAAGTGACTAGGACGAAAATTCATTCCTTTGACCACTGAAGAGGAAAGAATTGATTTCATGGGCCTATGGACTACTACGCACCAAATAGCAACAAATATTAGAATGTCAACTCTAGAATTGCAATTCACTTGATTCGGAAGGAAAACTGATATAAGTTACTCACTAGTTGCACCCACATCAATGACAACATATAGCAGAGAAGAAGAGGAAGTACTTTCAATTACAGAGAAACAGAAAAGATCATCTTTCCCAAAATGCCGTTGTCAACTCCGAACCATAAACTACTGAAATATGTCGAGTTGATCACGGGAAAATCCTCAGCTTGTGGAATAAGCAAGCGAGAAAATGAAAAGAAGAGCTGAAATTAAGAGTTACCCTCTCCGAGAATCGGCAGTCACGCGTCGGAGATCGTCTACAGAGGAGGAGGAGGAGGAAGAAGAAGAAGAAGGCAGAATCCCGAGGTCCAGGCGCCACTGCACGCTCCTCAGATATGCGAAAGGACGAGGATCATCACCAGCGGGCCTCTGCCACCCCGGCGACGGTTCCGGCAATGCTGGCTGCGACGCCGGCGCAGCCGCTTCAGACATGCTCCCTCGAGCAAAATTATTCAAACCTGACTGAACAGAGGGTAGTTTATCGAAGGGGAACGGAAATGAAGAAGAATCCGCGCTGAACCGCCGCCGGATTGCCCCCGCGCGGAGCTAAAGAGGCAACGGAAATTGGGCGGCTCGAAGGAACTGCCGAGGAGCTGAAGAGAAGGTGACGAGGTTACATGAGGAGGAGGAGGAGGAGGAGGAGGAAGAGGAGGAGCTGATGGGGAGGATTGAATGAGGAAATTTCTAAGAGAGAGAGAGAGAGAGAGAGAGAGAGAGGGAGAAATGAGAGAGGAAAGAGGTGACATAATTGGGCAGAGTTTTGGGGGGGAGAAAAAGGCCACAAAGCAGAAACCCGACAGAATTATCGTCTTCCGTATTTTTTTAAAAATTTATTAATTCTTAGAATAAATAAATAAATATTCCTAATTTGTTGCGGTTCCTTCCGCCTCCAAATCGCATTCCATGACGCACTGCAAATTACATTTTTACCAAATTAAGAAGTATTTTCTCAATAGAAATTTACTGGGCCTTTATTTTCTTATTATATTTCCAGAGGATGATGGGCCCTTTTTTTTAAAACCATCATTCCAAACTTATATTACAATTACTTTATTGATTATATTTAAGTTATTAATTGAATATCTAAATAATTAAGATAATATCACTAAAAAAGTAACTGAAAATTTACCTTTTTCAACTAATATTTATATTTGGAGTTTGTCTAACATGTGTGTGTACACATCATAACTGTTATCAATGAATTTTATTTTCAATACTACAAATGACCTTCCATTTTAATTTTAAAAAATAATTTCTCATAGCTAGTAATTAAGAATATAAATATCACAATTTCAGTTATAAAAAAATCACGTCATTTCTAACTCTTATAATTTTATAACTCCTAATAAATTAGATAATTATAATAAAAATCTCATATATTTATTATTTTTATATTTAAATTTTATATATTTTAAAATAATTATTTAAATTATATATATTTAATTTTATAATATATTTAAATTCTAATTTTAATATCTAACCACTCGCCATTATCTAACAAAGGGGTATATGTAGTCAAGACTGACAAAGGTGGGTAGTAGAGAATACCTAGGGGTGCGATTTTTTTTTTTACTTGGAGAACTAATTAGATTGTTACAAGTGAAATGAATAGGCGTGTTTGGAAAAATTTATCTATTGACGTGACATAATAATTGGTAATAAGTTGTTGATGTGTCATGATATGTGGTGAAAAAGTGGTTGATGTGATCACATGAGTTACTAATTATCATGTAATAATATTAAATTACATATAAGTGAACTGTTAAAATTAAAATTAAAATATATTACAAAATCATACATATAATATTAAAAAAATTATTTTAAAATATATAAAATTTAAGCGTAAAAAATGATAAAACTTCTATTATAATTTAGAAGAAGGAGGAGGTAATTGTTTGAATTTTCATAGCGAGGTTTTCAAAATTGCTTATATTACTCTTTCTTAATTAAATTATGCAATTATGTCCTCATTTTTAGTATTCTTTTGGTAATAAGGAATTAATTATATATGAATTATTTTTAATTAAATTAAGGGTGTATTAAACATTTAGAAATTTGAATCAATACATTAAACAAACATTTGTAATTTTGTATGGCAAATAATAATAATTAAAGGAGCACAAGGTGTAAAACTCATATATTTATTTATTATGATTATTGTGCTTTCGTACGCTTTGATCAATATTGGACTATAAATACCAAATTCATAGAAGACATTCACTCTTAATTATCTAATCGAGTAGCTATGGCTAATCGCTCGAAAACAGCCCTCTTACTCATTGTCCCCCTCGTACTGCAGGTTGGTTTTTCATCCTAACCCCTGTTTTACGATAAGAAGATAGTTGTATGACACCTCATAAATTTACGATGCCATTTCAGTCTTTCTCTATATCCCATGAACGATGGTATAAATTAGATTGTTTCTTGTAAAACTAATAGTTGCTAACCAAGCTAATGCATAGATTCCATGTTAATGCATATTGCCTTACTGTTTGTGTCATGTGAAAAGGTTGGACACGCGTCAATATTGTGGAAGGAGCAGTGCCATGCTTTGAAGGGTTAGGAGCTTGTGGAGCTGACTGCTAGGCGAGGTGCAATGCTAGACATCCTGGTGCAAATGCTCGGGGATCATGCAACATATCCATTAAGCTACCCCAATGCATGTGCTATTATTATGATTGCTAGATGCCTTCACCTTCGCACCAGAAAACTTGCAACGGAGGTGCAGGGTTATGTAGCATGAAGTGCAATGTCCAGTGCTGTAACGTGAATTGTGCCGCCAAATACAACCGAGGCATAGGGTTTTGTAATATTATCAGTAGTATTTTGTTGTACCAATGTCAGTATCCTTGTCAAGAGTGAGAATTTTCTAATGACCTAATATATGTCCCTTTTAGAATGTTTGAAACAATAATGACTAATAGAGATTGCAATTTATACCTTTTATTATAATTAGTTTGTGAGTAAATGCGTTATTAGGTCCGTGAGAGCTACTCTAAACATTGATTTCGTCCCAAATAGATTTTTACGTTGATATCATCCTTCCAAACATTAGCTAGGTCCACTGAACATCAATTTGGCCTATATGAACATCAATTTCATCCTTGCAGGCATCAATTTGCTCCTTGTGAACATCATTTTCGTTCTTGCAAATGTCAATTTCATCTTTTCGAACATCAGTTTTTTCCTCACACATTTCAAGTTAATGTTTTCTAAAATTGAACATCATCTAAGTCCCTATGTACATCATTTTAGTCCATCCATCCATTCACCAACTAAAGCCATTAGAACATCAAACAAGTCCCTATCATTTAGATCCCTCACATATTTGAAGCAAGTTCTCTTTCTTCTCTCTCTCTCTCTCTCACACACACACACATACATATAAACATTACATTTGAAAAGCATCTTTGTCTCCATACTCTTTCAAACTTTTCTTGAAGAATCTCTTGGGAAACCAAGGTAGGAATTGAAGCCCATGCAAGATCCTAGCAGGCAGGAAATCCAACCCTCTGCAACATCTAAGCACAAAATTGAAGGACCTACAAGAAATCACAACCAAAGCAATGTGAAATCCCAAAAATTAATGTCCTTCTATTCTAGCCTTAGAGCTTTGAGAAGGTATTGAGAAATTGAAAGGGATGGTTCAATCTACCTCACACAACAGATTTAGAGGCCATTCATTAATTCAGTTGTGGTATTAACTGAGAATAGTTGTCACGCATAGGAAATTTGAAGTAGAATGCACACTTGTTTAGCGATTATGGAAGGAAGGCCACAATACTTATTTTAAGGGTAGCTAAGAACAATGACCAACAATTTCTTAGATGCCCTTTTTTCCAAGTACCATTCTTGAAGTTTTACTTTGATTTTGTCTAGCAAAATGATAGGAGGAGATAAGTCATAGAATCTTATTTCGGTAATACCCACCTAATAAAACAAAAGGATGGTATATGGGTGCTTTCAATGGCTGGGTGAGGTGGGAGGTGTAAATTTGGGTGACTATTCAGAGTTTATGGACCAAGGAAAAGTTGAAGATGATGAAATTTTCACTCTCAAGTTAAAAAAAAAGGCTCTTAAAGTATGGAGAGAGAGTGAAGCAATTTGAATTGCTTGCGTAATAGTGTACTTTCTCTATTATTGTTGACAATGGTTTGGGTTGTAGTTTTCAGGTAATCTTAGTTAGTGTAATTTCTCATGGTTCTTGTAGATGTATGAATAGATGTATTACTCTTTTAGTATGTATAATGATAAATTAGACAAGCAACGTAAGGTTGGACTAATATGATGTGCTTTTAATAGTAATGTCATATAGTGATGCGATAATTATTGAATGTATAGTGAATAAAAAAAATATAATAAAAAATTTTGAAGTCCCTTATTTTTTGATTATAGGCTTGATAATAATGTATGCATATATAAAATACAAAATTTAACCCCTGTCTCTCTCATATTCAAATGGAAGAAAAGTAGAAATAATACAACGTTAAATTAAGTATATAGAGTTTTTTTTAATATTGGTGGTATTCAGTGCCGTAACAACCGACTAATCCACAAAGCAGTGTATTATACAGTCTGGGGCCGCCAATTAAATCTCAGATACCAACCATCGAGAGATTCGAATTCTGAACCTAGCCTACTGTATGTTGATAGTTTACCAGCAAATTATCACCCTCGGGGTAATTAAGTATCTATCGACAAGATGTTCTTAACACTTCTCATACGGCATCACTTGGTCTACATATGGCGGGAGTACTTTGCCACATATACCTTTCTTAGTCTATATCACTCGGTATATTCAGAAGTTCAATAAATATTTAGTATAATATTCAAAGGTCGATTTTATTGGCCCACTAATAATGTATAAAAGAGTAACTTGCCACAAAATCATGATGTTAAATTTTATAAAATAAACACGACAATATTTAATATTCCCTAAATAGACATGGCATTTACTTTGGCTTTTAACAAAACGCAATGAGTACTAACAACATTAAATCTTTCGGTCGACGTTAATGCATGGCATGTCCACGTGGCACACGCCTTTAATATGTGATTGCTTACACGGACATATGTGGAATTTAAAAAATGCATCTAATCATCACCAAGAATGTGAATATTAAAGATCATGTATATCTTGTAGAATTTCCAAAAATATCATACTTTTTAAGATAATTTGCCCTAAATAAAATTCTTTCCATATATTTTCCTTATTTATAAGAATAAAACATGGGTCCTTATTTAAGAGAATATGTGTATGGCAATTAATATGTTTCCATAGGCTGGATCTCACGAGGACTATAAAGAAGACAATAGTGAGAAGGTGTGACCAAACCAGCTATCTATTCTTGAAATTATGGCTAAGGTCTCAAGTGCTCCGATCCTCTTCATTTTAATCCTCGTACTCGCAGGTTCTTCTTCATACTCCTTCCCAATTCGTTAGGTTGACAAAACGATGTGCATAATCAAAGGGATGGCCACCATGATCCATCAAATTTTCCCAATCACATTCCTCCATCAGATTTACAACCCGAGCACAATTGCAAGTTTCTTGCTTTAGCCTATAGGAACTACGCACAAAGTCAAGCAAGAAATCAACCCATGAATTCATTGATATATCGTGCTTGTGAGTAGGTGGCTGCAAGGCGAATAGTGAGGACGGAACAACATGCTCAGAAACTCTAGGACAGTGTGGGATGGACTGCCAACGGAGGTGCAGTTCAAGCCATGCCGGACTGAATCCCAAGGGGAACTGTGACTACTCGGTCCAACCCCCGATGTGCACGTGCTACTTTGATTGTGGACCGCCGCGGAGGGATTGCGTCAGAGGCATAGGGTTTTGTAGCAAGAAGTGCGACTCGCAGTGCTGCAACCAAAACTGCGCCAGTAGGTTCATCCAGGGTGTGGGTTACTGTTTCTTGATGGGTGGCATATGGCAATGTCAATGCCATTATCCTTGCTAATTGAGAAGGAAATGTGTATTACTGAGGACTGACTCAAAGTGGTCAACATGACTAATATAATATGAGGTTGCCTAGCATTTGTCTGTCATTATTTCTGATAAGTTAAATACATTTTATGAGTTTTAGTTACAGGAGAACTTGGGGAATAAGGAAGCAGGGGTTTTATCGACAATAATTTGGAGACTAGGGTATCCCTTATCTTGATTTGAAATCAAGAATAATATCATTATATTTTTGTGAAGTTTAGATTTCATCATAATTTATTTGATAAGCAAAAAAAAATTAAAATTATTTTTTGGTGTAAACCACAAGTATACATAAGTCATTGAACTCTGATTAATTTCAATTCGAGTTGAGTTGGCCTGCTAAGAAGGTAAAGCTCTCTCAACAAAATTTTTTTTCATTTACAATACTCAAACCCTATACATTGTTTAAGGGAAAGATATGCCGAACAATATCAACCAACTTATGTTGGTAATTTTTAAGTTATTTTTAAACAAGTCAAATTGATATTGGCAAACATAATATATTTTCCAAACTCATGATGTGAGGAAGGACCAATAAAATTGTTGTCATTAATGATTGAGCAAATATTAGTGTTTTTTAGTCAGAGGAACTCTTGCATCATTTTGAGCAAAGACAGTTTTATATTTCCTTAAACAGCTATCCACATCATTTTTTCCTATTTGGACATAGAACTTATCTCTTAATTTTTAATTTTTTTCCCTCCAATTATTTTTATTCTAATGGCTAATTAAGTATGCCATTAATATATATGGTAACAATAGCTGCCTATTACTAGCATTCTCACTCTTAATTAAGTTGCACCAACTTTGTAAGCATTTAAAGCATTTCGCAGTTACTTTGATTTGTAATTAAACCATAGTATGACATGCTTTGGTGTTAATAAAAATTGTAGCATATCAATTTCATCAAGTCAATCCCCATGTACATTAAATTTTCTAGGCACTTAGGTTATGCAAATGATTTAGGGGAATAAACATTCCGTTGATCTTGATATTTTGATGAATGTGTTTTGTTAGGCTGGTTTATTTTATTAGATCTCTACATTTGTCTCTTGGGATTGACGTCAATCAAGTGTGCAAGAGATTCGCTGCAAGGATTTCTTACGGCAGATATTTATCACAATAAAATTCCACACGGTACAAAATGAGAGAAAATTATGGAAAAATAAGGTGATCTTGGTGTCACCACCTAGTGAATTTTTTTTTATAATTAAATATGAACTAAACATTTGACAAGTGCAATGGAGATCTCACATGGTATTAAACTAGGTGACAGGTATACGTTTGCACTTCTTAGGCCCCTATGTAAAAATTAATATAAATTGGAGGAGTGTAGGGAGATGATAGAAATGTGATAGGCCAAAAGTTGAGCAAATGGGAGTAGATAATATCTCTTTATTGATTAACTTGATTATAATATTAAATTTAGAACTGAGTTACATCATAAGTTCTAAAATTATGACTTTTTTACACTAAATCCTAAAACTTTAACTTTGACTTATTCGGTCATAGAACTTTAGCTTAGTAACTCATGTAAGTATTAAATATGATGATAAATTGATACGAAATCATTCAGGAGTCCAAGAGATCAAGCTCAATTTAACATTGATTCAATGAAGAATGCTCGAGTGGTAAGAGGAACACAAATGAGAAGTTTCACTGCAAAATATTTGCGAATATACTCTGACAGTTCATAAGTTATTGGTTTATGAGGCAATGTGTCATATGAATTAGAACACTATTTCAAATCAATATGTTGAGAGGTTATGTTTTCTTTCGTTCTTTGAAGAACTTATCGAATTTATTGGAGTTTCTCCATGCCATTCACTTTTAATTTATCAATTGACACTTCCATAGTTAATTATGGTGTATTTCACTATACCGAGTAGTATGGTACCATGTAGTATGACACATCGACAAATTTTTTTACCATGTCATCATGCCACATAAACCGAATGTTGTCACGTTAGCATTTTATCGACATGTCATTATACCACGTCAACGTACTGTTAAAATTAATACTCAAATATATTATAAAACCAAACATATATGACTAAAAATGTTATTTTGAAACATGTAGGACTTAGGTGCAAAAAATGGTAAATATATAAGATTTCTACTACAATTATCCCGATAAAAAATATCAAATGTTTTAAGACTCTCATTGTAATTTTTTTTTTGTAAATTTAGCTATTTATAGTCTACGCAATGAAGTAAATGAGAAAATAGAAAAATATTTATACCATCTAAATTGTGAAATGCATTTGATATTAAAAATATTTTTTTTGCCATAATAAAAATTCAAATCTCGACATCCTATTAATTGGACATATTTTACATAATTCGACGAATAAAAATCAAACAAATATCACATGCATTAATGAATAATGGTTGTGGCAACTGTTCTAGCTATTAACGCTAATCCCCTAGAATGAGATATTAATGATGATTCACTTTATCAAGTCACTTGAAAGAGAGCATTACCCAAAATTCTCTCATGAAGGTTGGCACTTGCTTTTAAAATTACATTCCCCAAAATAGATTGGATTTGAATTACTGCACATGTATATATATATATATATATATACATATGCAGTTATGGAAAATTATATATGATAATAAGGAGGGATATAGCCTTCTATAAAGTAGCCTTATTGATCAACAATATATAAAACCAAACTACCCACAAGAAAATGCCCACTCGACTTGGAGCTTAAAGGAGGCGTCCGATTATCTTGTCGAATGACATGGTAAACAAGCTTTTCACCATCGTCGTTATTGTCGCCCTCTTCACTTGTACAGGTCCTGCATCCTCTTGGCCACAATTGCTTTTTTCCGATAAAATTACAACTTTCAATCACGTTTTCTTTAGAACAAGATTGTGGGTATGTGTTGCACAAGTAATTTCATTTTCATGATCATCATTTTGGAAAATAGGCAATGATACCTGTAAAAGTTGTTTCTAGTCTTTTACAAGATCACTGAAAATGCAGTACGGTTGACATGGGCTTTTGCTTTGATCTGAATTTTTTATATGTAATTTGCTATAGATTCCTTATAATATTCTCCGTAATTTTTTCAACCAATTTATGGCCTATAGATCAAGTCTCTAAAATTCTTTTGATTTTGTTTTCAATTATCTATAAAGCATGCCGTTCATATCGTAGAGGGCACATGGGGCTGCAGTCGCCCTTGACTCAGCAGAAACTGCAAAATTACATACAAATTTCATCAATTGTATTTGTTTTTGTTAAATTATCTTATCTTATACCCTTTAATCATATCCTTTTGCTCTTACTCTGAATCAATTTCGTCCCCTCTAAAATCAATCCTTGGATAAGTCCCTCTTTGGTATGATATTATCAATGTAATGTAACGAACACATAACCATAAGTTTGTCCTCAGAACATTCAATTATCGACTGCCTTTATAAGTATATACGAATTCGTACGCACAAGAGCTAATCGGACTTGGTATATATGCTTTTAATTAAAGTGTCAGGGAGCAAACTCGGTGTGGAAGGGAACATGTGCAAAGGAGCGATATCACAGTGCGATGCGGGCTGCCCCGAGAAATGCTGTGAAGGAAACTGTGGCCAGAGGTTTCATGGAGGTCATGGCTCCTGCGTAAAGATTAATCAAGGGCTCTTCTGCGTATGTGAATTCCCGTGTCCAAGCTTCCCGTTTCCTAACTAATAAGTCCCCACAAAAGCTATGGAGTCTCTTTCTGTCGAGTTGTTTGAGACAGCATGGAATATGAACAGGGAAAGCTGCGAATGAAACGCTGTTATGCAGCAGCATGCGCGTCAATTCTATCTGATTAATAAATATGCGTCCCTTTGATTATCTTTTAATTAATATGAAGTAATGGTAGTTCAACCGAGATACAAGATTTACAGATGATTGGAGTTATATCGACGATCGACCTGCAGTGCATTGAATAGTACATTGGGCATACGAAACAAAACCATAGTTTTAACATGACCAACTATGTTTAGCATTTGTTCAAGTTCATCGAAGATGCTAAAGCCACGTGCCAGCTTCACCACACTCTAGCCATTGTATCTGGTAAGATGGACGCTCAAGTTACCTCGAATACGAGCTGAAAGAATCTGTTTTACTGGGTCGTAAGATTTTCCCGAGTTCGCTCTCTTTTTAGCTAAACTGATTCCAAAGAGGAAATATTGACTTGCTATTTTACAGCTATTGATGCCACACCTTCAATGAGAGAGAAAGTGAACGGCTCAAAATCACCCCTGAGCAGCTGAGAAAGAAGGATAGACATTAGAAAGAAGGGTATCATTGTAATTTAAATTTTTTATATTATATCAAATATTATAATATTATATATATTTTTAAAAATAATACTTTCCCATCAATTGGGTTGCTAAGAATTCCTTCTTCTAATATTATATTTTCACTTGCATCCCAGCCATTTAAAATACATACTAAATGTAATAATTTAATATTATAATTACTTTCAATATAATATAAGTTTATACCCTAATATAACAATATTCAAATCAAATGTCCCATCCAATCCAATGGAAAGCTCATATTTTCCTCGGAAAGTTTCAACATTCCATTAAACCAAATACCATATAAATTTTCACCATATTTTATATCATTTTACTCTATTTTATGTATCTTATTCAATTTCCCCACATTTCTTCCTATGGAACAT
Source organism: Sonneratia alba (assembly GCA_900174645.1). Classification (NCBI taxonomy): domain Eukaryota; kingdom Viridiplantae; phylum Streptophyta; class Magnoliopsida; order Myrtales; family Lythraceae; genus Sonneratia; species Sonneratia alba. Next base: position 414,620 of record FWPY01000001.1, on the reverse strand, counting down.
TATATTAGAACACGCTCGATTTTTCAAATGGCAAACATGGATGACATTCAAATGCTCACCCAAAACAACAGCTGGCAAAGTTATCTGTTATTGTACGGTTGGCAAAATTATTGGGTATTCTTCCTAAAGTCACATGAAAAGATAGAATTACCAATATTTTCTCATAAAGTTGGCTAGAGGTGGCAAATCGTGCCGGCTCAGTCTTATTGGGCCGTGTCAGCAAGGCACGATAAGGGAAAGGGCACGATAAGGGCTGGTCCAAGCACGGCCCTTTAAGATATCGTGCTGGCACAGCACGGCACGATAAGACAGGGGCGGCCCTGTCCCGGCCCGATAGCCCAATAATCTCGTTTGATCATGATTTATTTGTAACTACAAGTGAGCTCACAAATGAAATTTTTTCTATCATTCAATAGTGTCTAATAATCTATTAAGTTTTTTTTAAATATCCCAAATTGGGCTATCGTGCCAGCACGGCCCGGAGATCATCGGGCCTAGCACACCCAATAAAATTATCGGGTCCTACCGGCATGGCATGATAAGCACTGGCCCAGCACGGGTGTTATCGTGCCGGGCCAGTGCCGGGCTATCATGCCAGGCCGAATTTTGGGTCTAAAGTTGGCCGTAGACTTACATTACCCAAAATAGATTAAATAAAATAGGATAATAATGAATGACATAACCTTCCATATGTGCTCTTAATGAAAAGTAATAATAGAAAAAATAAAATTTGATACAATAATACTATTTTTGAGAGGTTGTATATTCAATTTTTATCGTAAAATTTCTCATGCTCATTTATTCCCTATTTTTTTTATCACACTCATGAATGTCCTATGTAATCGAAAAAAATTGAGTTGCAATACAAATACGAACCCAGACCGCACCAAGAAACTGCACCACTCGGCAGTGAGACTGAAGGAGGTGTTGGATTAGATTATCAAAACGACATCGCATATAAGCTCGTTAGTGTCGTCCTTCTCATCGCCCTCGTCGCTTGTACAGGTCCTTTCTCTCGACTACGATTACTTTTTTTTTCCCTGATAGAATCAATATAATCTCAAATACTAATGCAAATTTGATGTTTCGCCAATCATCGAGAGCACTTCGATCACATTTTCTTTGGAACAACAATGTGGACATATGTTGATTATTTATTTCATGGTTATTATTGTCGGATCAAATCAATGATGGCAGCAGGAGTTGTATCTAGCCCTCTTACAAGGTAATTGAAATCGCAACGCACTTGACAATATGGAATTTTTAACGCATTTGGTTACTACCCTGGTCTTAATTTCATCATATGTAATTTAGGTAGATTTTTCGGAATATTCTCCATCTACTTTCTCTAATGATTCATCTATGAGGTCGATCTATTCATCAACCATCCGTGTATGGAGACTGGACCTCTATCCAATTGGATAGTCTAAATCAATTGATAATGATACTCAGACCACTCGTGTTCCTGGTTTATATTTTTTTTTTCTATGTGAGATTGGTTCATTTTACATGAACAAAGTAATTTCTGTATATTTTGTTTAATTCTTTTTTTCTGAAGCTATCCAAAGGGGGTAAAAAGAGGAAGAAAAAAACCTCTGAAGCTTCTTGCTGTCATTGTCCCTCTCCTATTCTTCCAAAAGAGGCAAAGCCGTCTAGAATGCCAGAGTAAAATGCATATGTACGGGGGCTAATCGGATTCCATATGCTGTTGTTGTGTCAGGGGGTAATTCAGGTGTGGAAGGGAGGACATCCCAAGGAGCGATAACAGCATGTGACACGGGGTGCACCAAGAAGTGCTGCGATGATAACTGTGGTCAGAGATTTCAGGGTGGCACTGGTTCTTGCCATCAAATGACGGCAAAAAGTAGCATTTGTTTATGCCAGTTTCCCTGTTCGAGCTTCCTGTAACTAATAAGTCTCCATCGAAGGCCGTGCACATTCCGTGGAGATGTTTGAGATCATTATGTAACAAAACAAGGAAAAGCTCTGGACCTGATGCAACTATGTAGCCTAGCATGAGCGCTATCTGTTTATTTTATATGCCATCGAATTCACCATAGACTAAATACATGGGGTCATAAGAAGCTCCCCTTAACGCATGAACAAATTTAGTTGTCGACATCATTTGCGGTTGTGGTCTCTTCTCTGCTTGAAGAAAAGGCAAAAGAGCGTCGGTACCAACCAATAGTTTGTGTTCCAGGGTAATGAAACTAGCATACAACAACGCACGAAGTGCTTGTTCTTGAGTTGAAGCATGGATGTTAAAAATGTCCGACCTGCCAAAAAAGGGAATTGTAATCAATCATGCCCGAGGGCTTTGGCAAAATTGTCTTGCATCTTAAGGTTACGAGAGACATAATATGTGGATTGTGGAAATATGGCCCTTCTTGATGATCGGATGTTCACAGATAAGATAATGGATGGTATCTCTATGTGCTTAGGCCGTTCAAGAAACAAGGGACAAGTGCAACATGCATGAAGTTCCTCCAAGATGTCAAAATACGTATGGTTGCGCTCTGGACAAGCAATCCCAAGCAAACCATCTGGCCAAGAGAAGCTCCGGTACCCAAGTCGACTTCAGCTTCCTCAGTTCTAACTGCAATACGGAGAGATTATGCCTTAGCTTCTGGTGAGTTTTGAGTCCTTTCAAAAATCTTTATTAGTTTATGTCTAAAAGATGAACTTCTAAATTAGTTTTCTCTAATTAGCTATATCATATTTTCTCTAGAAGCCCAAATTCTCTTAGAATGTAATGATCATGGAGTTGGAAAATTTTTTGGGCAGTCGATGTGTATGGCAGTTGAGCAAATCGTCTACTGATCCTGCACCTTTTCTCGGTTACAATTGAGGTTTTTGGCCTAGAAGGAATACAAGCAACTGGTAATAAAGGGGTACATGAAGTTTGAATCGGTGGTAATCGAACCTATGATTTCCTAATCCCAAATGTGAAGAGAGAATAGGCCAAGGTGGCCTCCACTCTTTTCATCAGGAGAATATGTCCGTTGATGATCCTTGGTTGACAGTACATTTATGTGCTGACCTTATTGATTTTGACGAAATGGTTTTCCGGAGTGTATTAAATGCGCTATATATGCAGATTCTAGATGACTTTTGGCTTCCAGTCTGGGATAAGGCTAAATGTCTGACTAGAATTACTTGCGTGGGCTTTTCTGATGATGAGGGTAGACGATGACTGAGAAATTTCGTCATGTGGACAAGACTCAGAAGAAGCTATGGGAAGAGTAAAAGAAGAATGTTTTACAGGATTGAACCAGGTAGTCGATCGGTGCCCCCCAGACGGATCAAATTTCCCCTCAGATGGACCAGTCTTCTTGCTGGTGCCCGGTTCCCTTCTTCAAAGGAGAGCTTTGAAATCTCTGGCCTTAGAACCCAGTGCTATATGTGCAAATCACAAAGAGAATAGAGCTTTATGTATAATATTACACATGAAAGCAACAAATTTGCCTAATAAGGTATTGACTCTTCGACAAGGCAGGGACGTAAGTCAAGGGCTGGCTGACCCCGCGGAAAGCTAGTTACGGCCAGACGTATATCTAATATAGGCATCATGATCGAAAAAGCTTGCAATTGGCACCACTGCATTGTGGTAGGAAGCACTTGTATAAGAGACCAGTGGTTAGCGGGTCTAATGAACCTCACATGAGAAGAAGAGAGGCAAATGTAGCCAAGAACAACTTGCCGGCTTCCCACCTCACATATCGATGATTGATCGATTTCCCTTGCTAAAGTGGTCGCCGGCAAGTCATCCTTGGCTGCACTCCAATCTCTCTACCTCTTCATGCAAGCCTCTTAGACCTCAAAAAGTTAAAAAAAAAAGGGAGAACTCTCATGAATAATTGTCGGGCTGCGTCTTTCTACATGTTATTTCTGGAAAGACAGTATCCTGAGCCCGTGTCTTGTTATGCTCCAAGGATTGATCCTTATATAGGGAAGGAGAAGAGCAAGGGAGAGCCTCTGAAGCTTTGGTGCTGCAAAGCAATGATATTCTCCAATGCAGTATATATTCTCCCTCGGCCCTAATAATTTCAGTGAAGATCTTTCCTTTGCTTTTTCAGGGCATCAACGCATTAATTGAACGCACACAATGCCCATCTTCTACCGAGCGTTGCAAGCACTTGGGCATGATTCGCAGCATTTTACGGCCGCTGGGGATTCGGCTTATTCGTTACCACGCTTGTCTGTTGATCGTATCGAACTTGTTTTACTCCCGAGACAATCGGTGGTCCATTCAGTAAGACTCCAAATTTCACTCGTTCTCCTAATCTTCCTTACTCCACTTTTATGCCAATCACGGGTCATGCGACTCATGTCCGCAGACTGATTACGAAAATCTGATCTTCATTCTACTATTGCATCATAATATTGTCGTACGTGTACCCATCTGCTTCCATATGAATACTATTAAATATTTCATACGCAAAAAAGAATAATATATACATATATATATGGAGAGAATGGGTGAGTCGAAATGTTTGACTCTGAGGGAGAGAGAGACGGGAATATAATCCACTGATAAAGAGACAAGATAAAGACGAGGGTTCGCTCTACGTTGAAGCATTACGAATAAATGATATGAAAATTTAAAAAAGTAGGCGGTGACTGAGAGACACAATTAGTGTTCTACATTGTTCGAATCTAATGAAATAAAAAAGTTCATATACGCACACATAAAGTGTTGTTATTTATAAGATTTTTGAAAATTTTCTGTCCAATTTCTCGTAAATTTTTATTTATCGAAAATAAGTTATCCTTTATGACAGCATTACAGTCGGGGAAGCTCATGGTTCGAGTCATCGAATCGAGTAGAATTTTATTGAACCATTCAGTACAAGCACTATATATCCAACCATAATCATCATACATCCACCAAAGCTAATTATTTTGAATCCCTTTATCTTAAAAAATAATAAAAAATTAACAAATTAAATATAAACTTAACTAAAATCAAATAAAATTTGTACTAATAACATATACATAAAAATAATAAAAAGAAAAATATTAAAATCATATAAATTTTAATTAACGATAATCAAACATGCAAGTAGAATTGTTTATGATGAAGTTTAAAATGAATTGCTGGAAAATGGACTAACTTTTTAATTTTTTTTACATAATTATGATATATTTTATATATATTTTTTATTTTTTATAGTTTACAATATTTAAAAAAAATGCTTTGACAATTTAAACTTGTTTGACTGAATCATTTGGACTTAGTAATTATCTATATCGCTTCACTTAAAAAACCACAATATGTGAGAATCAGTTTGTCCCGATCCGGTTTTTCTAGTTCAATTCACGATTCAATTCGATTCCTTCATTCCCTTTTTTTTTGTGCATCCGGTGAAAGGAGTTGCATGCGATGTTTCGAGGATAAGTCTCAAGCTTATTCAATGAAAATGTATGGACATTTTTAGGTCTGTGGCAACAACTCTTGCCGGAGATTTTTTTTTTCATTTTTCAAATATTTATGCAGGAAAATTATGTTGACAATTTAATATAAAATTTGAAAATTAGATGATGTGCTAAAAAAATTTCTCAAAAAAGCGCCTTTGACTATTAATTATTGAATAGGACACAAACCACCGATCCTAGACCATCAACAATGCAATATACAGAGAGCAAAAACGACATTATGAATCTTGGGGAAATTATGGTGATATCCGACAAAAACTCAATTCAGTGTTCTCCCTTCTTACTCACGGATCGCATTGCAAAACTCCAGAAGCCTCTGTGTGTGTGTGTACATATATATATATATATATGAAGGATTTTTTTTATTGTGTGCTCTAAGGGCACTTGATAAGCAGTTGCTTGTTACCATATATAATGGAATGATTATCAAATGCAGTAATCTCAAATTTTCGAATGCATATTATGTCCTCCAATTAATTAATTCTTACCTGCCAAATACAAAAATTATCATTATTAACTTATTAAACAAGGAAATTTAAGCATTCCAAATCTTTTAATTATAGAGAAAGTTAAAATAATTAGTTTTTATATTTTTGCGGCCGATTTTTTAGGGTTTCATAAATCATTTAGGGTTTAATCTTTTCAAATTTTAGGATTCTTAAAATTTTCAGGATATTAAAACTTGGAATTCATGTTAGTTTAGATCTTTCAAATTCAGAAAGATAATGTTAATATATATATTTTATGATTATATTTTCTTACCATTTATTTATTTAAAGGTAATTCTTTTCTGAATTGAAATAAAAATATTATTTTTGGTATCGTGGTTAAAATTATTTTTCAATTAATGATAACTTGAAATATATATACACAAATCTTTGTTTTTTGTTTGTACTACGCAGTATTTTCGAGCAAGTCGAAGCGCATCTCGAGACTAATCTACGGTTAAGCCAAGATCCCTGGAAAATTCTTGTCAACCTTTTCAAACTAGATTTAATTATTAGATCATCCATTTAGGGGTTTAGTGAGGAAACTATTAGTTTAACTCCAAATTGGTAAAATTGATTATAAAAGAAATATGTACACAAATATGTAACTACTTATCACGTGCCCTATGGTGTATAAGATATAAATATTATTAAAAAAATCAACCGTAAAACAGCTAAATATATTAATTATGACGTATCTATCTCTGTAGAAGTGTGTGTTTATATATACATTTACATATATATAGTAAATATAAAGGTGAAAGGTGCAGCGTTGTCACCTACTCAAAAGGAAAGAAGAATAGAATCACATCCATCTTACGGAATACAGGGCAAAAATTTTAAATAAATAAATATTATTGAATAAATTTTTTTGGGCACTCTCCACATTCATTTAATCTCCTACGTATAGATTGGAGGACAGAAGAGTCGCCCTTTGGGTTCTCCATCCCTCATTGGGTGTCAAAGCATTGGAATCGAACCCCCGGATTTTATTCCTCCACATTGAATTTTAAATTTAATTTCTTCTTTGTTTTTTGGAAATTGAGAAGAGGGAAAAAAAAGAAAAAGAAAAAGAAAAAAGAGACTTCATATCGAGGTTGAAAGTCAACTGACCGCCCACCAATATTTCCCCCCACATGATGTTCCTCAAAAATTAGGTCATTGGATCCCCCCACAATGGAAAAAATAAAAAAGGGAGAAGTTTTTGGGGGGATCACTTGAGTGTTATTCATAGTTTAAAAAATGGGACCGGGTCGACCGGTTCAATTAAAAATTAGCTACTTACCAAGTCCGGTTCTTATAAAAAACTCAACTACACTTTTAATGAGGTCAACTCCGATTGGGTCGTTCTGTTCTCGGTCCGACCGGTGAATCCAATTGAATCGGTCGAAAAATTGGTCCGACTTAAAATAAAAAAATAAAAATCCATTATAATATATTTATTTTATTTTACTAGACTTATATTTATATTTTATGTTAAACTTTTGTTTAACATAATGGTTATATTAATGATTTTTGTTATAGACCGTACTCAAATTATGATATTATATAAATTTATTAGTAATATTACATTATTAACATTATTTATTAAATATACAGTTCAACCAATTGAACCCCGGTCTGACCCATGAACTCATGCCTATATCGGTTCCTGGTCCGATCCAATTTTAAAAACTGTAGTTTTATTAGGTAAATAGGGCAAACTAGAAAGAAAAAAGTTTAATTTCTTTTAAAATTTTCATCGGTGCTTGACAAGAGATTTGACATATATTCTCAGCTTAAAATTTATAGGTGAAAATTAACAGTAGAAGGAATATCGGTCCGTGCAATGAACCGCTCCCTCCCGTACTGTGCTAATTCATATCCAATCCGAAAGCTCAACATGCTCAATGGTGATACTCAACTACCATAGATGATTGCCCTAATTTTTTACCTGGACTTACAAAACCTCAACAATTCAAGGTAGAGTTCACTGTCAATTTGGAATCTGGAAGCTTTTACGTGTAATTTTCGCACATGGAAAAGCGAAGATTGGGGAAGAAATAGTGGGAAGTACGACTTGGTTAGTACAATCTCACCAACTCATTATTGATGTATTTAGTAAGAAGATGCCAATCTAACTCTACCAATTAGCAGCACATTACACCGCATGTATCATCTCATTTTTCCCCTTATATTTTAGGGTTTTTAAATCTCAAACTTGCACACTAAAGGAGGAGCTCCACTTTCTGTTCCACAATTAGGCGATAGATTAGCTGACTCACCATCTTGGACAGGGATCATGATGGAAATTCTGTGTACATTTTTATTTATGTACATATTTTGATTAATGGATTTTAATTACTCTTCATAAAAAAGAGTTTTAAACAACTCATTGTGCGATGTGTAGATATTTTGAATAGGAATGAGAGGGAAAGAGAAAATTACCTCTGCTTTTTTTTCCTCTAAGAATAAAAATAATTATATTGGGATAGAATGATATATAATTAGTGGAGCGTCTGACTTTCAACATAGTAAGAGAGATATTGCTAAATTTCCTATAATATTGGAAATTAAAAGAAAATAAATAAAATTATCATAAGCTCTTTCAATTTTTCCCCAAAATATCACAACCATTATTTCACCGAGTATGTTAGATGCTGACATGTTATACTAATGTGAATGATATATCATAATGTCTCGTTATCACATAGGCATGTTGCACAAGAAGATTGACGTGGAGTATGCTACACCAGCAATTAATTCAGGAATTTGATGGAGTAAATTCTTGACATATTTGAAAAAAGTTTAAAAATTGATGACAATTCTTACCTTTTTTTTTTCAATTTATAATACCACAAAGAATTTCGTAATATATTATAACATATCATGCCATTTACCCATACTATATTGATATGGTTAATATAATTTACTATAATTGATATTGTTTCAATTTGATGGATAATTTCTCATCGCATAAAACAAGACAAGGTTACCAGGAAAGCTAACCCACTTTCCTATCAACCACTCTACATTATATATATATATATATATATATATATTTCGTCTACTTTTCCCTTCTCGATGAAGTTGAACTTCTAAGCTAGCACTCTACATTTAGCAGCATCGTGAGTCTTCCTTACAACAAAAGCAAAGATTTCTGATTTGCCAGTATAATGTGTGCACGGACAATGAGGAACTGGTCTTTCAGTTGGATCTGCATTAATATTACAGGGAAATCGCAAAATCTCTTCTGGGTAAATATTTTTTTGGGCCAGACTCTTCTGGGTAAATTACAAAATTAAAAAGGGCTAATGTTCCTGATATTCATTCAGCTGTTTAAGCAATGCAATCGAGTCATGTACTACTGGGGAAGCACTTCGATGAAACTCGGCTGGCCTCTGGCATCTGAACAAACTGCATATGCTTCTCCTGTGAACCATCATGACCCTGAAATGGGTGAAATAATAAACAGCACTCCACGTATCCACTTTCTTCATCAAGAGGACAAACTCGATGGCTGATAAGTACGTACGCATCTGAAAGACAGAAGAAAGGGGAGGTGTGTGAGGCAGACGAGTTCGCATGACACCTGCGAAGGAAGTACATGTAAGTCCATGTTTCTTGAATGGACGGCCAAAAACGAATGCGAGGATAAAGGAAAGGAGGCATTCATCAATGAGGAGGAGGAAAGTTTGGAGAAAGTCCTGCTAAAATGGGTCTATCAAGCATCACGTGAGAAGAAGAGAGACGAATGTAGCCAAGAACAACTTGCCGGCTCTCAAGTTTGTTATCCTTTGAGCCATTTGCCTCGACCGGTCTCGTTTCCTGCACGGGGTCAACATACCAACAACCATATCCGGGGCCTGCATGATCAGAAATCGGGACCCTGCAGGTCGTGATGGCAGTTGGTGATGGCCCCCGCGTAGGAACTTTCCCAGAAAGTTCGAGCAGGCAGCTATAATGGCGCCGGCAAGTCATCCTTGGCTGCATTGAATCTCTCTACCTCTTCATGCAAGACTCGAAGACCAATTCACCCAAAATAGTCTCAAAATAAGAACCTCATCCTATTTTCAGAGGCTTGCATGCACGGTTCTATCTCATTCATCTCAATGCAAGTCATGACGATCACTCACCGGGCTATTGCACTTAAATAGGACAGGATGAGTGCTGAAGCTCACATGTTATTCTTATTCGCGGGCCGACTTTCCTACAGTGGTAATGTGCCCTCAACCAATTGGTCCCTCTTGCTCGTATCATCGCTGAAAACCTACCTCCTACATCCACTGTCACTTTGAAGATATGCATGGGGTCCACTATTTTGGGGGAGTGAAAGTGTGGTCATTGGCTGTGATGGAAATGAGGGAATATAGAATCTCTCAAGGAAAAAGCATTGAAGATGAGGGATGATGACTGGAATATGATTTGCCAACGAGAGTTGTCACAAAAAAGAGCATGTCTAAAGGAACTGTTTCTTCCCCACCCCACTCCCCCTGCCTCTCAAGATTTTCAACTCTCCCTAGGCACAGCTATTTTGCTGCAAACTCTCGACCACAGGGGAACGAAAATATTTGCAAGTAGCGCTTATTCTCCTTCAGCCTACTGACTAAACACTTGTTGGCGCCCACCATCTTTGAATGGACATTTGCCTATCATCTTTCATTTTGAAGGCTCTACCCGCACCTGCTGCAATTCTTTCTTAGTCCTCAGACATAAAAGTTGCTGATGTACCAAGCAATTACTAGGTGACATTGTAAGTCTTTGAGTCGGTTGAAATATTCATCAAACTCCCATTGCATTTTCTTTAGTTGTGCACATCACAGTACATTATGGGTTTGATTTCTATACATAAAGCATATAAGATCCCACTATATCACACACAAATTATGAGAGAGTAATTAAACCAGAGCCCTAGACCATAAGGTGATGTTGAACCACAAACACACAAGCTGGCAATGAATTCTCACTAGGCATTCAAGTGAGAACTATATTCAATTCCCAGCACAAAAACCTTCACTCCCAATCTCTCATGGGGGTCACGCACGTAAAACTTGGGCCTCTCTTCTCTATATTCAATCTCACGTTTATATATGCACGAGAGCTCTCTTCTCTATTTTCACGGTTGCTGCTCTATATATGAGCTTCCCAAATCAGCCTACCCGTCTTGTTAAATTGGCTGCAGACCACTGCCCGTTAAGGCCATTAATTTACAATTAAGAGGAGTGTAACCTACATTTTAAAAGCTAAACATTAAAATGATGGTAATGGGGAATTATACAACCAATTAATAGAGAAGAAGATTGTAACCAATTGAACTCAGTTTGGGTCGACCTTGGTCCAAATGGGTGGATCCAATTTCTTACATTGTGAACAATCAAAAAGGAAAAAATAGCTCCCAAATGCCAGAATTTGCCCCTGTTAACTCTGGTTAGCTCCAAACATGTAAGGTAATACAAGAGAGGCTTTCAGTTTATTCCCTCTTGTTCTTTCACAAGGAAGAGATGAGCGGCTGCATGAAAAGGAGAGGAAACATTGAATTCGACAGCAGCTTTTCTCGAAAGATTTCCAGGCAAGATCTGAACTGAGAGATATGTCAGCCTTTTGAGAGGAATATCAAAAAGACAGATAAAAAGGAATATTTCCTTGTCTCTCTCTCTCTCACACAAATATTTGTGGTTTTGACCCTTTGATATAATTATCTTGCAAAATTGAGCATCCGGACATGATTTTGACATTGGTCTTCGCTAATGGTCTGAGAGAGTATGGAGCTGCACAAAGAACATGTGGAGCTGCTGGCAGCAGTAAGAAAATCCTTTCACTAGAGGGATGGCTCCTGGCACATTAAGAAGAGCATACATTATGCAACGATTTTATTGTCTCATCGATATTTTACAGGGAGGTGAAGAGAAGAAGTCAAAAGAATTGCAAAAGAAATAAAAGCGTAAAGTAATTATCATATTGCAAGAGATTTTTTTACCTAAAACTGCTAGTAAGACGCTTTTCCTAAGGTGTTACATATCTTGGATGTCACCCTGCATGAACATGACATTACGATACAACACACTTCGTAATATAATACAACATAATGAATTGTACTGATTCTGTGCTGCTGATGTTTTGTAGCAACATTACCTTGTCACAAGTAAACTCTTATTCATCTTGTCTATATCACTTAGAATGATATCTGAGTTCCTTATCCTAGATTTACTATTTGATATGAACTGTAACCAGAGAAAAGAACAAGTAGCCAAAGAGATTTCTAAAGGGAAAATTTGAAGGGAAAAAAAAAAAGGAAGCACAAAACATATGCAGCACTTTATACATGCAAGATTAGGCACATTAACACTAAAATTTGAAATTTCAGCCTCGTGAACTCTCACAAGGCCTTTTCTCGAGAAATAACCATTCGTTTTTTACCTTGAATTCTTGAGAAGTAACTGAAAATGCAGTAGAATCTTGACAAAGTTGAGTCCTACAATTACATCAGCCCTTCACAATGACAAAAGAATTTATAGCACACAGCATCTCAAGTTTCTCAAAGAGGATTTAACAGTGAAAATTGAAAAAAAAAAAAAGGAAAAATAGGATCTATAAGTGTTGATAGCATCCTCCATCAGGCAAATAAAAACAAGATGAACTTACAATAGTGGTGGTCATTTGAACTATCAAAGATCCCAAACATCTTCAAGGACTGTGCAAGTGTTAACACGGTCATGGGAAAATCAAAGTGATGGAAAGATGGATGCAAAATGAATATGAAACTTACCCTTGGAATTATGTTAACATCAACCTGCAAAGGTAAAATGTGAATAACTGGTAGTTCTTTCCAGTAGTAAAAGAATCCAATAGTATTACTAAAAATACCAAAAACCATTTGACAGTTCAAATAAAAAATTAAAAAAAAAAACTCCACAACTTAGCTACTCGAGTGCAAAGCATAATACAGGAGACAGAAAACAGCCAGGACAACTCAAAACTATCATTATGTTGCTGAAAATAGGAACCCCATGCATCGAAATATTCCATATCACTCGCCGAGCTAATCAGTAAAAGTTTCTAATGATATTACTTTCAATAGAATCCAAAATCAGTGGGAAGTTGCAGCAAATTTCAAGGACAAAGCTTCATGGTCTTATATTGTGTCAAAGTTAATGTTGAGGTAGCCAGATAACATATATGTGAACTACAGACACTACGACAACAAAATAAGAGTGCTTACCCTTGTATGTTAGGGGAAATCAACTCAAACATAGAGAGATAACCTGGGGTAGTAAACAGTACACATGCTTATAGCTGAAGAAAATCCAATATATGGATAATGAAATATTCCTTGATCCTGAGAGACCTTGGGATAGCAATTCTCGATTCTCATGCCTGGAAACTAGGTATTTACTCCTAAACGTATTCAGTGAAAAATATGATCTACAAGATTAAGTATTCCTTGCAAAAGGAGAACTGGAAAGTAGCATATTTTTGTAGTTATGGACTAAATTTTATAAGTAGAATGGTATGTTTTTGCCCATTCAAAATTTATTAGTCAGACCATATACACTTTTAACATTGCAGGGCCAGTACAGTCAATGTTCACTAGATACACAAATACACTGTTAACACTGCACGGTCAATAAGGCCAAAATTCACTGAATATGCAAACCTGAGCACATCATAGTCTGAGCTGATTGTTTGGCTGTTTACAGTGAAACTCCTGCATCTTCCGCTTGCACATAAAAATCAATTTTGGGGATATAACCTTCCCGCCTCATCTCATACACCAGAACCACATAAATCTCCTCCACACAATCAGGTAAAGGATCACCAGCATGAAATTCATGGAGAGTACCCTCAATCTCAATCCAACTACAACCAGGGACCTTAGAAATCCCCCTATCTCTCATCAGCATCCTCATCCTTGCAGACTCATCCCATTTCTTCACATTCGCATAGAGTTTTGATGAGATAATATAGTTTGCAGAATTTGAAGGCTCCATTTCCAGAAGCAGCTGTGTAACCCGTTCACCAATTTCTGCATTTCGACGCTTCTGACAGGCACCAAGTAAAGTCCCCAATAATACTTCATCAGGCTGCCCAGGCATTTTTGTAATAAAATCCCAGGCTTCATATAGAAGCCCAGCACGTGAAAACAGATCAACCATACAAGAAAAATGCTCAATCTTTGGTTCCAAACCAAACTCATCCATCATATTAAACAGATAGCGACCCTGATTGACAAAACCAGCATGGACGCATGCAGATAGCACCCCAATAAAAGTTATGTCATTAGGACATATGGACCCACCCTCCTTCAACATGCGCTTAAAAAGTGCTAAAGCCTCCTCTGCCCGACCATGAGAAGCAAGAGCTGATATCATGGCGTTCCAAGACACATCATTTTTATGGGGCATCTCCTCAAAAACATTTAGAGCATCATCTAAACTCCCACACTTTGCATACATATCAATTAATGCAGTACCTATATATACATCATTCTTCATGCTACACCTCGATACACACTTGTCTACCCATTTACCCAAGTCAAGGGCTCCAACTGATGCACACGAAGACAAGACCAGACTCAAAGTAATTTTGTTTGGTTCTACACTTCCCTCTCTCATGCAATTGAACAGCGTGATTGCTTCATCTGCCATACCATTTTGAGCATACCTATCATGGATTATTAAAACTTGTAAGAGATATTATCTTCTATAGAATAGGAAAAATAATATTGCAATATAAAATCATATCAATCAATAATATCAATTTTATATTGTGATTTTCTAATATTATGTCTAAATAATATTATGCAAAATTACTTTCATATTTAGTTCCTTTATTGTAAATATAAATAGGCAAGTTTTTTATATTATTCAATAAGTCAATCATAATAATAAATTTTTTACTCCATGAATATGGTCACATTACCACGTATTTCTATTATTTCTACACTACTATTTTAAAGTTTTATCTAGTATCAGAGTGAGTCAATCCTAAGGAGTCTACTATGCAAAAGCTAATAATAGAGCGCTACAATCAAGCAAATAGAGGATGTAGCAATGAAGGCACCAATTTACCCTCTACAACCTCTAAAGTCAAAGAAGAGAAAACTCAAGCTAATTTGTTAGATCTCTGAAGGCAGGAAGACTTAAGTCAACGTTGATTTTTTTACCACTTAAGCCAAAAATGCTCAAGTTGATTTTTTTATTATTGTTGTTCCAAGAAATTACGCTACTATCATCAACCTTGATTTGATGATCAAAACTAATGAGGCATTTCATTGTGCAAGACAAGCATTTTACTTTGCTTGTCTTGAGGAGAGTGTAACAGATATTATCTTCTATATAATAGAAAAATAATATTGTAGAATAAAATTATATCAATTATATATTGTTATTGTCTAATATTAGGTCTAGATAATATTATGTATATTTACTTCTATATTTAGTTCTTTTACTGCAGCTATAAACATGCAATTTTTTTATATTATTCAATGAGTTAGTCAAGATAACAAATCTTCTACTCTTGTGAATTTGGCCCCATTGTAACCACGTATTTCTATTATCCCTACACTACTTTTATGTTATTTTAAGTTTCTACAAAACCAATAAGTTCAAAATCATAAATCGTTGATTAATTTAACTTGTAGAGGCTCAATAATTAATGGCAATCATCAGATAAATTAAGCAACAAGTTGTTTATATTGATGTCCCAAATCAGAGAAGACCTGCAACAGCACTTAAGAAGATCAACTAAGAGGAAAAGACATTACCCCGTGATCATTGCATTCCAAATAATTGCATCTTTTCTCACCATTTCATCAAAGATCCTCCTTGCAGAAGTTAAATCCCCACACTTGCCATACATATCAATGAGAGCGGACCCAATGAAAGAGTTGAAGTCCATCTCATTCTCAAGAACAAAACCCTCAATTGATCTTCCCATGCTCAAATCCCCCATGTCCCCACACGCAGAAAGAGTACTAACAATAGTCATCTCATTAGGCACAAAACCTGCATCCCTCATCTCTCTAAACAGCTGGACTGCATCCTGGGCCCACCCCATCTTTGCATACCCTGAAATCATGGAAGACCAGGAGACCACGTCCCTCTGATCGATTTCATCAAATACCTTACGTGCATGATCCAGTTCACCACACCTCGCATACATCGTGATCAGAGAGTGGGTCACGTGGTCATCAGTGTTTAGCCCGAGCCTGAACACGGAACCATGGGCAGCCCTCCCGTGGCTTAGCTCCACAAGGTTAGCACAGGCAATGAACACAAACGGGTAAGTAAACTTATTAGGTCTAAGTCCTAAAGACTTCATCTTGTAATAGAATTCGAGGGCCAACCCATATTTGTTCCACGCGGAAGCGATCCCACGGATCATGACATTGAACGCAAAGTCATTGGGGTTCGGGATTTGGGCGAAAAGAAGATAAGCGTAGGGCATGTCTTTGAGCTCTACCAGCTTCGGAATGAGGAAGTTGGGCTTCTCCACGGAATTCACGAGCATGTGGGCGTGGATCTGCTGGACTGTTCTCGAGGATTTGCACCTTCTGAGGATGGAAAGCAGAGATTCCGACAGATTTTCCGCTGGGTTTTCTTGGAGGCGAGTAGTAAATTGGCGGGAAATAACGGGTCGGAATTTAGTTTGAAGCATTTGCTTGCGGAAAGGAGGTGCGAAACAGCCATCCGACAGACAAGCTCCATTAGTTAAAGAGCCCACAATGGACTCCGACAAAAGGAGGGATGGGCTCTGAGCAAAGGCCCTTGGAGAGGCCCATGTAAGGTTGCCCGCTTGAGAGTGGCCCCATACTGAAGTGGAGACCACAAGAAATGCAATTCCCTAACTGAAGCATTAATTCACACAAAGCCGAAGAGGAAGAGAATTAAACCTCGATTTGTAAAAATCGCACAAAGCTGAAGATGAAGAGAATCAAGCTGACACTTTCGTCAATAAGTCAGCGGTGGCCATTCTTGTTCAAATTAATCGAACTGGAATTATTTGGCCATCTCATGATGAACTGAACTGAAGGTGCCTGGAACACCATACACTGAACCAAAATGTTTGCTAAAGTGGGTGATAGTAGCATAAAGCTTAGCAGGGGTCAAGTTGTGATCTAATCTAAAAGGGTTTGCGAATACAATAATCAACAATTTATCTTGCACAGAACCAAGGCTCCTAGTTGAGTTGTGGAAATTTCATCAAATCCGACACACATCCTCTATCAAGATTCTGTCTTTGGTTTTCCTTCATATTCATAATCTTCCCTCCTCCTTCAATAGCAACCCACCTCTTCTCTTCCCATGGCTGTCCAACTTCTCCCTCTCCCATGGCCACCGCCACGTGCTTTCTCATTCTTCCTCTGAGAGCTTTTTCTCTAATCAATAACAAATGCGTAGGTGAAGTAATTCAAAACCTATGCCTTGAGGTTTACATACAGGTGCCTTGGTTGAAATGAGAAAGGAGAAGGTTTTACAAAGCTAGATATGATTGCATCTGAGAGAGCTCTCACATGGCATGGACAATTTCCTACATCACATGCCATAATGCCCCTAACAAAACTTCATAGCACATGGAAAACTTGATGACAATGAGTAAATGGAATTCATCGAATTGACGGGGAGGAAGAGTAGGTAGTGGCCATGGGAGAGGGAGGCGAAGTTGGGCAACCATGGGAATTGGGAAGAGAAGAGGTGGCGCCATTGAAGGACGAGGGAAGGAAGAGGAAGAAGATGAAGACGATTTTACATATTTCCCCTCATTTAATTTTAAACTGAACAATGATTTTACATATTTGCCTTATGAAGCAAGGTATCGTGAAGCTACTTGGATCTTTCAATTTTAGAAATAACTTACGCTAGAGAGTAACAGTGTTCTCTTCAATAAGAGAAACCATATGATGTTCACCTAACTTAGGCTTCTTCGATGGTATGCCCTTAATGAATTTTGCAATGCTCGGCATGTGTTTCAATGCTTCTACAAAAGGAATATTAATGTGAGACTTCTTAAATGCCTTAAGGAATTTTTGAACTTGAGATTCATCCTTAGCCTTTCATGCTTGTTGAGGCAATGGCAATAGTGGGTATATTCCTCTTGTATCTTCATCCCTCCTAACTAATAGCTCAGTATTTATGTCACTCTACTTCTCGTGGTCATAAGTGGCCACCTTAGGACTATGTTTATCTCTTGGTGTCATGGCACTTGTGGTGGTCTTCTCCACATTCCCTTCAACGACAGCCTCATTAATATGATCTTGTTGCGAGCTAACAACACCGAATATACCTTCATCTATGTCTCATTCTCTTCTAAGTATAATGGTCTTGACAAGTTCCTAACCTTGGTCTCATGGATTGGTTTTCATATTGTTTGGAAGTGCTCCTTGCCACCTTGAATTTTTGCTAGTACCACCGTCCCATCTGTGTCACCAACAATCCCAGCTGAGTTGGATGTACGTACAATAAAGATCGAGAATTATTAATAAAATTTAGCATGGTTTCCTCAAGTTTGGCAAACTTGTCCTCATCATGCATGGTTGTGTGTTGTTACTGAAATCTAGATGATTGATTTTGCTTTGAGCTTGTGTAGAAAAAAAAATGAGCGAATAGGAATTATTTGGATGATTCCGCAAGAGTATGGATCATTTCTCAAATTACCTATGATATAGTTAGCTTTCTCATATGATCCAACATGCTCAGGTCCTGGTTATGTCTACCTTACTTGACTCGCACCTAGTCTATATATCTCCAGCAATGAAATCTTCCCTATGAATGCATTAGTCTTGGCCAATAAAGCGACAACTTCATCCATTGAATGAATTCCTAGCGCTTCTTGCCCTACCATGAAGCATTTAGATGGCTACAAGTAATTATTATTAACTATTTACTCCAATAGATCATAGGATTCATCAGGTGATTTTCCCATGAGAGTGTTGCCTGCAGCTGCACCAATTGTAGTGAGCAGGTTGCCTATCAACTAATTATAGAATATCTGCACAAGCCCCCATTAAGGAATGTCATGATGGGGGCAAGCACGAAACGGCTCCTTAAACCTCTCCTAGGCTTCATAGAAGGACTCGCTAGAATGTAACTTCAATGACGTAGTATCATTCCTCATCTTCATGACCTTGCACAGTGAAAAGTACTTCGAAAGGACATCCCAAGAAGTGAGGGAGCCTCGAGGTAGTGAGTTGTAAGCCATGCTTTCACCATATCCCATAATGAAAAAAGAAATAATATCTGTCACACATTGAATAAACAAACACACCATTATACTTGATGGTATTGCATATCTCTAAAAAATTGGTGAGATGTCCATGATTGTCTTCATCAATTGCCCCTCCAAAAGAAACCGAGATTTATAGCATTTGAATAATAAATGGCTTGATCTCAAAATTGTTAGCTAGGATAGTTGGCCATAGAATGTTTGAAAGATCCTATGGTTCTGCATAATCTCGTAGGGTATGTGGTTGGTGTCTGAATTGGTCAGCTAGTTCCTGATCTCTAAGTAATCCCTCAATATCTCCTCGGTTTGCTCCTTGGTTATCCTCCATTACTTTGAGTGCGTGCTTGTCTTTGCTCCCTTAATTGTCCTTTCAATCTCCATGTTGTAAGGGGCAAGATCATCACCAGTAGCTCAGCTCATACAATGAAGGAAAAAAAATACATGCAAAGCAAAATACAAGGCTTTGAATTAAGATGAGCTTAAAGCAAAAGAAAAATATTTAATCTCAATATCAATCTCAAATTGGAAAATTATGTCCTCGACAATGGTGTCAAAAACTTGTTTAGAATTTTATAATCAGTAATATGCAAGTGTACGTACCATCACAAGTTTTATAGAGTTAAAGTTGAGTGTTGATGCCTCAGGACTTAATTCTAAATTGAATTGATTACCAATACCTTCATAATTAATTTATATCCACACAATCGTAATAATAATGACTGATAAAAATATGAAATCAAACGCAATTACCTAATTGAATAAATGAAGAAAAACCCTAAGGATCACAAACTCCCCTAATTCTAATTCTACTTCTAATCCCTATCCCCATCCAATTTGTTTGATCAATCACGTGAATAATTAACGTAGGGTTCTCTAATTGTCCTATGCACCCTCCAAATGTCATAGAATCATATTCCCAATAGTAAACTAATTACACTATTACTGGGCAATTAGTAAGTGGGAACTCGTTATACATTAACCCTAATTGGTTGTTTAGGGTGATCGACTATATTTATATGTCTTTCATGAATAAATTTATTTTCCAATGCAGTTTAATATAGTTTATGTTCTCTTTGACTTAATCTAGAATTTCTGTCCCAAGTTCAACTTAGGTTTCTTATACAATCTGATTGGTAGACAGTCAATTAGATTGATTTAGACATGAGATGAACGTAATTGGTGGCAAGAACAAAATCTTAGAAGAAGAAACTAGTTTTTATCGATCTCCTCAGAAAAAAGGGAAAGTAGTCCATGATCAACAAAAAGCAAAGTACATATGAATCAAGGAAGACATTAAGTAAACGGAAAGAAGAGAGAAATAATAAATTAGGATAAGTTGAAGCCAAACTTCTCTCTTCTAGTCATCAACAGTTACCCCTAGTCTCATAAGAACGTGCTGCAGAAAGAATGTTGAAATGACAAATTAATAGGTGCGTTTACCGTTGGAAAGTACTAAGGAAAACTTGCATATGTATCCACGATTATAAATAAATTCATGATGCTTGTCACAAAATAAGGTCACATAATTATCGCAATCATAGCAAAAATGAAATTAAAAAAAAAAACAGGGTAGCGCAAATTGATAGGATCTATTATAATTTCCTAGTTCAATTCATCTCTTGCAAAGTAACCTATCTATAATCAAAAAGAAAAAAATTACTTATTATAAAATAAAATTGTACAAAGAAGGGTAAAGATGAAAAGGTGACAAAATTTACAGGAAAATTTTGATAGAAAGAGGGAAATGGTGAGAAATAGAGAATGTAAAAATTCAAAAGATTGACTTGTTGCGCTGCCATATCAATATGGACCTGCAGGTTCAGCAAATCTAATTAATAGTTGATAATTAATATCAAGTAAGATAATAAATATAAAAATTTCTTAATCACATTTCTTGTTTTAAGAGATAATGAAAGAAACGGAAAACACAATAATTATTTAATTTATTTCATCCCTGGGGATTAGTGCAAAACCACTAAAATTGGGGACAGCATCCAGCGACATTAAACTACAGCTCTCCTACGGGTGCGAGGCTGACTGTAGTATGAGCTTCGGCTGCCCGGGTTACAACCATACCAACCGACATCCACGGTCACATGACACACGAAGACTAGTCTCAGAAACAAGCCGCTGGATTCTGTATGCCCGAGGCCGAACCTCTGACGTTCAAGCAAGTGGCCTTTGCCGAACCCTCCCGGCCATGGTAGGGCAGGTTGATGTCCCTAAGGTTGATGCCGTTGCATGGATGCTGACTGCTGCAATAGAAAGTCACTGCGGCTTGCGACTTCGATGAGCCCCGTATGTTCTTGAACCACACATCCTGGATTTGAACCGAGGAAGCTTCCTGCACGGCCGAATGTTAAATATTATATATACGTGTATAATCGTGCCGAATCTAGGCTGGACTAAAAATTGCCAGCTCTAGTCAGCATGAGTGGTGAAGGCCGAAAATGGAAAGCACTTACCGACTTATCACAGGTTCCACTCGGACAATATTGCTGGTCGATCACGATGGGGTTGTAGACGTTCTCCATGATGACGTCGTCGTAGGTGACATTGTGCACCTTCAACTTAATGTGCGAAGCCCACGTCTTGATCCTCAGTCCATTGTCCGTGCCGGTGAGCTTGCAGTTCTTAACCGTGAACCCGCTGACATCGTTCTCATTCGGGTACTTCCCGAGGCTCCCAATGCTGATCCCGTGTCCAGGGCCGCACCTGACTCCGAGAACCTCAATGTTCTTGCTCCCCGGTCCCACGGAGACGCAGTCGTCCCCAGTGGCGATGACGGAGTCAACGATCCAGATGTCCTGTGAGTCGCCAAGGTGGATGCCGTCGGTGTTGGGGCTCTCAGCCGGAGCGGTGATGTGGACTCCCTCGATTCTGATATTCCTGGACCGGAATATGTTCATGTGGAAGTTCTTGCTGTTCAGGGAAGCGATCCCGCGAACCACTGAATTGGTGATGGAATCGAGTCGAACCGACTGTTTGTAGAAATACGAACACTAAGTCAGAAATCTTAAATTTTTTTTTCAAATGAAAAAGAATATCAGTTGCATGGAGCTATTTATATATAAATCTAAAAAATTAAAAAAAAGATTGTAAACATAAAAATAGTTTTAAAGATTGGAATTTTAAAGAAAAACTCGCATTATTCTCGACCTTGAACTACTAAGTAATTGTGTAATTGATTTTTATTACTCTTCACGCTTCATTAATCCCCCCTTTAAATTATGGCGTAATATGTAAAAACGAAAACTTAACAAACCCCGAAATTAGAACCTTAATACGTTTGGCTAACTCAGATTTATATCAAGTCAATAAATTCTAAGAATAAAACTCCCAAATTTTGTTTCTTAGCTCATTCATACGTTTGCTTATTTGACATTTTGTGGGGGGAGCGAAGAGTCTTTCCTTGTCTGATTTACTTACAATAGGGAGACGTCGGCAATTGGGATTCTTGGTGCAATCGTTGTGGCGCCATGCGGTTTCGCCTTGGCCGTCGAAGGTCCCACTGCCGGTGATGGCCAGCCGATCGATGTTCATAAAGACAACCCAGTGGTCACCGCCGACCGGACCGGCTGGCGCCTTCATGATCCCCAGGAGGCTAAACTCGATAGGCCCTTTGCAGGGGCCCCTGAACACTGCGGACTTCACCAGAAACGTCCCCTTCGGGATCAGTATCGCGCTGTTCCCATTATACTGGCAGGCATTGGCAAATGCATCCTGAAAAGCCTGGAAACAATGACAAATACAAAAATGAGCACCCCACCAAAGAAAAAAATTCTGAGGAAAGTGTTGCTCATTTTACTCGTGCTGTATCATCATATCACCTTGGTGTTGTCAGCTTGTCCATTTCCAACAGCACCGAACTTTGTTATGTCAAACACCTTTTCGGCCTGCTGGGCTCGAGCAGCCTCATTGACTAGCAACAGAAAGAGTGCGATGAAGCAGCACTCGCAAAGCCTCGAGTACATCTCTCTACCGGTCTGGTCTTCTATTCCCTGAATATTCTTTCTCCTCTGATCCTGTTTGAACTCTCCCGAGTGGACTGACCCAGGAAGGAGTCAACTCCCCTTATTAAAGTGTCTAACCTTGGCACAAATGGAATCGTCATATTGGCAAGATTTCTTTGCCGAAATCCAGCTCCAATGTAATCCTTCTTGTTGTGAATTAAAAAAAAAAAGCAAAGAAAGAAATGGAAGATCCATTTCTAAAATTTGCAATATTTGAGTCACTTTTGGAAAGAGATCCAACCAACCCGATAATCAATATTACAATATCCTATATGATCACAATGAAATCCCAGTATATTTTCACTACAATATCTTGGACTATCAACAATTCGGATGACAACATTTGAAACAATTTCGAGATTTTTTTTTTTTTGCAAATGGAATAAGCATAAATAGTTAGAATTTTCAGTAAAATTAAGATCCAGTCTTGCCCTTTTAGTTTGAATAAAAATATGGAAATTCCCCTTCTAAAAACTTGCAATTTTTGAGTCATTTTGGTACGGAATCAACCATAAATGCATCAAATTTATTAGAAATGTATATTATAACAAAACATCTCATTTCTATCTAACCATTTTCTTTTCAAGAATTCTTGTGCACTTCAATTTATTCTTAATTTTGGGATGAACCGGTTCGGTTACTCTGTATTTTTCGTTGTACTTAGGTCCTACTACTTGTTTCTAAATTTTAGAATTCCACCCTACCCTATTGATTTCATGAATTGGACCTTACCCAGAATTTGTAGGTCTGGTTTGCACCACCAGTTTCGGATACACTGCTCGAAGATGTTCGTTTATTTAATAAATAAGACAAAAAATGTAAAATTGGAACTAATAAATTTTTAATAAAATAAAAATAATTTAATTATTCATGTTAAATATGAAAAAAAAACAACGATATCTCATAAAAATATAAATCATATAAAACAATATGTTTTTGACATTTTTATCATTAAAAATATTTAAATAGAATTTGGAAAATATACATGTAATCTCCAAACAAATTGTTACATGTTTATTTATATATTAATGGATTAATATCCCAATTAATCACAAAATTTCATCAAAATTTGAAATTTAGTGCGAACTTTTTTGTGTGTCCTGATCAGACATCAACTTTACTTTGTTAATCGAATTTACCATGACATCCATTTTCAATCAAATTGTCCTACATGGCATATTAATTTTACGAACATGGCTAACGATATCTTATGTGGCACAATATCACCTAAGATAACTTATAGAAAAATAAACTTCATACGAAATTTGATAAATGACACCTAATTGTGCCTTATTGGGGGATGCAAACAATTTATGCTAAATTTGAAAAATCACCAAAATTCATGCTTAATAAAGATATTGATCATATATTAAGCCATGATAACATTTGGATAAATGATCTGTTTAACCATAAGTGTTCACCATTTTCCCAATTCTACCACGAACTTTCCAATTGATCAGAATCGTCAACAACTTCCTTTTTTGTTTCCCATGCCTACCATATTTACAATTTTTCATCAAAAACCGTCATAGGATTGACTAATGATCCTTAAAAGAGGTGAATTGACAAATTTGTCCCACCTGTAAGCTATACACAACAACCATCCTTTAAAAAGAGGGAATCCGGAGGAATTTGGGGATGTTGAAAAGTAGGGTTTCAAATTGAATCTGCTTACCGCTCGCAAGAAAGAGGAAATTGAGTTTATCGATAACTGGTTGCAGGTGTCTATAAATGTCAAGTTCCAATCCTTATAAGAGCCCCACTAGGTTGAAACAGAGAGAAGGGGAGGAAGATAAAAAAATCCACAAGCTCTACTTTGTTTTTAAATTCTTACATCCATTTCTATAGAAACCCTAACATTGAAAATTATGGAGTCCATTGAATTTGAACATCAAAAGACTCTCTAATGGTAATGCTTTTGTTAGTGGTTGACTCTGTTTCCAAACTAATCCTCTTATTTTCTCCGGTAATTCTTTGCTTGCTCGCCGAGAAAAACTAGGGGAAACTATGGTCTAGCCTTCTTAATTCATATGGATTAAGCTCCTTGTGGCTCGTTGAATCTTCAATAGAAACTTCAGGAACATTTTGTGTTTCTTGTATCGACCTCATTTATAGAGTTTTAGCATTGATTAATTGAACTGCTTTTTATAATGTCAGGATCATCATTTCAGTAATGCCAAGCAAATTCTGCATTTTTTGTTTGCATCACGCTGTATCCCCGGGACAGCCGAAGTACACCTCGAGACTAGTCTGCTGTCGGGCTAAGATCCCTGAGAAAATTTCCGTCGACCCTCCTAACTTGGGATTCGATCCTTGGATCACTTATTTGAGACCGTAGTAAGAGAACCACTAGTCCAACCCCAAGTTAGTAAATTATGCATTTCATGTTTAGTTGAATGGCAATAATCGGTCAAATGACTTGGTACAAATTATATGAATGAATATATTCAAAATTTATTTTAATTCACCATAAATAATAAAATATGGTAAAAGAGAAAAGAGATTCAATATATTGATATTATTCTCTATGGTTAAAAAAAGTATTAAATTTGACTTTTATTGGCATAATTCTTAATATTACCTTCATCTTCCTCAATATAATCCAATTTCAGATTTATGAATTGTTGTGAAAATAAAATACAATATGGGGTTTACTTTATAGACCCTGTAGAGGGTTCCATTTTTGCATCATACGTCCATATTACACTTTTCCTTTTTCCAATTTGATAGAAGCCCAATAAACCCAGAAAAAGCAGGAAGAAGAGAATTATAAAGAAGAATGGAAATTTCTATTATTGCAACAATAGGATTCAAGACCTTTTTTCACAAGATAAACGGCTTTTCTTTATATATATATATATTAATAGTCTCTAACATTATTACAACTCACTTATCCACAGTCTGAAACATACTATTAGTTTTCAAATATTGTCCCCTAAAAATTTCAAATCCTAAACCCGAACTACTGTATATTTTCAGCTTACCAATAAATTGACCTCTCCGAAAGGCAGATAAATCGTTTTTCTTTGTCGGTCTGTGGCCACACGTTATGATTCTTAAGACCAAATCTAACTTGTCAGGGATAAAATAGGGATTTTCCACCATAACTTTTCATGAAAAATTCTCGGGTCAATTTTAATCGTGTGGGCCGACCCGGGTCCGGCCCATGAATCTGTTGACTGTGGTAGACACGGTTTTGCCGAGACACTTCTCAAATGAAGTCACCCCAGCAATCGCGGATCCTGTGATCGACGCAATCACCGAGACAGAGAAGGAGAAGAGGTTGCGATAAGACGATGGGAGTCTACAAGTTCGTTTGCAGGAGCTCCGGCGGCGAGTGGAGCGCCGAACAGGTCAGCGGGGATCTCGAGGCTTGAGCTGCCTCCACCTTTGAGCTCCAGAGGAAGCTCGTCCAGGCGGCTTTTTCTGCTGATTCCTCCAGCGGAGTTCAATCCTCTTTCTCCATGCTCACTCCCTCCTCTGCTGTCTTCCAGGTCTGTTCTTTTATTTCCATACAACAGATGGCACCGTTATCCTCTCTCTCCATACCGGAAACTGCTGACTTCTGTCGTCTTCAGTCCTTTAATATATGCTGATCTTCTTATTCAACTGACTGTATTGGCATAATTACCTCTGCATTTGAAGACACGATTGAAAGAATGAGCGGCCATTGCTTCTTGGTCGAATGTTGGATGATGATGTTTAATCTAGCTTCGTTCAATCACTTGCTTCTCGAACCAGTTGTCTTCTGTCATTTTATAATCGGATCAATTGACGATGTTGGGAAATTCACTGAACTGTTCTCTTCTGAATCCACATTATGGAACTTGTGAGTTGATGAGCTACTGGTATCACTTCAACTATGATATCATGTTTAGCTCGCTTCAAAAGTTACTGCACTGTGATCTTCTTTCTCCGTAGGCCTAGCCCTCGTGAGATGTTACTCGGATCAAGAATGGATTCAGAAGCATTCATTTCCGATTCCTTTTTTTTTCCTGTGTATTTCCTGCCTCACACTTTTCTATTGTTCAATGTCTCTGTGATATTTATTTCATGTACTGCAATGTTGGGGTTGCAGGTGATCATCGGGGGTAGTGGTGGTGGTGGGTTCATCGGTGGTGGTGCCGCTGCTGCAGCCTCAGCTGGCAGTGCCCCAGCTCCTGCGGAGGAGAAGAAGGAAGAGAAGGAAGAGAGCGACGAAGACATGGGGTTCTCTCTATTCGATTAGAGCCGTTTAGTCTCGCTTTCTTTTCAATCCTTTAGCAAGTTGTCAGGTTACAGGCCAAAGAATCATGGTGTTTTCGAGATTTATATTTATTTATCTTCTGTGATGGTGAGGAGCTCGGTGCATTACTGGGTAGGATCTCGATCACGGTTGAGTAGTACCATCTGTCAAACAAGTTAAAGAAGGGGTTGCTGGGTTTGGAATATTCAATAGTCGAAGTCTACGCTTTCAACAACCAACTTTGCTGGCAGAATGGTGAGATTTTTGTTTGTTTGATCATAAGATTATTGCATTTTGACTGCATGTAAGATGGTTTTGCAGGTTCAAAGCAAAGAATGTGGGCTCGTGTAACTCTCATCCATAGTAAGGATTAGATACATAAATAAGAATGACATGTCACCTGTGCGAGGTTGGAGGACGTGAATTTGTTAGACTGTGACAGGAGGGACATATCCTCTTGATGTATTATGATGATAGACTTAAAATGAAGCACTTGATTCTCTAGGCTGCGGATCCACTCTTTTCCGAGAATTGGTAAAACATTTTATTAATATAATATTTTAGTGTAAAATTTTTAAAATATAAATTTATGATATATTTTCTTTTAAATATATTATAATTTAATACATTTTATTAATTTTTAACTAATGTCGTTAATTTTCGTTAATTTTTTATAATATATAGACTTATGTGAAATCCCTTAATAATATGATTTCATATTTGGAATGAGTGAACTTCCACGCAATATAATGATGAAACAATGTTCTCTTTCAGCCCTTTTCTTCTCCACTATTCCCCCTCTCTCTCAATTCAATTAAATTTTCTTTTTAACCGTTTGTTAATTTTAATAACTTCTAAGTTTTCTTGATTGTCATTTTTTTTACAAAATGATAATATAAATAGTTATCTATTAAAGGATAATAAACATGTATCTCGATTTCAAAATTAATTTCTAAAAAAATTTATAATAAAAAATAACTCAAAAGAAATTAAAAATTAGTGCTAATAGAGTAAAATTAATACTAAATATTTTCATGATTTTTCTCTCTCGTTAAAATTTTGTGGGCATTAATTAAAATTTCTCAGTCTTCTCTTATCATTTAATTTTCATTGAGGTGAGTAAAAAATAGAATTCTATTTCTATTCGGTCCTTAAAAAAAGTAAATTTTAGTTTAAAAATTTATTGAAAAAGAGGGAGGGGAGATAGAGTTTTGTATTTTTATGTGGGGTTTCATGATTTGAAGGAGAATAAAAGCTTTCTTCCCCTCCCCTTTTTAACAATTTTTTAACTAAAATTTGCTTTTTTTAAGGAACCAAACAAAAGTAGAGTTCCATTTTCTACTCCATTTAATAAAAATTATATAAGAAGATAAAAGTGAGAATATTCAATTAATGATCACAAAATTTTAATGAGATGGTGAAATTATGAAAATATTTAATACTAATTTTACTATTTTATCATTAATTATTAGTTTCTTTTAAGTTAATTTTTTATTATAAATTTTTTAAAAAAAATCAATCTTAACATTGAGTTACGTGTCTATTGCTCTTTAAAAAAATAATAAATAAAAGACAACTAGGAAAAATTAGAAATTATTAAATTTAACAAACGGTAAATGAGAAATCTTAATTGAATTTGGGTTGAGAGAGAGAAGGGTGAATAATACATTGAGAGAGAAAAAAAGGAATAGTGGAGAAGAAAAATGAAAGAAAGAGAGTAGTGGGATCCCGCCATTATACCACATGAAAATTCACTCATTATAAACATAAAGATATATCATGAAGGAATCATTTATATAGTTAAAAACCATGGAATATACTAAAATATAGTATATTTGAAGGTATATATATTATAAAACTATATTTTAAATTTCTTATATTAAAATATTATATTAATAAAATATTTTGTATTAACTGTCTAATTTGATTAGGGTATCCTAGGCTAATCTTCCATGTGGCTGCCCTAAATGGGCGGGCTCAGGGAGTATTATTCGAGATCTAGCTGGAAAGTGGGTTGGAGGAGCCATCCGCTACATAGGACATGCATCTAACCTCGTGGCCGAGCTATGGGGGCTAAGAGATGGCTTGTTCTTGGCGAAACATTTGGGAATAAAATTTTTATCTGTGGAACTTGATGCACTAATAGTAGTGAACTGTATAAATAGATCAAATTTTGAAAATTTATTACTGAAATCTCTAATTAATTATTGCAGGAATTTAGCCAACACCTTCGAAAGATTTCAAATTAATCACATCTTCAGGGAACGAAATAGAGCTGCGGATTTCCTAGCAAGAATGGCAAGGGAAGCTAACATTCATGGGGAAGGAGTGATTTTTTTGGAGGAGCCATCTGCAGAACTTAATAGCTTGTTAATTGATGATATTTTGGGTATTTCCTTTGTAAGGAGCATAAAGATGAACATAGATACTGTAGGTCAAGCAATTGATAATACTGATCAGATAATTATTCCTTTTATATGACCATCTTGGATCTTTTTAGTTATTAATATAAATTCCCCTTCCTTCCAAAAAAACTCGGCTATCATGTAGTACGAGGGCATCAACCTAATGCGCTGGATTATTCATCCGCGTTCTTTTAACTTTATTTGAATTTCCCTTAAATGTATAAGTCGTATTTACTTGTTTCTTCCTAAAATATCAATATAGCATATCCATATGGTTTGCGTCTTTAATATGTATGAAAAATATATAAATCATTACCGTCATGTTAGTAATAGACAGAATATTGAACAATTATTTCATAAATAAATTATAAAATCAAATATATTTTAAGAAATTTCT
Source organism: Sonneratia alba (assembly GCA_900174645.1). Lineage (NCBI taxonomy): Eukaryota > Viridiplantae > Streptophyta > Magnoliopsida > Myrtales > Lythraceae > Sonneratia > Sonneratia alba. Next base: position 384,456 of record FWPY01000001.1, on the reverse strand, counting down.
AAAAGTAATCGGATAATTTATAATTCTCCTTTGCTCGTGGTGACTTTATCAATCGGCAGAAGCGCGGATTCCGTGCCTAGTAAAGTAAATATAAAACTGCCTATGATCCAATCAAATGAATCGTAATAATTGCCTATGACCCAACTAAATGAATTGTAATTTTCTCAAGGTCGAAGGTCAATTCAATGAGAATTTCCCAAGTACAAAATTTAGAACGAATTATTAAATTAAAAAAAAAACAAGGATGTCGAGTCACAATAAGCAGTTCCAACAAGGGGCTAGTGATCATGTCCTGGAAATGTCAATCCAATCGCATATCATCATCTATCCCCGTGTATTAATATACCATATTAGATTTTCTTTCGTTTGTAATGGAAATTCGTAACCTAGATGTGAATTGACGGAAATTGGCAGACTGCTGGTGGGAATCGGCCACAAAGCCTCCGAATATCCAGTCGAGAATGACTTCGCGGGTAAAACTCTCCCTCTCAATTACACACCCAAATTTAGTCTCGTGAATCACCCTACAGTCTCAATTAATTGATGCTTACCTACTCGGCTTTAGCTAAATTAGACATATTCCACCAAATCGGTGGGCTCAAACCACGCAAAGAAAAGGAGCCCAACCCAGGTAAAAGGAGAGGCGGGCTAAACCTATCAATTTGAGTCGGCACAATCTTTTCAGGTTGTATCAGCATAACCCACCAATTCAGTTGGTTAGAAAATTATTTAATTAAATATTATATTAATTAAATAAAAATATAAAAATAATTATTAAAATATAATTAATTAATTTTAAAAAATTCATAATTTTCTTTTATTGTAAATTCTTTCGTACTTTTAAACTTGTATGATTTTTCGAGCCATGCCAATATTCTACAATGACTTAAAAATCTCAATCCAAGCACGATTTTTTCATGTGGTGCCATTTTTTACATGTATATTTTCATGTGCTTAATCTTATGAGGGTCGTCATTTTCCGCAAGATAGCAAGTGAAATTATTGAAAAAGACAACGTTAGATGATGTTTTACAGCCCGTTGTTCCGATCGAGGCAGCCCAGCCTAGGAGGAAAGTCAGAGAGAGCGTCAGAGAATGGTTGTCAATCTTGGAATATCTCACCTTCTACTTCCTCCACACATCTCTTCCTAGCAAGCTCATCAGAACTTTCGTGGCAATATGGAAGGAAAACCCGATTCAGATCGTATGCATAGCTAACGCGGAAGCCCATATCTCTTTCCTAACATCCACACACACGGCTCAAGCAAAGTTATGTGGATGCTTTCGATATTGTTGAGATGTACGATCTCACATTGATTAAATGAAGAAAACTTTGTGAGTTTATAAAAATGTTGGGTACCGCCACCTATCAGCTTGAGCTTTTAAATGAAAACATGTCCGATCCCTTATGGGTTCACAACGAATTTAACATGGTATTAGAGCTAGTAGGCTCGCACCTCGCCCGACCTGAATCCAAAACCCTGATTCGTGGTTAGTTGATATAAACTCGAGTATGGAAGAAAATTGCCCAACTCGTGGCCAGTTGTTCCCCTCATCCAAGACCAGAAGAAGAATGTCCGACTTGTAGATAGTTGTTGAGGGTGGGTATTTAATAGCACGCGGCAAAGTGGACCACGTTACCACATGAGGACGAGTATTGAGATGTACGATCCCACATTGATTAAATAAAGAAAACGTTGTGGGTTTATAAAAATGTTAGGTGCCGTTACCTATCAGCTTGACCTTTTAAGTGGAAACGGGTTCGATCTCTTATGAACTCACAACGAATTTATCAGATATTAAGTAATCAGAAACATGACACGGAACATATGGTTGCCGAGTTTGGGCCGATGCTGATGTGTCGTTTCACCTCCTTAAGAGCTAAGAAGGAAGGTCCTGTGAGGCGCTTATCCCATTTCCACTTCTTCATCGAAGCATTTTAATGAGTTCACACTTCTCTCTGTATATGGATGGGCTGATGAGCCTATGATCATATATGCATTGAAGCAATAGAGGATTCGAAAGAAGAAGAAGAAGAAGAAGCCATGGACGCTTGTAGAGCTCCATTCTTCATTCTTGCTGTTAGCTTTCTGCTAATGGGCTCTGTCTCCACTGAGTTGAGCACCGACTTCTACAGAAACACTTGCCCCGAAGTCGAGTCATTGGTCCGTTCCGCTGTCATCATGAAGTTTGAGCAGACTCCCGTGACTCCTCAGGCGACTGTCCGTCTCTTCTTCCACGATTGCTTTGTCAGAGTCAGTGAACTTTTTCAGTCGCTGATTTTCCTTTATAACTGCAGAAGGAGTTGATGTTTCTCTCCTGTTGCTGTCCTGGTTTTTTGCAAAGTTACATCTAACTCGTTTAGTTCTGTTCTGGGGTTTCTGCAGGGATGTGATGCGTCTGTGTTGATTGCATCGCCCAACAACACTGCAGAGAAGGACCACCCGGATGATCTCTCCCTTGCAGGAGACGGGTTCGACACCGTGATCAAAGCCAAGGCAGTGGTTGACAGCAATCCCCAGTGCCGAAACAAAGTCTCCTGCGCTGATATCCTCGTTCTTGCCACTAGAGACGCCATCAACCTTGTAAGCCTCTACAGTGTCACTCTGCTGGACGCTCGACTGGCCACCTCTGTTAACTGAATGTTTTGAAACCTTCGTACGGTTGCAGACTGGGGGGCCATATTACCCGGTGGAGCTAGGAAGGCGGGATGGGAGGCTATCCACAAAAAACAGTGTCCGGCAAAGCATTCCCCATCCTAATTTCAACCTCGACCAGCTCAAAACCATCTTCGCCAAGCACGGTCTCAGCCAAACTGATATGATCGCTCTGTCAGGTGTGGACAAAGACCGCGATAACATCATGGGATATAAACTAGAGAACAACTTTCTTGGTGGGGCTTCTTGTCACTTATGATCCGTGGAGAAAATCAATGCATATAATTTGTCTTTCCACATTGTTCCACTTTCTAGGGGCACACACGCTCGGGGTCTCTCACTGCTGCATGTTCTCCAGGAGAATCTATGGCTTCAACCGGACGCACCAGATCGATCCAACCCTCAATGTCTCTTATGTGATGACACTGAGGCAGCTATGCCCGATTGACGTGGACCCTGCTACTGTAGTCAGCATGGACCCAAGCCCTCTTACTTTCGACAATAGCTACTTCAAGATCCTTCAACAAGGGATGGGTCTCTTCAGCTCAGACCGGTGCTCTACACAGACCCCAGGTCAAGGCCCACCGTGGACGTCTTCGCTTCAGACAAGCAAGCATTTATGCGGGCCTTTGTGACAGCCATAACCAAGCTCGGCAGACTCAGGGTCAAGACGGGAAACCAGGGGGAGATTCGAACTGACTGCACCCGTCCTAACTAGACGAGGAGAGGTCCGTGAAGTTCAAGTGGTTCCTTAAATGTGGAGCAATTTCTCTTTGATAATGCCTTATCATTCCTTGTGATTTGCAGTTGCAAAGCTTCATCATCTTTGACACGGTAAGAATTAGTAACACTTGCAAATAGTCGTATGGCCAGACAATCGCTTATAAATCCAGTTTTCCACTACGACATTAAGTATTTCCAGAAGTGACATCTAACAGATGTAGTAAACTTCTCTTTGCTCTAACGGAAAGATATTCGTAGTAGCAGAACTCTGCTAATGATGTAATTCAATTGGGGATAATTAGGGGTTCGAAAAAAATCATTTACTGTTTGGTAAGTGGTAATTCGTTCATGCAAATAAGAAAGTAACAGCACGTTTAGGTCGATTTCTTCACCTCCTACATCATGAAAACAAAAGGAGGAAGAGTGAGGATGGAAATAGGCCCTACAAAAATGTGTAGTTTGCATGCTCGTGGGGCTAAGCTGTGAGCTAGAAAGTTTTCAGTAACACTAATCCAGGACCCCGTTCATGTGATAGCAATATCCTAGCAGAATGTGTAGCCCTGAGGCTCGGATCTTCAAGAGGTGTTAATGCAGTTAGTGTATTTCTTTTCCAGGAACTGCAAACGATTATGCAATGCATGGTGAATGTTTTAAGCGTTGGAGGGTGGTCTTGTGCTTCTTGCTTTGATACGTGCTTCGTTCCTTGCCATCCACGTGATCTACGAAAATTGCTGCCTGTAAACCAAAGCTGTGGTGTTACTCTTTTGGGATATTCAGAGCTGGATCAACGCTTAGAACCAGTTTAACCCATTGCTCGGCTGCGATGTGCTGCAATTGTAGTTTGGTCCATACTTCTCGTGTTGAAGGGCAGTCCAGCAACAAATTTCAAATCAAATTCAACCGTGCAAAACTCTAGATAATGCAGATGCTCTGCTACTAGACTTAACAGAAAATTTCATATTTGTTAGTTCAGGTCCAATGGGTCGAGCCGAGGTCGCTATCTCACTCGACAGCCCTTGAGGCCCAAGATCAGGTGTGCTTGCAAAGGTGCCAACGTGGCCTATCGGGGGCTTTAGATTCTTATTTTATCCATTGACTATTGAAGGGCTCAAATATCTTCAAGCAGATTTCAGTTATCATCAGCACCACCGAATTTCGAGTCAGCGATCCTCTTCTTTTGCTGCTGCTGTAAGAACTAGGAGAACATTTTTGCAAGACGGGTATAGCAGAACAGTATACAGTCAGTATTCAGCTCCCATTGTTTGATTTTTGGGGCAGTTCCATTTTCTTGATTCTCATGGCTCTGCGCTTCAAGTTCAACTGATCTTGGACAGAAAGGGAAAGGAAAAGAGTGGGGACAATGGGTGTATTCTCTGCCCATACCCATGGGCTCAAACTCACCGCAACTTCATCAATTGCATCATCTGAAGTGTCCTGCCAGATACACATGCCCAAGGTAATCGACGAGAGATTCTGTCTCTTTGTTTCTTGTTTCGATCATGTTATTTTCCTTCAAGTTGCTCTGTTGGGACAACTATTTCAAAGGTTGTCTTTGGTCCCCTGGAAAAGCGACAGCTGGGCAATGCTGATTCTTTCCCATATATCTTAGAGGGTGATTGCAGATTCAAGAGTTGCTTATTTAAGACAAAGCTCTTTCCTCAGAGGTCAATTTTCAAGCAGGCTCCTTTTGGGATATGATAATGCGAAGAGCTCCTGGAGACATCGGGCTGGTACTTGATTAATTCTATATCCATTTTCTCCAGTGAGTAGAGAATACCACCTTGAACTAGCTGATATTCAAACCATAGTATCTAATTGGTCATTATGTTGGAGTGCTCGGTGTCCATAGTCCTTATTCATGTTTAATTGTGCTTTCAGCATCCATCCCATTCTTACTACAATCTCACATTTCAAGCCTCACCCATACAGATGATAGGATATAGTATTAAAAATTATGTCCTGATTGAGAACTAGAACTGCAATACAAGAACCCACCGTGGGCGTGATCGAGTGGTTCGGCACTCATCATCCCAATGGGAGGACTCAAGTTCGAGTCCCACCTGCGGCGGGGAGCTCTTAACCCCTTAAATGGGCCGACCCAGGGCAATCCAGATTAGTCAGTTGGACAAAATCCAACTGGATACCAACGGTTTATACCAAAAAAAGAACTGCAATACAAGACAGGGACCCTTATTAGGTTATCCAGGATATCAATCCCAAGCCGGTTTTATCACGATTCCACATGACCTGGACACTAGAAATTCAATTGATGGAAAATGGTAGTAGTAACGATTCACAGTGAAACAACTGCTTGGAACAAATGAAACATTTACTTGTTTCCCATTCCAATACTGTAGTTAGATCAACATTGTGGATCACAATGTACTAGTCACATATGGCATATAATTAACCCCTAGTGAGAAATGAGAGATCATTTCTGGTAGATAAATCCATCCAAATTCTCTTGAATAGATTTCAATTCCTGGATGTTGTAGGGTATTCTTGCTCACCAAGCTGTGTACTCCCATTAACTGAGGAGAATGTGGAGAAGGTCTTGGATGAGGTGAGGCCAAGCTTGATGGCTGACGGGGGAAATGTGGCTCTCCATGAGATAGATGGCCTCATTGTTGTGCTGAAGCTCCAGGGAGCATGTGGGTCATGCCCAAGCTCCACGATGACACTGAAGATGGGAATTGAGAACCGTCTTCGGGACAAAATACCTGAAATCATGGCTGTGGAGCAGATTGTGGACACTGAGACAGGGCTAGAGCTGAATGAAGACAATGTTGAAAAGGTCAGGAAAGGACACTTCTGTGAGTCTGTTACTTGTACATAATTGGGTCTTGGCATATCTTTCATTCTAAGCATAAATTTGATGCATTCGTACCATGCTAGCTTTCACTAGAATCACTGTTTTTAATTGTATCAGGTCATAGATTTGGTTTATTGATTACTTGATGACCCCCAATTCCTGTCTACTTATTTCCTTATGTTGTTATACTAACTGGAGATGTTTAAGTTCAATAAAAAAGTAGTTTAAGCTTGTTCAAAAGTCAATACAGGGTTAGAAAGAACCATCTTTCAGAATGGGTTTGTCTAAAGCAAGAAATCCTCATATTATATGAGCTTCAACTTCATTTGCATTGTTTCAGGTTCTTTCCGAGATTAGACCATACCTTGCAGGCACTGGAGGGGGACTGCTCGAGCTGGTTCAGATTGATAGCTATGTCGTTAAGATTCAGCTAAGTGGGCCTGCTGCTGGGGTGATGACTGTTCGTGTTGCTCTCACACAGAAACTGAGGGAAAAGATTCCTGCAATTGCCGCTGTTCAGTTAATAGATTAACAGAACCACATTCTTTACATTCTCTTCTGCATATGCCCATAAGAAAACTCAAGAGGGTAAAAAACAAAAATTTCCAATTATCTTTAGCCTGTTAGTTCTCGTAACTTCAAGAGGCTCTAAGGGAGAAAAGAGAAGTGATATCCCATTGAAGGCCCTAAAATGTGGTCATCTCCCTCTTTCGGTTCCAGGTATGCAGGTTGAAGTGAGGATTTTGATTAGGAAGCTTAGCTGAGAAGAGGTCGCTGATGACGTCTTCTCCATGTTCTCTGTGAATGATTCTGCAGTTAGGTGCTTTGTCCTTTTATCCAGAGGAGACTGCATGGTTAAGTATCGGTGGCTGCAGATGGATGTTTCCACATGTACATGCTCTGGTTGGCACTGTATAATTCAACCTGGTCTGTAGGAAAATACCGTCAGTCTTGTTAGGCTGATGCTTTTAGTGTAAGGTTGTCCTGCTTCTCTCTTGATCTGGTAGAGAGTGTCTAAGCAAGACATTGTGAATCTGAATATTACCAGTCAGACAACAAAATTTTCTGCCATATATTTCGGGACACAAATTGAATAGCAAAAACCACAGAAAATGATTGAGGGCAAGGCATGCATAATCTGTTGACCAGATCGAGATTTAAGGCTTAAGCGTGGGAATACGCTAGAAGGTTCTATGTTGCCATTCCTGTTGTGATCTCATGGAAGATCATTGAACTTTCGAACTCAAACCAATGCAACTGTTATGGCAGTAACAATGCAAGCACAGATAGAACGAGCGAATTAAGGACAATGTAGTACGAGAATGGAGAGCTGGAGTTGGGGAAAAGACTAAGCCAAGGGTAATATTACTTTTTTCTCAAAAGCAAAAACAGACGCCAAAAGTGACTGTGAAGCAAACATTGATCTTTCATCTTGAAGGCACTTCAAAAAAAAAGAGAACTGGAAACGCAGTGACTGCAGGAAGAAATTATGGCACCATAAACTCTCTCCGTGACTAACTGGTTAGGCCATCCCTTCATTTTCTGGAAAAGTTGTCCGGGGTGCAGCACTCTTTTAAGCCTGATTTTCCTGTCTCTCCGACAGAGAATAGTGTAAAACTATTCACATCACACGGTGTAGTGCTGCTGGATCGTGTCAATGTCCAGCCCCTTCAGCTTGACCACGGACTCCACGTGACCCTTAAGCGTAAGCAGCTCGCGAAGCCTGCAGTCACCAAAAGCACAAAATCGAATATCTTCAGTTATTACAACTGCAAGCGTGTTCCCTTTTCAGTCATTGCAGAATTATAACAATCACACTCGACACTTCTTGAAGGTCAGCAGAAGACTTTTACCTTGCAACCTCAGCCCTCCTCTTAGCCTGCTCAGCAATCTCAGAGAGCTCTCTGTAGCTGTTCTTGTCATTGAAGAGGGTAGAAGTCTCTGGTGGCTGTAGCCCGTGGAGAGTCCTTTGAGCCAGGGCCCACTGAGCCTCCCTCTCCTCTTTTCCATAATCTTTCTTGGTGGTGAAGGCAGTCTATTATCGAACCAAGCAAAAGCCGTTCAGTCACAATCATAATGTTTTAAATTAGATAAGTTTCCCAAGTACTACAGTAAAGACTATGTCAAGTACCTTATTCTCCAACAAGTTGAGCCATGCCTTCCCACTGAGCACGTAACGGATGAAGAATTTGAGGAAGTCCAATGGAACGTAAAATACAATACTGTATATCCAGATAACACCAGCCCATCCCCAACCACATCCCTTGATATCGGCAAATCCCCAATTGGCATATACCGCAATGAGAGTAGCAACCTGAGGAAAACACAAAGGGGACATTTTCCAATCATAAACTATAAATGTACTCGACTTCTTGTAGTGAGAGTAGGGTAGTTAGGGATACTTACAAGTTGTGCAATTACAAAAGCACTGACTAGGAGAAGACCAGGGCGTTCCACGAAAGACCAGCTCCTAGACCGGGTAACAAAGATCAGTGCTTGACTCACAATACTCACTTGCAGGTACAGAGCGGCCATCATCTCATTGCGGCTGTCTCTCAGTGATCGTACACCGAATTTGTCCTGAAATCCGGTTAAAGTAAGAATGGGACATTGTCAGCAACTGCTCAAACTAAAGTGGAATAATTATATATTGCAAAATATGAGGCAGAGGGAAAGACGAGAAAAGTTGGCGTCTCTTACGGAGAAGAAGTCAGTTTCCTTCATTGCCCAGAAGAAAATGACAGTCATAAGTGCCAGGTAACCTCCAAGCACAATGCCGGTGGCGAAGATCTCCTTCAGTTTCCAGCTGTCAGGAAATGGAGATGGCTTCACACGATCCTTCGAGATAGTCATGATTGTACCTAGAAATAATTAAGCCAGCGGAGAGAGAATGAGAATCGTGAAAAGGGTAAGCTTCCTCTGAAGTAACCAGGATGCTGGAAGCTTTCTCACCATCATTAAGAATGGCAATGATCAGGACCATGAAGGGGGAGAAGTCGTACTTCCAGATCAGGGCAATAAGCATGAATCCGAACTGCAAATTGGGCATATCATTAAATAACAGTACACAGAATAAAGTGGAACATAAAAATCTGTGGATGGATCAAGCAACTTACCACTATACGGATAGTGATGGAAACAGCATAAATCTGCAACAAGAAAGAAAACAATAGAAAACCGTAAACAAACCATTCAAACAAACAGCTATTGAGGAATGAAATCCTCCAGTGGAAAAATAAGATTAAAGATCCTGATATATAAGGGATGGGGGCCTCTATTTGCTTAAGCTTTTGGGTTAGATATGGGCTATCACTCTTCAAAATTTTACAAACTATAACATTGTGTAGAGAAGAACTGAAAGACAGATATGACTGACTGTATAGTTCTTCATCCTCTGGAAGATGGCTCTGCTGGTCAGAACAGCACTGATGATGACACTCAACCCGGGCTCCGTGAGGACAATGTCAGAAGCACTCCTAGCAGCATCGGTGGCATCTGCCACTGCAATTCCAATATCAGCCTTCTTCAAGGCTGGGGCATCATTCACACCATCACCAGTCATACCACAGATGTGCTTCCTCTCCTGCAGCTTCTTCACGATCTCGTACTTGTGCTCTACACAATTGAGTAAAAAAACAGCTGAATAATCTCCCTATGTTAGCCACTAAACTGACCTTGAAGTAAATTTATATCAAGAACCTGGAAAGACCCCAGCAAATCCATCAGCCTTTTCGATCAGTTCCTCCACTGGAAGAGCGGCCAAGTTCACGTCCTTGTCTTGGCCAAGGAGGGAAGCAGAAGGGTACATGTTTGTTCCCATACCGAGCCTTCTTCCTGTCTCCTTAGCAATGGCAAGTTGGTCACCTATAAATTAAACAAGAAAGAGGGAGGAGTGTTGATTAGAATCATTTGAACAACTTCATGTTCCATCAAGGCTAGAATCAGGAAGGTGGAGTGGTTAGATTATGGATTACCAGTGATCATCTTTACATTCACTCCAAGGTTGAGTGCCCTGCGAATGGTCTCAGCACTGTCATGCCTTGGGGGATCAAAGAGTGGCAACAAACCAACAAACTGCCATGGGCCACCAGCGCTCTCTTTTGATCTCTCAGGCACTTCCTGCCTAGCCACAGCCAACGAGCGAAGCCCACGCTCAGCAAATTTGTCAATGATTGAATGCACCCTCTTCTTATGGTCCTCCCTTGAATTGCAGAGAGCCAAGATCTGTTCACCCAAGGGCAAAACAAATTAGAAGACTAAAAGATCATACTCTTTCACTGTAAGGGGGAAAGAAAAGAATAGACCATTCTTAGTATCGTAAAAATAGAATTAGGAGAAACTAAAGATCACCTGTTCTGGCGCTCCTTTGCTTGCTCTATGCCAGTTTCCAGTGGAATCAATGTAAGTCAGAGCAGTTCTTTTGTCAACAGGATTGAACGGGAAGAAATGCACCTCCCTAATGCCTGCTCTTGCCTATATATCAATGAGATAACAGATTATACTGAAAATTCTGAAGTTCTACCAGTATCGAGTTAAATGAAGAAATGGCAAAGCCTTTACCTCCTTAGGATCGGCAAGCATTCCAACTATGGCGGCATCAATGGCATCCTGGTTTTCAGTCCTGGAAGCCCGAGCAGCAAGGAGAATTACATGTTCCTTGTCCACATCCTTCACAAAGACCTCAATAAGACTCCGGTCAACACTCAACTTGTTGAGGGTCAGTGTCCCGGTCTTGTCACTGCAGAGAACATCCATACCCGCCATTTCCTCGATTGCAGTCATCCGCTTCGTAATGGCACCCTGCTGAGAGAGCCGGTGGGACCCAATGGCCATTGTGACGGACAGGACAGTGGGCATGGCAATCGGGATTCCACCGATCAGGAGGACGAGAAGGTTGTTGATCCCATCCCTGTACTTCCTGTGCTGGATGGGGTACATCACGATGATCTCGACCAGCATCCCGACAGCAATGGAGCAGATACAGAAGTTTCCAATGGCAGTGAGGACCTTCTGGAAGTGGCCCACTTGGTTCGTATTGTCGACAAGGTGGGCTGCCTTGCCAAAGAAGGTATGGACCCCAGTTGCAATGACAACGGCTTCAATTTCTCCCTGCTTGCAGGTAGAGCCGGAGAAGACCTCATCAGATGGGTTCTTCGTCACGGGGAGAGATTCTCCAGTAAGAGCCGACTGGTCAACCTTCAGAGGATCACCCTCCAGGAGACGGGCATCCGCAGGAATGATGTCTCCAAGCTTGATGCTGATGATGTCTCCTGGAACCAACATGGCTGCATCCTGCTCACTCCATTTACCATCCCTGAGCACCTATACAGAGAAAAATCTGAGTAAAATCACGCTAATGTTCAAACAACCATTGCAATGCCCACACAGCATCATAATTCACACATGACATAGCAAATGAAATATGCAGTGGAAATTGAGCATTAGCAATTGGTTTTTCCTAACAGAAGATGTGACATGCCAAGATTATACGACACAGTCAAATTTACCATGAAACACTATGTTTACCTTGGTTTTAGGTGCGAGACCAGCCATGAGAGCTGCTGCAGCATTTCCGGCATTGTTCTCTTCAATGAAACTGATGGTGGAGTTGATCAAGAGCAGACACATGATACCAACAAAGTCCTGCCAGTCTGGGGGCTTCCCATCACCATTGGCGAGTACGATGGCCATGAGGGCGGCCGCTTCCATAACCCATGAGAGCGGGTTCCACATGAACCCAAGAAACTTGAGGATCTTGCTTTCCTGCAGATTCGAAAGGGAAACTGTTGTGAACAACAGAAAATTAAGATAACAACTAGAATGTAGAAAGTGACTACTGTAACAGGGAGAACCTTCTTTTCTTCGAGCTTGTTGGGTCCAAAGATCTGAAGCCGCTGCTCCCCTTCCTGGGAGGAAAGACCCTCCCGGGTACATTTCAGCTGCTCGAACACTTCCTCTATCGGGATCTTTTCCTGTAACAACCAGACAGGATATTGAAGAATTCAGTCTAAATCAATACCAGACCGGCCACACAACTAAAATTTCTCAATAATAACGAACTGCCACTGTGAAATTTCTACTGCGATTTTCGTGACGTACAAACCCAGTGTGAAGACTGGCGGCAAATGAAGAATGGCACAGAGATATCAAATCTTGGTTCACAGATGGGAAGAACCTTAAAGACTTGTGGCCGACGAATCCTCAACTTCCAGCTATATCAAACGGCCCACATGTCGACTAGACCCACTGATTTTCAGTATTGGATCGGACATAATTTTCCATCAAGAATAAATGGATTCCTCATCTTTTTTTTTCCCAAATAAATGTGGTTCTTCCAATAAATAGGGAACATATGTTCATGTCAACATTGAATTAGATACAAATGCATCCCACCATGTGATGATGATCATAATAATTGTTTTTAACAATGCATAAATTACAAAATCAAATATATTGATAATTTATCTGTCCCTCTTAATTAACATTTAGAATTAGATTATTTATGAAAATTTATAATAGTGAGTCCAGTAGAGATTTGTCAAGCCCATTGGTGGGCACCGAAAAAGTGTTCTTATGAATCCAAAATTCACGGTTTCTTATTAAAATATAATTTCTATAATTTATTTGCTGATTGGAACCAGACACAGGACTAATTTACAATTTTTCGCAAAATAAGGGGGCTGGTAGCGAGAGCCAATCACGTGGAGAGTTGACTGTTACCGCAACTTGCGAGACTGAAAAGAAGGGGGAAAGGTATTGCCGTGTCAGATGGGGACCACAGCCTCTTCCCGCCATGTGATTAGCCCGTGAATCCCACGCTCCACGTGGCGCGGGATTCCCTCCCTCGTGGGCCGGCCAGTTAATAGATCAACTGACCGAGGGCAAAATGGGGAAAGAGGGGGGCAGGAAATCGGTGCACCCGAGGAAAGTTCACAGATTCAACACCTGCCGGGGCGGGCAACCGTTGAACGTGAGAGCCACAAAAGACAACGGTTAAAAGCGAGGTGAGCAAGGGTGCGACTGGGAGCATCTTATCCATGTAGATGAAAGGGCAAAGGTACCACGGAAGAGTACTCGACATTCCCGCACTAGCAAACAAAACCCAGGGCTAAAATTGGAAATGAACTGCTGATCAATTAATTCATCCTAGTCCTCGGCCAAAAGAAAAAAAAAGTCAAAAGGTCGAGAGAGCATACGAGGGATAGGGAGCTGGCTCCTACTACTTCATGGAAATCTTATGTACCCAGCAGTTTCGGACATGAAATCGTAGAAACCCCACGATTTCACAAGCAGACCTAAGATGGTCAGGACACAGGTACTGACGGATTACATGAAACTCTCAGTATTTTCCTCAGCTTCCAAAAACAAGGTAAGAAATCGGTACCAAATAGAAAATTGCAAAGCCGGAGTTCACAATGAAATTTACTGTTTCCCGAATTCAAAACTATTCTAATTTGATCCCCCGAAAACAAGATAAAAAAAATGAATTTCGCATCCCCGCACGCCCTATGCCATTAAAGCTTTGACATGGTTCCTTCTCTGTATTTAAGTTACGAACTCAAGTAGCTCAAAAGTGTTGTTGGTAAATTAGACAACCCCAAAATATTAAAGATTATGTTACAATCTCTCTACATAGTAAAGTTGGGATCTTGCACTGAAAGGCAGGCAAGATGCGCTCCGACAAACGGTAAGAAAGGGGAAAACAGAGTCCCAGGAAGAACGAAAAGACGAAACGAAACCCCACCCCCCCCCCCCCCTAGAAAACACCTGGATTCAAAGCTGTCCTGATTAGCCGTGGATATATCGGCTATGGAACTGTTTCTTCGAAATCCGAGATGAAAGAGGTGACGATCAACCTCGATCAACCTCCGTTAAGAAGCTATTCTCTTTACTTATACGGCAAAGCCCGTGAGAAAAGGAAACGGGGAAACTGTGCTTTTCGACTTCATAACTCAACCTTTTCGTCCTCGATAGTGTTTCACCTCGCATGACCCAGCAAAACAAAATCTGTCTCGATAGCAGAACTAGGAAAAAGATCAGTTTAGTAAGGCAACCCATTTTTTTATCATAGACCCATCTGAGAGGATTTCATGCTTTGATTTTCTCTGAAAACTTCTATTTGATCCAAAGACAGGGAACAGAGAAACGGAGCAGAGGAGCTCCATTTCACTGGATTAACTTTATTGGATGTGACCGACTGAACCGACAAAGTGGAACCTACAGGATTTCCAAAAACAAATCTCGTTCTCCGAATCCAGGAAGAGAGAAATCGGATCTTTTGGGGGACAAAAAGAGGACAAGCGAAAACAGGGGAAGAATAGATTTTTACCAGATCGACAGTCTCATTCTTGATCTCTTCTAAGCTGATGGCCTTGCTGCTGCCTTCCATCTTCCTGCTCTAAATCCACCACAGGTGACAGCAGCAGATCAAGGAGAGCCCAGAGATGGGTCTGGTGGGAGCTCCTGTGGGTTTTTTTTGGGTTCTCGTTAAGGGTTCTTTATATAGGGAGGATAGGCCGGTAGGGGAAGGGGAAGAAGGGAAGAGCTAGAGGTTACTGAATGAGACCTTAAAGCAAAGGAAAATTTTCTCCCGATGACTGGTAGTGAGAAAGCAGGACGGGGAGGAGCAGGAGGAGGAGGAGAAGGAGATTTTTCTTTTTTTTGTTTCACCACGGGTATTTTCTTAGTTAATTAAAATATATTTCAAAACTAGTCTGTGAAGGAAGGGATTTTACTACTTGAACCTTTGATGCATAGTTTTTAAAACTGGACCGGGCCGGGAACCGGTGTTGGTATGGGTTCATGGGTTTATGGGTCGGACCGGGAGTTCAATGGGTTGAACCGCATGTTTAACAAATAATATTAATAATATAATATTACTAATAAATTTACATAATATCATAATTTGAATATAATTTATAACAAAAATCATTAATATAACCATTATATTAAACAAAATTTTAATATACAATGTAAATATAAGTTTAGTAAAATAAAATAGGTACATTACAATAAGTTTTTGTTTTTTTTTAATTTTAAGTCGGCCAGTTTTTTTATGGGTTCAATTGGGTTCACCGGTCGGACCGGGAACCGGCCGGTTCAACCAGATTTTTTTCTCTTTTAATGTGCAATTGGATTTTTTGAATGAACCGGACCGGGTGAGTGGCCGGTTCCCGGTCGAACCGGTTGAACCGGCCGGCCCGGTCCGGTTTTAAAAACTATGCTTTGATGTGCAAAAAGGAAATTGGAGTTATTCTATTTTTTATTATATTTCTTGTGTTTTTTTTTAAAATAAAATAAAATAACCATTTAATTTCCTTTTATTCCTCAGTTTCATTCTATTATTTAAACTAAAAAACCTTCGTATACTTTACCCATTTTATCTTTATATTTATTTTTTAAAACGTAATTAAAATTTTATAAAAATCAATTCTCAAATTTTCAAAATTACTAAAAATAATTTTATATAAAAATTTAATAAAATATCAATAAATTAAATTATTTATAAATTTATAAAGCTTTTATAAATTTCAAATATATATTTTTAAGAGTTTCAAAAAATTCTAAAAATTCGACAAAAATTATTATAATTTTGTTGAAAAAATGTTACATAATACTTAAATCATTACAATTTTTAGTTGCAAAATCGTACCAAATTTTAAATTTATAAAAGTTAAAGAATTAATAAAATATAGGTGTTGTGAATATTTTTTAAAAAAATTTAGGGAATTATGGATAATAGCATAATGATAAAATAATTTTTATATCAGAATTCATTCCATTAATGTTAAAGATTGCACAAAATAAAATACTAGTGATGATTATTCTTTCTTAGTTCACCACATTCCATCCCTCAGATCATTCTCATTCCGATTTCTATTCTTATTCCATTCCTACGTGACGGGGCCTAACTCTTTTGGCAGAAGGAAATGGCCGTGGAAGAGCCTGCGTTTTACACGCCTCTACAAGGTGAAGGTATGTTATGTAAAGATATTCGGTGATATACTTATTTTTGTGATGTTAATTAATAAAATTTAGGTAAGTATTACATTTTCAACTATTAAATACAAGGAAAAACTATGAAATCTCCTTTTTTTAAGTCTATAGAATCCTTTAAAAATAACTATAAAATATAAAAAAAATCATAATATTCGTCACGAAATATTACCTATTAATCATTTGAGTCTTATTAGTTGGTCTCCTAACACAATGTCTGTCATACTATAATATCAGCTCAATAGATACTTACTAATAGTAAATATAAGTTGCTTAAATTGGTTCATCAGCTCTTCCTTAATTTAAATTTACATTAGTTAAATTTTAATAAATTTTTATATGTGAGATAGTTTAATAATAAAAAAATATCCTAATTTTCCCCTCTTATTCTCTCTCACACGCACATTGTAACATAGGTGTCCCCCTCAGTGGACCATCCCGTATGCATCGTTATAAGGTAAATCTGGTACTAAAAATCACTGTGGGATATGATAGATTCTGGGTGCATTTTAATAGAATTATCGGAAATTTTGGATGATAAATAAAGAGATTAGTGAATGTACTTAGAATTAATCAAAAAGCAACCGACTATACAAGTTATTTGAAATAATTTGACACATATTCTCGTAGAGTAAATCATTGGATTTGAGTATTGTGAACGAAGAGAATTCACGTCGGGAGAGTATTATCCCTTCATGAGTCGATGTATAGTTCGAATCTGAATTAGATAAGATCATGTAGGTTTTTTAATGCCAAATTGTTAAGAAGAGATGATAGTAGGTGCGCAATGCGGCAATCCATTAGGTGAGAGCTCGTGCTTGGCTTGCAGGGTCGGAAACTAATGCTGTGTCCTTTACTGATCTACCCCTCCCACAAATGTTTGCCGATAGCTTGTCCAGTTCTTTGTGTCCAAAATGTGTACATCACCGTACTTTTTTTTTATGTAATTGCTTATTGATATTAATAGATTCACATAATTACACTATGCCGATTTAAACTTGTAATATATATCATATTATAATGCCCGGTTCGTGGGAGATTTTCTTGGAAATTTGGTCCAACCGGCCCTACCCTATCTAGCTGCTTAACAAAGTAATATTATGATCTCAAGTCTTTTTTCTTTTTGTTTATATTAGAAATGTCTGGTACCGTAATAACTAATCAATCTACTGGATGGTGTATCATACAGTATGAGATTCACCATTAATTCCCAGATGCTGATTTTGAGAGTTTCAAACCACGGTATCTAATCTACTGCAAATTAGATTAAATCACTGTACATTTGGTCTTCTCATCATATTCAAAGTCGACAAATCCACTTTGTGTTATTCCGACATCTAACCACTCTCTTTTAACCGGTTCCTCCCGGTCTATCTGGGTGGTCAGATCACGACTTCCTCGTCAACTTGGTCTGTAAGTTGTTTTTTCCAATTTCAGACTTGTGGGGCTGATGATTTTCTGTTTATTCAAATGGACGGGTCCGCAAGATCTTAAATTAATTGACATACTTTGTTGTTACACTTTCGTATGTTCTCTCCTGCGATGCACTGTAGCATTAAGTAATTACAATTAGAAAATTAGTAGAGTAATTATTTGTATTCGAAAGGAAAATTCACACTTATCCTTTTCCAAGTTCTCAAGTTCGAATACTAAAAGAATTCAAACTCATATAAAATATTGTTCGACATATCATTCTTTCACGTAAGATTTTATATTCGAATTCTGCAAATGGAGAGAATTTATATGGGAAAAATCATATCCACCCACCAATGAGCCCACCTAGTTGAATGTATATTGATTATATTATAATGGATTTACTCTCTCTCTATATATATATATATAACAGATAATTTACACCGGAAGCATATTTGATTTTAAATGCTTTATATACGTCATTTCCTCTTAGTTTTTGCCTACCAATTTGTTTTCCCCATAATTTCTTTTTCCCTAGTTCTGTGTCCTAGCCCGTGAAATGGGCGGACTACCTGGCAACTTTTTGTCTCCGCCGTATTAATTTTGGAAATTATAAAATGTCATGGACATTATTGAGGGAAAAATAAAATATGGCAATTACATGAGATGGAATGTGAATCGGTCGCATATAACACACTCATAAACATAGTTTTTAAAACCGGACCGAGCCGGGAACAGGTTAAGATATAGGTTTATAGGTTGGACCAGAGGTTCAATGGATTAAACCGTATGTTTAATAAATAATATTAATAATATAATATTCCAATAAATTGATATAATATTATAATTTAACTATAATTTATAATTAAAATCATTAATATAGTCATTATATTAGTATCAAATTCAACATAAAATATAAATATAAGTTTAGTAAAATAAAATAAATATATTATAATAGGTTTTTATTTTTATTTTTATTTTTAAGTTGGCCGGTTTTTCACCAGCTCAATTTGATTTATTGGTTCGACTGAGAACCGACCGGTTCAATTGGATTTAATTTCATTTAAAGTGTAATTTAATTATTTATGATAATCAGACCGGGTGAGTAGCCGGTTCCCGATCGAACCGGCCGGCCTAGTCTGATTTTTAAAACCATATCACAAAAACTGGCATCACGTGACAGCAATTATTTTGTTTTTCTTAAATTAAACACAATTTTCAGAAAATTAATTTAGTACAATAATGTCTTATTCTCGATTTTAGATCAAGAGATCATCCCTAATTATCTTTATGCTTATTTATATTTTTTTATCTAAAAAATTAGACCCATGATCTTTTTTTATCATGGTAAAAAAATTAAATTGCAATATCCTTTTTTAGAAAATAAAAAAGGCACATTTTGGGGGATTATTATCTAAAGGACAATAATAACGTATTAACTGTATTCCCAAAAAAATTGACTTTCGAGTTGGTGGGGCCCAAGTGCGTCGAAAGCCACCGCCACCTCAGCGACGACAAGCTATTATTATTATTATTATTATTATTATCCTTAACGGAAGTACCTTTTTACCCTTAGACATTATTTGTAATTACAAGTCACAAGACTAATGGGTTCAAATTTGTTTAGACAGATGATTTTTTTTATATTATCCATGATCCGGATTGTAATGAGCCGCATGTAAGGTAATCGACATGCTGCTTGCTTGTATTCAAAGAAAAAGGGTAGTGTTATTTGTGTGAGAAATTTTACCCATTTTATGAGATATATAAACTCACAATAAAATTTAAAAATGAATTTATAAAACTCCGTCAATTTGTCAAAATTTTGTGAATGAAAATTGTAATTTGAAATGGGATATGGTTATTTTACTAAGTTGATTAAAATATCTTTTTGTTTAGACAAATTCTTAGATTCAATATTTATAAAATAAAAAAATTGTATTATAAAAATTTTACCTATTTAATTGATTGATCCAAATTAAATTAAATTAAATTAATTATAATTTAATATCTTTTAAGTATCTTTATGGACTGAAGGTGCTTCCATTTTTTGTGGTGGGAAATAATGGAGGAGGGCCGCCGCCGATGCGCGCGAGCACGCCGTGTCCTTTGAGAGAGAGGGATGCCAGGTCGGCAAGAGAGAGGAAGTCGCCAGGTCACGCCTTGCCCGTTGGATTCATCTAAAGGCATTCAACGGTTAATAAAAAATTATTATCATTATTACTGAATTAAAAATTTTCTCCTCTTCTTTTTTCTTTTCTTGTGTAAAAACGACACCGTTTCTTCCTTTCCTAAGCTCCTCCGAGATGGCCGCCTCATAAGACGCAATTTCTTTTTCCAAATTTACATGGGATAATATTTACAAATTTAATTAATTTCATGTGAATCGGGCCTCATGAAATAAATTTTTTATATTTTTTTAATTTATAAGATTTGAATATATAATAGATATCAGTGAATAAGTATCTAATCACATTGTTAATAAAGCTTAGATATATATATTTTTATATCGATAATATGTAATTTTATAATTATAAAATAATTTATTAAATAATATATTATACAATTTAAAATATATTATTAATTTTCAAACACCCATTATTAAAAAATTTTAACTTTAAATTTAATATATTATATATTATCAATTTACAATTACCATAATCCTCCCAGAGACTACATAATTTATAGGTAAAGCGGACGAGTAGTCAAGTTCTTGCAACTTTTTTTTTATCAACTCCTCGCGCTGGTCGAAACTTGAGGATCATTGGATTGGCCGAACCAGTCGTTTGTGATTGACCGGAAATCTGGCTCGTCGGCCGAAGCAATTTAATGATTGACAAAATGGCGACAATACATGCGTTGGAATTCCAAACCATAGATTTGTCTTCTCTCGCACCGGAAGGTATCATATACCACATAAGACACCGCCCATGTGCTGTAATTATTTAATGAATAATTGAAAGTTGTTAATTTTTTTAATTACCAAAAATTAAAGTAATATTAAATAGACATTAAAAGATATTAGTGAATTATAAAAATAATAAATATTAGTTGAAAATAAAAAACAATAATAATGTATTAATATGATATAACTAGTATATAAAACAGTCTTCTAAACAAATCCTAATCTAAATATGCTAGATTTTTTTCTATTTTATGAAGAAAGCAATTGTTTTTTGGATTAACAACTAATGCGAATTAGCTAATTATTTTTAGATTTTTTTCTTTTTTCCCAATAATTTATAGACTTGTAGATTGTCAAGAAAGCTCCACAAATAGACAAATATAAATATTCTGAAGGCAATGTGGTTGACTCCGACTGTTCTATTTTAGATTTTTATTTGTGTATTGTGTATTACAATATGAGGCTTATATCCATCCGCGTGCCCAGCTTGCTACAACTTGGAAGGGTTTATATGCCTCTTCAGATAATGACCCGACAAAAAAGCTAGTTAAATTGATCTCAATTCAAGGCACAAATTAGCTAAATCATGGGCGATAGGAATCGTAATCTAGGCCTTACCGTATCCTGTTCATTTGATCCGAGAAAATCAATAAATTTCAGTCGAATTTTTTGGATTAAATTGATCAAAGAAAAATCACTATAACCACGGCCAATGGGACAACCATGTAGAGTGCACTCAGATAAAATGGTGCAAGACTAATTCCTCAGCTGTTTTGGGTAAGAAAATTTGGCTACTGTCGTTGCACTAGGCATTGTAATCAATCTCTTCTAGGGCAATTGGTGCTGGAGTTGAGATATTCATGGTTGATATTTTTCATTCTGTTATATAATTTGATAATATTGTAGGCCAGTTAGGATCACGTACGGACATATTTGAAAATCCCGAGGCATTTTCCCACTAATTTTAATTAAAAGAAAATATAGAAGTGGCACATGGTGGCGGCATGCCTCCAGTTGTTAAAAAAAATGACAGAGGACGGACGTACTTGAAAAGGACAAAAAGACCAAAAGGGTACAAACGGAAGATCGGAGGAAAAAAAATTACTAAGATCGTGAATGAAGGGCAGGAATGGAAAAGACGTGGAGGATGTGAAAAAGAGAAATTAGTCGGACCGTTTCTCACGATCATACGATGATGATATATGGAGTAACTTATTCCAATTAATTAGCAGTATTTATGGTAAGTGCTCACACCCATTAGTTCATCTACCAGTTTCTTCGGTAGTTTTTCGCAGCAGATGATGAGGGTATGAACACCTAAGAAATTCTCTGGGAAGAGGTTAACTTTGTGGGATGATGAGCGAGGGCCCAATTTGGTTAAGTTTTGAAAGTATGTGAGTGTTTGGTGGAGTAATCCAGTGGAAAAGCAACAAAATGGGAGGTGGCAGTTAGAGATTTTTCCATCCCAAGTCCGAGAGATGATCGATGCATCATGACTTAGAATTTCCTCCTTTCTATTTCTTATATCATTATATATAGCATGTGACAGATCTCATAGTTAATTTTTTAGTGAAACCACATGGTGGCATCTTTTCGATTTCCTTTGGATATGTCGGCTTGGCCTCAACCATAATAAGATACCTTCGAGTTACAGTTTGGCCTCTCAAACGTACGCCTCAACATCTCGAGCACGACACGCCCACGCACACGGGTGCAATAAAATGGGTTGTGTGTGGTTCGAGACTTTGTGCGACTCGAACTACTCATGCACGATCGATCTATGCGCAGCTCAGTTCATATTGGGAGATAATTGTTGGAACCAACAAGTAGCCTAACAGCTCCTACCAGTACCAAACCACAATAATTTTATAGTGATATCTTGCTAATAAACTGATTACATACAATAAGTCAGATATGATATTTAAAACTCTCGATAATCGGTATCTAAGATTTAATTGATAAATCCCAAATTACACAATATATTTTCCAATAAATTAGTCGATTGATATAATATTAGACACCCTCCATAATAACAATAAAAAATACCAAACCACAATAAAAGTGATGCAATTGGATTTCTTTTTTTTTATTTTCTATTTTGGCCTTTGCAGACCGACGTGACATCAACATGTTTTAGTTTTACTAGCAAGCCAATAGTCGAATTGCTTATGACAACAATTTGCCAAGAAAATAAATTAAATGCAGGAATTTACGCTCTGCTTTAAAAAATAACTAAAATTTTATCGGAGATTAACATGAAATCATCGTGTTCTCGGATCATCCTTCGTCCACCTATCCCCAAGAAGGGAAAAAAAACAAAAAAAAAATCCATGGGTGTAGTGAGACCTATGGATCTTGTTCGATCATTTATTCTCCGTGATGGAATCCTTGATGCTGTCAGAAGAGAAAAAAGGGTGCGAGATTACCACATTTCAGCTCGTAATTGCCTAAAAATAAAAAAATAATGAAAATAAATTAAGAAATAATAAATAAATAAACTAAAAAAATTACCAAGACCCTTGACGCGAGGCCGACCGATCTAACACGACCTCAATCTAGTTATGTCTTTATAGATCGTATATAAGGATGGAAGGCCAAGAAAATGAAATAAATTGATAACAAAATAATAATAATAATAGTGTGTAAAGGGACACTTGGGGAGTGAAAGCGGGAAGTGGAAGTTAACAGAGATGGGCATCTATCGCTAATTTTACCGTTTTAACCTTAATTCATTGTCTATCATAAATTGAGACATGAAAAAGACACCAACTACCCCTGCCTCTTCTAATATAATAGTATAGATATATAAAATATGTAGGATTTCAAGTTATTGCGTGTTTCAACTGAATTTTATTACCTAATTAAATTAAAAAATGTATTCCCTCGATTTCAGATTTCAATGTCATGAATCTAAAATTTGTAGTTATTTTAATCCTCGCATATAATGTAATATATAATGGAAAGATAATTTATAATATAAAGAATTTTTTTAAAGAATAATTCCTCGTGAAAACCCTTCCGGTTTAATTAAGTCCATAATTTGTATTTTGTTTTTATTCACTTGTTTTTAGATGCATTTTTTAACCTGTAGTAGTTTTCATTATTGAGGGAAATGTGCAAAAACGAAGTTTTTTTTTTCTGGACCAACTGCGGAATCAAAAGTCAAATTGACATTAATTAATTTAGGCATGAGTACGACTCATGGTACATATTTTCCTGTATCAGAGTTCAAGAGTTTAACAAACTATCATGGACGGCTTTGAGGGTTGAATATTTCACGTCTCGCTGACGTTAACATTCCGCTTGTTGATCAACCACGCATCCCATGTGATTGTCAAGGTTGATTGATCAATAGAATCGTAAGAGCAATCCAAAGAGATATAAGAGCACAGTTTGGAGAAAAACGTAACTTATATTCACGCTTATATTACAAGTACATAAAAAATCTAATCCAAAATAGAACACTTACATGCAATTACTTCAATATATGGCTTACAGTAACTTATTGTTTGCACTTCCCACTCGACTCATATCTTCTCTCAAAAACACAAGACTACTTGCTCTTACTCTACTCTCACTCTCTTAGAGTCTCAACTTTCTCCTCTATAAGTCCCTTCATGTCTGTCCTCTTATGTGAGAATGGCATTAAACAACCCTCTATATAGTGGAGTGGCAGACAAGATAAGACAACTAATCTCATTAATAACTTGATTCTCTCAATCCAATATCAATCTGTCCGATCTTGATTGTTGATCCACAATCTCAAGGATTCTTTCCATAATAGCTCGATTTACCAAATCCTGGGAGAATCTTTCCCCAATTGTCATCTATTTGACTGAGCATGGATGATTTGGCACCAATTCAGTATCGTCAATCCAATTCTTTCCACTCTAGGGCGTACATCCATGATCGCCTCCCTCAATCATGGTCGTTCAATTGGGATAGTAGCACCCAATGGTGTTTGAGCATGGTTAGGGACTTATTTGATCTTCACAGGTAGTCAAGTCGCCATCCGCTAAATGTTAAGTGTTGATTAAGTGCTTCTACAATGCATACCAAGTAGCAACGATTAGGTCATGCATTCCTTAAGTGTCCTTTCTCGAACAAGCCTTGTTCACCGAGCATCCTTAAGCATATCATCATGCCTTACTCATGGATATCATTACCACCCACATACATACTTGCCCACTTGTGACCGTGACACCTAGAGTCACTCTTTGATCATCTTGCCAAGTGACCAAGTCTTGGTCGACTAGTTAATTCTACCAGTGTCTCCGGGCACATTAGCACGACCATCCCCATACTTAAACCTCATATGGATCTGCAATTTTATCCCAACACCTTGCACCTGTTTGCCTGCGTTCCCTTGCATGCCTATTATGTGCTACCACCATCTTGAGGTATGTCTCGTGGTACACATTCTCTGGGCTAAGAACTTAAGGATCTAACAAACCTCCCCTGCTTGAGGAATTTGAATAACTCGTTCAACCTCATATATATATATACACATATATATATGTTTGAAGTCCTAATATATTTGAATCATAGTGATATGCTAAGAACTCACCGATATGTCATGTTGACATAATAAAAATTGGTTGACGAATCACTACACATCAGTATGATATATTAATGTAAAATTGCTATATAAGTAGAGAACTGTGACATGATAATGTTAAGTTACGGATAAATGAACTATTAAAATTAATATTTAAGTATACTACAAAACTTAATATATTAGATGTGAAGTCAATTTTAAACACATAGTAATATTTTTTTAAAGTGCACCATATGACTCTTTCAAATATGTAATATTTAACTACAAAAATAACAAGCATATATAAATTTTACTGTAATTATCTTTCGTTCGATATGTGTTTTTACTATTTATAGTAATCAAAACTTAGATGTTATTTAAGGTAAAAAAATATTAAATTATCCTAATTAACTCATATTAATAGGGTTTGTGATTTTAACTTGTAGAATCTTAAAAGCTAGTTAGAGGCATGTGTGTTCCTTTACATAGCAACAAGTGAGAAGTTTTGACCGTTGCATTTGTTGCCGTGGAAGGGAAGACACGATTACCAATAGACTAGTACTCCATGTAATTTCCAAGAGACAGGACATCCTCCTAGATGGACACCTATATTGTCGTGACCAAATTTCACAGTTTCATAGAGTGATTCTCGGCCGCACATCTTGGTCTTATCAAAACTTCAGCACTATTTCGTTAGCTCCTCGACTTCATTATTGGTTAACCTCTCGATCCATTCAAAACCGTAATTAATAAATCGAGCTCCTAGTTAAGTACTCCCCATTTCGCATGGCACTCGACAAGAAATAAAAAGCAAGAAGGTGTCCCTGTCGTCGTAGTGTCCCCGGCAAATACCAACTCCCATGGAGACTATTCCGAGAGCGATGAGTTTGGTACTCACAATTTATGAGATTCAAAGGTACAGCTCCCCCACGCTTCATAATCTTGTCCTTTGACAGAATCTGTCTAACAAAATGTCTTCGAGTAGTACCATTCAATATGATCAATTGATTTTGTGTTGCTCTTCTTGTGTGTGTGTGTGTTTTTTTTCCCTGAGGAAAACTTATGGTTGTCAATTAATAGACAAATTCAATAGATTACTCGCTCCGTCACGCACACGTACGTTTCCGGCATTGACTTCGTTTGTGAACATTCATGGCTGATGAGAAACTTTGGCATTGAACGAACAGTCACCATCTGTTTCACACCAGCATTAATTATTCCACCATTGAGAATACGAGTTTTCAAATGAAGAGCAGCATGTCATCAGGATGATGAGTGTTCAAGTAAACCAAAAAGCCGAACCGCACTGCTGAACCTAATCGAACCAAACTGAGAATAACTGAACCGTTTGAATCCATCCTCTAATGATGCCTTCTTTTTTTTTTGTGGGTTTGGTTAGGAAGAGATTTTGGTTAATTATTTGATACACTTCCTTCAGTTGATTGTGGTTAATCGAACCATACAAATTTTCTAACAGAACCATTTGGATTTTTCATTAATGCTCGAAGTCAGATCAATTAGAGCACATTAGATTTTCGGGAAAAAAAAATGAAAACGTCTTAAATAATTTTTAAAAGTTTAAGAAAGACAGAGATTAAGGGTCGAATAATCAAACAATTCATTCACGACTGCACTTTTATCCACTTCCCTCCTTCCCATTCTATCCCTTCCGTGCACTTTAGTTGCCGTTCTTGTTTGTCAATGCTGTTGGAGAGCACTTATTCTATTCCCATCATGTTTATGGACGTTCTTTTCCGGTATCCAATTCATCGGGTCCAGACCGATTTATATTCCTTGACTTCATTTGCAAAACTAGATCATACCTTACTCAGTGGGAGACGGTGTACCAAATTTTCTCGGCCGGCCGACCCATGTGCTATATGTGCAAATTCATCGTGCAACGGTACCAAGGATGCGTGATAGTTATTAGTTGGAAGTCTGAAATCTGAGATGCTAGATGGCAGGAACAGGAGAGTTGAGTGACTAGATGAATACAACCCCAGGCAGCGATTGATTTTGCTGGACAGATATTGTATAGATTTTGCCGATTTTACTTATATTTTTATTCAGCTATCGTACTCATCTAACAGTGGGAGATGTGAATTAGCACACGGATGGAGCTGCAGAGAGTTCGCTGTTGCCAGACGGTTTTTCTCGCTATGGATAAGCACCGAAGAGGAGCATTCAGTAGGAGAGCACATATTCGGTTGGAGAGCACATAGCGGGGTTTACGTCAGCCAGGAATCCACTTTCCATGTTGGGAAGGGCCCCTTATTCCCTGTTCAAGCATATATTTGCAGCATAGCAGAGACATTAAACAGACCAGTTTGGTCTCAAACTGCCTATCAAAATTCAAAATCGGTCCGGATCGTCCCAAATTGACCTGCAACTACTCTTATTGAATTAAATGATAGTTACGAGTTGAGTTCAAAAAATAAATCCATTGAATTAGAACCAATCCACCATGTTTTTTCATTGAGCAATTGTAAAACCGGCCTCCAAATCAAATGGTCAATTTTAAAAAATAAAATAAAATAAAGAACAATTCAGGGTCAAAATGACCCAAACCTAAACCCATTCATTTATAAATAGTTTCATATTGATTCATATATTCTTTTTAACGGTAACATAGTTGAACATTAGCTTAACAGGCCGACCACAACCGAGCTAAACTATTCTAAACCCATTTTAAATGGGCTTGATTACCCATTTTAACATCTCTATGTGCTACGCACCCTTGCACCATGTCATCTCGGCCTATGTCCAGTGCCGAATCATAACATCGGTCCACGCATAGAGGAAATCACAGATCACTACCCAACAACCGTCTGGTACTGAACTTCTACAGCATTTTCTTGTAAAGGGCAGCTTTTCTTGCCGTGTCGGACTCCGCAACCTATTCCAAGAGTCTCTGTTTAAGCAGTGCACAGCTGAATTCAGGTAAGGAGCAGCATGTCATCAAGATTGATACGAAAATGAGACAAGGTCAGGACATTATTGTAATCCGACCCATATAGTGAAAAAGCGAGACAGATACAAAGAATCTTCCGAACCGCAGTAAAGATGAGAAAAAAATATGCAACTCCAATTGGGTTTACGAGAGTACCATCAAACAAGATCGAAATGAAAAACTGGCATATCAGTAGAAAGACAGACAACATACTATAACTTTTCCTATATAAGTGATTGAGATGTCAAGTTTCATCAATTGACAAAATATTTCAAGGTCAATTAGACTCGGCTCAAAATCATCTGACATCAGCATGCTAAATATTCAGACAAGTAACATGAAACTCCCAAATCCGATCCCCTGACAATCAGAGTTGCCTCAGTTCATAGAGTCTTCCAGCCATTGTAAGTGTATCTATACTGCAGCATGTCCTGGAACACATTAGAAAAAATCGGGTTCATTACAATCATTTGATTGATATGTGGTGCTGTTCTCAGAGCAATTCTCTGTACAGCAGCTTGATTAGACTGTCCTAAGACAATAATTTTTTTTCAGGCAACATTTAGCGAATAAAGGTCCCCGCTTGTTTTTCTTGATGTTGTTTTCAAGCCTCACCAAGAATTACCACTGTTCTCTCGCAAAGTAAATTAGTGAAGCCAAATTTGGGTACCTTTAGCGGAGGATGGTTCGTCCTGTGGCTTCATGGCAGGGAAGAGAAGAACTTCCTGCACAGGCAAAGCACAAGCAGAAACAGTAAGTGAAAACTTTGAGATGAGAGAGAGGAGAAAGAGAGGAGAATGAGACCTTAATGTTCTGTGAATCTGTCAATAGCATAGTCAATCGGTCGATTCCCAAGCCCCACCCTCCTGTGGGAGGCAGCCCATACTCCAAAGCTGTGCAGAAGGTTTCGTCCAAAGCCATGGCTTCATCATCACCTGACTGCCGATCCTAAGAACTCAAAAAAAGAAGACAATCACTCCCTAGCTCATGGAGCACTATCAAGAGAGAGACAAAATGATAATAGTACCTTAAGTTGGTCAGCAAATCTCTGGCGTTGCACTATGGGGTCATTCAGTTCGGTATAGGCATTACATAGCTGAGCCATGCAAGTGAAATAATTATAGTGTATATTGGCTGACCAATCGGAACTGGATTACATACAAGAAAGGAATAAAACAAAATATCAGGCATTGGATGAGTATACTTCATGCTTGTTGATGAACAATTCGAAACGCTCAGTCAGGCCTGGTTTCGACCGATGCCATTTTGCCAAAGGACTCATTATCTCAGGATGGTTTATGATGAATGTAGGGTTAACACAAGTTTCTTCCAGGAAGTGACCCACAAGCTGCAATTTCCCAAAAAGTGTACAGACTTAGCGCACACAAACAGTAAAGAGTCAACAATCCTCCAAGAAGCAAAGATTCAAATAAGTCGCATAAACCCATCATGGTTATGTAAAAGGAAGCTTTTCACATCATGCTGAATTTCCTCCAACCAGATGAAGATAAAGTCAACCAGGAAAGAGAAAATGGGAAATCACAAATTATAAAAGGAAAATCATGACAGCTTACTTTATCCAACAAGCGGGCAGTTGTCTGGGGAGGGGGACACCTGACATCAAACTTCGTGCAGGCCTCCACCAAATATTTGTTAGCCTCCTCACTAGAGAAATCCTTCGGTATATTGAGGCCTGCAACCTTCTCCAATTCCTCGACCATGTCTATCCTCCTGCAATGAATTAAAAAAAAAAACTTTTTAGATGAAATTATCTTCAAGAAATTAACATAACTAGAAAGTGGAGGTCAGCCAACCTAAAAGGGGGAGTGAAGTCAATCTCAATGGGATCCTTGTCAAGGCCATTTGCATGGTACATGATCTTATAGCCACCAGTAAGTTCCTTAACCATCCCTTTTAAAATTATGGATGGACAATTTTAACATGTAAGCAATGCTTTCAGGCAAAATAACATGATCACTTCATAGAGAAATAAATGAATTGATCAAATCAAAACCTTACCACTCAGCATTTCCTCCGTAAGGGCCATCAGATCATTGTAGTCTGCAAAAGCCATATAGAACTCACATGTGGTAAACTCAGGATTGTGAGTCAAATCAATACCCTCATTTCTAAACTGCTTCCCTATTTCATAAACTCGATCAAGTCCACCAACCACTAGCTGCTTCAGGTAGAGTTCAGGTGCTATCCGCATATATAACCTCATGTTTAACTCATTGTGGTGGGTCACAAATGGACGTGCAGCAGCTCCACCAGCAATCATATTCATCATTGGTGTTTCAACCTGAAAATAAAGATGGCAACAACATTTTAAAAAGGGAATACATATTTCATTGCAAAAAGTTATCATAGAGCAGAAAAGGACCATTAATTAATAAGATGAATCATTAAGTCATTTACCAACCTCGAAGAAATCAAGATTGTCAAGAAACCTCTGAATATATCTCACAATCTTGCTTCTTGTCTTAAAGATTTGGCGAACCTCTGTATTTACCATCAGATCCAGATAACGTTGTCGATATCGAGTTTCCTGAAATAATGTAGCAACTTTGTTTAGAGAATTCAGCAGCCAAAGAATAGAAAAGGCACAGATGGGCAAGGCAAAGGTCCATTTTTATGAAGGAAATGAAAGGTAAAGCACTCCATTAGATGACAATCGGATTCTCTATAGTAGGCATAGAAACTTCAGTGCATTCAATTTAATAATATTAAACTAACAGTCAACATCAAACCAGAAACAATAATAGCTCATATAGCAATAATGATACATGAAACCCGATTACTTGTGAAAAGATTTCTTACAAACTCATCACAAATACATTGACAGGCAATGCAGCTAAAGATACACAAGTAGAGATCTTTGGCAGAATACCTGATCTTTCAATATATATGCTTCAGGATTTCTAGTTCTTCCTGGGATCCAAGAATCAATCTTCTGCAAAGAAAGTAACAAAATCACACCCTGTGTTCAAATTGGGGGGAAAAAGAAAAAGAAAGTACACCCTGTAAATTAAGCTAGCACGGTGTATTTGCCAACCTTCATACTGGCATTATCAGATCCAGGACCAGCCTTCTGCCTAGGCAACATGTGAAGGCAATGGGATAATACTGTGAATGACGTAGGAAAGATGCTCAGCTCCCCCCTTTTGGTTTTTCCTGGAAATAATAAGAGAATCAAAAATGACAAAAGACAAATTACTAAATGAATTGAATGCCCCCTTGCATAAATTCTCATCAGTATCACAAATGCAAAAGATGCAATGTGATTTCACAAAAAAAAAAAGAGCAGACAGCAGAATTCAAACCTGGGAAGCCTGTGACACCAACAATATCACCACGTTTCACACCCGAATGAAGCTTGTAAAATTCAGCTTCTTTCATGCCCGATTTACTGCAGTGGACCAATTGACCAGAAACACAAGGAGATTGGAAAACAAATAAACCAATTACTAAGGTAAATAGATCAGTTAGTGATTTTTTTAAACAATTAACAATACTAATCCCATATGCAGCACCTTGCATCGGTCATGACCTGCAATTTAGCACCACCCCAATGCATATCATAGAAGAACAGCTTAGATGAAGAAGACCGCTTGTTCATGATCCGACCTTGCATAAGATGAAAAGTATTGGTTAGGACAGGAACACCGCAAAATTGGAACAATATCCATGTAGTTTAAGGGCTGAAACATCACTTACCAGCAAGAGAGACTGTGACATCCTCAAGGTGGTCTCCATTTTTTAAGCTTCCATACTTCTCTATGAACTCTAGGATAGACATTCTAACCTCAAATTTGTGGGGATATGGATTCTTTCCATCTGCCTTTTGGGCTTCAAGATATTTCACCCTGTTCTCAAAGTATTGCTGCGATAGGGTTTTGTAAAAAGTTTCATTAATTTAAATTGTGATAGAACCATTTAGAACCTTAACTACTTTATCACAACCTAAAGAACATAATAATCAGAACAGAGACATACTGTTGGATCCATGTCATCATCATCAGCTGCTGCAGCTTTCTGACCCTGCGAGTTAGCCTTGGAAGGAGCCTGGAAAGTATAGAATCTTTAGCAAGGCATCATGAAATTACAAATATAAGCTTCCATGAGATGATGCATGTCACATGCTAATTAGAGTATCATTTAAATGCCTTAACAGCAAGTATAAAACCACATAAAGAACAAAGTAACATCTTCTGCAGGCTAGCTTTACCATGCCAAATGCCAGAACTTCTATAACCAATTAATGCAACTAATATTTTCATTTACAACAATCAAGCGCATATTATTCTATTACTATTGTCACATATAAATTTCCATTACTGGTAAAGCACCAACTTTTAGTTAATTGAAAAGGAAACTCAATTTGAGCTCCAAATTTGGCATTAGGACAGACTGGAAGATAACCTGATTAGCCTTCTCCTCCTTAAGTCTTCTCTCCTCCTCCTTCTTCTGATTCTTCAATTGCTTCTTTAGTGCACTGGCAAGAATTGGGAAAACGTGATTTTGAAAAAGGAAGAAACAAAATGACAGTTACAGGATTGAAGTCTCCAGCAATCGATAACGCCAAAGTTAATCAGCTAAAATGGTTAAGAAAAAAAAGAGCCACTGAGAACTGTTCAAAAAGTCATTGGCCTCATAACTTTCACGCAGAAAGTGTTTCCATAAACCAAAAATGGCAGGAAAATTCCTGCGCCGGCACCTAAGCTGAGAGAAAAGCAAATTCAGCAGAGCAGGTGGAGCCTAAGCTGCTAAGTTTCAAGCAAAAGCTCATTGTATGACAGAATGAAAGCAAATGCTGCAATAACTCGCGCGACGGACTAACTTTTTGCTCAAAGGTTCTGCAGCGGCGGAAGCATTGGCGCCATCGATCGATAAGCCTGACATCCCCTTGGCCGCATCATCTGCCGAACCTCCGTCCATGGTCCCTGCAAGCGCGCGCAGAGAGGAAGGCAAGCGGTAGGGCTTTGGTCAGTAAGAAATGATTTCGAGACTTCGTTCACGAGCGCAGACCATGGGGTTTTGGCAATGGTAGGTCGTAGTGGTGCCCGGTTCGGTTCGGTGCAGCTATTGGTCAAACCGGAATCCAACCACAATTTGGATTTGTTTTTGGAAATTTTGAGAACCGGAATCATCTCCCATCCGGGTTTTCGTTGTGTATTATATGGTACTTAGAAACCGATAAGGACTAACTAATCTATATTTGAGTAAACGATTTATGACAATTTTTAACTCTATTATAATATCATTGATTCACATATGTACAAGCGCCTTTATTTAACTAATTTACACAAAGTTTTTTTTAAATAAAACTAATGTAACTAAATTACTAATGCAGTCCATTTGCGGGTGGGATATTAAATAGTCAAATAATAATAAATAACAAACAACTTTCACTCTATTAATAATAAAAGATTAATTAAATGTGCTTATGGAAAAATTAACCAAATTGAATGCCAATAGCCCAAAAGAAAAAAAAGAGCAACCTAATTCGGTTCGCAAAGTGTTAAATATTTATTATTTGCTGTACGCCTCGTGTTTAATTTTGCTAAATATGGCCATATAAAAGCCTTTAAGATGTTTCTCTTGGAGGTCTTTGGTAGGTCCGTGGGCCTACCTCGGGGGTCAGACGGCAGCCCATTCATGGGAGGCCATGGATTTGCCCAATTATGAAAGCCTGCGTACAAGCCCATTGTGAATATGGCCTAGCCACGAGAGCATCAAGAAGTCTTAGAAATGAAATAATATCGCGGGGAGGAGTTAGTCAACGGGATCTTCCTTGACTTCTAAGAAGTCTCGCTGATATTTTCATACAATCTTGTATCCAAAATAGGAAGATATCCTCCCTCTATGCTTGCGCATATAAATGTACATGTATGATAATGAAGAAGAACACACATCAATTTTCTTCCCTATCACTCGGCGCTGTTTGTGGGAAACGATGGGAAGCCATGGTTTGGACTAACAGCAGGGCGCACAACCTCCGGACAGCTTGTGAGTCAGTCGCCACTTGATCCTCAAGGAGACTTCTTGGAAAGTCCCCCTCAATCGAAGCTTGTAGCGGCAGCTAGTGGAGAGCAAAACCTCGAGTGGATTTTGGTGACTCTCCCTCCTGATACTCGATAAGCCCTGGAACAACTCATGGAGATGCGGATTGCTACAATGGTTCAGCGAGGCTGTGGCTAGAGGTTGAGGTGAGGCACGAGAAGGGAGTGCAGACTCCTACGTAGGGGTTGAAACAAGATCACGACGTGAGGAGCGAAACTCTCTGCAGGACAATGCCTCAGCCATGAATAGTGCCACCACAAGCTTGATGTCGGCGCAAGAAGTTGAAAGATTGGTAGACGAGTTGGTAGCACAAGCTTTGGACGAAATTAACTGTAACAGATATGGCCTCCCAACTACGGAGCAAGATGTGACTAACTCTTTTTCTGCGGGAAATCCAAGCAATAGTTCTCCCACACAAATTCAAGGTCCCTAGATTACCGCTTACGACTGAAAAGCAAACCCCCGTGACCACCTTCGCACGCACTTGAACTCGCTATCAGGGAAAGGCGCTACATATGAGATTCAATGTCTCTTGTTCCCAGGCACCTTGAAAGGCCTTGTCGCCAGCTGGTTTTATTCCTTAGAACTTGGCTTGATCAATAATTTAGCGAACTCAAGGACAAATTTTATGAGCATTTTGCAGGGACAGTAAGGATCAAGCGCACTCCTATTGAGCTATTCAATGTGGAACAAGGGTTGAAAGAAACACTCCGCCAGTGGTACAACAAGTTCTCTAAAGTTGCAGGAGAAAGGGAAGGCCTGACCCTCGGGAAAAAATCGCTGCTTTCCAACGAGGCTTGAGGGATGAAGAGTTTATGAAAAATCTTGCACTAGACCCACCCATGGATTTTGCAGACTTAGCGGTGCGGACCTAGCATTTCATGGCTCTGGAAGAGGCTAATTAGCAGAAGAAGGACACGAAGAGGAAGGCCTCGGAAGGGAAGTGAGAAGATCACTTGGCTTAGGAGACAAGGAAGGAGAAGTTTACACTGCTGCTTGTGCCTTGCGTCGAGGTATTGGCAGAAGGAGACAAGTACTGACTGATCTATTTGCCACTTCAATGTAAGGAGAGATTGGTTTCCTTTGGGTTGCTTGGATAACCAAATATCTTCTAAGGGACAAGTCTATTTGGTGTATCAAAGTGCCCTCTTCATACTTTTGGAACTGGAGAAAAATTTTGAAACATCGTGATATTGCCTATCAGTTTATTTCATGCAAAGTTGGGACTGGCCAAACCATCTCATTCTGGTATGATAGGTGGACGACAATTGGCCCTCTTCATATAGCTCTACCAAATGGTCACAGTTCCCTTCCTCTCATTTCCCAACACGCAAAGGTTGCTGCTGTGTACAAAAATTAAGCATGGAGCTAGCCACGCTATAGAGAGCAGAAACTGAACCATATCATGCAACAAATCCAGTCCTCTGCAGTTATTGCCGCAAATGATACCTTCTTTTGGCAATTACAGCAAAAATTCAGCATCTCTGCAGCATGGGAGACCATTAGGACAAAGCACCCAAAGGTTTTATGGCACAAACTCCTTTTGGTTCCCTTAATATGTTCTGAGGCACTCATTCATTTGTTGGTTAGTTATGCTAGATAGATTATCAACTAAAGCTCGGATGCAACAGTGGCGAGCTCTACCTTCACTCCAATGTGAATTTTGTGGTTCTAACATGGATTCTTGGGATCATCTCTTTTTCTCTTGCCCTATCACCGGGCATATATGGCAGACACTACTCGCCAAACAAATGATTCATCGCACCACCAGGGATTGGCACTTTGAGCTCAATTGGGCGATCACACATATGCGAGGGAGGACTGCGCCAGCAACAATTTACAAGCTGTTCTCCTCTACTTTTGTTTATGTAATTTGGAGAAAATGAAATAAAAAAAATCTTCCAAGGTATCTCCTCCACCCCAAGCATGATTGAAAGTTCATTACGTAATGAGTTTATTAAAGTCAAGAATACACTCATTACCTCACCTAGCATCAAAATTAGCAAATTCCCACTTAATTTTTCATTAGACAGCTAGTGGTTGAGTTTTCATATTTAATCCCTCTTTGTGAACAGCTATGTATATTTTGACTTGTATTTGGGTTCAAAGCCCTCGTGCTCTACGTCTGGAGGATCTGACAATCCCTACTGCCTATATTAAAACTTTCCAAGGCCCGCCTCGTGGTATCCAAGATAGGAAGATATCCTCCTTCTATGCTTGTTTATAAATATATATATATGTATAAGTACTTGTACTATAATGAAGAATAACACACAACGGTCTTGGTTAGCTACTGAGGCACACATAAAGATTAATGCGTAGATATTAGTAATTAACATAGGATGCAAATCGCAATCCGTTAGCCCATTTATTTTTAGGTCTTTTGGTTTCTTTACAAGCGTGGTTTGAGCAGACATAGCAAAACTTGGAAGCTAAGTTAAATTGGAATAATTTTGCATCTCAAAAAAAAAAAAAAAGAGGAGAGAGAGAGAGAGTTATAAAACAAAAACCTAACTTTGAACCTAGAACTTCTATGTTCGGCGTCTTTCATGACATTGTTTAGTTATTCTAAGGATCGAAATTGAACATAACCATGACCTCCCGCATTATGTCATACTTACGTGCCCTTTGAGTAGATATGTTCAATGGGCTAGTTTGGCTCAGAATTAACTTGTCAAAACCAGTAACTGGTTCAAACCGCCCCTGAATTAGCTCGTAACTACTCTTATCGGGTTGATGATCAATTATGAGCCGAGTCTAAGAAATAGGTATGTTGAATCGAAATTGACCTACCACGTTTTCTTGTTGAATCGGCCTAGGACTGTTTAGGAACTAGCCCGGAATCGTTGCAAAACCAGTAGGATCAGCCCAGATCGTCAAAAACTATACAAATTAACGATCAAATTTCGTCGGTTCAATTTAAAAATGAAAAAGAATAAAAGGTGAACGGTTCATGGTCAAATTGGTCGAACTATAAACTATGAATGATTTTAGACTTATTCATATATTTATGAACCATAATATGTAATTGGACATGAGTCTATTATACTTAATGGGCTGGCCAAACAATAACTGTGCCAATTAATTTCAAGCCCATTTTAAACCGACCTAGAACCAGACTAGATTGCCAATTTAACATCTCTACCTCCGAGAGAAATGTGAGATTATGTGGTGTCTGATAGTTTAGGGGCTAATTTGAAATTAACGCAAAATCAATTGCCCAAAACCGCCAAGTTCCCAAATTCCTGTTAAGGAATAAGATAGAGAAAAAAAAAACTCTTTATCAACCAACCGAATTATGCGAGTTTGATCCGAGTATCTTTTAAGATAGCTGTTCGGCCCATAAGTAAGAAAAAAATTTATGAACTTTACTGATGCAACTGAACCGAGGTTGAGCAAGTTGCATTGATCTTATGAATATTTGGTGATGACCATGAGGGAACATGGTACCTCATCATCGTCGTCATCTTTCATCGTCTACCATCTCCCCCGTCGGATCAGCAAAGCACACAACTTTTTCACATGACATTGCCTACTAGATTTTTTTTTCCCTCACCTCAGCTCTCCATCTCCCTCCCTCCCTCCCTCTCTCTCCCCTTACCCGAAACCGAAACCCACCTCTCTCTCTCTCTCTCTCTCTCTCTCTCTCTCTCTCCCTCTATTTCTCTCTGTAACCCTTCAATTCGTCTCTCTGCTCTCCATCAATCGATTACCCCGCGCATTTCCGTTCCATTCCGTCGCCCCGTTCGTGTTCTTCCTTCTTCCTCGGTCAGCCCTAATGGGTTGAGGAGATCACCTGTGGGCTTGCTTCCTGTAGCGATTTCTACATGATGGAGTGGGACAGCAGCAGCTCGGATCTGAGCGCCGACGAGGAGGAGGAGGGGCTAGGGTTCATGCTCAACGATGGCGGCCCCCTCCCATTTCCTGTCGAGGACTTGTTCCTCAAGGCGCCCTGTGGCTTCGTCGTCACTGATGCCCTCGAGCCCGACCACCCCATCATTTATGTCAACACCGTCTTCGAGATGGTCACCGGGTATCGCGCCGAGGAGGTCCTCGGTCGCAATTGGTCAGTTCCTTTCTCCCCTGTATCCCTCTTCTCTTTGCTTGTGCCGGGGTAGCCCCCTTTGGATAAGTATAGTCCATAAATTCGACGGTAGTTCTCCCGAGAGATCATTTTATGAGCTGCTACTGCAATCCCTCGTGAACAATGCCCTTAATGATATCTCTTTCTTTTTCTGGGAGATGTTGGGTGAGCAGGCTGAAGGATAACAAGTGGAACGAAATTAGTTTAGGGTTATTGGGGAGAAAATGAGGTAGTTTGTTTCATTAGTGCTTTTGATCTAAATTTGCAGTTTGTTATAAATTTTTAGCCCTCTATTTATCAATAATGTAATGAAATAACCTCGTCCTGGATATTCTAATTTTCAACTATGGCTCATCTTGACCCTAGGATACACCAGCGTTGTACTTGTCTGTGGACCCTTTTGCTTATTAGCAGTATTATAGGAATTTTCTGGTAAATATTGTCGGCATATTCTGTCGAAACTGTCTGGCCATGATCTACTTACTTGCATCACTGAATTTGCAAGAAGATACAAAGGGATGTAGTTACTTATGGTTCATTTGTATCTTGATGAATGTTTTACTTCCAAGGCTTCGGTTCTTGTGGATTTTATATGCATATTCTGGACCCATTTCATTTTCCATTTTTAAGGCTGCAAATACTTTGCAATCAATACTGGCCATTCTCAAATGTCAAAATAATCAGCAATGGTCATGTTTCATAAAATGGAAATTGTTGTACTTGGATTTTGGGAGCCAATAATGCCCCGTTATGGAGTTTTCATCATATTTATGAACTGTTTTGAGGTCTTCTAATCTCATGGCTGTCTCTTGCTTGGTTCCCTTTATATATTTTGTACTATAATTTCGTATGAAATTCCATGAATTGGTACTTTTTCCTTTTTTTTAAGCTATGAGGTTTTATTATCTTCCTCTAGTTATGTCCTAAATCTTTTCATTATGAAAGAAAGCTAAATGAATTAAAGTTTGAGTATTAGAGGGGGATAATTCTCAGAAATTTAAAATGCAGATCATGAGTCTTGGCTTTGTTGAACATACGTGATCACTACTAGAATAGAATCTGTCCTTTTCCAGGCAAGATCTTAGTGTCTACCATATATATGGTTTTTAGGGCATGCATTTTTAAATTGTATGCTAGGTGTACACAATTCTCATGTTGGCTAGCTATGCCTCAGTGGCTATGATCTACAATGATATTGGTTGAATATATCCTGTGAATAAATATATGCATCTAGTTTGTAATCACAATTGAATGGCCTTTTCATATGGAGAACCTTAATATATTCATCCCAATCATCTGCAAACAACTTGGACCTTCTGCTACATCTTCTTCCCCTGGTATGCGGTTCACAGAAACTTCCATAGAGTTGTGTCCAATTATTGGATGCTACTCTTAGTAGAACTTTTGGACATGTGACAAGATGATTCAAGTAGCAACAACCATACATCAACACTCTAATATGAAGTGTTTTAGTTCCTAGATGAGACAATTTTTAATAAGGAAACCGGAAGATGCTATAAATGTCTACTTCCTTTTTCTCCCGAATGTGAAAGTTATTTTGCTTTTTTGGATATTCTTTTTCCATGATTTTGAACAATGGTGATCATTTATCTCCCATTGGTTATTTAGCATTGAAGAATCGCACTTGAGCTTGATTAATGTTACAATAATGATGAATTTGAAGTTGATATGAAAATAAGCAGCAATATCGGATGTAATACACTTTTATCTTCAGTTTTAGCTCATCAGTTATTTTTTCTGTACAAAATGAATAGAATCTGGTGCAAATTTCTTATGAGGATTAGTATCTATATGTGCTATTGACCCTTGCAGCTGAGAGATGTGTTATGTGATATATTTAAGGGACATCTTCATTCCTCTGTCATAAATTTTAGTCAACATAACCTGCACCAGGTTGTGGTGTTTCTCTTAGTAATAAGAACTATTTCTTTTTAATGGGCTTTGATGTTTTTCTTCCTTTTATTTTCTCTTATAAACCTTAGTGTTCTAGTTTGTGGGGCTCATGACAGCTTGAAAAATCAAGGTGACTGCTGGGTCAATGATTTGTCTTCATATCCAAGCAATGGTCTCTAGTCATCATAAATTGAAAAATTGAAAGGAACTAAAAATACATCTTTCTCCAGCCATATTAAGTACAGTTCTTGGTTAATTAAGTTTGGGTGTGGGGGCCTTGTCTCCATGGTTGAAGTATAACATCCATGATGGTGGTTGGAAATTTCGTAGACATCTGCATAACTTGAGCCTTGTGGTGTCTGGGGACTTTTGGTTGCTTACTTGTCAATAACATCTTATGTTTATTATTGCAGCCGTTTTCTCCAATATAGAGGCCCATTTGCTAAGAGAAGGCACCCGCTAGTGGACTCGTCAGTTGTGGCAGAAATAAGGAGATGCCTTGAGGAAGGGATAGAGTTCCAAGGGGAGCTGCTAAACTTCAGAAAGGATGGGTCTCCACTGATGAATCGATTGCGGCTAACTCCCATTTGTGGGGATGATGATATGATCACTCATGTTATAGGTATTCAGTTCTTCACTGAAGCCAACATTGATCTGGGACCTGTGACAGGATCATTAGTTAAGGAGTCCACAAAATCTGATGATCTGATACGATTTGGACTGGCCTCTCTTAGAGCTTCACCGGTAGGGGATCGGAATGTTACTCGCGGTCTCTGTGGGATATTTCAATTAAATGATGAGGTCATTGCTCTGAAAATTCTATCAAGACTGACTCCAAGAGATATTGCAGCAGTTGGATCTGTGTGCAGGAGACTCTATGAGCTGACACAAAATGAGGATCTTTGGAGAATGGTATGTCAGAATGCATGGGGAAGTGAAACAACACGTGTTTTAGAGACAGTTCCTGGGGCAAAAAGGCTTGGATGGGGCCGATTGGCAAGAGAGCTCACAACCCTTGAGGCAGCAGCATGGAGAAAATTGCCTGTTGGAGGAGCTGTGGAGCCTTCTCGCTGCAACTTCAGTGCCTGTGCAGTTGGTAATAGAGTAGTACTTTTTGGTGGAGAAGGAGTAAATATGCAACCGATGAATGATACTTTTATTCTGGACCTTAATTCAAGCAATCCTGAATGGCAGCATGTCCAGGTCAGCTCCCCACCCCCTGGACGATGGGGCCACACATTATCGTGCGTGAATGGATCCCACCTGGTGGTCTTTGGGGGCTGTGGGGGACAGGGTTTGCTTAATGATGTGTTTGTGTTGGACTTGGATGCCAGTCCACCCACATGGCGGGAGGTTACGGGACTAGCTCCTCCACTCC
Organism: Sonneratia alba; assembly: GCA_900174645.1. NCBI lineage: Eukaryota > Viridiplantae > Streptophyta > Magnoliopsida > Myrtales > Lythraceae > Sonneratia > Sonneratia alba. The sequence goes on along the minus strand of FWPY01000001.1, from coordinate 343,025 downwards.
CCAGGTCATGGCACAGCTCTTGCACCCTTGATGGAAGTAAATTGATTGTTTCTGGTGGGTGTGCTGACTCAGGGGTCCTCCTCAGTGACACTTTCCTCCTTGACCTGTCGATGGAGAAGCCCGTGTGGCATGAGATTCCAGCTGCATGGACCCCACCTTCTCGATTAGGTCACACACTGACTGTCTATGGAGGGAGGAAGATACTCATGTTTGGTGGGCTTGCTAAGAGTGGGCCCCTGAGGTTCCGATCCAGTGATGTATTCACAATGGACTTGAGTGAGGAAGAGCCTGGCTGGAGATGCGTGACAGGTTGTGGGATGCCTGGAGCAGGGAACCCAGGTGGAATGGCCCCACCGCCGAGACTTGATCATGTGGCAGTTAGCCTGCCAGGTGGCAGAATACTCATCTTTGGCGGGTCTGTGGCAGGCCTCCACTCTGCCTCCCAGCTCTACCTCCTTGACCCAACAGATGAGAAACCAACTTGGAGGATCCTGAATGTCCCTGGGAAGCCCCCAAGGTTTGCTTGGGGCCACAGTACCTGTGTTGTTGGAGGAACCAGGGCGATAGTACTAGGTGGACAGACGGGCGAGGATTGGATGCTCAGCGAGCTCCACGAGCTGTCCTTGGCGAGCGCTTTGGTCTGATTTCAGGTAATAAGAAGCAGAAAGCTGAAACTGTTAGTTCCATCCATCGAATACAACATAAGAATCCCAGGCCGTACGAAGAAATTCTGTTTTTGTTGCTGAAACATCTAATGAGAAAGAATCTCTGTTTCGGCATGGTTCTTTTTTCTGCTTTAAATAAATTGTTTGAGTATGAATGATTCCTTGTGGGATGAGAACGGTATGTAAGATTGGAGGAGGAGCTATTATTATAATCACTTTTTTTTTTGCATTTGATAAGTAGTTATTATAATGACTTGCTTGAAGCCTTGAGCCAACGTTTTCTCTATTTATTGTTTCTACCAGGTTTGCATGAATGAGGTTCCACTTGGTCAGAGTGCAGACAGTGATTCGCCATCATGGTCGTCATGGTTATGACCGTCAGCTTCATCTTGGTTAGGATATTATGACAGACAGCTATTCTATCAGATATCTGTAGGTATATAGTGCTACACTGAAGACTTGGTTATGTCTCTTCTCTCACTATCCTTCTTATCTTCTCCATTCGTCTTTGGCTCCTCTTTCCCCGCACATTTCTAGTATGTGCTAATGCAAGTTCCAGCTCCCAATCTTATCTTTATCCAAACCTTCTGTTCTGTAATTCCAAACCCAAAAAGAAGAGAACGTCTGGAAAAAAAGAATGTTGGAGAATTTTTGTCATGCAGTTTCGATCCTATGTCGCCTGCACTCATCAGAGTTGTTTTGACCGTGCAAGTGGGGTGCTTCAGCAGTTTAGCCATGCCGGGGAAGCCCGTCTCATTGTCAGCAACGGAACCACAGGAACTGTTTTTTTTTTTTGGGGGTAGGAAGAGGAATTTATAGTAAAAAACAAAAAGGCCTAAGAACGGTCATACAAAAGAAAATGTCATCAGCATCACCAAGTGCTTGTCCTATGGTATTTGTGTTCATTTTTATGCTCCATAGAGAGGAAAATTTTAAAATATCATCAATTAAAATGTTATCTATTTTCGCATGTGGCTTCTCTAAAATGGTAGGTTAGCTTCCCTTGCCATTCTTGTTAGGAGATCCGTCACTCTATTTTGTTCCCTATTTGAAATCTTTTGAAGGTGCTGACTAAATTTCCACGATTATCAATTAGAGTCTTCAATAATAAATTTTCAGAATTTGATCAATTTATACAATTCATTATTATTAGTGAATTAAGTTTCATAGATAAAAATTTTATTCCCAAATGCTTAGTCAAGAACAAGCCATCTCATAGCCCCCATAGCTCGGCCACGAGGCTAGATACCTGTCCTATGTAGCGGATGCCTTCTCCAATCCACTTTCCAGCAGGATCTCGAATAATACTCCTTGAATTTGCCTTGCCCCGTGCTTGATCTGCTGCTCCATCGGAATTGAGTTTCATCCATGGATCTTTTGGTGGCATCAAGACTTCCCCTTTCCTTTCCTTGTCAGCTTGAACCTGCAAAATAGTAAATTCTCTAGTCTTCTCGACACAACTGTTCTTTAGTTGTGGGTCAAGATTTGCATTATCAAAATATATGGCACATCTTTGTTTCCATATTACCTAGATAGTGTATACATGTTGCTCATAAGCTTGTGTATTCACTCTCAACCATTCATGTACTCCAACTCTGAAGGAGGCTTGCTTTGATTGGGGAACTTGAATGCTCCTCCAAATGTCAACTACGATAGGGCAATTTCTCAAGACATGTTCAAGATCCTCTTCCTCTTGCTCGCACACTTTGCATAGTGAGTCAACCGACATCCCTTTGTTTGATAAAAAAAACTTGTCGTGGGCGCAGCATTATGCATGCAAAGCCATAGAAAATGTTGCACTCTTGGGTGTGCGGGTGTTTGCCAAACACACGTCCAATTTACCCTTGTCTCTTCTCCCCTAGCCTCAAGTTGACAAATCATTTTATAGGCTGACTTGGTATCATACCTTCCTAGGCTAGAAAATCGCCATGCTTTGATGTCCAGCCCATTTTGTAACTTATTTCTAGGTACACCGAGGATCAACTCAACCACCTCCCTCGATATTTCCAAACTCAATTTCTCCTAGTCCCATTCTCCATCCTCCTTTAGGGTACTCACCACTATTCTATTATGTTCCTCTTCTTGTAATGGCCCCGAGACTAAGCCTCTCAAAGGCCCATAGTCAGTCCAATAATCCAACCAAAATCTAATTGTTGACTCATTGCCAATTATCCATTTCTCACCCAGTTGGCTAACTTCTAGCCCCATTTAGGACCGCATTTCTATTCAAGGAATTACCTTTCCTTAGTTGTCCACTTTCCCTTACTCTTGCTCGTAGAATAGAGGACCATGGTCTATTTTCTCGCCCAAGCCTCCATGCGAACGAACCCAATAGAGCAAGGTTTCAAGCCTCAGCTCGTGGTACCCCTAGACCACCTTCTTCCTTAGGTAAGGTCACTTTGTTCCAATTCACTAGATGTATTCTCCAATTTTCCTCCGATGATCCCCAAATAAAGTCTCTATTCATTCGGTCTACTGCTTTGCAAATTGCTTGGGGAATTACAGTGCATTGCATAACATGCGTCGATAGAGCACTGAGCACCGAATTGACCAAGATGACTCGTCCTGTAGGAGATAACAGTTTTGCCCACCAACCAGTAAGTTTCTCCTTCATCCTGTCTAGAATAAAATTAAATGAAGAGCATCTTGATGTTGTCATATTCATTGGGAATCCCAAGTACTTCCCTAAGTCTTCTGTTTTATGCACTTGCAACGAATCGATCACCTTTTGTCTCCATACTGGGCTGGTATTTTTTAGAAGACTACATTTAGCTTCTGCCCATTCACCTTCTGTCCGGACATAAAGTTGAATTGGTCAAGAATGTCTTGCATGGTCTCAATAGTTCTCCCTTCAACCTGCCCTATTAATATGATATCATCCGCAAAGCATAGGTGGTGAATCATTGCGGTACCTCTACCCATTCGAATTCCATTCCAATTCCCTTGCTGTGCTTCACTTTCAATCCTAATAGATAAGTGCTCCAGACAAAGAATAAAAAGGTATGGTGAGAGCAGGTCTCCTTGACGTAATCCTCGTGATAGCGAGAACTATTCAAGCTCCCCTCCATTAAGAAGAACCGAAAATCTTGCTGAAGATACACAATGCATGATAAGCTTTCTGCACATTGAGGGGACCTTGAAGAACTCAAGAACATGATTGATGAAATCCCACTCCATTGAGTCATATGCCTTCTCTAGATCCAACTTTACTACCATAAGTCCTCTCCTACCCCTTCGAGTTTTCAACTTGTCAAAATCTCCCTTAAGATGACAACATTATCCGATGCTCTTCTTCCCTGTATGAAACTAGCCTGGAAGGGTGATATGAATTCATCCATATGTGGCCCAAGCCTTTTCACCAAAATCTTGATGATAACTTTATATCCCGTGTTGCATAAATTGATAGGTCGGTACTGATTAATAATCTCCGGGCCAAAAACCTTAGAAATCAAGGTTATCAATGTATAATTCATCCCCTCTCGCAACACACCGCCTTGAAACACGTCTCACCACAGGAACTGTTACTTCCTCGTGTTTGTGCGGTAATTCTTTTCTCCCTCACTGTGGAAGCAACGAAAGAAAGGACCAGGGACCTGACCCGATTGCCTTGCCCATAGTGTTTTTACCCTTGGAGCTAACCGAAGTCAAGGATCCAGCACTCGAGAAATGAGCGTCCGATGATGCCGGAATGCAGCCGGGTCAAAATATAATTGAATCGGTTGAGTCAACATCATGAGTCGAGTATTAAAATAGAGAACTATCCACTTCTTAAGTAGGGTATGCGGCCGTGTTGAGAGCAGTTTATTTCACCAAATAGAGAGGCTGGGAGGGCTTGTCGGCTCGCCGGCGAATAAAATCCAAGTACGAACTTACTGTGAACTTAAAACCCTTTTATCCTTGACTGTTGCGACTATCGTTTCTCTTTCCCTCCCTTCAATGGCCGACCGCGAGAGAGCTCGGGACAGAGACCGCGACCGCGACCGCGAACGTGATGCTTACAGAGGCAGGGATCGGGAACGGGACCGAGACCGAGACCGTGACCGGGACAGGGACCGAGAACGAGAGAGAAGACGTGACAAGGACCTTGACCGCGACCGAGAGTGGGAGCGCGAGCGCGACCGGGAACGCGATAGAGACCGAGAGCGGCGGAGCAAGCGTTCGCGCACTCCGGACGACCCGAGATCCCGACACGCTCGCTCCAGGACTCGCTCCCCGGACGACCGCTCCCACCGGAGGCACCGGCACCGGGACAGTCCGTCTCCATCACCGGCGCGGAAGAGGCATCGCCGGGATTCTCCGGAGTGGGGTGATAGGGTGAGGGAGAAGGAGAGGCAGAAGGTCGTGTCGGACTTCGTGGATGGAATCGCAAAGGAGCATCAGAGCAAGAAAGACAAGGCTAAGGATGGCGGTGTAGAGGAGGTGGTAGAAGACGATGAGATAGCGATGATGAAGAAGCTGGGCATTCCGATAGGTTTTGATTCCACCAAAGGGAAGCCTGTCCAAGGAACTGATGTCAGTGGCGTCAGGGCCGTGACGAAGCGGCAGCCACGACAGTACATGAACAGGAGAGGAGGGTTTAACAGGCCCTTGCCTGCAGAGCGGAACCGGTAGCATCTTCTGTCTCCATTTTCAGGTTAGGGCTTTCTTCTTCTAGTGATGTTAATATCCTGTCGAATGTTGGGTTCATCTTCAGTTAGGTTTCTAGGGTTTTGTGCTCACTGCTAAGTGGTTGTCCATGCAATGTGGTGCATTAATGTGTAAATAGACGGGAGAAGTTTGGTTATTGCAAGAGTAAACAAATGAGCTAAAGAACTTTTGACAATGGTGATGAATTTCATGAACTTAATTGAACATGTTGAGCCCATTTCCGGTTATTTGTGTGTCTGGACAATTTCAGCTCTAGCTGATTGGATTAAATTCTGTATATGCAAAGTTTTAAGAGAACATATGAACTTGAAGTGCTTAAACTTGTTGGATTTTGCACATGTTGTGGTCCTGGGAACTTGGTAGTTGATGTTAGCTCTTTGTTGCATCAAATAGTCATCATTGCTGAACTTGATAAGTACCTGTTTTCACAATTTTTTCTGTAATCTCTTTCTCTCGAGCTATCAATTGTGTCATCAATATGTATTGTGGCTGGCAAGCTGGAATGTAGCTCTAACTTTGCTCTTTTAAACGAGAGAAAGCACAAAAATCCAAGTATTGCAGTAGGATTGTGCCATGACCTCCTTTCATTTTTTTTTCCTGGTCAATTTATGACCAAATCTTTCATCAGTAACTTCCTCTTTACACTATGAAGCATGATTTTCTTGTTTTGGGTCTATTTTAAGCAGTTGGACCTGCAGATCCTCTTGATGGCATGCTAAAATCTTAAATTGCCATTTGCTGTATAATATGTGATGATTTCTTTAGTGATTAGCAGGGATATTGGATAAAGTCAGTTGCTTTAGATGGTGATGTGACTTACAGAGTTAATAATTAGATTAACTTTAATATATGAATTAATATTTAGGTCTTTCTTGGTGACAATGTGCTTATAGCTTTGTGTAACTTGCTGGATTTTCCTGCCTTGAGTATTTTTGAGGTGCCCCTTGTTCTGGAGTGCAATATAGGTAAGTTGTGTCATGCCAGAAAAAGGTCCCCTAATACAGTGATCCTTGCATTCCCTTCAGGTGGTTAGATGTTTGCTAGCTGAATTTGATACATTTTTATCATTGGCATTCAATTGAATTGATGCTTGAAGAATGTGGGGTGTCGTATCAAGATTCGAGAGTATCTGCAGTTGGTTGATTCTTCTGAATTTGCTTGTTTTGGTTAAACTAATATTCAAGGTAGTGGGACATCGATGTATGAGGTCTGATTATGCAATACAGAGTCTGGAACTCCTGATTTTCAGATGTATGATGAGAAAAATCTTGCCAGCTGATCTATCATGAAAATTGTATTTGGCTGAATTAGTGACTTCAACATGAACAGCTACTTCCTCCGCTCAAAGTCTGCAGAATATTAAATTTTTAGCATTCAGAATGCTTATCAATGTCTCCTTATGGTCTTTCTTGCGGGGCTAATGAGCCTGTGATAAGTCTAAAAAGGAATGAAAAGCATGGGCAAGGGTACATTTGTTTGAAGTTTTATGCTCTTCAATCTCTCCTTTGTGAACTTACATTTGGTCGCCTCACATCCAAAATGTGAATCAGTCATGATTTATTAACTCCTGAACAGAGCTACTTCACCAATTTATGTTATCGGGTACCATAAAAGAGGAAAACTGTAGGAGACCCGGTCACCTAGGACTTAGCTTCATGCATTCAACTCTCCATCTGTTGGACAGAGTCCTGCGGCGCCACTCAACAGAACCCTTAGCTGGGAATAGCTTGTTTGAGTTTGTCTGCAGGCCTGTTAAGGCGGGTCCTGTGATCGGAGAGGTGAAGACTCCAGCCGACATGTTTGAAGGAAATTGGTGCAGGTTGTTGGGGAAGATGAATCATAAGCAGTCTGAGTGACCAGAGGCATATGCCTGAGTGGCGACATATAAAAAAGGGGCCAAAGAATTGAGTGATGTGTTTGGTTTGTTAGGTAGGGAAACGGCTGGACTCAGGAGACGGTGGATACGAGGTACTTGGGAGGGCTTTACTGAGCTCTCTGCCATTGATTTGATCACCCACTCGTTGGCACAGCTCCTTTGTTTTTCTTTTTTGACCCTATCACCAATGCCCAATCTCGAAGGATCTACAGTGCATCCATTAATACGATGTGGCCAAGCCTACCCAGTTACACGGAATTTGAAGGAAAGTAGGCTGGAAAAGATGGAGATATTGAGATCGCCACAAAGTTCTACCCGATTATGGTTTAGACCCTTGGATCTGATATTTGAGGTGTTTTGGAGTCACGCGATCTGGGTCTGTTCCAAAACTTATCAGGCAAAGCATGACATTAGGAACCTATAGATCATGTCTTGCCGACCGCTTGGGTACGGTGATGCATTCATTGGTATATAACAAAAGGGATCTATGATCTCTTTCCCTCTATCTTTCCACTCAGAAGGAAACTGAAGACTCCAGTGGTGTGATTTGGGCATGAGATTCTTCGGAGAATCTCCTCTGCATACACCCAGGTAGGTATATCTCCTTTACAAGGCAGAAACATATATTAAATAATAGAAACGATGCCTCATGGCTTAGGATTCTTCAACTCCAATTCGTCGATCTGATTGACGTAAGGAGGGGAAACACCCATCACATCCATTTGAGTCTCTGATTTTTCACCCATATGCCTGATAGTAAGCCAAAAGATGGCTAACTCCCAGTGGATGAAACGGCATTTGGTTTGACTCAGACCCATCCGCTGCAAGTCACAGGTCTCTTCCCCTTTCCAGGTATCATATTCACTGATGCCATTGCACTCAAAGCCCCAACGGAATCATCTTTGGGATAATTGAAAAGTGCTCTGATAACATACGCATCAGATGTCTGTTCAAATATATCATAAACTAAGAATCTGGAGAAGAGACTAAAACCTGCAATTCTTCATCCAACAGATGAACAGTCTCCCAAATAAATTAGACCAATAAACTAAAATTTTTGCTTTTCATGTAATTGTAACTCTAAAAACGAGTCTTCTTTCCTAGCGTTATCAGACAATATCATATGAACATCAGATGTTGGGACAATCAAAGAATTCTCATCATATCTTCCAAAAATTCATCCCAAGAATTAATCCAACCGAATAATTCTTCATACCCTTGTCTTTTGTTGAACATTTCTGCTCAATGCCAGAGCTTCATGCAAAACCCGGAAGGCACAACTGACGACGACCCTTTACTCGAAATACAGTCCGAGAATGTGTCTACAAGCTGCTCTGCAAGGGAAGCTGGATCCTCTGTGAATGTGTCTACAAAAACCTTCACGATCCTGACCTCCTGAGAAGTCGCCCTTAGGGTGTACCATGTGAGGAATTTCTGCCTGAAGTTCTTCTCGATGTGGCCCTGGCACTCTAGCCATCTGATCAGCTTCACATAGAACTCAAAGTCCCGATCTGGTGATTGACCATCATTGTTTATAGGCCTACTCTCACCTCTTTGCTTTTTGCAAGTGCTTCCAAACCCAAACCCAAACCCATTCTCATGGTGAGAACGGTTACTGCACAATTTTGCCTTACAGGCTCGACCAGACCCATCCTTAGCATTATTGTTCTCTGCCTTGCATGGAGTAATGGGCAAGCTAGCTTCTTCCGAAGAATGTCTGAAGGGAACAGAATCCTTGCCCAGCCTATCATCAGTGCTTGTTTCCTCTGCAGTTTGATCCTTGTTTTCATTAACAGCACCAGAATCTGGGACTGTTGAGACAATGGCCCTTGCCCCAAGTGGACCTGCCTCTTTTAGGCTCTGTCCTTCAACCATATTGGGACAGTTAATGCCAGCAAGTTGATAATCCCCCTCTTCACAGCCATCCTGATTACTGCAAGGAGCGAGATTGTTTGTCTCATCTTCTACTGAGGAAGGATTTGAGAGGCTGCTGCAGTTAGTTGCAGGGCTTTGACTTCTTTCTACTAAAATCTGGTTAGAGAGTTCATCAGCAGAGAAGCTACTCGTTGATGAGGAGACCTCAAATGAGCCTAGTTCTCTTATTCCATCAGACAACACAACCCTGAAGAAATACTCAGTGGATGGAATCAGATCCGAGATAGTGAACCTCCTGTTTAGGGATGATAATGAGCATGTGGCTTGCAATGGATAATTTGAGTCATTGGCTCCACGATGCCAAAGATTATAGAGGATGAAACTTCCTAAGTGAGAATCTTTGGAGTCCAGAGCCACTGTGATTGATGTCGGGCCAATATCTTCTAACTTGAGCAGATCTTTAGAGGCTATAACTGGATCTGCATGAAAAATTGGAAAGTTTATAGAGTGAACTCAAGACAATAATTTCCATAAATTCCAACACCTAACTCATCACAAAACCCACCATTCCACCCTCATATGCCCCATCAATCAGAATTCAACCAACAAGGATATGTTCATAAATTTAGTTGGTTTTTCAAGCTTCTAAGTCCAGGGCTCTAACATTTCTCTCATGCTCAAAGAGCCACGTGTTTCTCTTCCACTACAAACTCAAATAAATAAATCATGATTCATTTCAACTTATTCTTAATTCTGTTCTCATTTTTCCAGCAAAAACAAATCATTTTGCTTATTCCTTCGATAATTTAACAGAAATCTTCTATATGAAGGCTTTTAAGTTGATATGGAAACAGATGGGATAGCACAGGCCCTTAACCTGTAACTTCAACCAAAGGCTCAACAACATATTGTAAGTATCCACTGTGATGCCCAGTATCTGGTCTTACTGTTACAAGGCAAGACAAAAGTACCTCGTGAGGTGGATTTGGGTGATGAAGTTGAGGCAAAACTAGATAGAACAGAGTCCAATAACTCCACAGCTGAGGTGCACAGTTTCTGAATGATTGATCCAGAAGAAAGTCGGTTCACAATTCCTCTACCCATTTTCACTGGCACGCCAGATAGGGGACCCACCTCTGCCTCAAGCTTCTTCACTGCTTCTTCTACAATCCCATAGATCTCTCTGTACCTCTCTGTTCCACTGGTAAGTTTTTTGGTTAAGGCTAGACGATAACACATTATATCTACCCGCCTTGTGTCCTTTGCAATCGTCAATTGCTTTCTCCAGCACCTAAAATGCAAATCAATTTTTTTTTTAAGATTTTAAACTTGAAAAAGTTAGTACCAAAGGAAATTAAATCTTTCAGATTACTATTGGCCAAAATTCCAAGCATATTGTCAGCATTTGTATTGATTTCCAAAGACAATTTTCAAATCATAATGATGTAGTTCCAGGCAATATGAGGCATATGCTTGATTATTGAAATGCAAACTGCAATAGAATTTCAATAATTAAATGAACAAGATTGATTCTCATATTATAAATGTAATACAAGTCGGACATAATGTTAAAGGCCAAAACATAACTCATCAGAGGTGAGATGTGAAGCAGCAAATTTACCGTGATGATCATTCTCCATTGCTCATATCTGTTTAGGTTCAGGAATTAGACTAAGCATCTAATTTTCATTAAAAAGTGGGTAAGCTCAAACAGGACCTACCAATTCCACATTCAATTAAAATCCAGATGAAACAAAGTGACACTTCAATTTTGTACAGGTGAATTTACCGAAGGAATAAATAAAGATATATGAATGATGAAATTTGGTCGGGCTTGAACTCAAAGAGTAGAAGCAGATATGGCGACAAACCATGTAACGACAGCAAGGAAACACATAAAGAGAGCAAAAGGCTTGCTAAATTTAGAAGCCCCATGACAATGATAAGCCAAGAGAGTAGCAGAACAAGCTGTAATCAAAAGATGACATTGGAAAAAAAAATAGTTTTTTCCCCCTTCATTGGCATTAAGCTCTATAGGAGACTGCAATTTTAGAAAAGAAAAATGACCGAACGAGATCCAAGAGAACTCGAACAAAGTTAGTGGATAATACAGGCAGCTTATGCTGGAGCTAAACGTATACATACATCTTGGAGAGTATGAAAGAGCTTTAGGAACATACCAAAGAATATCATTCACTTTCCCACAAGAGGCACAGAAGAAGATCCCATCAACCCCACCTCTCTGCACACCTTTCGCAATCTTAGTCCTCTCATTCTTCAAGGCACACTCCAAATGACATGACATCCCACATGAGTCACCCTGATAAGGTGGCTCCGAGCTGCAAGTAAGCCAGAGGCTTGGATCCTTATTATCATCATACGTGTAACACATGCAACATGAACACCTCTTGCAGAACTTGTCCTCCCTACTCAGGCTTGCCTTGCAGGCCGTGTTCTTGCAAATAACAGTCTTCTCTGGCTCATTATCTGGCCTGTCTGTTGGGATGCTGCTAATTAGAACAGGCACTTGGGATATATTCTCCTTCTCTGCTTTCCTCTGTCTCTTAGATGGCCTTGGGCTCTGTGGAAAGTCATCCTCTTCCTCAGCATTAGCCAATCTTTTCTCAGACACGATTTTCAGGAGATGCTCAATCATTTTCAGCTTCGTCAGGCCTGTATACTTCCTTTCCTTGCCCATTTCCAAACAGAGAATCTGCAGGATCTCCTGACGGCTCCATGACTTTAACAGTTCTGGGGCACCACAGGGCCACTTTGAAATCTGATAGACAAACTCTATCTTTTCTTCCATACTCATCTTACCGCACTGTGATGGATCGAGCCGGACTCCTAATGTTAAAGAAGAAACAGAATTATGTTAAACCATATGTACTGACTCAAGGTCAAAGAAAGGGATCTCTATCAAGAGTTCAAACTTCCTTTTCAATCTAGTACTTAATCTTCAGCTTGGGGTAAGAACATGAGAAGCAAAGTGAGCATGCAGACCCAAGGTACTTGAATGAAACCAAAGCATCGAATTCAACAAATTGCCGTTATGAACTCGTAATATGAAACCTGTCTGGGAAATTGTCCCGCCAAATTATGATACGTTATCAAAGAGTGAAACACACGCAATTAAAATGAACATTGGTAGAGAGGGTTGACTTATATTAACAGTGATACCCCAGCCAGAACAAATAATAAAAAATTTCCCAAGAAAGAATCCCTGCACAACTCTGCAATGGTTGTAAAAGTAGCGACACTTCTCCCAGGACCAGATCGGGGAGCCGGTTGACTTCCTCTAAAGATTTGCAGCTCTAAGCATCAACAAGAACTTATCACCAATAACAAACGACGACAACACTCACCCATCGATCCCGACAATCGTTCGTGGAAGAACAATCTCAGATCAATCAAAATCGTCAAGGAAAGTGAAACATTAACAGTCAGATGTCAAGCAGAAAGTTGATAAGAACAGGTTTAAGAAAACAATTACCCTCAGAAGAAGAACCCATTGAAAGAGAGCTCCTTTTTTTCCAGATATACGGAACGAATCAGTCAGCACTGCAACATTACTCCATACAAGAACAAGGAAGAAAGATGGAGGCTGCGATTCCCCAGAACGAAAGCCCTGAAGTCGAACACAGCAAACCAAGCAATCAAGAGAGAAGCAAAATGAGGAGACCCAAAAAGAGGGAGGTCGATAAACGAAAGATACCAAGGAAGGCGCATGAGAATCTTGTGCCACTTAAAAGGGCACGAACTGACAAATGAGGTTGTCCTCTCTCTCTCTCTCTCTCACTCTGTGCGTGTAATGCTCGGCAGATTTGTCCAATCTAATATAATCTAATCGATCTAGTCGGCAATATGGGTCCTGTTCCTTGATGTCGTCTGCAAAGTTGGGTTCGGGGCTTTTCTTGTTGAGCTACCCACTCTTTCCCCCTGCTCTTCAAGAACTCGAGGCTGTGGCGGGTAAGGAGATTCCAGGATGAGAGCTCTTCCCGCATACACAGGAAAAAAGAGACGATGAGAGATGGAACTGAGAGCTCAATAAGAGGTAGTGGCCAATAAGTAAAAGCCCTTTTACCGAGAAAGGTGCCGCTGCTATGGGGCAACTGGATCACTCTTGATTCGTACCAAGAGACCAGTTTCGATCCTCATCGACGATAATTGATGTAATATAGCTTATTCGGGAATAAATCTGATTAAGTGCAGAATTGTCTTTCGGTGTTACCATTGGCAACCATCACCGTCTATCTCGTACTACTGGCAACCGTCAACCGTCTGCCCACCCGAGACGATCAAACCGATCCCCACCTTACCCTACACATGCATATTGTCCTCATCAGGAGATAAATATTGATTATCTATCTTTTTCGACACAAGAGATAATTAATATCCATTCTAAATAACATTCCCTCGGGAGTAATTATTATCTGGTCAATATCAGTCGCGGTGACTCCAGCGCGTTGGAGGATCAAATTGAACCATGGCCTCCCACCACTGGACTTCCCTTCATGTTTGTTTCTAGTTTAGGTGATGAGTGCAGTAAGTCGATTTTCATGCATATCATCCTAATTACTTTGTCACAAAATAAATAAATAAACAAACAGACACTAAATTGAAAAGTAGATTCTTTGGATTTGTTTTTTTTTACGTGGATTATATATTTTTGTATAGAGTTATCAATAATTTTTACTTCTGTTTATTCATCTCCATACTCCAATAAATGCCATATGATGATGGTTTCATTCGATATTTCCCCAAGTACACAAGACAACAGAAGAAGAACGATGATCCAATTATACCAAAAATTGCTTTTATTGTTAGTAGTAGCAGTAATAGTAGCAATAAATAGTGAGTGGTCAACTAACTTGGAGCTACATTAATGGTTGTCTAACTAAAACTCTAAATAGATAATTTAAGGGTCGACGGAATTTTCTCAAGAATCTCAATCTGATCGCAGACTAGTATTGAGGTGCGTTTCGACTGGTTCAGAATACTGTATGGTGCAAATCAGAAAAATAAATAGCAAGTGGCTCGTCCACATTTATGATGCGTGTGCGACATGTGCACGTTGGACTCGGTCAATTTTCATAAACAAAAATTCAGGGGCATCATTCATTTGCGGTCAAGGTGGTAGACCGGGGCCGTGTACTTGCTTAGTCCACATTGATTTCTCTCATCGTCGGTGCCGACTGAGGGACAAAGCGTCAACATTTTATATTTGAAAATTCAAAAGTTGAAATTAAATCTCACCTAGAAGCCTATTCGACCCTATGGAATTGAGAATTGCCCGACTCATCATCCGATGAATGCTTATCCAACTAGAATTTGGCTATAATTCACAAGAATACTCTGTAGTCCTAGTAAGAGAGAGTGGGGAAGGGAGGGTAAATTCCCAATAAAATAAAAAGAAAAAGAAAACTTGAAATAAATAATGTTTTGGTGTTAGGGATGGATTTAGGGGTGCGGGAGCCATCGCCACCTTGAACTCGAGAAAATCAATGAAATATTACATAAATTTTATTTGATTTTGTTGATATTTCACTTGCTTATCTCATTTCACCACTTAACATTAGATTTCTACATTTAGTTTTGCCCTCTCAATATATATATATATATATACATATTTATCGGATCTATCTCTGAATGTTTTGATACTGTGTTTTTTCCTTGAAATTTCGGGAAACAAATCTCATTAATAAATAATATATACACTGAGAATGTTGTACTTTAATAATTTTCTCTACTCAAATTTTAACCATCCAAAATCCCTTTTGAATTATCAACAAGTGTAAGAATTATGAAATGAAAATAATTTTTATATATATATATTGGATTCTGTTATAAAAATTCACCCCTTTTTCTTGGTTTAGGATGAATGGAGTTGAATTGAGTGCAAGAGGAAATATTTTTTTTAAAACTTGTTTGGTTTCAGTATCTCTTAATGAGGATAAATGAGAAAGGAGGTCCTCCTTAGGCTCACTATTTCCAAACCTCAAGTCGGGATTAAATGGAGGTCAAAGAATTAAAGTCGAAATTACCAAGTTAAATTTCTACATAAAAATTATAATGTAATCAATTAATTTTAAATTTTTGTTCACCCTTCCCCTATCCACTCGTTTATCCAAACAAGTTATAAAAATTATAACTATCAATGCCTATGAGTGCCCCCTTTAAAAAATAACGAGTCAATTTAGTTCGAACATTTAAAATCCATCAACTAGTCCACGTATAAATCTGAATTCTCATGGAACACATGCCCAAAAACAAACTCACAAAACTTGAAATTAAATAAAATGTCCTTTGATTTTTTTTTTTGCCAAAGAATATCAATTCATTCGGAGTT
Organism: Sonneratia alba; assembly: GCA_900174645.1. Taxonomy (NCBI): domain Eukaryota; kingdom Viridiplantae; phylum Streptophyta; class Magnoliopsida; order Myrtales; family Lythraceae; genus Sonneratia; species Sonneratia alba. Next base: position 327,613 of record FWPY01000001.1, on the reverse strand, counting down.
AACCAATGTCAAATATAGAACCAGCATCAATGTCATCAATAGAAGTATCCTTCACTGACAACAGAGCTAAGGAAGATGGTGGGTCAACCATCCCGCTTGCTGGACACATCTACCTCTTGGTCTGACTGGCATTTCAATTTGTGCATGAGTTAGCAACCCTACCAATTAAACTTATCTGCAGTTTGTTAAAGTAGCCACTTGTCTTTCCTAAAGCCGTTGAAAACTATTGCAACATTGGTCTCCAAAATCACACTTCTCCTTTTGTTGCTTCTAGCCAAATGGAAAGCTTTTAGCACAGCAAATCCCCTTGCAGGCACCACATCTTGACAATGGATTTGCTTTGTCTCCTCCTTTGAACAAAATGGACACTGGGAAATGGGTATAATCTTCCCTCTTCTCGTATAAGCATATGTAGTATTGAATTCATTGTAAACTTATAAATGATTGAATTCGTTTTAATCTAAATAACTAAATTGATAGATTGTTATATATAATTCTCTTAAAAGCCCACAACTTTTATGTTGGTTTTTTGATGTGGGATCGTCTTCTCCACACCCATTCTCATGTGGCGAGGTGATTTATTTTGTCGCGTATTATTAAATACCTGCTCTCAATAACTATATTTGAATTTGATATTTTTCTTTCGGTTTTGAATGAGGCCATCTACTAACTTCCTCAGAAACCACTCTCTATACATGGTCAAGAGCTCGCTCCTAATCTGCAACCTGCTTGCAGAAAACAATTTTTGAAAATACTCAGTCAAAGCTTTCATCATATTCTCCTTTCTTCCAACCAATTGTCCTACATATCCTTAATTCGAAGTATCTTGTTTCTTGCTCTCCTTTGCATAATATTTTGATGGAAAAACTGCATGTTTTGGTCCCCATAGCACAAGCAATTCACTCTACCCTTTGATGCCAATACTTCTCCTCATTTGATCTCAAGGTAGCAATCTCACTTATCAGTTCATCCTCCATCTTCAAATCTTCTTCATTAGGGTCTTTATTTTTCTCTTCACTGAGCAGCTTTAGACAGCTCCCCAATTTTCCTGGCATTATTAGGGAAGAAGCCTTTGCTCACCTTTCCAACTCTTTACCACATTCATCTAATTGGTTTTAGAGGTACCCCAAGGATTTATTGCCTACTTAATATCCATGTCCTCCATACTACTTCTTCATACTCCTCACTTGTAGTCCACATTGATTCAAATATGAATCTCCTTTTTACATTTTTGTCCTTCAGTTCTGTATTAATGATCAGTGGCAGATGACATGAGCCAATGGCAAGCTCATAGAACACTTGAGTATAAGGGAACTCAAGCCTCCATTACGCATTCATCAATCCCCTATCTATTCTCTCTTCAGCTCATCCATCCCCACTTCTATTATTGCACCAAGTAAACCTTGGACGACCTTGGAACCTTACATCAATGAGCATCGTGTCACTGACTAGCTCTTGAAACTTTCTAAAGCTTCTTCCACTTTTAGTTCTCTCTCCTCCTTTCTCATAATGATCAAGCACCGATTAAAATCTCTAACATATAGACAAGTTATTTAAACAGTTGAAGTCACCCTTTTGATCTATCACCCAATCTTTTCTGTGCATCACTATTTGAATAAATCCATGAAATTATGCTCTGCTTGCCATCTTTTAAGCTCAAAACCTTAGTGTCAATCATAATCTTGGATTTTAATGGCATATTTAAATCCACCTCCTCATTCCACCAAAGGGCCAGTCCTCCAACAATTCCCTCAAGATTAATATACACAGCATTAACATAACCCACTCTTTTCTACAACTTAAATACCTTTCTTTTGAGTTTTTCATCTCCGTTAAGAACTTTATATTTGGTATGTATTTCTTCTTCTGTCCTTTTAAAGTTGAACTATCAAGGAATGACCCATTCCTTGACAGTTCTAGTTGAGGATCATCATGGCTTCCACGTGGCTGTAAAAGGCCAGCCACCACCGCCTCTATTAGCATCTTCTTCCAACACTTGCACTTCGGTCTCCACTAACTTCCCGTGCTCAAGCCATCTTTCCTTTTTATCCCCTTTATTCCTCCGCTTTCTAATCCTCCTACTTCCTCCCAAGCTTTTCCCAGGACTATTTTCCTTTCCCTTGCTCTCTTACTCAATCTAATCACCCATGTCAACCTCCTTTATTCCAACCATTGTTCTAATCTCTCCTTGTACAGTAATTCTCATATTACTGCTCACAATTGTTTCCTCTTCCTCCTCACTCTTCCTTGTGAAAGACAAGTTCCTCATAGCCAGACCTATATTATAGGGAACAATATCATATTTCTACTGCTTATCACCATCTTCAAGAGACAGCTCAACAAAATAAAGACTCTTGTTTCTCTGCCCCTTGCTTCTAACAGTAGTCTACTTAGATTTGCAGACCTCATCCTTTAGTTCACTTGCTCTCTAGTTCTCCTGTCCCAAATTTAATCCACCAACAACTTTATCCACCACCCGATCCTCTACCTTTTGCTCCTTACACAAATTTTCTTCCACTCTCCTCCCTTCCTCCCTCCTACTTCCCCTATCCTCCCTACTCATATTTTTGTCTACATTCTGCTCCACAACCCTTGTACTACTCTTCAGACTATATTCATTTTGCCCTATCCATTTACTTCATCGTTTATTTTACCACTTCCGTAATCCTTCCTTCTCCCACTTGAATCCTTATTAAAACAAAAACTCACCCTCTCTTTAAACCATATATCCCTTTACCTTGATAAGCTTCTTTCTTCCTAACTTCCCCCCCTTGTGCCATGCCCTTACCATCCTCCTACCTACTTTGATTAAAAATTATCTTACCCTTTCTTGCTTGGTTCACTCTCATCCACGCATCCAAACTATGAAAACTTTCATCAATCATCCCACTTGCAAGCTTTATCTAGTGATCAAGTCTTCCACACTTACAACAAAAGTCTCCCAACCTTTCATATTTGAATTCTATCTAGGTAGCTTCATGGGCAATTCTTTGTGGCCAAACTCCACCTACCAACGGTTTATCAATTGACATTTCAATACTCACTCTTAAGAAAATCCTCTTTCCTTTACTTTCCATTTTAACTGTCTCCATCTCAATCACCATCCCAACTCTTCCTCCCGAGTTAGCAGCATTCTGCTCACACATTATACCCAGAGGTAATCCGTGAATTTGCACCCAACATTTCATTATATTTCCTCGAGAGACAACTCAGGCAACCATTCATATAGAGCCAAGTGTTCTAGTTTTAGCATGCAAAACTAACGTCCAGGAGGCAAGTTCACAGGAATGAGATTGCCCAATTTAAGCTTCTCATGTTGCCATGGATGAGTAGCTCATCAGGAAATCAGAAAAAACTAATGAAAACAAACACGGTGCTGACTCGGAATAGCAAGTGAAAGATTAAAACAGCGGAAATAAGTGGTAATGAAAAAGGTAAAGGTGACGATGAAGGTGGTCATGGTGGCTAGATGATGAAAGCAATAAAGAAAACAAGTCTTCAAAAACCTAAAATAACTCAGCGGTGGCTCTCACAAAGAAGGAATTTTTCTCTCTCTAGAAAGCTAGAGAGTGAGAAAGTAAAGCTTCATTTTTTTAATGTTTTTTGGGGATATATTTTTTTGATAAATAAATGTCCTTTGGGGTTAATCAAATTGTAGTAAATGCCATTAGGAGGATTACGTGTAAGAGTTTCATCCTTCTGCCTCTAGTACTTCACTAATCGTGCAACCGTATTGAATTTACTGATGCTTAATATACATACATATATATAAGTAAAATACCTTGAACTAAGCTTAAAATATAATTATTAATATATATTGTCTCATATCAATTAAATGAAAAAAAAATTATAAACTTATAATAAAATTTAGTATCGCCACTTATCAACTTAAGTTTTTAAGTGGAAACAGGTTCGATCCTTCATATGCTCACAACAAATTTAATATGGTATCGGAGGAGATTCTTGTATGGGTTCACGCTTCACTAAGGTTCATGACCAAAAGAAGGCTCAAGGTTAATTGTTGATAAACTCGAGATCGGAAGAAAAATGACCGGTTCGTGGTAATTATTGAGGAGACCAATAGCCAGGCTATTTGATTAATTGAGACCCTCTTGTTCGAGACCGGAAGAAGAATACCCTACTCATAAATAATTGTTGAAGGCGAGTATTTAATGACACGTGGCAAAGTGGACCACATTGCCACACGAGGGCGGACGTTGAGATATAAAATCCCACATTGATTAAATAAATAAAATTGTTAGTTTATAAGAAAATTGTATATTTCTTATAAATTCACAACAAATTTAATAACAATTCTATCAAATGGGGTTGCAATAGTCAATTCAAAATTAAACCGGGTTTATGGAGCAATGGATGAGTTCTTAGGGGGAAAGATAATAATTATATTCGAGTTGATCTGATGGTTCCGATTTGATCGAACTTGAGTGCTATTGACAACTTCTATTGATTACATGAATTATATGGTACGCGTGACTCTCGGTAGACTAAGTCGTCGGTGTCGACCCACTATAAAAATATTTATTAATTAATTTCCTTTTTTCTTTTCCTACATGTAACCCTAAGAATTGAAAATGCAGCCACTGCATGATTCATTTCCTTCTTGTGCAATAAAAAAATGTTTATAGAGTTCCATTTTCAGGCTGTTCATATATTGAACTGCACAACTATGTGTCTCAGCGATGCAAAGACATGATACTGCACCAACTGGTGGGGCGGCGGAATATCTATCGACCGCCGAAAATGCTCACAGTCACTAACATCATGGCTAGGTTAATACGCGCTTTCATATGTTGTGTTTTTTATTTCCATAAGTAAAAACTATATTAGATTATTATAAATGAAAAAAATTCATAGTTATGTTAATATCTTAAGTAAATGTGTGCATTGACCGCTTATTCAAATTTAGCACTAATTTTCTTATGTATCTCAATCAATCATCAACCGTGTGTCGTTTATCAAATTTAAAACGACATCCATTTTTCGGTCAAGTCATCCCATTTGCTATAATATATCATACCACGTCAGTGCCATATGAGCTACTGTAACCACAATAGCAACATTAACCCACCACGCACGACAGTTGGACGAAAGAATAACAAAAACCATGTTAAACTCAATAAGTGACTTATATTTGGTATATGATATGAATAAATGAAAAACAAATTAAGCTAAATTTGAAAGCTATTCGAAGTTCATAGTAAAATTGGGATATTAACATTACATAATTTGATCGACTCAGTCGGTCCAAGCTTAAATTAATTAGCACCCACCAAATGTCCAAATAGTATTGTCTTCGTAGACATGCATGCGGAGAAGGGACGCGACGCGTGCTTAGAAGAGTTGCAAAAAGGAATCAGCCTTTTTGTTTTTTTTACTTTTTCTTAAATTGAATAGGGATGTGAACACATTCATCTGATTGAGGGAATCAAAACCATTAGGATATCGGGGTGTAATTGCACCGAACTCAAGATTGGAGGCCGATCGAGATCTAGCCAACGGCGTGCACGGGATGGAATTCTCAACTATGTCGTTCGAAAACAAATGCTTCGATATCGGTCGATAAGCTTAGAAGCAAGCACGATCCAGCCGGAAGGCAAATCGTGTGTTAGTAACACTCTCGTCCAATGGATAGGGTTCGGTTCTTTATTCCCCGTTTATATTTCATTTCCCATGTTTCCCACTGAGGTCGTGGGCATCCCAATCGTATGTGAAAGGAAGAATGAGAATAAAGTTGTGAAATTTGCCGAACCCACTTAACCGATCACGTCTCAGGGCGGACAATGTGTTATACATTGTAACTTAACTATATATACATATTATATGGGAGAATTATAGAGAGGCCCGCATATTTATTATTTTTTATATGTTAATTCATAATATATGAAAATAATCATTTTAATCATATATATATATATATATATTCAGTTATACAACAATTATAACTTTTAATTTTAACAATTTACTTACGTATAAATCAATATTATCGTTACATGACAATTATATGCTTGTACGTCAATTTTTATACTGACATGATATAATAATATGGCATGACATATTGGCAACTCTTTTATTACATTATCATGTTATATTAGTCATTTTTTATCATATCAACTACTTCTTGTCACATCATTGTAACACATCATCAAATAATACCATTATTAGTGAATGATTAAAATTATCATTTAAATATATTATAAATGAAATATATATGATTAAAATGATTAATTTAAATATATAACTCAAATATTAAAAATAATAAAATATATAATGCTTTTACTTAATTATTTTATATGTGTATATATATATATATATATCAATTCTTCCAAAGTCAAGATTAATCAATGAGTTCCACAAGCACTGAGGAGACCATTAGGCAAAAATAGGAGATTTACGTACATATCTTAAAATAGTGAAGAATTTCTTAGCAAAAGCGAACAATTTCCTCAAAAAAATCACAAAAATTCTCTTTGTTTTGTTTTGCCTTTTTTCCCTGAACGCAAGGATTCAAATAATAGTAATACATAAAAAAGGAAAAAAAAATCTTCTTCGTCCTCCTTCTAATCGCCTTGCCTTGAAGTGTAACCTCGCCGGGTACGACTCGTCAGAAGTCTGTCCCCAACGATGACTCCTCAAATTCTTCGACTTGTTGGAGCTCGACATTGACCATAGAAAGAGTAGGCTATGGTCTTAACCCTTTAGGGAAGGCATTCCACATGAAGTTTATGAATGTCACGAAAGCACGTTTCTACACCTAGAATTATTTGACCGAAATGCCACTCCTCTCTTTGGTCAAAGTCAAAACTTTGACAAGTCAAGAAGTTCTCGAACAGCTAGTTCATGGTATACTAACTATTGGACAAGAATTGAATTCAAGGAAATATTAATGTAATCTAAAAACGATAAAAAAAAATTAAAAATATTTGGTTTTCCCTTAATCTTCCTCAATATATCTCATTATTTTTCTCTTTTATGTACTAAATTTAATTTTAATCAGTAAAATTTTACGAGTTTAAAAATTTTCCTATCTTGTTTAGTTTACCATTTTTTTAATTAATATCTAAAAGTAACCCTTTTATATTTAGTTGCTTCTATTGAGATAGTAAATTGCTATGATCAAAGAACACAAGCTTGAATTTTTTTTAAATTTAAGTTAGAAATCTGTAAAATAATAAATAATTCAAATACAAATAGCCCATTTAAGAAGTAAAATTATCCTAATATAAATTCTCTTCATTCACAATATTAAGCCAAACATCTTGCTTAGAGCAGTAAACTACCTCAACCGATGGTGGGCAAATGCTGATATACACGTATAATTTAGGATTGCCTTTTAGGTTCTTCCAACAGAACCAGCCCAAAGCTCTCTCGACTTGTGCTATCGAGAGCCCCTCAATTTTTCTTCCCAGGGTCGTGATTATAGGGACACCGAACTTGTTATAATTATCAACCGATCATCGTGCCGCCATGCTCCGTGTTTGAGTAAATAGCTTATGGGCCGTCAGCTCATGAGGCTTCTGCTGGAAACCCATGAACAGGCCATCGGGATTAAGTGAGAACTCCTCTGAAACGTGGGCTTCCATCTTATTTGTCACTAAATCTCTTCTATCAGATGATTGGGCAAGGACACAGGGTAGAGGGGCATGGCATGAGACGGGATCACCCTTAACATGGAAAAAGAACTAAATATTTTTTCTAACGATTTTATGTATTTTTATTAAATCGCCTTATTACCTTCCATGACCCAAAACAAATGTAGAAAAAGGAGTTAAGCTTCAAGAAGCGGGCTCTGATTTTAAAGCAAATGTATAAAAGGGAATGTATCCACAAAATATAAAAGTAATGAATATCAATGGGTGTGCTACTCAATGCGCGGGGAGGGATGATTGGCATATATCAGACCGAAGCAACAGAGAATCTTCACGAGAAGACCTATTCATATCCATTTCAAGTCTATTAACTTGAGACAACATCCCAATCCCCGAAACTCCTGTTCTAAGTCATCAAAGCTATACGATAAATCTGGTTAGGAAAGACAACCAGACTGAAGAGGAATAGAGTGCTCTCTATGTCCCGAGACCTGATGAGGAAATGTGAATCTCTCCCAGAGAAAGCTATCCTGGAAGCTATGGGACGCATCAAGCATTTCCAGTAGACTTGAAGTGATTCTCATCGATAGTTGAATAGACTAGTCCCTCTTCTTCAAGGTAATGAATGGCCTCCCTGATAATCCGAATCTCAATTAGCATGATAAATGCATCCTATTGGGAGATAAATAAAGAGTGCCAAAGTAGACTAGATCAGCCAGCATTCCCTGTAACCAGATTCCAGATGCCCATTTTATTCGGAAAGCCCTTAGCAGAATCGTTCATAGAATCAGATGTGCCATTACCAACCGGAAGGTGACGGCTGATGATTGATGAGATTTGAAATTTTGGTTTTCTACTATGATTCTATAAGAGAATTCATGAAATCAACGAAAGAAATAATCTCTCTCTTCCTTGGAATGTAGTCTCCAGAGGTTAGAGGCTGGCCTCTCTTGAGGTAGAGCCAACACACCCCTCAGACAGCCTTTGACCACCTAGAGAGATCCTGCATCTTTCCTAATTGATTTGCCCCTTTCAATTAGAAATTTTAAGTATTTTGGAGCACTAGGTCAGAGTATTAGGTTTTATTGTAGACATGAAGCACAGACGGTTGCTATTGACTTGTAATTGATATGTTACATCCAGTAGAAAAGAATGAAAAGGCCACATCTGCACAAATTAGGCAACTAAACATCACAGTAAAAGTAGGTGAAGTTGTTAATGCCCTTCTGGACTACTTTAATGCCTGTTCGGGTAAAACATAAGGAATATAGAGGAGTGGAAGGTGTGGGTTATGGGAGTGGTGTGGTGTGGGTTGTGGAGGGATTCATTAGCCCTAAGTAAACTTCATCTAGATAGGACCAACTCTCCACAACCCATAAAAACTCTGTTTTCACTAAACATGTGTAAACTTCATCTAGATAGGACCAACTCTCCACAACCCATAAAAACTCTGTTTTCACTAAACATGTGTTAACTTCATCCCTCCAAAACCAAACCTACCCCACCATAACCCTCCACTAGGGAGTTTAGAAATTTTACTTTGGAGATCTATAGAGAAGCACCAGCAAGACCCATACAATAATTTACATCACAGAGAGAGAGAGAGAGAGAGAGAGAGAGAGAGAGAGAGAGAGAGAGATACACACTTGACTTTATCAACTGGAAGACTTAGTTGCTGAGCTACTTCATTGATATGAGGTCCCTTTACCATTCCCCTGACAAACATTGGGTAAAATTGTTTATCAGAGAAACTAATGGAGGAACATAAAAATATTCATTTCTTATTTGTCTAAACAAGTACAAGATGTTCGGTATGAAAAAGTAAATGGGAAAACATACATATATAGCTTAATGATGAAAAGAAGACACTTACAGGTAATCAGGCCGTTGGAGACAGTCCAGGACCATTTTGATGCTGTGACTGAGCCCATCGATCACAGGTTGGGCAGAATACTGAAAATGGTAACTTTTTCAGGAGCATTAGAAAAAAGTAATTTAGAAAAATTGCATTAAAATTCTGAAGTAGCCCATACCTGATTTGAAGGGACTGCAGGTTGCACTTTGGAGTTACTTATTGAAGGATTTGTCATATGGGATTGCATGTTGAGACCACCCTGAGATTTCTGCAAGCAAAAATAGATTTCAGTCAAATATATGAGCTATATATGATGACTAAAATCAGTACAAAACAGAAAAGGCTTTATTGACATTTGATTTTGCAAGAGCTACCTGTAGCTTGGTGTTGTATGCATGGACATACATACACTCAATAAAGTGAGTTGTAATCTCATTAAAATCAGTCACAGGCCTGAAAGAAATATACATATTCAGGACCCTTAGAAGTGTGCTTTAAGTGAACAATCTTTCAAAGAAATTCATTAGATATAATGACAACCAACTTCCATCAGTTAAAATAACAGGTAAGAAAAGAAGATATAAAATGATAAGGTCGAGAAAAATCAACTCTTACGATAATATGAAGATACATTAACCAATGGACAATCACAAGCTTAAACTCAGGAAACATAGAAATGCCATAGCAAGATTTTCTTTACCTAACAGAGAATACGTTTAGCTGCCTTTTACCTTGAAAGCTCTTCAAGTGTCCATTAACCCGGACATACATTCCATCCCTGACTCAAATGGAGCAGTTCAAAATGATAACTATGTGAATTAGGCAGGCAATAATTGAACAAAAAATGAAACTACCTATATGCACTTCAGAAAACAGCATTAGGCTACAGAATTTTCAAATCTTTCCTTCCATGCATGAGCCAATCTCTAGGATATATATCAAAATGGACAGAGAAAAGCATTTACATGTAACTAGGAGAACATAGATTCACAGAACTCTAAGTAAAATGTAAAATTCTAAACTGTGAAATTCATGCACAAAGAAACTCGAATTTATGAATATAACTAAATGTTTTGTGACAAAATTTCAGGATCAAACCAAAAATGAAGCAAATTGACCAATTTCTCCAAGCTAATTCTTTTTCCATCTTATCAAATGTTTTACATGAACTTTATCAATGTAACCAGTCTATGATAATGATGCTCACCAAGGAAATGTGTCAAAGCCAGTACACACATAATAGTAAGGGAATTGTGAGCATGAAAGTCCACAAAACATTTACTTATAGAATGTTAGTCATTGAAAGGATATTCACATGAAAAATAAAATGCCTTGATGAAATAATAGGTAATAGAGAGGATGAAGAAAAGTACAAGATCCCTTCCACTTCACTGGTGTCTAATGGTTCATTGATCCTGCAGGACATAGGATAAGAAGCATTAGATTAGAGTTGCTGTTCACTAGAATGAGAAGATTTATAGGAAAATTCACCATTTGTTACAGTCAATTCGTCCGGTGCCATCATCTATTGAGAAAGTGACATCAGTGACTCGCTCGGCTTTGTTCATTACCTTACCCAATAGAGTTACCTGAAAATAATTCAAACTACATGGACTTGCCCATTCAAGAAATACCAAAAGCAAATTATGAAGCCAAATGAAGTTATGGAAGTACATTGTTCACATCAACACCATCGATGAGGAGATTTACTCTGTCATCGCTTGACAATACTGCACTACTTATCTGCTTCACAGTCACTGGAAGCAGAGATTGAACATCCCGATTCTGTGGAAGAAAGAGATAACTACAGACACTCAACACAATATCCAGCTGCGATCTATAAACTTCAAAGTCAATTCTAATTTCAGAGATTGAATTGACTGCAAATAATTGAAAACAAATTATTAAAAAAACATATTACATGACACAAGCTGCTCCAAATAACTGATTTAACCCATATAAATATGCAAAAACTGCCTTCATTAATATGCATAGCCCGGTCTTAAGCAATATTCTGATCTAACTAATAAAACATACAAACAAACACAAAGAAAAATAATCCGTAAAGAAAAAAATTAGTGCACACTGATGTAAATGTTAAAAATCCAAAATATGATGTGAAAATGGTTATGTCAAGTACTGTTCTGCACTATTGCAACTCATATCCACTCCTATTGGACAACCCAAGCAGCAGCACTAAATTAGTAGGTTTTTTATTCGTTTTCCCACAAGATTATGGAAAATCATTGCACAATCCAGCATCTTAATTTCAAATTCAATCAAATATCAGTTGATATTTAATTTCATATATGCCACTACCCAGTCCTGGCATCAGTCAAGTTACTGAGGTTGGCCAAGTTTCAGAATTGACCAATAAAATGGCACCAGATAAAGCTCATGGTCCCACAATGGTGCGCAATTAAGAACCGTAAAGGCATTCATCACCTTCTATCATTTTCACCGGATACCACTAAAACTCTCCGAGGCATTCTGGAGGAGAAATCTCCTCGGGTAGAGAAACATCAGTCCGCTGATATAGAACAAAATGAGGAAAAATAAAACAGGCTGAACTTGCCAGAAATATTTAGCCAATCCAACAGATATCAACCCCTAACAGACGTTCTGGAGATCGTACAGAGAGAAATACTGCTGAGGAGTACAACGTTAAGTTCCAGGGTGAGATATAGAGGGAAAGTAGTGCGACGAATTACTTTGGCGGGGGAGAAGGCGGAGGGATCGGCAGCCTGAGCGGTTTGAGAAGGCATGAAACCGCCACCGGAAAAGGCCGCCGCACCATCGAATTGGCTTCCGAACATCATTACCCGCACCCTGAATCCCTCCGACGAGACAAGGACCCCCAAGCCCTAACGTTGTGAGCCCGCTGCGAGGGAAATGGTTCCGCTTTTATATCATGCTCAATTCTGCAGTTTTCCTTCACGGATATTTCTCGCCACTTTCTTTTTTCTCTCCTAATTGGCTGTGTTTGTCGTCTTTTCTCATTTTTGCTTCAAGCTTTTGTTTTCTAAATTCTCTATTATTTATTTATCTATTCACTTTCTGCCAACTGTAGTTTGTTAAAATCAAACTGAGTTAGAAATAATTAAGGTATAAATATATGAGTCGAATAATAAGTTCAAATGTTAAATTTTATTTTTAATAAATGTTAATAATAATATATAATTAATAATTATAAGTTTAAATACAAATTTATAATTTTAATTTTTAAAATACCAATAATAATATATAAATTTAACAAGTTTAAGGTTAATAAAAATAAAATATACCATTATATATATATATTTTTAATGAATGCAGGTTAGTGAAGTCTTTTTCTTTTTTTAAATAAATTTTAATTTATCCAATTGGACCATCAGTTTAGTTAGATTTAATAGTTGGATTAAAAACCAACCGATTTAGATAAATTTAACTTGACTTATAGTGTATTTGAATTAATTAAGTAAATCCAATCCGATGGCTCTATGCTCACGGAAAACAGGTAGTATTACCATTGGTCAAGTCAGCCTTGACTATGTGGGATGTATATATATATATATATATATATATATGTTTCGTGCGTGAGATGAGAATTTTGAATAGGTATAAGAATTAGGATGAGCTTGATAAAATAGAATACGTTTTCCGAGGATCTGTTATTCAAAAAATGGTGAAACTGACAGTCTTAGGCATTTTTTGAAATATGTCCAATTTTGTCTACTTGTACAATAAAATTCACCTTAATGCAAATTTTAATTTCAAGCCATTTAAAAAATAAAAGCCCCCCTTCCCTTTTATCGAAAATTAAAAAAAATAAAAATATTGTTTTGCCCATGAAGGATCATTTTTATTGCTCCACCAGTGTCTACCACCATTACAAAATCAGTACCATGTACAGCATTTACAGTGCTTTCATCATCTAACAACTTCTTTAAAGGACATGTGGATTCACATCCCAATTCGAAGGACGCATATCCCTAACGCTTCGTTTGGCTAGCTCTCGAGGAATCCACATAGTCTGTACTGGTGAGGACATCCATTTAACATGCTCACGAGTATTTTGAAGGATACATGTAATTCTCAAGCCACTTCATCTTCTCCTCTAAGTTCTTTGCATAAAAACAATGAGGATTTATTAAAGCTCACCTGCCACCTTGAGGCTTGGCAATAGAGTTCCATGATTTTCTTTAGCTTCTTGCCATTACTTGCAGATGCTTCCACATAGAAGTGGCGATCATATGCTGAAAGGAGGTGTGATGACAAGGTTGGACAACTCCACTTCATGCGTATCCCTCTAAGCTCACCTTGTGTTACAGCTATGGATATAGACAAATACAAAACATCAACTATAAATTAGAACAAATATGGAGAAAGCGGGCCCCCTTGTTGAAACCCTCTGCTATATATGTACAAAAGCATCAAGCCTTCTTGCCTTTTGTTACAACTCTATACACTACTACTGATCTTACTCAATTCATAATCCATCCTGTCCAAACTTATGCAAACCCCATCTTCCTCATATTTTTTCTCTAAAAACTCCTACTCGACCCCATCATATGCTTTTGCCTTGTCGATTATTAGAGCATAGTCCTCCCTCTTCCCTCTTTGTTTTACCTCTCGAGAGGTGAAACACCTCGTGGGCCAAGTCGTCAATCATCTCAGTTGTTACTATTTGCTGCACACAACTTAAAACATTGTCAACACTTCTCTCTCATTCACACTTGAATAGGTCCTAATATAACTCTCTTAGTATAGTCATTATGTTCCTGTCCTCTTCCACCCAGTTTCCTGCTATATCATTGATCCTAGTTATTGGTGGATTCTGCTTATTCTGGATCAGGGAATTAGATGCACATATGCTTTTCATTAATAAATATATGATCCATGCTAGTGTTAGTCATTGCATTTCACCATGCACCTGGTTTCTCACTTGTGCTTACGACCCCCATATGATAAAGACAAGAAACTGTTCTGGAATTCTTTTAAAACAGATAGCTAACTCTATGGATGAACCTTGGTTGGTAATTGGTGACCTTAATTTATTAATGAAAAACTAGGAGATGAGTCAATGAGAGTATACAATCCAGCATAAATTTTCTAGAAAACTTTTTAGTGAACAAAAATCTATAGGCTTAGGATTTTCTTGCAATTGCTTCATCAGGAGAAACAATAGTTTTGGCAGACATCATATTAGGTATTGCTTAAAGAGATACTTAGCAAATGCAAAATAGAGGTTAAAATTTTCAAGTGCTGGAGTTATACACTGCCCTACAACAAATTCAAATGATAACCATAAGTTACTTAAACTCTGGCTGCACTCGAACACCAGGCCTCATCCTTTTGTATTTAAGGTAGCATGGCTCGGAGATCCCTCGTGCAAAGAAACAATAAAATTGCATAGAAATTAAATATGAAATTATCAATAGCTTTTAAATTCAGTAAAAAAGATAAAAACAAAAAAAAGCCTTGAGAATATGATATAGAAATATATTTAAAAATCAAGGTTAATAACCTTGAAATATATCGAATTTTATCATTTTAAATGTTTTGATACGAATTTTTTAGTTGATTCATTTAGTACAGAACTTTTATTTTATTTTTAGTCCCATTTGACATATTGTTCATTTTTCCATCCATAACTAACAACATTGTCCTACGTGGCATGATAGTGCTGCTTACATATCAAACAATTGCTTATGTAGCATTACTATGTGTTAGAGGTGGCAAATCGTGCCGGCCCGGTCTTATCGTACCGGGCCGGCACGGCACGATAAGCACTGGCCCAGCACGGTGTTATCGTGCCGGGCCCGTGCCGTGCCAAAATTTGCCAGGTCTACTATGTGTGGCTCGTGGACCTTACTTTGTGAAATGACACATTTGCCCTCCATTGATTAATCATAAATTAAAAACACTTGGGGGAAAATATGTAAATTTATAGTGTTCTTCCTCATTTCAAACCCCAATCCTCCGTTTCTTTTCTCCCGTGGCTGCTCGCATCCCCCTCCACCTCCATTCCCCGTGGCCACCATCCTAGCTCCTCATCCCCCTTTTCCTTCCTCATTTCGTGCTGTTCTCGTTTTCCTTCCCCTATGGTTGCACTCCTCCTCCTCCTCCTCGACCATGTGTTTCAAATTTCATTTGATTTAGTATTTAATGGGGAATGAGGATGAGGAAGGCCATGGGAGAAAAGAGAATGCTGTGGGAAAGGAAGGAGGCGGTGGCGATGGAAGAAGCTAGAGATAGGGAGGGGCATAATTCTATATTATTTGTTTTTATAAAGTTCCTTATTTATTCTGCTTCCTTGACTCTGCCTTAAGTGATTCTGTGAAACATTCATCCATGGCCCATGGAGAGTTAGCTGATGAACAACTGATTGAGAAGGGAGCATGCAACACCAATGGCCAGCCTATCTCAAATAACAAACCCCAACACATTCTCATACGTATGATAACACATCATGGGACTTGAGCGATTCTTGCATTGTAAGGGCTGTTCTCTTACATGATAAGCTCCTCTTGGCGTGGTTCAGAAAGTGCTCCACTACCTCCCCTACTCAAGTTGAAGCTTTAGCCATCCTGACTGCTACCTAAGCGGCCAAAGAGAGAAATTTATGCATCATTTCTGTATGCTCTAGATCTAATGCACAAAGAGTTGTCGACTCAATTAACTCTTCTAATACTCCATTATGGGATTATAGATATATTTGTTTGACTTGTCAAATCTTCTTAGCTATTTTGATTTTTGGTCATGTAATTGGTTCCCAAGGAGGATGAGTGTGCATGCTGACTTGCTTTGTAAACTAGGAAGATCTGCAGACATTATTGATCTGTATTTTTTGGGAGGGAACCTTGAGAGGCCTCTTTGACCTATTTATTATTAACGAAGTACTACCTTATTGAACAAAAAACTAAGTTTGTTATTGATATGCCTCCCAAAAAAGTTATCTAATGAAGTACTATGGAAAAAAATTGGAGAAAAAATTATAGTCATTGCTGTAAGTCGCAGTCTGGTTTTGATACCAATTTGTTATAAATCAAATGAGGGAGCTCATCCCAGAAAGAGTGGTCTGATGCCTAATAGAGTTAGCTCTTTTGGTCCGTAATTCCCTTTGTTTTCAGCTTGACCAACCGTTTGCAGGGATCAGTTCATGTGAACATCCCATGCTATGAGAACCGTCTCACAAGTCACGGTCACATTGGTCACAGCTGTTGGCACATTCTTAGGCCATCAAAATCTTTGTCAAGATTTCTAATATATTTGCTCATACCGATTCTTCGACCCATCGGTTGACTCGGACATTGACCTTGTGAATGGGTTGGTTATCGCTTCTTTTCTGCGACTACCAAGCAGAATACTGACAGGAATTTTTTTTCTGCAATTCCGAACGATCCTTTGATCTATCTTCCTGCCCCTCCTCATGTCATAATCAATTTGATCCGTTTATTTAATAATTTCACGATCTCAAAGTCTCAAAAGTGCTTGGCACGCGTTCAATCCAGAATGAAGAAACCTACACACAGTGACTTTGCTTTTGAGTGGTCTAGAAGTCCAATGCATTATGAATAAGTTAGCTCGTGCTAAATCATTCAATTAGTAGGGATAATTTTTTTAATTATATATTTTCTCCCTTCACTGAATTCAAATATAAGACATTATTTAAGAAAAAATAATCTTCATATTATCTTCGACAGTTCATATTAATAGTACAATTGAGAGACATGAGAAAAAAAATTAAGTGAGAAATGCTAGATGTGACTTAAACCAATTTTGTGGGTGTTATATAAAAAATCTCTAGGTGCGGTGGGTGTAACTCATGAACGTGCAATGTCATTCACATATTTCGGGCATGAATTTCATGCGAGTTGATTGCGTCGTCTCACACGCATGACAAGAGCTCCGCCCAGTTCAGCTTGTCGCATATCCGCTAGTCATCGATAATAAGTGCCGGTGGACCTGTAGCTGTACTACATACATTTATTTATGTTCCAATAATCAGGACTGTATATATAATACGTTAAAAAAGGGAAATTTTATTATTTGATTTGGTGGCGTATGGCTAAATTATACGAAAATAAGAATCCAAATGCACATGTAGAACACAAATTGATGCTAAGTTCTCGAGTCCGTCATAGTCTATGTGGAATTCTATGATTAAATATCATGTTTGCCAGCCAGTCGTTCTGTTCTATTTAGGTTAAGTGGGTTTTTGGTAAGTTTTGAGTGCCTTTGGTCGTGACAAAGTTCATACCCTAAGATTTCTGTGTCTTTTGGCCGTTGATTATCAGTGAAAACATGACAAGTTACATATCAATGAAGAGCTCGTCGATAGTACCATACTTCCCAAATGGAGCTGGAATGAAGAAGAAGATACGACAGGTTTGGAACGGACTGATGTGAGCAAAATACATTCTAACTGCCAAAGTGTAGCAAAGTAGTATCCGCACTTATATTTTTTTGGTGAAAACTATCTGATATCAAAAAATTCACTTAGATTTAAGTAATATTCAAGGCGGGTTGGCCTATTTAAGGAGTAACCCAACTCTAACATTAATTATTTTAATTCATAATATTTAAATTCAAATACTTTTTTTTAAAAAAAAATATCAAATCACCGTAATTAATTTATATTATTTAAGTTGAGAGACAAAATATCTATTTACATAAATATGAACAAAAGAGAGAAGCATAGTAGCTTTCGTTGATATCTTCCATCAACATTCATATCATTGCCGTTAAATATTCGATCCAAAATTGAGAAAAAAAAAGAGATATGCTCGAAAAGATTTTTTTTATGCATGATCTATTATTGAAATTTTTAAAAGGCTCTTATTCATTTAAGTACCGAATGATCAACTAATTGAGATATAATAATCTTCTAATTTAAAATTTTCTTTATTTACGGAATTGGTGAATATTGTATATGAATTAAAAACGAATCACGTTAATTGATTTTCTACCATCACGTAGATGTCATTGGTTCCCCGAGTTTCAGGACATACGATGACGTGTTGGTTTGGTCGTCGGGGGACACTTGTTTGGACACGTCATGAAAGCATACGTGGCAGAAGATACCAGCGTCGGAGCAGCTCCCCGTTCAGATCGCACTCATTAATTTCGTCCTGCCTAAATCAACCTAGATCTTTTGAGCATGGAACATGGTTGTGTTTCATCGATGGAAAAAAGACATGCCGTACATGGTGATCCATGACGTGTACACTCCCCCCTCGTTTTCCTTCTTTACCTCCAGAAAATTTGAAAATGTAGATAAAACTCGCAATCTCGCTATGTTTCTCTGTGTATATGTGGTGATACCTTCCTGTAGTTTTGCCATCTAAGAAAAAGTAAGGGCATGCGATTGGGGGAAATTGATTTGAGTTATGTGTATAATTTTTAAAATCAGATCAAGTCGACTAATTTAATCGGAAACCAGTCGTTCATTCAGTTCGATTTTTAGAATTAATCTAATTATATTGTAAATATAGTTAATTTGGATTAGATTGGCTATTTTTCGATTGAACAGGCAAGCTTAATTGAACTTACCGACTTAAAATTAAAAAAAAAACTTATAGTACTTATTTTTATTATATTTATATTTATATTTCACAATAAATTTGAAATTAAAATGATGATTATATTAAAAAATTTTATTATAAATAGTATAGAGTTTTAATATTATATTTTTAATATTATTTATTAAATATATAATTTAATATTTGAATCTTCATTCTAACATATTGACCTATGTTTTGATTGATTTTTAGTTTGGTTTGATTTTAAAAATTTTGGTTGAATGAGACTTTTTCATAATATATAGCTGGATCTTGATTTTTTTGAATTGATTTTTTATACTTGAAAAAGTATACAAAGAAATTGTTTGAGGTCATGAAAATCATTCGTTTTTTAGTACAATGTGGTTTTTCGGGCTCCATTTTATAATAAAAATATAATTAGAATACTATTTTATAAAATTTCAATCAAAACAAAAATTAATTTTAGTAATGATAGAATAATTAAGTGTAAATTCTTATAAGTTTTATGTATAATTAAAAATGAAATAAAAAAATTAAGTATCATTATTAAGTATGCAATTATAGAACTACTAAGTGAAACCATAAAAGTGTATACTAGGTATATTATTATAATTAATAAAATAAATCGATAAATATAATCATATAATTCATATTCATTTTAATTTTTGCTCATAACACCAATTTTTTAAATTTTTTATTAAAATTATATGATGTTTAAAATTTTAATAATTATAAACAATTCAGTTTTGAATATTACCAATCCATTGAACGAGTCCCCATTTACATTGAGAAAATTAATTTAATAGCACAATTGTTTTCTTCTTTTTTTATTATTTTCTTAAATTTATTAGGCGCACAACTCATAAATCAAGAAAATCATTGTAAGTGGGCCCCGCTTTCATCTCCTCGTTACATTGTATTGTTGGTTCAGAATGCACCACCACGCACTAGCCCTTTTCTAGCGAGAGATTCTTATGTGAACTAAGCCTACCACATCAATTATACACTGTACCAATGAGCAAATGACGTGTTTAGTATAGCCCGAAACTTGCAGAAAAGTCCAGATTTTACTCATATTTTCACATTAATCTAGTCCCTCCCGCTCTATAGCCTGCCCCTTTCTCCATAGCATGCGCAGCAACCTCGGGCCGCCGACTTCGGGCTTCAGGCCAGTCGCTCGTGGTGGAATCAAGCTCCTCTTCACGGCGGTAGTCAGTTCCGACCTCCGCGATTTCTTTATCGCATCCCCTTCTCGATCTCCGACTCCGTCATTTCCTCTCTCCGACCACGACATCTCTCTCTCTCGTTGGAAGCTTCATCTCTCGAAGGCTGTCCCTTGCAGCTGCCCAAACCGAGATAGACGGCGTTGAGATCGGGCATCGCGGGAGGGGAAGGAAAGAAAGAAAGAAAGAGGTGGAAGAGGTAGGTCGGTCGTCGCCGGAGATGAGGCAGACGGAGGAGTTGGAGGGGAGAGAGAGAGAGAGAGCGAGGGTTGGGGCAAAATTAGAAAGACGAGAAAGTTTGGGACTTTTTAAAAGAATTTGCTGGGAATAGTTTGACACGTGTCGATCATAAATGGTTCAGTGCATTGGTGACGTGACCTAAGAAAATTCCAGTTTTTAAGCCGCCATTATTAATAATTCAAACTTAATTCCCACATATTATCTCGACTTTATTTATTGTGAAAAGCTTCATTTACTTGAAAATGTCAAATGATGACTGGTTCATACTCGGTTGACCGTACTGTACATGCGTACACTTATAGAAGTAAATATTTATTTTACATATATATATTTCTCCCATGCCTACCTATTATTTATATTCAAATTATGTGAAAACAGAAAATTTATATAAAAAAAATTTATCCCTTCATGTGCAGACCAGATTAAACTCAAATTAATAAGAGTTCAACCCGGTAATACCCCAGTAACTCTTCCTGCGGTTATCCTACTATTGACCTATTTTTGGGTTCGGTATCTGAATATAAATACCGTCTCCATTGTCTCCATTCTGTGAATTGTCTTTCCATCACACTCCCGGGTGAGTCAAGGTTGACACTTCCACTCCCCATCGAGGAGGACATTCAGCATCCTGACCATACTGTGAGACCATCAACCGTGAGAGGAAAAGATAGCCGTAATTTTATGCTCATGAGAGTTAAGTATTATCGGTTCATTAATGAATAAGAACTTTTGAATTGTAACTTTTCTCGGCCCATATGGATATCAATCCAATCCAAGTCGGTTAAATCCCAAATTGTGTGCTTGTCCGAGGACCGCCCGCAGATTCTATGCTTTGGGACGGTTGCGGAAGAAGCATTCTTGACCCTGAAAAACTGAACGCGCCAAAGAAAGACAACGGACACGGATTCATTTGACATCATCACACACACTTAGTCTAGCATTAAATGGGGATGGGTAGGTGGCTAAAGCTCCGAGTCAACACCTTCCTACTTACCCTCCCTCTTATGGATTTTTTTTTAAAATTTACTGTAAAAATTTAATTTATAATTTTTTAATTATTAAATTCACTATTTCAATACTTTTTCAATACTTTTATATATATATATATATATGGGATATTCTTAATTCCTCCCATTCCTCCCTACTCGACAAGATGGGGGCATATAGGAAATTTAGAGTCGTTAATTATTAGAAATTCTATTATTTACTTAGTCTAACCGAGTTTAAATTTAATTTAATTGTGATTTATTGGTTTTTCTTTTTTTGTTAGGAGATTTATTGGATTTTCATACATTATATTGTGTATATGAAAAAGTAATTTGATGTAAATAGGAAATAATAACCTTAAGATAAATCACACAAAACAATAAAAGATGAATAATCAAGAAATGTTTTGACGTCATTTCCTTGATCTTATTTGTTGATTTTTGTAAATGAAAGAAATTTATGTTGATAGAGAGTTGATAAGTATTATTGCAATGAAATTTCATATATAAAGAAACTCATGGATGATGCAAGATCTTTTATACCGACACATTGAATTAGATGTAGACAATGAAAATGGATGAAGAAGATGATAAAGATACACGAAGTTTGCTAATGAAAGTTAGACTTGCATCCCTTAAATTTTAGATTGAAATTGATAGCATTGCATTTAGTATATGATGTTTTATTAGTGGCGAGCGTTTAACCATGGTTGAACGGGGGAGGGAGTAGGTGGGTCTGTGTGACGAGTCGAGTTTGGTAGGCGTTGGTTCGTTCGCCTCCACGGCCTCCTCATCACCCACCCACGTTATATAACTACCCTCGCCTGTCTGTCAGCTCTCCTCAGTCTCTCTCTGTCCCACCAAACTCACCATCGCTCCTACATACAGCAGAGAGAGACTTCCTTTTCCTCCCACCTCGCTCCCCGTCGTTCTCCCCACTTACCCCCCAACGCCGACACCGGAATCCATCTCCGACCTGCCCCCTCTGATCGTCTCTGTGCCATGGACTCGCAGTCTTCCTCCAACTCCATCTCAGCGCTCGATCTCATGTCCGCCCTCATCAAGGGGAAGGTCGGCCTCTCCAACTCCTCGACCGAGTCCTCCAACGAGCTCGCCTCCATCATCTTCGAGAACCGAGAGATCGCCACCATACTCGCTACCTCCATTGCCGTCCTCATCGGCTGTGTCGTCGTCCTCGTCTGGCGCCGCTCCAGCGCTCCCAAGTCCAAGGCCGTCCAGCCTCCCAAGCAGCTGATCGTCAAGAAGCCCGAGACTGAGGTTGACGATGGGAAGAAGAGAGTTACTATTTTCTTCGGTACGCAGACCGGGACAGCTGAAGGTTTTGCCAAGGTGCGTGCAACTGGTTGAATTCAGTCCTTCGGGTGGTTTCATTCAGTCCCGAACTGAGCATAGTTGTTCCGAGCTTGTTCTTCAAATGGCGGAATTAGGATATTGATGTTAATCTGCGAGCTTGTTGGACTTTCTTATTTTAGGCTCTGGCTGAGGAGGCAAAAGCGAGATACGAGAAGGCAACGTTTAAAGTGGTCGATTTGGTACAGATTGGCTCTTCGTTCTGTTTTTTCTTCCATGCTTTGAGTTGAATTCTTTTTTTTTTTCCTGAGGTAAATTCGTGTATGTAAATGATGAGCCAACCGCTTGAATTACTGGGACATTGAACAGGATGACTATGCGGCCGATGATGAAGAGTACGAAGCAAAATTGAAGAAAGAGAATTTGGCCTTTTTCTTTTTGGCTACGTGAGTTTCTATTCTATCATGATCATCGACTCTCTTCTTGATTGTTAGATCTTACTTTTAATTGTTGATGGATTGTTTTGGTTAACATGGCGCTTTCATGGGCGTAGATATGGAGATGGTGAACCAACCGATAATGCGGCAAGCTTCTATAAATGGTTCACCGAGGTATATTCTCAGCTGAATTTAGTCCCCTTGCCGTCCCAACGCTAAATGTAATGGTCCATGGCATTTTGGTGGGAACAGGGTAATGACAGAGGACAGTGGCTCCAAAAGTTGCAATATGGTGTCTTTGGCCTTGGCAACAGGCAATACGAGCATTTTAACAAGGTCTTTGATCTTTTTGCCCGCTCCTAATTTTCGTGGTGCTTTTATATCATTTTCCACACAGCTTTCTGAAGATCTCTGTGTAAGTTGTTAATTGATAATTTCGCTTTTGTTTTATTAAACAGGTCGCCAAGGTGGTAGATGATGTTCTTTCTGAGCAAGGTGGGTTTGTTTTGTTTCTACTCTGGTCAACGCTCCAGACTTAAAATGTTATTTATTTTAAATTTTTTTATCAGAATATTTGTTTTTACATTTTTTGGATAATTGTTTTTGTGAATTCATCATCAATGGATTATTGGCCATTTTACCTTTGTCTGTGCATCTTATGCGAAAGTTCATTTGAGCTAGCTATTTATATGCTCTTTTGATGTTTATCTTGCACGAGAACTTCTTGTATTTAGGATTTCTTTTCTCTTGTGTGAGTATTGTGTGGAAATTCCTCGCCTGCTTCTTCCAAACTGTTTGATTCTATTAATTCTCAGTTTGTTGTGCTATTTGATTCTACTACTAGCTCTTCCATATTTTAATTATTATAAAACACATATTGGTGAACTACAAGTAGTGGACTAAATGCTAAATGCGAATTACTTACTCTTCCTTTGCCCTTTTCATTTTGCTTGTGGTTTATCTCATATTACACATCCATCTCATCTCCAGGCGGGAAGCGCCTAGTGCCTGTGGGTCTTGGGGATGATGATCAGTGCATTGAAGATGACTTCTCTGCCTGGTACTGAAGACTAAATCATCTCTATGCCCAAGAGCAATATTGTGGCAATATGCTCTGTACTGTTATTTTGATGCCTCTTGAAAAATATAACTTTTAATATGCTCTTATGATTGAAGGCGGGAGCTGGTTTGGCCGGAACTAGACCAGCTGCTTCGGGATGAGGATGATATGACAACTGTGTCTACACCTTACACTGCTGCTGTTCTGGAATATCGGGTTGTGTTTCATGACCCTTCTGATGCACTTGTTGAAGAGAAACACTTGGCCAATGGTCATGCAGTTATTGATGCACAACATCCTTGCAGGTATTTTTAAATCTTATGTACCCGAGAGACTTAAGAGCAAATTGATTATTTTTTCCACTTGCCTGAACATTATAATTACTTATTCTCCTTCTAAGGGCTGATGTTGCTGTGAGGAAAGAGCTTCATACTCCTGCTTCTGACCGATCTTGCACGCATTTGGAATTTGACATCGCTGGAACTGGACTTACGTAAGTTGTAATTTGTTTTATTTTTAGTTACAAATTAATGAGAAGATTTCCCATTATTTATTATGTATCTTTGGTGGGGGCAAAACAATTCTCATGGAGAGATTGTTTGTTTCAGATATGAGACTGGAGATCATGCTGGTGTATACTGCGAGAACCGTATTGAAACTGTGGAGCAAGCACTGGATTTATTGGGTTTATCACCTGACACATACTTCTCCATCCATACTGACAAGGAGGATGGAACACCACTAAGTGGATGCACCTTGCTACCACCATTCCCACCTTGTACCTTGAAAACAGCTTTGGCTACATATGCTGATCTTTTGAGTTCTCCCAAGAAGGTGGGTCGTGTTCCTAAGAGGACTGTAGGTGCTTTGATATTTCACATCTTTTTATTGAGTTACTTCACTTTGAAACTTGGTTGATTCATTGTTTTGCAGTCTGCCTTGGTTGCTTTAGCAGCTCATGCATCTAATCCTACTGAAGCTGACAAATTAAGGCATCTGGCATCACCTGCTGGAAAGGTTGTGGATAATCTATTGCCAGTTGTTCTCCCATTTGTATATCCTACGGAATTATGTGTTATATACGTTTAAGTTGTTTACAGGATGAATATGCACAATGGATCATTGCGAGTCAGCGGAGCCTACTTGAAGTGATGGCTGAGTTTCCCTCTGCCAAGCCCCCCCTTGGCGTCTTCTTTGCAGCAGTTGCTCCTCGGTTGCAGCCCAGATACTATTCAATCTCATCTTCTCCAAAGTAAGTTTTATGCCTTCCCTTATCTGTTGCTTTACTAAGGCTTAGATGAATTGAAATACACTGCTTTAATGCTTAAATTATAAAAAAAAAAAAAAAACAAAAGAAGAAGAAAATTAGAGAATCAAATATTTGTACATCCACAGCCTGTCCTGGTCTTTTCCAATATTATATTATTTATGAGCTTCCTGAACACTCTCTAGGATGGCTCCATCAAGAATCCACGTTACTTGTGCATTAGTTTATGAGAAAATGCCAACAGGAAGGATCCACAAAGGTGTCTGTTCTACCTGGATCAAGGTACATCTCTATTATAAATTTGTTACTTGCTGAATGTTCCCTGCCTCCACCATCTATAACATGAGTGATAGAAAAATTAGTGAAGAAACGACTATTTTACATCCTAATTATATGGGACAGAGACACGACCTCCCAATCTTACTACTTTTAGCTCATTCCTTTCCTCTCTCTTTGCTCCTTCCTCAGAATGCTGTTCCGGTAAGCAAGAGCCAGGATTGCAGCTGGGCACCCATTTTTGTGAGGCAATCAAACTTCAAGCTTCCTGCTACTACTACAGTCCCAATCATTATGATCGGCCCTGGCACTGGATTGGCACCTTTCAGGGGTTTCCTACAGGTTTATATAGGCAGAAAATTGTATTATTATGTAATTTGCTACTTTGCTACTAAAGCTGATGCATTTCTTTCTACTTTTTCAGGAAAGGTTCGCCCTGAAAGAAGCTGGTGCAGAGTTGGGGCCTTCCATGCTGTTCTTTGGGTGCAGGAACCGCAAAATGGTTAGTGAACCCCCCTTGATAATCCTATATCATGGCTGGGCAAATTCAGAAGGGAAGAATCAATCTGAATTTACTCATTCAATTTGCAGGACTATATCTATGAAGATGAACTGAACAACTTTGTGGAAGCTGGTGCACTCTCACAACTAATTGTTGCATTCTCGCGGGAGGGGCCCACAAAAGAATATGTGCAGCATAAAATGATGGAGAAGGTAAAGCCTCTTTAAATCTCCTAGCTCAAGTTGTGCCCTCTCCCAATCTTTTCCCTGTTTCATCTTTCATCTGATTTCCATCCTTTCACCTATCTTTTCATAGGCTTCGGAGATCTGGAACCTGGTATCTCGGGGAGCCTATATTTACGTATGTGGTGATGCTAAAGGCATGGCCAGGGACGTCCACCGGGCTCTCCACACTATTGCACAAGAACAGGTAATGTTCACAACAAGTTTCATAAAACTGGTATATACCAGGTTGTGATAGCTAAGGCCTACCTTTTCATTTCTGGATTACCACTAAGATGAATTTGAGTCATTCTTGTTGGTAGGAATAGTTACATGGTGCTGCAACCAACCTTAGGATGTGTCCCCAAGTTTCCTTTCCTGTCAAGTTTTTTGAGATAATTCTCAGATGGTTGGTTTTCTCAATCGTTTTGTCCTGTCCTTGGCGTGCATGTCTATTTTCCAATCTCTTTTCAGTGATTGGATTTCTTTTCCTATCTTTGGCTTCAACCAGCAAATACATCTCATCCTTTTGTTTTTCACTATCCCGGATGGTGATCTGTTTTGCTCTCTGTCATTTTCTCGTGGAACCGCCCATAGACATCCCACTCATGCCCTGTCCTCCCCACCACACGACATCATCTCTGTTTTTTTCATGGAAAAGAGTTCTACTCGTGATGATTATTAATATGCGTATAGTTGTGATGGTTGATAAAACTATTAACCATTGGCTCTATTCTTCCTTAGGGATCTCTCCACAGCTCAAAAGCCGAGAGCCTGGTGAAGAATCTCCAGACAAGTGGGCGGTATCTTCGTGATGTGTGGTGACAGCCCCAAAAAAGGGTCGTGGGTGAGTGCTATTAGAAGAATAACTAGAAGAATATCCATGAAATTGCCGATGTGTTACCCTGGAGGATTGTTCTTGCGGCTGCAAACAAATGCAACGATCCTGCAAGTGTAGTATTTTAGTAGCCTGATCAGCAGATTCTTTTTTCTTTTCCCCTCCTGCTCATGGGATTTATCTGCTGAGCATCGAAGACTAATTGTTTGGTTCTTGTAACTTATGTCTATACAAATGTTTATGTAATATGTAAGACGAGTCGGAATAATTGTGATGTAGGCCTTATCATGGTAGGACCGTCGAGATTTTCCATCTTTATGATGAACCTGAAATGAAGGTGTGGTCCAAATGACAACCCAGATGTGCTTTCTATAACCCTTAGTCTTATGTGGCTGGCTCACATCTGCATCACTGCACTCGGACTGGTGTTCTGGGGAAGTTTCTTTTCCTTTCCCGCGGATTCAAGGATCACTCGGATTGCCTTCTCCGGGCAAAGCAGAGTTAGATCTTTCAAAGTGCAAATGGAGTCAATTGTTCGTATCAAATTTATTTGTTGGGACTACACTACTTCTGCAGTCGACCAAGCTCACTGCGGTGCCGACGATATCGGGAACGATTTTTCAGCAGTTTTTTCAATCAGAAACACGAAGTTGAATACGATAGATTTTGCGGGAACAGCATATAAGGGGAATTTTCCGTGCCTCCCATCCGTCGGATGAAGAGAGAGAGTACAGCTTACTGAACCTACACCCCCCATCTGTCGGATGGAATGCTGTCTCTTTCGGTAGTTTTCGATGGCTGCCATACTTTACATAAAGGAGGATGAATCCTCCCCAGTTAGTCTTTTTGGGAGAGTTTTGGATGGTCCCACATCCATTAGATCGAGGAGAGTTTGACCCTTCCTAGATCCTTCCCCATTCAACATATGGAAAATCGTCCCTCAAAACGACAATGGAAGTTCCTTAGCTAGTTATTGGTGTGTTATTCGATCCTCTCTTGTGTTGGATTGAGGGACTGAGAGCGGGAGGGGATGGCTATGGAGGATAGGATAGGGGACAAGGGAGGGTTTTGACTTGGACAACAAATTTCTCTCATAAATTTTAAAATTGAACTAGATTAAGAATTGGTATAGGCATATATGTCTGAATTTATAGGTCAGATTGGGATTCAATGGGTTGAATTACTCATTTAATAAATAATATTAATAATATAATATTACCAATAAATGCACATAATAGTATAATTTGAATATAATTTATAATAAAAATTATTAATATAATAATTATATTATATAAAAATTTAATATAAAATATATATGTATAGTAAAATAAAATAAGTATATTATAATATATATTTATTTTTTAAAAATTTTAAGTTTATTGATTTTTTTAACGGTTTAATTTGATTTAACAGTTCGACCATAAACTAATATATTCAATTGAAATTGACCTTATTTAAAGTGTAATTAAGTTTTTAGTAAGGGGATCAGGTAGTGGTTGATTTTCGGTTAAATCGATCAGTCTGATTCAGTTTTTAAAATTATGATTTGGATAGTGTTATAAAGAGGATTAAAAATGAATGTTAAAAAATATAAATAGATGATTTATAATACCCTTTAACTATTATATTAGAGTGATTAATTGTACTTTTATTCCTCATCTCTTCGTATTGCTCAAATTGGAGGGATAGAAAATATGATTGGTAGAGTTATCTCCCAATAATTTTTCAACTATATTGAAGATATTTTTCTCTCCAAATCTCTCAATCCAAATATAGGTAAATCCTATAAAATTTCCCTGGGAGACTAAACATCTTCCCTTGTCGCATGATGTATGCACGCGCTTAAATTTTAAAATAATAAAAAAAATAAAGGTAATGTTTGCAATGGTTCCCGGACTACGAATTTTCTCGAGAAAGCGACAGAGGGCGAGGGCGGTGCCGCACAATCCGAGATCTATCCCGGTGGTAGGTGGAATTTAATGTCGGCAATGTGTGGAAGAGAGGGCATCGATGGGCTGAAGTGGTAGTTGGATTGGACGTATTAGAGAGTCTTAATTCGAGCAATTCATTGCACTTAACAAAATATTGGCATCTTTTCGTTTAGATTTAGCTCAGAGCATTCGAATCCCGACCAAATCGCATGAAATATGTCAGCCACGTTCGAGTATAGTATGAATTTGCGATCGGTTGGTTCTGTTCTATTCACCGTATCTTTTACGATACAAACCATGACCCTCTTTCCAGGACGAATGTTTCATTTGTCGGTAGCTGGGGCAAAGGCGACGGCTCCACCGTTTGCTTGCGGGAGGGCTCTGTCAGGGCTCTGGGTGACCTCATTTTTAACGCTTGTTTTTAGGGTATTATCAGCTGGTTGTCAGTGACTAGCTACTTCTGAAGCAGGTTAAAGATATTACGATACATATCTTCATGTAGGTCGGTTTTAAATGTCCCGCTAGACACGACTACGCAAGACCGGATCGTGACATGGAGGGGGATGCATCCAAGTCGGCTGATGTTCGACTTTATGTCGGATCTTTTGAATTATATCTCCTTTATATAAGTTAAATAAGCTTAACCATCAACAGAGTTGGTTAGATACACAGTTTCATCCTATTATTTTTCCCTAGAGATCATAGGCATCTGAGGGATCAGAGGTATCACAGAGTGGAGAAGCAAGGGGAGACGGCCGGCTAATAGAGAGTTGAATTAAAGTTTGTTGAATGATGAGTGCCAGCGTGGCCAAGGTCGGGAGGTATAAATTCAGTGAGCATAATTATTTTCGTATAGCAGGAGTCGCAGCCGATCTTCCTCATGTGTTCTTTCCTATCTCTGTGCATTTCATCACTCCAAAGGAACTTCCCTCTGTCCCTACTGTACTCCAACTTGACAGTTTCCACCGCCTTTCCAGGGTTGAGCCCTGAGATTTGTTGGCAGACTTAAAAAGCCACCTACAGGCTAGCAGCTCCTAATCCTTGGGAGGTACCGAATAAATGACTGCTTAAATCGGGGTTTTGGGCATAAAGATCCCACTAACCTGTAAAAAGGGTCCTGACCCTTCCAAGTATATATTCAATGAGCTGAGTAAATATACATCCATAAAAAGTCTATTATACTTGTAAACTGATTATAAATACAAGTGAAAATTTGCCTTTATATACTATTCATGTTCTCTTCCTTTTGGTTGTGTTCGAATGTTAAGTGACATTAATCTCGATTGCGAGTAGCAGCAGGTTGGCAGAGCGAAACTGTCAATGCCATCAGAGTGCAGAGTTTACAGGCCCTAAGCTCAGCCCCGTGACAATACCTTACACAAAACATCAGCAAAAATTCCATAGAAATAATTGATCTCTACCTCGTAAGTCCTTCAATGAGCACCAGAAAAACGAGAGAGAGAGAGAGAGATAGAGAGAGAGAGAGAGAGAGAGAGAGAGAGAGGTCGATAATGATGACCGCGATTGATCCAATCTATATCTATATAAAGAGAGAAGAACATCGTAAGTTACAATGTATAAGATCTCGAAATCTAAGCAACCACGGGCCTTTTGGACCCTCCCTGTTGTCTATGCCTAAGAAAGCTGAACCTGACTCTTCTCCTACACAACAAAATGCAGACAAAAGCTAAGACAACAACCAGAAGGAAAGAAACTTCCATGTGAGTAGTCCAAAGTGAGCCCATCAGTTGGACCACGCTCCTGCTAGTCGTGCAGCTGCAGTCACATGCACTCTCCAGTCGGTTTTCTCCACTAGGTACTTCAGGGTCAAGAATGAAATCCACGGCCATCGCTCCTTCCTCTAACTTAATTGTCGTGGTCTTTGACTTGTAGCCAGTCATTGTGGCTGCTACTGCAACAAGATTAAAACATCAAGTCAGAGGCATTGTCACTGGGAAATGAGGAGGATAAACGTGAGAACTGAGTCCAGCATCTATTGGCCTTTATCCCAGAAAAATAAATATAACCTCTTGCGGTACCTTGATAGTTTTCTGCAGGAGCCAGCAAGCGATGATAGTCGGCAAATGTCCTGCCAGCTTTAACCTATCAATCAGGTCAGAAAATGACTCAATATTCCATCAAGATAGAGAGAACCGGGCAAAGGAAGAGATATCTAAAATATCATCAGTAATGCAAATACATGAGGAAAAAGCTGCCAGTCCGAACTTACAGTGTAATTGATTCCCTTGATCATGATAGAACCTGGCAATGGCCTGCCAGTTGTGGCAGAAAAAATCCTCCCATGAATTCCTATCTGCAAAGTCATTCATCAAAAGGGAGAACAGTGTCAAAGCCCAAATTCTAAAAAATCAGTCGTACCACAGATGAACTTGACTAGCAAAAAGCTTAGAACTCCTTCACGTTATGGGCTTTCATCTTGAGGTATCCCAAATAATATATTAAGATGAAAACTTTAACATCAGCAAGATACAATACAGAAGAGGTTCTCAGTTACCTTAGCAACGCTTGCAATGAGATTGAGCATGCTCTTTTTATTATATCCCCAAATGATAGGAAGCTAGAATGAACAATAAACACAAGAAACAAGAGCCTATGAGCAATACCCCATGGAAAAATGCAAGCGGAATCCGAGAACTATGATGTTTCATGTTCTAAAACAGACAGGTGCTTGATTTAAGAGCACTGCTAGTGTTAAATCCTGTAAATTACACAGATTTTATTGATATTATCACTATAATTCAATTTACAATTTACTTGTTACATTAATATAAATATATATATATAGATATTTATTTGAGTTAGCTGTTGCATTTACTAATGGCAATTTATTTTTCCTCGATTCAATTTTTACTTATATATAGATTCTCTGAAAATCACATTGCTCAAAATTTAGGGGAATCACAACTGTCCCACCAGAATTCTTCAATGGGGTTGATCAAAGGATGAAATCAGCTATATCGAGCACCTAATAACTTTCTTAAAATATCTTATAAAGTGGTGTCCACCAACATTGAGAACAGTTTACAATTGTGTGGCAAGTCAAAAAGCATATCAAAAATGCAAAATTAATTCAAGAAACACATTGGAAAACTAACAGGCAATTTGGCACAGCTACTTTATAGCAGCAGAATCAGTCGCAGATAAGAAACTATGTGGTACCCATGCCATATATGGAAGTCCATTATGAACATTTTTAACGTATGGAGCATGATTGTCCTAGAGCACTAGATCATGATAACATCTCTTGTAACAGAGTGGTGACTTGGGGATTCAAATCAAACCTCATTGGCAGGAGGCCATTTGTTGTCACTAACTTCTAAGGTCAATTCAAAACAACCGGCATGGACATAGTTCCAATCTTGCATGCCGCCATAAATTGGGTACCTTGAGGAAATCATATAAAACTCATTACCAAAGCATATCATGTAAAAAAAAAAAAAAAGGATTTCCTTACAACATAACAACTGCCAATCACAACAAATTGAAACTAGAACTTATAAAAGCAATTAAACCTCTAGTGTACTGTACCAAGATGCTCCGTTTGTCACCCCTCCTTCAAATTCTTTACTCAAAGACATGTTATGGTGTGAGCGACTGTATATACTTGCCAAGAAATGGAAAGTTTCGTCATCTGGACATGGAAAGTAATACCGCCTGTATTGATTAAAGATTGCAGCGGGGTATTCATTAAATGTTTGACTTAACAAAACATCCAAATGGAAGTTACAGTGAAAGATGAAAGAACAAAACCCTCCTTAGCATGATAACAACATTTGAGGCATTATAAGTTGATGGGAGAAACCCAAAGATAATGCAACAGGAACATACTTGATGCAAATTGACACAGCATGACCTGCTTCATTGACAAATAAGTTATTTTACATTTTAAAAAATTCCTCCACATCAACCTGAATGACTCATGATCACATGAACCTGATATGGCAACATAAACTGCCATCCTTGAACCATGAAAGACACTACAGACAGTGAACAATGTCGCGGATATTTTAAGACTGACTCCGGCAGCAAAATGTCATATTAATGTTCTTTTGAATCTCATAATTAATTACCCAAAGATAGTGCAGCAGCAAAGTAAAACAAATTGACACAACATGACCTGCTTCAAAGACTAATAAGTTATTTTACATTTAAAGGTATTTGTTACATCAACCTCAATCAGAGATATGATCACATGAATCTGATATGGCAACAGAAACTGCCACCCTTAAATCATGAAAGACACCACAGGTAGTGAACAATGTTGAGGATCTTTTCAGACTGAGTCTAGAAGTGAAATATAGCACTGGTGTTCTTCTGACTATTGTAATTGGAAATGAATGACAGGAAGGATTACATGAAACTCATTGAAAAGGCTAATACAATAGATCATAGGTAGAACAAAGTGCAAACCAAGGAAGAGGAAAGAACATCAAATACAATAACAAAAATAATCCACCACAATAAATCATATGGCTACCTTCTATCCTCAGTTCCATCCCATGGATAATTTGCAACTAATGCACCCTGCAACAAAAAAGATAATGTCAGCAGAAAATATCTTGTTCCATCAATGGGCTTCTCAGATGAGGGGATTTATAGCATTAGTGAAGCATAACAAATCATTCCATAGTTAGTATTTATGATGCGCAAGAGAGAGAGAGAGAGAGAGAGAGTGAGTGAGTGAGTTACAAAATAACTAATCAGTACCCCATGCAATGAAGCAGAAGCTGTAAACCGTATTTCTCTCAACCAATTCATAATGGCTTGAGTTTCGGGTTGCCGCCTACTCATCTCATTATTCACTGGAAAGAACTGTCATCACATGTCAGTCTATATAATACCAAAAGATAAACTGAGATAATACAAAGTCAAAAAATAATGATAAAAGAGCATTTCAAATGGTGAACCGGAAAATAATCAACAGTATGGTAATGGAAATCTAAGCTCAAGCTAAGTGTTTCAGCTCTACAATTTTGAGGGAAATATGAGCTTTCTCTATTTGATCCACTAACATATCAAGTAAATTTGTACTATGCAAAAAACCTTTAACCTGAGCCATTCATTTACCGCTTTTCCTTGTACTGGAATTCCTCTCACAGCTTAGCAAATCCCAATACTCAAAGATTTAATGACTTCGAAAACAAAAGAACATTATACCTGGTCTGGGAAGTCCCTATTTAAATCAATGTCATTTGCATTGCCACGCTTTCTTAGAGAAAACCCATCGGGATTCATTGAAGGAAGGATGTGCAGGTGAACCTTGTCTACAATGAATGCTGCCTGTAAAGAGAATGCCCATTCACATATGCACACCATAAATAGTGGAAAGAGGGATGGAGGGGGAGGGATGGGGTCATGGGAAGGGGGAGAGTGATAGAAATATAAGGAGAAAATGTAGTTACCAGGGGATCCTTAGGATAATTATCACATATCCAATTTGCAAGACGCATTAGAAGCTCACGACCTACAGGTTCATCTCCATGCACGTTCCCTATATACTGTGACATTACACGATGAATAACAACATAATTCACCATTAAATGTCATAATTTTATTTTACCCAACACAAACTGCAAAGGCTCAATTACTTTTATTCCAAGGATATGGCGGTAGAGAAGAATTATGTGCTGCAGATGCCCTTTACAGAAACCCATCAGGACTATTAAACACACATGCATATACGCACGAACCAAGTTGTGCTGTGAACAATTGCCAAGTTACCTTGAATGCTGGTTCAGCTTCTTCCTGCCCAGGTTTGTCAGAGATTTCTATAACCCACTGTAGCAAATGAATCAGGCTCCTGCTTAATTTTGACTCGAAAAAGCAAGGAAATGCAGGAACTCATATTTAGAAGAGTATCATTACCAGGGGTACTCCCTTCACACTTTTACCGATGCTGATAGCATTCCCAGAAGATCCCTCAAAGAGAGGAACAGGTACAGAGTTAGCTATATGTGAGTAACATTGTACCTTGTTTTAGTAAATATGGGTAACATCGTATATAAATTTGTTCTAATGCTAATAACAAATTATCTAAGATCGGGCCAATTAGAAACTCGTAAGTTTACACACAAAGGATATTCCATCAGAGGTAATGTTACAGTGTGTCGTTATCACACACGAAAGATATTCAAGCATGAAGATTACATGTGCAAGATGAATTTCACCTGTATATCCTAGAAATGTTGCCACATCGTTGTGCAAAATCGTTCAAGGCATTCTCAAGATCCTTATTCGTCAAATATCCTTTAGCTAAATCAATGCTGCTGTGCAAAATCAATCCATTGAGTTAGTTCCTGAACTTCTTCTTCTCCATCCATACATGTTACATAAGAACAGAACCAGGAAGTCAGAAAATAGTACCTACCTTTTCTGAGGTTGTTCCGCCAACAACTGCTTCCTGGTACGAGCATAAGTAAGATTTGCCAAACCTAATAAAATCATATATCTATCAACACAAACTGATTTAACTTTTATCATGATCATGTAAGAAGACACACTTAGCAAGTAATTTAATATATAGGTAGCAAAAACTTCTGGACGAAAAACCCAACGTATACTCCTGGTCCCTCTCAATGTTCCAGTATCTTACCTGTAAGGTTTAAAAATAAAATTCTCAGCTCTAAGTTAGAAGCGGCCGATTCAATAACCCCAACAGCAGCGGCCAGGAAAAAAGAGGAAAACAAAACAGACACCAACCAACAAAAGATTGCAAATGTAATTCCATGGACAGATTTAAAAAGAGAAATAACACAACCCCAGAAGGGAAATACATAGGCAGAAGGCTGCAAGCTTAACGAAAAGAGCTTATCTAAAAAATTTCTAAGGATATCGAGTTGACAAGCAGATATAAAAGGAGATGAATGATGAGAGACCTGAAGAGGAAGAGAGGAGGAGATTCATCTCGCCTCCCCTAGATTCCACCGGGTAGGGAAGGTAAGAAGAGAGTATTAGAGGGAGAAATAGTAATAGAGAAACAAGATTCATGTCCTCTGATCTTGATTATTGCCTTCTCTTCCTTTCAAGAACTGAATCTAGAAGAAACTCCTTCTGATTAGACTTTCGAATGCCGCAAAAATCAAGACCCAGTAGATCCAAATGAAGCTGGGAGGACATTGATCGCAGGTTTACCCGTCTTCTCTTATCAAAATCTCTCTGTTAGAGGAGGGGGCGTGGGGCGTGGGGTGGGGGTTACATTGACTGACGTTAGGGAAGAAATCAGAGCTGGTGTTCGACTTATGGGTTTGGATCTGAAGTGGGAATTCACCCAACCACGCCGTGCGTTACCTCGCCTTGCCTTCGGCTGGTCCATGCGACCTTCAAGATCGATAAGCTCACAAAGGTTGACATCCTTGAAACCTGTTGACAGATGTAAAATGGTACCCTTCTAAAACCAATTTGAATGGCCAAAGAAATTAAAAATAAACTCTTCCTAAATTCTTATTGAGCTTAAAAACTAATAAAATATTTTCATTTATACAAATTTATAATTTTTATTATATAAAGATTGTGTATTTTCTCAATACATATTTGCTTCTGCGTATTTTTTCTATTTCAATTTCGAGCTAGGGGAATGCATGCATGATTTAACCAACATGCATACATACATCCAATCCTGAACTCGGAAGAGTAGCATTTTGATAGATGTACAATTTTAGAACTAAAGATGGATCAACCATGATTTACCAGGACAACTTGCCATGGCCATTAACTGGAAACTAAGGTTGCTTAGGATATTTTTCTTAGGATTAGACTTCCCTATAACTATTTATTTTCTCTTGCATTCTGATAAGGTTTTCATCTCCAAAACTCTGATAATCAATAGAAACATTTTTGAAAAATGTTTTTATGGTTCTCTGTTCTCCCTTTCACAAGGAAAAAAATTGTATTTTTCTCCTTTTTATGGGTTTTGTGAAACTAAATATTATTAAATAATATACATTTTACAAGGTGGAGGGACCTTTTTATGTACTATAAAAAAAATAAAGTGGAACTTTTGTATGTGTTTGGATAAAGTTCACAAAATATTTGTATGGTTTAGCAAAAAAAAAAAAAAAAGATAGTGAGTACCATATTTTAAAAGAATATTTGTTAAATGAGCTTGTCAAATAGGACCGGCCCAACATAAATTATATAAATATTTTTTTAAAAAATTAAATAATTTATATTTTAAAATAATTTTTTATAATATAATGTGCAGATTAATATAAATTTTATATTATTTTGAATAAAATATTAAAAATAACTATTAAAACATAATTATATTAATATAATTCATCAAATTTTAAAATTTTTTCGTAATTTTCTTCTTATTATAAAATTTATTTCCTTACTTTCGATTCGGCACGTCACGATTTATTTTCATACCGTACTAGTATAGCACAATCTCTCATGTGACCTAAAAATACTAGTTCATGTATAATTTTTTTATATCATGCCAAATTTTATCGCTTCTATGAGCAAGAGAGATTTTCACTCATTACAATTAATATTCTTCATCAAACTACCGTATGGAAAAAAAAACTTTGGAAAATAAAATTTTATAAAAGATTTAAGATATTTTTATGGAGATTGGCAAACAGATGTCTCCCCTGGCACTCGAGCATAGAGGAAACTTGTTTCCATTGCAATGCCATCTCTGACGTAGAAGAACATCCCATGGGGAATGCTTTTACTTTGGAGTTGCGATAGGGCCATGGCAAAATAGAGGCCCACCTAAGGCCCCGAGTTAATTGCCTGGTGCAAGCCCATGTTAAGCAAAGTCCTCTTCGTAAGTGCACTGTGTTAGTTGATGAAATTTAACGGTAAAATGCATACCATTAAAAAAAAGTTTGTTATAGGGATATTATTTTTAATTTAATAATTAAAATATTATATATTTAATTTTTATCATAAAATTTTTAACATCTTGTATTTTTATTCTTTTTTTTAATTTTATATGAAATTTCGCATGTAATAAAAAAAAAGCTTGTAAAAGGATATGAAACGAGGGAAAAAGGGAATTTTTAAACCCCAACACTTGGCGCCGCATGTGGGAATTGAACAAAAGCCATACCTCCAACTTGCAGTCACTTCAACCAACCCTCAAAATCTCCACCCATCCCACCGAGGCAAACCTGTCAATCCACCAACCACTCGTCAACCACTTGCTAGGGCCAACCCCATATGATAGAACCCACAGCCGCCGACCGTTGTTGTGAAACCTGCTATTGAAGAATCCCAGCCTATTGTTGAATGACCTCCCATCCAACACTTGCATGGCGATAGAAAGGATGATCGAGGCTCGAGTGGGCTTATTGGAGGAATCCCATTATTTTTATAGAAGTGAGCGGCGTGAGGGGGCTGATACTTCCTACTCGGAGGTCGCATCACTGAATAAGAAAAGTCCACAGTTTACCAGCACTTACAAACTGGACAACTTCGTCTCGACAGTCTCGATGCAGTATGTGCATAAGATGGTGGCAAACCAGGTGGTAAGGGCAACGAAGGCGAACAATCGAAAGCAGTATGGGTTGCACATCATTGAGGTGGACGTCTCTAGTTTGTTGTTGGCAAACATTCTGGCTATCACCTTGCCGCCTAAATCTAGGATTCCTCAGATTGCGGAATACTATGGGAAGACTGATCCAAGAGATCACATTCGCACTCATGATACCTTGATGTTGGGGAGACGAGCCACAGATGATATTCGGTGCATCTTGTTTTCCGGGACCCTTAAAGGTATGGCCCCTAATTGGTTCCACTCCCTTGAGCCTTGGTCTATTACAAGTTTTGCATAGCTCAAAGAGATTTTCTTGGAGCGCTTTGCTAGAGCTATACGAATTAAAAGTGATGGAACTGTTCAACATGGGGCACAAAGGAGAAGGATACTCCAAGGCAATAGAATGAGCAATTCTTGAAGGTAGCTATGCATATTGAAGATTTGACCACACGAGAAGATTTGGCCACATTCTAGCATGGCTTAAGGGATGAGGAGTTTATGAAGACTATGCTCATTGATACCGCACTAACACCAATTTTGTTGATTTGGCAGCGTGGACCCAGAGACTTACTGTCAGCCCCTTAATGCTCGGACACGGAAATGGCTGCCAAGCGGACCCTCGATAGCATGGCAGCCCGGGAAAGGATCGAGGGAAGGAATGCCAAATGATCAATGGGATATATATAGGGCGAGGGCCAAGCTAAGGGGGAAGGCGAGCTGGACTTCCCCACTTCCCTAAGGACTCGGTCAGGGAGTGAGCTGGCCGCCCTAACCGCCCGGAAGACTTGTTCTTGGGCGAGTAAGGCGGAAGACAGGTGGCGGGCCGTGCGGGCCTGAGCACTCCCGCAAGACCCGGTCAAGGGCAAGTGGGCTGGACGCCCCAACCTCCCGAAAGACCCGTTCAAAGGCGAGCTGGCAAGCAACGGGCATGCGGGTTCTCCCGAAGACTCGCTAGGGAAGTCGCTCGGGGGCGAGCGACACTAATGTTCCATGCAATTGATCCAAGGCAAGGGCGCGGTGCCCATGACCGAACTGAGTGCGGGTGGCACTCAGTCAGGCCCGATATACTCCGGTCGTGGAACGATGGAGTCTCGGTCAAGGTGCTGACCGAGGACTGTGCTGGCAGTCGATCTTATCCCTAGGAATAAGGGATAAGGGTGGTTATGGAAGCTGAGGTGTTCCCTAGAAACTAGGGATGAGGATTCCCCACCTGCAAGTATAAATAGCCCCCGGGTCCTAAGGTCGAGAAAGGCAGAAGGGGAGAGCAACTGGAGAGAGTTAGAGAGAACACTCTATCACCGATAGTCGAGCAAGGAAGTCCCGGCAACAGTGTGACCAGTCCCCCGACGCTGAGTGTGAACTCCCGGAGTGAAGTTCACCCGTCCAAGTGAGGAGTGCAAGTGCTGGAGTACGAGGCATATACTTGGACGTGGCCGTGCAAGGTCGTGTAAGGGTTTTGTGTGTTCTTGTAATTCGTGTTTGTGAATACAAGTGAGATTTCCCTTACCTTGCATTGTTCGATCTTGATCCTTGATTGCTAAACCTCGCCAAGCTATTTCGCTGCGTGTGTGTGCTTCGGGTTGGCTGAGAGTGCACGGGACACTGCTCAGCACCATCGCAGGAACGGAAAAATTCGGGTGAGTTCCGACCCCTGTGACACTTACGTTGATCGAGGAGTATGGGTGGAATAAGCATGACAACAAGAGGAAAGCCGTAAAACTTATGCAAGATGGTCATGAGCAAAATGAGCCAAACAAAGATAGAATTACTTTGCCTTCTATGGCACTATCGGTTGTCCTTTCTGAAGGCAAGAGGAGGTGTCTAATACGTCATGTTAAAGGGAATCTAGTCTCGGACATGGACCAATACTACCAGTACCACAAGGCTAGGGGTCAAATCACTGAGGATTATTGTAATCTTCGCCATGACATTGAACGCTTGATCTGCAACGGCCATTTGTAGGAGTATGTTAGGAAAGACAAGCCGGAGCATGACGTGGTATCAAGATGCAGATAGGTGTCACTCCAACTCACTGCAGTGGTGGAGTGGAGAAGAGGTCCAACGGGATGAGTCCCAAGGTGACCCAAAAGGAAAAGAACAGTGGTGATTCATGTGATCTGTGGAGGAGGTAGAGCATTCAGATTTCTTTGCTGATCATATTCTACCTGTTCCCATACAATCTTCAGCCAAGCACACTTACACTGCAGGTTCCTCCTCCTTCATAAAGCACCCTGATCGTACTCGTCAACATATTAAAGCTCCCTTCTATCTGGTTGATTATTACTATTATCTAGCCACTCGATATCCACCTTCAAACAGTGTCCACTCCATCCATCATGTATCCATTTTCAAATGTTCACAAGCTTTCATCTCCTCACAAGTCTTGTATCTTGTCCATATCTTTTAGCACAAATTCTCACACTTTTTTGCATGCAGTTAAATCTAAAGTGTGGTATGAGGAGATGGATCTTGAGCTGAGGCCCCGGAGAACAACAAAAGCAGGCTAGTTGTTTCACTCAAACCAGGTACATGCCCATTTAAATAGAGGTGCCAATCTTCAGGCCGGCCCAATAGCCCATTCCATGCACAGCGTAATAACATCATGCCTGGCTTGAAGGTTATCGGGTTGGGTAGGCACAACACAATAATTTTGTTGAGCATGTCGTGCTACAAAATTGTTGGGCCATGCTGACTTGATGTCACTCATGCCCTTCCTTTCGTCGGAGCTGCGGTCAGTGGCCATGTAAGCTTGTTGAGGAAAGAAGGTGATAAGAGGTAATTCGTTGAGTTGATGCTCATCGAAGATTCCACCGAAGCGAGCCAAAGAAAAATGTAAATCGTGCTTTGATCTATTTTTCGCGGGTAATTACTGGATGAGAGGGGTCATTTGGTCTTTTTATCCCTCACCGACAGGGTATTTGAGTAATTTTTGTTGACTGTTTAATTTTAATTGTCTACTTATTTTAACTTATCCTTTTTAAATTTATCCAATTTTTCATTAACTACTAATTTTCTTTTCAATGACTATTCTTTTTCTGTTACTAAAATTACTTCCTTTTCTATTTTGAATTGTAATTTTGCTTATTGTCATGCAGTGTGTATATATATATTTAACTTCAATATGTTACTAGTACATTTTCACACATTTCTACTGAAACTGAATTATGATATGGTGAATAAAATGGACAAAAAAACATGATTTTTAAAACTTCTCCAAATTTAGAAGCTATCAAGATATAGGTTTATTGATTAAATAATATATTTAATAAATAATGATAATAATATACATATAAGAATTATAAGTTAAAATAACACAAATTTATAATTTTAAAATTTTAAATACTAATTATAATATTTTAGTTTAATAAAAAATATAAATATAATAAAAATAAAAATAAAATAATATTATTAATATTCTTTTTTTAATTAATGATAAAGTCAAATAATTTTTTCTTAAATAATTTTTAATTTATCCAATTCAATGTTTGATTCAGTTGGACTTAATAGTAATTGAAAACCTATCAATTTAAATGAATTTGACTAGATTTAAATTATATTTTGATTAATTAAGTAAATTAAATCAAATTATTATTCAGTTTTTGGTTGAACTGATTCTACTGACTTACTCAGTTAAGATGTAAAAACTAAGCACAAATAGGAGAAATAGTTTCTAAAAAGTCCATGGATTTTTATTAAGAGAAGCAAATTTTCAAATAAACATTTTTGATTTCTACATAAGTAAATATATTTTCTTTTACAACTCTCCTTTTATTAAAAAAACTTTCTGAAAAAAATTAAAAGAAAATCCCCATATTAACCCCAAAAATTGTTATCTTGGGCAGTGATCACGTGCTCCACAACTTGGGTTCCTTGGCTGCACCCTTTCCCTCTAGCAAAAACCTACAAAACCCCCCAAGGAACTACCCCCCCTCGGCCCTCGTAGGACATTTTTCTCAAGGAGAACGCAGTCGGTCGCCCTTGATCGCCTGAGACCGCCATAATATTCCTAGGGAGGCCGCGATCGGATTTGGAGAAGGCCGCCGGAGATGGGTAAGAAGAGGAAGTCAATAGCCACGAGCCTCGATGAGGTGGATCGTACCATGTACGCGTCGTTCTGCAGCGCGGCGAATTCGCTCTCGCTGCTTTATACTCAAGCCATGAGTCATCAGAAGCTTTCGTTCCAAGCTGGCGAGCGCCATGGCCTCGTATGTCTTCTTGGTTCACCTCACGCCATTTAGTTTGCAGCTAGGTTTTTCGCCCGTGAATGCTCCTTTTGATTTTTAATCTTGTTCATTCTTGGTGATGATTGAAGGGGAAAAACCTCTGCTTCCTGCTGGTCTTAAGATTTTCGTTGACTAAGCTTTCGGAAGGTTTCTTTTCGCTTTTGGTCTGCTGTTTGTCGATGTTAAGAGAATTGCTTAGTGGGACTGAACTGATGTAATCCTATTTACATCATTAAAGATAAATTTATCTTCCGTTCAGTTTACTGTACAATCAAATTGTTTTCTTGCTGTAATCCTTGATGCTTCAATGAGATGTTAAATGTCGTTCTTTTAATGCTTATGAGATTTTGGTTGTTTTCGTACTTATCTTACGAGGATGATTCTCTTAGTGTGACTGCAAGAGTGAACTGTTAAATGCGCTGTAGTTTTGGGAGTTCTGTGAAATTATACCTTCCACCTTAGGGGTGGTTCTGGCTACCCGTTCACTGTTGGAGTATTTACAGAGTAATATTGTTCATCTATGTTCATTTGTTTTAATGAGATCTACAAATTTTGTTGGTTAATTTCCTTTCATCTTGTAATTCATGAGGGGTCGATGCTGG
This sequence comes from Sonneratia alba, assembly GCA_900174645.1. Lineage (NCBI taxonomy): Eukaryota > Viridiplantae > Streptophyta > Magnoliopsida > Myrtales > Lythraceae > Sonneratia > Sonneratia alba. The sequence continues at coordinate 284,008 of FWPY01000001.1, read as the reverse complement.
CTGTCTTTGCTCTTGTTCTGGCTTAGTGAGTATAATTTGCCTAAAAATCTCTAGTGGGCTTTCTTCATGTGTTTATGATTATAGCATAATAATAACAAAGTCAACGCAACTTTCACATGATTCTGGTGGACAATTGTTTTGAATTTGCTGTTGCTGTCTGTTCTCAATAGAATATCAGTTTCTTCTATGTTTTAGGTTCCTCATGAAAGATTTCACTGTGTTTTGGTGTGTTCTCTCTGCTTCTTTTCCTAGTTATCTGGACTGCAATAATGTATTCTTGTTTTACTGCACCTGGATGATTCTCTGTGTGGTTATTGTTTCTAGGAAAAACTTTATCAGTGGATACTTAGGCAGCATGAAGGTGGAACAAGGGTATCAACAAGTGACGTGCTTAGCTATATTCAGGTGTTATTTTTGTTTTTTCTCAATTTATCTTCACCTTGTAGCTTGTGTAGTGTGTTGTTGCATCATCAAATAGAGTCTCTTTAGCACCATTTTTATTGATTTCTACACAGGCTTTATCTACTGATAACTTGTTGCTGCTTCATGGCAGCTTAGCTTGACTCTTGATTGAACCTGAGACTTAACTTCCACATAGTTTTTCTTTCTTGAAGGGAATTTGGAAATTGCATACTTCATCGGATAGTAATTCCCAAATTAATCCTACATGATTTCCATTTTCCAAATCAAAATTTATGTTCATGGAAAGGTTGGGTTTATATTGCATATGAAATATTATTCTGTATAGCCATTCGCATGTTCTACTGGTGTGATTTCATACCATATTACACAGGGTGAGCTGGACTATCCTGGTGAGGAGCCTTCAGTGCCTGCAAGAGCAACACAACATCAACAATCCCATTCCACAGTCCATTTTGCAGGTTTGGGTGTAACAGTCCCGCCGGGCTCTATGAGCCCAGTAGCAGGGCAGGGACCTCGTGTCGAGCACTACGATCAGCCCAAAAATTCGGTGGTCTTCTCAAACGTGCTGTCCAGCCCAATATGCAGGAGCTTCCAGCCATATCAAATTGCTCAGGGAGGATATTACCCCTGCAATGGGACACAACTGGGAAATGGAGATCGCATCAGTGAGCGGGACTTCTTTCATCATCAGAATAGGGACTCCGATCCTCATAGTTCTAGTGATTCAGCAATGGACATGCATGCTGAGCCCAGCACATAATATCCGCTTATTGAATTTCATCGGAACAGCCCATTTAACAAGCTTCATTCTACGTTCTGATTATCATCTTGCGTGGATCAGTTTCATCACCATTCCCGAAGGCAAAGAAAGGGCAACATGAAACCGTCTCTTCTGACACAAGAACAAGCATATGGTGTTCGGTGCAGATCGCACCCCAAAAGTGCGAGCAGAGGACTTAGTGATTGATGCACTAGTACATCTGGGTCATACATAGAACTGTCAGCTGATCTTGTTTGATGTTCCAATTGCATTGTTTTAGTTTGGGTTCATGTTATATCCAGCTTTGCCGAAAGAGATCATGAAAAATCTTTATTTTTTTTTTAATTTCATTGAGCTAACTAATTTTTGTACTCTGTTGGAAGCTTCGTTTGTGGGTCATGCTGCAAATTTATCATATTCTGTACCGCATCTGAACAAACGTGTTGGACAGTGTCAGGAATTTTCACGGCTGACCTCATGGCCCTCTATCAAGGGCTAGAGTTGGCTGCTGAGTTAAGAGGACAATTGTGGGTAGACTTGTGAATTCGGCCCGACACGGCCCGGTATAGATCTACTATCGGGCTATGTTGGTATGACTTATCATTTGTGGTGTCTGAAGAGCTATGTTGGTATGACTTATCATTTGTGGTGACTGAAAATCTTAATTTGAGTATGAATGTTTTGTGGTTTAAGTAGTTAATATAAATTGTATAAATAATTATTTTTTAAAAATAAATTTAAATAATTTATATTTTAAAATAAGTTTTAAAAAATATAATTAACTAATTAATATAAATTTTATATTAATTTAAATAAAATATTAAAATAATATATATATGTATAATTAATTATTTTTTTAAAGAAATTATAATATTTATTATAAAATTTATTTTTATTCTTTTGTCGCAACACAGGAGCACCATCTTTTAATTGACTCAAAAATACTAAATTAAGCATAATTTTTTTTAATAGACTAAATTTTGCTAACTTTAGTTATGAGTCTAGATTTTCAGACACTGCTTTAATTTATGCATTGTGTATATCAAAGCCTCAGCACGCTCCTAAACAGCTCCACCAATTTCATGATAAACTGAAAGATTCGTAGTCCAGCAACAACCTAAAGAGCTCGATTTGGTCTTCTTTTCTTTTTTTTTTTTTCGATTTCCTCGGGCTGCTGGTAATGATTAAAGAAATCTTCAGCTTGGACTTCTCTGATCCATTTAGCACGATGAAATGGGAAAAAAGGATAAGCTCTCGGAATATCATGATCCATTTGTTTTTCAGTTTCAACCACATCCATGTACTTAGCACTCAACAACCTTCCACATGTCAAAATTTAAAATTTTTAATATTCTTATGTGATTTATTAATCGTTTAAAGTTACACGTATTATATAATTTTTCCTCATAATTTTACGAAATCTAACTTCGTTACAAAATATTTCATCAAATACAAATTGTGCATATATATATATATATATTTGCTGGTATGGACCAATTAAATAAGAAGTGACTAAAATTAAGATGACCCAAAAATTTGTCTTTAAAATGTTGCCCCACGCCCCTATTTCTCTCAATCTCTTCCATTCTTCATGTTTCTCATCTTCGGCAACCATTTACTATGTACGGCAACCTCAACACTGTTGATGACAATCTCGACTTCCACACATCTAGAGAGACTAGCAATTGAGAGATAGAGGAGACGCGAGAGGAATGGCTGTGATGACCGAATTTGGGTTCGGTGAGAGAGAGAGAGAGAGAGAGAGGAGAAAATAGAATATATGGCAGGATTGGAGAGGGGAAGAGGAAATTTGAGGTCGGGTGCAGTGATTGAAGCTGTGAGAGAGAGATCGGAGTTGGAGATTGAAGAGGGGAAGAGGAAATCAAAGGGTAGGCATGGTAATTGAAGGAAGACGAGGGAGCAGTGATCAGAGTTGGAGATTTGAAATGCCGGGCACAACAATGGGCTCAGGCTTCCAATATCGGCTAGCCATTGAAAGACTCAACTTAGGAATGAACGGCAGAAGGAAAAGAAGGGAAACACTGGAATATTGATAACTATGAGAGGGACGGTTAATAGGATAAATCTTAAAATTGAAAATTTTTGGGACTCTTTTTGAAAAAGCTAGTGGGTTACTTAGACACATATTATCCTTCCTAATTAGTTCATGTCAACAAAAATATGCCATATGACCGTGTACAATCAGCATTTGGTAAAGATTTTGTAATAGGATTAGGTTTCCTGATATTACGAGGAAAAACCACACAACACATATTGTTAGACTTGGCAAAATCTAGCATGACACAATAACACCGTGATGAGCCGGGCTTATCATGCCATGCTGGCATGGCTCAGTAATTTTATTAGGTGTGTTGTGACTGATGATCCCTGGGCTGGTCGACACGATAACTTGATTAGAAAAATTAAAAAAACTAATAAATTATTAGACACTATTGAATGATAGAAAAAATATCATTTGTGAGATTATTTGTAGTTGCAAACAATTCACGATTAATGAAGATTATTGTGCTATCGGGCCGAACTAAGCTGATACTATATTCTAAAGGATCATACTTGGGTCAGCTTTCATTATGCCCTCCCGGTATGGCCCGATAAGACCGGGCCAACATGATCTGCCACCTCTCCATATCGTTTTAGGCAATTGAGTAATCATATAAAAATGGTACATAATTTCGGAATTTAACATGATTTTACAAACTATTTAGCTAGAGAAATGCCCCCATCAAAACTAACACATGCACGCGTCTATATTAAACTAGAAATTTCGGTATCATGTTATTTTCAAGCATTTTTCATGATAAACGTGCTTGAAAAGATATTTCAAAAATTCAATTTCCAGTCAACAAATAGAAGCGGCAGCGGCACGGTGCCATTGTCTCGGATTGGTTTGGTGTCCTTTCTCGGTTAGCCTGTGCATCTGTAAAATATTCCTTATAATACGTCTGCGTCTATGTCTTCGTCGCTGTCCTCCCCCGACGCCACCCCCCACCCAACCCTTTTTGTTAATTTGGAAAAATTAATAAATCTAATTATCTTATAAGATAAAAGGCAATAATTATTAAAAATCTAATATTAAGTTATTAACATTTTTATATGAAGCGTTTTTTACCTCCATATATAGCTTCCTCTTTTTCCTACTACTCCGCAAATCGTCGGTGATTTTCCGCTCTCCAGAAGGAAGATGCGAGCTGGAATGCCAGCGCCGCCTAGTTGACCACTCCTCCACCATCTCCGCCACCATTCAGCTGCCGGAGTTTTACGCCTCCATCTCGATTTCTGCTTGGAGTAAGTTGAAGTTGAGTCGCACTTTATTTTATCCCTCTTGTTTGATCCGATCTTCTGTTTGGTCGCTGATGGAGTGAAAAAAGTTTAACACACACAGACGCTCGCGCACACTCTCGGAGAGAGGAAGAGAGAGCCGGAGAATTCAATTGAGCTCTGCTGAGCAGAGAATTCCATTTCCTGAGCTTTTCAATTGGATACTGTTGCCTGTCTCATCTTCATAGTCCGTAATGGTTGGATGGGAATTGGTGAACGAAGATTTTTCAGGATAGAACCTGAATCAGGGAGCGGAAGTTAACAGAATTCTGTGGCTAACCGAGTTTTACTGTTTGATCTGCATATTAGCTGAATCTGTTTGATCTTCTTCACTATTTTGGCTTAACTAACGGGCGACGGTTTACTTTTTGCTAGGGTTCTGTTTGTGCTTAACTGTTTAGATGAACTAGAATTAAAGTACGGTTCAATTCTGCCATACGTGGTCTTTGGTTTATGTTTTTTTGGAGTGTACCCTTTACTATATTAGTTTCTATTTAATGATTATCAAATCCTTTAGATACTAATGGATTATGTGGAACTATGGGGGCGAGGTGCTTCTGGTATGAAAACAGGGAAAATCTCGTCCTGACTATTAATTTTAGAGTCGCTTTGCCTTGTTTTTTTTTATTGGGTTGAATCTCGCTTCTGTGTCTGCCTATTTGTCTGTCTGAGACAGTATGTTACTGTCAAATCCCAGGTTATTCTAATTAAATGTATTAACCCTGAACGAATTGCGTGCCGGTTACAAGCTTCCTTGGTATCTATTGGAGGTCTCCTGATAATTCAGTTGGCTAATATTGGCATGGAGTAAAAGACAAAGGAGAAATGTGAAAAAAAGGAAAGTTTGTAAAAGGAAAATTCTGGTATAATATGATATGAGTATGCACCGGCAGCTTTGCCATTAAATCTATGAGGAAATATTTGGTGTGTACAACACATTAAATTTTTTGTGTAAAATTTATCCAAAGGATGATGTGTACACACGTTTGAGATTTGAAAAATTAGAAACAATCTTTAAAATGTACGGTTTTTATATAAACTCATTGTATATAACACGTTGATATTTAGTCTTATATCCATTTACCTGCTTCCCTTTTAAAATTGGACCAGATACTAATTGCCATATAAGGCTATTTGTTTAGAAAGGGGATAAATATGATTCTATTTGGCATGTTTCCATTCACGAGATTTCTGTCTCTATCATTATCCTTGACAGATCTGCATTTTCCATGCTCTGATTGCACTCTTCTTTTGCTTTGTGGGATTGTGTTGTGATCACATTGATTGATAAAGGGATGGTGAATTAAAAGATTGCCCAGAAGCGAGTTGTATTGAAGGTATCTACAATGCACAGATGACAACCGATGTTATTGGCAGTGGAAGGAGGAGGCCTCTTCTTTTCTTCGGACTCTGGATACATTAAGGGCTTGAGCTCCTCCTCTTGGGTAAGAAGCATGAGGATGAACCCCACGTGAGAGTATCCCTGTGGAATTAGTATCATTTTGGACCTAGAACACTGAAGTGACCTCCAGCTGGCTTCCATTAAGAATTGGATTTCGCGCAGATGCGCCTCCTTTAGCTGCTTTGGTCGTGTCTCTGCAGGACTTGACACTGCTTCCCCACTTAAAGTAGGCCCAGCACAGCAGCAGGAGACATTTCCTGATCCTCTTGATTTAGATACAGGCAACGACCATGCCATAGATGTTGAAGATGATCACATTGTGAGAAAGGTCACTCTTAAGAGCAGCTTGAAGAAGCCAACTAAGCATAATCCAGTTCCTGTTGAGCATAAAAGCTGTGATGGTTTCAATGGTTCTGAAGAACATGATGATACAAGGAGAAGAATACAATGGACAGATGTGTGTGGCAATGAGCTTGTGGAGATCTGGGAGTTCGAACCCAGGTATTGGAACTTTATATTTCAACTTATTTTACAGGGACTGCATCTTTTCTATTACTTAAATTTTTAAGGGATTTAATATTTTCCTTTGGAAGTTCTCTGAGAAGGTTTATAAACCTTATACATCTTATGAAGTTAATTCGTCCTAGGCTTCTCTCATATAGTGATGGTCATCATCGTAAACTTGCTTATCTTTTTTTTCCTCTTGTGGCTCTGGTCATTATTTTGCGATGAAAGTTTATATTTCAAAGGAAATTGCAGTAACTTGTCAGGCAAATAGCTGGCGTGTGGCATATTGGCATGCTTTATCTGTAGATGCAGTAAAGTGGCATTTGCAAGTGTCCTGCTGAAAGATGAATATGTGACTTGGACGAGATTGAAGATTGGGCTTTTAAAGCTATCCAGTCATTACTTTCACGACTGAGGCATTGCCACCTTCAGATTCCTCTTGACATGGTCTCCTGTATAATAATCCCAGTTTCTCTGATGTCTATATTTGACTTTACATCGACCTCTTCTGCTTTTCCTTTGTTATGTCCTCTTCCTGATTTTTTGCATCCACCTAATGAGTCTTACGTGATTGCAGTGAAACAGGCGGATCAAGTGATGAGTTGGATAATGGGAATGGAAGCAATTGTTCGTGCTGCATCATGTAACAGTTGGTACTTGTACCAACCAAAATTGGAAGAGGGAAAAGCGTCAGAAATCCGAAGCTCTTCACTGAATGCAGCTCCCAGCCAATAGAGCGAAGCAGTGAAAGTGCTCGTTGATGCCGTTCAACTGATTAATGGGGACTGGACGAGTGAGCTTTCAGAATGGATGTGCGCCATTTTTTCAGGTTGATCCAATCACTTCACAATCAACCGATGTAGGATCTTTGGCCTGTCATTTCACCGGCTTTAATTTTGGCGTGTTCATAATTGACTCTTGCAATATCAAATTCTATATCTAACTTGATGATTGTGAAAATACTCTTAATGTCACACTTTAAAGTTTAACCTACAACTCAATAAATTTTACTAGCATGTGAACTAATATAGTACTCAAAATACTGAAGTTCATCTTTCAACATACAATACAATAAATTTTACTACCATATGAACGAACCAAAAATCCAAGCGTCACTGCGCTCCCAGTCATTTCATCCTCCCAGAGAGAGTTAGGTCAAGTCACCCTTCGATCTTTTTTTTTAAAAAAGGAGGCTGAGCATGCCTGAGATTCTGTTCGATGGAAGTCACAGTTATAGGCTTATAGCCTTTTTGAGGGCCGGAATCGGAAAGAAATGGAAATGGAATAAAGTGGAATTGGAAACAGGATAACATATTTTACTTTTTGTTTGATTTTGACACAATCAGAACCCCTTTTTTATTACTTTGGTTGATACCTTAAAAATATGAATTTTAAGTTCATTTTTAATTTTATTATGAACTTTTTTTTCTTAATTTAAAAGTACACTAATTATAAATATGATATTACATTTAGCACTCTGTAAAAGTTTTCATTGAAAATGCTGATATGGCACATTAATACTATTGATGTGGCTAATGGTGCTGATATGTCTTCGTCAAATTGGAGCATTTAATGAAATGGCAATTTTACCTTTAAATTTAGAATTGAAAAAAATAAAAAATATAGGAATTTAGTAAAATTTCCTCCTCCTTCCTCCACCCTAGCCTTTAAAAAAAATTCCACCTACTCGGTAAGAGGCTCTAAATTAGAAGCACGAGAGCCACGAGACGGGCCTGGGAGTCCCCAGCCCGACCGACCACCAATGACCCATTCAGGAGATCCCAAGCATGAGATTGGCCAGCTTCTGGAACCATTATCTTCTGCTTCCTCAGCCACTTTTTTGTAGCTTCTTGTTGAAGACTAAGACGGCAAACCATAAATTGCCAACAATGTCCTTGAAGTCCCTGCCCAATGAAGGTTTCTTAAGGTTTGAGTCGAGATCTATGTGGTCCTTCACTGTCCTTCATTGTCCTAAGATCCTCTACTACGAGCTTCAGGGATCCCCTGAACTCGTCTTCCTCTTCTTTTGATTCCTCTTGAATGTCAAGCTTCCCTATCTTGGTTTCTGGGTCCTCGTCTTTAGATTCGAGCATTGAGCTGTGCTAGATGCTCGAGCTGGGTCTCCTCATCGACTGACAAGAGGTTCCATAGGGTGTTCTATACCCTGATGCCGCAGGCTTTCCTCTGAGGCTTGGAAATGCCAAAGAAGAAACCCTCAATCTTGGAGGCCATCGACAGAGGAGGAGGACAATAGTGGTAGCCATTGGAGGTGGAGAAAGAAGTCAGGGTGGGGATGAAGGAAGAAGAAGATTTTACTAAATTACAATCATTTTTATTTTTTTAAAATATAAGGGTAATAATGACATTTCACTAACTACACCAATTTGGCGAAGACACATTAGCACGGTTAGCCATGCCAGCGCCACTATCGTGCCACATTGGCATTTTCAACGGAAAATTTAAAGGTATGTTAAATATGGTATAATGTCTGAAATTTGTATACTTTTAGATTAAATAATAAAGTTCATGTCAAAATTAAAAAAGATCCTAATGCCTGTCTTTCTAGGCATATTACTTGTTATAACCTTATATATTTGAATAAAAAAACTAATGACAAAAATATTAGTTAACATAATATCAAAATAATTATATGCAAATCACATAAAAAATTTTACTGAATGCATCTTATCATTATTATAATATAATATAAAATTTTATTTAATTATTATATGCATATGTATAAGTTAATATAGCATCATCATTCTTATTAAAATTTTTATAAACGTGTTATTAAATATAGTCGTCAAAATATATTTATCATTAGATTTTTCAATTACGTGCCCTTGAGCACATAATAAGGCATGATTAGTTTTCATATATAACAAAATGATTATTAAATGTACTAATCTTAATTTTTTGAGTGTCCATATACTTTTCAATTAAGTTTGAAAATAATCTACATTTAATTAACCCTTTCTTATCGAAAATAAAAGTTGCCATCTTGATTTATTATTATGATTTTATTTTTACATGATTACTTCCCTTGGATATGAGGGGAATGGCATTCCCTGATTAGGCGATTTCATTTCCACCGATTGAGGGAGTAGAATTCCATTTTTTTCCAAAATAAGTTCATATAATGAAATCATCAATCACCATTCCTTTTTCCTACTATGAGAAGTTGGTACTTATACATTTAGAATGAAATAAAAAAAAGAGGAATTAAGAGATATGTAAAATGTTATTATGATAATTAAATTTATAAAATTTTAATTATTAGATAAAAAAATAATATTACTATATTAAACTATTTGTTTGATAATAGAAAACTTAACTGTGTGTGATTGACTGAGAACATGCTACAGATCATCGAATTGACGTTTAAAAATTAACTAGGGGAATATATATATATTCACTAGCTTTCGTAACTGATGAGGATCGCAAGAGGACTTCACTAGCTTTCGTAACAGAATTGACATCAATGGATGAATGCAGGCAATCAGCAGCTTTACAGAGTCAATCAAACACTTGATAGTCTGAAGAAGAAGGTGCCGCCTTTCCTAGTCAAGTCTGGTGCCTCTCGATTTGAAGATTCTCTCCAATTTCCTAGTCATCTGGGCATTTTTATTGAAATTACTTTTGGCAAAAAGAGAATGATGGCGATTCAATTTTCGTGGCTGCCCTCCAAACATCTTTATTCGCTTTCTTTTTGTATTTAGACGTGACTATCAAAATGATGCGTGGAAAGAGAAAAAGTGACGTAGCATGTTTTGGCACAAAGCTCTCTATGGTAGCATATATATATCATAATTTTTAAAATCAGACTGAATTGGGAACTAGTATATGTATGAATTTATAAGTTAGACCAAATGTTTAATGAATTGAACCATATATTTAATAAATAATATTACTAATAAATTTATATAATATAATAATTTGAATATAATTTATAATAAAAGTTATTAATATAATTATTATATTAAATAAAATTTTAATATAAAATATAAATATAGGATTAGTAAAATAAAATATGTATATTATAATATTTTTTATTTTTTTAATTTTAAGTAGGTCAATTTTCCCACCGATTCAGTTGGGTTCACTGGTTGGATTGGGAATTAATCGATTCAACCGAAGTTGATCTCATTGAAAGTACAATTGGTTTTTTATAGGAATCGGATCATATGAGTGACTGATTCTCGGTCAAACAGGTTGACTTGGTTTGGTTTGGTTTTTAAAACTATGATATATATATATATATTAAATGACAATAAAAATAGGAATTTTCTATTATATGTACAGAGATAAGCAATCAATCCTTTCTATCTATGATAAGATGATCATTTAATATACAAATTAAAAAATTTTGAATAACTAATTTGTCCCTTATTTAATTGTAAAAGAAACTAACATCTAATTAATTTCTTATTAATAAATATAAATTCTACCGCTTTAGAAAAAAAAATTCTAAATAACCTTACCCTCTTAACAATAAATATAAGCATAAAAATTTTAAAATTTGGGGGTTGTTTAATTTTTATGACATTTTCAGTTCTTAGGTTTTTAAAATTTTAAGATTTAGGATTTTAAATATTTTTAGGGTGTTTTTTAAAAATATTTTTAGGATTTTGAAATTTATAATTCGTATATATATGTATTTTTTAATTTGGTTTAAGCTAAAAGTTTTCAACAAATATTTTTTTCAACAATTAATGTTGTATGAATTTAATACCAAATTAAGAAATATGGTATCTGTGGCATTCAAAATATAATACATGTTCATTAATGATAAATTGAACTATTTATGGTAAATATTAATTAATTATCATATTCTTTTCGTTATAAGCAACTAGTATGTAAAAACTATTGGAATTTTATAAATTTAGTTCAAACCAAATCGGCTCATTTAAAAGATAAAACTATATTAACATAAAATATTTCTATTAACAATATTAAAAATTAAAATTTTATTTAAGAAAAATAGATATTTTTAGGATGTGAAAAAAAAACCCATACAAATAGTACAATATATATTTGCAATTTTTTTCCAATACTAATTAAATGTGCAGCAAAAAATGAGCATGACCCAAGCATAGCATGAAAAAGCGATGCTTGGGCCAAGGTTTTAGGTCCACCCGAGATGGTGGGCTGGGCAGACGATTCGAAAAAATATTCGGCCATGTTGTGCTTATTTGAAATAAAAAAATTTAAAATGCAAAGAAAATTATAAGAAAAAATTGGGGGAAATTTAGTTAATTATGTTAAATATAATTATTTTTAATAATTATTTTAATATTTTCTTAAAATTAATATAAAAATGAGATTAATAAGTTACTTATATAAACTTATAAATTTGATTATAATATCAAAATTATTTAAATGTATTTTTTAAAAAAATTATTTTCCTTAGTTTGGGTTAGGTTAGGTGGCCCAAAATGCGAATGAATCATACATGGGTTGAGTTTTTTTGGGTCTCATGAGATCTCAAGCCGTGCCGACACTACTAGGAAGCAATTTCATGTTATGTTGGTATGGCCTAAAAATGTTGGACTAGCCCGAATTACCGAGCCTAAATGTGTCAATAACACTTTAATTTTTTTTTCTTGAACGATTTTCTTGGTTGGCGTGATAAAACTGTGCTTCAAATTTATATGTTTTTTTTCCAATTTTGAAATAACTAACACAGATATACCAGGTGACAAAATATTTTCTTAATAAAATGAATTAGGTGTATCTAGAACTCAATAATGTATCAAGACATTGGTGCTGAGACTTCCGCCTCCGTTTTTGCATTGCCAATTGGGATGCCCTTAAATTTTGATGACGATAGTCCGTTAGTAAACTGACAATATATAGTCTGTCAGGTTTAATATTTGAAACTTTTAAGGGTCAGTATCTAAAAATTAATAGCAGGTCTCATACTGTACAATATATTATCCGGTGAATTAGTCAGTTATTATAACGTCAGGCACCATCTATATAAAAAAAAATGCCTTTGTTTGAGGATTGCTATTCTTTGAAGAACCCAGAAGTCCAAGGCAAAATGTTTGAGATGTTGAGGCAGATCAGTAAGGAACTTCCCCAAATGAAGTCCTTGGAGGAGGAAGGTGTGGCCTTCTCAGAGACTTCCTGTTCCCTTCTCATACTACTATACTTATTGGATCAAGCCTATAAAGCCCTGATGTTCTGCCCTTGATCGAGACCATGAGAGGATTCAAACTGAGAACTAGCTAGAAGCCTTGCTTGGAGCAGCATTCAGATTCATCGGATCAAGTTCACAAGTATCAGTGATTCCCATATTGATTGAAAACATATTGCCCAAGCCTCGATCGAGACCTTAGTACAAAAGAGAATTAGATTATCTTTTTTCCACATTTTCTTATAGATTTTTCACAACAACATATACAGCTAGCTACTCATTTGCAATCCCTCATTCAGATAGAATCAATATAAAAGCATATATCCTTTCTACTCACAATCATTTATATGGTATAAGAGCTTTGATTCATTGGCGGGATTGTGGCAAGCCCAAATTAAGTCCTCTGGAATTCAAGGCATGGGAAATATATGACTCTGGAATTATGGGTTCGTCCAGCCGAGAGTGCTAATTACTCACTGTTCACTTCTACAGAAGCAGACATTTTCATGACTATTCCAATTTATGTTTATGATCCCATTTTAGCCAGCAACAATTCAGGCAAGTGCAGGGAATTCAAGTTATATCTATCACGGTATTAAATATCTTGGGGGCTCCAAAGACTTTTCTCGGTATTGAAGTTGCACAATCTCCTTCAAACATTTTACTTTCACAAAGGAAATATATTCTCGATAATCTGACTAAGCGTCGTATGCTTGGAGCAAAGCCTTCATTTTTTTTGATGCTGCAGCAGCACAAGTTGCCTTCTGATAACAGAGAACCCTATTATGATCCAATTCAATATAGATAACTAGACGATCGTCTCATTTACTTGAGAATCATGAGACCAAAACTCTGCAATTCAAGAACGTATTATCTCAGTTCATGCTGAATCGAAGGCTGTCCCGTTGGGATAATGCAGTTTACATATTGCGTTGTTTTAAGTAGAGTCCTAGACCAGGTATATGCTACTCTAATTGCGATCTTCCTTGTAATTATTGGTGTACTCAATTTTAGATTAATCAAGTTATCCAATGACACAACTTAGTTACCGGTTATTTTGTCATTCTTGGAGGATGTCCTCTTTCTTGGAAGACTAAAATGCAAATTATAGTATCCAGGTAGTCCGCCACTATTTTTGTAATCTCTCATTCATACATAATAATCAATATAGAACAATTTATCCTCTCTCTGCTCACAACTGTTCACAGCTTTCGACATAAATATGTCGCCAGAAGCTCAACATCGCTGGCCGTGGGTTGCCGTGGGGGGGGGGGGAGGGGGAGGGGGGGTGTGGGTGCGCGTGTGGGTGAGGGTTGCGGCGCGCGCGGCGGTTGGGAGGTGGGGGGCGCTGGTACGAGCGATAAGAGAGTTGAAGAGGAAACAGGAAAAGAAGAGAAGAACTAGAGGGTCATGTCTATGTAATTATGTGCCAGTGCCAGGTGATGTTTAACTTTAATAAAAATCTTTAAAAAAATCATTTAGAAAATTTTAAAAAATCTTAAATAAACCTTTAAAATGAAATAGAACCCTAAATGATCTTTAAAAAATCCCAAAAGTTGGTTGACTATATATCAGAGTTGTACACATACTGTATAATAATTGGTTTATTGTACTGGACATAACTACATGGTATAACTGAAACGTGAGTTTTTATGTAAAAGTACGAGGAAAAATAATGTTTTTGGGAAAATCTAGACTAATTTAATTTAATTTACGCGTGATATTTTTGAGAAGATATCTTATACGATGGTTGTATCATACTATATACTAATATTTTATAACTGTTTAATTAAAAAATTTTAAGTGTTAATTAAAAAATCCTAAAAATTATAACTATAAGATAAAAAAATAAAAAATATATTAACGTAATAGATCGTACTTTCTCCTTCATGGTAAGTTAGGTTGTCTGATGACTTGGGGGAAGAATTTGTCCAAACTAGGACAGCTGAAACCTCCTCAAAAATGGAAAACGTTGCCAAGTAAGAAGGCATAGACAACCTTAACAAACTCCAAAAAGATCGAAAAATAGTAAACCCGTTCCCAAGGTTTTCGCCCCAGTTGTTTTAACCTCCAACATTTTTCCTTCTTCCTCTCCCCAAGCTTTTGCCTCCTTACAAACATCTCATTCTCTTCCCCACACCTAAATTTTGATGCCACCTCCTTCCTCGCCGTCCTCACCTTGGGCGGCGACGAACAGGTCCCTCAGCCTCCGGCTCATCTACCATCGTGGCTTGATCCGCACGGAAGATCTTGAGAATGTCTTCGATAATCCTGAACCCTTTCCAACTCCTCGAGCTCAACATTATCTCAGCTCAGGATCTCTTCTCCGTCACCCGCTCCATGCGTACATATGCGGTTGCATGGGTCCACCCTGACCGAAAGCTCTCCACCCGGGTTGACTCCCATGGCCGCAACAACCCGACATGGAATGATAAGTTCGTGTTCCGTGTCGACGACGAGTTCCTCACGTCGGACACGTCTGGTGTGATGATTGAGATCTACGCCACTCATTGGTTCAAGGATAAGCTTGTGGGCAGGGTTCGCATCCTCGTGGGCAACCTCGTGCCACCACCATCCCGGCCTTTCCGGCCTCAGCACCACCACGGCATGCGGTTCGCGGCCCTCCAAATCCGGCGTCCCTCAGGCCGGCCCCAAGGAATCCTGAATATTGGACTGGCCGTCCTCGACAGTTCCATGAGGAGCATGCCGTTGTATAGGCAGCTGAGCACTTCTGCGGTTGGGTATCTCAACCTGATGGGAGAGCAGAATCCATACTACCACGATCATAGTCATCAGCAGCAGCAACAACAAAAACAGCAGCAGGAACAAACTGGTGAACAACGGAAGCAGCCAAAGGAGATACTACCGACTGCAGTGGCTAAGCCTGAGCTCAGACGGACCAAGAGCGACACGAGTTCAATGCATGCGGTGAAAACCCTGAAGAGAAGGGTATCCTTCCGAGAGAAGCCAAACTCGGTGATTAATGCCTCAACGGTCGCTTCTTCTTCAGCCCATGAGATGAGTAAGAAAGGTTCTACCTCAATGCCAGGTTCTTTGGCGAACGCTCCTGCTTCGGTTTCACCGTTGGCATCTGCAAGCCCGGGCGGGAAGGGTAGCAAGGAGAAATTTACTAGTACTTCGGCAAATAAGAGGTCAGAAGTTGCAGCTGTTAGCCCGAGTACTCCAGAGGCTATTAAGTTCAAGAGGGGACAGACGGCAGAGATTGCTATAATTAGCCCAAGCGTCTTCATGACGAACAAGAAGAGCGTACAGAGGCCAGAGCTTCCGGCTGTTAGCTCAAATAATCCTTCGGCGAACAAGTCTAAGTTGGTGCAGGGGCCAGCCAACAGCGGAAACGCACCAGTGAATCTGGCACTGGGCTTTGAAGCCACAAGCAAGCCCAGGAAGCTATACATCACAGAGTCAGAGCTTGGGCCCTCACCATCGGAGGTGGCTGCAGCAGTGGCAGCAAAACTGAAGCACCGAACGCAGCTAAATAACGGTGAGAGCTCGCCAACGGTTGCATGGAGCCTGAACGAGAGCGAGGAGGGGCTGCAGTCGAAGCTGGAGAGGTGGCGGATGGAACTCCCGCCTGTGTACGACCGCGGAGGGTACTCAACTCTTCCCCCGTCGAGCGGGAACCGTGACATCGCCAGCAAGCTGAACAGCAGCAGCGGCGGGGGCAAGTCCTGGCATTCGCGCAGGCACACCGATGGGGGAGCCCCCGGAGGAGGATTATTCTCTTGCGTCGGCAACATATGTGGGTGTGAGTGTGCCATTGTTTGCGGACAGGATTCTCCTGCATTTGAAAGATGAAATCAAATGTGGAGATATGCATGTCAACTTTTTGACTTTTGCATGAAAGTCGCGTGGTATTTGCCTGAACTGATAAGTAATTAATTAATTAATTTGAAAAGGATATGTCTTAGAAACATGTCATGAAGCAAGCTACTTCTTTAGGATGTTCTCGTGAATAATTATGTTCGAATCTAAATTAGTTCGTGTCTATTAAAGTTTTTGAAATTGGGTGATGTGAATTAAGAAAATGATACTTATATTCTACTGTACATTTTTATCAATGGCACCCATCAGTCCTTGAAATCAGGTGCCCCCAAGAAATTGTAGAATCCTCATGGCTGCTCATATGTGATCACTTCGTAGGGCAACTAGAAACTGGCTTAACCTATTAACTGAGTAGGAGATATCTGGTAATGGTCAAATGTTACAGCTTTCCAATGAGCCTTCTACACTCTGTTCGACCAGATAATAAATCATTACTTGACACAGACAACCTCACATTAGGCTTCATTGACACTGAAAATGGCTTACAGCCCAAATATCCAGATTCGCTTAGCAACTCCAAGGAGTACTTCCTTTGGCATATTGAAATCCCAGAGGTTGGTCGTGCAACTTCAAGGCCCAAAAAGTACCTTAGAGGATATCTTTTGGCTTAAAATTCTTGCTTAATGCTAACATTAAAGAAGTTACAATGGAATCATCATTAGCAGCAATAATAACATCTGCATAAACAAGAAAGACCATAAAAGAACCTGCAATCAAGCCCTTGATGGAAAATGAATGATCATTCTGCGATTGAACAAATCCCTCAGAATAACATTTGAAAACTTGAGAAGCCATGGTCAAAAGGCCTGTTGCAGACCATAGATCAACTAACGTGGCCTACACACCGGATTAGGAGGGCAGAAACTCCCCTTGTCCTGCAAAATATAGAGGAGGCAAGGACAAGCAAACCTCTACATTAAGGTCCCCATGTACGAAGACATTTGCAACATCCAATTGGTTCATAACAGAAGCTTGATTGTAACTAGTTTGGCCACAGGGTATAGCATGTCCAAGAAATTAATATCAATCCTTCTAAGTATTGCCTTTGGCCACAAGTCGAGCCTTGTGCCTGTACATACTGCCTTCAAGCTCGAACTTTAGTTTGTAAACCCATCTACACTCTACAGCTCGTTTTCCCGGTGGCATAGAAACAACAGACCAAGTTTGATTAAGTTCACGAGCTTGCAGCCATTGCATCTCTCCATATGTGAGATTCAATTGCTTGCGAAAAAGCTTGTGCTCAACATGGGAGGAAATAGAGCATGAAGCTTGTCTATGGTGTTAAAGTTTACCGCAATCAATATAAGCTGAAAGTGGATGTAGAGGGGACGAAAATTGAAGAGGAGTAGAATAGGAAGTGTGAGTTGTAGATGTAGACAAACTTGAGAGGTAACAATGGTAGTTGTGAGATAGGAGGGTGGTTTAATGACTTGATGTGCACAGGGAGTGCTTGTGGAAGGAAAGATTAGAGACATTTCAATGAGAGATACCAGTGGTGTGGAGTCGACTCTGTCTCAGACAAGAAATGGGAACAGGGAGTACCCTGTCATCAAAGAAATTATGATGCTCAGAATTAAACTTGAACTTAGCAAAAGGGAATATGGTTTGATGAAACCGAACATGTCATGAGATGAGAACCTTGTTACTTCCCAAATCCAAAGGTTTGTATCCCTTGTAACCAAAGGGATATCCAAGATGTAGGTCTTGGCTCAAGGAGAAAATATAGAGCAAGAACTAAGTGTTGTAGAGTAGTAACAAAGACAAATTAAGGTGCTAAGTGGTCAAAAGTGGGTTTCTTGCCATGTAGTGCTTTGAAGGTCCTAGTGATCAAGTAAACTGTGATTTGAATACTAACTCCCTAGTAACAAAGTGGAATGGAGGATTGGAAAAGTAAGCTCAAGCTACATTAAGAATGTGCTGGTGCATTCGTTCCACTATATAATTTTGCTTTGGGGTTTCGACGGATTAGTGGTAAGCCATGATCCCCTTTGAGCTATAGAAATGTTGAAAGGCAAGCTCTGGAGCATTATTTGAGCGAACTGCTTTAGTTTTAGTACTGAATTGAGTGGAAAGGACTTCACGGAAGCTGAGAAATACAGTTAAGGCATCCGATTTGGTATGCAGCGGGTATATCCAAGTGGCTCTAGTGCAATCATCAATAATGGCTAGAAAAATGATAGCCCTCTGTAGCAGATACTGAGAAAGGTCCCCATGTGTCAATGTGTACTAGATCAAATGCTCGAGTTGATTATTATTATAAGAAGGAAATGGCAATCATTTCTGTTTTGCCAAGTGACAAATTTCAGTGTGTGGAAGACCGGAGCACATATGGGGAGGGCCGTAATTCAATCACAAACGAGTTGCAGTTTTATTGAAGATGGATGGCCAAGTCTGGTATTCCATACATTGCACTGTGATTGAACAGAAAAAGAAAGGATAGAGTGTGTGGAAGACTGGAGCACATCTGGGGAGGGACGTAATTCATCGCAAACAAGTTGCAGCTTTATTGAAGATATGGCCAAGTCTGGTAAGCCATACATTCCACTGTGGTTGAACAAAAAAAGAAAGGATAGAGTGTGTGGATGAATTGGTAGTGTCAAATAAAGAAAAAGGTTGCCTGGCATCCTGCCCCTCTCAATCATCGACCTCAAGCCAAGTCCTAGAACAAACACGAAGTCGATGAGAAGTTGAGTGAACAGAAAAGACGGACGTTAAAGGACTAATACAGAGAAGAATGAATTTAAAGAACAGTACATAAAGGACTCCACGAGGAGTGATCAATTCTGTTACACTAATGCTGTATTACCATTTGGGAGAGTGACTGGGACATGAGCAAGGGTATTCACAGGAGTCAAACAAAGACAAATGACAGCAGACATGACGTATACCCCAATGTCGATGATCCATGAACTTGGTGATGCAGAAAAGAGGATGAGGGGAAACAACATAGTGAAGAGACAGAATCTTACCATGAACTGAGAAATGACATGATCTGTATGTGTATGTGAAGTAGTACGCAATTAATTGTTGAACATGGCTGTTAGTGATTGTGCCAAGAGAAGAGGTGATGGGTGTTGTGTAGCAAATGGCGTGAAGAAATCCATCTTCGAAATGTCTTTCTGCATGTGCATTTCGGCTTAGTTCATGACACTACTCAGGGCCTCTGCCGTGATGATGTTTGTTTGGGCCTAGGCTGATAGACCTGGGAATGAATAACCATGCAACATAAAACACTGCTGCATAATGAGAGCAAATTGGCCTCTCGCGTCTTCCCTTTCTGGCACTCACTGCAACAACAGCAGTGCCCTGCGCTACGTATTTCCATCAACTCAAAATTATTTTTATACCCACGTTAATTATTATTAACAACATATCTCCGAAATTGAAGATTGTATTATTATGGAATTACAAAAATTTTACATTTTGGAAGAGCTTTTGTTCCCCTCATGCAATTTTCCTCATAATTTCAAAATAACTTTATAGCAAGCTATCACATTTTTAAAAAAACTTTTTGTTTGAATTTTTTCTTTGCAATTATATCCCCACAAATTTGCAGTAAATTAACCATAACCACGGTGAGCAGGCACGGATATCCTATATTTTTCACAGTACTCAATCAAACTCTATCTTATATAGTATTAATTTTATTTTTTTCCAATTATATAAGAAATGGGGATTTCAAAAATTTTGAACTCAGGCTAGATGTAGGAAATATAACCCCACCCAAAACTTGTATTACAATACGTGCTCCGAGCAGTCTTTAAAGTTTCCTTATCATTTTTAATATTTAATTAGTATTATTAAATAATTTTAATGTAAAACTAATTTTTTAAGCTTTTTTTAATTTAATTATAATTATTTAATCACAATTTAGCCTAAGTAATGTTAAGATATTTTTCATAAAATGATGATTCAAGATATTAAATATTATGGAAAATAATAAACTCTATAAATATATATAATCATCATATTAAATAAAAATTTATCAAATAAAAATTCAAATGGTGTATCACATTTCACTCGACCCAAAAATCCTTCTATAGACACAAAATTTCAATGCTTTGGCCGCCTAAGCCTGGCCTCAATAAAACAATAATAATTTCTCAAAAAATAAATTTTAATATTTTAATATTTAAAATAAAATTTTATATAATATAACTAACTGATTAATCAAAATATTATATTAATTTAAAGTAAATATTAAAATAACTATTAAAATATAATTATTTATATAAAATTATCTATTTAAAAACTTTCCCCCATAATGTCTGCATAGTCTAATAGTCTTTTAAGACCTAAAAACCCCAGCTCATACATAATTTTTTCAAGTTGCTCTCATACAGTGCCATTTTTGATAGGTCTACCAACGCAATTCAATCATTTTTTTTCCTTGTGGAAAAATTCCATATTTTTGGTGGTAAAGATCTTATATTATAACCCAAAATATTCATTTTCCCACTAATATTACATATTTATCAAAATGCCAGTAATTATCATATACCACACCCTTCAAATCATGTAGAATGAGAGCTCTTAATTTCTCATTTAATTCCAACCAAATGCACCCTCAAAAACATAATCATGTCCTGATGTAATTTTAGCATATCTTCTCCCATTTGTGTTACGCCTGTTAATAAAAGAGAGATACATAATTAAAAAGGATCCGACCTGTGTTTCAGATCTGGGTTAGTCAGCCTGATTCAAAGCTTTGTACATATTGGGGCAAGAAAAAACAACAAACGAACAAATTACACAACTTGTGAAAGGATTCCAAACAATGATATATATATGTCTGCCCCTCGTGGCGCCACCATCCAGTTTTGCTGAGTTACTATTCAACTGCATTGCAACAATTATCACACACAACTCCATAGATGAAACCAAAAATTCCCAACACAAACCTCTTACTTGCACATAGTTTTCAGGTAAAAATCTCTCACAGTAAGTAAGAGCCATCGTTAACAGTTCACAATGCACTAAACAAGAGTCAACAGAAAGCTACAATACAATCTGAAAAAATATAGAACACAAGAGAAGGGCAGAGTATTTGGACTAAGTCAGCGTGCACATACACATGCTGCGATAATATTATGTCTTTGTATACACAGCCTAATGACTGCATAGAAGACAGGAGATGGATACATTTTGAATACAAACAACATGGTAACTACTAGCCTACCAAACAGTTCCATGGTATTCCCAGGAAAATGCAAGCCCCAGGCATCCCAAAAGGGGAACACAAAAGTAAGCAACATCACTGAAGTTTGACTATTGTTTCCAAGCTTAGTAAAGCCAATTTAGGGCAACTTTTTATCTGAGAAATGGACAAGAAATATCAGTAAGACAAACTCACCGTGAAAGAAATAACGCATGAGATGCTGTTTCACTGTCACAGAATTGACTTCAAGGCAAAAAACAATGAAGGCAGCAGATCAAAGGACCAAAGCATTACTGTTACCGTATATTTCTTCAACACCTGGCTGAACAACATAAAAAAAAAAAAAAAAAATTGAGGTCAGTGGATGAAGTTGTGGATTCAATAGCAGTAGTTAATAAGAACTTCAATACAACCAAAAGTAGATGCCACATATTCCTTTCAGCATAAATAATGATATGGTACAACAGATGGCACTGAAGTGGTTCAATGAAATGAAAAGGCGGAATCAGAAGAACTGAAGGGAATTCTATGAACTGCGCCCTCTAAGGCCCTGCCTGGTGTAAAGCAATAGAAACTTTATGGAATAGAAAGCCACATAAAACAGCCCTGTTCTTGTCTCATGCTCTCAAATTCGCTCCATTTGCCAGCACATTAGAAGTTACAGACTTGACATGTCAAACTATTTTCTTTCATATTGCATACTTTGCAGTTAAGTGAGTAATGGGTGAAAAAGCACCAGCAACATGATTTATTCAATAGCATCCACAAATACCTTATTTTCAGGAGCATATCTACAGTCAAGTTATTATAGAAGTAAATTTTCATGGTTGGAATGACAAATGTTATTATTGATTTTCCTAGGATCTTCTACAAATATCAACAATCAGCTTGGAGCATTGTACAGACAGGCAAAACATATCTATGCAATCAAAAGTATCACATTCAAGAAATCATTACAAATTCTGTATCCAAAAAGGAGAAATTATTACAAATTGCTATGCATTAAAATTTTTAATGTTGATTAAGAAAGCATGTAATTTAGGCCAAGAAATGCACTTAAATTTGCAATCCTGAATAAATACGTCATTAGATGAACTTAACTTCTGAATAAAGTGCAGAAAAGTGGGCATAACTTCACAGTCCAAAATTAAAAGCAGAAATGAGAAAACAGACAAAAGCAGAACATTGCAAGGCATTGGTTCTGTGAATTCAAGGTTCCCTGCCCCTTTGTCAACACTAAATGACCATATGATTAACAAACCATGAAGAATTATAATTGTATTTACATCCCCTGCAGAAATCTCGTCACCACTACAAATATAGATTTTGTAAAAATCCTTTGAATGTAAACCTACGAGATATTGCCTGGCACTTTTTTCTTTTGGGTCGTAGTGTCTTGAACTTGGGTCCACTAGTTTCCTCATTAGTCAATTGGTAAGCAATTAAATATTCATATTATCTCCAGTTCAACATTTATCTTAATTGTACATGTAGCATACATAAATTTTACTTTCACACATGCAGAAAATTCAAGAATTTATACATATAGCATCAAGAAATTATAAAATTTTGAAATCGTTAATATCCCACCCTCAACAACAACATTCAATTAGATAACTGCACAGCCCATTAAGTTTTTTTCCCCAGTTAGGATTGCTAGAAAGTAATCATTAATGTATTAAGACAATAGTTGATATAAAAAAACCAATTTTGTAGCCATAACTTAATATACAATTTATACCACCTTTCAAGCATCAACTTTAAAAATTATTTTGGCAAAAATCTAAGTATTTATTTCATCCTCTATGCTTTCTACATGGGTTGCTTCACCTTCTCTTCTCTGTTTCAACATTACCTAAGATCACTGTCATTGCCTCTCCCTCAGCTATCAATGGCAAATTAAGCTCCAGTATCTCATGGCTCATCCATGGCACTCTCCAAGCTTTGTCTCTAACTCTGGCCTATCTAGTGATTAGAGTTATATTATTTTCCATGCACCAATTTGAGAATGAAATTAATTAAAAAAAAAAAGAAAGAAAGAAAAAAGAGGAGAAAACTGATAATATATAAAGCCCCACCTCATGGCATAGATGTCACTGCCAGAACATCTTGGAAGAAGAAGAAAAAGATGCAACCTGCATTTAGTAGGAATTCACTGAAGGGAGAAATAAACCTTTTGTATCAAAAGCCAATCGAAGAACAAGAAGAATCCTAGCTTCTAGGATTCAAGGGCCTTTCCTCAGCTTTTTCACTCACTTTTGAGGCAATATAAAGTTGGGCCCAGTCAATGTTAATCATCCTGAAGTAGGAAAGAAAGACATTCTTAGTCTCAGATCCTCCAGAATTCAATTGATGCTGAAAAACATTTGAACCACCTTGATTGCATTAACCATAGACTAACTTCAGCACAGATTTTACCATTGCAGTATCCGGAGTTTGTTTGGTATGTTTTGGGGGGGAAAAACCCAACCTTTGAAAATGGTCAGCTCAGCCGGATAAAGTTTCTCCAACATTGATCAATAATTCATTTGTCCTGGTAGGGCTCCACTAGACGTTCAATTTATCTAGTTTCTTTATAGACTAATGGCAATTGCAAACATTGATGATGGGATACTAGTTAACTTCAGCACAGCATCTCTTTGTTCTATTTCTCATATTAACAGTATGTTTGGATTGAAGGATATGGAGGAAGGGGAGGGGTAAGGAGGGTTAAAGAGGGGAGGGGATGTAGGGGTCCTCCATAATCCTTGTTTAAGTAGTATCATAGAAGGAGGAGAAGGGAGTGTTAAACATGGTTAATAGACCAATTTACACTTCATAACCCTTACATACCATTACATTAGAGGTTTATATTGCAAATTTACCATCTATCCCTCCTTTACCCTCCCTATTCCCCAAATTCGAGCAATAAAAAATCTCATTGTTGGAGGATTATGGAGGGTAAGATATCTCTCCATAACACTCCCTTTTTTTTCCCCAAGCAGGGGATTGGTTTATTTCTCCATAATCCTCCCAATACCTCATTCCAAACATGCAGGAAAGGAATCAATACAATCTTACATGATTGTGATTTTGATAGTTGGAAGCTCTCTTAATAATTATTTCCGAAACACCACCTGTGGTTTCCATCTTTTCCCTCTTATGACAGCAAATCATTCAAGGTAGAGTTATCTTGAATCTGGTCCAGCACATAAACTATAAGTACATGCTATCTACCCATTCGCAGGTACTATTGAACCATGGCCAATTGGTGTATGTACATAAGCCAATGATATTCATACTATTGAGAGACAGCATCATCCTCCACTTGATGAAGCATGGAAATCTGCAACTTTACCAACAGATTAGCCCCCCAATGTTCAAAGACCATCAAATCCTTTTAATCATCATATTCATTTTCCAGATGTCCTTCAGGATATCATAGAGAAGTACTACAATTTCCCAACTCTAACACTTTCAGGAAAACCTGATATTTGTAAGAAAAGTTCACCATTCTCATCAAACCCATTAAGGATATGAATAAATAGGATAAAGATCTCACACTTAATGTATAACACATTGGTTACTGGGTGTAGATAGTATCTACGAGCACTTGGTCAGACATCCGAAAATCTTAGGCAATATTTTGTCTTTTCAAACCTAATGGCCACTAGATTTAAAGGAGGAAAAACCTTAATCCTGTACCATATTTGAGACATTTATGTCATAGTTATAACCAGTTTTCATAGTTATACCATATTTGAGACATTTAATTCAGTACCATATTTTGCCTTTTCATATATATTATTATGGAAGTACCATTGACAATTACAGAATTCTGGAAACCCATACTATATCCTTTGGTTTTCTATAAAGTAATATGTAATTACCTGTTTCTCCAACTGGTTTCTCTAATTTAACTGCTACTTATTTGCAGAACAACACTTGAGAACAATATCCTAAAAGGACTCCAGAAACCAGTAGTAACAATAAAAAGTAATTTTTAGTGTTTAGCCCAATTGCAATAAAATTAAAGCAAAAGCATCCCTTCAGACTCTATGAGCATGGAAAATTGTAAACTATCAAACTTTCCAAAGTTGCTCTGGATGACTATTTGTTGTATGTTCAGGAAACTCACATGCAGAGGTCAGAAGAAATTCAAAGATATTCTTGAAAAGAACTAAATCACTTGATTTATGCAAAGTTATGCAGCAACAAAGGACACAGAGGAAAAGAAAGCTGAGTTTACCTCAATCATGAAAGTGCCAGGTCTCATCCAAAAATTTGTATCACTTCCAAAATGTGTCAGAGTAGCAGATAACATATTTTTCTTCCTTCTCCATTCATCCATTCAATTGCAGATCATTGGCTTTGCACTCCATTCATCAGCAACTCCATAATCGATGCTTAGCTCCCTCAAGGGAGGGATATTCTCCAAAGCAAACAACATCAGTCTAGGGAACGAGATATTATTGTGATCGTACAGCACATATTGCACAAACACATTTGGAGTTGAGCTGTGGCTTATATAGCAGGCGACATTTCTCATTTTTGACACATCCATTGCAAAATCTAGTGGAGGAACAGAGGGATAGGAAGGGCAAACATAGTTGGGAAATATTCGGGACAAATCTCCCCACTCAGCCCATTTGCCTGCAAACCTGTTGGGATAGATCAAAGAGTCTCCGTTCATAGAGAAAATCTGGGCCTGATCTCTTGTTAGAACAACACCTGAGTACTCGCATATGAATGAGCCTGCTTGGATCAACTCCAATGATCGCACTGCCCAGCCAGCCTCCTTTGATCGGACTATCTCCAATCGACTACGTAGTCCCTTTTGAGTGACACGGTTTCTACAAAAGGGAGGGCACTTGCAGGAGATCCCACACTCAAAAATCAAGGGCTTACCTCTAAAGAGAATCCCATTTGGGTCGTAAGCAAACTCTCCCCCATTTTTTGCAGCACAAAGGCAATCCTCCCTACAAACCTGAAGGACATTCACACCCAGTCCCCATCCCACATTGGTTCACCAAAAAGGCAGGAAAGACACTTTTCGGTAAGTACTCAAAGCATAAGGGCTCATTATTCGAGTCGATGTCATTGAAAACGGGAATGGACACTGCCTCCCTCTTCATTGAGACATCAAGGCTGATGTACCCACTAGGCCGAACCTCTAAAGGCCGAACCTTAAGGGCCTCAGCCAACTTCATTATTGAGCTTCCCATCACAGGTTGACCATTCAATTTTCTTGATAGTTTGTACTTGTAAACCCCGAGCCTGACTTGCCAACATCAAACAACAGTCAAGGATTCGATACAACCATCATAGACATAGAATTTGGATGCACCTGCTCCATGGCGGAAACCGCGAATTACTCGAACCTCAATCCATAATGCATACTCCTCTCCATTGCTAAATTACCACCTTCCAGTTTTTTGATGGGCCACGCTGTCTGTTGAACTTGTCCTGCCCACCATGGCCAGAATATATAAGAACTTCACCAGAGTCCTCATCATCTTCGTAACCTCCTGAGACAATTATGCTCGTGGCAATAGGCTCTCCACTGAGCTTTCACTCGCTGTCAAGTAGTCGATCCTGCTTGGGGCTGACCATGGAGACCAACAACACAGAGCTCCATTCTATAGAGAAACATGTCACCCACGTAAACCCCAGCGATGGGGCCCACCACGCGCTTATCTCGGTTGAGCCACAGCCCATGGGACCGCATCACAGAGGCAGCAGCCAGGTCACCACGAAGGCGCCGGCCATCAAGATGGGAAGCTGGGGTGTCCTGCTGGGAGGTCGAGAGAATGCGGAGCCCATCATAGACCATGCGCGTCCGACGGACGACCTCGCGAAAGAACCTTTCATCTTCAGAGCTGAGGCCGGTTGACACGAACAAGCTCCGAGGACCGCTTATCAGGCTTTCGGTTTTGACCCCCACTCCTTGAGACTGATAGCTGGTTACTGTTCTCAGGGACAGGGACAATAGCCCGAGAGTCAGGTTCAGGCGCGGCAGCAGGGGAGGTGGGATAAGTGGCGTTGGGCACTGCAGGGGAGCCAGGGGCCCGGAGGCGGCTGAGGCGGTTTGAGAAAGCGGCATGGAAGAGCTCGGAGATGCGATAGAACTCTGAGTAGACGTGGGTCTCGCATTCGGAGGAGATGGGCTCCGAAGTGGGATGTGAGCTAGGGAAATGAGCAGGATTAGAATTGAGGAGCTGGGAATGCCTCGGGGTCTGGACTGGCCGCAGATCATCCTCATCCAGAGGCTCAGTTTTGGGCTCGATTTTGGGGGTGAAGCAATGCCGTGGCGGAGGCGGAGATGGGTGGGTCAGGTAGGAGATTCAGGTCTTGGAAGGGGACAATAGCACCCATTATCGAGCTTAACGAGAGAAAGAAGGGGAGAGTTTTTAGGGTTCGGATGTTGAAATAGAGCGGAGAGAAGGGTTTGAGGTTTTCGGCGAGTATATTCTCTCACATGTTTAGAGGTTTGAAGGAGCTTCCATGGCGGAATGGAGAGACGAAAGATGGAGAAGAGAGTGGGGAGCCTGAATTTGATGCACAGACAACAGCCTGTTCCCAAAAACCGAAACTGAACCCAAAAATTTCCTGTAAGCAGAGGAAAGCGCATACGGAATATAATTCGTGGAAGTAATTTACCTATTTTATTACAACAATGTTAAGCTTTTTAACTTTGATATAATACTTTAATGATTCTCGATATAAATATTATTTTTAATATATCAATTTCATCCCACCTAAATTTAATTTTATGACTCACATAGGCATAAATTAGTTAATTATTAAAATAAAATTTTAAATTTATGTATTATAAATAAAAATTTTAAATATAAAAAATTTATCCTTTAATACATCAACATTTTACAAATCTAAATTTATTATAATACAATAACTTACGAATATGATATAATTTATATAAAAAAAGCATAATTACAATCGAATTTTATATATTAGTATTATTTACATTTAAATTATATGTATTTTAAAATAATTTTTTTAATTTTATATATTTGATTCTGTAATATATTTAAATCATGATTTTTATGATTCGCTAATACACATTTAAGAGCGTCATATAACAGTTATTCACTTATGTAATATGTTAACATGATATGACTCATCAACAAATTTTTCAATCGCATTATTGTGGTATGTTGGCCGAATTTTGTCATGCCAATACATTATATCAATAACTTATTACTATGTCAACATATAACTGGGACATTAGTATTTTATTAAAATTATAATTTAAATATATTATGAAATTAAATATATATTTTTAAATATAAAAAAACTAAATGTGTAAAATTTCTATTATAATTATAAAAAAATGTATGACTTTCAGTGTCAATTTTGTTCATTTCTTCAAAGAGAGAGAAATTGACACATTAAAAATGAAATTGATGTGAAGGAAACCAAATTAATGTGTTGCCGAATTTATTCAAACAGTCTATCCACCTACACACTAATCGGTGACTATTACTTGCCTGTTATTAATGAATAAAAAATCATACTTTAATATTACAAATAACATAATTGAAAAATAAGTCCCACGAACTAATATAAATACAGATATGTATATATATTCAACATTCTAAAACCCTAAAATTTTTTAAAGAATGCTAAAAAAACATGAGGTAAATTACAAGAAAAGCATGTGATTTGCCTTTTTTTTTTCCTAGAAAACATAATTTTAAAATTTTGAAAAGGGAAATCACATTATTATTACATTTTATTGTGAAGTTAGACCAATCCATTAAATATAAGGTTAATATCTCATATGATACACTTCCTATGTGGATTTTCTTTGTCGTACGACACATCCGTTATGGTTCTTCCCTGTAACAGTTCACCAGCACGATCCAATCAATCAATCGATGACTCCGGTTATGGCCTAGATTCCTCGGTGAAGACCAGGCAGATTCCGGTGACCTGAACTCGTTGGATCAAACTACCCCATGGCAAATGAAATTGGAATTAAAAAAAAAAGAAGAAAATAGAACAAACATCCTCAACCCGAAATTCCCCGGTCTCTCTTCATGTTTCCTGGAGATGACGAGCTTCTTTTTTTTTTTTCTCTTCCTTTTCCCGAACTCGCAGAGTCATGGACTATCTAAATCTCCAGTGACGGCTCCGAGTTTCTCACGGATCGTCCAGTCACTTTGAGTGAGACCTATTAAGTCAGATCATGCCCATCTAACACGCGATTTTAGCCGGCACAAAAATTCTAATTTAGGCAGATATATTTTACACTCTGAACTAACCGAATCAAATAAAATAATTAATATTTAAAAAATAAATGTAAATAATTTAATATTTAATTTTTATATTATAACTATGGATTAATTAAAATTAAAATAAAAATATGATTATTTGTATTAATTAATTATTTTTATAAAATGCATAAAAAATTCTCAAAATTTTAAAAATAAAACCTAGGCTTTAAAACTCTAAAAACGCTAAATTTTAAAATATTTTTTAAAAATATCTAATAACTCTAAATGATCGGAAGGAAAACATGGACGAGGCTGTTAATTTTGTCTACATGACACATTTTTAATCTAACATGCATTTGTACACGTGTACACCTCCACATCATCACATACCCCCATGCCACGTGACCACCCCCTCTCTCTTCCACCCCCACGTGACCTTCGTCTTCCCCTAGACCTTCCCATCTCTCTCGCTCTCTCTCTCTCCCCCACCCCAGTGGGCTCTTCTTCACTGCCAAACCCTCCCCCCACCCGACCCACCAACGTCACTCTTCATCCCCTAAACCCCACCAGCCGGCACAAAAATTCTAATTTAGGCAGATATATTTTACACTCTGAACTAACCGAATCAAATAAAATAATTAATATTTAAAAAATAAATGTAAATAATTTAATATTTAATTTTTATATTTATAACTATGGATTAATTAAAATTAAAATAAAAATATGATTATTTGTATTAATTAATTATTTTTATAAAATGCATAAAAAATTCTCAAAATTTTAAAAATAAAACCTAGGCTTTAAAACTCTAAAAACGCTAAATTTTAAAATATTTTTAAAAATATCTAATAACTCTAAATGATCGGAAGGAAAACATGGACGAGGCTGTTAATTTTGTCTACATGACACATTTTTAATCTAACATGCATTTGTACACGTGTACACCTCCACATCATCACATACCCCCATGCCACGTGACCACCCCCTCTCTCTTCCACCCCCACGTGACCTTCGTCTTCCCCTAGACCTTCCCATCTCTCTCGCTCTCTCTCTCTCCCCCACCCCAGTGGGCTCTTCTTCACAGCCAAACCCTCCCCCCACCCGACCCACCAACGTCACTCTTCATCCCCTAAACCCCACCAGCCGAAGCTGCCACAGCCTCCGCGAGGGCCGCCATTCCCCAACACCGCGACCATCCAAAATCCACCCTGACGAGAGCTCCTCCGAGACAAGAGTACATTGGAGACGAGAGTGGATGTACCGTAAATCTACTATTGCAGAACGGGACAATGGAGATGATGGGCGGTATGGTGGTGGTCGCGATTAGGGTTTTGCATGGTTTATGATATATTTTGAAAATTAAATGAATAATAATGGATAAAAGGGTACTTAATACTTATATAACTTTAAAATTATATATATATACATATATATATTTCAGTGATCCGTTGGAAACTCTAATGGCACACGTGCAAAATCGGATGATGTCATGTGCATCCAAACAATGTGTTACCGGAGTTAGGTTATATGTGTCTTATATATATAGAAAAAATATATAAGATTAAAAAATTTATTTTAAAATATATAATATTTAAATTATAAATAATATTATTAGATGACAGTATTTGTATAGTAATACTGTCTAATAAGATTTTTATATTTGTGAAATAATAGCACATTATCAAATTCTTATTTTCGTTTTCATCCCATGGTTATTTTTTTAGAGGTTCACTAAAAATTTTTAGAATACTTAATAATTACTTTAGCTTTTGATAATTAAAAGAGTTAACATCTATTAAATATTTATTCATTATTCTCAACACTTAAGTACATTACGCAGTGATATTGCTGCACAAGATATCTTCTCCTAGAAAAGGATGCAACTTTTTTTCCCTCAACCATGTAATCGTTCATTGACTTATGAATCATTTTTTAATCATTTGTTTACTCTTAAATTCAAAATAGCACAGATCTATGTTTGAATTTTTATTAGCTTTTTAAGACAATAAAGAAAAGTTTTTTTTAAGTTGAGAAATAATTACCAAGTCATATTTTTTTGGGGCGAGGTCATGCCATCCATTTTTATTTACAAAAACTATAGATCGTGGTGTAGGATTAAATGATGTAATGAAATATTTCTCAATATTTCTATATTTTTTTCCTTTTTCTCTATTAATTGATATTTGTCGAATTCTGCTCCATGCAAAAGAGGCTGTTTCTCCATTTATTTTAGCCAATTCATAACGGGAAAATCTGCTCCGATGAGCTGCCATCTGTTACGAATTTAATTGTGATTTAATTTGGGGAGTGATATCATCATTTAAATGACATTAATTGGTTTGTGAAAACATTTGAAATTATTCTGCTCATCAATGCATTCAAGTCCGTGTGGATTCCATCAGATTTCTAATGGGTAGATCCAATTTCTTGCATTTACTACTGGCACTCGGGGAATCGAGTCCAACGCAAATCAAATTGAATGCATGGATGAGTAGAATTCTTTCACATAATATCAGTAATCAACTGCACTCAAATGGCGGTATAACTCTGCAATTAATCACCATTAATTTCATAATGGGTGGCAGCTCATTGGAGCTGATTTTTCCGTTATGAATTCGCTAAAATAAATGGAGAAATCAACCTCATTTACTTGTAGCAGAATTCTGCAAACATCAATCAACGGACGAAAGAAAAAGGCCGCGCTTCAGCCTCCTTTTTTATGATATAGGAAATTATATTCGCCCATTAAACTAGCCGAATTTCAAACCGGACCATATCTCTCTCTCCTGACATTGAATGTAAACGACCGTGATTCTTCTATTTATTGTTGAAATGAATGTCATTTAAGTCTTATCTAACTCCCTCATTAACTTGCATCAATTACACCAAGGTAAATGGTGTATTTTGTTCATTTAGAGAGGAGGGTTGAGTTTAGAGAGTAAAATAAGGTGAGGATTAGGCATATATGTGTGTACTCCTATTAGCGATTGAGTGAAGATTCTTGTGTTGTGCTGCTTAATTTCTTGGGTACAGATTCACCTCATTCTTTAGGAGCACTTCAGCATGCTTACATTTAAGGCCAGAAGCCTTATGCGAACTAGAGACCACCACCTTTTACCTTGAGTCATGCAACCTTTAGGCACTAGTCTTCCAACTCCGAGTGAGACTCTAGATCGTATTAGGCTTTTGGGCCTAAACACAAGCAAGCAAGAGGTGCTCTTAAGGAACATAGCACCCCTGTACCGAGGAAATCCAGGTAGTACAGCACTACAACCTTCAATCGGTCACTAATGTGAGCACACACATACTTGATTCTGTGATTGCTATTCTTGATCCAATGTTGAAATCTTTTGTATGGAATGTTTGTCACTGGATTCCTTGCTCCGAGAAGATTTTAATGATATTATATGATTCATTTTGGTATCATATTGCAAAGTTATGAATAATAGAAATTTTTTTATCTAATCAATAATTTTATAGATTTTAAAGCATGTGAAGAATAGCAAAAAAAAGAAGATAGTTTTTTTGCCACTCTCGAAGGGAAGAGTGCAATCCACCCCAAGCTTCTAATGAAATGCCAAAAAATGAGCGCGCTTCACTTGCCCAACGGGAGTGATCCATGTTGAGCATCAATGGGAAAATGGCCGAAACAACGGCAAATGATATGCACTTGCCCGCAATGGTGGGAGGAAAAAAAAAAACTCGGCCCGCAGCGCAAACCCCTGCGCATTGAGATGTATTTGGGCGTTTGTGGGCTCCCGAGTAAAGGTGAGAAAATTTAGTACGGTATGAAAAAAATTTACCTAGATAAGTATTTTTTGTCACTTGAGATATCAAATTGTGACTACACGAAAAATATAAGAATAAATTTTATAATAAAATAAAAATTATGAAAAAATTAAACATTGATTAATTATACATATGTAATTATAATTCAATATTTTATTTAAATTAATACAAATTTTAGATTAATTGATAAAATATATTTTAAAATTTTTATTTTGAAATATAAATTATTTAAATTATATTTAAAAGAAATTATTTGTGTAATTTGTGTTGGACTCGGGTAGCCTGAAATACAAAATATTCA
This sequence comes from Sonneratia alba, assembly GCA_900174645.1. NCBI lineage: Eukaryota > Viridiplantae > Streptophyta > Magnoliopsida > Myrtales > Lythraceae > Sonneratia > Sonneratia alba. Next base: position 250,131 of record FWPY01000001.1, on the reverse strand, counting down.
TGCATATGCCGGGATGCTCAAGTTGACTAAGATCTGATAATAAATTCATGCTGGCTCGAATTGTCAGCTCTAAGCTTGGGCATTGGATGGCCGTGGTGTTTTTCACCATTGTGACCCCCACTCAATTTCCCACTTTATGGTTATTTTTTCAGAATTTTAAAAAACTAATATGATGTCAGAATATTTTCTGAAAATAGAAAAACAGGAAAAAATGATTTTAGGGAAACTTGCACATCTGTTAAGGTGTGCGATGCTTTTCTGAGCCAAGAACATTTCTATGGGTACTTGGGCCACTGAAGAATGTCATGTAAAATTTTTAGAAATTTTCAGATTGCGTAGAATTTATTTCTAATGATACTATTTTTGAAGAAAGTTGTATAAAAAAATCATGTGATTCTTTATGCTATTTTTGAAAATATGTATATGCAAGTATATAAATTTATCCAACCGCATCAAAATCTTTTACCGTTGATATGATAAAAGGTGAGAAAATCATATGGTGATACTGAAAGATCCAATATCCCTATATGAATAAGAAGTTTATTAGACTTTAAATTAGGTCATGATAACACTAGAAAAGGGTGATATATTTAAGTAGCAACGTGATATGAGAGTATGCACAATGATCTTATTAATGAGTTAGTGAGGCAGCAAATGGTTCATACAAATGTTGAAAGCCTTTAAGTCAAGTTGCTTGTGATATCCCTTACCATATTTTAGGAAAATATGAATTTCGACTTCTGTAAAAGGGGTCGGATCAAACAATAAAGCAATATTTTCACTGTATGACTGCTATGATTGAGTACCTCACGGCGGGTGGAGCATAGACTGCAATTGTGCTCCGACCGGTCAACCCAATCTGCCCCGACCCCCTTTGGGGCGGTCTTGACCCGACTATCTATGGACGGGGCAGGGCATGCCCCAATTTGCATGGGGATCAGGCCAAGTTTGTATTCTTCTATTGATCTGCCCTAACCTGTCCGGGCTCGTAAATATATTCCATATGTAAGTTTATATTAAACTTTTTAATGTTTTAAACAATAATACCTCAAATAATTTAATGCAATTTTCAATTATTTTAATATTGTGTATTACAAAATGAAGGCTTCACACACACACACACACACATATATATATATATATAGGCTGCATTGTCATGTGTTTCTTAATCATTTAAATCATGCTGGTTATATCAAGAACTAGTCACTTATATAGTTTGGTCTCTATGCTTACTCTATTTGCATTCAGTGGCCGATTTTTTAAAAATCGATTAACCCATATAAACTAGCATCGACCGGCAATTGAAACTTTAAAAACACAGACATTGATGAAAGTTTCTTCCATTTGAAACCCTAACCACACAAGACACCACGAAGTTAATAGATGGTAACCGCGAGCGGGACGACATCGAGAATGGTAACGGTGGCGGCTTCGATGCTTTGCTAGCATGTAAGAATTGATTCTTAGATTCAACGTCTTTACCACATACTCTCGGCCACAAGGCCCTCTAATTCACTTCCCTCAAAATCACAATCTATGAAGAAACTACTATCAAAACTATCGGAGTTATCAATGTCATTCGGCCACAAGGCCCTCTAATTCACTTCCCTCAAAATCACAATCTATGAAGAAACTACTATCAAAACTATCGGAGTTATCAATGTCATCACCACTAGCAGCATCAGAATGTATCGAATACTTATTTGCAAGAAAAAGATTGCAGTTTTGCAATTGGAGAAACCCATAAATTGTGAACAAACTATTGAAATATATGATCTTATATCAATTAAATAAAGAAAATATTATGAATTTATAAAAAAATTGAGTACTATTATCTATAAACTTGAATTTTTAAGTGAAAATAAGTTCGATCCCTTATGAGTTCACAATAAATTTAACATCAACTTCACATTTTTACTTTCCAACGAAGTCGAAAAGCAAAAACAGTTAAATAGACCATGTAAAATAGCCAAAAAGAAAACTTTTTTTTTGATAGATCAACCGAAGGAAGACGGTTAACGTACCACCCAAGTCAGTTGCACCTTCTCCCTCCTGTAATGTCTACCTTCTTGTTTTTGCCATCTTCTTCGAAATCGTTTCTGTTTGTCTCTGGTTCTGAAAAGCCTAGTAGGTCGCCCCTTCCTCTACTGCCACTGATGATCGACTCTTCCTCTCCTCTGAAGTGTTTCTGCAGTTGACAGAGGGGGAGAGGAAGATGATGAAGAGATAGAGGGAAATAACCTTCCCTTCGGCTCACGTGCGCCACCCATGCCATTCCTTTCCATATAAGCAACGTCACCAGACTTTGAATGTGAGTTTCTAGTGTCATATCAGCATTTTCTGACGGTGTTATTCTGATTTTCACGTTTTGTATTAACGGGGCACATGAGATAACGTTTTGTGCCAATGGAGAACAATATATATATATATATATATTTGTACTCTTTTGTAACTTTTCTCAAACTTTTTGTACTATTTATGCATTTGACCCCGATCTTCTACTCCAATATTGAGCGATCCTTTGGATCATGTCCTCAAAGATTCATAGCCATTATCCCCGCCCAAGGTATTTACAAATGTTAATAACCAAGGAATTAGTCAACCCACCCCACAAGTGAACACTAAATTAGTTAATTGCCTTTGATGTGTGTGTGCACCCAAAATATTCTTCCTCTGTTTTTATTACTCCACAAAATCAATACAAAGCTTAACATGGGTGATAGCAAGATTTTTGCCCACTCACTTCATAACTTCAACCGGATACATCCGAAACTCGACCCACCACCTGCCATATCAATCTTTTTTTCCCCTTCTTGATCAACTATCACCAGAAGAGCTTCCTACAGCAAGAGTCAGGAATCAAACATTCAATTTGATCAACTTATAGTAATGCGGTTCATAAAATTTCCTCTAAATTCTCTTCGTGCTGTAATTTGTGGTAGATAATCATTATTTTATGCAGTTCGTTGAGACAGGAGAGTATTTTTATCATTCCACTCAAATTTGATGGAAAAATTAACGGATGTAATGGAAATGGTTGATATATGGTAGACGATGGACAACGGTGAGGACGAGTTTTCCCTCTGCCTCTATCCGATTTTATTTGCATTTGTAAACGGACTCTAAACTGATTATACATATGTAGTTTCCATTGATTAGCTGTAGCTTAGTCCCCGACAATTAAATCTACATCTTGGACAACATGGGGACATGCTCACTGGAATTAGGATATGATTAATGTGCCCCCAGTACCAGGGTTCCTACTTGAATGATGCAAGTGAAGTTCATTGGTACTGCTGCCGGCGATTTGCTTATACGTGAAATGCTAGGAAGGAAACAGATAGACCAGTTATTCCAGTCTGAAGCATTTCAGATGTTCGCTAGACTTTAGCCAAGAAGCTGCAATTCCCAGCGAGTGACAAATGCTTGTGCATGAAGCCATCATCAAAGGCAGTAGTGGCATTTTCAAAGATCACTGAATACAAGATTGATCTGGACAACAAAAATGTACGCTTCTCTGCACGACAATCCCCAACAGACCTCTGAATTTCTCAACAGAGTCATTATCACACGCATCGAAACATAAAAACAAACCAAAGAAACTTATTCTTCATTAAAGATCTAACCACTAAACCAAGATCTAGTATGTTTTGAGTAAAAATACTGCCATCTTTAGTAAAAAATTTTAGCCTACGGTTCCAGGAATTCTTTTGCCCACGTTTTGGCTCTATACAAGCTTGTAGTAGCAGTTCCTGCCAGAGAGAAGAATTTGGTAGCCTTTGCCGCAGGGACAGCAGAAGTTGACAGAGAGACACTTCCCCACAACCTCTACACTCACAGATTCCTTTGTCTCATCCTCTGCTCCAGTTTCATCGTCCTGCAACAGCAGAAAATCTCAGCATCCTCCATGTTCTAAATCGAACTTGAATGGACTAGGTTTCTTTTATATTTCCATTTTGACAATTGCTGAGGTGGAATAGCTTTTGCTGTCTGTGAATCAGACATATGGAAACTGAAATTTAATCGATTTTTGCCAAACAGGACTCGTGAATGAAGTAAAGAAAGCGGTTACCTTTGTGGCATTGTTAATCTGTTCACGGCAAACTTCATGTTCCTCTTCTTGATCACGGAGCACTCTATCCCACCACTCGCTCATCTCCCTAAGTTGACTCCTCATCCTCTTTAGCCTCTTCTATGACAACATACCAATCAACCCCAATGAACAACCAGAATGAAGGAGCAGCAAAAAACATGGGTGCGAGAAACAGATTTTTAGGATCGCTCAAGTTCCAGAATGGATTAACATGAAACAAAAAATAGCGACAAGCTTCAGATATGTAGAGCAGGAAAGGCACAGCTGTTGAACAGTTCAGTCGAAAGAATGATCGTAGTATCTTATAACCAACTGGAATATTTTTTTTCCTTGTCTTCAACAAGATTTCTTCTGCTAGAGGAGAGTTTCACCTTCTTGAAACTTGTAAGAGTAAATGCGTTAGAAAAGCATTTTCACCCAAGATCGCTATGAAGCAGAAATCCATCGCTGAATAAAAAGGGACTCATGGAGATACAGAAATTCGGTGCAGAAAAAAGAACAGAGAGAAGCAGAGAAGACTCCAAAGAATAAGGAGCGAACCTGAGAATTAAGACTCTCTTCCACATTGTAGACTGATGCGGGGGTCGGGTCTGAAGTTGTCCTACGAAGTGCGGGCAATGGAGGCAGAGGCGGCACTGGCGCTGAAGGTGAGAACCCGTACTGCTGAGCCGTTAATGGACTCCCTTTCACAGGGGAAGGAGTGGGAGGGTTTGAGGAGACGGGCACCATTCTCTCTGGAAAATGAGACGAGCAGTGGGAGGAACCGCCAGGAGCTGAGTCATGGAATCGGGGGCTGGAGAAATTGGTAGGCAGGGTGATCTTGGTGAACCCGCGGAGGGTTAAGTCAAGGTCTTCTTGATCAAGCGGGAGCTGTTTCTTGGTCTTGGGCTCATCAGGCTGCCGGACAGGAATACCGGTACACACATTGGCATTTGTAGTGGTGGCACTGGCCCTCGCAGCACCTGACGCTGAGGAGGGAAGTCTTCTTTTTATTCCAGAGCCGGTCTTGGCGAGATTTTGGGCAGAGCACCATTGTGTATGGCCCGGTGGGTTGTGGAATGGGTTGCCGTAATGGTGGTTGGTTAAGTTGTCAGCGGATGAGCAGAGGCAACCGAAGTTGCTCTGGTGGGGAAGCGCAGCAGAGAGGGACTCGGTGTACGCCTCGGGTCCGTCGTCTTCATCTTGTTGGTGGTATAGTTCTCGTTCTGGCTTGCCTTCTTGAGCGTAGAGATCACCGATCTCTGGCTGTTGCTGAACTGTAAAACCGCTTATCATCTCGATCTTGAATCTTATCCTCCCTCTTGAACTTCTCCAATAGGGGGGATTGGAGATTGCAGCACTGAATTTACGAGAAATGGATCTTAAGAATGAGAGTAGACAGAGTCAAATTAAAATCAGAGACACGGGTCAAGGAGGCGTTGGGAGGGGCTTATAAACAGGCTCCACCGACGTTGAACCAAGACGAGGTGATCAACTTTGGCGCGATTTGTGCTTAGGTTTTTTTTTTAATTGGTAAAAAATAAAAAAATAAAAATCCGGTTATTATTGACGAGACAAAATTGATTTAAAGTGAATTAATGAATATCACTCCGCTGTCAATTACTTATTTAAATGAAAAATGAATTAAACATGCATAACAAATGAATAAATCTATCACAATAAATGAATTTTTTCCCTTAGAAATAAATGGTACTAATGACCATAATTTTTAAAATGGAATCGGAGTGAAAACTGATCAAAGGATGAATTCATGAGTTTGTAGATTAGACCGGGAGTTTAATGAGTCAAACTGTATATTAAATAAATAATATTAATAATATAATATTATTAATAAATTAATATAATACTATAATTTTATAATAATTTATAATAAAAATCTTTAATACACTCGTTATATTATTAATTTTTAAATTTAATATAAAATATAAATATAAATTTAGTAAAATAAAATAAATATATTATAATATATATTTTTTAATTTTAAGCAGACCAATTTTCCTACTAATTCAATTGAATTGGCCGGTTCGATTGAGAACTAGATAATTTAATTGAAACTGATCGCATTTAAAATGCAATTTGGTTAATTCTAGGAATTAGATTAGGTGAGTGGCCGGCTCCGATCAAATTGGTTAAATTGATCGGCCTAGTCCGATTTTTAAAATTATGCTAATGACCGTTGCTGATCGGCTTCCTCTGATCCTCAATTTTACATATTCTTGTTTCCCTTTTCTTCTCTTGTCCTCTACAATATACCAAATTAATTAATGATATCTTTTGGGCTTTTTGAAGCCATGACACTGTTCATTCTTTTGTTACCGTTTATTATTTTTTCTTGCTAAACAGACGATTCTTATAATACGACCTACGAGACAAATATTACAAAGTATTATTTGCTCAATGTTGTGCCAAAATCTTCAATAGATAATGTTATATTATCCCTATTAGTCGCAGATTAGGGCATGGAATTTGCCCCAGATCGATGCTGTCATCCTTTGCTCCTTTGTTGCAATTTCTCCAATTACGAAATAAGGGCTCAAAGGGGAGTTTTCTTTCAACTATTTGCGCCAAAGGTAATGTGATTCTCACGTCGATTTATGCTGAAATTGCATCATTGATAGCAAGGTGAATAATGTCGGCAAGAGAAATACTGCTCCTAGGGAATTTTTCAACCCCGGTAGCCATGAAATCATCATGAGCTTGAATGGAAATTACCTTGATCTCGTTCAAGGGTTCATTGAAGTCAACTTTGGTGGCGCTCTTCACAGCCATCCATGAGAGATTTTTCAAAAAGGCTGGGATGCCTCTTCTTCCAATGTGCATAGATGTGCCTAGCACAATTTCTATGCTCGGTTTGAGGCGTTGAGGCCCTCACAACATTTTGAAGTCTCTACATAACATGAAACATAAAGAGGATTATAAACATATTGAGAATATAAGTATAATGTTGAAAGGAATAAAAGAAGACAATTTGTCAATCCAAATGCAGCAACAATTGCAAGTTCATTCTCTCCTTCCACAACAGCCCCTGCAATGGGAAATATTTGATTGTTCCCATCCCAACCCACTGCACTGAAAAGCTGTCCAGCAAGTGGAGTCATCAAGAAACAACCATCTAGGCTAATTACACGCCTACATCCAGCCAATAACCCCTGTTTCAGTGCTTCAAACCCCACATACAATCTCTTAAAAATTGCTACAGGCCCTAGTCTAGTCCTCTCCACTTACATGTCAAAATAACTCTCCTTATTAACTTTCCTCAACTGAGCCAAATAATAAAGCGACAATTATAATAATCAATCAAAGACCCTATCAGAATTTTCCCAGCCATTGCCCTTGCTTAGTAGCAAACATTCTTAGTCACTATGATAGCAAACAGGCTAACATGACGATTGTATCATAGATATATGTTTCCATGGTTTGGCCAATTTGCGCAGCAAACAACTTTAATCAGGCATTGGTAAGTAGTGCTTTCATTCTTAAACTTGAAGGGCATCATTTTGTAGCAACATACAAAGTCCACTCCATAAAATGCCGTTTTTTCCCACATCTTCTAGGTTTATACAGATCTGATTATATTCAAAGTAAAGCGACCTTGAAACTCTGGAGCTCGAAGCCCAATGTAGCATCATCGAGTTGGTCTATCTGCGACAAGGGATACATGTCTTTCAGACAAGCCTTATTTAGATATGTGTAATCAATGCAGATTCTCCACTTCCTACGTTGGCCAGCCAAGTTTGGAATCGTACCTCTCTTATGAAGCCTACGTTAAGTGAGCAATTTACCTCTTCTATCACGGTGGTGTGTCGGTTTGCACTCATGGTACGCCTTTTCTAAGCAATAGGTTTGGCTCGAGTGTCTACTGCCAGGCGATGAATGAATGACAAACGAGGGTTCTATTCTGGCCATATCTAAAGGCACCCAAGCGAAGATGTCCCAATAGTCCTGGAGTAGCACTGCTAAAGTGTCCCTACATTTGGCTGAGAAAGTGATACTGATCTTCACCACCTGGCCAACCCCTAAGGATGCCTCTAAGTGGTTGCCCATCGGACGAGGGGGGATGCTTGGTCATTCCTCGGGACCTTGGGTGTAACTCCGCCTATAAGGCGGTATGGCACTGGGCACTTTTCACAAGGACCATGTTGCACTTCTTAGCTAGCTAATGCCTCCCTGGCACCTCCTCGACACCATTCACGGACAGGAACTTCCCCTTCTAATGATAGGTGGATGGGATGGCTTGCAATTTGTTTGGGATTGGTCCTCCCATTATGGTGTTGTAGATTGAGGACACATTGACTATCAAAAAGGTGGAGATGCTGCTGATGGTCTTGCTTCCTTTACCCAGTTGGAGCATTAGAGCTATTGAGTTCGTCGAGTAAATAGTTCGTCTGTTAAACCTGATAAAGGGCGCATCAACCAGGGAGAGCTGGGACTCCTTGAGCCCTATCTCTTGAAGGCATTGTAATAGAGAATGTCGACGGAGCTTCTATTATCGACCAAAAATCATCTAACGTCATAGCTGATGATCTCCACCATGACTACCAATGCCTCATCTGCCACGTGGATTGGGGTTGATGCGCCTCTTCCTCTGTGAAAGTGATCTCGCAGCTCCTAGCGATGAAAGTCAAGCTGGAAGCCTTTTTGAAACCCCGCTTGGACCTTGCACTGCACACGGCCGCGCATCCCCACAACACCAACCCCCACAACCCCGCCCGCCCACCCCCCCCCCCCCTAAATTACGTTAATCACGTTAATCATGGCCTTTCCCTGTCCTTTCACATCGTTGCACGGATCATCATGTTGTTGGTCGGAGGTGCCTTGGCGCTTTGGGGACGAGGAGGAACACTTGTCTGACTCTCAACGCCAAATAAGTTGGCAACTTATCTTCCTGAAATACTCCTGCAAGTGTCCTTGACAGCAGTCTTCAGTGTCATGGTCTCGGGCCTTGTGATATTGACAGTAAAGGTCCATATCTAGGTCCCTATATTCGCAGATAAACCGTGAGCAAGAATTAGATGCCTCTTCTCTCCTTTGATGAGAACTTTGGATAAATGCGTGGAGAGCAGCGTCACCTTCTCCTTCTTGGGATCCCTATGCTTATGGGTCTCGTGCTTAGGCTTCGGCACCTTCCTCTTACCATCATGCTTCCTCCATCCAGACTCCTCAGTTGTCATGAATCATTGAGATCATGTTGGAGGATCTGCAAAACTCTTAGGTTAATCTATGACGAGGGCCTTCAGGAACTCCTTGTCTTGCAATCCCCGTTGAAAAGTAGCTAGCTTCTCACAAGGGTAATGTCCTCGATGTCCTCCACAACTTTCGTGAAGAGCTCATACCATTGGCATAGTGTTTCCTTATCATGCTGCTTTATGTTGGATGGCTCCATTAGGTCCTTCTTAATCCTAATCGATCCTGCAAGGCGCTCCATGAATTTCCCCTTCAACCGCTTGAAGCTTGTGATTGACCTAGGGGATACAGTGTAGAACCAGTCCGTAGCCATACCCTTCAGTGTTCTCGGGAACAAGAGACACTGGATATTGTCCATGCGCCCTTTCCCAGTAAGGACGTAACAAGAGAGTGGGTGTGGTCCCATGGGTCAATCTTTCCATCGCAAGCTGTAATCTGGGAGGTTTTGAACTTCGATGGCAAAATGATGGTTCGAATATTGGCCAACATCTTCCAGCATATTGCAAGCTCGTACTTCTTCCTAGCATTGGCTTCCATTAGCTTTACCATCTTCATCTCTACACGCTCGTCCACCTTCTTTTCCACATCTTGTGTGGAGATGACCGAGACCGAATGGCCCAGCTTATAGGTGCTATCAGCTTCGAGCACCCTCTTATCCCATCGAGCTGCTTTTGAGTACAACGCAGCCCCTCCTTTACACTGTTCCAGGCATTGCCGGGAGATCGCTTCCTCGATCTGAGCGTCATGTGCTCAATGGTTGCTCGGGCATCATTGGGGAGGCTATTGAGTATCGGAGCGGGATCATTGGTGCTTGCCGCATTGCTTGCCCGTGGCACCTGAGCAGGTGGTTGACTTAGCTCCACCCCAATGGGGGGTTGACTGACAGCTGAATGTTCACATCTCGCTGCTCGGGGGGCGCAAGGAGGATTCTGAGGATTAGCGGAGGCAGTGGTGGCAGCATGCTGATTTCAAGTTTGAGCGATGACTTTTTGATCATTTCCCACGGACGACACTAAATGGTATGGAGTAAAAAATGCCAAAAGAATCTAGAGAATGTTTTTTTATTACGATTGTGTGATTATATACAAGGTTGTTGCCCAATAATTTCCGGAACTCCTCTTTATTGTACATAAATAAAGATTTTATTCTCTCCTTTTTTGGCTGCTGGGGCGTTGACCGTCACCCTCTACAGTTTGTAACGCTCAGCTTCTTGGGCTTCTGAGGGTGTTGGGCCTAGCCGTTGGCCAGGTTAGTCTAAATGGGCCTAGGCGTTGGTCCTGGGCCTCAATGAGCTCCCCGGCAGGCCTCGTGTGAATCGACCCCCATCCGAAAACTTTTGAATTTCACATCATGTCTAATGAAAGAAGATCATAAATATTTCTTGCCGAAATTTTCCGGCTAGGATTTTGAGTTCTTACAAAGAATGATCTTTTGCTTATCCAAGTGTGATAAATTTGAGATGTCATAAAAATTCTTAGTTTATTATACTTTCAAATATACATATCTTCCTTTATTGTCATGAATTTTATTTATAATTCTTAGTGTTTTTGGAAATCTGGTTTATTTTCTGCATCAAAGTTTTAGCCTAAATTATTTAATATCTACTTAATCTTAACTCAAGCCAAATTAGTTTATCAAGATGTGAAATTCTCTCACGTGAATTTTTTCCGAGAACTCAAATTTAAAACCTTATTTGAGAATAAGAAATACTAAATTACCTAAATCAACTCATGCAAGTGTTGAAGTTTCAATCTTTCAAGAATTTGTTCATTTTTTCTACTTTGGTTTTTCTTTTTACTGATTTGCTAAAATGGTGCTTCGCGTGTGTTGTTGCCATACAAGGCATGCACCATGGACATGTCATGTTAGGACATGATGGAAAAAGTTAACTGCATTAGTACCGTGACAATGTGTAAAGTACAGTCTGTTGTTCTGATCATTTGTTCTTCCTCCTTCCTCAAATCCTAACTCACACTTCCCTGCAACTTCTGCATATCGTCAATCGCGCCTCCTTCGCCTTAACAGGAACTTCAACGATTTGAGCATCAATGATGACTCCATTTGAGTGGCTGAAACAGCACCAGATCTGGAGTTTTTGTGCCATTTGAGGGCCATCGACTAGTTGATTCACCAGCTTGTGTTAGACCATCAACAAGCCACTCGGTTTTCTCAGGTTGGACGTGCAAAAACTCCTACAGAAATCAATGACAGAATACTTCAATGTCTCAGAGACGAGTGGAAGCCGTTGATCCTTGCACTCTGGCCGTCCATTGGCTCGATGACCATCAAAGATCTCTCCTCCATCCAGCTCAATCAGAAAGCGAAGAACGACTACCAGAAGAACAAAGGTGTTGCCCTTCTTGTTGGATGTATCGAACCTACACTGGTGGAAAATGTTGTCTCTTTGCCCAGCTATCATGGTCACGACACTTGAGGAGGATGGAGGAGCCATCTGAACTAGTCACGGGTTTTTCACAACCATAACTTCTCTACAGTGCAGAATCTGCAGATGACTAGAGGAGGCAGAAGGCGTGGATGCAGGTCGGATTGCACACACTACCTGCGGCCCCCATATGGGCCACTCGCTTCTACAATGGGGCCTGGAGCAACTGGAAGAACTGGGCCAAATTTTAATGGAGTTGCTGGTCAAGTTTTTAGCTCAATTTTTTTAGAGCTCAATCCAACAGGTTTAGAAGGCACGCTAGTAAGCAAACCGAGCCCACATCTGACTCGTCCAGATCGTTTTTTTTTTTTTTATGATGGCAATTCTCCTCTCTATCAATTATGCTATCAGCAAGGACATATTGCATCTTATTGCCCCTTTTTACGTCAGAATTTTCATATACCGCAGTCACATTTCGTTCATAGAGCTGATTCCATTAATCATAATTCAGATTGGTATATTGATTCGGGGGCAATACATCATGTGACTACTAATTTCTCAAATTTATCAACTCAACATGATCAAGGCCTTCCCGATCACCTAGTGATTGGTGATTGGATCAGATTTACCTATTACCTCTTCTAGCCATTATATGAGACGAACACCGAACTACAATTTTGTCCTGTTAATATTTTTTGTGCACTCCGAATTTCCATGGTTAATGTCCCAAAGCTCACTAGAATTATTTCTTACTTCTCTGGACTTTACCCACCTATTTTATTGTTAAGGATCTCCACACCCATCTAAAGCTCTTTGAGGACTGCTTAGAGATGAGCTACACTGTATAAAATCAGGTTTTGGTGATTCGGTCTCTCCTTGAGTTTTTACTAGTATATCAGTTTCTAGTTCACTTCGTCATGAACGCATTTGTTATCTTGCTTTCTCTATCATTGCTAGTGTCTTATCTTCTTGTTTTCCTACTATGGTCATGATAATAAATTTTCAATTTGTGAGTCAATATTGGGAGATTATCCTAATTTTCTTTTCCATTGACATTCAATAATAGTTCCGTTACTATATTCAATTCCTTGGCAATTATAGTAAATTTTCTTGGTTCTCAGCAATCATGTGCAAAATATTTGCAAAGGTTTTCGGACATTCCATCTTCATGTTGAAAATCACTTAGATCATAAAATCAAGGCCCTCCAATCTGGAGCAAATATTACTTGAGTCTGACTTAGCCACCTGGCTGAGTAAGGACCAACTACAGATTGACACATGGCTAAGGGATTTTAAAATTTTTTATAGCACATTTCCTCCTCAAACAAACGGAGGATTAACAGACAACTTCACAGTCCTCCCCCTTTACTTTCCTTTTCACACCCAACGCATTTCACTTAAGACTACTCCATTCAATCGAGCAAATCTCCAGTACCCCTCAGTAGAGAAAATCCCCATGCAGAAGCAGCACTTATTTTTGCTACTCTATAACAGGCTTTCGAATTCCACCAGTAGATCGGTTGAGTGCTCAAGAAGTAGACTAAGACATGGCGATTAGATTTAGGTTCAACTTCCTGTAAAATGAACTGTGGTTTGATGTCTCAACTCTTGTCTGAAGAAAAAGAAACAAGATTTCAGCTTTAAAAAATTCCATGGGTGTATGGATTCATGATGAACCGACCTTAAAGTTGTTTGTAAATCAATATTTTAAAATTTTGTTTAGGTCTGAGTCTCAAAACAGTGGAGTTATTTGGCCAGAACATATGCAATTAAGATGCCTGGAAGAAGATGCTGTCTTGGAATTGTCTAAGTCAGTTTCCTCAATGGAGATCTTCAAGGCTCTAAAATGTTTGAAACCAACCAATGCTCCGGGCCCGGATGGTCTTCATCCAATCTTTTTTCAAAAGAATTTTCACATTGTTGGCAACTCGTTGATTGACGTTGTGACATCAATTTTTAATGGGGGAGGTTTTCCGAATGGTGTTAATGATACACTTGTTACATTGATCCCAAAGTGTCAATTTCTTGAATTGGTCTCCCAATTTTGGCCTGTTAGTCTTTGCAACACTTCCTACAAGGTCATTACAAAAATTTTGGTTTCAAGATTTCGGCCATTTTTGGATAATTTCTTCTCCCCCTTCCAATCAAGTTTCATTCTAGGATGTCGTGTGGCAAATAATGTTGTCATCCTTCAAGAGGCAATGACTAGACTCAAATTCCAAAAAAGGGTCTAAAGGATTAGTCATCTTGAAGTTGGACTTATAGAAGGCATATGGCCGGATGGAATGGCGTTTTATTGAAAAGGTTCTCTTAGCCTTTAAATTTTCAACTTGTTTTGTAAAACTAATCATGAAATGTATTTCAACTTCCTTTTATTCCATTTTGTTCAATGGGGGCAAACTACCTCACTTTCTTTCCCGAGGACTCCAACAACGAGATCCAATCTCCCCATGCCTCTTCTTAATTTTCATGGAATTCCTATTTGCAATAATAGAAGAAGAGGTCAGAAGGGGCGCATGGAAGGGTATTCAAATGGCATGGAGAACCTTATCCCTCTCCCACCTTTTCTATGTCGATGACATAATCCTATGTGGGAGTACGGATACTAGAACAATTGAAACCATCCGAATTGTCCTTGACCTCTTTTGTGGAATTTCAGGTCAAAAGATTAGTGACACTAAATAAAAATTCATGTTTTCAAAAAATATGCCTCCACAAGTCCAATACCAAGTGTCCATGTTATTGAACATTCAGGAAACTGACTCTCTTGCAAAATACCTAGGCTTTCCCATGGATATGTCAGCTGGTCAATCTTTATCCGTCAATTTCTTGATTGACAAATTCAAACAAAGGCTCAATGGTTGTTAATCTAAAGTCCTATAACCAGCGGCAAGAGTTGCCCTTATCAATTCAGTGCTAGATTCTCTTCCAAATCATATAATGCAATGCACAAGATTGCCCCAACATGTATGCAATTCTATTGATCGCATCTAAAGGAATTTCCTTTGGGGTTCCTCAGAAAATCATAGGAAGCTACACACGGTCAATTTGGAATTAGTCACCACTCCTAAGGATAGAGGTGGCCTTAGCATTGCGAGAATAGATGGTAGGAATATTGCTCTTCTTGGAAGCTTGGTCTAGAGAGCAATGGAGGAGAAGAGACCTTGGGCCCAATTAATCAAAGCCCAATACTTTAGACCTATCAGACCCACAAACGGTTACTGCAATGGGCTGAACTTCGTAGCTATCTAAACAGGTCTAAAGATTACTTGTCATAGTAGGAACTGGACCATTGAAAATGGATCAATGATTAATTTGTGGCTAGACCCATGGTTAGATAGGGGTCCACTTAGAACTCAAATTTGTGGACCTCTAAAGTGAGGAGAATTTGAGCAAAACTTGGGGCAAATCTTGGATCAAAATGGAGCTTGTAACTTCTCCAATATCTCATTCCAATGACCCCAAGAGATCCTTTTTGAGATGGAGAGCATCCTTAGGGGAACAATATCTCAAGCCACAAATCAATGGGTATGAAAGTATTCATCTGATAGAAGATATTCCACTAAATCAGCTTACCTTTTGGCTTGTGGCTAGCATCCCAAGGAACGACCTAAGGCTTGGACCGGGCTTTGGAAAATTGAGACCCATCCACATATTATGTTCTTCCTTTGGCTATGTAGCCATGAACAAGTCTTCATAGAAATCCATCTTGTCAGAAGGGGCATGAATATCCCAAGCTCATGTTAGCTGTGTAATCACAGTGAGGAAACTCTAGATCACATCCTTCGTATGTGCCCAATTGCTAGAAATTTTTGGGCTCGCCTTAGTGTGCCTGTTTCAAAGAAGGCCACAATTGGTATCCCTATGAGAGAATAAATAAAAGCAAATTATGAGGCCTATGAAGTCCATTGAGCATCCCTTGGAGAATTATATTTCCACAAGCCTTATGGCTCTTGTGGAAACAAAGAAATGGACGGATTTTCAATAGGATGAAAACTAAGCCTGAGCTTCATATTACATGCATACAGAAAGTAGCCGAATATTATGCTCTTTTGGACCGACCACGAATACATCAAAAGAGCACTCTTCTAATTGGTTGGTCTCCTCCTCCAAATGGTTGGGCAAAATTGAACACGGATGGATTGTGATGGGTAATCCAGGTAGAGGAGGGGCGAGTGGCCTCATCCGCAACAATTCAGGGAGGTGGCTTGGTGGTTTTACCAAACCTTTGGACTTGACCAATGGCCTCCAAGCTCAAGCATGGGTTCTCTGAGAGGGACTCTTGCTAGCTCGATCCCTAAGCATCTAATTCCTTTGCATCGAATTGGATATGAATGTATTGTATGATCAAATTTTGGGAATTTTAACAATGAATCTACACTTATCCCTATTAATTTTGGATTGCAAGATAATTATGGCAGAGTTTTGGGATTGCTAAGCGATTCTAATCTACTAATAGGCAAATGTAACAGCAGACTTTCTTGCAAAATTAGCACAGAATCATAAAGGTTAAAATGACAGCTACTTTTTGGAACATTCTTGACGGGACTTGCTAATATTCTACATGTTGATTTTTTAAGTATTACCTATCCGAGAAATATAAATAATTATATTGATACTACTAAATTGTATTAAACTCTTATATTATTAAATAATCATCTTTAGTTAAAAAAAAAACTGTGATTTGATGGCTGAAGGAGCAAGCTTTCAATTTGGTTCTTTCTTCTTGCTCACTTGAACAAATAGAATCAGAGATCTCTTCTTCTCTCATGCAAGACATTATCAAATCAAAGAATTCATTTATCTTTGTGCCAGAAATAAATGCATACGGCGAAATCTGAGACTTCATGGACTTCTACAGAACCCTTCTGCTGTTTCTTTCTCCATGAAACTCTTCATCAAAGATGAGAAACCCTAAAATCAAGAACCCAATTCTTCGCCTCTTGCCTCTGTCCCAAAATATGCAGGAACCCCAAAGAGCAAATCCCCAAGATCCCCTCCCTAATTGCTCTCCTGCTCCAAATTTCAGTGAAGTAGTTGAAATCAATCCAAAAAACAAAATCCAATATATGAGGTCGCCCTCAATTTCTCTTCCCAGAACCAATCCCAATTTAAAGATCAGTATGACCCACCAAAACTTTAATGTACTCCTTGTCCCTCTCCTCCTCCACCCGTCAATCCAACCTTGACCTGAGCGTCTGTTGAAGCCCTAGTCCCCGCTGTTTCAATCATCGTCCCCGCTGTCCAGTCCTCCAAGTATCACATCCAATGGCGGCGGGAAAATCTTGAACTTAGACATCAAAATGGGTTTCCAGCACGAACTTCACTAGTCCCTGAGACCCATCTCGCCTCCTCTTCTTCCTTGACAAATTGACGGGTTTCGATTTCGGTCCTTGCTCAGAGGAATGCCAATTTTGCAATGCAAAGAGCTTGAAGATTGGATTCAAAGGAAAGAAGTGCGCCGATTTGGCTAAATAAATTTGTCTCCATTCACCTTAGCTCTCTCTATTTTCCCCGCTTCGAAGTACAGAAGGAGAGGGTAAAGGGGTTGCTTCTGTTCCTCTCCGTTAACCCACCGTCTGTTTTCAGGGTGTCAGTGTGGCTGGACCCTCCCCACCCCCCCCCCCCGCTTGCCACGTGTTGATATGTTGTTGGCTCTTAGTCAGCCAGGTGGCTTAGTAAGATTCATGTAATATTTACTCTCAATTTGACGATGCTACCGAATCTATGTTCAACAAATTTTAGACCGAACTACAAAGCAATGGCATTGTGCACAGAATCTCATGTTCGTGCTTAGCAAAATGGCTCCGCCCACCGTCGATATGTCTCACATGCCGATAATTCGACTGAGTTTTACTTAATATAATTTTTTATATTTTAAACAGAAATAAATCATTATGTGACTTTATAATATATTTAAAATTAATTATAGTAACTTTATGCAATCTTAGTCGTAATATATGTCACAAAATTTTCAAATGCTCAAACTAATTTTAAATAGAAATAATGTTTAACTATCAAATTTCTTATAAATCCCCACAATTAAAAGTTATGTCATTCATGGAACATACTAACTTTATGCTACTTGAAAAAATATTATAGAAAATGCATGAACTGCATTTTAATTGATACAAATTTTCTTTAAAAAATTGACATATTTATCTATTCAATCAACAAGATTCATAGCAAGTTATATAAACAATATGATAATTAAGCACGTTCAATACATGTGAAACTTATGAACCAATGCATGGGATACTGTAGATACTAATGCATGTGATAAACACAAGCTGGTTAGTTGATCAATCATTTCTTAAGGTAATCAATTCATATATTACCGGGAATAGGAATAGGAATAGTAACAATCATCCTTTACGGAGTCTATCCATCCCTTTTGGGGACTCTTATGAGGAATAGTAAAGGTTATAGTCATCCTTTTAGTATGTAATTAATAATATTTGTAATTTTCTCTTAAATTTTATTTTTATTATAAGTATTATTTTCATACTTTCATGTCAGAATGATTTTTTTTTTAAATTATACTTTCTTAACTTGAAATCTCATGTGATTCAAAAAATCTAAGTGAAGTATAGTTCTTTCATACCATACTCAAAGCTAGTTTTTAGTAGGAATTCAAGGGTATCAATTGAAGGAAGTGAGATGCTCGAGCTATGTTATACTTACACCTTAGAATGTGAACACTTTCTTGATGAATAGAATAAGAACCCTTATATGAACCTAAATCAGCCGAGTCATACATTTTTAGAATATTTAGTCTTTATATTTTAAAGATTTCCTCAAAATTTTTTAGCATTTATTTCTTAGGCTCTTTATTTTTTAAAGATTTTTTTTTATAATAATGAGACTTTAGAATGTGTGTCATTTTAGTTTTTTTTTCGGATTTGAAAAGATAAGATTGATATATTAGTATACAATTAGATTTTTTCAAGAAGAAATTTATCTCTAAATGAACAAAAGGGAAATTTTTTTTAACTGAAATTCATCTTTTAATTGATAGTAAGTAACTATGCCATTTCATTTACTATGACCTGCATCGGGCAAGTGAAGCTTTTTAGGTTGAATATTGTAAAGGTTTTGTCTATCCTATGCCATTGATAACCAATAATATGTCAATAAATTACTTTGTATAAGATTACTTATGATTTTTAAATTCAAAATTTCTTAACTTAGACAAAGCATGATCGGCATTTCACTCGGAGACGCGAGAAACAACATGTTATGCACGTTCTTATGAAAGTCAATATGAATAATAAGTGGATAATAGGTCAAAATTTATGAAATAATATCCATTTATGTCAAATATAAACCTTGAGTTACTTAACTTAGATACAAGACAAATGATATTTTCAATTAAATGTAGAGTTACTGATAAAAAAATTATATGCCTGTTATGCTATACGTGTATAATATATATATATCTCAAAATTATGTAAATCATGGGTTGATATAGGCTAGGTAATTTTTTATAAGATACGATAATCCGACATGACATGATACGGAATTACATAGGTTCGATTAAGTATAAACTGTTTTATATTTAAATCCGTTGAATTTGTGTAATCCATTTAAATAAATATATTAAAATGAGTTAAATTTGTATAATTTGATAAGATACGATTAAATTTATTTAATTAAATATATATTAAATTTATTATCAAATTTAACATATTTCAGAGTATATTAATTATGTTAATTATGTATCATATAAATTATATATTTAAATATATTTAAGTTATATATCAGATTATATTATATCAATTTATAATTAGATGAATAATATCTAATCAATTTAATAATATAATCATGTACAGTTCAATGAGTCTCTAATATGAAGCGTTTAAACACCGATATGGACAGACGGGCCCTACTTCAATAACAATTTTCAGTCATGGCATTCAATGCGTATTCACATCCGGCAGTAGCGTTGAATTTACAACTTTCCATATATTTATATATATTTCACTTCAAATATTTTTTTTGTTAAACTTTTATTCGTTTGAATTTACAAGCCTGCCCCTATTAATTAAGGGCCCAGTTTCACATATGTATACGGATGGGCTCTTGGTTACTTTTCCTTGTCAGAGTGATTATAAAGAATTTTAAAAAATGGGGGAAAATAGGACATCTAAAAATACACGTGACAGTGACAGACATAAAACCGAAGCGAGAGTCAAGGGGATTCGGCCAGCCTGATTGGGCGCCCCAAGAAAGTTTCTCTTATCCTCGATTAAGCATGTGATCCTCTCGCCTGAGCTTACAGTAAATAATTAATTTGAGGTTAAGTTAGTAATTTTTTATTAAAATTTTAAATAAGGTCAACAAAAATATTTTTAATAATCTCAATCCAATTGTAAATTAGCTTTAAAATATATTTCAATTAGTTAAGATACTCAGTTATATAAAAAAAGCTCACAATAAATGCGCACAAATTAAACTAATTGGTATTGGCGAGACAATGTGCGTAAGTTTATGCCCCTTGAACATATATTTATTTTTCTGTTATTTTTATTTTATCTGATAGTTACATTTAAATCTTTTAAGATTTACTTAATAACTTTTTAATGATTAAAAATTAACATAAGTAGTTCTTTTCATTGAATCATAGTTTTTAAAACTGGACTGAACCTGAAATCGGTGTACGTATGAGTTCATGGATTAGACCGGAAGTTTAATGGATTAAACTGTATATTTAATAAATAATATTATTAATAAATTTATATAATATCATATTTTTAATATAATTTATAAAAAAATATTAATATAACTATTATATTAAATAAAATTTAATATAAAATATATAAATATAGTAAAATAAATATATAAATTATAATAAATTTTTATTTTATTTTATTTTAAATTAGTCAATTTTTTCACTAATTTAATTGGGTTCATTGGTCAGCACGATAACTAACTGGTTCAACAGGAGTTAATCTCATTGAAAATGTAATTGAATCTTTTATATGAATCGGACTAGGTAAGTGACAAATTTCTAATTAAACTGATCAACCTAATTTGATTTTTAAAACTATACATCAAATAAACTTTTAAGATTTTATCTACAAAACAATCGGTACGTAATCATTTTACTTAATTTGGAAGGTTGAAACGTACCTATTGTGTTGGTTTGGGAAATTTTCTATATCCTTGGGGATGGTTTTCTGGGATGCCGTTTCCATGTTAAACACGCTCATCCTTAGCTGGCTTTTTGGTTGGATTATTATGGGATTACTAATTGAGACTTGAATTATATGAAAAGTTACACTTTACATAGAAATATGTTATGATATAAAAATATCGTATTTCATGAGCGTTCTTGTTCTAAGTATATGGAAATATGATATTATAATATTTAATTATATAAAAATAATAAAAACTTCCCATAACAGCCTCATAATTTTCTAAGTAGGAAGGGAAATGATACAATGGGTTTTTGGTAATTTGCTTTCCTTTTTTTGGATGTTCGGGATGTGAGTGCCACCGATTGTAATCCAACCACCGGCAGTTATACATACTTTTCGACGATGATTTAACAAGTTAGAACTCATATTGTATAATTTAGTGAGTTTACTTTTTAAGTTCAAATAATCTACTCACGTCAAAATATTTACCGTAATTACGTATTTGACCATAATTCTCAAAGGATGCCAATTTTTTCTAAAACTATAACAGTCTTTTGATAGTGGTGCGCTGATAGGACCTCCGCGGTTGAACGTGGAAGCTCCAATGGTATATGGTAGAAATGGTTAAACCACCATTATCATTACCCTCCTTTTCACTTACATAATATATATATATATATATATATATTCCGCGTTATCCTATCGTCGGGTATTCACCGTCGCTAGAAACCAGAAAAATGTACGGCGATATTCCAATATGTGGAAAGTGACGTCATCGCCCAGCAAACAAAGTCTGACCGAGAAAAAAAATGAGGTTTGTTCGTTTATTTTTTATTTTCCCGTTCACACCGATAAGTCAGAGAAGGTATTTTATGAAATATAATATTAAAATATTTATGTGATGACACCTATCAATAAAATTTAATATATTATTGTCATTTTTAAGATATAAAATACTTAAGAATATTTAGGAAATTATTAAAAATATTTTTTAAAAAATAATATCAAATAATGAAAATATATCATATTTCCGTTGATTGAATTTTTATGTGCGGGTTCAATGGGAATTTTCCATAACCCATAGATGGAAAAGTCGGAAAACAAAAAGTCTATATTAGGATTCAAAGCTGTCCTCAATAATTAACGCCCTTTCCACATTCTACTCCTTCCCTGCCGCCCCCGGTCGTCATATATTGGGCCCATTCCTACCCTCCCCTTCCTTTTACCCATAAAAATCCCTAATCGATCCCCGACTCCGCACTGCAGGATCAGAATCTGAATCGCCCTTCCCAATGGCCGCTACCAGCTGCTCCGCTGATCAGCTGGCCGGCTTCTTTGGCCCCAACACCACCAACCCAACCGCGGCGGCCGCGTACATTTGCTCCGCAGTCAGCAGCATCAATTCCTCCTACAGCGACACTCAGCGAGCGGTGGACACCACGTACCTGCTCTTCTCGGCCTACCTCGTGTTTGCGATGCAGCTGGGGTTCGCGATGCTCTGCGCGGGATCCGTGAGGGCCAAGAACACCATGAACATAATGCTCACCAACGTCCTCGACGCGGCCACTGGCGGCATCTTCTACTATCTCTTCGGCTTCGCTTTCGCCTTTGGAGCCCCGTCCAACGGTTTCATCGGTCGCCACTTTTTCGGCCTGAAGGAGATCCCTGACAACGGCGTCTCCCTCGACTATAGCAACTTCCTATACCAGTGGGCCTTTGCCATCGCCGCTGCCGGTATATTACCTTTCCCCTCGCCTTTCCATTAGATTTATATTATACCAATATATGAGTGCCTAGTGTGAGGATAAAACTGAAATATAGAGGGCAGAGTTGAGTGCATAACATAAAATTTGAACATGTCAGTGGTCTAGGTTTTAATTTCTTTCACGTCACTTAACGTTTAACAGGAATCACGAGCGGGTCTATCGCGGAGAGGACCCAGTTTGTTGCTTACCTGATCTACTCGTCTTTCTTGACCGGGTTCGTCTACCCTGTGGTCTCTCACTGGTTCTGGTCCTCGGATGGCTGGGCCAGCGCCTTCAAGGGCAGTGACCGGCTTTTTGGTACTGGAGTCATTGATTTTGCGGGCTCTGGCGTCGTCCACATGGTTGGCGGCATTGCCGGCCTTTGGGGGGCATTCATTGAGGGGCCTCGCATCGGACGGTTCGACCACACCGGCCGCGCTGTTGCCCTCCGCGGCCACTCCGCCTCCCTCGTGGTGCTCGGCACTTTTCTTCTCTGGTTCGGGTGGTACGGCTTCAACCCTGGCTCCTTCAACAAGATCCTCGTCCCCTATACATCGGGACAATTTTATGGCCAGTGGAGCGCTGTTGGTCGGACGGCCGTCACTACCACCCTCGCCGGCTGTATGGCAGCACTCACTACCCTGTTCGGCAAGCGGATCCTTTCGGGGCACTGGAACGTGACTGACGTCTGCAACGGCCTCCTCGGTGGGTTCGCCGCCATCACCGCCGGATGCTCCGTGGTGGAGCCATGGGCGGCGATTGTGTGCGGTTTTGTGGCCTCCCTCGTGCTCATCGGCTGCAACAAGCTGGCCGAGATGTTCAAGTTCGACGACCCGCTCGAGGCGGCTCAACTGCACGGCGGGTGCGGAGCATGGGGGGTGATCTTCACGGCGCTGTTCGCGAAGAAAGAGTACGTGGTCCAGGTATACGGGTCTGGCGTCCATCACGGGCTGTTCATGGGCGGCGGGGGCAAGCTGCTGGCGGCGCATTTGATCCAAATACTGACGATAGCTGGCTGGGTCAGCGCCACCATGGGCCCACTGTTCTTCATTCTCCACAAGCTGAAGCTCCTCCGGATCTCCCCCGAGGACGAGATGGCCGGCATGGACTTGACCCGGCACGGTGGTTTCGCATACGTCTACCATGACGACGAGTCCCAGAAAAACGGGGTTCAGTTGCAGAAGATTGAACCCGCCTCCACGGTCCCCACCAGTTAATTAATTATTGAAATTAAATCAATAAATTATTTAGTTAATCATTTTAGGTAGGTCTGTATTTACCCTATGTCCTCGCCCCCTTCCCTTTGGTTGCTTGGCTGCTAGTAATTTTGGTGTGCTGGTTGCTGCAAATTTGATCTTATAAAATTGAAGTGTGCACTCTGTCATTCCAGCTTTCTTCATTCACTGCAGTTGCTCTCTCTATCTAACCCGAGTCGTAGAACAATATACGTATTAATATAAAATTTTCTTTTTATTTTTATGATATGAGCATGGCAGAAAAATATAGCGAACCCTAAATAGGGAAAGCCAAATGGCAGGAGTCAATAAACTTGTGAAGATAAAAAGTTTTTTTTATTAACTAGTTAAAATGTACTTCAAAGTTAATATAAGACTAAAAAAAATTTAACTCTTTTCATCTAAAATTTTATTCATAAATTACTCATTTGAGAATTTAACATAAATAAGTTTAACCCGAATGGGTAAGATAAAAGGTTTTTCGGCACGCTAGTCGTGAAGAGAATTTTATCAGTAGGTTGGTGCTCGCCGATGGAGATAAGGAAGGGTTGGTCCATAATTATTTTTATTTTTCATATCCCACGTGACTGTGAAAGTTCTGTCTGCACGCGCCATTATTATTATTATTATATTTGGCTGCCTGCTTTATGGACAAAGCTTGGGACAACTGTTGCTAGTCAATCCGGACGAAAGTCACGACTCCTGTTGTCCACTGGCATCATGTTGGAAGATTCAACGCATAAGACGTCATCATTGTTTTCAATATAATACATATATATTATTGACCGGTTCAACAGTGAACCAATCACTCAACTGATCTAGTTTCTATAAAAGATTCAATTGTGTTTTCAATGAAGTTAACGCCAATTGAACTGGCCGGTTTTTAATTTGATCAATAAATTTAATTGAACCGATAAAAAAATCAACTGACTTAAAATTAAAAATATATTATATTATACATATTTTATTTTACTAGATTTATATTTATATTTTATATTAAAATTTTATTTAATATAATGGTTATATTAATAATTTTTATTATAAATTATAATATTATATAAATTTATTAGTAATATTATTTATTAAATATACAGTCAACTCATTGAATCTTGGTCTGACTCATGAACCTATATCCATACTGGTTCCTGATCCAGTCCGATTTTAAAATCTACGATTGAGCTAATGACCATCATCGACACGTTGGCGTGATGAGATTCGGTGATTGTATGATTGGTTCATCCAAAATATTAGGCGAGGCCGTCTCTCTTCAAAATTGGTTCGATTACTTCATAATAGATTTTTCTATTGTGCGCCCTAAAGGCGTGAGATAAATTATGATGACCTATCATGTATGATTCAACTATTAAATGAATTAGCTCGAATTTTTAAATATTTAATCTGCCACCCTCTTAAATCTTGGAAACAATTTACGATTTCTTACGTCTCTAGTCTCTTGCCAAATATGAGATTTATATACATAAACATATTTATCAAAAAAGGAAAACCTGAATAATTCCAATTTACTAATTATGAAAAAGTTTTAAATAATTAGTATTTAAAGATTTTTATGATTTAAATTTTAGGGGTTTTTTTAATCCTTTCAATATTTTTTATTTTAAGATTTTTAAGGCTTTGGGGTTTTCAGAATTTATTTTTAAAAAATTACTTTCCTAGGGTTGATTTTTGGGTTTTAGAATTTTTAATTATAGAATCAAGAATTTAGGATTTATTTTTTTAAAAATTTAATTCCCAAAATATATGTCGATATATTTTTACTATAATTAGATTTTACCTTATTTATGTTTAAAATATAGGAAATGGTATTTTAGGTGGGTAAAAATTTAATCCAATTAATTAATTAATGATAATCTGGATATGTGTGATAAATATTCATTGTTTATCATATAGTCTTATAGCATAGAATAGACAAATCATTACAGAATTACCATAATCTCATAAAATCAACGCCTAAAATTTCCTCACTACATGTATAAGAGGTAGGATTAATATTTACCCAAAAGCTCGAAATACCTCATTAACTAACTCTTAACAAATGCCCCCGGTTAATTCTTTGATGTTGTTAAAAAAAATTTTGTGGTTG
The DNA here is from genome assembly GCA_900174645.1 of Sonneratia alba. Lineage (NCBI taxonomy): Eukaryota > Viridiplantae > Streptophyta > Magnoliopsida > Myrtales > Lythraceae > Sonneratia > Sonneratia alba. The sequence goes on along the minus strand of FWPY01000001.1, from coordinate 224,250 downwards.
ACCTATGAGAATTCGAATTCCAATTTGAAGTTGAAGTTAAAGTTTAAGTTTAGAGACACAATCGCACCAAAATCACTTGTATTTCATAATTCTTTTCTTTTTTATTTTTGTATATGGGACTAATCCTCTTAAACTCATACCAAATAAATTGCTAATGACTGCAATAAGAACCACAATTTATGTTCTTGCGAGTAGTTAGAAGAGGGGAAAAGGTGACTTTTGATCCCAAGCATGCGTCGTCATTGGCTATATTTTATCTTAAACATTTTTGGTCCTTTGCCATTATTTCCAATATATAATCTTTGACCAATAAGAGATCCCCACGTATGACATTTAAAATCTCACATATCAAATTGATTATTACAAAACAAAAAAAAACCGATCTTTTAATTACTGAATCCATGAACCATTGATGCTTTTTCTTACCTAATATTCAACTTTCTCTTGGCTTCCTTTCTTTTAGTTGTCACTTTAGACTTGAGAAAGTCATACTTTTTAATGGATTCAATCAATGAAATTAGAACAAGGAACCGGATGAAAGTAATTGTTGCCGTTTTTCTTGTTAATGAGGCTAAAAAAGATATAAGAAATGGGGGAATAAAAGAGAATAAGAGTTTCACGATAATAATCGAATTTACAATATTTTGATTATTAGGTAGTAAACAATACTATTATATCAAATTCTCTTCCTTCATTGATACTCCTCTCTCTCTCTTTTGCAACTTTGAAGGAGAGAGGTATAGCCAAGATAATGACTTTCCTTCTTCCTCCCTCCATCATCTTGAAGGGACAATGAACTTCTAAAACATTAAGTGCAGCAAAAACCCAATTTCACACAATCCTTGCTTCTTTTATATATATATGTATGTATATCTCAATTATATAGAAAGCTCATTACCTAAAATGAGATAGTGAAAGCAGAGAAGGAATAAAGGGGCACGAGAGTCTTATAATGAGAATTGAACTTACAACATTTTAGTTATTAAGATAATAATGATATTATTGTACTAAATCCCATTTCCTTTACTTCTTATATTTTGAATAGAAGGAAGGCATGAGTTTCACGGAGACCCCATCGAAGGGCGTGATTCACCTATTTCCACCAAAGTGGATGGCGAGATGAATAGAACAAATAGAGAGATTTGGGTAGGAAAAGAGTGGAGATTTGTGGTGTGTAGTTTTTTGTTAAGTGACGACTGAAAGAAAAAGAATAGAAGATAAATTGAATTTTGGATAGGAAGAATATTAAAAGGAAAAACAAACTTCAGCAAAGAAGAACCAACCCTCTCAATAATTAATAGACTGCTTCCATATATTTTTTTTAAAACCGGTCTATGAGTTAGATTTTAAATATCACATGTGACAGTCTCTTATTAGATAAGAAATACACATCATAATTTTCGAATGAAAATAATAACAACATTAAAAGGTTTGGGGGATCAAAAGTGGCCTTTTCTCCCTTAGAAGTGCTTTTATGAGGATACAACAGAATGCGGTATATTATCCTAGTATTGCCAAAGTTGTACAGATTAGATAAATTACATGTACCGTTCAACAACAAAAGGACCATGTTGGTGACCACAATTCTAAAGAGATCACTTTCACCCTGGAAAGCAAGGTCCAATATCAGGATGTCTTGCCTTGATTTTCTTGGGATGGAGACTTTATATTGACAATAATTGTAACCCATTGAGACGATCTCGACCAACCATTTGGAAAGGTGATGTAGACTACACCCATTGGTAGGTCATCATGGAACGCGGTTACCACATATTGTCCCTTTATACATTTCTTACTTTTTCTATCCCAATACACATCCCATTTTTATTCGATGATGATATTGAGGACTCAGTTTTTGGTTCCCCTGCACTTGGAGTAATTTTGATTATAGATTAGTTTAAGTTAAAAACTACCTGCGATGAATGTTAATGCTTTCTTGTAAGATCTTTTAATTAAAAATTTTGAATTTCTCTTTGAAACATTTCACTCAAGCTCTTGTTATTGGGACCCGCCCGTAGTTTTATCAGATCCTCTGCTATAAGTTCCTCTAGGTGATGTAGTTAAGCTTCAAGAAGATGAGGAAAGATTACTTCAACATAATGTAGGTAAGAGTCAAGCCCATGATGAGGATCTGATTGAATTTCATTTTGGTTGTCTGACAAGAGCTCCAATGAAATGTTTCAAGTAGAAAGTCAATAGTTTAATATGAAAAGTTCAACAATAGAACATTGGTTGTATGCAAGTGATAGTTCAAGATGTATCCATGTTATCAAAGTAATTTCATATTAGACACAAAAATAAAGTCTATGAGATCGTCATCTAGGGATGGATTTAAGGGAGGCACTAGGGGTGATTATCCCACTTTGGATTTGGAAACATCTGTGAGTTTGCCTTTGAAATTCACTTGATTTTATCTAAATTTTATTATATTAACCTAGTTGGCCATTTAAGTGCTTTCTTATAGGCCTCTATTGAATTTCTCTCGACTGGAACAAATGTCCTTGATCTGTCCCTGTCGTCATTGCATCAACAGGACTTGCGCATTAAAAAATGAAATCAAGAGATGCTTAAAAGGAAAATAGGATTAGGAAATAAGTAGTTTTCTTATATAATTAGTATAAGGCAATTCTTTTAATTAGCATATGCCACTACAGGCTTAGAATGTAAAGTAATCTCACAACACCTAAGCAATTGTGTGTCTCTATGTATTAATAGCATAAGATACAGTTACAAATATGGTTCACAGTGATCACAACAAATTACAATCAATCAATTCATGATTACGGCCATTATACAATTCTAGTCATTACTCCCCCGCAATTGCAATGGGAGGTCCCCAACCTTGAGCTTGGAACTCAAAGAAGCAAATTAAGATAAATGACAGAGACATTATCACACCGAAGGTAAGAGGACTAGGAAGAGAAAATCCAAGCCCACGTAAAAGAGATTAAATGTAGAGCAATTTTATCATTGCATTGGCCATGCTCTAGTATTCACATTCAATACTCAATTGGGCAACTATATGTTGTTTCTTCGAGCACCAAGAGAAAAGATTGAACTGAGGAAAATGGCAAAACCACCAACAGATCATTTGTCATTAGGATTATTGGCCCAATTTGCACTAGAAAATTGACGAAGAGCCAAGCTAGGTTGTCACTAAATACAAAGACCATGAGTAACATTACCCTTAAGATAATATAGGATGCACTTTACTGCTGTCCAATATGCTGTGGTTGGTAGATGCATAAATTGACATGTATGCTGGACCACATATGTATTGTCTAGTTGGGTTAGGGTGAGATACTCAAGAGAGCCAGCAACATGCTGATAAGTGGTCGACTCTGAGAGTTCTCCATTATGTACATATAACCGAGAACTTGAGTTGAGCAGAGATGAGGATGACTTACAATCTAGCATGGCAACTTAGTCAAGAAGACTATGGATGTACTTGGATTGTGTAGGAATGAGCTCTGAACCAATACTGTGAACCTCAACACCAAGGAAATAATGAAGAAGCCCAAGATCTTCCATGGGGAACTCCTTGTGGAGAGAATTCGACAAACGAGAGAAAGGTGCATTAGGAGTACCAGCAAGAATAATAGCATCAACATAGATCAATAGAAACATGGCATAATTAGTAGTACGTAGAATGAATAGGCAAGTATCTGTAGCAGGTCAAACAAACCTTAGGGTAAGTAGATTAGAGCTCAGACTCAAAAAACTAAGCCCATGGGGCCTACTTGAGGCCGTATAATGACCAACAAAATCGACAGACATATTTCAAGTTATTAGGATTAATAAACCCTAGGGTTGATGGATATAGACTTCCTCATCAAGATACACATAGAAGAAAGCATTCTTGACATCCAATTGCCGAATAGGCCACTACAATGAAGTAGCAATAGAGAGGATGGCACTGATCATAATCGGCTTAATAACTAGGCTGAACATCTCCTCATAGTGAATCCCTTCATGTTGGAAGTATCCATGAGCAATTAGTCCACCTTTAAAACAATCCATAGATCCATCAGCCTTCTACTTAACCTTATAAACCGACTTACAGTTGATGATATGACAATTGGGTTGAGGTGAAACAAGATCCCACGTGAGATTGGACATTAGAGCATTAGCATTACACTCATAGTCCATTGTGTCTAAGCCTTTATGATATTAGTTCATAAGACCAACTCATGATTAGTTGATATAAGCCCGAGTATTGAAGAAAATTGCTTGACTTATTACTAGTTGCCCCCGTTGTTTGAGACTAGAAAAAGAATATCAGGTTTATTGACAGTTATTGAGGTTAAGTGTTTAATGGCACTAAGTTGCCACATAAGGGTGAGTGTTGATTCAGGTTGCAATGCAATAGTATCCATTGCCAAGAACAAATGGTTTGTTTTATCAAATTAGGAGTGCTAGTGTGTTCTCGGAGGTTGATCTCTAGTCAAGATATAATAAACTAATGATAAGAGATTTTGATGTGTGAAAGACAACTTTTCATACAAGGTATGGACGATAGAGTTTCTTGTGATTCCTTTCATCTTGACAAATGTTCCCGTAACTTTTGTAGATTTGATGAATTGAATCCTTCAACTATACCTTGATAGATTCATTGTAGTTTTCACTAGTGATATTTTAATTTACTCAAGAACTAAGAATGAGCACGAGCAATATTTGAGAATTGTATTGCAAACTTTATGGGAGGAATAATCATATACCAAGTTTACTAATATTAGTTTAGGTTAAACAAGTAGAGTTTATGGGGGCTTGTTGTTACAGGGGAAGATATACCAATAGATCCTATAGAGACGGAAGCCATTATGAATTGGAACTGTCTCTGTTCAGCAGCTCCTCTCTGCTGCTCTGTTCGACTCCTCTGTCTGGTGGCTTCTTCCTTCCCTGCCCATTGCTAAAGCTTGTCCGCTCCTTTCCCTGTTCAGCACGAGGTCAGGTTCATTCAACATTATATTCTCATCATTCTTCACTGAGAGTATTTTCTTAGAAGAGCATTTATTATGGTTGAAAGGTGGAAAAACTTAGCGTTACAATCACCATCTTTCATCTGTAACTCTTAAGATTTCTGTTACCGAATTAAATCTTTTCGTTCGAGTGTTTCCTTTGGTTTTATTTGCAATTCAATCTGTCATTGTCTGTTGATTGTTATGGATTCAGCTCTTTGTAATTCATCTATCTAATTCATGTATAATTTGATATATTCATCATAGTTGTTTTGTTCCATATTTTTAGAGCTATTTTTGTGCTTCTTTTTTTTTTTTTGGTTGAATTTGAAAGCTTTGGAGCCCTTGACGACTGTTTTCCAGGCTGTTGAGATGGTAACTTTGCAGGTTGAATCCCTCGTCCAGGCCTATTCGAACCTAAAAAGAGTGGATTTCTGTTCATTACTTTCCTAGAGTTTTAACAAGATTGGATATGTTGGACTTTTACTTTTGGGAGACTTATCCTCCAATTGTTATTAGCTAGAACTCTATCCAACCTTTGTCTAATGTGGCTAAGCCCTAACATCTGCTAAGATTAATCCAAGGGTCATTAAAGTTTCGGGTCATCATTTCAAATAAAAGCTAGAAATCCTTTTTATTTTTGTAATTGGGGACCATAAGCACATGTGGTATGCCATTTACAGGGGAGAATTCAATGTTCTACACTTACATATATGAAATATTTATTTTCTAACATAGCATGTTCCTGAAATTCATCCTTCGAGAGCAATAGTAGGCCTCCACCTTTGTTATCTGGGTCCACCGCACAGAATTCTTGTAATCCATTGATCTTTTTTATCCGTTGGTTTCTACTTGTCTTAGTCTTCGATTAAAAAAAGAAAACTTGGATTGTGTTTCTTCATGAAGATTTTTAGGTATCGAATTGTTGAGTCCCCTCCTAAACCCCCACAATTCCATTGTAGGATAGGATACTCATGGCAAAAACTAGCACAGGTGAAAATTCATAAACTCAAAACCTTCAACGCTACAGCAAAAAAGAAGCTAGGTATTGTTCAGAGTTAATCAAATCAGGCTTCAATGTAACCAAGATTTTAAAATTAAAATCAAAGCAGCGCAAGAGCAGAACAATATATAGGAACCAATTGATCGTGCATGAACCTGACGAATTTTCGTTTTTAGGCAATAGATCTAACAAAAATCTGCATGTATAGATCAAGTAGGCCACAATCAACCTTCTAAACTAGTTCCTATCTCAGCAATAGTCGGTCTCAAAAAACACTCGGCAAAACAGCCCTCACACACCATAGCAAGAACTCGGCTAAACACCAGAAGGATATCCTCAAAACACCTGCACAACCGGATCTGATACAAGGTCTGTTGAATAGGCCCTCTATACACTTTGGATTTTTCTGAGAAGTCCCCGCGTTCCAAACGAGTCTGGACTCCCGAGAATCATGTCTATTAAGGAAAGCTGCAATCAGCGACAGCCAGGTGAAGGTGAGCCTCACTCGTCACCTGCTTCCTTGCAGAACAAAGTTACAAGGAGGAGACAGAGAAATCGACCAAGCTCTGTTAAAAGGCACACGATTAAACGGAGAAGATGCAGATTGACCCTAACAAGGAGTGCAAATTGGAGATTGAGACCCTAAACGAGGGGCTGATTGCTGCTCGTACATCCTTCCAAAAGGTGCTTATGATCATCCCATCTTCAAAGACGGCTAAAGTCCCATATGCGGTGGCTAGAGATACCATTGGTTGATTACCTTGCTTTGTTTATACATTTTCTTTTTGTTCACTACCTCTTTCTTAAGATCACGTTACTATGAGTTCAAGTTTTTTGTGGTGACTCTTGCAGCTCCATCCCCCCATTTTTTATACTTACATTTGCTATATTGCTTGTGTACCTTCTTGCTCAACGGTCATATGCCCCCCACAGATCAGGTTTACCTATCTTGAACATGGGCTTTCCGAGGGATGGGACTGCTTGTCCTTGTTTGGTTGTTTAGACAGTGAATTTGTATAATGCTCATGTATCCAAACCTTCGAAGTTAGGCCGACCAGAGGTCCATGATCAGGGCCCTTTGGGTCCCATAGGGGATATGGCCCCTGTTTTGGACTCAGGACTCATCCAGCCATCACATAATGTAGGACTCATGAAGCCCTCCTATGCGCCTGAGGCTCATCGAGCCTCACTAGTGCCCAGGATTCTTGCTACCAACTCTATTTTTGGATGGATTGTAATTCCATTCATCTTTGCCAACTACGTTCTCGCCAAGGTTTCCCAGGCAGACAAGAAGGATAGGAATGGCGGGATATGGGACATCTCAGCTTGGATCAAATTACCTTAGTTCAAAAATATATGGTTTTAATTTCTAAGGTTATTGAAATTGTATCTTGTTATCTCATGCAAGTAAAAGTTTACGCACTAACAGTTAAATTATTTAACTATAGGAGATTGATATACCTAATTAAGGTTATTGAAATGGTATATTGTTATCTTATTTATCAGAAAGATTAAAAATTACGAGGAAGCTTCATCTGCTTTTCATGGTTCATAGAGTACTTATAAGCCACCAACGCATTGGTCTAAGTTGAATTATACTCGTTTATTTCCACGATACATCTCAAGTAAGAAAAGCAAGCCCCGTATTACCTTGACGAACAATGTCCCTAAATTTCAATCCAGTTGATATTTCTTGAGTTTCTGCCACCAAAAGTTCAATCTAGTAGGTGTTCCGGCAGTCGCTCTAGGACATTCGGGCAGGAATCGAGTTTTGAGTAGCAGATTTACATCTTATGGAGTTGAACTTAGCTTTTTGAACATCTGGATCAAGCGATTGAGCATTTTACTCTTTACAGGGGGAAGTGCATAATGTACAGACACAGTACAAAATATGAGATTATGAATAGATTGTAAAGACCAAGGAATATTTATGAAGCTATAATAATTCAAAAATATCCATAGCCCACTATGCTGCATAATAATAAGAAGCTGGATTTATGACAGAATCTGTGATCTATCAAATAATACGGTACACAGCAATGCTTCTACCAGTCACAGTTAATAAAGAATTTACAATGCACATAGGAATTTTACTCTGCCATTTCACCATCCCAAGTTGGTAGACAAGGAATACTCTGCTCATACCTAAAGAAATTCTCAGGATCAACCATGGTCTTCACCCTGACCAACCTATCAAAATTCCCTTTGAAATACTTCTTCCCCCAAATGCTCGCCTCATAGTAGCTTATGTTACCAATCCCGTTAACACCCAAGTCAGTATCTCTGTAATTCAGGTATGAACTCCTTGGGGAACTTGAAACAAACAGTGTCATATACTCATACAGGCTTCTGATTCGATCCAAATTCTTACTCAGTGCTTCTTCTCCTCCCTCCTTCCAAGTAATCGAATATTGAATCTTATACATGTTCCCTGCCCGATGAGGAAAGGGCGTCTCGCTGTTCAAAATCTCACTCATTTTACCACCGTAAGGGTTAAAAGTCAGTACTGGCCTTTCAAGTTCCATCATCCTCTGCCAGATCCCCTCAAGACCTCCTTTTGATATTGGTGCTTGGACATAATCTGACTTCTTCTTGAGGAATTTCTCTGACTTAGGTATCCTATCAAGCAGCACTTTAGTTGATGTACCAATAGGATAATTGGACCAGTATAAGAGTGAGTCAGCCCAGCTCATCTCTACACAGTCATCTGACCGCAGCCCTAGCTCAGGGAAGCTCTCACCAATCAAACCCATAAGTTTCTCAACCTTCCCTAGAAACAGGGCAACAAATTTTGCCTTTAATGTCTTCTGATCCTTCCGAGCAATTGGTATCAGGACAACACGGATAAAGAGATCCTTGAGGGTACTAGCAGCCACAAACTGCCACTTGTAGACAAGTTCAGTTGCACCTTGCTCCAATGTCCTCTCAATTCTGAAGACGGTCACAAGTTCTGGGATAGGAACCAGGTTTACTTTCCAAGAGACAATGACTCCAAAGCTTGCTCCACCACCACCTCGGATTGCCCAAAACAAGTCCTCGCCCATTTTTGCCTTGTCCAAAACTCTACCTCTCCAGTCCACCATTTGAGCATTAATCACATTGTCAACTGAAAGCCCATATTTTCTCAGTAAATTACCATATCCGCCTCCACTGAAATGGCCTCCAACACCGACAGTGGGGCAAACACCAGCTGGAAAGCCATAGATTCTGGTCTTTTCTGCAATTTGATAGTAGAACTCACCAAGGGTTGCTCCTGATTCAACCCATGCAGTCTCATCTTCTATGCTGACATTGACTGACCGAAGGTTGACCATATCAATGATCATGAAATTGACCTGTGCAGCATAGATGCAAAATTCAAAGAAAACACATATCATTTTCTTCTGGTATGCCTGAACAAAAAATATTGAATGATGAATATTATAGTGCTGTACGTATGCTTTATCTAATTAGAATTCTATATCAAAAACCCAACCAAACACCTTCAACGTCCCATTTTAAGCAAGTGGAAGATTTTATCTACTATGCATCGTATTAGAAGAGAAGAGTATTGTCTGCCATTGTAAGATGCAGCAAGACATTCTCTCTGTTTATCAGTATAAATATTCTCTATTTTAGATTCTCATCGATTGGACTATCATTTTTCCTCGACTGATTAGCATAGCAAGGATCGTTGGGGGCATAAACTTCCAGATCCCAAATCTGAAAGCACACACACACAAACACACACACACACATATATATATAGATATCTTTACTTCCAAAGGTGCCAATGATTCTGATAGGACATTCTAGTAGCACCTTTAAGCTAGTCTCTCTTTCTTTTTCTTTTTTGGTTGGCCAAAGCACTTTCAATACTTCTCTCATGGCATTGAAGTGCCCCAATTCTATCCGAATTTTCCCAGTGATATCCATCATTAGGCCCAATCGATGTGTTCTAATGCGAACAGCATATATTCTAGGTCATACCCTCATATGAAACAACTATTATAACTCTAAACCTTTCAGCCGCATTTTATTATAACAGGACCGGAATGGACTAAATTTCCACTGCAGCTTTTTCAACATTATCAAACTTTGGCAGTATCTAGTGGTATGATTTGATACTGTTCTAAAGGAGCTCAATTTAGTTCCTTATTACTTCATGGTCGAAGATCAGGGAAATAATTAGAGGTACTCAATCCAATTAGAGAAGACTGACCTGGGACACATAGGAAAGTCCATCATAGTCATGCCCACCACTTCGGATTCTGACCTCCAAGCCGTGAATTCTCGAACAGAGAATGGAAGCTTGGATATGCGACACGTGTGTGGGGGTCACGATAGAAAGTGGCTTTCGTGTTTCTGGTGAGCGAAACCTCAGGTTTCTGATGTAGGAGTTCAGGACGACGCCGTACGAGGGGTTGTCGGGAAAGAATGTCACCGGGGAAATCGGGTACGATGGCTGAGAGTGGGAGATTAGGCATCGGAGGAAGGCGGGGGACGATTCCGCCGTTGCAGGTGAGGGCAAAGGGAGGGTTTGTAGCAGAGCAAGGAGAAGAAAGGGAATTGGCGTCCGAAACATCTCTGCGTGGACGACTTGATTTAGGAACGAAGAGTCTTCAGAGCGGACGAGGATCAGCCTTGGATCCTCATTTAATCCCGGAAGGCACCGACGAAGCCCACGGGACTCCGACAGGACTTCAATGTCTAGGAGGACAAGCGAGAACATTAATGGCAACGATATAAATATCGTGCGTTTGTTCGTCAAGAAGATAACCTAACAGTAATGCTGTTTACGGATTTTTCATATTTTCCCAACTTTTTCTGAAATATAAATGATTTATTCAAAGAGATATCATTTTTACTTATTTTTCGTAAAAATATCACCAACAGTAATGTTGTTAATTGTTTTCCATCAGTTATAGACATAGTACATTTATGTGCCTTGTCTTGGATCACATAACATCATTAAAAAACAAAGGAAAAAGATACAAGACATTTTGAAAAGCAAAATAAAATACAAGAAAAATTTTAAAAATTTTGGAAGATAAAATGTACAAAAAATTATAAATAAAAAATAAAATCCACAAAGATTCAAAATCTACTTTGGAAAATGAATACAAATGTATTAAGGTTACAAATAAGTATAAATAAAAAGGCTAAATCACCTTAAAAAATATATAATTCTAAAATTTTTTATATTACCACTTGATTTGTTAATTAGATATATATTTTATTTTTTATTCATATATTATCACCCAATTAATTTCGTCATAAACTACTATTAAATGCTGATGTGAGAAGCTGATTATGCATTGGTACCGACGTGACATCCATGCAAACATATCACTTGTGGGGTTACTATTGGTGAAATTATAGCCAAAAAACAAAATTAGGTGATAGTTTATCAAAATTTATGATATTGCGTCAAACGAGGGCAATTGATTGATTTATTTATTTTGAGTCTCAGGTTTTTCAAGATTTTTTTTCTTAAATCAAATGTTGCTTTGATTAGATATAAATAAAAATATTTGATTACGTAATTAGTGCATGCATTATGGGCCTTTCTTTCGTCCGATTACTCACTTGTTCCTAACTCTAACCATTTAGATAAATGCATAAGATTTTTGAATGATGAAAATGTAACAGTTTTGTACAATCAAAGCAGCCAACCTACGTGCAAGATGTTAGTAAAAATGATTTCAAAACTGAAGAACTAGGGCTAGACAATAATCACTGCAAGGAGCTTGTTTTCTCTCTAATCATAGCCACAACGGACCAATTAAGCTCCTCATTAGTGCGCGATTTCCCTTGAAAAACACTTTGTTTACGCTCTAGCCAAATCACATAAATATAAGCCTGCCCAGCAATCTTCAAGACGACTACATCCAGACTCGTTCCCTTCAACCGATTAGAATGAATGTTATGACCTATGAGAACATAAAGAATTACATGCCTTGGACCAACATCATTCCATTTGCATCATGGTCCCCGTGGGGCCCAGGTCCATAGTCCCCCGAGAAGCGTGGCCCAGCAAGTATAACAGAACCCAAGCCCGTGAAGAGGGCCCCTACAGCAACCCGCGCTGTTACAACAATTACAAGGTAGACTCAGCATGGCGGTTTGTTCTCTTGAAGTTGAAAGGAGGGCAGTGGACTTGAACCAAGTGTTGATTGACCCCCATCTGGCCACAAGGGAAGCGATCGAACAGCTCATTGTCAGACGGGCTGACCTTCTCACCAAGCTGAACAGTGTGGAGCTCCACGCTAAGAAGAACCCAGAACACAACACCGTCTCCCACTAAGATGTAGCCTCTCCAAAGTGGCAGTGGAGCCGGAACCTAAGTAGAAGGAATTCTTTGAGGCCGAGTAAGAGTTGAAACTGGGCTCGGTGTCTACCCAGGACGTCAGAAAGGTCATCGCAAAGTGGATCTCACAAGCCTTGTAGGACAGCACGAGGAAGAAGTCGGGCCTCTCCTTGAGGAACAACGAGATCGGCCACTTTTCGAATGACATCCTAGCGGTCACTCTCCCTGAGAAATTTGTGACCCCCCAAATCATGGCCTACAATTAGAAGAGTGACCCGTGAGACCACGTGTGCACTCACAGTACATCGCGCTTAGGGAGAGGAGCGACGGATGAAATTCAATGCCTATTGTTCCTGGGAACTCTCAAAGGGATCGCTATGGATTGGTTCTACATACTGAACCGGACTACATAAGCAACTTTGCCCAGTTGGAAGAAAATTTTCTTGAGTGATTTGCAGGATCAATCTGCATCAAATGGGACCCAATAGAGCTGTTCACGCTGCAATAGAGAGGGAATCGCGTGCTGTGACTGATATGATCGATTCTCCAAGATGGGATCACAAGAGGAAGCACTTACACAATGCAAAAAGTTGGCGGCTTGCTAAAGGGGGTAGAAGGATGAGAAATTCCTGAAAAGCTTGATTGTTGACCCACCAGCCAGCTTTGTGGACATCGCGATCAAGACCCAGAGGTACATGGTCATTGAAGAAGTCTATAGCAATCGATATGACACAACCGAGAAGGGTCAGCGCGAAGCGAAGTCAGAAAGCAGCGATACCTCTTCCCAAATAAGAAGCGGAGATAGGAAGCGGGAAGACTTCACCCCATTGCTTGCTCCGCAATTCATCATATTGACGGAAGGGGAGTGTCATCATTTGATTCAATTCCCTAAGGTGACAAAGGAGACCACGGGGCTGCATCCTGGAAAGTTCTGTCGATATCACGTCTGAGGGCATGATATTAACAACTGCCAATACTGGAAGGCTGAAATAGAGCTGCTCGTTCAAGGCGAGCATCCTCACTCAAGGAGGAGATGTTGAATTTTAATTTGGTAATATATGGTTCAACAATATATTATTGATAGTGTGATTCTGTTATCCAATAAGTCAACTTGATTAAATGATTTAATTAATTTTATAAAATAGAATTTAACAAACTATCTGTAAGGTGTAGAGATCAATATGTAAAAATTATAAAATAATTTCTGATTTTTATGATATGTGAAATTAAAAATTAATAAATTAAAGGCACTTATATGTAATTTACGGTTGTGATTCCTGAGACGTACGATAAAGTCGGCTCTTTTGATATCTCATTAGTCAAATGAGAGACTGAAACAATTCTATATTCTCTGAGAGATTTTCCGTACAGTACTAGAAAATCCATATCCAATTAATCATACGAGTTACATATATGAATTCAGGTACGCTTCTGTTTATATTTAAATAATTTTTTTTTTATTTTAACACGTATGATTTTTAGATTATTTGAATTACAAAAATTACAGGGAACATACCTTGCACGTTGACCCAGATCAAAAGAGGGTGGCGGCGCCACTGTTCATATCATCACTAGAGGTCCATCCAGGCCTAAAAGAAGGGTTGAGTGTTGACGTTGGAAGCCCCACACTCGAACTACGAGCTAACCTTCTCGGAGGAGGATGCAAGGCATGCAACAGCCAACCCCCAAGATGACACCCTAGCAGTCACCATAGAGATACATGGGTTTCAGGTGCACCGCATCCTTACAGAAAATGGCAGTTCAGTGGACATCCTCTTCCTAGATGCTTTCTAGAAGATGTCCCTGAACCTCAGTGAGCTGTAGTTGAGTGAAGCCCACTTGGCTAGGTCCTCTGGAAACTCAGTTACTCCGCTTGGAACGACAACCCTCCAGCTCTGCATTGGAACTGAATCTTGCATCGCCCATTGTGTGGTAAACTTCTTGGTGGTGGATGTGCTCCCTTCATGCAACGCCATCATGGGGCAACCCACGCTGAATGCCATCCATGTTGTACCCTCCACCTACCCTAAGGATTGTAGATTTTAGTTCTCACTAATATAATCTCATCATAATTCTAAAATTAATACCATAATCTATGGGTTTTATTATACTAAATAAATTGCACAGTTTATAATAAATAAATTAATATCTTAATTTGTGTTATGAATAAAAGATAGCATCAATCATATAATATATAATTGGATTTAGAGCATTAATTTCAACACTAACTCCATATCAAATTGACTTGAAGGAGAATACTTCCAAGCCCTCTGCTCTACAATATTTGATGTCATGCATTTTGGAATGCTCTCAGTAAGATGCCTAACATTCTGGGGGAGGACAAAAGAGATTTGGGACCAGTCCCAGGCACCATTAGCCGTTAGGATCTCTCGAACCTTGAGGTGGCACTCGTGCTATTGTAGTGGTCCCTGTATTAATGCCCGTAGGGCTCCCTTTGGTCCGCAGTCACTACTCAAAGGAACCATCAGGTCTCCAGTCACACTCCCTTTGTTTCCCTTCCATCACCAAGGAACTATCTGGTCCCCTGCTGGCAGATATATCCTCCCATTTCCACTGCTACCTTGTTTAGATTATTTTCTCCAGAGATCCTACTTCCATGTTGGTCCCATTATTTCCTCCTCATCACAAAAGCCTAGTGTTTATCACAGTTCAGCATTCTCCATATAAAGTTGCCTAGAAGAGCCAAATTTCTCCCCTCCGATTTGTATATCCCTAGTCCTCCTTCCTTCCTTGGTAGGGTAACTACCTCCCAATTCACATGATGAATTTTTTGTCGGATCTCTAAAAATCTCCAAAGAAAGTTTTGTGAAATCCTATCCAGTAGGAGACACCTTTTGAGGGACATTGTGCACTGCATTATATGGGTAGGCAAGGCATTTAATACCGAATTGATCAAAACCACCTACCCACGGAGGGATAGTAGACGGGACTTCCAACCCTCTAATCTCTCCTTGAATTTGAAACTGGAAAGTTAAAAGAAGAGGTTCTAGAGTTTGTTAAGTCCATGTGAAATCCCAAATATTTCCCCAAGTTCTCAGAATTGGTGGACTGAAGGCAAGTGCCATGGCCTTGGGGTCGATGCTGGTCGACCAATGCAAGGTGGATGATCGCTAGACAGCCTAGGAACGCTAAGGCATGAGCGGAGAGTGATCGAGAGGCGCTTGATCACTTCATGCCAGGGACGATCGAAGGAGCCATGTGTTGCTGGTCGGCGACAGTGCACGGTGGACGAGTGGAGATGCAGACACGCAAGTGAAGTCTCGATCATGCGGGACACGATGATCGAGTGCGTGGAGTGCGACTACTCACAGAAGGTGCATGGGATGATGTGGAGCGCAGGATCGGTGCTCACGGGATAAGGATCGCTGACACCAACATGGAAAGGTTCGATTGTTTCCATATGCGGAGCGGCTGGTGATCAAACAGGAGCCAAGTGGGGCGCAGCTGTCCAGGTGCGTCCGAGAAGCTGTCCAGGTGCGGCTAAGAGCTGTCCAGGTGGGACGAACATGGTCAAGATGAAGATCATGTGATAACAAACAATCAGGGAAAGTTTCCCTAGGAATATGGCAATCAATCTGTTATGGAAACAATCCAGAAGGGATTGGACTATTATGGAAACAATACTAAAGGGATTGGACAGATTGGAAACTTGATGGAACGAATCAAGGGATTCGAATATATCAGTTGCCATATCGGATTTCCTAGGCTCCTCTATATAAAGGAGGTCAGTCTCATTTTCAAGAACAACAACCAGGAGGAACAACCACAAAGGTCTCAAGACGTCTCAGAGAAGAGAGTCCAAGAGAGTAGCTAGAGAAAGCTGGGAAACACCCTGGATTGGCCCATTTGTCCAGCTGATTAATTCGGATCGCCCCGAATTGGCCCATTTAAGAGATTAAGAGCTCATCGCCGCAAGTGGGACTCGAACTCCAGTCCTCCCATTGAAATGATGAATGTCAAACCACTCGATCACGTTCACGGTGGCTATTATTAGCTCACCTTCAAACTTATGTCAAAAGCACAATGTTATCGGCTGCTATTTGTCCAAGAAGTAAAAGGAGTGAGGGATGACGATGATGATGTGACAGTCGTAGTAGGGTGAGGGGTGGAAGACGAGGGCAATGGGGGTGGAGTGAGGGGGAAGAAGAAGAAAAATAATGTATTTACCAGGTTATCCCCATTAAGTATTAAAATGAAGAAGAATCCTTGAGGGTAAAATAGTCTTTTCACAAATATAGACTTGCCACATCAACCTCTATTTGCCGCATCAGTATCTATTAACATGCCACGCGGGGATCCATGGAACAAATGATAAACGTGTATTAAATGTGATAAATATCATATAACTAATATCTAATTAGAATACGTAAAAATATTTATATTAAGATTAAAAAATTATCAAATTTTATGTTAATGGGTAGATTGACCCAAAAATATATTACATCAAGTTTCAAATTCCAATATTCTCCTACTTGATCAGTGATATGCATCTCAAATATCATACTTAAGAAGAAATAATATGCTTGAACATGGCGGCAAGTTCTCTAATAAGTGCCAGTATTATGTATTGTTTTTCGTGATACACTATTCCTCCAATGTTAACCCATATAATTTAATGAACAGAACTATAGGCTCCAACAAAGCGTTTGAATTTACGCAAAAATAAGAAATATCATGACTAACTAAATAGGAGTTATTAGAACTAATTTCCATCCTATATATCAACAATATTCCAATAAATCTTTACATTATTGCACGCCTTTTATCAAGGAATCCAGAATCATCAATTTGATGACATGTTCAATCACCACTTTATTTTCAATAAAACATTTCCTGAAGCCAATTATTTAATGTCAATAGTTTGTTTCAACTTCCATCTCCTTGGGTCATAGCCAGTTAAAATTGTGACTTAATTGTCACAATGTATACTTAATGGCTCATTCATTAAAAAAAAAGCCACTTAATGGGCTTAGCAATAAACTTGACTAATCTAAGCAAAGAATGAAACTCCTCCACCATGTACCGTGTGGGAGATAGCCTCAAACTACGAAATAAATTTAGCCTCTACGGTAGATGTGCAATAAATGTATGCTTGACAGTTGACACTCCAAGATATGGCTCCATTGGCAAGTATTAAGGCGTAACCTAATATCAGTTTCCAAGAATCAACACAACCAGCAAAGTCAAAATCGGAAATGCCCTACCATCTCTTGGTCATCCGTTGGATCATACATGAATAGGTACTGTATGGTCTCTTGACGACACCTCATTACTCAATTTACAATCTCTCTGGTGGTCAATTCCTGGATTACTTAATATGCCCTTAACAATTACACTAGCAAATGCAATCTTGGCCTTTGAACAGATCTATGTAAATCAAACAGGCAATGGAAAAAGCATATGGAACGTTTTGTACTTATCCCCTTTCCGAGCCATTTTTTTGTCACTAGTTTAAATTGAACCTGTCATCCGTCAACTCTCACAATGAGTGTCATATTTCTTGAAAAAACATTTTTTTTGAAACTTCTCAAATACCTTATTGATATTGCCTTTTGAGATAAGCTTTAAACACCATTGTCATTGCAATGACATAAGATATCTCACCTATATTCACTCACTCAGCAGTTACTAGGTACTGTTGAGGAATGGCTTTTAACAGGTCAGACGGCTGGTAAACTGGCAGTATATATAATATGACAAATTTAGAGTTTGAAACTTTCAGAAATCAATAGTTGTCAATAACTTGTCGAACCTTTAAAGTAAAACTAGATCAACCATTGTTAAATTACCCTCCAATCTTCACCTAGACATTTTAAAGGGGGTGAACTTTCACTTAATAGAAAAAATTAAAAATTTTTACATGCAACAACCAAACACCATATGAGTATACTGATCGTGATGGATAAAAGCAATCAAGCCTTGCATAAACCTCCAAATGACTTCTTAAACATGAGACAGGAAGTTCATTTGGATCCATTGTAATCACATTGGAGACAATAGATATCAAACTAGGACGGGGTTTCCGATTTGGTGGGTCCTCCACACGGATGGTAGATGGGCTTTCTAGGGAACATGAAGAAAGGACGTCAAGACAGACGTAGGTCTGTGCCCTTCAATCTTTCATTAAACAAAACTTTCTACCGGTCCATGCATTTGCTTTACTTAAGTTGATGTCCACATTATAGCACTGTCAACAATTGCCCAAGGTTTGAAGACGCAGCCAATCTGGAGCCTCATGGCTTGCACACATGATGCAAATGAACACCGAAGACATCAAATTTGAAATCCCTAACCATGCATCAGAAGCTGATTTTTCAAAGGAAGCCAGCGATTGACGAAGCGCAGAAATATGGCAGTAACAATCAATATGGCCGAGCACAAACCACAAGCCAATGAAAGAAAATGCCGGAAGCACACTGAATAATCCCAAGGACAAATCTTCGGACAGACAACAATAAATTCAACAAGGAAAGACAAACCTAATATTAATTTGTCAACAATCTAATATGAAGTTAGTAGACACTCTCTCACATGCTTTTAGACATTGAACTTACTCAATTATAGAGCTATCAGAGGAGTCTTTTTTTTTAATCATTATTGTAAAAAGAACAAGTGAACATATTGCATCTTCTGGATCCTTCGTTTTCAGATAAAACAGTCGCATTACCTCACTGGGGGGCCACTTGTATCTTTTTTCATCTATGTGATAGAGCTTCGGTTACTTAAAGATTGGTCTTTGGCTTTCCATTAACACGTCTTGTAACTGTTCTCATTGTTACAAACTCCTCAGCAGCAGATGGGTGTATCCCAACCTGTCAATTTATCATGGTCTTAGGACATACCACCTTCTGCAAAATCACTTGCTTTTGAACCATGAACATAGATTTAGGATAAATATGCGTAGGCACACAACCTCTTAAGCAGGAAAAATTAAAAGGTTAAAAGAGAACATAAAAGAGATCCACACGTGCCAGAAGACATTCACAAACTTGTGATGGGTTCGCTTCTCAAAGTAATATGGACTATTTTTTAGGGCAGGTGCAAAGGCAACTTTTATCCCTTTCAATTTCACTGCACTAAGTGGGTTTTAAGAGGAATGAATTGCTAGGAATTTAGCAAAATTTCAAGATCTTTGTGCCTTAATCATATAAAAAAATATAAAGCCAAATCGTGCATACAAGATAGCAACTTATTGGCCAACTTAGAAACAGAGACGGCTCACTCACTGTGCTATCAAATTGTGCCTTTGTTGCCCCACACTTCAATGCTACTGCAATACCCTGCAAAATAATCCCCAAAACATTTGTCAGGAAAAATAATAACAAATTATATAACTAAAAAGAATAAAAGGGAGGAAAAGGAGGATAATCATCAGCGGCTATATTGCCTATTGTAGGTTATGATGTACACAAATCTATCAGCCCAAAGAGTATGCAAATGCAGCTCTAGGTTCACAGCAATTTTGATAAGCCACTAATATTCTGTAGCCTTATCAGTGTTGAAGTGCACCAGTTTCCATACGTGGACATGCCACAAGTCAATTTAGGAAACATTCGGCAGTGATTTGATTTTCCTTTTTCCAACTTCACATTCATGTGATTGTTGATTTACCCTTCTATCCCCAATTGATATGTTCAAAATTTCTTCTATAAATTATCAACAAGGCATGCAAACAGTAATGCCACATCCTACATGGAATAGAGACAACATCAACAGATTGGTTATGTTAAACTATCTCTAATTTCTTATCAGATAGAGATGAAGTAGCCTAAATAATATAGCAAGGGCACAATCTTTGACTGTACTAAATATATATATATATATAGCATGAGGACAGATGGGACCTTATTTACTTACACCTGAAATAAAATATAACAAATCAAAGAAATATACCTGCATAATCTCTGGGGCATCTGGTCCGCACATGGAAGCACCAATAACTTTGTCTGTTTCAGCTTCAACAATGAGCTTCATGACTGTCTTTTCTTGCCTCCTGCATGATGTTTCTTCATATATTTTAGGTAGTCTCCAAGGACAAGTTACTCAAAAGAGCATGACCAACGAGCAAGATAACCATAGAACAGCCAAAAGCCACAAAACAAACACAGATGAAATTTTCTGCAGTTGATATTTAGCATAAATCTACAACCCCTATATTTGTATACTAAGGATTTTTGTTCACATGAAAACAAAAATGATCTTACATAAAGCCAAGCTACTGTAAAGTATAATTCTTATCAAAACGTGATGATTACACAAAGAACCCAAATATCAACGGCTTCATTCAGAATGGTACACATTTATCAGCCAGACCAGCAATAAGCGGGTTCATAGTCAAACTTACAGAATTCTATGCTCCCAACAGCTAAGCAATACTCCCTAACATATAAATTGTAATTGATACTGGAAATACATAAGGATCAACAATACAGCTTTACAATTCCTACAAATCTGATTGGTAGGTCAACAACCTGATAATAGACAGAGGCATAGATAGTTAAGCAGCTCACTAGAATAAGCCGACTCCACCAAATAACTGTCCAACAACTTGCCCCAATAATGGTGGCGAGATCTTTCAGTCATTGAGATCAACCAGAACCAGAACATTCTACAAGCCACTAAGCCCTTCCCATTGTCACAAAAACAAACCTATTGTGTGAGTTCAATGTAACTGATGATGCACTAAATATAGAGTAATCTAAAGGGCATAATTTTCCATGCAACCTCAAAAGAAGCTAGATGAAGGTTACAATCCATAAATGAGGCAACAAATTCTTAAGAGACACTAAGAAATAAGGCACGCATTTGACAAGATGTTACCTACCCAGAGACAGTGTTCTTCATTGGATTGAAAGTTGATGTGAAGATCAAAATCTCTCCACTTACTTGCTCTATAGCATGCTCCTCACTGAGTCCAACAACAGAGAGTGGGGGTATGCTAGAATGACCACAAAAGCACCAGTTAAAATACCACAAAGAACTTACTCTAACATATCCAGAGATGAAATGAGTCTTTCACTTTGGAAGCAGCATCAATAAGCATTTCATTTTAATTTGGCATTTTTAAGAAAGAGATCAAATGAAGGAAATAAAAAACTTCTTCTGGGAAGAATCTATTTATTACATCCAAGAAAAGAATGATATTCTGGGTGTCTATTCACTAGGCCAATCTACAAAACCAATTTCACATTAATCCTCTCTTACATCTGAAATGCCACCAATCTCAATTTCCTTGGCCTGAGCAATCATCACAAATTTGTCAATGAACCTATGCAAACAAGTCTGATGTCTAAAGTAATCTTTAGGTCTCACGCCCATTTGATGTCATGCAATGGGAAATGATAGGGAAACAATTTGTGCATTACTCAAAGAGCCACTGTTCTCATTTTCATCCTGTGGAATTTCTAGAGACAGAAACTATGAAATTATTCAAAAATGGTTTTTGCTTCCCTTCCCATTGTAAACAAGAAACTGGAATGATGTTCTTGTATCTCAAATGGTCGCAAACAGCCTGTTGGTCTATGGGAGAAAGATTAGAGAATTTCCATGTCTGGGACTGACTGACAACTATTTGACTTTTGTTCTTACATCAAGAATTATATAAAATGGGCAAGGTTCTCAAACAGTGTTAAAATTTTCACACCATCATGGCTCATCCTGTGGTTGATCCACTGACTGACTTGCATGAAGACTTACAGAAAAATAGAACTCTACTTGAACGATTGCTTATAACTTGCTTTGTGCCCTAGCCTTTCATCTTTTCCTCTACAAATCTTGTTCAAGATGTTTCAAGAAAGTGAAAGAGTCTTAAAAAGATTTTCATTTTAAGAGAGGTGAACTAGAATTCCATAATTTTGTTATGGCCAAGCTTCTGTCAGCATTAACTCTCTTTCCCGGCTCATGGAATTCCATGCACAAATACAGGTGGTTACTAGCCATAATAGCAAGGGTCCTTAAGACATTTTTATTATCCAAAAAATCCCAAGAATTATCACCTGAATACTGCACATGGGACATAGCTGTAGTCAGGTTTAGTAGGCTGCCCACCAAAGACAGTTTTCTGCAAGCCATTCAAAATAATGATTACCAGATAGAGATATGGTATAAGTCAGCATTTGATAAATACTGATATAATGTCTGGAAATAATACACTCAGATAAAGCAATAGCCAACCACCAGAAAATACTGGTCAATGACAAATATTATATATCCATGACAATTCATGAAACTTAATTATAGAAGTTGTGAGGTCACAAATGTAAGTTTATAAACATGTATAAAATGGTGATTTGCAACTTATATTGGAAAAGTAATGCAATTCAATCACTGATGTACTTTGTGATGTTTTTGCATCTGATTCCACTAGTACTAAGTCATAGCAAAGGGCCCATAAAATTATATGACAGTGGCATAGGCCTCTTTTTAATGAAGTCACATTAATATAATTGAAATTTCCCCTTCATTCTATTAATTTTCCAAGGCCACAAAAGGGCTGAAAGGAGGAGAAGCATTCAGATACAATGACCACAATTATGGTATATAAACTTACAGCAAAACACGTGCCCTCCATCAAAGCCACTGGAGTGAGGTTTACTCGGTTGGTAACATCACCAACAGCCCATATGCTAGGAATACTTGTCCTGGAATACTCATCAACCTGCAAAATACAGAAAATCAATTAATTTTAGTCCCATCAAAGAAACGAAATAGATCATTGTTTGTTGGATTAAACCAACAAACATGAAATGGATGAAGCATATAGAAGATTACAACCTTGATACCCCCTATTTCATCAGTTTCAACACCAACAGCACTCAAATTCAACCTCTTTGTATTAGGAGCCCGACCTGTGACCAGGGAAAAAAGACACAAATCACAGTAAATTTGAAAAAAAAAAAAACAAAGAAAGAAAAGATGCTAAAACAACTGATGAAACTGCAGAAAGGCTGGTGCTTCTCCTGTTAGGGAATCAGACTCACATGTAATGTTCATGTACACTATTTGCCATATTTTGCCTTTTTTTCTTTTCTTGGAGATCTAATGAAAGTTTTGATCTTTTTCTGACGTATAAGTGGTTGTCTATATGGTATCTTCTAACAGGAAAAGACAATTTGGTCTTTTTTGTTGTGAAGTACAAATTAGGCTGTGAATAAATTAACATGTGATGTAATTGCTAATCACTACTCTACATGCAATGTATTATTCATGGATAGAGTTGTTAAACGGGGTGGGCTGGCCCTGAACTGGACCAGACCACCCCCAACCCGGCCCGTAACCGCTCTTATTGGATTGAGGGGCAGTTACGAGCCGGGTCAACAATATAGGCCCGTTGAATTGTAACCAGCACAGACTGTTACACTACTGAATTGGCCTAGAACTGTTAAAAAACTGGACCACACCGGCCCGGACTGTGAACCATAGCCCTCCACCAGCCAAGTGTCGCAATCTCCTACAATTTATTGAAAAATCAACGGCAACAAATGGCCAGGGCATTTGACCATTTGAATGGCTCTAATTAAAATACTGTTCATCCAATCAAAATACTGTTCACCAATCAAATTCGAAAGCAATGGCTATATTATAACGGTAAAAAAAAAACTGTTGCAATCTATAATTTTATTTTTTTTACCCAAGATTTATCTTTTTCTCATTTTCATCAACAATCCTCAAATTCATTTATATAAATAAAATAAACAGTAAATTTATGATTTAAAATCGCAAGTAAAATATGAAAATATTTTTTAATTTAAAAATGAATTAATTTTATATAATTTTTTATTTTAAAGAGAAAATGCACTGTTCACAGGTTGAACCTACCCGAACCGTTAACTGGCCCCGCTTAGACACGGTTCCAGGCCGGTTCATGCTATCATGAACTGTGAACCATAACCGGCCCGACCCGTTAATAATAACGGGCCGACCCGTAACCATGGCAAACTGTTCCAGGCCCGTTTTGAACTGGCATGGACCATTATTTTAACAACACGATTCATGGATTCCCTCCTTAGCTTCAACTAACAATTCTTTGTGATGTTGCATTTATGCTACTATTATTCTTCAGTAAATATGTAAGTATACCAACAGGTTTAATTTATAAGTATTCTAAAATTCACATGATATATTACCTATTATTAGCTTATATTGTTTTCAGAGTTTCAGCAGTACTTATTGTAATGATGAAATCATCTATTAGAACTTCATTGCACTTGGTAAGTAAGAATCTAAAAATTCTTCTAGCTATAATGACGATTAAACATCTGGCACTTCTTCAGGCACTGAGCAGAAATTTCTTATTGAAGGTTTCAGATGCTAAAAGTTCATCAATTCTTGTCTCACAAAATAACTACACTCATCAATCATGTGAGACCTTTCCCCCTACTAATATGGTTGGATTAAAGGTAATCCCCAACTACATGGTTCTAAAGTATTATTGCCAAGTCAAAGTTGAACATACCGGTGGCAAAAAGTACAACATCCGCCACCAATTCTTCCCTGTGCTCAGTGATAACTTTTATACCATCAGCAGTTTTAATCAGCTGCATTTTCAGAAATACAGTATTAGCATAGCAAGTTGAAACCTGCAGATGTGACTGCACTGCAGCTGTAGCATTAAAAAAGGTTCAATAATGGAATAATCCCAACAGACATATACCTCAGACAAATTTGTCTTTGGATGCAGATTAATTCCCCTTGCTTCAAGGTTTCTAGCAACCACAGCCCTCATTTCATCGTCAAAACCTCTAAAACAATATTAAGATACGCTAGCATTACAAAGATTACTATTGCATAGTGGTGAATAGTTGATAAATAGTAACAGTAACTCCAACTTAATGAAGCAAACCATAGTGCAGAGGTAACAATTTAGAAGTAAACATTTGAAAACACATAAATCTCTACAAGCTTATAAGTCAAGCTCGTTAGACAACAGCCTAACGTGGTCTGTACATCCATGGAGACCTAAAAAA
Source organism: Sonneratia alba (assembly GCA_900174645.1). Classification (NCBI taxonomy): domain Eukaryota; kingdom Viridiplantae; phylum Streptophyta; class Magnoliopsida; order Myrtales; family Lythraceae; genus Sonneratia; species Sonneratia alba. Next base: position 199,014 of record FWPY01000001.1, on the reverse strand, counting down.
TTTGTATCTATTATGTGATAATATCTTTGGAAAAAGTAATATACTTTGTCACAAATATTTTTGAGGAATAATAAAAAATATATACACTTTTTTTTAGTAGTCAATATTAATATCGCATCAAGAAGATGTGTAAAATCATATACACAAATTTTATTTAAACAAACATAAGCCTACCCATAGCATTACTCATGAGTAACTAACATTGAGAACCCCTATACATTTTATTATACCAAAAGTGTATATCCCATATCCACCTCTCCATAAACTTAAAAAAATTTGTTTCTAAACCCTCAAATGCCCTCCTGTTCCTGTACTAAAAAATAAAAGGAAAGTCAGCAACCAGAAATATGTAAAGGATTCAAACTAAAATAACTGCATCCATTCAAGGGAACCTTGGGGTCTTAACAGTTAACAAAGATGAAAAAATCCCTTTAAACTGTTTGGCATGCACTAACCGGCACCCTATCACAAAAGCTTAGAAGCTTCAATGATCAAAGCCGAAATTTTGTTACTGAAAGTACATGGGTTATTTTTTCACTTGTTTGGACATGTTTGCACTGTTTTCCACATACCTCATAATTCCAGCCTAGTCATGCCTGTAAAGATCAAGCACATACAAAAGCTGCTTTGAAACTCCATATTGAAAATGCTCATGGTTCTTTTAGCCTAGAGTGTAGTTCATGGCCGTCTAGTGGATAAAAGCTCAACTTATTTGTTAGGTATTCTAGAAAGAGTATTTAGAAAAATATCTCAGCTATTTTACTTGCGAGCCCATGGCTTGGACGGTACAGGCCCTCACTCAAACATATTACTTAACCAATTCATAAATCTGGTAGAGACACTAAATTTTTGCCATCAAACTATCATCTGGATTCACATCAAAGTAATTAGCGTCGAACCTCAATTACATATGCAACTCCACATGGGATTGTCTGCAGCATTGAGCAACGCAGCAACAGTACCAGTAGTTGACGCATACTTTCTCCAATCTATACCCTTTCTTCCCCCTTGAACTACCAAAACCCCAACCCCCAAATAAGACCAAACTCACCCACCCCAAGAACACTGCACCCCAACAAAAGCCAAAAAAAGACAGAAAAAACTTCAGAAAAACTTGAATCTAATAAAACTAATTTTCAACTTTACAACCAAAAGGTGAGCTACAATTCAGAGTTAAAAGCAGCTCCAACAGTTTTAAGTTAATACCTCAATGGGAGTTCCTTTCGGAAGAACAGATCAACAGTTGCACCCATGCCACACCATATGGAAGCAAACTCTACAGCAATATACCTGTACCACCAGAGACGGATCACCTAACAGCTGCAAGTAAAGGTTACAAGAGGCTAGGGAAGAAATGTTGGAAGTAAAACCAGAGGAAGAACTTTGGACTTACCCTGCCCCTAGAATAACAGCACGTTTTGGCAATTCCTCCAGACTCAATGCCTCATCAGATGTTATTGCCAATTCCTGGAAATTAACAAAATATAAGCTAGGCTTCACAAGTAAAGCAGTACATGTACATAATAGCTAATTCTATAGCCCATATAAAACTTTGGATCAGTGCATATCTCTTAGAGACAAAAACATGACCTAAACTTGATAACTTATCACACCTAGTCAATTTTTCTCTTCCACCTGCCTGTATTCCTATTACAAACCCTATAAATGAACAGTGGACAAACAATTCTTATGATCCTGACTCTCTATCATAAATCCTTCAACAGAGATGACATAAAACTGGAAAACTAAGGCGCTATTAAAACATAATGGAAAAAAGTACCAAAGTGAACTAAGAATAAAAACACAAGAAATGAAGTGCAGGGTCATGTGAATCCACTTCAAAATACACAATTCCAAACTGAATTAAATCAAAATTTATGGAAGAGTATCAATCCTTTATCCATAAATCCCTTACATAGCCAAAAAAAAAAAGTCCAATGTATTAAACATGGGAAAAGAATAGAATTTACCTGGCCAGGAATGGGTGGTCGTTGAGCCCGACTCCCAGTTGCTATCAATATGTGTTTAGCAGAGTAGCACAACTTAGTGCCATCAAGTTGTGTCACCGCAACTTCATTGGGACCCACTATTTTTCCTTCTCCTTCAAACAATTTGACACCAGCATTCGCCAACATGCGCTTATAAATTCCATTTAACCTGATAATTTCTTCTGTCTACAAATGCCAAAAATAAATTCAATTGTAGAAAGAGAATCTTGGTTGGTCTTGACAGTATTAAAATTTTGAAACATAGACTCAACAAAGAAAAATGACAAATATTGTAGATTAAGTAGATTAAAAGACAGAGCTGCAATATAGAAAAGATCAATCTTATCTTTGTTCCATAACAATCTGTTTCATATTCTTCATGGCACACAAAGAAAAAAAATGCACACAAGAGCAAGTAGTATTTATTTAAATTTCTACAATTAATTATAGTTAGCTGGAGATGAGTACCTAATAGATGATACACATTAAAACCCAGTTAGGGACAACTTTGTCAAATTTCTTCTAAAATCAGCAAGGCCAGTGCAAAATTTATTATCCTTAGGGTAATATAATATCCCTTCTAGTACTGTAGAAAGATATTGGCAAACCCTCCCTTTAACATAGAACACTCAGCAACATCCGTCCACCATTCACTATTTCCATTCTTGCTAATTTGAATTCTTTTAATATTTTTTATTGTTGGAATTTATTTTTATTTAGATAATTAAACACCACATCAGCAAAAAGATCTATGTATGGCACTAGTGGTCCTATGAGCAAAAGCAGGAGCCCTTATTCTTCTTCTATAGAAGATATCAAATTTACAAACCTTCTTATGTAAAAGCTTTTTCCAGTTAAAATTGATCTCATTCAAGTCCCATCCAAAATTCCTGGCATCCTACAGAAGCAACCAAAACAATCCAATCGTCAGTTTCCAATAAAAAGAAAAGAGGGCTACCAAACACATCACCCAAAACATGCAATATATTAGACAACATGTGCACTAAAGTAGACTTCAACCACACGTAGATTTCAATAATAAACTAAAGTAGATTGTTTTGACAACGTATCATTCTGCATTTATTTCAGGCTTCATTTCGATATTTTCACAATAAGACTGTAGATTAGAATACTTCAACTTGTACAACAGACATACACCTTATGATGATGAAGATACCATAATATCATAATAAAATATAAGTAAAAATTCCAATGCAAAGGCAACATGCATGCTAATGTCTAGTTTTCAACCAATGCTAAGAGTGGGAAGCAGATCAAAAAGAACCAAGAGAAATTACATAGTGACATTTAGAAGATGTACATGAATAATGCGTCCTCTTCCTGAAGAACAACCATTAGATCTCGATGACATTCTCATATCAAGTTTAAATTCGCAATTTGGGTTCAAATTGCCAATTTAAATGTTCACTATTGTCTTAACATTTTAGTTTCTTTGAATGATAGATACGATTCAAGCACCAAGTACAATGAAACAGAATTGAGGACAACAAACAGGATAGGGATTGCATCAAATCGGTCAAACATCAGGATGCACAATTCATACTCAACCTAAGTAAAGAATCCACAACGGCACAAAACAGAATCTTAAAAATGTTTGATAACTACCAAAAATGCATCCACTACCTCAAGTTCACCTCCAAATGCTGCTCCATATACCAATATCTTTTTTGGAACACAACCACGGATAACACAGCTGCCAGATACAAAATTTATAAAACCCATCAAAAGTTACCAACCACTACTAAAAGCAATTTTCAACAATGATAAATATTTAGACAAGAAAATTTAAATCCAAAAGAATTATAAAAAGTTCATATTGAAATCAGCAATGGAACCTCAGAAATAAATGCTAAACTTATGCTTTCATATCAGAGAAGAACAATTAGAAAATTCAAAAATTTTAATTGCCTCCAGTAGATCTGTCACAACGCAGGATCACAACTTCCTGTGTGAAAACTAGAAGGAAAACTGACAAAGATATGTCCGTATCATATGCTTAAAAACTGATCTACAAGCAACCAATATCAAAGCCACATCTTGCTGCATCACTTACTGGTCCAACATATCCAATAAAAATTACCTTTTGGTCTTTCTAAGACCTCATAAAGTATCCAAGACAATTAACCTCTAGCACCTCCTTTGCTTTTAAAATAATAGTTAGATAGACTCAATTTTCAAGCAATGGCAAATAATTTTCAGTGCACAAATAATCTATGAAGAGAAACAGGCAAAAGAAGACAGCCTACAGAAAAACTTACGTTCCACCAACTCCTCCAATTACTTCTGAGCTGATAGGATGAAATGGAAGCTCACACATCCCAACCTTCCATTACAATGTCAACAATTTTTTAGTAAATACATACGAAGGAAGCATGAGAGAGAGAGAGAGAGAGAGAGAGAGAGAGAGAGATCACAATTTGTAATAATCCATCAATCATTTGATGCAGAAAACTTTCATCACTACTCGACATTTAAGTATCCCTGGATCTTGTCAGAGGCTACTCTTATGAATCAGTGAATCATAATAAGAGTCCATCAGAGATGTGAAAAAGTTATTGATGACAGATTTCTACCTTAGCACCATAATTAGCAGAGAATCGAGCTGCACGAACACCGCCACTTCCAGCACCAATAACAAACAGGTCAAAGTCATAATGAGTCTCTTCTTCAGTGGTCTGGTTTACATCCCCATCAATGAGCATTTTCCTCGACATGACTGGTTAAGAATCAAAAGCAACGAAAACATCAGTGGACGACCCAATAACAACTAACCCTGAACTACTTATCCGAATTACAGAACATCATACTCCAAGACTGGGGTTTCGCCAAGTAGGGAAGGAGAAAGAGTGGAGTATGGGATTGGGACCTATCACTTGAGGCTCAAGGAAAGATAGAAAACTGGATCCCAGTTAGACTCTAACAGAATACACCCTCCACAGATACGAGACAGACTTTTAACTAAGTCACCGTCAGCGCTCTGCAAGAACAATGATTGCCAGGGTCCGGAGATCGCTGTGACAGCCACTTCGCAACGGAAGAAAGAAATATCCAAAACAGTCACACCTAAAAAACCCTGGATAAGCTCAGCTAACCTTCCCCAGCTCAGAAATGGGAAACAAACTTAAGAGAAACGGCTAAAGCATCGTATCCGTAAGATTACCTCCGTGCAGCTGGCTTAAAGGATGAAAATTGGCAAACACTAACGGAACGACGGTTAGGGTTGAATGAGAGGAAGGAAGGAGACGAAAAAGACGGAAAGAGCAGATCCGCAGGATGGATGAGCGAAGAAATGTCAAAGGAGAAGAAAGAAGAAGAGTTTAAACCTAGCGAGAGCGAGAGAGTTGAATGGGAGGCTGGACTAACCGACCATTTTAAAACTTTTTTTTCCAGATGTACACGATTTGTTTGTTTTTCCTTTTTTTATCAGTATGCACACGAATTAATATATGATATGAGGAATTGAATAATACTAAGCAGATCCAAAACCTTATTTAAGAATGGGTGAAATTTATGAGAAGATTATTACTATCAATTTAATTAGATGAAAGAAGATAACTTATTAAAAAAAAATTAACAAAAATAAGTAAATTTTATGTAAAATTTTAAGAATTTTCCACAATATATCAAGGTGGGGTTCATTCTAGAATCCCCGCTATAACATCATTCATGCTCTTATTGTCACTAATTTTGGACTGAATCTTGACACAATCATTAGAGTTTTAATAATGATGATCGATAATAAGATCTCGGTGAGTATCCAATCAATGGATTCATTCTCTCAAATGTCATTACAATACCGAGATTCATTATCGCCTCCTCTCTCTCTGCTTCTTTTTTATGATGGTGTGAACTGGGTGGTGTTGGGACGAGGAGCAGAACCGTCGAGATTGATAGCAGCACAGGGATGTAACGCACAATATTACTGCCATGACTGTGGACTTTGTTACTTTTTTTGTATCCTTGGATATGAGTGGGTCGCGACCTAAATAAACTTTAACCAGCATTGATAGTACATGAAAATCTTTACTAATAGATGTTAACTATATTTATGAGAGTTTAATATTCTACCCAGTAGCTATTTTCTAATTATTTATGTTAATTAACTTGATAACTATGTTAGTAAATATATTTTATACACATTAAAACATGCTCCCAACACTCAGTGGCGTTGTGTTCGAGACTACCATACATATAGTGGGTACTTGAGAATCGCGCAGTAATTTATAATAACATCACATATGTAATTGGTACAGTGGATAGTTTGTGTTTTGTTGTTTTAGTAAGTAAATACTATTCTGTAGTTAAAAGTATAAAGTATTATTGTAAGAATGGGTTATATATAGTGACATGAGAACACTATGTGAACAAATGGATGGAAATTTAGATATATATGACTGTCCAGTATTATTATCAATTTTAATTAATACAATAACCATAACAGTAATCTGACAGACACTCGTTTAAATTTTTTAACACACACATCACACACGAATAAAGCGACAGGACCCAATATGAGATTACATCACTTTAGATGGGATCAAATACTAACCTAAGTGTTATTTATTTCTTAGTAAAAATTTATTATTTCAAGAATTTGGGCGAACAGTTCTTAGGCTAGTACGCTATAAATGCTCATCAATACATAAAAAACCAGTTGCTTTTTTAATATCTTCTTCTTTCTTTTTTTTTGGCTTAAATATTCATTTACCATTGTAGATATTATCTATCAATACCATCTATGATTCTAACAAATTAGAAGTGGTTGTGTCTACAATCAATTGTTTGTATCAATATATAATGCGTGAATTCTATGGCGACGAATCAAACAAGTATACAAAAAAGAATTATAATTCAATTTTTATAACTTTTCTCTTCATGATTTACATTACAAATAATAAAATCGTATTTCGTCTATTGTTAAATCATTATATACGTCGTCAAATGAATTTAATTCATCACGAGCTATATACCATAATATCTAAACCTAACGCTGCGCCCAATCTAAATACTTGGTCTACCGGTCTCCTCTGCTATCCTGCAAGCACACGTGCCTGCCTCTCTAGGGGACTTTCAAACGTGATGATGCGGCCTTAGATTATCTGGCCAACTTGAGGGGCTTTAAAATTACAATATGCTTATACATTTTTTTCCATTTTGAGGTGATGGATTTACCCATCTATTTCTAACTTCGTTCCACATACAAATCACCTAACCGGAATCGAAATTTGTTGCCTTCGTCGTCGGGGATCCAGGTCGGGTAGATATGAAATATTGCGATGCAGCAGACTCTTATCTTTCGTTAACTTTCAATTTCTTATGAAGTGAAAATAACATAAGTCGCACTAAGTAGATAGAATTTCATTGATAACTAATGTTATGCCCGTCTTAAATTAGATCGGTTGAAAAAATGGACATTTTAAGAGAGAGAGAGTTTATATAAAAAGAAAAAAAGAAAAAAATGAGAAGGCTTTTTCGTGTACTGAAGTTACGTTTTTAACCTTCGACATCTGTGTTCTTTTTTCTTTTTTTCTTTTTTAATTTGGATTTAGCCTTGGATCGAGATGATCCGTGGCCATTTCAGTAAACGACGAATGGCTCGCTTCTCCCAGCGGTAAGTCAAATTAATATGACAGCCTGAGATGATTTCCATTACAATGTAATGTAATTGATATTTTTTTTTGCATTTAAACACCCATGTGAAATTTTTATATGATAAATAAAACCATTTTATCCAATCTATCAAAAAATTTTTTAATCCATTTTATATTTCTAAAACAATTCAACCTACTCCTCTAGGCAACAATCTCTAATTTTTGATGAAAAAAAATTATTATCATTAAACAAACATTGATAATTTTCGAGGTCTTTAATCATATATGTATGGGTTCTAGTTTGGTTCAAGAAGACGTGCTAAATGGGGGTCTACAAAAAATATTCCATCAAGTTCTAACACATCGGGTAGATCTGTAAAGTAAGCTTAGGTCAAACGGGGTGGTCCAACAAGGCCTTTTTATTGTTAAGTTAGTAAATTGGAGAAGAAGAATTATAAGTGAAATACTTGGAAAGATCAGAGTTACCTTTTTTTTCTTTTTGTAGTGTGGTGTATATAGGGGTCCAATCATTGAGGTGGCTCAGTCGGTAAGCCAGTCAAGTGGGGACTCTATGCTCGTGCAGATTGCCTAAGCTAAGGAAAATGCGATTCGGCAAAAAGGATGAGGCGAAGTACACAAAATAAACACTACAGGCTCAGAGCTGAGCACCCAACTGGGACAACCTGGGTGGCTTACGCTGCTTAGTTGACGGGATGGAATCAGGAGGATAAAATATGGGACCGAAGTAATCAATATTGGGACTACAATGGGAAATTATTTATTGGCCACGATGGGGAAATTTGAGAGCGAATAGAGACGATTCCTGTCCGCACTTGGCAAGTCAGTCCCAACTGCTAATGGCATATGAAGGAGGAGGGGAAGGAGTGGGTTTGGACCGGAGGAGGGAAACCGAGATACTTGTTGAGAATAAGACAAGGGACAGTAGGTGTAATATATGGTTGGACAGGGCGTCCGACAGGGGCTCGTGAAAATGTTCGAGGCGAGGGAGTTGATGGTAGTCCCAATGGTAGTCTCCCCAGGGAAAGGCTTTAGTAGAGCCATCTCAAGTTGGATTGGACAGAGAATATGGCGGAAATAGTTCAGTGTCAGCTCAGAACTTGTGATTTGTAAGGGCTGGGACAGGAATCGAAAGCAGCTTATAGGGCTTATATTTTTATGAAAAGAGCTTGTTCTATATTCGTGTCTTCATTTTCTCGGGGGAATAGATGAGTAGAAGCGTCTTAATCAAGCGGTTTCAGGATTGAGTCATTGAGGTCAGAATACTATAAGAAGTATCTTTTACTCCATTCCGAATGTTTTTAATTAATGCGATGTTGACTCATTGTCTTTCTCATTTTATTAGGATTTCCTACAATATTGGAATTCATTTTTTTAGATAATGCTTTTAGTAAATATTTGAAATTCATTTTTTTAGATAATGTTTTTAGTAAATATTTGAAATCTTTAGGAAATATTTTCTAAGATATCATATAGGATGGGTTATTGTATTCATAAATAGGCTTCAATTGAGTTTTCAATAATGATAGTTACTTTGTGAATGATCTTTCAAAGATAACATGAGAGTGTGAGAATTTGAGATATTAAGTTCGTGAGTACTTTTTTCAAATAATTGCAATGGTGGTCTCGATACGTAATTGGAATATTTTTGTAAAGTTGTAATGTCAATTTTTAATATTGTGAATTATTTACTCTGTATCATGGATGGATGATCATTCATAGAGTCCTCTCTAGAGTGGACATAGAATTCTCCCAAGGTTACATGACTTAATTTTCACTGTACAGAACAAACAATACAAGTGAAAACATCTTGGTAAATCATATAGTCAGACCATAAAAAAGGCCACTCATTTTGAAAGAGAGAAGGGAGGAGTAGCTGGATAGTTCCTCTCCTGTTACCAACTCTCCTGTCGAGGTCATCAAAGGCAGGGCCAAGGTGAAGAAATATAATATAAGAGAAGGAGACTAGAGATCCAGGCAATTGTGGCTGGCCATAAGCTAAGAATAACTATTTATTAAACTGAGAAATTAAGATATTACATAAAATGTTAGCTTATTTATAGGCATGAGATAACCAATTAGTTTAGAAAATAAATACACCAAAAATATTATAATTATATCAAGTAGATATAAGGAAATCTCAAATATAATAGTAATATGTTTCATCGATAATGATCTTATTTTAAATATTATATTTCCTATAAAATTGATTTGTCTAATGTAAGGAGCTAAGCCTGGTGAGCTCCCCGCCATATCTTTTTTCTATTTCCTTCTTATATTTTCTTTAGTGAAAAATATTATATTGGTACATTATACCAACATTTTCTCGCGTCTTGCATCAATATTAGCTACACAATCAACGAGTTTTAATTGTTTCAAGAAAAATTAACCATTTATATAATATTGTCAAATTTTTTAACGCTGAACACAGAGGATTTTATTAAAGGTGGTGCATCATCTTTTTTTTTAAAGGCATAAATTGCCTTATAAACAAATCAAGACGTGCATTATTAATGTCTACATTTTGACTTTCTTTTAAAATGAATAGATGGATGCATGTCAACGGATAGATCCTTTAAGTAATTGTCACTACTCTTTTGAATAAATAAACGCTCGTCAGTTTTTTTTTTTTAAGAATCATAATTATAATATTGCAATTAGCGAAATTCAAGTACAAAATATTCTTGCCAAAAAATAAATTCTGATACTTGAAATTAGCTTTTGCATCTTACATTCTCTATGTCAATCTATAATATTACATTCGGTTAACCAATAAATAATAAATCATATGTTTTCTTGATAAATCAACTGGTATTTGGAAGACATTGAGCCTTGACTAATCTAGCCCAGACCAGGTCGGTCTATTTAGGAAGTAAAGCATATTGCGACCATCAAAATGAGGCGTCCAGCCCAGACAATATCCCAAAAGAAAGAATATCTCAAAGAAGATATCGTGATTTGTATTAATAATTAATCATGCATCACGTCCTCTGGCAAATTGAAGGCAAACACTAAGTTGTGCCTTTGCTCAAGGATGAGAAAGACAAATTGAATTTGTATTTGACCGTGGCCTTCGCCATATTTTATTTGCTCCATGACGGAAGAAGAAGAGATCGATTTGAGCACTTGGTACCATCTACAATCCTCTCTGTACATTTTTTTTCCCTATGGATTGACTATTTCCCCCTACAAGTCAGCCAAGAATACTCTCTTAGACAATACCATCTCAAATATTATGAGAGTTTCTTTAGTATATACATTATTTATCATAATGTTTGTCGCAAATTTTAAAATTGTTGTTTGACTAATACCATCGAGATTTTCCGATGTGGTAATTAATGTGAATGCTTTTAATATGTTATTCATTAAATTGAAGAAAATATGAACAATATATATATGTTTATTTATTTATTTAAGCAATAGAGAGGTCTGTTATGGACCCTCATGTTCCGGGCAATGAAGGAGGCCCGTAATTCGTGCCCAAAAGGATTGGACCGCTAATCTACTGTGGATGGCCGAGGGGGATATCCTGCCCAGTGGATGAAGCAATGTATAAAGGCAATGGGGAAGAGGTTGAATGAATATGGGGCAAGGTCTAAAGCCTTTCTGATTAGGGGCATTGCCTAAGGAAAATCATATTGTTTGGACCGATGTTCAATTTTATTTGTTGTACATGGAAAATGCGAGCACCCAAAGAAACGTAACATGGAGTAGTCCGAAGCATGGTGCAACTGTCGAGAAAGGTGACAATTCTTGCAGAGCATTTCTGGGTAGCTGGTTAATTAGTGTTGTTGAAAGCCCGTTGTGAAAGCCCGCATAATGCCAGAGGAGATGATCACCTGATTCGTGTTGTTGTCGAGGTTAACAAACGCGAAGAACAGGTGGGTGAAGTGGGTAGAGTCGATGTCTGAGAGCGCCACTTCGCTATCAGGATACCAGTATGCCCCCTTGACATTTTGGGCACATGATGGTTGGGTTTCGAGATGAATAAGGGAGAAAAGGAGGAGAATTATGGGATTTCCTTTGGAAGCCATTGAAAACAAAGGAAATGATGGGTTGCTTGTTCATTTACACTGAAACCTCTTGAGTGGGTTTTATAAGGAAATAGTTGCGTATATCTTGACCAATACCACGAACCTTGTCACAAAAAAAAAAAGAGAATTCTAAAATAGACCAAGAAAACTTTGATATACTAGTATTACTTTTAACCTACTATTAAGATTTCCTGATTTATTTCATCATATAATTCCCTATACCTTCTATTACTCTTATCTCTTTTAAAAATATGAGCCTTTCTTGTAAAAAGAAAATGAATATAAGTGAGCATTTTTTATGACAAATTCTAGCAATTGTATAAAATAGTTAATGGGCCACAACCACGTGTGTGTGGAGAAATAGCAAATTTTTATTATGAATTTTGTGTGAAATTCATTTTCTGCCATAAAATTAAATTTTTGGATAAAAAACTGGCAATTTTGGTTGAGTTCACCATCAAACAGTCAATGTTCGCCAGGGAATGGCAGACGCTCGTTAAGTCAGTGTGAACTTACTAAAATGCCTTACCCTGTGAATTATGAAAAGGACCAAATGATCCCTCTAATTGAGCAAATAACCACAAAGAACATATTAAAGGTAACGAGGTCATTGGAGGGGAATGGACCGCTGGGAAATCCGGAACCAATCTCTCTCTTTTCTATCTCTAAAACTGAAAAAGAAAAAACAAAATGGCAAATAAATTAGTATGAATGAGAAGTTATTTCTTATAATTTGAAGGAAAATGTGGACTAAGATCCATATAGAATATGAGTTATTGTGTATATGGATTAAGACTTATGAGTAGCCCATGAGAGTGAAGTTCATACAAGGGATATGTGAATGTTGAATTCTATCTTGGTAAGACTTTATATATTAAAAAAATTGTTTTTCAAGAAAAAACAATGTCATATATATATATATATATATTATATGACGTAGACTCAACTTGCGCCCTTGCACAAGGAGGTCTGATTACTAGTCCGGGCACAAGAACTTGTCTATGTGGGAGTGAATGCGTACATGAATAGCATTATGAAAAGAAGGGTGTGAAGGTTGAATTTTACCTTTTTCTACATATATTTTTCCTTCTTCATAAAGATAGATGATCGACTCTTAGGATTCCATCTCTTAGAATTCCCTGGCCGTGTAAAGGTCACTTTAATCTATGGTAAGAGGGTGACTATATGTCATTTAATTTCTACCATTAAGAGGGTGATTATAGTCACTTAATTTGGTCGGGTTAATGCACCAATTAATGAATTATTTTTTATCCACAGCCATTTTGATTCATCTCCTACCATTTTCTTTATACTAAGCCGTTTAGCTAAGAGCAAACAGACGATTTTTAACCCACACTACAAAGCTCTCATGCATTGGTTTTTTTTTGTCAATGTTTGCCATATGTTATGTTCGCCTCTTGAGTTCGAGATTTGGTGCTATTTTTAACTCATCAAATTGTTATACTTTGGGAGACAAATGAATGCACATTTTAACACACTTGGGAGGGTTGAAAAATTGTCTTAAAAGAAAGATGTGACTTCTCTAAAAGGACCCCTTTGGAAAGAAGTGATAAAAGTAAGCTTGATTATATTTTGCAAAATTACACTTGAAAGAAAAGTTGGTAAATTGGGCTTGTCCGGTTTTATTGAGCTAGCCAACACGACAATTTTTTTAAAAATAATTTTAAATAATTATTAGAAACTCGACCCAAATTAATTAGCATGTTTTTTCACTTTCTACCCTCTAAAATCCCATTGATGTAGGTAAAATATATTAAATTTAGTTTAAGAGTGTTACTTTTATTTTAATATAAATAGTTTTTAAAAATAAAAAAATTAATATTTGGGTAATCGGGGGTATGGCTTGATAATTTTTGGCCTAGCATACCAGAAATTTATAAGCCCATGCTGACTTTGCCTGATAAGTGACTTGCCCGATAAGCCTTAGCCCAGGTGCAATCTTATTATGCGAGGCTGGGCCAAAAATTGCTAGCTCTACTCAAGAGTTAGTAGATTTTCCTTTGGGTTGGTGGACATCACTCCACTTACATGTCCATTAAAGTGTCTTATGTGGCACTTAAATATATTTTAAGTCAAAATTACACATTTACCCGTCTTTACTCATCAAATTTTTAGAATGAGCCATTAATATTTCCAAATCCTAATTCCAACAACCACCTTTGCCCCCCATCCCAACCGTGGTCTCCACTTATCTTTCCTTCCCATGACCATTGCCTTCAATTCCTCCTCTTAAAATCTCCCATTTTGAGAATCAATTTAGATTGGGGATCCCAATTGTGAGGAAGATGTATGAATTTGAGGCGTTCAACATCCATGGGGCTACCTTGAGGCGATCGTTAGGGGTCATCTCCATCTAGCTTCCTCATTACCGTATAGTTTGGTAGTGAGCTCGGGAGAAGAAAGAAAGAAGTTGAAGGTGAAGCGAAGTCGCCAGTGAAGGTGGTTATGGTGAATATGATGGCAAATGGTGGGGGGGTCATCTCCACCTAGCTTCCTCATTACCGTATAGTTTGGTAGTGAGCTCGGGAGAAGAAAGAAAGAAGTTGAAGGTGAAGCGAAGTCACCAGCGAAGGTGGTTTATGGTGAAGATGATGGCAGTTGTCACGGGGCCGATGCGGAACACAAATTTTTCGCACCCCGCTAGGCGTCGACACTCCACTTGCCGACCAGCCACACACTGTGCGTACCGTCGAGGCCGAACGATCACCGAACCGAAGAAGCAACACCGAGGAATACAAGAACACAATTGGGAAAACGTAACTCGTATTCACATATATTACAAGTACACGAAAAACCCAACCCAGGACAGAACTCTTACACGCAGTCTCACGAGCCTATGCCTTGCAGCCTCGCGCCGCTTGCACGCCCGTCTTGTGCCTTCTCTTAAGAACACCGGACTGCAGATCCGACTTGGCTTCCACTCCTTGGAATTTCGGATCCTCTCTGCCTCCTGACTGCCCTGGTCGTCCTTGCTGCTCTCTGGCTTCTCCTCGTGAGGTCTTGGTGCCTCCTTGCTGAATGAGACTGCCCCTTTATATAGAGGAGCCTTGTGAGCCCAATATGGCAACTCACATCTTGGAATCCCTTGATTCACTCCCTCAGTTTCCAGCCTATCCAATTCCTCCTGGATTGTTTCCATAGCTGGTTGGTTGCCAAATCTGTCCAATCCCTCCAGGATTGTTTCCATAACAGATTAGTTGCCATTCCCGGAGAAACTTTCCCGGATTGCTCACTCGGATTGACTTGGCGCCAGCTAAGCCTCGTCGACCCGATCCATCCTCCTCTAGGATGCACGTCCTTGATCTCTTTCCTAAGATCACGGTCGTCTGAACGGGATTGCTACATCCACCGGTGCTCGAGCATGGTCAAGGACTTAACCGATCTCCACAAGTAGTCAACTCCCTTGCCGCTCCCTTAGCGTATGTCGGGCTTGTTGAGTTATGTGCACTCCTAGAGTGCCTTTGCGCGGTTGTATCAGGTTCACCGAACCTCCTAGAGCTTTGCACCGTGCCTTGCTCGTGGGCATCCTCACTGCCCACCCGCGCATTCGCCTACTTGTGCCTTGTGACACTTTCCTGGCCACAATCTGGTTCCTCAGCACACTGCCGAGCCTTGATCGGTTGTTCCCTTCACCGGTGCCTCCACGCATGCTTGTGTGACCATCTTCCACACTTGCCCGCTTATGGACTTGCAATTGATCCAACACCTCGCACTTGACAGCCCGCGCATCCTCGCGTGCAGGCTATGCGCTACCACTACCCCGAGGTACGGCTTGTGGTGCGCATTCTCCGGGGCTTGAGCTCAGGGGTCTAACAAACCTCCCCCACCCAGGGATTCGACGCCCTCGTCGAATGAGACTTCGATACCGCCGGAAATGAGGTCTTCGTACTGCCATAGTGTAACATCCTTCTCCCAAGTTGCCTCTGACTCGGGTAGGTCCTTCCACTTGATCAAGTACTTCCGTCCTCCTGTTCATCTTGCTGTAACCCAGCACTCGGTGATCAAGTATGTCTTCCACCTCCTTGTCGAGTTCCTTCTCACGGTGAGAGGGGCGCGCTTCACCTTGTTGCGCTCCGATGCTCCTTGTCTCTATGGTAAGGCTTTAAGGAAACTGACATGGAATGTCGGGTGCACCTTCATCCTCTCTGGTAGTGCTAGCCGATAGGCTACTGGCCCGACTCTCTTGATCACTTCAAAGGGTCCGTCGTACCGCTGGAACAAGCCCTTGTGCCAGCGCTTGCTCGTGATCTTCTTCCAGATCTGTGGGGTGAGCTTCAACATCACTAAGCTTCCCCACCTGGAACCAGCGGCCTCCGGTTCTTGTCCGCATACTTCTTCATACCGCTTGGCAGCCTTCGCGAGGCTATCTCTTGCCTCTTCCAGCATCTCCTGCTTGTCCGCGCGCGAATCGATATGCGGCTGGGCATGGCCTTCCTTGCGCTGCAACGCCACCTCCTGCGGCGTTAGCGGTTGGTAGCCCATTGCTAACTCAAACGGGCTATGTCCTGTTGCAGAGGAGCGTTCAAGTTGTAAGACAACTGAGCAGAGTCAAGCAAATCTAACCAATTCCGTTGACTCGCTGAGACATAGTGTCTCAAGTACTCCTCCAGCAGCGCATTCACTCGCTCGGTCTGGCCGTCCGTCTGTGGATGGTTGGCCGTCGAGAACTTTAGTTCGGATCCTAGCAGTCCGAACAAGCATGTCCAGAAGTTGCCTGTGAACCGAGCATCTCGGTCACTCACGATCTCCGTTGGTACTCCAAAGAGCTTCACCACGGAGCGATAGAACGCCTCAGCCGCTGCCTCGGCTGTGCAATTCTTGGTCACGGGGTGAAGATCGCATACTTGGAGAATCTGTCCACGACCACCATCACCGCCGTATAACCCTTCACCTCTGGAAATCCGGACACAAAGTCCATGGAAACTGATACCCAAGGCTTCGCTGGCACCGCCAAGGGTTGTAGGAGACGGCCTCTGCTCGCCTCTCCACCTTGTCTTGCTGGCACACGAGACAGTCTTGACGTATAACTCCACGTCGTCGGCCATCTTTGGCCACACATAGGACCTGGACAACAGGGCTAGCGTCCGCTCACGGCCTGGATGTCCAGCCCAAGGACTGTCGTGACTCTCCTTCATCAGCTGGTAGCGCAATCCCTCTCCGCTAGGGACAAGCAAACGGCCACCTTTTGCCATAAAGCAGCCCATCTTCCAGCCAATACCACCTCACCGTCCCGTCCTTGACTTGCTCCACTAGGAGTTGATAGGTCTTGTCCCCTAGTGTCGCGATCTTGACCTCCTGGAGGAAGTCGGAGGTAACTTGAGTTAAAGCCGCCACCTGGTCCGAAGCCTTCCGACTGAGGGCATCCGCCACTAGGTTGTGCCTCCCCGGTCGGTGTTCCACTCGAAGTCATACTCCGCTAGGAACTCTTGCCACCGCGCTTGCCTTGGTGACAACTTCGGTTGTGACTTGAAGAAGGTATTGGCGACGTTGTCCGTCTTGACCACGAATGTGGTCCCCAGTAGGTACACTCGCCACACCCTCAAGCAATGCACCACAACCAGCATCTCCTTCTCGTGTGCTGAGTAGCACTGTTCAGCCGGCTTCAACTTCCAACTCTCGAACGCCACGGGATGTCCGTCTTGCACGAGAACTCCTCCTACAGCACGATCTGAGGCATCTGTATGCACCTCAAACGGCCTCTCAAAGTCCGGGAGCTTGAGCACAGGCTCCGTCACAATGGCGGTCTTCACCTTGGAGAACGCCGCTTCACAATCCTCGTCCCATGTCCACTTCTGCTCCTTCCGCAGCAGATCAGTCAAGGGACTCACCTTCTTTGAGTACCCCTTGATAAACTTGCGGTAGTAGTTGGCCAGCCCCAAGAAACTCCGCAACTCGGACACCGATTTTGGTGGAGGCCAATCCTGGATCGCCTGCACCTTCTTGGGGTCCATCCGCACCTGCCCTTGGCCGATCACATGGCCAAGGAATCGGATCTCATGCATGCCAAACTCGCACTTCTCCCTCTTTACATATAGGGAGTGTAGCCTAAGCCGCTCAAAAACAGCCTGCAAGTGCAGCACATGTTGTGCCAAGTCCCTGCTATACACGACAATATCGTCCAAATAGACGACCACAAACTGATCCAGCATGTCGTGAAACACATCATTCATCAAGTTGCAGAATGTGGCAAGAGCATTGGTTAAACCGAATGGCATGACCAGAAATTCAAAGGATCCATAACGAGTTACCATTGTGGTCTTGGACTCGTCTCCTTTGGCGATGCGGACTTGCCAATATCCTGAACGCAAGTCCAGCTTGGAGAAGACCCTCGCCTCACCTAGGCGATCAAACAGGTCTACAATCAAGGGCACCGGGTACTTGTTCTTTACCGTGACCTTGTTCAATCCACGGTAGTTTGACACACAATCGGAGAGAGCCATCCTGCTTCTCCTAGAATAACACCGGGGCTCCATAAGGGGCTTTGGAGGGCTGGATCTTTCCCGCATCCAGCAACTCGGTCAGCTGATTCCGCAGCTCTACCAGCTCCTTCGGGGACATCCGGTACGGGGCTTTGGCTGGGGGAACGGTGCCTGGCAGTAGTTCTATCTTGTGATCTACCGCACGGCGCGGCGGTAGCCCTCTTGGCAACTCCTCTGGCATCACATCCTGGAATTGCTCGAGCACTTCCACAACCTCGTGTGGAATCTCACGGTCCGCCTCCGTCTCCGGCACGTCCACTTCCCTAATAGCCGCAAGGTAAGTGGGATACCCCTTCTTCATTCCTCGTGCCAATTGCATTGCAGATACCTTCTCCGTGGCTACCTCCTCGGAGCGTGCAAGGCCTCGGTATCCTTGCACAAAACAGGGTCGTTGTGGATCTCCAATGACAATGCCTCCCACATGAGGCATGATGGTGATTGCCGCATCTGCAAAGAAGCTTAGGGCGCTCGCTCCGCATAGCGCCGAGGGCCTGCAGTGGGGCAACACGCTGCACTTGGTCCTCATCGGAGTCATCCGACCGTAGGGCGGTAACCTTCCCCTCCGCTTTGGGCACTCCTTTGCCCTATGGGGTCCGTTGCATATGAAGCAGCCCGGGTGCGTCCGAGGATCCTTCCTTCCGTTGGCTCCCTCGATCACCTTCGCCTTCCCTTTGTCTGGTCGGGTCAGCTGCTTCTCCTTGCCCTTTCCTGACTTCCCTTTCAGTAGGACTTGGACTTCTTGTCCTTGTCCATCGGCTGGGCCTTCTTGCTCCCCTCCTCGGCACGAGCAATCCGTAAGTCCAGCAGTGCGTCCGCCGCAGCTAAGGCAGAAGGAAGGTCTCTTACCCCTTGCCTCCTTAGCTCGAGTTGAGCCCAAGGTTGCAATCCCTTCAGGAACGTGTACAGCTTGTCCGTCTCTGACATGTCCGTCACGTCCAGCATCAGTGCGCTAAACTCCTTCACATAGTCCCGCACTGGTCCACTATGCCTCAGCTTGGCCATCGCATCCCGAGCAAGCCATGCGGTGTTGCTCGCAGGAACTGCTCTTTCAGCTCCCTCTTCAGTGCCTCCCAGGTCTCCATCCAGGGTCTGCCTGCACTGAGATCATCTTGGACTCGGGTCCTCCACCATAGCTTCGCATCCTTGGCGAGGTACATGGTGGTGATCGTCACCTTCTCGGCGTCGGGGATCTTCGCAGCAGCGAAGTAGTTCTCCGTATCCCATATGAAGTTCTCTAGATCCTTGGAACTCCTTGTTCCTTCAAACGCCTTTGGTTCCGGGACCTTTATCTTCCCACGAGGCTCATTCGATGGCCCCGCTTGGGACACCAATTGCCGCTTGATCAGGACCACATCATCCTTCAGGGTCGCCACATCAAGCCTGATCGCCTTCAGCAAATCAGTCACGGTTCCTCCAAGATCGTCGCCTTCGCCGACGTTGTCCTCCAAAGCAGCAACGCGGGGTTCCAGCGTAGCGGTCGGGTCTGCTCGTCCAGTGAGCTCTGCAATACGGCCTTCCAGCGCCGCCAATCGCTCCCGCAACGCTTCCATCGCCCTGGTCCACACGGTTGCTGATTGTAGGGTACGCTTGGTCTTTGACAAAGGGGCTCCTCCACCCGAACGCAGCACCACTCACACGGGTACTCCGGCTGATCACGGGCAGAACCTTGTCTCTGATACCAACTGTCACGGGGCCGATGCGGAACACAAATTTTTCGCACCCCGCTAGGCGTCGACACTCCACTTGCCGACCAGCCACACACCGTGCGTACCGTCGAGGCCGAACGATCACCGAACCGAAGAAGCAACACCGAGGAATACAAGAACACAATTGGGAAAACGTAACTCGTATTCACATATATTACAAGTACACGAAAAACCCAACCCAGGACAGAACTCTTACACGCAGTCTCACGAGCCTATGCCTTGCAGCCTCGCGCCGCTTGCACGCCCGTCTTGTGCCTTCTCTTAAGAACACCGGACTGCAGATCCGACTTGGCTTCCACTCCTTGGAATTTCGGATCCTCTCTGCCTCCTGACTGCCCTGGTCGTCCTTGCTGCTCTCTGGCTTCTCCTCGTGAGGTCTTGGTGCCTCCTTGCTGAATGAGACTGCCCCCTTTATATAGAGGAGCCTTGTGAGCCCAATATGGCAACTCACATCTTGGAATCCCTTGATTCACTCCCTCAGTTTCCAGCCTATCCAATTCCTCCTGGATTGTTTCCATAGCTGGTTGGTTGCCAAATCTGTCCAATCCCTCCAGGATTGTTTCCATAACAGATTAGTTGCCATTCCCGGAGAAACTTTCCCGGATTGCTCACTCGGATTGACTTGGCGCCAGCTAAGCCTCGTCGACCCGATCCATCCTCCTCTAGGATGCACGTCCTTGATCTCTTTCCTAAGATCACGGTCGTCTGAACGGGATTGCTACATCCACCGGTGCTCGAGCATGGTCAAGGACTTAACCGATCTCCACAAGTAGTCAACTCCCTTGCCGCTCCCTTAGCGTATGTCGGGCTTGTTGAGTTATGTGCACTCCTAGAGTGCCTTTGCGCGGTTGTATCAGGTTCACCGAACCTCCTAGAGCTTTGCACCGTGCCTTGCTCGTGGGCATCCTCACTGCCCACCCGCGCATTCGCCTACTTGTGCCTTGTGACACTTCCTGGCCACAATCTGGTTCCTCAGCACACTGCCGAGCCTTGATCGGTTGTTCCCTTCACCGGTGCCTCCACGCATGCTTGTGTGACCATCTCCACACTTGCCCGCTTATGGACTTGCAATTGATCCCAACACCTCGCACTTGACAGCCCGCGCATCCTCGCGTGCAGGCTATGCGCTACCACTACCCCGAGGTACGGCTTGTGGTGCGCATTCTCCGGGGCTTGAGCTCAGGGGTCTAACAGCAGTGGTGGGGAAGGGGTGGAGAAGATGAAGGCGGTGGCAATAGTGATGGGGATGGGGCAGAGCGCGGGGATGGGAGGCTTGCGGGCAAAGAGATTAGAATGGTTAGGAGGCATATGAAAGGCCGACCACTATATCATAAGCCTCTCTGGTAGGAAGGCTGAGGGAAGAGAGAGAATGAGTTAACAGAGCAGGGAAGGAGGAGAGAAAGAGAGGACCATGTCTAGGGGTGGGGGAAAGAGAGAGAGGGCCACGTGTGGTGGTGAGGAAAAGATAGAGAAAGGGTTACATAGGTGTGGGGTTGGGGAAGAGGGAGACACACACGGAGAAGAGAGAGTGTTAATTTTTTTTATTAAAAATTGCCATGTAGGATAATTAACGGCCATGTAGGAAAAAAAATAGATGTTGTTAAGTCCACATGAGCAACATCCTAACAAAGGTTGTCATATGGGACTTGGATGTGTTATAGAAGAGAATATATAGAATTGAAAAAGTCAGTTTAAACAAATATAAGATTTAAATGTAAAAAATGGTAACATATAGGAATTGTACGGTAATTCTATTGTCAAATATGTAATGGAAAATCTAGACATATAAGTCATAGACACAATATTGTTAAATAATTACTCTCAATTAGAATTATTAGTATTACTTATACAATGTTAAATGATAATTTAGTGGATTAGCTAGCCAAATGGTTAAATAGAAAGCAAATTGAGAAAATGGGGGAAAAGAATGAGAATTAATCCCATGAAAGAAAATTTTTTATAAAGGAGAATCCAACCTAGTTGACTGTGATCTTAAGATTTAGGTTCAAAAGGATAATCTAATTATATGACTAAATGAGATTATTGTGGGATCATTTTTCAAGTTGTTCTTTTAAAAGAAATTGTGATATAAAAAATAAATGATTGATAAAATAATACACAAAATACCATAGTTCATAAATAACCTATATGAGAAAAATGGGGCCACTTTGAAGGAGAAGTAAGAGCTTAACTTTTTGGAAACTATTGTAGAACTAAACAAATGCTCATGGTCAAAACAAACCTAAACATAAGATTGACCCTTTGTATAGTTGATTCTTGTGTGAGATGCATGATATTTTAAACAATAAAGTAGGATAGTTCAAGTATATTGTGTTTATTAGACAATTAGTAAAATTAACATATCCTTATAAGGGGATGTTCAAAGGATAACATCTGCTATCTTATGCAAGATTCACTTGTTGAACACCATCATAAAGTCAAAGTCGAAATATTTATAAAAAAACCATTTGACCCATATTGATTTTATGCAAGTTGTCCATACAATATGCATAATAGGCCATGAGTTAAATGAAATTCATTTTATTTCTATTTTTTCATTTTTCAAAAAATGTTAATGGGTTAGGTTGGGCTACAGAAAAAAATGGTGGGCCAAGCTCTGACCGACTCTTATCGTGCTCCAATTTTATTGGGCCATGTTGGGCTGGCCCAATTTCCACCCCTAAACCCGCAATTAGAGATGGAGCTTGTAAATGCATAGAGGATTGGAGATATACATAGGTCTAACCTCTAGATTCTAAGAAATACACAACTATTAGGTGAACAAACAAGCAATACCATTCTAAATTCTAACATGAAGGTCAATAATATTATTTTGGAGAATCCATGAAGATGGGATGAAAATTTACCTAGGCGTTATCAATCTAGCTATTTTAGTGGCTATCAAGCAAGGCTGGAGGAATATTGTGGTTATTTGTGATTCTTTGACTCCTATAAATAGTATGTTCGATATTAAGGACATGCATGGAGAAATTATGGTAATTGTAACAAATATTAAAAACTTGATAACTGGTTTTGAAGAAGTTAGAGTGAATTAGATCACTAAAGAAGGTAAAAGGAATTGCATTCCCTTTGGCTATATTAAGAAGGGATCATAATGCATTTTCAAGGCCAATAAATGCATGATATGTACACAAATACCATTTTTGAAAAACAAAACTAATGTATGAGGGGTAATGCCTGCAAATAAGTGAAAAAGGTTGTGAACAATTTTTGCATCAACAAAAAAAAAATGCCTCATAGAAAAACATTTTTTAATTTGAAAAACAGGGAAATCTATATATAAAAAAAAGAAACTAGTTGGAAGAGGGGAGAGAGAAGAGGCGAGAAAAAAGAAAGATTTCTAACAAACCGAAGAGTAGGAGGAAACAGAGACAATGTACAGAAAACAAAACTGTTGTGCAGGAGGAACACAGGGATGCAGATGATTCATATTACTTGCGTTGTTTGATTTTTGCCTCCAATGAATTAGGGAATAGAAGAAGGGGTTCAAAGGCCTTCATTGCCCATCTCCAAGGAACCCCTTTTTCTTTATCAACAATAATGCCATTTCTACATTTATTCTCTTGTTTGTTCCTATCAATTTCTCTTGACATATTGTACAATTGTTTGCAACATATGCATGCAGCTGAATGAAACCTCTATTTGGTTACATTTGATTCAATCAAAAGATTGAATCTTCAATGTGGTGCAAGGGGCATTGGTGAATGTAGCCTTTTGACATTGATTGTGCATTGGCAGTGGTTGAATTAAGGAGCTCACATCGTTAGAGCAATGGTGTGTCTCCTCAACACTTAATCTTGTCATCAAGTTTTCTTGCATTCATGCTATTGAAATTAATGGCTTCATTAGATTGGTGTATTTGGATTTAATGCATCCCCCCTTTTCTTAGGGTAATGGCAAGGCTTCAATCTCCTCCTCTTCTTATTTGACTAAGTGATATCTATTGTTTATTTTGGATGCAACCTCTGTGAATAGTTTATCATCTATTTTTTATATTTGCATTCATCTTTTATGTTTTCACCTTTGTATTGCTTGTCTTAGTTGGAAAGGGAAAAAACATGGATTTCTTAGTTTATTTGTTACCGGTGGTCCTATTTTGTAAAGAACAAAGCAGTTGTTTCTATTTTGACATTTTTAATATGATTATTCTATTTATTCATTCTAGCTTTTATCACCCTATAACCTTACATTTTCCAAGATATAACTTCAAATTTAAAGTTAAATCTCCTGAACATAATCATAGTTATATGATTTTTTACATCTAGTTGAAAGATATTTTTAGCAACGGTATTTCTTTTGGATAAAAAAAGGGTTTATTCTCCCCAAATCCATTTTGATGATTTTGTTATTAATATAGGCAGCCTATGCTATTGGATCTCTTGTATGGTTGGAGGATCCTGAGGTGGCTTGGATAGATGGTGAAGTTGTGGAAGTCGAGACTGATGAGATAAAGATAAAATGCACTTCAGGGAAGTTGGTGAGTAATGTGGTATTTTGTTGTAAGATTGATTTATGTACTTTCCTTTTGGAGCCTTGGATATTTCTATTCATCCTTATAATATCACAAAATTGTGGCAAAGTGATCACATGGGTAGAAAATGTTTCCTTAATATCATATGCTAAAGTTTCCGTCCTTCATTACCTTTAGTGAATGTTTGATCTTTTTCTTTTCTATGGGAGAATTTGTTTACTTTCATGTATTAGGAAAGTCTCCTTATCATTCTATATAATTATAGGAAGTTCAATAATTATTTTGTTTTAAAATATAAAATTTGCTTTATTATATGTTACATATTAGTATTTGTTGGCTATTAATATCTCTTGTCAAGAGTTAGAATATGCATTTATCTTGAAGAAGTGCTTTGAAGAGTAGCAAGCCTAATCTTGTTACATATATATCATAGTAGGCCAAATATCCTACTTTTTTTTTCTACTTTTCAACTCTAGAGGCTATTGCACTTTCCTCTTCTTTTCTATGATTTTTCCATCCAGTATTTTGTTGTATAATCCTATCTTGTGTTGAAAAGGCCCCTTTGTTTGTGTTAATTTGATACTATTTTGGTATTGAGCTATTGTAGACAAGGACCTGACAATAATAAATATTTCAAACAATCTATTCTTTATGCTTTTATGCACAAAAATGTTGAAATATGAAGTTTCATTTAATGGTATATGACTTTATGTGTATTCATCTTAGTTTCTACTTGTATAAGAAAAAGAATGATGTATATAGCTAATTCTACTTGAAGTTATGCTAATATCATGATATTGCTCATCTTACTAAAGAAATTTTATCCCCTTTGGTATATTCACATTAATATTTAACTTTGCCATATGTTGCACAATTGTTGACCAATGTTCATTACTTATTGATTACTTATTTAATTGCTTATGACTCATGATGTTGATTGTAATGAAATTACATCATGTCTGTTTCTTATGTTAAATTTATTTCTATTTTTGAATTTAACTATATATGTTTAGAGGAAATTTATTATTTTATATAAATCAGGTTATTACAAATGCATCCAGTGTCTATCCAAAAGACCCTGAAGCTCCTAAATCAGGCATTGATGATATGACAAGGCTAACATATCTACATGAACCTGGAGTCTTGGAGAATTTACGATGTCGATATGAAATAAATGAGATATATGTGAGTATGAATTTTACATCATGAGCTAGGCTTTGTTAGTAGAAGTTCATTTGAATTACTTTTGATTTCCATTATTTTTAACTAATATGTTGATATATATCATGTTCCCTAGACTTATACAGGAAATATATTAATAGCGGTAAACCCTTTTATAAGGCTACCTCATTTATACAATAGTCATGTGATGCAACAATATAAAGGAGCTTCCTTTAGTGAATTGAATCCTCATCCATTTGCCATCGCAGATTCTGCGTATAGGTAATGCTTTTTTCCTAAGGTTGTACCATAATGCAATATTAACAAGGAGCAACTAAGTCCTTGTTGATGCAGGCAGATGATTAATGAAGGAATTAGCCAGGCAATATTAGTAAGCGGTGAAAGTGGAGCTGGCAAGACAGAGAGCACAAAAATGCTCATGAGGTATCTTGCCTTTATGGGAGGTAGAGCTGGAGTTGAGGGTCGAACAGTGGAGCAACAAGTTCTAGAGGTGAAGGAGCTCTTTAATGGTGAACTTAAAACTATTTTTTGCTATTAAAAATGCCAAAGGAACATAAAAGAAGTGCTTGCAAAAGCTCATTTTTTATGCCTTCAAATGCATAATTTTAGCTTGTACTTAGTTTTTACTATTCAACTACCATTACCAAAAGTATTGGTCTCTATAATCATTGGCTTAGGAGCACCATCTACTATTTATTAGCCTTTGTCCAATTGTTGAGTCTTAGTTAATTGTGTTAGTTTAAAATAATTAATTAGAATATATTGTGAAATCCAGTTAAGATTAATAACATTAAACAACCGAAGATTTCACACATTTTAAATCAAATAGGCTTCTAAAGATTGTGATTCATGATTTTTTATGTCTAAACTTCTTTCAGTGCATTTCTAACAAAAAAAAATACAAAACAAATTGTTTACACACTAAACGATGATATTATTTTCCTTTTTTAAGTTTTTCTTTTTTTATTACTAACCCATTGCTTCCTTGACATTTTACGACAGTCCAATCCAGTTTTAGAAGCATTTGGTAATGCCAAGACCGTCAGAAATAATAACTCTAGGTTTGGCCATCAATTTATATAGTAATAATCTTCATCTATATTTCAGATGGCTTTAATCTTAAACTGACGTTATTGATTGCAGCCGTTTTGGTAAATTCGTGGAGATACAGTTTGACCAAGGGGGAAGGATTTCAGGAGCAGCTATAAGAACATATCTATTAGAACGGTCACGTGTTTGTCAAGTGTCTGATCTTGAGAGAAACTACCATTGCTTTTATATGCTTTGTGCAGCACCATCAGAGGCAAGTTCTCAAGCTCTTGTTAATGTCCTCTAAGAAGATTCTTTTGGTGCTATTATATATAGATTCCATGCTTTATTCTCAAATTCACAAAATTCTAGTATGGCAATCTCTAATGGGTATTTATGCTAAAATTAGGATGTTGAGAAGTACAAATTGGGAGATCCAAAGAAGTTTCATTATCTTAATCAATCAAATTGCTTTGAGGTTGATGGATTGGATGATAGCAAGGAATATCTTGCTACTAGGAAGGCTATGGATATCGTTGGGATTAGTTCTAAGGAACAGGTTAGAGTGTTGCTATTTAACTATTATGCAATTTGTGTTAATGTTAGTATAATAGTTATGCATATATAAATATATTTATTCTTTTGCAGGATGCAATATTTCGAGTTGTTGCTGCTATACTTCATTTAGGAAATATTGAATTTGCAAAGGGGGAGGAGTCAGATTCATCTATACCGAAGGATGATGAGTCTCGCTTCCACCTTAAAATGGCTACTGAACTATTTATGTATAGATGTTGTCCTCATTTCTTTTAAAATTTTATATTCACAGAGTTAAAGTGATGACTCCTATATTGCAATTGTTGATTAGGTGTGACGAGAAGGCACTCGAAGATTCTCTATGCAAACGAGTAATTGTGACTCGTGATGAGGCCATTACGAAAAGGCTTAACCCAGAAGCTGCAACTATCAGTAGAGATGCATTAGCTAAGGTCGCTTATTCGAGATTGTTTGATTGGTAGGTTATGGAGCAAATTTTAGCATAATTATAACTATGTTACAAAAGAAATTCTTTATAATCTACTGTAGGACCCTATGGACATGTGGAAGGAAAATTTAAGAAGATGCAAGAGCATGTGCATGCATAAAAAATGCTATGAATCAATTGTGAAACTAAGTACTAGTTCTTGAGATTATTAGAAATTGATAGAAATAGAGAGAATTGTTTAAATAGAACTTCTTTATGACAAATTTGTTTGAAAGACAAATCAATGTTTTTTGTAACTATTATATTTAGGTTACATTTTTCATTTTTCATTTTTCTTGCTAATGTGTATATTGAAATTGTACATTTTGGGCCTTCATCTAGTATATGATTTATGCAGTTTTGTCATCACGTAAGCTATTGCTTCCATGACTAAGCATTTTGCTTGGTCATTTTGCACACATTTACTTGTTTTTTTTCCCACTCTTAAAGTTAGAACCAGTTTTTTGGTCTTGAAGGAAATTACAATCTAGCATATTTTTTTCCCTTGTTAAAACAAATATAGTAAGCAGTTTGATAGCTTCTTTATGTTTGTTATATGTGACATTGTAATCTCTATATTGCTACTTATAAGGGATAAAAAGTATGATATTATTTGCCTTACCAGGATTGTAGAAAGGATCAATAGCTCAATTGGACAAGATCCTTATTCAAAATTCTTGATTGGGGTTCTGGATATTTATGGATTTGAGAGTTTCAAGACAAACAGGTGCTTAACTGGTATGCTTTTGTTGGTTTACTATTCATGAAACTTATAACATTATCATTACTTTATTAACTTCTTCTTTTATGTAGAGAGCTATTGATGTTAAACTTTAATCTTGTATAGTAGTAGGTGAAGACATTATTGATACTTGATAGAATTGAAACTTATTGAAGCCTTCTAGTGATCCTCTTATATTAATAATATACATCTTTATTATTTATCATAAAAAAGATTGCAAAAAGGAACTCTTATATCTCATATTGTAAATTCAATTAATTTGTGCTCTTTCTCATCTTCATGTTAGTGCAATGCTTTAAGAGTTTTTGTTGACTATAAGATAGTGGTTCTTGTATTTCTTATAAATTCACATAAATTTATTGTGCAGCTTTGAGCAATTTTGCATTAACTTAACAAATGAAAAACTGCAACAACATTTCAATCAGGTCTACATGCTCAATATTTTAGTTTATGGTTTTCTATTTATTGGATTTCTCTGGTACCTTACTTAGTACTGTTTCACAAAGTCCATTTTTTCAGCATGTCTTTAAGATGGAACAGGAAGAGTATACTCGGGAGGAAATTGACTGGAGTTACATAGAGTTCATTGATAATCAAGATGTCCTTGATCTAATAGAGAAGGTACATTATTTTTTCTCTGTGGACCTATCTAGTTGAACAAACTATATGAAATTAATTTTCTCCAAGTGCTCCTAATTCTTAATAATGGTTGCTTCAAGGTAATGGTACTAAGTTTGGATTGCTTCACTTTGTTGACATTTGTCAAGGATGTAAGGTTGGATGTACAAGGAATAAATAGAATGAAAAAGAGGAAAGTTTTCTTATAAGCAAAAAAAAAAAAAAAAAAAAACAAAAGATGAAGCTAATCATATAAGATAGGAAGATAAGTTCATTGACAACTTCTGCATAGCATTTAGTCTCTAATTAAGGGATTGATATTTTCAAATATTAAAAAAACTCATACAAGAGCCTAATTTTAATTCTTTAAATTGATCTAAGTATAATAACTAACATTTTTAGAGTATAGTTTAGCCATTACTAAGGGAATGGTGCCTAGGGGATTGATTAGTATCCTTAAAAGACCATTGCTACATCCTTTGCGCCAAAAAGTGTTTTCCTTTGAATAGAATGATGGCTTAGGGCATATATTTGATGCATAATTTTCAACAAATTTATGAGAATAATGAGCTCATATCTAATCCAACAAATTTTAAGTTGATAGGATAGTGATACCAAATCTTTTATATACTAAAATCGTTTCTCTCTTAAACTTTCTATTTGTGATTTTTTATTTCACAATTCTTGCTCTCACTTGGCATCATGACTTGGCAACGTGTCTTATTTGTGCTACATGCTCTTGAATATCCATCCTTAAAAACTATCTATAAGCTGAACTATTTTCTTTTGTGCTTGAATAAAGGTTTGGGCTTTACAATCAATCTCGAGCTATGCATTTGTCTTATGGTCTTAGGCTTTTTATTAATGAGCAAAGTATTTTTCTTCCAATCCAAATAATGATTAGGCCACGAATTGACATTTTGGTCTCGAATCTAGTGTGGTGTGAACACATTCAATAACCTACTCTTTCATTGAGTTTATAAGAGTGATGGACCCATGTCTGATAAAAAAATTTAAGTTAATAGGATAATGATACCTAGTATCTTAAATACTAGAATCGTTTCTCTTAAATTTTTTATGTGAGATTTTTTATACCTCAATATAAGCCCTTGGGTTTTTATTAGGAGCTAATGGACATTAGTCCATCAAATATTTTTGGGCAATGACAATTTCAAAACCCCTACACCACCAATTGTTATATTTTTTTTCTTATTTGTTAGCTGAAAAAAAATTTCTAACCTTCGTATTGTCTGTAGTAAAAATTCGCTACTCCTTTACTTTAAGTATCAATATAAGTACTAATATTTGTTTTTGTAAAATTTTAGAAACCAGGGGGCATAATTGCTCTTTTGGATGAGGCCTGGTACGTATAAATTAATACTCTACTATACATGGTCTAATTGTTGTAGCAAAATAGTGAAGCAATGAGCATTTTAGATTGTCAAAATTGAACCTCCCCCCTTGACAATTTTGCAGCATGTTTCCAAGATCTACTCATGAGACCTTTGCTGAGAAGTTGTACCAGACATTTAAAGATCACAAACGCTTTAGTAAGCCAAAGTTGTCAAGAACTGATTTCACGATTTGCCACTATGCTGGGGATGTAAGTATCTTTCTTCTTGAAGTTTCCCTACCCTAATGTTCCGTCATTTATAAAAAAAGAAAAGAAATATGTGGAACTTGCATTTTATAATATATAATAAATAGTTTCTTAAATGTGAGGTTGTGAACTCTCATATTGTTATTGGTTTCTTCAGGTCACATACCAAACAGAATTGTTCCTTGACAAAAATAAGGATTATGTTATTGCTGAACATCAAGCCTTGTTAAGCGATTCTAGATGCTCCTTCATTAAGGACTTGTTCCCACCTCCACCTGAGGAATCATCAAAGACTTCAAAGTTCTCATCAATAGGTTCTAGGTTTAAGGTCTTATCTTACTATCCCTTAACACTAAAACAAATTATTAGGTACTTCCTTGTTGCTGATTTTTTCTTTCTAAATGTAAATTTGTTGTGCAGCAACAACTACAAGCTTTGCTTGAAATTCTCAATGCTACCGAGCCACACTATATCCGCTGTGTAAAGCCAAATAATCTTCTTAAACCATCAATTTTTGATAGCAGCAATGTCCTACAACAACTTCGATGTGGTGTAAGTTTGTCTTCTTTTTCCCTTCTCATTTTTGTGTACGGGCTACATAGTAAGCACAATAATAGGCTTTGAGCAATCGGTTTATGCCTTTATGTAGGTCACTAGCTGCTCAAACATAATACTAAGGCCAAGTCTCTACATTCTTATATTTTACTAAAACATAATTTAAATCCTCTTGTTCACTTTTCATCTATAGATAGATGATCCTAAAAAGCTTCTTAAAATCTAGATTTAGGGAAATAGGCATATTAAATGGGTTAAGTGATAGCAGTTGAACTGGTTTCCTTAATACGGAAAATCATTTCGATTTCTTAACCATTTTTTTCTTGGAAAACAAGAAGCTGGCCACAAATTTATTGGTTACTTTGTCCATAAAAAACTAAAGATCTTCCATAAGAAAAACTATAGAATGGGCTTATTGAATGTTTGAAATAATACCATCTCAACAAGTTTACATCTTATGGAAACTTAATTTACTTCCCATAATATATCAATAGTTCTTTTTTATAAATAATCAAATTTTCTATATGTCAGCACCATCTAATTTTGCAATATGCATAGGTTTGGCATTTAATGGTAAGATATTCTTAACTAGTAAAGAGAACAATTACCATAACTTTTAATCTCACATTTGGAAAGTGAAGTAATTAATTCTCTTAGCTTTATCGGAGCAGGTGCCCAGACAATTAGAATTGCTTTTGGAGCATGAACTTGAATACTAAAATAGAAAATGTCATTGTGTTGAATACGTATGATATATTTTAAAATTACATGAACATTTTATGCTCAGAGAGCAGTATTTCAGCTTATGAAGTCTGCAATTTTTTTTAGAATTATAGTTGAAACCTATATGTTTGACATTTTTTATATATAACTCGTATATCTTTGAAACTGATTCTTTCACTTTTATATATTTTCCTTTGAAATGCCATTGAGTTCCATTCATTACCCTCTATTAGGGGCACCTACGTGGGCATAATATAGGCAGTTCTTTTCGTACGCAGCCGTTAACAATACTAAGTGGCATTAAAACATTATTTTTATTTAAAATAGTATAACACATTTTTACCCCTTCTGGTGTATTAAAATTTCAAAATGTGCCATTGACCAAATAAAAGCCTAATCTTGGCCATTGCCATGCCGCCACCCATCTCAGCCACCACTTTTGCTGCTGCCCATTCCAATCACCACTTTTGTCACCCCGTCCCTTTTCGTTTATTCAAAATACCTGATTTTTCAAGAAAGTTTGTCAATGAATCAATTTTCCGATTGTGGGATCTAAGTTCTGGCCACCACTTACACCAACCACTCTCAACTGGTGGCAATTTCGTTCACGTAAGCAAATTCTTGACGGAGGTTGATAGATGGGATTTAAATATATTGTGGAGGGGAAGATTTAAGATTAAAAGAATTATTTTAAAAATATAAGAAAAAAAGTAAAAAAAAACATGTAAAGCTTTAGTCATAATTCAGTCATTGTTTTTTTTTTTTTTGCGTGAATAACTTGTTAGCACTCTATTTCTTCAGGGAGTAATGGAAGCAATTAGGATTAGTTGTGCAGGATATCCCACAAGAAAAACTTTCGATGAATTTGTCGTTCGATTTCGCCTTCTTGCAACAGATGTTCTCCATGAAGGGTAAGCTTTATTCACCTTCCTCCATGGAGGATATGCTCTCTTCACTTTGACTCTAGACTTGGAGGTTCCTAAGTACATGTATTTTACATGTAGCACTGATGAAGTCACTGCCTGCAAGAAGATTCTAGAGAAAACCAACCTTCAAGGTTATCAGGTAAACCAACTATTCCCTGCTCTGACTATT
Source organism: Sonneratia alba (assembly GCA_900174645.1). NCBI lineage: Eukaryota > Viridiplantae > Streptophyta > Magnoliopsida > Myrtales > Lythraceae > Sonneratia > Sonneratia alba. Next base: position 166,096 of record FWPY01000001.1, on the reverse strand, counting down.
TTTGCCATTAAGAGTTAGGAACCAACTTGCTTCATTCCTATATTTTGCCAGATTGGAAAAACAAAAGTGTTTCTTCGGGCTGGTCAAATGGCAGAAATGGATGCCATTAGGAATGAAGTTTTAGGGAGATCAGCAATCAAAATTCAAAGCAAATATCGCTCATATTCTACTCGCAGAAGCTTCATCTTATTACAGCAGTCTGCCATTCAAATTCAAGCCATCTGTAGGGGTAATACATTGTACCCCTTACATTTGATTGAAATGTCTTTCAAGTTATTAGGCAAGCATGTTTGAAGTGTCTAATTGTGGTCTTTTTGTCTATTGATGTAGGAGAAGTGGCAAGGAGTCAATATGAAAGGATGAGAATGGAAATTGCTTGCCTGAAAATCCAAAATATGTGGCGAATGTGCCTTGCTAGAGAAGCTTACAAGAGTCTTTGCTACTCTGCTCTTTGTATTCAGGCAGGCTTGCGTGGAATGGTTGCTCGTAGTGAGTTCCAATACAAGAAGCATACGAGAGCTGCGACAACCATTCAGGTAGAAATTTGAGTATGCCAATATTTGGAGCTCCGACAAATGTATGTCATACCAATTGGTTTTGTGGGCTAGTCGTATCAGTTCCTATAGACCCCGATTCTTTGTTTGTGTATAAATGTGAAAACATTATCTTTATCACACAGTTATCTAATTGATTTAAGTAATAACGGGACAACGTTAATTTGCAGTGCTTTTGCTCAAATATTTTGTTTTACCCCTTTTTTTTATATCTTTCTTTTTAAGTTTCATGAGTTTGCATACTCCATTTAGGAATTTTGCTCAATTTAATCTACTAATAAAATTTTCATTAGTGATGCAAAATTTAAATAATAGAGTTTTTATTAACAATTGTATTCAAGCAACTAAAATGATTCATAAGTGCAGAATTTTATATCATTCTATTGTTGTTCACTACCCAATCTTTGTCCATTCATGATTCTATTATTTATTTGATATACTTTGTAATACAAGTCCTGCAATGCAGAGTTATTGTCGGAAATTCTTGGCTCGACTGTATTATACGAGACTAAGAGAAGCAGCTATCACAATGCAATGTTCCTGCAGAGGAGAGATTGCACGGAGAGACTTGCGGAAACTTAAACTGGTAAAATCATGATATTGCTTGCTTTATATTTTCGATTTATAGTATGCTTCAATTTGAGGTAGGGCACTCTGAGCCAATGATTTGTTCATAAGACTTCTCTTTAGGATTTCAAATTCTAGAATCTATTTCAAACATCCAGCTATTACATTCTATGCAACATTTATCGAATCAGCTAACTAATTATTTTTTCTCCTTAAAACATTAGCAGGCTGCTAAGGAAACTGGAGCTCTTCAAGCTGCTAAAACTAAGTTGGAAAAGCAGGTTGAAGAGCTAACCATTCAATTGCAGTTGGAGAGGCAAATGAGGGTTTGTACACTTACTGATAAATAAATAACATGCATATCTACAAGGTATGGCATCGTTGAGACTCTTGTGGCACTATTTTTTGGTGGCTATGTAGAAAAAGGCTGCCTGGAAAAATTTTTTGGACTCCATATGGTAACAGGAACTGATTATTGTTTAGAATTCTATGCCATATAATGCTTTGGATGGTGCTTCTATATGCGTTGGTTTTTCAAGTAAGCTTTTTGGTTTGCTCTATTTTCGCTTAATAGTAGGTTTCTCCTTTTTATAGTTTTTTCAATAGATAAAATACTTTTTCTGTCATTCCAGAAAGATTCTTTTCATCTTTGATTTTTTGCAGAAAGGTTCTTTTCAACAAAGAGAAACTGGGAATATTCAAGCAAACCTCTATGCGTTTTTCCTGCTAGTTGTTTTGGTCCTTGCATTCACTTGGTTTTTTAATTGTAACTTTAATGTCTTTACTCATGTTTCTGACTAATTGGTGCATTTTGCATAGATTGATCTTGAGGAAGCTAAAACCTTGGAGAATGCAAAACTGCAGTCTGCTCTACAAGAAATGAAAGTTCAGTTGGAAGAAACGAAGGCAATGCTTCTCACGGAGCGTGAGACTATCAAAATAGCCGGTGAGCAAACTCCACTTGTAAAGGAGGTTCCTGTTATCAATCAAGAGATGATGGGCAAACTTACGGTCGAGAATGAGAATCTCAAGGTTAGTTGGCAGAAAGCCCATGAGAAAAGTTTTTATGAAAAGAAAAATAATGAACCAGTTGGTTACGGTGGGCGCCCTTTTGGTCCATGTCTTCTTCGGCTGGCGCCTTTTTGGGGCCAAGTCACCACTTTAAGTTGTACCCTGAAGCATGGGCCTAGTCTGATTATCTTTGTTATAGACTGAATGGAAGTGTAGCCGCAAAAGAGTAGTTTATAGGAGCAAGGGTCCACTTAGCCTATATAATTACATATTAATTGTTTACCCAACTAAACTGGGATTAATTCATGACATTATTCCTCACTTGGAGAAGAAACACCTCATTGGTCAAATACCTCGTGGGTCACACACCCCTTTAGATCCTAGGCACCATTATGTACTGGTATCTATAAGGCGGGAGGGTCCATTCAGTTCGTATATCCCACACTAATTGTGTATGCAAGCAATGTTGGATTAGTTCATGACAGAGATAATATTGCATTCACATGTTACCACCTTTTTCCAGTTTGATAACATCTTGGTCACTTTTTATGATTTTTCAGGCTCTTGTGAATTCGCTAGAAAAGAAAATTGATGAAAATGAGAAGAATTATGACGAGTTGAACAAGCTAAGTCAAGAGAGGCTACAGCAGGCTTTGGCAGCAGAGTCAAAGATAATCGAGTTGAAGACTGCTAATCAAAGGTCTAACTTTCAGAATTCTGTATTTTTGTCCACGTACATCTTATTCCTCTGTCTATTTGAGATACAGGTAGAAAGAAAACAATAATCTTGCTTAGCCGCCAGAATGCTTCTAGTGTTCCTGTTGTCATTTTCGAAAACATGGAAAAGAGAAATGAAACATTAGATGTAAATTCATTTTTAGTGAACACTTTCATCGACAAAAGTACCACAACTTTCTTTTCTCTGCCAGAATCATAATGTAGAGCCATGAAAATAAAATCAAATCAGAAAAGCAGAAATACTTTTAGGGCCAAATTCCATGAATGTGGCTGAAATTAATGATTTTTAATTGGTGGCAACATGATTCTCCAGGCTTGAAGAGAGACTCTCAGACATGGAAGTCGAGGATCAAATCCTTAGGCAGCAACTTCTGACAAACACCTCTGCAAAGAAAATGTCAGAACATTTATCTGTGGACAGAAATCAGGTATTGTGCCGCAATTTTTTAAAAGTCATGCTGAAACATTAATTAACTAGTTATGTTATCTTATTGAAATATACTTAATCCTGCTTTTGTTCATCTTCATGCAGCATGTAGAAAATACAGTAAGTAAACAAGAGAACCTAACTCTAGTCTATATTGTGGGGAGCTTATTTTTACCTATGCCTAATAAAAGCCATCGTACTCTATAGATTCCGAAAAACCCAAACAAAAGTTTGGCTTCCGAGTCTGCTAAGAGGAGATCTATCGAAAAGCAGCAAGTAAGTGCTGAAGGGTAACTCTTGATGGCTTTTTGTTTCTCAATCTTCCTCTAAAACTCCAATGATGGTCTTCCAATGTGACGCAGGAGAATGTAGATTTCCTTATAAAATGTGTCAGCCAACATCTTGGTTTTAGTGAAGGCAAACCTGTCGCTGCATTTACCATTTACAGATGCCTTTTACATTGGAAATCATTTGAAGCGGAAAAAACCAGTGTTTTTGATCGCCTGATTCAAGTTATTGGTGCTCAACTTGAGGTATGTTGATGCCTGCCTCTGACCGCTTACCTCTCTCTCGTAATGGGTAATTGTTAGATTTCTCTGTGCAGAATCTATTAAGTGCGGACATAGGATATCTCCTTGAGCTGTTTCATCTATCTTATCCGCTTATTGTGTTGTCATGTTTCCATGAGCCTTACTTAGAAATGGATCTGGTATTCAATTTTTGGACTTTTGTTAGGGAACAATATGCATCCGATCATTCCTTTGGTTAGCTTTCACAGTAACATGCATGGGTTGCTATACTTTCATATATGCATTTAGGAGTTAGACATTGAGCTTAAATTTTCGCCAGGCCTCTCACAAAGGCAAAGTCATGGAACTAAATTATTATGACTCCATGCCTAGAAATCTATTTCAAACCTTGTAATTGTATTGCTTGTGTTTACAGAAGCAGGATGATAGTGAGCATATGGCCTACTGGCTAGCGAACACTTCTATGTTGCTGTTTTTGCTTCAACGGAGTTTGAAGGCTACTTGCTCCTCTAGCGGGACCCCAACTAAAAAGCAGGCATCAATATTTGAGAGGATGGCCCAGGTATCCAAAACTGCTTGATTTACTAGATTTCTTCTCACTAAAATTTTACCATTATAGCATAAATTCTAAAAAGTGCCTGCCCCAAGTGACTCTGGATGTGGATGCATAGTTGATGAAATTTTGCTACGAGTTTTCTATCAGTGAACTCTACACAATGCTTAACTACAGGAGTTCTTGTTTCAAAATTTAAATGTATTGTATGTGAAATAGGACATACAATTTGAACATTACAAAAGAATCTGTCAAAAACTTAGCAAATTGTGCATTAATAATTAGAGAAGAGCAGCAGCTGACTTGTGATTGTTTCTCAGAGTTTTCGTTCTTCTCCATCCTCAGCACACCTTGATGTAGTTGCCCAAGTAGATGCCAAGTACCCAGCTTTGCTTTTTAGGCAGCAGCTTACAGCCTATGTGGAGACGATCTACGGAATTATCCGGGACAATCTTAAGAATGAGTTGTCGTCATTTCTTTCCTCTTGTATACGGGTACAAAAACTATGGTTTTAATTTCTCAACTCTCTTAATTTAGCAACATTTTCCTAGCCAGCACATGCCTCAGATGCTATAGTTGAGGGGAAGATGCAAAACCTATTTTATTAATATTATGTAGCATGCTGCTTGTCTATGATGATTAACACTGTTACACGCGATGCTTCATTTTCAGTCATCTCTTGTAATTAAATACTTAGCATGTCCACATAAATCTCTTAATATTGTGTAAATTCTTTCCGCTTCTAGTTTTTTTGTGGATTATTATGCACTGCTATTTGGAATTCGAAATGCCCTGAACCAGTTGTGGAACCATCTTGAGATGCCTCACCCCATCCCAATTCCTTTCTCTTCCATTTAACCATCCTGAAATAGTTGAACTATTACACTGCAGTCCTTTGATTACTTGTTGGAGATTAGTGTATTCGTTATAGCCATCAGTTATTATTTTTTCTTGTTCTATGTGAAGTATCCCATCAGAGCAATTATAGGATCATGATCAAGTTGATATACGAGCATTGTTGTTTCTCCAGACTTTATTAATTGAATGCTTACGACCCTGATAGTTGCATAAGAGGTCATATGAGAAGAGAGCACAATGTACAAACATTTATTTGATTTCAGACCTTGCAACTCATTCAATACATAGGCCCAAGTGTTCAAAGGCTTTTGGTGATGTTCATGGGTCCTTTCCCGATCAATGTATTTATACAAACAAAGAAATTGTATTCTTGCAGTAGCAGCAGATTCTTGCTCAACATAGGAGTTTTTCTCAAGATTGACAGCCTTTGTCAGTCCTATTGTTTCAGTCCCTAATTTTTCTCTACTTTCAGCAACCAAGTGCATCGAAAACAAATTCTATAGACAGTCCCCCAGCTAGTCACTGGAGCAGCATCGTCAAGAGCCTAGATGGTCTTTTGTCAATACTGAAGAATAATCATGTACAAAATTCTATCCATGACATTAGCACAACGATAGACATTATTTGTTACTTTTATCTTTTGATAATCATATTATATATTTTGGTGACTTTCTTTCAGGTTCTTCCAGTTCTGGTTGGGAAGATCTTTACACAAAATTTTCAGTATATCAACGTCCAGCTATTTAATGGGTAACAGTACCTTGATTTGGTGATAATTTTTTTTCGACTTTCTGCTTTACAATGGTTACAGCAACATTCTGCTACTGTGTCAGCTTGATACTTCATCAAGAATGCTGCACTTTTAGCAATGGAGAATATGTCAAAGCTGGTTTAGACGAATTAGAGATATGGTGTAATGAAGCAACTGTAGAGGTAGTCATGATGTGCCGCTCTTTCTCTCTCTCTCCCTCTCTCTCTCGTCATGTGTTCAGCCTGTTAGACTCCTCTGTCTCGTTTTTCGAACAGTTAAGACCTGGATCAGACCTGAAGTTGGGTTGAGAGGCAGACAACTTTCCTTGTTGATCCAAATCCTTTACATGCTCCCGGGCTATTCTAACCACAAGCTCATTAAAATAACTTTGCTGTTTTCCTCTAGTCAGGGATGTATTTAAGGGTGTCAAGGGTAATTCCTCCACTAAACTTGAGAAACATGTAGAGTATTATATAAAATTTACTAGATTTTATCTAAATTTTGCTGTCATTTTGCCCCCTAAATTCGTACTCGCACTCCTACATGGAATTTGGTCCCTCTTAGACAAAGTTTATGGATCCATCCCTGCCTATGGTGACTAGACCAATATGATTTTGAGTAACATGCCTATAGATCAGTCGTAAGTATGTAAGTGATGATTAGACATTTATGTTTTGATGATTATTATCCAACTGAGTCTATGCTACTGAAAATGTATGAAAGAAAAATCACTCTATGATTATTGGTGGGCACTTGACAAGATGTAGGTTTCCTTGCTTTCAAAGCTTCATTTTATATCTATTACCGTTTGCTGTTGTAGTGCCTGGAAATTACTTACACAATCAATTTGCAGTATGCAGGCTCTTCCTGGGATGAACTTAAACATATCAGGCAAGCTGTTGGACTCTTGGTATGGTGGACCTTTTTAGCTTCTAACTTTTTTTAGTTTAATGGCTTTTCTTGAATAAAATTAGAAGTGTGGTAATGTCTGATCTGCTAAACATGTTCTCGCCGAACAGAGATTTGGGCAGAATAGAATTACGGTATTTTGCATTGATATTTTCCAATGAAAGATATAGAATGCTATGCGTATACTTTTCTGGGACTAGACAATTTGAGATTGGGTAAACTTATGTGGGCAATGCCTACAGGTTATCTCTTGTTAGCTAATTAAAGTTCGAGATTACCATCTCGTGTATTATACACATTTTAGTTTCATGTAATATGTGTATTATATATACAGATGCTATTTTTGAATCTTTTGGCTTGAATCCTATTGTTGTGTTTCTTACCAAGAAATGAAATGGAATGACTTTTATAGAACAAAATTCAATGAGACAGAGAAAATTAGTGATTTTTTAAACTTATAAGTATGAATGAATGAAATTGTAAGAAATGATGGAATAAGTGTTTCACAATTTTTCTTAAGGAATCCTCATTCCATCAATATGAGGCAAAAATCCAAACTAATGCAAGTGTGAACTTAAAATGCAATTAAGTTAAATATATGTAATGAAAGGTTATTTTTTTCATTCCATTCTATTTCCTTTGTTCCATCCAATTAAAAGTAAGATATATTGATTGCTCTGCAGGTTATCCACAAGAAGTCGAGAATTACCTATGATGATATCACCAATGACCTTTGCCCGGTATCTCTACTCTCCCCTCCCCTCCCTTCCCTCCCTGAGTGTATTACGAATTTTGTCTCCATTTAGATTGTTCAAAGTCTGGCTCTTATGCAAATGCTATCTGTTGTATCACTGGATTCTCTTGTAAACAGAAAAGTGAGTGACACTTTGTCTCTGACATTGAGCATGTGTCTTCAGGAACTAACTGTCCAGCAGCTACATCGCATATGCATGCTCTACCGGGATGACAACTATGAAACTCCTGGTGTAGCTCCTGATGTGAGTAGTGTTGTTCTCTCCAATAAGTTTTCACTGGGAATATGATAAATTATGAATCCTATAGATAATGTGTCCTTTTCCTTCTAAATGCACATGATTGTGACAGGTAATATCAAGTCTACAGGTTCTCATGGCAGACAACTCCAACGATGCTGATGAGGAAAGTAAATCTTGTCTGTTAGAGGATAACTCGAGGTAAGAATAATATGAAAAGAAAGATCCATTACCAATGCTATCTGTAAAATGACAAAGTAATTCTTATGATTTCTTTCTTTCTCTTCATGTTTTTCTTTTACACAGCATTCCGTTTTCAGTTGAAGATATCTCAAGTTCATTCCAGCCAAGCGATTTCTCTGCAGTAAAACCTGCTGCTGAGCTACTTCAGAATCCAGACTTTCAATTTTTACAGGATTGAAGACATTTTGCCGGTTTAAGCAAGAGCCAAAAGGCTTCCAGAGTAGACATCCAAGCCCGGGGGCACTGTAAAAATCAACCTCTATTCATTTATGTCTTCTCGTTCAATTTTTTAAGTTGTGAAGTCTTAATCTAGTTTCGCTGTCTTAGTTGAGGAAATGGGCATAGATCGACTATAGAAATCAATCCACTGCCCGCTTATTCATTCATTCATGATGTACTTTGTTTCAACTGCTTGTTTGATGGGTCAATAGAGAGGTTAGAATTCTTTGTAGGAAATTGAGAGGAGAGTATAAGGTGTCTCCCCGTGTAGTTTAGTGGGGAGGGAGATTTATATAAATGGAGGAACCTTCCCGTTTATGTATCCACATCTTGTACGAAGAGAATCATCATCATTATCATCTACCAATCATGTTGATTACCTGGCACAGTTCTTTTGATTTACTTCTCAAGCTAGTTATTCTGTTTTACTAAACTGTATATAATCTTATGGAAAATGCTTGAACATGGCAGTATGCAATTCGTAGTTCTGCAGCTGTGGCAATGGGCGTGTGTTTTCCTGACGCATCAAACTGAATCAGGCCAATTCTTCCACTATCAATAGATAAAATGATTTCTCTTCAGAATGCAGACAATTCAATGATGAGCAAGTACAAGGGTTTAAGGTCTTTTCTTTTTTTTATGAACTTACGCTCCATTCCTAAATTGGATACCAAATAAATGTTGGCTTATGAAGAACATCTAATTCTCTCGAAACAATTGATTTATTTTACATAATTTCGATCTACGTGCAACGCAAGTATGCCTAATTAATTGATTGAATACATTTCTTATTTGTAAAATAGTTTAGAATAATTATTATTGTAATGTGCTAGTATTGTGAGGATTTAAGCAGAGAGTTCAGAGAGAAAATTAGAAGATCCATCGATAAAATTGCTCTGATCATTAGTAGCAATTATTTAAAAAATTAACACTCATGATTAGTTAATATTAAGATTAGGTATGAAAGAAAATTGCTTGATTAATGGCTAGTTGTTCCCCTTATCCAAAATAAAAAGAACAATGTCCAACTCATAAACAGTTGTTAAGAATATGTATTTAATGAGATGTGGTAAAATAAATCACATTTTCATATGATAGTAGATATTGAGATATACAATATTATATTAATCTAATAAAGAAAAAATTATAAATTTATAAGAATATTAGATAACATTATTCATCAATTTAAATTTTTATAATAAATTTAATAACTACAATTTATTTAGTATCTCATTGTACCACGTGGCGTGCTGAAATCACCAAAAAAAAAAACTTCTCTGTTTTAGGAGAATTTTGATGTTATTATCCTTCGATTTGATTGGGACCACAAGAGGGGAGGCAGTAGAAGAAAATAATGTTCCATCAATGCGATGATGGGTTTAACCGGTTTTTTTACTTTCCAAACATCCATGTGATGGCATGTGTTCCACCATGTTTTTCTCTCTGATTCTGCCACCTGGGAAGCCACTTTTGACCAACCATAGGCTCTATACACCTACACGTACCTATAATTGTATAGAATATAATATGCATGTGCATATATCTTTGCTTTATACACATATTATGTACTATTTCTGTTTTTTCAGTTATGGAAGTTAGTTGAATCAGAATTAGGTTATACAGTACTAAATTAATGTATATTTTAATCTCATTTTCTGTGGGCATTAAATAAAGAGTTGGTTTGGCTGGTGCCCTTGTTTGCATATCTACTAAGGGTGAGTCACATGGCTATCATTATTACCAAACGGACAACAAAACAGGAAACAAAAATCACATGTAGAATGTTCAAGTCTCCAAAATAAAAGAAGCAAGATCACTAGGGTTTCCTTTTACTTAATACTTTTGGACTTGCACTTCCTGAATTTCTATGAACCCTGATTAATTTAGTAATAAGTCAATACCTTAGAGGTAGAAGGTTTCCACATTTTCTACTTAAACCTGCTTTACCTTAATTTTATTTGAACAAGTGAAAGTTATATCTTGGTCCAAGCGGTAGGGCATTTCTCTTCTACATGCCCAAATGTAGGAATTTATCAAACTAACATTACTACTTCATATGCGTCAGGAGTCCATATATGAGAAGGGACCGGGGAAAGCTTGAACCCAATTCTTAATTTTGTTTGTTATAACAAGAAGATATATATAGTTATGTTAATTAACGTAAAGTGACAAAATAATCACTATAATAAGTATCGGAAATTTAAACAACTATTTCGCATATACTAAGTCAATCTGACCATAGTGTGTGTTTGCCGTTCAATTCAATGTATTACCATCGATCCTTTAAATTCAACATCAACCATGCTACAACCTCGAATCGTTGGTGAGGAACATTATGAAACTGCGCATCAAGTTAAAAAATGAAATTAAAAATGGACACTCTCTTGATAAGTTGAATAATTATCAAGAAATGAAATTAAAAGAATCTTATGAATAGGAATCAAGCATATAATAATCAAAACCTATTGGTCAGGAAGTCCTAAGTCTTATGTATGTTGCTTTTGTAAATTGTAGAATTACAACAGAGATTCCATACATTTGTTGTTATATTTTAAAATGATAATTTTAATTTTATATATTTAATTTACAAGTAAATCATTTGTAATTTTAACCGTTCATTATAATATAACGTAATATCATAACGTTGTAGTTATCTAGTTACACAATAATTTTTATGGTAGCCTAATATATTGATGTGACATAATATTTCAACAATTTTTTCGCTACATTATCGTGCCACATCGATCAAATTTTACAATGCCAGCATGATACGTTAGCGAGTTATTACTATGTTATCAAATCATGTTATTAGATAACAATCACTTCAGTAAACCATTAATATTATGAATTAAATATTTTATAAAACAAAAAATATAAGACTGAAAATATTATCTTGAAACATAAGATTCAAGTGTAACAAGTAAATATGTAGAACTTCTAATATGATTATTCCTTTCCTAAATTATTGTGTTTGCATTTTTTTTTTGGTTATACAAATGACTGAAACTTGGGAAAATATTCATTTTTTTTTGGGAAATGTTATAACTAACTTCGTATAATTGCAAGATTGTATCAAACAAAAATACGTTTGCTGTTCCATAACTAATTTGATCGTGGTTGGGTTTATCCACAAGATTTTAATATCGACCAAACTCGTAAAAAGAATCGTTGGGTATGATTGCCTCTGAGATTGCTTGCGACAAGAAAAAGTCCAAAGAAGGTTGGTCAATAAGTCTCACCAAATCAAGCATTGACTCCGCAGTAGGTCACATGGCCACCGATCCTCTAGATTGAAGACAAGCAACACATGCCGCTAGATATCATGATAGAAAAAAATACCATTTATATTGTTCGATTAATTAAGCATTTAATCACATAAAGGAAAAGAAATGACCAACAAATATCTGATAAGTAATAATTATGTATAAAACTTGCATCTCTAGATGTTTCATCAAACAGCATTTTACATGTTGGTCCACAATGAGTAATATATAAGTGAGTTTACTTGGTTATAGTAGAGGTTGATAATACTAGGACGAATAATAGAAAAGAGATAAAAGAGATATGGGAGTATCACTATCACTAGTCAGGATTGAACTTATCATATGTAAGTTTTATATAGGTGATTTTATTTATTGTCTCGGATATATATCTCAATAGATTCAAAAATGTGTTAAAGGTAAGTTAGAGAAACATGCAAGTGGATGGAACCCAATTCGTGCACATATATAAAGTGCATATTAGTACAAGTGTTTAATCGTAATCATATACACTCAGCTTTTCAGTATCTCGTTTGGTTACTAAAATATATGTTAATGTCAAGTAATAAGATTAACTAATAGATTCTATCCCCTCAATGACTTGTTAATGAAGAATCAATATGTTTGTTATTTGCATCAATAGTATTATATTAATATTTTATTACAATTTAATGGATATTTTCTCAATTGTGTAAGATTTTTGCAAAAAAATTCCCCTTCAGTCCACTTTTACTGCACTTGTGTACAAGCTTTCAAGCACACTTTAGGGAGGTCCCACATCCAATCAGACTGAAATAATTTAGATATTTTAATTATTTTCGGCGCTTTCTTTGGCATTATTATTATTATGGCTATCATTAACGATTGATAACGAAGAACTTCTTGCTTGGCTAACTAATTATTTCTAATCAGATGGTTGGTTCGCAGTTCGTACATTGCTTAGGCAAGTTAACTACAAATTACAACAAGAAATTAATAGATTAAAATGATCAATTTTGTGTTAGCGATTGCCAACTCAAGACATCAAGATCACCCAACTGAAATCACTCTACAACTGCACCTGCCAGTTTCATTTGTGCTCATTGTTATTGTTCAAAAGAGTAGACTAATAATTTAGGATTGGAATTTGTCATGAGTTTTAATTTGAGAAATCCCAATAAATTTTATTTTTATCCTTCAACTTTCATTCTATTAGACAGTTTGGTTAGGTATCTTATTTTTCCATGACGGCAAAATGGCGACGGATTAAAATGTCTAACAAAAAGGAAATTAAGAGATATAACTGCTAAAAAATTTGTCACATACTAACAGTTTAAGACCTCAATATATATATATATATATTTACATTTATATCCCAAGTTTCATTCCATATACATTTTATTCTACCATCACTGTCATGATGGAAAAATGGGATAGCGGATCAAAGTGTTCGATAGAATGAAAGTTCGGTATAAATGTTTAAAAAATTTATTGGGGTCCTCAAATATTGGCTCGTTACAAATTTTTAGTTCCAAATTATTTTTCATAAGTGATATTCTTTTTACTTAAACTATACAATGCAAAAGTTTCCATCAACTGTACAACACAAATATTTAACCTCACAAAATAGGATCAAACTTCAAAGGAACACAGTCAAACTAAAAATCAAAAATTTTTGCATAGGTTAATCCATGAGTCTTGTGCTCCAAATTTGGGAGAGTGGAAATCTTCATCTTCACCATTGCATAATCTGATTGATTAGGATAGAGACACTTGATTTTTCCTTTTGAAAGATTTCAGCATTCCTCTCCGTTCAAATATGATACATATAATGCAATGCATTCATAGGAGTTTCAAAATAAGGATATCAAGTTTCTCCCCTTTGAAGGAAAAAATCGTACTAATTTCGGAGGAACAATCTTCTACAATTCGTTGAATGCCAATCCTGCCGAGGATACTTCTCCATAATGCCCGAGCGACTTGACATGTGAAGAAAAGATGGTCTCTAGTCTCAATTTTCTGACCACAAAAAATAACAATCTATTGCAGAGATTTGCATCCCCCACTTATTGTTTTATCTAACCAATAAAAACAGCCAACAAACAAAAGAGACACTCGGAACATTCCCTTTGAACTAGATTGCTTTGCTCCATGGGACTTAGAGGGCCTTGTATTCCAAGAGCTCGCCATGCACTTCTTGAGGTATGGTGGCTGTATCTGTGAGGAATCTAAAGTATGTGAAGTGCAAGGAGTAGAAGGGATGGGCAATCGAGGAATCATGGACGCAAGGATCGGCCATCAGACTTGGTTGACTCCTCGGTGTTGGTTCCCCCGATTGCCAATTGTCCATCTCCATACAAGTATCCATACCATCCTTCTACAAAATATCCCACAAAATCTAGGACCTACAGCCTATTAGCTCTGTCTACTGGCGGTTGATGCGATGCTGACCTCTTGACATGCGATAGGGCATTGAGTGATCAAGATTTCCCAAAATTTGACTAAGAACTCAGGTTAGGACTGATCAAGGGACTTCAAAGTAGTTAGAATGATGTGGATTTGGCCGACTCCATTTCTAGGATATCCTCCATGGTGGGTCTACTGCCACTACCATGGGTGGAGGTCCGCTTATAGGCGGTGCTTTGGGGAACTCTTCCATCCCTTATGAGTACTCAAGTGGCGCCTGGCACCTTTCAGCCATGGCTACCTACACCTCAAACTAGACCTGGCAAAATTCGGCACGTCCCGATAGCCCGGCACGATAACACCGTGCTGGGCCAATGCTTATCGTGCCAGAAGTTTTATCGTGCCGTGCCGGGACGGCCCGATAATTTATTGGGCGTGCTGGGCCCGATGATCCCCGGGCCGTGCCGGCACGATAGCCCGATTAGGGATTTTTAAAAAAAAAATTAATAAATTATTAGATACTATTGAAGGATAAAAAAAATTTCATTTGTGAGTTCACTTGTAGTTGCAAATAAATCACGATCAAACGAGATTTATCGGGCTATCGGGCCGTGCCAGGGCCGCCCCTGTCTTATCGTGCCGTGCCGGACCGGCATGATATCTTAAAGGGCCGTGCTTGGACCAGCCCTTATCGTGCCTTCCCCTTATCGTGCCGTGCCGGTACGGCCCGATAAGACCGGGCCGGCACGATTTGCCACCCCTACCTCAAACCTGACCATTTGTATACAGTGGTTTTCATGACCTCCTAAACCCAGCCATCATGTTCCTGAAGTCGAGGGGCCAACTAGGTGACTATGGAGGCACGGGGGAGCCAGCTGGGGCCAAGGAGAGGGCCGATGAGGAAGGAGGGTTTCCCTCCGAGGCTGGAGCTTTGTTGCAATGCAATGGCATTTTATATTCTTGTAGCTTCAATGGTTTCTAAAGCTCTCAACGAGAGCACTAAGCGATGCGGACACGAAGAAGGGCCGGTCTAGTGGTGAGCTAAACTGGCTCTCTAGGGAGGCACCTGTTCTCCTAGTGGGCTGTGACGTGGCTGAGGGACCTGCAAGAAGTAAAACCAGACGGGGTAGGGGTATGCCTGAAATAGCCTTTTGATGCTTAATTTAGTGAGGGTTGTGATGAGACGGTTAGTGAACTCACCTTCTCCCCCATGTAGTGGGGATAGTTATAGTGGTCTGAAAGATGTCAGCCAATGTGGTTCTCACATGCTAAAGATAACCATGTTGGTCCTACTGTTAAATTGTCAAATTCTGAGACGTATTTCCATGAGAAAATGGTGTCGTAAACTTCTGAGAGAATAACTTCTGAAATTTCAAATGGGAACCAATTTGCGAGGGAATTTCATGGTACAATGTCAAACCGAAAATTCCGTCACTATCATTGATGGAAATCTATGGGAAAAATGTTTCGATGATTTATTCCATTGCAATTTGGTCGGAAATATAATGTAGTTCAATGTTGTTTCATCTGATGAGATGGTTTCGTATGATATTCTCCAGATGCCTACAAGTTAGGGAGAAAACTCAACAAGATGGCAGGGAAAGGATGTACAGCAATCCAATAAATATCTGTATCATGACGACAAGGATCGGTGATTGTTTATGTATTGTTGACATGGGTGTTTTTAATGACTTTTAAAGAATGCGAAGATGGTGCAGAGGCAAATGTTTATAACTTTTTAATAAAACATTTTATGTACATATGTATCATTTAATGTCGTACTAGAATCAAATATAAAATTTATTTGACTAATTATATACTTATAAGATTGTCATGAAGAAGATGTTAGGTATAATTACCAATATTTTCTGCTATTATTATTTTTATCATATACTTTTTAAATGAATTTCATTATCAGCCGTTTTACAATGCATATTTTTTTGTCAAATATATGAATAAATGAAATTATAAGAAATAATAAAATTAATATTCCTTAACTTTTTTTAAGGAATCCGTACAAGGAAAAAAATAGAACAAGTGTACATACGGAGTATTAAAAGTGCAATTAAGTTGAAATTATAAAATGAACGACAAAAAGGTGTGGAGAATTTTATATGTTTTGAAAATAGATAAATGAGTCCTATAAGTTTTTAAGTAACTAAATAAGTAATATATGTTTATCTCTATTAATTAGATGTTGAATTCCATTATGTTACTTGGCATGACAAAAGTGTCAACATGGACATGACAGTGTTACATTTTACCTATATGTCAACTTATAAGTTCAATGTTGTTGAGTAACTCGTGAACAAAATTTAACATTGTCATGCTCATATTAATAAAATGGACTTCAATTTGTAATAGAAACAAACATATAGAATTTATTTGACCATTTTAAAACTTGTACAATTTACTCATTAGATTTTCAAAACACATATAAAAGTTGCAACGTCTTTCTCTCTAAAATGAAAGTTGTAATTCCTGTTCACTTAGTCCTTTTCAATTCCAGCCCATCATAACTTTTATCTAAGTGACGCACCGCCTTGTTATTAGAGAAAGAAAACCCAGACCAGAATTATCAGTGAGAAGAGAAATCGCACTTTTTTTTTCCTTCGTATTTGCTTGGTTCCAGAACGCACCTTCTCAAGATCGCTTGCCACTCCAGACACATATATATACAATGGGCACACAGATTTCATCGGTTGAGCGTCTATCGATCATTACATCGTGATTACAGCCCATATAATTAATATACAAACTCCTAGATTTCTGCAATGTATAGAGCCATACAGTTAAACTAAACAATAGACAGATTTTACAAAAGTTCCCACTTTCTCGATTCTATCCATCGTATCACTGGCTTGGATATGACTCATGGCCAACGTGCTTACTTTTCTACCGACAACTAGTAGAAAATACATAAATTTAAAATTGATTTTTTTGGGGTCCGCTCATGGATTTTGTTTTGTTTTGTTTGCATGTTAATGTTCTTGAAGGGTAGAAGCATTTTTATAATTTACGTGGCGTGGCGTATGCCACTACCATGTAAATCCACATTAACTATCAGTCGAGGGACATAGTCAATAAAGTGAAATAATCTCCAATTGGTCGTCGTGGTAGTCGATTCGAGGTCTTGCTCTTGACCATTCCTCCCCTTGAACTCTAGGGCCAACAACCCATTGGAGTTAGTTTAATTTAAACAATTCAAGAATGTAAAAGGGCTCTCTCTGTAGCTGAGCAGGGGATGATAAATCACAAATCCCCATTATTTCTTTTACAAGATCAAGGATTCATGCATGGAGAGAGTGAAATTATTCATGCATGTTGGCAAGAGGTTCTTTGGGATTCTAAATCTATTTTATTTATAATCCAAAGCTTTCGTGAATTTAAAGGCTACAGTTTAAGAAGCCAATTGAATTCTGTCTTTAATCCACTTATACATTGATACATGCGTATGTATATATCTATCCGAGCATATATATATGTATGAATATGTCTTACCATCACGCTTTGCATGGGAAGGATACGTCATTTTTTCGAAACTCTGTAATGCACATGCTTTCCCACATCCCCTGGATTATTGCTTTTATTTGCTTTTTTGCCATTATTCCGAGGCACAGAATTTCCTCGGAAAGTGGGCTCACTTGTCAGGGAAAATTTTCTTATAATTGCCGAGATGGAATAATATTATGCTGTTTTTTCCTTCTAAGATACATATGCTTGGGATAATATATGTAGGTTATGATTTTACTGATAAAAAAATTCAAGTGGTCGACGATACCCAGAGGACGCTTAATCAGCACTTACAAATGGATGTTGATCTCTTCGCTGGACTGCTTAGCTAAGAGAATATAAAATTGGCATCGTCTGTTTGATTGGCAAGCAGGCATTAGACATCGTATCGACGGCATATAAATTGAGTGTTAACTGCTTCTTTGGTAAGATATAATTATAAACTGGGCACTGGCCACTACTTTCGTGGGAAAGAAAATGGATTTGGGCCGCTTGACCCATTGCTGATATGAAACAGAAGATCAGACATTACGAAATTTAGATTAGATCAAGTCATGCTTTGAAGATTGAAATTCAAGATGTGCACGTTGGAATTCTATATGCTCATCTTAAGGGGATTATTGAATATTTTATTTCATTATTATTAGAAATTAAGTTTTCAGATGTGGAATACAAAGGTTTAAACTAGAGACGTCTATTTTTTGTTATTATTTAAGATTGAAATCAATTAGCTGCATCCAATCAAAATTTTGTTTGCTTAATTTGCCTCACACATATACTGTCACGAGACCAATGCAGGGATAAATTTTTTCTACGTTCCATTGGCATTGACAGCTCGACTAACCAACCCCTACTTGCACCAATATTTGATGTCACCTGGCACATGATCACACCACAAGGAAACGAACATAAGCAATATACAAAGAGAAAACTCCACTTGTATTCATAATTGTATAAGTATGAAAAACTCTTTACAATAATAAACTCACTCAACCTGTCAAGTATATGCCTCACAACCTCCACGTTGCTTACACTCCTCACTCGACACACCATAACCCAACACACTGCGGCTTTACAAGGGCAAATAGGACGGACTCCCCACGTACCGTTGAGCTACAACTCGCAACAACAACTCTATGCCTTGCCTCCCATGCTCTCTCTTGTATTTCTCAGCTCTCTCTAGCTGCTCTCCTTGGCTCTCCTCTTTGAGATGGCTTCAGATTTTTGTCGTCTCTGTGATCTGCCTCCTCTTCTGTGGTTCTCCTCAAAATGGAATGGCCACACCTATTTATACTTAAGGTGCCTGGTGCAAGAAAGGAAAGTCTCCTAGCCGTCAATCCCTTGATTGTAGCAACCATCCTTGATTCTTGCCTTCAATAGCCTGATTCTCTAATCAACTGACTCAACACCCCAATTCGGCATTATCACATGATCTTGTATCTTGATCATGTTCATCACACCTAAACAACTTCTTGAACGCACCTAGACAACTTGCACCCCACTTGGTCCTTGATTGATCACCAACTGCTCTCATAAATAAACAATCGATCCTTTCTATGTTGGTGTAAGCAATCCTTATCCCATGAGTATCAATCCTACACTCCACAGCATCCCATGCACCTTCCTTGAGTAGTCATGTTCCATGCATTCGATCATCAGGTCTTGCATGATCAAGACTCCACTTGCGTGTCCGCATCTCCACTCGTCTACCATGCACTATCACCAACCAACAACACATGGCTCCTCCAACCATCAATTGACCCTGGCATGAAGTGATCAAGCGCCTCTCAATCACTCTCCCACTCATGCCTTAGTGCTCCCGGGCTTTCTTTGGCAATCATTCACCTTTCATTGTTCAAACAGCATTGACCCCAAGGCCACAACACTTGCCTCTCGTTGACCAAGTCCTTGCTTCCGCACCACTCCACTTGGTTGCTTGAGCATCTTTCCTGCCCAATTTAGCCTCTTGACCACAAACCTTCTCTCCACGTGCCCCGCATTAGCGTGTATGCACTCTCGCAGTCACAAGGTACAACTTGCTCTATGCATTTCTCCAACTCATAACTCATGGCCATAACATATACCCTCTTCATTTTTCCTAACATACTCCACCAACTTAGTAAAGTTTGTAAAGGTGCTAAGAGTAGGACCACATGAGCATTAATTTGAAGATGAATATGATTATAACAGACCTGTAAAGTGAGAAAACTCGAAAGAGAAGGGAGAAAAAAGGCCAGAGCTCATTCTATTAAACTTTTGAAGGTAATAACTCTCGCATCCATCATTATTTCTAGGCCTCTAAAACCAAAAACCTTTTTAGTCTGGCAATTTTGTTATTGTTGGATTAAGAAGAAACCTAAGTCATTGCGGTTAAACTCACAAAATATTTTGCATTCTTTTTTTTTTGGGTATAAACTTACTGGTATTCAGAAGTCATTGAATCCTAACTAATTTAATTAAAGTAATATTGACTCACTTAAGGGTAAAACTCTCCTATATAAATAATTTATGTTCACAAAACCCAAATAAAAGATATTACTTAAAAAAAAGGAAGAGATGTAATGTCCAACCCAATCGAACAAATAATTGTTTTTAAAAAATAAATGTAAAAAATTTTATATTTAAAAATACAATTTTTTGTGATATAATTTATTAATTAATCTAAATTTTGTATAATTTAATGAAAATATTAAAATAATTATTAAAACATTTTTGTATATAATTACTCAAATATTAAAATTTTTCTCATAATTTTCTTTTTATTATAAAAAATTACTTTGGTACTTCTGGCTAGTACGATTTTTTTTCGTGCTAAGCCAACACGACCCAATATCTCAAGCAACCTAAAAATACTAGTTCATGCACGGATTTTTATGGGCCGTGCCAATTTTTTATAAGTCTACTCTATTCTCTAGTCATGTTAAAGGTAAGTTTGAATGTTGATCTCCTTTTAGACAAAATTACATTATAAGTTTTATATGTTTGTCTATTTTTGTAAATGAGTCTTAAAAATTTTAAAATACCGTATGCAGTCATATATATTTAGTCATATTACACCATTAAGTCCTCTTTGTCACTTTTCGTAACAGTCGTATTGATATAGTAATTACTTGCTAACATGACAATTTTTACACTGATGTAATGATAAGATGGCAAAATTTGAAGGCGTGGCACAAACTTGTTGACGTGACACCAAGTTGGTAATGTGTTCATCGCATAAACATTAATAAATGATGGTTGTATATCTCATATAAGATTTAAATGATAGTTGATGGTTTAAACTTAACAATATAACATACTTAAACCCTTAGAACTAAATTAGATATTTTGAAACTATTAGTACTCCTTACGAAAAAGAGGGCAAACTTTTAAAATCTGTATTGTAATTTTCAATTTCTGCTGTATAACACTTAACAGTTATGAAGTCTACACGCAAACTTATACGGATTGAATATGGAGATAAATTTATGCTAAAATGAGCTATCTATATATGACTCTTTTTTCCTTGAGAGAATGCTATAAGTGCTTAATATCTTAATTAAATATGAATTTTTGTTATTTTTTCAAATTTAATATAAATTTTCTTGTGTATTCCAATTATGCATTATCTATCATCATTTATCAAATTTAGCCTGATGTTTTTTTTTTGTCAAATTATCTTAGATGACACCATATTATGTCAGTTCCACATAAAATACCACTAGGCACGTCAAAAAAATTAACATACCACATAAAACAATTTGATGAAACATGAACATTATACTAACATGGATAAATAAAGTTAAAATTTTGATTAGAACACAAACAAATTCATACTAAAATTTTTAAATTGGTCAAAGTTTGTAATTAGTTGAGATATTAACCCTTATATATGAGAGAGAGAGAGAGAGCACAAAGATGGGGGAGATGAAGATAATAGAGCACTTGACCACTATTAAATTATCATAAAGTTGTTTATTTAATTTGTAATCAACAATATTAGTATGTTCATTTAGTCTTGCTTGAAAAGTTTCATTAATATTCGCAAATTTGTTCATATGGATGATTATTATTTTACCATTCAATGTTTATATTCATTATACCTATCACATAGTCCTTGCATATTGTCATGCAACCAACTGCGTTATAAACCATGTCTAACACATATATGACGTAATTACCAAAGTTAGTTTCTTACATTGTCGACTATGTCAACCTACGCTCTTTCTATAAATTTGTCATACATACAAATCCCTAGATAATCAGCAAGTGTTAATATTCAAACCTTTTTTTTTTATATTGGTAGCGTCTGCAACGTAACAACCAACTAATCCATCGGGCGGCGTATTGTACAGTTTGGGGTCTGCAACTAAACCCCAGATACCGACCTTCTAGAGTTTCAAAAACCTGAATCTGGCCTACTGCATGTTGTTAGATTATTAGTGCGCTGTTACTCTTGAGGTAAGTGTTAATATTCAAACCTATTATGTAGTGCAACATTTTTTCCCTGAATATTACTCACTCAGTGTAAGGCTGTGTAACTATATGATTGCATGGTCAACTATGTTAAAATTCTCCCTAAAACACAATCCACTATTTACCTAGTAGGCTTTCAAAGTAATATTCACGTATGGATGTAAGTGAGAAAATTTTCTAAATCACTTTGCGAATGCCACATTTTCCAATAATATATCTCACCTGGATAGAAATTATTTTATGTAGTGTTTGACAAATGAAACTTGCGTAAGATATGTGCAGGCGTTTCCACCTACAAAATATACACCGTGCAGCTGCTGGATATAAGGAAGCAATTGTCCTCTTTTGATTGGCATGAAGATATGTAGACGAAGTAGGACATGATGCAGAACTCATACCAACTTCCACGGATCCTATTCAAGTTCCAATTGGGCCAATTACGAGGGCACGAGCTAAGAAGTTCAAGGAGGCACTCAAGGGTTGGTTCAAGAGCTTATGGTAGAAAAACATACATCAAAGCCCATTGAAGGACATTCTTGTGAGCTGCAGAACCATGTCAATTTGATTCAAGCCCAATAGAAGTTCTAGAAACTTGCTGGCAGCTATAACTATTTAAGAAAACTTTCAAAGCTATAACTATTTATGGAAACTTTCAAATTAGGAAAGGTTTATATTCTAGGATATTATTTAAATATCTGGATATATCCTAAAATATCTTTACAATATAATATTATAGAATATATTATACTATTTTAGGATATCCTTCTCTATGATATATTTTGGATATTTGATTTCCCATTTTTATGTAACACTATAAATACCCCCTTGAGGTATTCAGCTTTGGACGAATTTTGGAGATACATTCTTAGTGAGAAATACATATTGCTCTTCTTGGTTCTTGAGAAGACTTTAGAACTTATCAATTTATCTTGTGGCGTTCTACAACCAGACTTATCACTTTGATTCTCTAGTTCGTGGGATTCTTCGTGTGGCGTCCTCCTTGATCTGCAACTTTGGTTCTTGCCTCGTTAGGTAACGGGTCAAAGTTCATTATTTTCAAACTTGTTCTTTGCAATTCTTGGGGTTCTTTTCCACGTTTGGTGTTGGGTCTTATTGCAAGTTGGTGGTGCTCTTATTATATTTGATATTGAGTTTCACTACGGGTCGATAAGGATCACGTCAGTTGGTATTAGAGCTTTGGGTTCTAAGATAGGATTAATCTATCCTTTTATTATTATCCTTTTCTTGATCTTTGGAATTCAATTCTCTTTCATCAATCTTGGATTCGATTGAATTTCTCTTTGTTACAGATTCTTCTTTCTTCCTTTTGATCTTTCTTGATTCCTGATTCTGGTTATTGCAAAAGTAGAAAAAAAAAAGAGAGAGAAGAAAAAGTCGAAAAAAAAGAGAGGTTGCAAAGCAAAACAAAAAAAAAAACAAAAGCAAACAAATTGCAGCAAAAAAAAGGTACATAGCAAAAAAAAAAGAGAAAAAAAAACAAAGAGAAAGTTGGCCAAAAAAAAGGCACATAGCGAAAAAAAAAGGGCAGAAAAAAAAAGGGAGAAAGTTGTTCTAGATCTTATTGCATCCTTTTTTTTTCGTCAACTCTAAAGTTGTCTAGATCTTATTCGTCAAGTTGTTTCTTCCCCAATATCCTTGTGTCTCTTAATTGTCATTCTATTTATTTCCTTTCTGGAAATCAACATCCTTGGTGATTGGTTTGGTTGGATTTCTTCTTGAATTGCTGCAAATTTCTTGCTTAGGTTTCTTGAGTTTAATTAAGAACCAAAGAAGGCAATACACGTGGAAAAAGGCAAGAGTGGTGAGCATATTAGAGGGTAAAAGCCGAATATTTTGAGAGAAACACGAGTGAACTGAGTGAATCAACTTTAGAGTGACACACGTGAGAGAGTGTGGTGAGGTCCTTTCCTTTATATACTTGAACTAACATTGTTTTCAGCATTTGGATATGGCTCATGAACAAAGGGGAGTGGCTGAAAAGACTACAGAACAAACCATTCCAAACTTACAAATGCAAGCATTGCTAGGGGAGATGAGGCGGATGTTGAAACTCGAATTGGAGCCCATTCAAGAGAGGCTGGATCAAGTAGAAGTTAGAACACCACAAGAGTTGCCACACGACATCCCCAACAGGTGACTAGGTCGGCCAGGTTCATGGGAGGATGATGAGTTGGAGGAGGAAGCTGAATACCAGGGAAGGCTTGGGCGTCAAATAAAAATTAGAGAAGCTTGGAGCAGAGAAGACAACAATTTGGGCAACATTAAGATGAAAATTCCATCATTCTAGGGCAAATCTGACATAGAGGCATACCTTGAATGGGAGAAAAATATGGAGTTTATTTTTTATTGCCACAACTACTTTGAGGCAAAGAAGGTAAAGCTTGCTGTCATAGAGTTCTCAGATTATGCTATAACTTGGTGGGATTAGTTTGTCTTAAGCAGGAGACGGGATAGAGAACGCCCAATAGAAACATGGGAAGAGATGAAGGCGGTGATGCGAAAGCAATTTGTCCCCAATTACTACTATCAGGAGCTGCATAAGAGGCTGCAAGGACTTAGGCAAGGGAACTGGAGTGTCGAAGACTATTACAAGGAGATGGAGGTTGTAATGATTCGAGCTAATGTGGAGGAAGATCGAGAGGCGACAATGGCTAGGTTTTTGTTTGGATTAAACCATGAGATTCATGATAGAGTTGAGATGCACCACTATGTGGAATTGGAAGACATGGTGCACATGGCAATCAAAGTGGAGCAACAGCTCAAGAGGGGAAGTGGAACTAGAGCTGCTCCCAACCCGAGGAATATTCCTTGGAAGTCGAACTCTTCAGTTGAGCTCATACCCAGTGCAGCAATCCCAAACTGACCTGCCTATAGGAGTAACCCTGATGAGACCAAGGAACTATAACGACAAGTGGGTGAGTTACTGGAGAAAGGTTACTTTCGTGAGAGCATGAGTCCATGTGCAGTTCCTGTCTTACTAGTGCCTAAGAAGGATGGGACTTGGAGGATGTGTGTTGATTGCCGAGCCATCAACAACATTACGGTAAAATATCATCATCCCATCCCTAGATTAGATGATATGCTAGCTGAATTGCATGGGTCTTGTATTTTTAGTAAGATTGACCTTAAGAGTGGATATCATCAAATCAGAATGAAAGAAGGAGATGAGTGGAAAACTGCATTCAAAACAAAATATGGTTTATATGAATGGTTAGTTATGCCAT
Organism: Sonneratia alba; assembly: GCA_900174645.1. Lineage (NCBI taxonomy): Eukaryota > Viridiplantae > Streptophyta > Magnoliopsida > Myrtales > Lythraceae > Sonneratia > Sonneratia alba. The sequence continues at coordinate 140,886 of FWPY01000001.1, read as the reverse complement.
TTGGGTTAACTAATGCACCAAGCACCTTCATGAGGCTTATGAACCATGTTTTGCGTGCTTACATTGGTCATTTTGTAGTTGTCTACTTCGATGATATTCTGATTTATAGCAAGAGCTTGGATAACCATATTGAGCACTTGAATCTTGTTTTAGATGTTTTAAGAAAAGAAAAGTTGTTTGCTAATCTCAAAAAGTGTACTTTTTGCACGGATAAGCTTGTATTTCTTAGATTTGTTGTGAGTGCTCAAGGTATACAAGTTGATGAGGGAAAGGTGAAGGCTATCCAAGATTGGCCAACACCCTCAACCATAGCACAAGTAAGAAATTTCTATGGTTTGGCTAGTTTTTATCGGCGCTTTGTTCAGAATTTTAGTACCCTTACTACACCTTTAACTGAGGTAATCAAGAAGAATGCTCCTTTTAAGTGGGAACAGGAGCAAGACAAGGCATTTAAATTGATCAAGGATAAGTTGACGAATGCTCCTTGGCTTGCTTTACCCGATTTCTCTAAAACATTTGAAATTGAGTGTAATGCTTCAGGTATAGGCATTGGAGGTGTGTTGATGCAGGGAGGAAGACCAATTGCATACTTCAATGAAAAGCTAAGTGGGGCATCCCTCAACTATCCCACTTATGACAAGGAATTGTGTGCCTTGGTTAGAACATTACGAACTTGGCAGCATTACCTTTGGCCAAAGGAATTTGTAATTCATACCGATCATGAATCTCTGAAGCATTTGAAGGGTCAACACAAGTTGAACAGACGCCATGCCAAGTGGGTAGAATTCATTGAGACATTCCCGTATGTGATCAAATATAAGCAAGGTAAGGAGAATATAGTTGCTGATGCACTCTCTTGCAGGTATGCTATACTTGCTATTCTAGATGCTAAGTTGCTTGGATTTGGGAGCATTAAGGAATTGTATGCATCAGATTTTGATTTTGGTGATGTGATTAAGGAGTGTGGGAAAGGTGCTTATGATAAATACTACTTGCATGATGAGTTTTTATTTAGAGAAGGCAAACTTTGCATTCCTCAATCTTCTTTGCGTGAGTTGCTGGTTAGGGAAGCACATGGTGGTGGTCTGATGGGTCATTTTGGAGTAGCTAAGACATTTGATGTGTTACATGATCATTTCTTTTGGTTGCACATGAAATGGGATATTGAAAGAATCTGTGACAAGTGCATTACATGTAAGCAAGCAAAGTCTAGGCTGCAACCACATGGATTATATACACCTCTTCCTATTCCTTGTGAGCCTTGGGTTGACATCTCTATGGATTTTGTTTTGGGGTTGCCTAGGACTAAGAGGGGGAGAGATTCAATATTCGTGGTTGTTGATAGGTTTTCTAAGATGGCGCACTTTATTGCATGTCATAAGACAGATGATGCATCAAATGGAGCTGATTTGTTTTTCAAGGAAGTTGTTAGATTGCATGGCATTCCTAGAAGCATTGTCTCAGACAGGGATGCGTGATTTCTAAGTTACTTTTGGAAGACATTATGGGGGAAGTTAGGAACAAAGTTACTATATTCTACAACGTGTCACCCACAAACTGATGGTCAAACTGAAGCTGTGAATAGGACATTATCTACTTTATTGCGTGCTATCATTAAAAGGAATTTGAAAACATGGGAAGATTGTTTACCCCATGTTGAATTTGCTTACAATAGAAGTGTTCATTCTGCAACTAAGCTTTCACCTTTTGAGATTGTTTATGGTTTTAACCCATTGACTCCATTAGACTTATCTCCTCTGCCTTTAAGTGAACAAGCTAATTTAGATGGCAAAAAGAAGGCGGAGTTTGTAAGACAAATACATGAGAAGGCACGACTCAACATAGAAAGGCGGACTACGCAATATGCAAAACAAGCTAATAAGGGTCGCAAGCAAGTAGTGTTTGAGCCAGGCGACTGGGTGTGGTTACAGTTGAGAAAGGAACACTTCCTAGAGAAAAGGCGTTCTAAACTACATCCAAGGGGTGAAGGGCCATTTCAAGTGTTGGAGCGTATCAATAATAATGCCTACAAGCTAGACTTACCAAGTGAATATGGAGTTGTGTCACATTTAACGTTTTTGATCTATCCCCATTTGATGCAGGTAACAATTTGAGGACAAATCCTTCAAAAGAGGGGGAGAATGATGCAGAACTCAGACCAACTTCCACGGATCCTATTCAAGTTCCAATTGGGCCAATTACAAGGGCATGAGCTAAGAAGTTCAAGGAGTCACTCAACGGGTTGGTTCAAGAGCTTATGGTAGAAAAACATACATCAAAGCCCATTGAAGGACATTCTTGTGAGCTGCAGAACCATGTCAATTTGATTTAAGCTCAATAGAAGTTCTAGAAGCTTGCTGGCAGCTATAACTATTTATGGAAACTTTCAAAGCTATAACTATTTATGGAAACTTTCAAATTAGGAAATGTTTATATTCTAGGATATTATTTAAATATCTGGATATATCCTAAAATATTTTTATAATATAATATTATAGAATATATTGTACTATTTTAGGATATCCTTCTCTATGATATACTTTGGATATTTGATTTCCCCTTTTTATGTAACACTATAAATACTCCCTTGAGGTATTCAGTTTTGGATGAATTTTGGAGATACATTCTTAGTGAGAAATACATATTGCTCTTCTTGGTTCTTAAGAAGACTTTAGAACTTATCAATTTATCTTGTGGCATTTTACAACCGGACTTATCACTTTGATTCTCTAGTTCGTGGAATTCTTCGTGTGGCGTCCTCCTTGATCTGCAACTTTGGTTCTTGCCTCGTTAGGTAACGGGTCAAAGTTCATTATTTTCAAACTTGTTCTTTGCAATTCTTGGAGTTCTTTTCCACGTTTGGTGTTGGGTCTTATTGCAAGTTGGTGGTGCTCTTATTATATTTGATATTGAGTTTCACTACGGGTCGATAAGGATCACGTCAGGACACTAAACAGGGAAGCTTCATTACCTATCTAAATAATTATTTATTTGTATCTTTGAAGTCTTACCAGTTTAATTTCATAACAATATACTGCATTGTTCATCATATATATATATAATTATTTGACTAGTTGTCCAATACATTCAATGTCCACCTAGAACTATATATCTAGCTATATAGTGTAAAGGATAATATAGCTCATACATGCAAGTATCAAACAGATACTCATTCAGTTCTTATAACGGTATTCATTTTGGCCATTAATGTCAACCTAACCTTGTGAGAGTTTTTAGGAAAAGTAAAAAGAAGTCCACAAGAAATTTGCCCTGGAAGCTTCTCTCTCACATAAGTAAATTCTCTAAAGTAGAGTAATTTTAGGATCTCGGTTAACTAAGTTGTGTTTTCCATTGCAAAGGCTCAAGCTTTAAAGGCCTCAATCTCGTTTCTTTTGACAATTGTGTATTTGAGAGAGAGAGAGAGAGAGAGACAGTTCTCTACTCTTTCTAATCGTAGATTCACTATCACAATGAATATAAATTGCTACGGGTCATAACACCCGACTATAAATAAAGGAAGCAGATGATAATTAATCTGACTTAAGTGCATTCTAAAACGGATTTTTGTTTTTGCTAATTATTACTAAAAAGGATTTGTCTCTTTATCAAAGTGATATTTGATACAGTAATATTATTTTCAGTGTTATAATTAAAAAATTATAAATTCGATTATTATTATAAAATTTATATAACTATTTATTTTTCTTTTTTTCTATCACTTTTTAACATCATTGATCTCATACTACACTAAAAAAAAAAAAATTATCCTGCCAAGCCCGTGCTACTCCATTCAGTTACCAAATTCATGGTATTTGATTCGACAGATCATATTCCGTCCTTTAGTGCTGTCGATGAAGGTGGCAATGTCGGTGCTCCGGTACTATCAAAAATCATAAGGCTTGCCGGAATCAGTACGTATATGATACATATTTATTTATTTTAGTTATAAAACATATTCGTAAATAGAAAAAATATGAAAATACAGTGATTTAAATAATTCATCAATTAGAATCAAATAAAAAATATTTTATTTACAAGTTAAAAATAATGTGATTACACCAGATTTTATTTATTAATCACGTAAATAATATTATATATATATGCACAATTAGAAATACCAAAGGCTGTGCTCTGGCTCCAGTTCCGTACCTGATCATTCTTGAGTTACAATGCGCATGCGCCCTCCACCTTCTTGTCCGATTAGAGTAGTGCCTGGCAGCCAAGCATGTGCATTATTATTATTATTTTTGCACCATACAGTATTCTGAATTAGTTAGAGTGCATATCGAGACTAGTATATGATCGGACCGAAATCCCTGGAAAAACTTCTTTCGAACCTCCCAACATGAGATTCGATTCTTGGATTATTAATTTAGAGATTTAGTGAAGAAACCATTGGTCCAATCCCAAATTGTTGCATGCATAAAAATTCTTTTTTTTTTATGGAAATGTAATATATGTATTCACTAATGTAAAATTAGCTAACGTTATTTTAATATCTTTTTTATTTAAATAAAGTGTTTGACTCAAATATCATAAACAAAAAAAATTACATTTGGAAAGTTTTATCTTTTAAGTTGATTGATTCTATTCGAATATAAATTAATGGGGTTCTAGACACTAGATAATTCCAATAATATATATATGTATATGTATTCACTTCTCGACCAATGTTGTTTCACCCGCGAGTTACAATATCTTAGACTATTATCCTCTTTTGACATGAATAATATGACAAAAATAATTTATTTTTTTTAATGTAAGATTTTTTTATTGTTTAAATCAAGAGTTGTAGGCCTCATAGATTTTGCTCCTCGGAATTATTCCAACTATTCATAATAGATATAATGCCATGGGAGGTTCTATATAGTGTGAAAAACTTGTAAATATATCTTATAAATTTTAAAGTGGTCGAATAAATCTTATATATTTATTTTTATTTATACAATATCGTTATCTTATGTTACATGACATTGTCACTTTCTAAGTTGAATAAAATGTTTATTTGATGTGGATAATATAATAGTGTGGCATTAATGAGAAGGAAGAAAGTAACTAGAATTTCAAATGTCTTCTGAAATAATTTATACGAAATCGTCCCTTTGTTAATATCAATCATCATATTATCCACATCAAAGAAAAATTTTATCCAACTCAGTAAATGGTAATATCATGTAGAACAAAGATAATGACATTAAGTATAGTAATCAAACAAATTTTAATGTGTACTCGGAGATAAATATGAGTTATTTAGTAATTTTAAAACTCATAAGATTTTTAAAATATATAACATTGCCGACCATATTTTCTCATTCATAATGGCATGACTGATTATTTTCAACCTATAATGCCAATTATTTGATATATATAATTTTTGAGTAATTTCAGTTGGCTTGTTAGATGAATAGAAGCTACATTTTGTATGCATCAAGCATCTAATGTCACATTTATTGAGAATTTCAGGAAATAATTCTTCAGAAATTGTAATGTTCTTTAGAATAAGTGATTCCCTATTTGCATGTAAACAGCAATGCAATGTGAAGGGTAAATTACCAAAATTATTAATAATACTTATGGGAAGGGCTTCCTAGTTTAATAAATTTTTATTTGACGTAATGACGTGTTTAAAGAACTTATTTTGCTAAACATGTCAGTAGAATACAGAGGCCAATAACATAAAAATTACAAAGCATATTAAAAATCTAGACATAATTAAGTTCTATGATATACTATGGTATACTAAATTTAAATAAAATAATATAACATAGTAAACTACCAAAACCTAAACTAACATTATAAAGTCTACCTGAAATTGTTAACTTAAAATTTTCCGGTTATACCAGCTTTGAGTTAAACTAAACGACCAATGGATTAAATGTTCATAATAGCTTATTTTAATGATAATATTCAAGTTCATAAAATTACTTAAAAGAAAAAGTGATACAGACCAATGCATGATATTGCTTAAAGTACGTTATAGTTTGTCAGCAGTAGGAGTATTCACAGAATGGGCGGTTCATCTACATATTCCTTGATATGCGTTGGAATGCGTAGTACTAGCTAGCACAGTTGTCATGGAACCCCGCAATTCGCTGTCTTTCTTCTATAAAGGACCCCGACAATTGGCTATAAGGAGAAAAATACATAAACGAATCCTAAAATTATCTGACGTCTTAAAATTTTCCAGTGCTAAAACTTGATTTGATTTGTGTAATTTAATTAAAATTTGAACTGTTAATTCATATTAATATTAACATTATTATTCATTTTAATAAAAAATTGACACAGCATTGATACGTTAAATATCAAACTATTATTTTAATATACAAATAATCTGATTTATTAGTGTTACGTCAATAAAATTACTGATATCATTATATTTATATTAATTTGATTTAATTATTCATTATATGGAGAACTTAACTAAGTCACGAAAATGGAGTTTTAAAACAAAAAAATAGTTTAAAAAGTTTCAGAATTTAAAAAATCAAATAATTTAGCGCTCTTGATGTATGTTTTCCTGCTACTAAGGTTAAACGGTGACGTTCGAATGGAAATAGCTAAACAAGAAATGATGCCCGTCAGCAATTATACATTACTCCATGACGTTAAAATTCACGTCGGAAAAGTGCGATGAAGGCCACTGAACTTTGCTGAAATGGTCTACTAAAAAAAATTCAGTTATTACTAAAAGATTGACTGAATGACATGTTGGCTATTTTTCACCTATGGTTCAGAGTAAATATTCAGTTAGTGTTACACAATGTGCTCATCGTATTGTAAATAATTAAATAGTGTTATAATAGGATATGTGTTAAAGATATACAATCTCATATCAATTAAATAAATAAAAATTTGTAGACTTATAAAAAGATTAGGTATTGTCACATATCAGTTTAAGCTTTTAAATTGAAACGAACTCGATCTATTATGAACTCACAACAAATTCCATATGATATTAGAGCCAGTGAAGTTGCACGTCGTTTGACTTAAGTCCAAAAGCTCAGCTCATGGTCAATTGATGTAAGGTCGAGTACGGAAGAAAATTGCTCAACTTGTAACCACTTGTCCCCGTCGTTTAAGATTGGAAGAAGAATATCGAGTTCGTAAACAATTATTGAGAGTAGGTAAACAGTGAACTACATTGTCAAATGGCAAATTGAACTACGTTGTCACGTGAGAGCAGGTGTTCAGATATATAATCTTATATCGATTAAATGAAAAAAAAGTTATTGGCTTATAAGAAAGTTAATTATTGTCACTTGTCAACTTAACCTTTTGAGTAGAAATATATTCAATCTCTCATAAGTTCACAATAAATTCAATAATACGATTTGTTCTTTACTTTTTGGGTTTTCTAAAATTAGAAAAAAGTATAGCAACAATATCTAAATAATTTTTATATAACAAATTGATTGTATAATATACATGAAATACTTACTCTTACTTTAACTGTGTCCAACAAGCAAAAGGATAAGGGTGACAAATCGGACTGGTCACATCAGAATCGACCATATTCAACCGACCGGCTGGGAAATCCGGCTTTACAACTATGAGCAGCATGAGTAGACTGATCGACTCCCTTGACGACGATTATGTAATATTTGTGATATATATTATTTCCAATAAGTATACATCTTCGCAAAAGTTGTACTTTTGCCCCTAAACTATGGTTGAGAGAACTTTTATCCTCTGAAATATTTTCTACGTTTTTTTGGGCAATTTGCCCTACACTGTCTTTATGGAACAAGTTGTAAAGAAAAACTTACATTGAAAATCATTTAATGATACATATTTGATACCAAGTTCTAAACTTCAACTTTAACTAATTCAAAATCACAACTTTTATTTCATAACTCATATAAGTTTTAAAAGTGTTGAATCATAAGATATGTGATGATTTGAATATGTAGGCATTATATTTTGCCAATGGCACATTTTAATCTATTTTCAAATGATATGGTTGTAATATTTACTATTTATATTCATTACTGAATAAAAATTTATAGTAGTGAATGACTTGAAATTAAAATTTTGAGACTTGATGTGAAAACGTTGCGTAGTTGTATGACTTTCACTATAATCTTGTGATTCATAAAGTAATAGTCTCAAGTTAACAAAAATTTCAAGAAAAAAAATAAGATCCAAGAAAAGAAAAAGAAATATTCATACCCTTCAATTACTGGGAGAGAATGATCTTAGATCGCGTTTGTGACCTCATTCCATCAAATTGTGTGATCGGATCGGCGAGGGCATCGTCCTCGCATCCTCGAGATGAGATGGTTTGATGGCAGGTCACTGTAATGTATGCAGATTATCATAATTTGTTGTAGTGGTATAGTAAACGATTAGGGTCTCATTAGAGAAGAGAAGGAAAGAACGAAAAAAAAAGTTAATATCTCAATTAAACATAATTTTTTTATTTTTTCAAATTCAATATAAATATTTTATCTTATATTAATCATATACCAATTATACGTTATTTGTCGGGTTTAACACGGTATTATTCTATCCGTCAAGTTGTCTTATGCACCACCAAATCGCGTTATATCACATATCATGTTGTTATCAGTAAAATTAATATGCTACATAAGTCAAATTAACAAAAAAATTTAATGTTTTACTAAAATTAATAAATAATATATAATTTGTGTATTATTGGTATACATAAAAAAAAATTGGTTCTAAATTTAAAAAGTAATAAAATTTTATGTTTAATTGAGATATTATTGCAAAGAGAGAAGGAACTTCACTTCTAACCTTTTGACCTCTCTATGATGGGGACACATGTTCTCAGGGAAAAAAAAAAAAAGCTTAGGAGGCAAAAGTTCCCCGGGCCCATAATCTAGGGGGCAACATGGCAAATTCCATATTTTTAGAGGAAACATTTGGCCAATATTGATTACTGCGTCAACTTAGATAGTCAGATGTCAAAGTCGATAACAGATTGGACTTACCGAACCAACAAAAAAGCGGCATCAATCATTTCATTCTCTAATTTTGTTGATTTTGATTGTAACTGTGTCATGCCTACGTGCAAAAGTGAAGATGAAAGCTAGCTAATAGTTACAGTAATCTTTATGGCCAAAGCCTGCAAGTTTTGGAAAGACATTTCATAGTCTAGCACTAGACATGTAGTGCCTAGACCGACCTAGCTCTTAACATGTACATCTGCTTCCATTATTGCCAATGTATAACTAATCTGACCTGTGCGCCTAAAACTTTTAGGAATGTGAATATGTAGGATGTTTTACTTAGAATTTAATGAAATTTATTGATGTAAATTATGCCAACTTATAATAAGACCTAATAGTAGAAATGAGAAGAATCTTACTAATTTATGTTAAAATTCTTTTATAATGAAGTCACAAAAAATTGTGTTTTTGGCATATTTACTAATGTTCTTATTTTTTTATAAGTAATTTGTAGTTATCTTCTCTAAATTTATTATTTAACATAATTTTTGGTAACTTTATTACATATGAGTTTTGTGATGAATTGGTAAGATTATTATCATCCTTAACATTGGGCTTGATTGAAGTAGTTCGTATTAGGAGAACATGTTTTTTTTTTTTATCAGTATAGAGAGTGGATTTTTATTTATTTGAAAATTCCTTTTTCTTTTTCAAGAAATTCTCTTAGAGTTTGTAAAGTTTAGAAATATGATAAGGAAAAAAGGGAAATTAGAGATATCAATAAAAATAAATGTGGTAGATTATAAGTAAAAAATTACATAATATAATTTTATTAGAATGAGTGACTCTATATAAAGAGGCTCGACTATTTATAACTCAGAAAAATAATTGAATTAAAAAATAAATAATCTTAAAATATTATAACAATATTTAAATTAAATATAAAATGTATAAAAAATTTAAACTATCTAATTGACTAATAAATAATATTAGAATAATATGCTCAACATTCCCCATAAGATAAACATAGAGTCATACGACTCCATGCTCACCTCGCAAATATGAATTACGATCTTGATGTGATTCTAATCTAATTCTATCCCCGAAAACCAAGTACTAATACCCATCTTGTATGCTGATGGTGAATTGGCAAACACCTGTTTTATATATTGTTAGCCAAAGTGGTCATTACATCCTCAAATTTTAATTGTTTTATATCATATCAACGTAGCATTTTAAAAAAAATTTAAATATTTTATATCACGTGTATAACGGTCCACACTTTTTATATATGAGTTGTTTTATATCTATTCACATAGTGATTTCCTTATTTTTTCAAATGCTTACATTTCCCACCTCAGTAGTAGTTTGTTTCTAAGTAGCATACTCATTATGATTGACATGTTCTGATTTTATGTAAAATTTTAAAATATTATAAGGGAGAGTGGAGAATGGAGATATCCACAGCATGAATGTGGTACGCTATAAGCCAAAACCACATAGTAGATTACAATATAATGAGTTACTTAAAAGGATTGCACAATGACACTCGCTTAGAAGAATAAATAAACTTAGACATAAATAATTTTAAAATATGATCATAATATCTAAATCAACTATATAATATATTGAAAATTTAACTACTTAACTCTCGAATATCTAATATGAGAATAATGTCTCCAATAGAGAGCTTAACAGGAAAAAAAGAAGAAGCAATTTTAAGTGAATAATACATGTGTATAATCTATGAGTAGTTTTATAAGATTGTAAATTTGATTACTCTATTGAACATATAAGCCTTAATAAGATGACCCATATGTGTGTGTTTTACATATGAACTTACCTAAATTCATAACCTATGTTGTGGGATATTTATAAATCCGAACTCCTTGTTGTATAAAACAGAAAATTTGTGTATGGACATTATTTTTAACATAAGACCAAAAGCTCTTAAATTTAAATTTTATCCGTAAAATTTCTAGAATCATCTTTTATCTTTTTTTTTTCTCCTACATCTCATATGCCCAAGGACCCCGCTTAGCAATAAAAAAAGTCCCATCCAATACGTTTTCATTCAACCCAAGAATGATAAATCTGTGACCTAAAACTTTAATAATTTATTTCTTTTTAAATAATTTTTATCTCACCAAGTAAGACCACTAATGTATTTTAAAATTCTCGTTTGAATTTCTTACTGAAAAAGTTCTGCCATCTTATAATTAGGATGGCAATAGGTAAGTGAGAAACATGATAATTAGAGAGGGCCATTTTAATGAGCCTAAAATTGTGCACGGGTATCCAATAAACCCATAATAAGTAGCAACCTATCGATTTGGTTAAATTTTGATAAACTTATGTTAGGTTCTAGGTAGGAAAATTGAGAACTAGTCAATTCTTGTTATGATTTTGGTTTTGGCATAAAGAGTATCTGAAACTGGAACCAAAGCTGGTATGAGAAAATATTTTTATGCAATTAATTCTAATCGTTTATAATTTCTTTATTCGAACTCCAATTCTTGTGTTATTTATATTGTTGGATTAATAACTCAATAAATTATTTCATTTTTTTACATGTATATTTACTTAACTTATCATATCCAAAATATTCAATAACTTGAATGATATTTTATGAAAACAAATTATCTACGATATAAAAACTATTTTAGATAAACTATTATTCAATTAAATAACTCTACGAAATTAATCAATATTATTAAAATTTTATGCTAAACTTGATAATTTACAAATAATTAAATATTTTAAAAAAATAACGACCGGACTTCAACATAGCACCAAGATTTCGGTTAGGGTCTGGCTTCCACATTCAATAAGGTAGGGTCTGGATCCACAATTTCAAAACTGATCTTATTAGGACAAGGTTCAAGCAGTACAAAACTTATAGGGTATCCAAACCCGATCACTCTTATGAATTATGGGGTATCCTAAATCTGATCATTTTGTGAGAAGGTATACCGTCGATGGTGTAATTGTGTAATAGTATTTAGCTGGTTATACTAATAAATGAAATTAAAGTTTATAGTAGGCTTCTTAACCATTGAACACATTAGAACACTCCTACGAATACTTCCAAAAAAAAAAGAAGAAGAAGAAGCATCAAACACAAATGAACAAAGATAAATGATGAAACATCAGCCAACTATTAGCATAGTTTAATCGGTGATTGTCAACTAAATAAGTATTATCATAGGCTGAGAACGTTATACAAGATACTATCTCGAAACATCTTACCTTCCATTCTTTTAGAAATTAAATAACGACCCTAACACCCATCTGGCCATTATTGAGCAAGAATACAATTGAAAAGTACATAAATGGGTATAAAGGTGGAAACAATGAAGAGAGAAATGGATAATTATATTGTTACACTTAACTTTTCTTTCACTCCCAGATTGTTTTACTTGATCAATACTCTTCGGGTATGTTTCCATCAGGCGCTTTTAGATTAAATTCCATCCGAAATCTTCTTGAGACCCTTTTGTCAATGGACTTTTGTTTGGGAAATTTCACAACTTATTTGCTCGGAATTTCCCCATTAATTTTCTTGTGAGGTTCCTGGACCCGTGTCGAGTCTTGGCGCTGCCACTGATGGTTACTGGCCGTTGATTAGGCTACTGCATTGCCAATTTACCCTTAAAACTATACTATAGGTGGACGAGTTAAAACTACGGATATAATACTTTGTCATACGACCAACTCACAAAGCTACTTCCCATTCCCTTCTCTTACCCTTATTAAACATATCAAGATAAAAATAGAATTTTACCGTCATTTCCCTTCATTCCCTTCACATCCCTTTATTAAACATATCCAAATTAGATTAAATTTTCACTTTTGTACTACATCTTGTCCATCCTTTCCATTTTCTTCTCTTCCTTCCCACCTTTACTCTCCACCCAGACAAGGGGCAGACTAAGAGGGAGACAATTCAGTCGAGACGCACGATTTCTTTCTCTATAAATATTTTGTATCTTCACTCGCTATTGTGGAGCTAAAAGGGTTTTGATCGACGCTATTAGTAAAGAAATAAAATGAGCATAATCTCTCATATATGATAAGAGTTTCTATGCATAGTCCAAATCCGTGTAAAATTGGATTTTGGTATACCCACGGATCGAGTGATGTATCTTGACATTGAAAGCACCTCATAATTATATTGCTGTAATAGTCGCGAGTCTAATACTGTATAAAAAACCTTCTGTTCAATTGAATAGAAAACTGTCTGAAGTCTTCTATAGATGAGACAGTGATACCATGATGAATTCAGCTGTTTGATGTTTAAGACAAATTTCGAATGATGAGTTTTCTGTTTTACAAAGTTGAGACTGTAAAACGAAAAAAAAAAAAAAGAAGTCCACCAATTCAATGGATTTGCAGATGGTTCTGTCTCTAACTATGTTAAAATATATATTACTCCAACTGTACAATAGAGTAATGGCACATCCTGATGCTCAAGGCAATAAATGAGAGGAAGCTTATCATTAGGGGACTGACTGCCTATCCCTGTCACATGTCTCGAACGTGGTCGCTTCCTTCCCCTATGTATACCCAATAGTCTCTCCTCCGCACTCCCACACACCTCTTTCCTTTTCAAATCCCTCAATCCCCAAACATTTCAATAACCCAGTTGGCCTGAAGGTTATTATTTGTTCTGTTATACATATATAACCAGCCTGTTCCATTCCCAAATGCACAATAGCACCTGCCTTGGAACGCCAGACGATCCGTTTTGGAACCTCGATGACCAAGAAAGCTTCTTCTCTAAACGATGCATCTGGGTGAACGGGCCGGTAATAGTTGGGGCAGGCCCTTGTGGCCTGGCTGTGGGGGCTGGCCTTAAACAGCAGGGTGTCCCGTTCATTATCCTGGAGAGAGCCAACTGCATTGCCTCGCACTGGCAAAACCGGACTTATGACCGGCTCAAGCTCCACCTCCCGAAGCAGTTCTGCCAGCTCCCTGGCTTTCCCTTCCCCGAGGACTTCCCCGAGTACCCAACCAAGTACCAGTTCATCAGCTACCTTGAATCCTATGCGAGCCGCTTTGATATCCACCCCAACTTCAATGAGACAGCCCTCTCCGCAAAGTATGACTACGTTTTCGGCCACTGGAGGGTGAGGACTATCGTCTCAGGGAGGAACGGACTGGGCTCGTTTGAGGTCGAGTATATCTGCCAGTGGCTCGTGGTGGCCTCCGGGGAGAATGCTGAGAAGGTCGTGCCTGAGTTTGAGGGCCTCCATGATTTTGAGGGCGACGTCATGCATGCCTGCGACTACAAGTCGGGGGAGAGTTACCGTGGGAAGCGCGTCCTCGTTGTTGGGTGCGGGAATTCGGGCATGGAAGTGTCTCTCGATCTCCGTAACCACGATGCCAAGCCATCAATGGTGGTCAGGAACTCGGTGAGTCAAACTCCCTGCCTCCCAGCTTTTTACTGTGACTTGTAACATGGTCAGGATAGCGGTGCAAAGCGATGGACTGTCACATCACAACATAGTTTCATTAAAATTTTGATCATAGAGTAAACATTCTGTGTGATTCTTTGCTGAAAGGTCCACGTGCTGCCGAGGGAAGTACTGGGCGTGTCCACGTTCGAGCTGGCTGTACTCATGATGAAGTGGCTTCCACTGTGGCTCATCGACAAGTTACTGGTGATTCTCGCATGGCTGATTCTTGGGAACCTCGAGAAATACGGCCTCAGGAGGCCAAAGATCGGCCCCTTGCAGCTCAAGAATGCCTCTGGCAAGACCCCTGTCCTGGACATCGGCGCGCTGAAGAAGATCAGATCTGGTGAGATCATGGTTGTCCCGGGGGTCAAGAAGTTTTCTCGTGGTCAGGTTGAGTTCGTGAATGGTGAGAAGCTTGAGATCGATTCTGTCATCCTCGCAACTGGTTATCGGAGCAATGTACCATCCTGGTTGAAGGTAAGAAAATACCGGATTCCAATACATAACTATCTGAATCACTCCCCTTCTGTTGAATTTTTTTTTGGTTAAAAAAAAGAGACTAAAGAAGTTGGAAGGATTAGGCTAATAAAAGATATAAGGACACTCGATCCAAAATCAAGGTGATGTTACTATCCGAATCCAATTTCTATTTTTATTTAATTATTTGTTATTTAAAATTTGCCCCATGTTCTGTCGCAGAAGTGTTGTTCTTTTTTTGGATTCTCTTCATGTGCAGAGTTTTACTTTCTGTCTGATTTTCATATCCATCTCGTTGGAGGTTTGAAACTGTGGCCAGCTTGGTAGTTCCGTTTGGTAGTTTAATTCTTGTCGCATTGCTAAAGCAAATTATTGGGACTTTGAAAAACAGGAAAAAAAAGATAATTGTTTACAAGGACTGTCGTATTGGGCATATGGACCTTCTATGTAATTTCTTATAAATTATAACATAAGAAGCCATCGAATACTTATTTTTTTTCTGTTTTTTAAAATAAAATTGGAAAAGTTTACTATAAATGATTTTATATTACATATAAATTCATTTCTGTCTATTTGGGTGTATATTTTTGGAAAGAAAACAGCCAATATGTCAAAGTAAATTACAAGATAGCTATCAGGCTGCTGGTTTTCCAATCGAGGTTGCTTTTGACTTGCAGCCAAAAAATATTCCAAAACTTTTGCACATAAGACTCATAAAACTTTTGCCTGTTTTGATGAAACCAGGAAAATGACTTCTTCACCGAAGACGGGATCCCCAAGAATCCATTCCCAAACGGGTGGAAGGGCCAAACGGGGCTCTATGCTGTCGGATTTACAAGGAGAGGACTCTCTGGTGCATCACTAGATGCGGTAAGTGTGTCCCTTGATATCGGGCGGGCGTGGAAAGAGGAAATGAAGCAGAAGAAGCGGTCTGTTGCTGCTCGCCACAGGAGATGCATCTCACACTTCTGAATTGGTCTCGTCTCGTAGCTCACCAAAGCCCCAGTTGATATACAAGGATCAATAAGAAACCATTAGTAATCCTACCATAGGCAATTGTCCCATTAGAAGAGTTCAAGTGTACTGAAACTTCGCGGTACTATAATACAGTTCTTAGCAACTATGATTTAGATATCGGTTTATGTGGAAGAGGAGTCCGCAGGTGTTTTTATGGTGCCTTGCATTAAAAGGAAAATGTTGCCACTGAGAAGTCCTAGGAAAAGCCCTCTCCAGGAGAACTCCCAATGTTTTCAATAGCAATGGGGATTTCTGTGTAAAGGAAGATGAGGCTCTCACAGTGTGTATTGTTGACACTGTTTGTATGTTCTGCTTCTTCGTTTGTTCTAAAGAAGAACTAGGTGGAAAATGGTCCCTGAACTTTGGGCTTTCCTTATTTTCATCTCTGTATTTTAGTTTGTTCGATTCTAGTCCCTCATATTAGAAAATGGATGTTAATGCCTCATCTACGCTATGCTGCTGATGTGACAACTTCTTGTGCCGATGGCATTTTAGGGGAAAAAGGTTGATATAAATTTACATTAATATATCATGCCAAGGAGTCGATGAGCTAATGGTGTGGGTGATGAGAGTGCAAAGGAGGTTTTGACTTTAAAGATCCGAGCTAGCTAGAGAAGAACATCATCCTGGACGGAGAAGACGTAATAATAAGAGGAAAAATGAAGAGATTGCAAAAAACTATTGAAATATTTACTAATGGATATTTAGCTCAAGAAGTTGAAAACCAAGACAAATGAGACATTTGTCTCATTTTCTTTAAGTCCAAGGCTGATTAGAGCTAGTCAGCTTGTACACAAGGAAATTTGACCAATATGCATAATTTGTTATTATTGAAAGAGTTAAATTAGTATATAATTAATTGTTATAATCAAAAGTATCAATTTTTATATTTATAGAATTTCCTAATTTGAGATTTTTATAATGGAGACAAGTACTTTATTTTTGGCTAGCTGCTATCTAGTATAAGAGGAAACCATTTATTAGCCAAGCATTTATATATGTGAGCTCTCATTCTATGTATTTCAGCTTTTTTATATTGAATATTTTGAATAAAAAGTGTGTTGTTCTTGTGAGGTAATTATCTGTTCTTTATTCTCGTGAAACTTTACTTTTGTCAAACTAATATTTTTAGTTTGGTGATTCAAGTTTCTCAAACCCCCCAATTCGTACCTCGACCTAGGTGAGTCGTTGTGTGAATTGGTCTTCAAATTCATAGTTAGGCAAGTGGTCTAAGTAGCAAGTCACATTTTCTCTTGTTAGTTGACTATTTGCACTAGCTTGATTTCAAACCAAATCCTATCCTTTCAACTTATATCGTAAAGATCAAGACTGACCCCCCTTCTAACACGCATCATCTGGTATCAGAGCACGGTTTCCTCGGTAGGTTATCTATCTATCATATCTCCTCAACCCTTCATCTAAAAAAGATATGGTGTATCGAGCGATTAAGGTGGAGCAACAACTATGGAGGAGAAATCATATGAGGAGAAACAATAAGTCCACCCCCTCTAGTTCTTGGAAGCAAAATTCAAAACGTGATCCTTCATCTATTTCACTAACCAAGGAGACTAATTTAAAGAAAGGAGAGGTGTCAACTACCCCTATTAAAAAGATTCAAATGGACCCAAGCACATCACAGAACCGGGACATTCAATGCTTCAAGTACCAAGGAAGAGGGCACACCTATAGTGAATGCCCCAACAAATGCACCATGATCATCAATCATCATGGAGATTGGGAGACTGAGGAAGCAAAATCGGATAAGGAGCTGCCATTGGAGAGCGACAATGGAGAACTTGCTGAGGAAGGAGAACTCCTCATAGCTAGACGCACACTAAGTTCTCAAATGGCGGATGTAGAGGATGATAAAGGGGAAAATCTTTCCACACTTGATGTTAAGTCCGAGGCAAGGTGTAGAGCGTCATTATTGATGAAGGAAGTTGCAGCAATGTAGCCAGCACCGAATTAGTGGAGAAGTTAGGTCCACAGGTCTTCAAGCACTGTCGATCGTACAGGTTGCGATGGCTCAATGAATAAGGTGAATTGAAGGTAACAAAACAAGTTATGGTGTTTCTTAACATAGGGAAGTATAAACATGAGATTCAATGTGATTTTGTGCCCATGAAAGCATGTCATCTCTTGTTAGGCAAGCCTTGGTAGTTTGATAGGCATGTGACCCATGACGGTTTCCTAAACCGTTATTCATTTGAACTATGGGGTGAACCCATAGCACTCCTTCATTTGACTCCAAAACAAGTACTAGAAGAACAAGTCGTGAGAGAAAAGAAAAGAAAGAATGAGAGTGATAAAATGAGTGGAGAAGAAAAACCGAGTGTAGAGAGAAGAAATAGAGAAATCAAGTGAAAAAAGCGAGAAGAATGAGAAGCTGAGTGGTAGAAGAGAGGCTGAGAGGGAAAAAAGGAAGGACTATATTAGTAGTAAGAAAAAGTGAGGTTAAATAAGTTCTTTTATCTCAACAAAACCACTTAATACTTGTGTACAAAGAGGCAATGTTGACCACTAATAACATAACCCCTTATTTGCGTAGTGTTATTGTTTCTCTTTTGTAGGATTTTGAAAATGTATTTCCCGAAGAGGTGCCATCAAGTCTACCCCCAATTAGAGGAATCGAGTATCAAAGTGATTTTATCCCCAGTGCTTCCTTACCTAACCGCCCTGGGTATCGTGCTAACCCAAAGGAGACTAAGGAGATTAAATGACAAGTGCAAGAGCTGATAGACAAGGGATACGTAAGGGAAAGCCTCAGTCCTTGTGCAATGCCATTGTTGCTCGTTCCCAAGAAGGATGGCACATGGAGAATGTGTGTCGAATGTAGAGCCATCAATAACATAACGGTAAAGTGTCGTTACTCTATTCCTAGGTTGGATGATATGCTTGATGAGTTGAATGACTCTACTATCTTTTCGAAAATTGACTAAAAAAGTAGTTACCAACAGGTTAGGATGAAAGAAGGAGATGAGTGGAAAACAATATTTAAGACTAAACATGGACTTTATGAATGGTTAGTTATGTCCTTTGGTTTAAATAATGCACCTAGCACATTTATGAGGTTAATGAATTATGCCTTGTGTGCCTATATAGGAAAGTGTATGGTAGTTTATTTTGATAACATCCTTGTGTATAACAAGACATTAAGTGAACATATATATAGATCATCTTACACAAATCCTCAATATTTTAAGAAAAGAAAATTTGTTTAGCAACTTAATGAAATGTGATTTTTGCATTGACAAATTGTCTTTCTCGGTTTTGTTGTGAATAGTGAGGGCATTGAAGTAGACAAGAAAAAGATTAAGGCAATCCAAGACTAGCCGACCCCTACCACCATTGGACAAGTATGAAGCTTCCATGGATTGGCAAGCTTCTATACGAGATTTGTTAAGGATTTCAACATGATAGCAGCCCCATTGAATGAGTTGACCAAGAAAAACATGCCCTTCAAGTGGGTTGAAGCTCAAGAAAGAGCCTTCCAAGTCATGAAGGAGAAGCCTACTTATGCACCAATTCTAGCCCTCCCACAATCGGCAAGACTTTTCAGGTGGAATGCGATGCAAGTGGAATTGGCGTCAATAGGATACTCATGCAAAAAGGTAAGCCTATTGCTTATTTCAATGAAAAGCTTAATGGTCCAACTCTTAACTATTTTACATATGATAAAGAGTTGTATGCCCTAATTAGAGTATTGAAGACTTGACATAATTATTTGTGGCCAAAAGAGTTTGTTATCCATTCTAATCATGTGGCTCTTAAGTATCTTAAAGGACAAAATGGGTTGAACAGGAGACATGCTAAATGGATTGAATTATTGAGTCATTCCCTTATGTCATCAAGCATAAGAAAGGTAAGGAAAATTTGGTTGTGAATGCACTTTTCCGAAGGTATGCACTTCTTTCTACTCTTGATGTTAAGATTCTTGGATTTGAGTTCATCAAAGATTAATATGTTGATGATACTGATTTTGGTGAAGGTTTTAGCAATTGTAAGTTTGGTAGTGGATTTAATAAATTCTTCTTGAATAATGGATTCTTATTTCGTTTAAATAAGTTTTACATTCCTAATTGTTCCATACGTGTAGATAAAAGAGGCATATGTTAGAGGTCTAATGGGACATTTTAGCATTGTTAAAATATTAGGCATATTGTATGAACATTTTTATTGGCTTAGGATGCATAAAGATATTAAGAAATTTGTAGGAAAATGCATTGTGTTTTAAGGCGAAGTCAAAACTAAATCCCCATGATTTGTACACATCACTTCCTATTCTTAATATACCTTGGGAAGATATTTCCATCAATTTTTTTTTTTTACGTTTACTTAGGTCTCAAAGGAGTGTGAATTCTATCTTTGTTGTTATAGATTATTACTAAAAAATATCGCATTTTATTGCATGTTGCAAAGTTGATGATACTTCTCACATTACTTCCTTGTTTTTTAGAGAAGTCGTGCGGACTTCATGGAGTGCCAAAACCTATAATATCTTATCGAGATGCTAAGTTCCTAACATATTTTTAAAAGACACTATGGGGAAAGTTGGGAACCAAACTACTTTTCTCAATTACATGTCATCCACAAACTAATAGGCAAATTGAGGAAAGAGCTAACATGGAAGGGAAACAAGCGAGCCGAATTTGTCAAGCATATTCATGAGAAGATAAAGCAAAATATAGAGAGAATAGCTCAGCAATATACAACCCGTGCCAACAAGGGACAGAAGAAAATCATTTTTGAATTAGGAGATTTAGTTTAGGTGCACCTTCGACAAAAGAAATTTCCAAATAAAAGGAAATCCAAATTCGTGCTAAGAGGAGATGAACTTTTTCATATTCTTAAGCGAATAAATGACAATACATATAAGATTGATTTACCTGCAAGTATAGTATAAGTGCTACTTTTAATATTATTGATCTATCCCCTTTCCTTGATACAGACTTTGAAGAGTTGGGGACGACTCCTTTTCAAGAGAAGGAGAATGATGAGTGCAAATGAGGCTTTGACTTCAAAGATCCAAGCCGACTAGAGAAGGACCTCATTCTATACGGAGAAGGCCCAATGACAGGAGGAAAGACGAAGAGATTGTAAGAAACTATTGGCATCCTCACTAATGGATATTTGTCCCAAGAGGTTAAAAACCAAAACAAATGAGGTATTTGTCTCATTTTCTTTAAGCTCAAGGTTGATTGGAGCTACTTAACTTGCACATAAGGAAACTTGACTAATATGCATGATTTGTGGCTATCAGAAGAGTTAAATTAGCATATAATTAGTTGTTATAATCGAAAGTAGTAATTTTTGTATTTATAGAATTTTCTAATTTAGAATTTCTATAATGAAGGCAAGTACAATTTTTTTGGTTGATTGCTATTAGTATAAGGGAAAACTATTTATTAGCCAAACATCTATATATATGAGCTCTCATTCACTATGTAATTCAGCTTTTTGACATTAAATCATTTGAATTCAAAGTGTATTCTCCTTGTGAGGTAATTAACTCTCATTTTCTCTCGTGAAACCTTACTTTTGTTAAGCTAATGTTTTTAGTTTGGTGATTTAAGTTTTTTAAAACCCCCAATTCGTGCTTCAACTTAGGTGAGTTGTGTGAATTGGTCTTCAAGTTTGTGGTTAGATGAGTGGTTTAAGTAGTAGATCACATTTTCTTTTATTGATTAACTATTTACGCCCGCTTGATTTTGAACCAAATCCTATTCCACTCCCCCCCCTAACCTGCATCATCTGGATCATGAGTTTTGTCTACATGGTTTGATAGCTCAAACAGTCTCAATGGACATACCACCACACCAATGGGCAGCGAGGCTGTTTGGGCCAGTCAAGACTGGGCTTCTCCTAATCAACCCATCACACCAAAACTAGGGTAGGCATTGAGTGACTTTGTTTCTTTTCTATCTTTTAAAGTTTTCTGCAAGTTATTCGAGTTATCCAGTTTGTGGGATGCTTGAGTGGCTTGAACAATACACAAATAACATATCAGCAAAGATGGCGTCAGTATCCTTTAGATTCAACTACATTATATGTCGGGATATTCACCCTAGAGGAAAACCAGGACATGATGACTAATGAAGCAGTAAATGTATAGATTTAACTTTCTGGATGTCAAACAGAATCTTCAGTTGCTTTCTACGTTCCTTTAAAATGCAAAATGCACAGATGATAGCAATGAAGCATTTATCATTGGCATAATTCAAACACAAAAAAATGAGTCAGAGAGAGTAGATAGTCTGAGATTTATTGGGGTTGCATAAGCTGCGAGTTTTGCATGAAGAGAAAAAAAGGAGGAGCCACTTGACAACTACAGGTGGCAGCAAGGACCATTGCTTGTCAAAGTCACCAGACTTCAGGGCGGAGTTCCCCGCTGGCAGGTGGGACCCAACGACCAGAGTGGTACACACTCTCTCCGACCTTCCACCCAGGGACATCCTTCATCGCTTCAGCCTCATACTCAAGATACTTCTTCCACTCCTTCACAAACCTTTTCAAAATAGACAAAGAACAGGAAAGAAGAATAAAAAACCACTCGTGAGCCGAAAGATGACTCATTCAGAGGACTGAACTTTACCTCTCATCCTCTTCAGCTTGGAGGACAGGTAGAATAGACCTCCGTGCAGCATATTTTTCTTCCTTAAGCGCCCTACAGATTTGAAATGCGAGTAATTTTCAATAAGATACACATCAAAAAGTCAAGATCCAGCTAAAACCATGTCTAAAAACAGGTAGTTACATCACAAGAAAATAACTGGTACATGTATCTGATCAAAAAGTGACACATGTAATACACTTCTCCCCAATGGAACAGCAAAACAAGCCAACAGTCGTCATTTCACTTCTCTCCCCAAGGAAAAAGAGGAAGCAATGGAAAACATCTCCAAGGAATCATTCATAAATTTCTTCTGACATCAACTCTACTAAATGAAAGGAGAGGTAATAGCTACTGCAACAAGAATAAGATCTAATATTTTAGCTCATGATCAAAAGCAATTTAACTTAATCAACTCTCACTAAAGTACAGGATAAATTTAGCATATTATATAAGTAAAGGATTATAACAAGTTAGGCGCCAAGAAAAAAAAATCTAACAAGTTAAAAAGTGTAGGTCCCGATATCTTGAGTGAGGATTAGATTCAAGAACCTACTTACTATCCATGGGGCTAAAATACACAACACAGTCCATAAATTGCCTTGTAAAAACAACCATATCTTTAAACAAAAGAGGGAAAAAACATTCCTCAAGAGGACACTTTTCTAAATCAAGAAACCACTGCAGAGCATTGCATTTGAGAAACACTCTCCCACAATGACCCAATAAGGTGGCTCACACCTGAGCACATCAGCTGGAAACCAACTGAACCTTATTCATCTTTCCGCTATTTACCTGGTCTAATATCGATATGTAGTTGAGGCACCTCTACTATATTTGTCAGTTTTATTCAGGGCTAGCCATGAGAGCAAAAAGATGCTTCAATGGCCTGAATGTTTAATTGAGTTTCTTGCCTCAGTTGAGTATTTTTTTTCTTAAGCATTCAATAAAGAAATTACATTATCTTCACATCATGTACAAAAATTAGCTAAAAGCAAGCATGAGCATGTACATAAATCAATCATGATTACTAAATAGTGAGAACCCCCAATACCCTCTATACACTACTTAACTCTCCCAAAAGTGGTCAATCGAGAGGCATCCTTATCCCTTCAGGTGGTTGAAAGGGAGGACCAAGATAATTGCAACTCATGATGTTCAACTGACTTCACTATGGGCGATGAGTTGGTTGAATTATTGAGTGAACCATGTGACCTTCTGGATGCAGGCAATAGCTAATACTTATGCTTTTAAGGAGGGTAAGTGCATTCCATTACAATTTAAAAAATCAAAAGGAGTGCAGGCTATATATATATATGCATATAGCTCAAGCTTTTTGTTGGGGTGAGCTGGTGGTGATGGGTAGGTAGCTTAAAACACGAAATGCAGGTGCTGATTTTACCCTCATCTATGCTGACGAGAGAGAGCCATTTCTACAACACTTTTAACATTATTTTTTTAAGCATTCTATTAAAAGTTTCATTAATCACACACCACTAAGGTTCATAAAGACCTATACAAAAAAAATGGGTCGAATAAAATTATTTAGCTTGAACATTAAACCACACTCATCCACCCTCATTCTGTTCCCCACTCATGTAGGATCAGCATGCTGTAGGTAGCTAAAACTAGCATTGGCATGTTGCACAACCGTCAAGCATGTTAGCACATGAATTTGCTACGTCATGCAGTTGACTTATCCAAATAATTTTTTTTGAGCATTCAATAAAGAAACTTCATTCACTTCATACTAAGAAGTTGCACAAGAACATGTACAAGAATTAGCTGAAAGCTATACAGAGGCATCAGCATGTACATCAATAACTCATGATTAATAAACAGTGAGAACCCCCTATACCCCGCCATACACTTGACTATTTCAGATAAATTTTCTTGAATCACCAAATATGTCTTTGGCTTATTCAAATAAATTCTTACAAAATGGTCAAATAGAATCTCCTGCAATTAGTGGTTTAGTTTCATTCAATTTTCCATTTTACAGCTTAAAATAAATTTGAACTTGAAGAGGAGTGCAAGGTTTGATTGCCACTCATGCATAGTACTAGTTTAACAAAACAATCAAAGGCACACACCATAATAGGGCAAACATTTTGTAGTTTCAAAATTACAACATGGAGGAGCTCAACAACTGAAAACTGCAATGGTTCTAGAACAATTGAATGATTTCAGTTTACACCAAGGACAGACTTCATAAACTATGAGAGATGCCTCTAAGCCACTCAATAACACCATTCATGACGATAGTTTAATATGCTTCCAGTTATTTTTAGTCTACTTATACATTAGGCATCACTGTGCTATTAAAATTATTATGTGTCTTCTGCTTATACACCTCACCAACTCACTATCACATTTCTAGAATTTCTAGAACAACTGGACATATGAGATCTTAATTCTCATTCTCACTATATACAGTAGTCTGACTGTCGGATCAATTGCTTATACTTCCCACACGTTGAATCAGTTCCATATTTTACAGCACATTCACTTCACCCTAAAGAAATTTAAACTAGATGTTCTATAGATTTTAACCAAAGCAAAGCTCTTAGATCCAGTGTTCAGGTAAACAATAATATCATGCTGAGTCCATTGGCAGCCTTAACTTCACAAATGCAATTAGACACATCGGTCGTTTAACAGAAGGTAAACAAATTTCAATAGGTGAAAGAAAAAAAGAAGGCCCATAAGTTAAATCAAATCTAATCACTTTATGTTGGCTAAAGCCTTCAACCAGCACTCCATGTATTCGTTAAACGGGCTTCAAAAACCCTTTGCAGTCCAATCCGAATCATAAATATTGACACTTTTCTCGTTAAAATCGGTCGACATTATACTCAGAATCCAAAGAAACGCAAGTGGTACAGTTACCCTATCTCAAATTAGGGCACCAAAAGACAGGGTGTACAAGTTGCCTTACATCAAACAATGAATTCAGGCAAACATAGACGAGAAACAACAGCTGTGTTTCAGCCAACAAGTGCCTATCGACGGGACGAACCTGCGGATCTTGTTGCCCTGGCCCACCTGGTACATGCCCCAGGAGAAGGCGCCAAACGCGGCCAAGAAGATGGCCATCGCGCTGGGCCCGGTATTGGGGATCCGTCGGGCATACCGGACTGGAGCGAAGCCACCGGGCGGCGGGCCGTCCTGGAGGAGAGGCATGTCTTTCACGCTAGCCATCCCTGGCTTCTTCCTTATCATCGCTTCCGTCATCTTTGCTCTGTAGGCGAGTGAACAAATCAAATCAGCCTCTGAACTCGGAACGGAGCTTAAGGAGTAGGGATCACAGAAAGGGAATTGTGTTGGGTAACAAAGCAGGGCTCCAGCCTCAGGGCTACGGTGGCATCAAACGACGCCGTCTGCTATTTATTTATTATTTGTTTATTTATCTTCCTTATTTATTTTGAATAAGCATAGGATTCTTGATTAAAAAGATGCCAGAAATTATTATCAGCGTTAGAAATATACCAACTTTTATCGTTTTTGTGTATTTTGGGACGGACATTATTTTTCTTAACAAGATAAACACTAAAATTTCATTTATTTATCCTCTTTGGCATGTTATTCGCTTTTTCATACAAAATCAATACATTGTCTGAAATTGCTATTATACTTTAACAAGTTTAATGGCCGAGACTTGAACTTGTTTGTTGAATTTTAAGGCATTTCAACTCATTTTTAAATGTTTTCTTCTAGTTAGTTAAAATCATGAATTGGGTTCTTTGCAAAGAAAGCTTGTACTTTGGTATTTATTTTGTTGAGTTTGCCCATTGGAGAAGCAAGTTGACTATATTTTCTTCGCCATTATCTTTCTCCATGCAAAAAATTAGGATCGACAACAATAATGAGAGTGATGTAAAACTCATACTAACTTCCATGGATCCTATTCAAGTTCTTATTTGGCCAATTACGAGGCCACGAGCTAAGAAGTTCAAGGAAGCACTCAACGGATTAGTTCAAAAGCTTATGGCAAAAGAGCATACATTGGAGCCCATTGAAAGAAATTCTTGCGAGCTGCAAAGTCATATTAACTTGATTCAAATTTAATAGAAATTCTAGAAGTTTGCTGGTAGCTATAACTATTTAAGGATGTTCTCAAATTTGGAAAGATTTATTTAGTCTCCTAGGATATTATTTAGATATCTGGATATATCCTAAAATATCTTTACAATATAATATCTTGTAATATTTTAGGATATTTATCTCTAGGATATATTTTGAATATATTTAATATATTTTATTTCCTCTCTATGTTGACACTATAAATATCCCTTGAGGTGTTTAGATTAGGGAAATTAATATACACTCTGGTGAGAAGGAATATATTGTTTTTCTTGGTTCTTGAGAAAACTTAGAACTTATCAAGTTATTTTGTGACGTTCTATAATTGGACTTATCACTTTGATTTTATAGTTTGTGGAATTCTTAGTGTGGCGTTCTCCTTGATCTGCAACTTTGGTTCTTGTCTCATTAGGTAACGGGTCAAAGTTCATTATTTTAAACTTATTCTTTGCAGTTCTTGGGATTCTTTTCCATGTTTGGTGTTGGGTCTTATTGCAAGTTGGTGGCGTTCTTATCATATTTGATATTGGGTTTCACCACGGGTCAGTAAGGATCACGTCAGTTGGTATTAGAGTTTTGGG
Organism: Sonneratia alba; assembly: GCA_900174645.1. Classification (NCBI taxonomy): domain Eukaryota; kingdom Viridiplantae; phylum Streptophyta; class Magnoliopsida; order Myrtales; family Lythraceae; genus Sonneratia; species Sonneratia alba. The sequence continues at coordinate 113,744 of FWPY01000001.1, read as the reverse complement.
TTCAAAGACAGGTTTTATTTATCGTTTTCTTGATCTTTGGGATTCAATTCTCTTTCATCAATCTTGGATTTGATTGAATTCCTATTTGTTACAAATTCTTCTTTGTTCTTTTCATCTGTCTTGATTCCTGATTCCGTTTGTTGCAAAAGTAAAAAAAAGAAAAAAAACCAAAAAAAAAGGGAGGCTACAAAGCAAAACAAAAAAAAAGAAACAAATTGCAGCAAAAAAAAAGGTGCATAGCAAAAAAAAAAGAGAGAGAAAAAAGGGGAGAAAGTTGGCCAAAAAAAGGCATATAGAAAAAAAAAGTAGAATAAAAGAGAAAGTTGTTATATTTTTACATAATTGCATCCTTGTTTGTCAATTCTAATTTTTCTAGGTTTTATTTATCAAGTTGTTTCTTCCCCAATATCCTAGTATCCTTGTGTCCTTAATTGCCATTATATTTATTTCCTTTTTGGAAATCAACATTCGTGCTGATTGGTTTGGTTTGATTCCTTCTTGAATTTCTACAAATTTCTTGGTTAGGTTTCTTGAGTTTAATTAAGAACTGAAGAAAGCAATACAAGTGGAAAAAGGTAAGAGTGGTGAGCACATTAGAGGGAGAAAAGCCGAATATTTTTAGAGAAACATGAGTGAACTGAGTGAATCAACTTTAGAGTGACACACATGAGGGAGTGTGTTGAGGTCCTTTCCTTTATATACTCTAACTACCGTTGTTTTCAAGATTTGGATATGGCTCATGAACAAAGGGGAGTGGCTGAAAAGACTACAGAACAAACCATTCCAAACTTACAAATGCAAGCATTGCTAGGAGAGATGAGGCGGATGTTAAAACTTGAATTGGAGCCCATTCAAGAGAGGTTGGATTGAGTAGAAGTTAGAACACCATGAGAGTTGCCACACGACATCCCCAATAGGCGGCTATGCCGACGCGGTTCATGGGAGGACGATGAGTTGGAGGAGGAAGCTGAATACCAGGGAAGGTTTGGGTGTCAAATCAAATTCAGAGAAGCTTGGAGCAGATAAGACAACAATTTGGGCAACATTAAGATGAAAATTCCATCATTCTAGGGCAAATCTGACATAGAGGCATACCTTGAATGGGAGAAAAATATGGAGTTTATTTTTTATTGCCACAACTACTTTGAGGCAAAGAAGGTAAAGCTTGCTGTCATAGAGTTCTCAGATTATGCTATAACTTGGTGGGATTAGTTTGTCTTAAGCAGGAGACGGGATAGAGAACGCCCAATAGAAACATGGGAAGAGATGAAGGCAGTGATGTGAAAGTGATTTGTCCCAAGTTACTACTATCAGGAGCTGCATAAGAGGTTGCAAGGTCTTAGGCAAGGGAATCGAAGTGTTGAAGACTATTACAAGGAGATGGAGGTTGCAATGGTTCGAAGAAAAGGTGGAGGAAAATCGAGAGGCGACAATGGCTAGGTTTTTGTTTGGATTAAACCGGGAGATTCAAGATAGAGTGAAGATGCACCACTATGTGGAATTGGAAGACATGGTGTACATGGCAATCAAAGTGGAGCAACAGCTCAAGAGGGGAAGTGGAACTAGAGCAGCTCCCAAACTGAGGAATATTCCTTGAAAGTCGAACTCTTCAAATAGGGAGGTCAAACCAGAAACCTCTACATCTCAAAAGCCAAAGTTTGAGCCTAAATCTCGAGTGCTTAAGGAATCGTCTATGGTCTTCATTACCGAGTGCCGATTTTCATCAACCGAAGCTTAAACGGACATCTACGATCCCCATTTGCGAGAGCTGCATTATCTTGCCTACCTCCTACAAGGTAGAAAAATCAATTTTTGTATTGCAAGTGGATACTTTATTATGTAGTAATAATATCTTAGTACTTGCCGATTAGTCTAGTATTACTTTATTATAATTGGGTTAAGATGGATGCAAGTTTCAAGCTGTTTTTACATTATGATGAAAAAATATGTTGTTCATTATATGTGGGTTGAAGTTTTTTCATCATGGATGGCTCCAACAGAGTGCTCTAGATATTATACTTAATGAGTATATTGCACGCTTAGTAATCAATAGACATTTGAAAAAATGGTACGAAATTCCTAAATTGTAGCTTTGCCACTATTTTAGTTGAGGTTAGATGAGATAACTGAATTTTAAGGATGGTTGAACTTAGGGTAAACATGCTGCTTTTTATCCACGTTGATATTGAATATGATAAATAAGAATTTGATGCAGATTTGGATGCTTCTAATGAAGGGTATGTTATTGAAATGTCAGGTAAAAAAGGGTCTGTAAAGGATCTACTAGTGTGAAGGAAGTCAATTTGAAGAAGAAGCATAACTAACAATATGATGATTTGCATTTATTTTGCGAATGATAAAGAAGATGAAAAACTGAATGCAACATTGCTAGAGAGGAAAAGTTAGAAGTTTAAGTAGGATGACCGGTAAGATTAGTGAAGGAGATGAGGAACAACTTGAAGAATCAGTGATGAAGCCACAACTCCGCCAACCAGTAAAGAAGAAGATATATAGAAGAAGCAGAGGCATCAAACAAAGGGAGATGGATTATTGTGGTTGAACAAAGGTTTTAGTTTGAGTTGTAAAACCAATTTCTACGAAAGGTTTGACATTTTGAGAAGCTTAATAACTTATCCTACCTTCAAAAGTGATGGAATTATATGATCAGTTGTCGGGTAATATGCCGCCCTGACAACAATTATGTCGCTTCTTTAAGAGAATTTTTAAAAAATTACTAACATTTCTCCGATTTCAAAAATAAAACCATCTAACATTTGATAGTCATTATTTGCACAAAATTCAATTCAATTAATAGTTAGTGATAAGGCAACAAACCACAAAGCATATCATTGGTGGAGTTCCACTTGGTAACACACTTAGTTTTAAATTTTATAACTAATGTCATTTCCTTGGCAAATAGCCTTAAATTCTTGTGTTTTAAGTCTGGAAGTTCTAATAAAATTAATAACATATCGACGGGTTTCAAAATTTCTCTAATACCATATATATATAATATTGTACACACAAATTTTAAATATCGCATGATATTGCTTATGCAAAAATATCTCGTCTAAAATGGGATTTATTACTTATTTAAGTGATGTAATAAACGTGGTATTATTACTAACATTATAAAAAAGTATACAAAAAAAATCTTATTTAAAATATTAAATTCATGATAAACTGAAATTATTATTCGTGCAATGTAGGTAGCACTACGTGGAAATTCAAATCGTTTAAAAGCTATTAGCCTTTCCTTTGTAAAATTCTATCATTATCTACCCAAAGACATGTAACACAATCTAATGATCCTGTGCCTTAATGCTCTCCAATGATCACAAGTAAGAGAAAATCTGTAAGTAGATGAAAGCAAAATTCCTTTTAAAAATTATTTAACTTCTTCAAATAATCTAAATGCTCCTGCCCCTATTTGGTACTTAGAATATTTAAGCCAAGCTGATTGGTATCATGACATCATTCGATTATATGAATCATATTCAATTTATGTGAACGCTAAATTTTTATCAATAATTTAATTTGCTACGTCAATTTTAATTATTTTTTAATCGAATCTGTATGTTCCCGTGATGTTACTTTGGGATGCGATTTATAATGCCTAGTAAGTGTGCCTAATCCATTACCGGGTTTGTGTACGTGTGTTTTTTTTACATACTTTACATGTAACTTAATGAGTATCCATAGTGTAATCAAGCATTCCCCAAAACAGCAGATTTTCTCTTCTTATTAGATGTTTCGGTGGCATGGATATTTTTATTTGTTGCTGTGGTGGTTGCGCAATATTTTCTTCCTCACCCGAAATAAAAGCAAGATCATTCACAACATTCTCGTTAAGATGTGAGGACGAGCCTAAATATGAATTGTGTGTCATTTCTCAAATGCAAAGATTGAACAAAAATAACAAAAGGACTAGAAATGCAAACTCGGATTTACTTGGTGAGATCAAAAGTGCGGATGATCATCGATGTTGTTGAATTGGTCTGTGACCACGAGCATCGATGCTGATACTGTACTTGCAAAATTAACTGTAGTAGCGGAAGAGAGCTTGGATTTGAGAGAATCAGAGTGAGTTCAGAGAATTTAGAGTTTTCTTGAGAGAAATTGAAGTGATTTAAGGAATATTTATACAATTTGGGGTGGGGGGGGGGGGGGGAATTGAAAGAAATCAAAGGTAGAACGATTATAAATTAAAAAAAGAAAAGAGTTGTGAAATTAAATTTTGAGGTGAAGGATCAAATTGACCATTGCTAAAAATAAACTCCGAGCTGGTGCAGTCTGGGCTGTCCATAGTTCGACGGGCGTTTCCACACTACCCACACCGGAACAGCCCTCCTAGTAGTAGAAGGATTATAAATTTAAAAAAAAGAAGAAAAGAGTTGTGAAATTAAAATTTTAAGTGAAGGATCAAATCTACCATTGCTAAAAATAAACTCCAAGGTACAGTCTGGGCTGGTCATAGTTCAACAAGTCAGTTTCCACTACCCATACTGGAACAGCCCTCCTAACAGTATTATTTCAGTCTGCACCGGGTAAAATATTCATTTTCAAAAATCATAGATAACACAAAAGAAAGGATAAAAAAGTTCATAATGTAGCCCCCAATGAAAGCCCTCATTTCTGCCTTACAATGATATGCATTAACAAGGAAATTGACATTAGTAGTAAAGGAGATTCTTCTGTTGGACTACGGCCCATAGCACAGATACGGTCCCCTGTTGCCCCTCGTATTCTGTCCGGCTTGAGCTTGTCATCACGTTGGTAACATGTGCCGATTGAGGCAGATCATTTTGACTATAATGTTCAGTACAAGACATTCATACAACAGCCGGAGTCCAAAGAAGGTAAATCTACTGCTGTGGCTGTTCCAACCGCAGAAAACTGATGCCCGTACAGACTTCCAGTAGCAGCAGAACTTGAGAGGCACAGCTCGGCACGACTTGCTTAACATGATTTGGCACGACTTGCTTAACATGATCCAACAACGACTAACAACACTAGAAAATAATAGAATGCAAATACACAAGTGGAAGTGGAGCCAAAACCAAAATTTCTGGCATCCAGTGGAAGAGCTGGCGTTTACTGACGTGATGCTTACCGACCCGTAGTGAAACCCAATATCAAATATGATAAGAATGCCACCAACTTACAATAAGACTCAACACCAAACTTGAAAAAAGAACTTTACCAACCCATGACAAGATCTGAATATAATGTGGTCACCAAAGATCGTGTTCGACAGTAGACTCAGTGGAACCGCGACCCATTACTTATAAAGAGGTAAGAATCTTGGTATAGTGAAGACGGCGGCACAATCAACTATGGAACGGTTGATTGATAAGTCGGGGGTGAACGCCACGGAAGACTCCGATAAGTTCAACAAGTTCATCAAGAACCAAAGAGGGAGTAAAACCTCACATCTTATTCATAAAAAAAAATTCTTTGTGCCTCCCTCCTCCTCCAAGCTCTATTACAAGCCTTTAAATAGGCCAATTTTCAATATTTGCAACTCATTGTGTTTCCTAAAGTGTTCCCATAGGTTGAGAAACTAAAATAAAGGAAGCATGCAAGTTTAGCAACTAGAAATCCTAACATATATGCTATCTAAACAAAATAGGAAAGTGATATGTGCTCAATCACAATAATATTTCAACACAATATCTTCTAAAAATCTTTATATTTTGCAACATTCTTGCATCCATATGCAGTAATTATGAGCTTGAATCTTGATACTTGATGTATTATTGTTGGAGACACTTGGTGATGAAGTTGATGCTTTGATGCATAGCCAAATTTACATTATTCCCCTCCTCTTGAAAGCGATTTGTCCTCAAATCCGCAGCATACTTCTTCATGTTTTCTTCTCTTTTCTTGAAATAATTGCATAGTACGAAACTTGACAACATGACAATAAAGCAAAACCTAACTTTCACTAACCAAAGGAGTGAATGACATAAGGATTGACACTAAGTAGTTGACACGAATAAAAGACTTGGGGATAGATAGATGAAACTTGTCTTAGAACCCAAAGTTCTAATACCAAATGATGAGAACCTTAGCAACTTGTGGTAAAACCCAATACCAAATATGATAAGAACGTTACCAACATGTGATAAAACTCAATATCAAAACATGGAAAAAAAACCCCAAGAACTACAAAGAATAAGTTTCAAATGATAGATTGATGAGCCTAACTTAGAACATTGGCTCTGATACCAAATGACGTGATCCTTACCAACCCGTGGTGAAACCCAATATCAAATATGATAAGAATGCCACAAACTTACAATAAAATCCAACACTAAACGTGGAAAAAGAACCTTACCAACCCATGATAAGACCCGAATATAATGTGATCACCAAAGATCGTGTTCAATAGTAGACTTAGTGGAACTACGACCCATTACCTATAAAGAGGTAAGAACCTTGGTATAGTGAAGACGCTACAATTAACTATGAAACGATTGATTGATAAGTCGGGAGTGAACGCCACGGAAAACTCTGATAAATTCAACAGGTTCATCAAGAACCAAAAATGGAGTAAAATCTCACATCTTATTCATAAAAAAAAAAACTCTTTGTGCCTCCCTCCTCCTCCAAGCTCTATTACAAGCCTTTAAATAGGCCAATTTTCAATATTTGCAACTCATTGTGTTTCCTAAAGTGTTCCCTTAGGTTGGGAAACTAAAATAAAGGAAGCATGTAAGTTTAACAACTAGAAATCCTAACATATATACTATCTAAACAAAATAGAAAAGTGATATGTGCTTAATCACAATAATATTTTAACACAATATCTTCTAAAAATCTTTATATTTTACAACATTCTTGCATCCATATGCAGTAATCATAAACTTGAATTTTGATACTTGATGTATTATTATTAGAGACACTTGGTAATGAAGTTGATACTTTGATGCGTAGCCAGATTTACATCATTTACTGTCTTGAGTAAATGAAAAGCTCGACGACTCACACCTAAAATGTATATGATAAAGACTACAATGCCACATAAGCATTTTCTTTCAATGTTCAAGCACATTAAGCAGGGGGCAATCAAGAAATATAAGTGAAATCAAGACTGTATATTAAGAGAATGTCAAGGGAGCAAACCACAAGTACCGTATATTATAACACGATTTCAAACAATCAATCACAAAACCTTTGGATTTTATTGCTATGGGTATTTCCTATCAGGAGGTGCATCCAGATAGGAACTGATGCCAATTTATCATATTACTGGATTAAAACTGATGCCAATATATCTTCCACGCTTCCCCTCGTCCTTGGTTCTTCGATACTGTTATGGTGCAGTTAAATAAATGTTACAAGTGATTCAGTAAATATTTGCCTGTGTCTTCTGAATTTTGTCCCAGCCTTAGGCACTCTGCTCACGATCTTGCCATCTTCCAGGTTGAGCAGTTCGGTAATTTGACCTCACTTTCTGAAAAAGCAAAAAAGGGCTCATGATACATTCTAAGAAACAACCACAAAACGTTGAAGCTTATGTGGAATATGGTCCTCCTCCCTTTTTACATCATTAAAACATGAGATTCACATAAAGCACGAAAATGTTATCCAGCTCATATGGTGACTAAAGCATTTACAATTTGATTAACTCTGAAAAGTCAAAAGAGAACCTTTCATTTGAGTAAAAAAAATTCAGATTTACATTTTTAATAAACACAGCAGGTAATAGGGCCACCTACCCATTAGAAACTAGGCTCAACTCAACTTTTATGCTCTATATGTTTCACTATCATCTTGAAGTTTAAAGAAAACAGTACCAAAGCAATTTCTCATATTTTCCTCGTGGAAAAACTAGGCAGATAACAGATTCCTTCTTCTCAGTTTCTGTGCCAAAAAATGACAGCAAACGATACTGAGAAAATCATGATCCACACAACCCACATACCAGTGATATTAGACGTTCAGAATTTGAAGATCATTGTTCCTGTCAAAGTTTCAGGTATGCCAGCTATCAAATCTTTTTAAATGTCATGAGGCCCACACTACCACCCACCCCCATCTTTCCATCCAAGTTTACCCAGAACAGTATTTGGAAAATGCAGCAATAAAACATGCTCAGTAAGAATATCAAACAAGTCTGATTAAACTGATTTAATTTAAACCGATTAAACTCAATGGGCGGCATTGCAAATTGTTATAACTGTGCATCCAAAGCATATATACCTCTAGTAGCGTGATGTAGTAGAAGTCCTCCATATGCTGCATAAGTGCACTTCCATCTCTAATGGAACGGTATATGTTTATTTCAGTTTGCAGAATCTTTTCTATAAGCACCTTTTCCCCTTTCATCTGCACAAAAGAATGCAAGCAAGCACTTTAATAATGGTCCATCTCATACGAAGGAAAAATGGAGCACAGCCCTGGAAAATCAAATAAACAATCCTAAGGGGACACTCACTGTCTTAGCATATATAACATTGGATATAAAGCCACAATCTTCTGCATGTATCCATGCAAATTCATTCCATACAAAATATTTCAACCATTGTTCCAAGTAGTAGTACAAGCAAAATCACCAGTTGTTAATATCTCAGCTTCTGTCAAGACTTTTCTATTATGGAGTGGCTGAGCATTGGGATTCATGAATAGGGAACAGATTAGTAAACTGATCATAAGCTAGAGGTCAACTCCAGAATGCGTGTCTCTATCAACAAAAGGGATGTCATTAGTCTTTTGTCCAAAAATGGTATGCAATAGCTTGAATATCAACATAGCAGGAAGAACAAATTACTTGGTCAACAAAAAGAGGAGTTTGCCTGACTTGCTGCAAGATTTTCTTCAGTGTATGTTCAGTTTGAAATTTTTAACTTAAAAAGTCACCCAGCTGCACTCTTTCAAGATTGAAAATAATTGGTACAGCAATGAAATGAAGTTATATATAATAGAGAAAAGAAGTGAACTACCTAACCTCAGGACAGGCATGATTTTAGAGAATAATACCACACTAATATAAGAGTAAAGTATACCTAACTTATACATAGAAACCAACCAAGCATGCGGCACTTATTCAGTAACTGTAGAGAGACTTACAAACTCGGAAACAAGAACATCAGGTGTAGCCTCTCCAACTATGTCTCCTTGGTATCCATCACCCAACAGCTCTATGTTTATCTGTGAGACCATGACAACAGGCTAATGTATAAGGTGTAGTCAGCAAGCCTACATATTTAAATGAAAAAAAATCTGTCCTCAACTCTGCTTAATAAAAGATAGAATATGTATGAGGACGAATATGACCAAAGAAGCTGGCTACATTGAAATGGTAGTATACATAAATTTTGTGGTTTATTTAATAGCTGAATCTTCTAATCATATGATCCATTGTCTAGGTTCAATAGTCAATGAGGCACTAATATGTGTTCAACTTGCACAACAATGGCAAAAAAAGTCTAAATATATTATTGTGATAGTTCTCTTTTAAACTAAAGAAAACAGAAAGTGGCATTAATGGAATTATATCATTTTAAATAACTACGCACCAGCGCATCCTTAATATCTCCAGCAGCCAAATATACAGGTTGTGCAACATGACAATAACCCATCAAACGTGGCACTGTTGGTATAATATCTCTATGATTTACAACCCTCCAACTGTCTTTGACTTTCTGGAAGGAGAGCATGCAAAGCATCAATCAGCATCTTGTGAGCTTATCAAAGTGAAATGTAAAGGAAAAAAACAGGGTAAGCAAGACACTATACTCAAAATTGTAAATAAATATACAGGACAAATTGCATTACCATGATTTTGCACATGTTCAGCACCTAAGTTTTAAGTTGATATATGCCATGATTATGACAAGGTGAATATGGAAAAGTAAATCTGCAGGTCATATTGTTTGCCAAGAATTTAAAGAAACTATTCCACTTCAGAAATTACCAGTGTCATAAAGATGACCACAAAGTTGGTCTCTAATGTATGCCATTTTCTATTACCTCATTGTAGAGTTCAGCAAATCTCTTATTACCAACCCTGGGAGATCCAAAGTTATACATAGTCACGGATATCACTCCACACCTAACATACACAATATATAATGTAAATAAATGCAATTAGAATGACAAATATGAATGAAATGATTCAGTCAGGTTCATGTCCCAATGAATACTAAATACACAATTTGAAGAATAACTTAGTGATATGAAGAGTTTAATGATGTTAAACAACAAGGCTCTTCAATAAAACTCCAGGAATCCCAACGATATGTGAGAAAGACAAGTAAGCATGATGCACGCTTCTATTGCAATTATCCAATCATGTATATGTTCGAAAAAAAAAATCATCCTTTTGTCTATTTTATGCACCAAGCAAAGTCCAAAATTTCATCACTAGCTGATACATATTAGGTCAGTCATATATGACAGCATTAAAATCACAATGATTATTTGGATATGTTGGAATCTAAAGCACTTAGAACATGAACCAAAAACACTATTGCACCCAACTTGACTTGGAAAGTACTTCTTCCTGATAATTGCCAGCTGCAATTACATGCATAACATAGAGAGCCAAGAGAAACAAGTGAAATAGACAAAATCATCTGTAGCATCTCCATCTCATAACATTGCAAGGCTTACAGCAAACACCCTCAACATTCAGAAATTATCAACAGAACAATCTTTTATACCACACATACAACACATTACATAATTCATAAGCCCAACAAAATTCTGCTTCTAAATACATGCCTTTTAACTTTAGTCTATAAACTCAGTTACTGATTCAACCTCAGGAGGTTCCATGGAAAGTGTGAAAGAGGAAACTTACTTTGCTAATTGACTAGATGAGAGCTCCAGAGCAAGAAGAGTGGCCAGAGCACCCCCCAAACTATGACCAGTGACATAAACATGCCACGTGCGCCATGAATCACTGGCAACATCCCTGTATAAACATAAAGTACAGCCTCATAAACTAAGAAAAAGCAATAACTTGTGACAGAGTTGCAATATTTTGAATAACTCTTCCCAAAAAAATATGAATATGATTTGCAGATATGAGGAAATAGAAAATTACAAGAGATGTAATGACCATTAATCATAAATAATAGAGAGGCCCGATCTCTGTTGCCTCAGTCTTTTGCAACCGTAGGTGAGTCTGCTGGTTGCTGCACCCCAACCCCCAACCAGCACACTCCAGACACCCTCCTTTCTCTTAGTTCTTTTTAAAATCTTTTTCCAAGGATAATCATTTCAATTGTTCTTTTTATAAAGGTGATGATCTTACACCCTGCCATGTGGGACTGACATGGAGTAAGATGCTTTGCAAGCACCATTAAAATAATAAAGAAAAAGAAAACTCCCACAATAACATGAAGGAGGAGCAAACTTTATTAGTTTCTGGAGATCTACATTGAACCAGACCTAGCTTGAACATATTACAGCCTCAATATCAAATTAATTCTTCAACAACTTATATTACCATTGCCTTCACCATTACTAGGTACTGAGGAGGAGAATTATGTTGGCCAGTATTGGAGCCGGTCTTGGGTATGATATCTAATTCCAACTTGGACTAGTATACAATGCCAGCCTCTAATATAGTGAGATGAATGTGCCTGCCTAGACACAACCCAGACAATAAATTTTACAATGATGCCCCATATAGTTATTTTTACTCAACATTGGGATTTTGAGTTTGCACAAATTTCAGAATAATGGTGCCTGGGGATACTATGAAATGAGATGCACTCATCATTTTTTTTCGAAATAAAGAAATTTTACTAAAAATTCCATGAAAAACATCTTACGCCAATGAGTAAAACTTTAAATTGGTAAATTGGAAATATTGTCAATGCAGCACAGTTAATGTAAACACAATTGAGGATGACAGAAGGTACACAAGGAACAACATACATGAAACCAATAGCCATTTTGAGGAGTGATATGATTCTTATCCTGACTGAATCATATGCACTTAAAAATCCACTATGCACCTGAAAGAACCAATAAGTTAGCAACTGGTTACTAAATTCACATAGTAGCTAGTCATCATCTAATCCCAATGATTATATCGCAACACGCTATATTGCACCATGGATACAATTGCATACTTGAACCTCTTGCTTGAAGTCTCCACCTGTTCTTTCAGGGTTCAACCTACACAGGTAAAACACATGTATTAAGTTGATTATAACAAGAGTTACTTTGTACTAACCTTTATTCAAAATTCACACCACAAAACAAGGAAATGTCAGTAATATGAACAGGTCCAAAAGATTCTTCTAGCCAACCCATCCTACACCACCACTGAAAACCAGAGATCAACTTAAAGCTCGTCACAGTTACATTTTCTAGCTAATTTCACAATTTTTAAGAGGGATAAAAAGCTATTCCATGGTTTCTTCCTAACCTGGAGCACAACTAAAGCAATGTAGGAAAATTCTCCTTAACAATGAAAGGTGCATTCATGTAACAGTAGAAAGGTTGCCCGTTACAATGCTGGAAAAATATGTGGAAATTCTCCTTAACAACAATTGAATCATGAGATTAGAGACTAAACCAATGAAAAAATATATCAAAGTTCTTGCAACATTGTAAAACCACAAAGTCATACCAAGAATATTAAGCATCTAAATATATCTAAAACTAGGAGCTGAAAGATATATGATCTATTATAACTACAGAAATAGATGATATATGTGATGCCTGGAGAAAATTAAACAGTCTAAAAGTGAAGGGTCTGTCCATAATCAAGCACAAAAGGTTGGTTTATTGCGGTACCCAGCAGGAGCTAGCATCAGATCAGTCCGCAAATCCTTCCACCTTGACTGAAAAGGATAAAAGGTTATGTCAATTAGTATAACCAATAGGCTTCAAGGAATCTAGAAGTTCTAAATCTGCCTACTTGTTCTGTCCCCCTGAAAGCAATAACTAATCTTCTCCTGGCAGTATCTCGCCAAATTGCCACCTGCAATGACCTTAAGCTTAGAAAGACATCATATAGGCCACAAGCCAGAACCATACCAAAACCACCAGCCACAAAATGACAAGTCATTTTTCAATTGGTTCAATGTATCATTTCCTAGGAGGGAAAATCCATCATTCCGAAAAAGCAGATCTACTAACAATATAGGGAAATTACCTGTGTATCAGTGGATGCATTATCAAGAAAACAAATCTTTTCAAATTCAGATTTGATGAAACTGGGATGGCCTAAAGATGTGGCAAGCATTGCCCATGCTTCCATAGCACTTTCTGCTGTAGAGAAGAGGGCTCTCATCTCCTCAGCTTTACTGTCATCCAAATATAACGTGTCTTGTGAGCTAACAAGCTCTCCACTCTGAAGATAAGAAGAGACACCATTGTAATTTCTGGGTTCGTCTTTCCCTAGAAGCTTCCCCTCCTTATTTAACTCAGAGACAGTTGCAGTCAAAACCATCAATGCTCCTAAAACTGAATCAGTTTGTCGTAGCAGGTCCTCTGTCACCTTCTTTATCTCGGGAAGTGACAATTGTATGCCACTGACTGAAAGAGAGCCACTTGTCTTTTTACTATCAGTATCTGGGCTTTCAGGACTTGCCAGACCAGATTCAACATAGCTTGCTTCTGCAATATTTCTTGACTGCAAACCAATATTATTCAATAGATCAATTCCATCCCACTTTACTTTCTCCGGAGCTGGGAGACCAAGTTTCTGAACAATACTCTGATTTATAATATTAGTTAAATTCTTCCAGAATTTCTTATCAGATTGAGTTGCTCTTTCAAGTTGTGTTTCTATCTCTGAAATATCATTGTTGAGCAAAGTTTCTTCATTATTCATCTCTTTAAATGAGCATTGGTTGTTGGAAGAGCTCAATGGACTAACATCCTCAATTGAACTGACGTCAGAAGCAACAACAGAATCAACAGATCCGTCCTTAATGACATATTTGTCACTGCTGGCCATCTTTTCTTTCTGAAAGTACATCCCATTAAAGGATTTCAGCTGGCCAAAAGCAGATTCAACAAACCGTCGTGCTGGCACTGTCTCAGAGCCAACAATTGACTTCAAAGCGACCGAAAAGCCATTTTGCCGAAAAAATTCTGAAACAAATGGGACCTTCCACCATTTCTTCTCATCTTCAATTTCATCAAAACTTTTGTACCTGACCTACAATCATAGGCGAAAGTTTTATCTCCTTGAAATCACATAAAAACTGAGCAAATAGCAGATTTATGCATGCAGGAATAACTCCTACAAAAAAATTCCAAGCCAGATATTCAATATGCACTCGAATATAGAGACACATTCATTTCATTTCATGATTTATTTTCACTGTCTTATCACCTTCATATGATGCATATGATGCATCTTTATTGTTGAATACAGTCCAAATTGTTAATTTAAAATGTGCGGCTCATTTATCCCCAATCAATCTCTAAAAGTAATGAAGTGTAGATGCTTGACTCAAGAGATCAATTTCCTAAACAACAGACAACCCTCTCTTAAAATCTTTCCTCCATTATGAAGGAAGAAACAAAGGAGGCACAGAAAATGGGATTTACCTGAAAATCCTCTAGGTTATCCTGCTAACAGCAGACAAACTAGAAAATTAAAAGACATGAAATGTGGACACGACAAACTTTAAGCATCGATAACAAACATGATGGTGGCTTACATTGCAAACCATTGTTGTGTGGTTTTAAATAAAAATTAGTAAAAGCATAAGATATAACCCAATGATCTCCCATCAATGTACAATATCACTTTGAAAATGTAACGCTTTTGTGAGCATTCAATAGGAATTTTTCTATGATGGTGCTAGTGGATTCATTAGTGCATCTTTGCTTCCTGTTTTTCTATGATGGTTGATGGGTATGCCTCAGATATTTTCAAGTCAACAAGGGGCTTAAGACAGAGTGATCCTGTATCTCCCTCCTCACTTATTATGGTGATGGAGTTGCTAAGGGGAATGTTGATCAGAGCAACTGACTTGGGCCTCATCAAGGGACTCTGAGTTGATAGTTGAGGGTCAATAATTGATATGCCCTGCCTGTTTACCAATGACACCTGATCATCTTTTGCCAAAATGACAAGCGCCAACTAATACATCTCTAGTGCATATTATTGTGGTTTGAAGTCATATCAGTCCTCCATGTGAATCTGATAGAGCGAGTTGATCATGGTTGACAGAGGAGTGGATGATGATCCGTGTCAAGCATGGGCAATACATTGTAGAGTGGGTACATTATCACTTGGTGCTGCAATTAATGCGACAGATATGGACCCTATTATTAAGAAATACAAGAAGTTGGCGGGATGAAAGCAAGGGTGTCTCTCAAATGGTGGCAGACACCCTAATAAAAGCAACCTTGTCCAATCTTTTGGTCTTATTTATGTTCCTTTTCAATATGGCTAAGTCTGTAGAGAGGAGACTAGAGGCTATTGAAGCAAGGTTCATGAGGAGTGATAAAGAGGGTAATGAGAGATACCCTCTTGTCAATTGGGAGACCACGAAGCAACCAAGGGGGCAAGGTAGTTTGGGGATAAAATTTTAGCCCCATTTTAATTAAATGTTGCCTGAGATGGGCTTAAGGTTATGGGTGGATAACCCATCAAACAGAGGAACCCTTGGTACAACTGTATGGAGAAAGATAGTCCAAGGATGGTAAAATTTTCAAGTGGACATGACTATTACCATGGGTGTTGGAGGATAACCACACTGCTGACATGATATTGGATGTGCTGACAAGAATCTACGCCCTTTATTCCTAGACATACTAATAAGGGAGTTACGAAGGAGAGAGACATTGGAGGGCTATGAGAATTTCAGCTTAGTAGATAGGAGCAAGACTATGAGCTTGAGACATTTATGAACTTTATCAACTTCCTATATAAATTTAGACAAGGATTGGTTACAGTGGAAAGGGAGCAGATCGGGGTTCTTCACAGTTAAGTTGTACTGCGAGCAAATTCTACCAGCAAGAAGTGTGGACTTTTCTTGGAGGCACGTTTAGTAGAGTAAAGCTCCAAATGTGTGTTTTTTCACTTGGGAAGCTGAATGGGGCTGAGTCCTAACTATCGATAACTTAAGATATGGGGAAATTTTAACCAATGCTTCCTTTGCAAATATGGGGAGAATCAGCTAACCACTTGCTTGTTCATTGTCAATGGACTCAGTCTGTGGGTGTTAGCTCTTCTAATGCTTAGTCTATATTGGGTAACCATAGAATTAGTTGATTGGGAACTCAGAGCATGGTCCAGATATGAAGTAGAAAGGGAGATTAAATGTTTATTCAGTTGATAACAATCTCCACTCTGTTGATATTTATGGAAGGAGAGAAATATAAGGGCATTCGAGGGAGTGAAAACACAACTCCCGACATTTGCAAAGATGGATATCGAATGTATGTTTGTATAGGCAGGCTTCACTACTGAGTAATCATGAGTGAATTTTTGTTTAGGCTCATGCTTTTGTATAGCATCAATCCCCTTTTCATGTCTTATGCATCTTGTTGGTCCGTGATTAGTGAAACTTCTTAGTTGAATACTCAAATAAAAAGAAAAAAAAATGCTGCTAAAGTTGGTGACTGAAAGATAAGTGCGAACAAAATCTTCAGATATGAAGTACCAGTCCAGAACTTCAGTTGTCAAATGACCCTATGCACACCAAAGAAACTAAATGGTACCTTACTTCAGGACAAAAGCACCTAGTGCTGGCTTGAAAAGGAGGTCTCACTCAAAAGCATACTAGTTTTCTCAACCTACCAATGTGATATCCAAATCAATATCACTCAAAACCACTCATCAGTCATCATTGTTGTGATGGCTTCAAAGTCCATCATTAATAGATGGACATGTATGCTTCCTTCCTAGTTTGGGTGACCTAAGGCCCAGACTATCATGGACTCCACTAACTTGTAAACTTGTGACAGTGTAGAATATTAAGACTTATGTCTCTGGAATTAATACAAATTGAAAAATCTAAGAAAAACTTACCTCCATCTGTATCTTTCCTCCACCACCCATACCTTCCAATTCCACCACCAGTTCATGTGGATTTCCTAGCAAAAAGTAAGATTTGTTTAACCGTGTGAAATACTTGTCTGATAATGTTATTATTTCAACATCAGCAAATTATTTTGCAAATGCATCAACTCATCTCTATGATGAAATTTAAGACGACTTACTGCAAAAATGAGGATGCCTTCAAGTGTGTATTCTTTTCCATGAGGGTCCTTCCAATATGTCTATTTCTTCTTTATTGAAGTAGTACCCATACTAGACAACCACTCATGGACACACTAACTTCAATAATTAACACACAGCACAAATAACTCTAATTTTATCAGACACAAATGTACTATTCAAATATTTTATTAATTTCATTTAGTAAAAATATTTTTCAATTAATTAGGAAAGTGTTGAAGTAATAACAATAATTTGTTAAGTGGGAACTAAGCTTGGAAAGATAGATAGCTAAAATTTGTGCAAGAAACTGTGCATGGAAGGCTGAAGAAGTGGGAATATGTGTTAAAAGGAAGAAAGGAAGGAGGGAAAAGAAAACCAAAAGTGGAAAAAGCTAGATATGTGTTTGCAAGACTATGGATAGACTTGTAGAAAGCATTTAGTGGAGCAGTGTCACCATGTAATGTGCCACCTGCTGATGAATTTCATCCACTATTAGGTGATGTCTTGTAATTCGATCCTAACTTTTCCTTTGTATATAATAGTTAATTTTTTAGCATTTCTTATAGGGCTTTCATGTTCATTTTATATTTAATAATTAAGAATAACTGACATTTACATAAATTTTATTTGTTGGTGTCACAATGTAAACACTATCACATGTAACACCGTTTTACAAGATACCTTCTCAAGAAACATGGTGCTGGTTTTTCTAGAGCTAGATATAATAAAATCCAGACAATTTTGCCCATGGTTTTTTATGCACCTATGTCAACTGTCACATATATAGAGTAGAGACAGAGAAAGAGAATAAAAAATAGAGCAAACACGAGTTATTTTTTTACTTCCAACCACTTCGTATCTGCATAATGACACAAAGTTCTCTGTTTTCTAGTGGTACATACAGGAAATCAATTGAAACCTGACTTGAAATAAGAGAAACAATAGTTGAAATTTTTATTTTCATTTATTTGACTGACCTCTTGTTTGAGAATTTTTCACCAGTGTCGATCTTTTTTCCAGAAATTGTCAACTATGCCAAAGAGGATAGAGAGGGGTGGCAAGGCCAATATCTTGGAAAGACGAGAGAATAATGAACAGAATATTGATTGGTTGGAGATACATACATGCAACATATCCTTCTTCCAGTAACTATTTGAATCAAACAATTGATGCACCATGGGTAATGTTAGAAAGTGAAATTGAGACCAAAAGAGGAGCCCATCACATGTAGTATTTATAGATCAATATAGATCAATTGACAAATTATCTCTAGGAAGCTCACCATCACAAAGAAGCTCCAGACTAATGCCCGCATTTCCCATGCGTTTATGGGGAGTGATGAGGTTTGCATCCCACACTGCTATCTAAAATGCATACCAGAAAAAGAAACAACTTATCGACTTGACTTGAGTCTCTCATTCTGAAAAATGATTTGTTAATCCAAAACACAGATGAGAATTTTTCAATGATTTTAGACACTTCTATTGCCATCTTTCAAATTAATAGGTATGTAGAATTAAAGAGAAGATAATGGCATTAACAGCAGAAATTATTCTTACTAGCAGAATGAGAAATTTAAATCACAACAATGAAATCAGCATGCAACAAAGCATGCACTATTAAGACACATTCCACAAAATTGAAAATGTTGAAATTGATCACAAGGTGACCCAACACGTTAAATGGCAGCAATAGTCAAACTAACAAATAACAGGCCAAAAGTCCTTCTCCTTGCTCAATGTTTTTTTGAGTTATTTGATAGGAAGACCTTCCAGGTCAATGCTAAGTAAAACTAAAGATTGTGCGCACAAGCAGTTGTGCCCTCAGATACAATGCTTTATTAATAGCAGAATTGAACCAAAATATAAATATAGGAGAAAGTTCATTGCATACAGACCTACCTTTTATGAATTTCAAAATTCATTTGGAAAAGAAGTCTCAATGCATATGTATCTCAGCCATGACCTTTTAAGATGGAGATTGTATTTTACTGGAGATCTATCAAACCAACTACATAAACTTAATGTCCAAATTCAACCATTTGATGACACTATATCAGTGTAATAGCTAACATTTTAGTAAGGTTCCCATTTTGTCAAAAAGTTTCTATCTCATAGGCCAGAATGACAGAGTTCATAAAGGGAATGGAAGTTTTCAGAAAGAGCTTTAGGGTCTATGAATCCCTGAAAAACTTATACTCCATCTATGGAAGACTATAATATGAAGTCTCCCTTGGTGTAGACCTAAGGACCATGATTGTCCACCATGTAATTTGGCAATAGATACGAATATCCACCTTTTTGGTGAGAGCACTCATACCCATATCGCCTGGAGATGATCTATCCTTCACTTTCTCTGATATATTATGATGACATTGATAAGTTGAAATCTGTTCTCTGCATTTCTATTTACAGATTACCCAAGAAAAAAATTGGCTCGCTTTTGGAATAGCACATTCTCTATGTTCTTAACAGAATGGAATTTTAGCAGAAAAATATTGATTAAGATTTACTCCTGCACCTTACCCACTAAATTATGGTGGGACCCCTACTCCTTTTCCAGATTCTTCAGTGAAATAGCAAGGTATTCTCTGAACAAAATATATTGAAGAAAGAACTATATAGATGGCTTCTTGACCTGAAGGATTTTGGTAGGTGGCAGCTTAATGTGAAAAGTAAAATTCTCATTCCAATAGGGCTCCTTTGTCCTGCAGCATATTTTATAAAGTAAGTTAAAATTAGAAAACCATGTTACTCAAAAGAATTTTAATAAAATGAAATTAGAAAACCATGAACTCTAAAATGTCCTTTTCCATCTGCATCAAATATTCTATTCTCTGAGGAAGCAACATATTTCAGTCAGGAAAGAAAACTCATATATTAATTGTGACAGATTTTCATTATTGTACCATCCAATACAACAGTGTCCAATTTAAAAGATTAAAATATAATGTCAATTCATCACATGGAACTACTGAAGCACATTCAAAGAAAAAAAAAACTTAATAAGCACATAAATATAATAGGGTAAATGATCTGTAAAACCATACACTTTTACTGTTTTCTCAATTATTCCATGAACTTTCAGATTTAATTAGAATGGCCAATAACTTTCAATTTTTTTTCAGTCCCTTAGCAGCCAATTGGAAAGCTACAAGCCCTCTTCTTCCATGTCCCATTGTCCCATTTCTTATAATTCCTCTCCCCTTCACCTCCATCACAATCAAACTCTATATCTAATACCCCATCCTCTTCCAAACCAATATCAGCCTTGAAACCTCTCTCCCTCATTGGATGTATATGAGGTAATGAGTGAAAAAACCAACATTCTTGCTTGCATTTATTCTAACCATGGTATCAATTTCCACATCCCAATGAGTCAACCCATCCATCCAATCAAAACCATCTTGTATGTGGTGATGTGGTGTGCTGAATTCAATAACAAGCCACCAGTCTAAATTGTTTCTCCCAGATTTTCATCTTTGCTAATGCCCCACTGAGGACCATCTCACCATACTTATCAATCAAGGTTTCCTTTTCTGATTCAATCCATTTTTTTCTCATTGGAAGCATAGTCATCACTAATACCAAACTCAACAAAATTTGCAATAGAACACTTAAAACACTCAAACACAACCTAATTTAAATACATAATTTTGTGGAGTGAATCAGCTACCAAGAAATAAGTTGAAAGCTTCCAGATGAAATCAAGCAGCCAACTTCTAACCCTGTTCAGAGACTGGAAGTATTGAAGTTCCTATTTTCCTTTTTCTTTTTCCTGCCTGTTCATAGATTAAGGATAAATATGAAACTTCAACACAATTTAACGATGTTACTTCCTTCCATTAGTTTTTTTTAACAGAACAAATATGGTAGACATGGAGAAAAATTGAAAGTGGTTGAACATTGTAATCAAATTTGAAAGTCCACAGTAGAATTGGGAAAACAAGAAAAGTTGATGGTTTTGCTGATCATTTACCCAATATATTAGTAACTTGTGCATGCAACACCACAAGATTCTCTTTGCCACACTAGGCACCTTCAGAGGGAAAATATATAAAACAACGTACTAATTCATGGTCCAATCAACATAGAGCTTGTTTCACAAGAGATTTCAACTATACCTACCTGTAAACAGTGCATCCAATCCAACTTATTGCAGCACTTAGAAATAGAGAATACATAAGAAAAATTGCCACCTGTAATCATTTGTCCCTATCAACACCTCATGTCATATTAAGGATTCTCAGTCTCAGTAAGTCATATAACTGATGTGAATCTGGCTACGCATCAAAGCATCAACTTCATCACCAAGTGTCTCCAACAATAATACATCAAGTATCAAGATTCAAGCTCATGATTACTGCATATGGATGCAAGAATGTTGCAAAATATGAAGATTTTTAGAAGATATTGTGCTGAAATATTATTGTGATTGAACACATATCACTTTCCTATTTTGTTTAGATAGCATATATGTTAGGATTTCTAGTTACTAAACTTGCACTCATCTCTTATGAATTTAAATACATCTTTCAGGTGAGAATATATATATTTGAGAGACTGCTTATTTAAATGGTACTAATGCATGTTGTTGAGGTTATTCTTCTACATGTATGTGAGGTTTCATAGTATGGCAGGGAGCTGACCACAACAACTCAGAAAACTAAAACTGAATATTCGACGTGAATGGAAGAAATGTTTTCATTCTACTTCCATCAAACAGGGTATGTTGGCACAAATACACTGTATAGAGCCCGACTCTTATGAAGTTAACTACATCTTTCAGATGAGAATTTCTGTATTTGATACACTCCTTATTTGAATGGTACAACTTAAAACACAGACTTGGGTGTGATTATCTAGTGTGCTAGGAAACTTAGCAATATTGTGATTTCATTTAAAGTAACTAAAATGGCATAATACATAATTGGACATAATTAAAATTTTACACAAATGGTTCCAGATGTGTAAGATTAGTAGGATGAAAGGTTCAGACTCTTCAGAAGTCCAATTCCAGGATATTTAACCCCAATCAGAGTTAATAAGATTTTTAGACAAGATCCAATTTGCATAATATATAATTGGAGATAGTTATATATTCAGATATGATAGTTCCAGATATCTAAGATTAATAAGGGAAATGGTTCAGGCATGGAAGCTCAGGCCCAAGAAGTTACACCAAGCTCTTGTCTTAACAATATGGCCACAAGCAAATACAAAGCGGGAGATAGACAGCTAATATTCCAGAACAAAAGGCAGTTAAATGAGGCTTCATTTAGACAGCTGTCACTCAACCTTTGCCAGCATGATAGATTCAAAAATACACCACCTCCACATGGCATATTGCCTCCAAGTATATAGAAATACTTGTTATTTTCACTATCTACAAGTTATCTAAAGCAAAATCATGCAAATGTTATACAGCATACTAGTGGACCATATAATTCTATGCTGTTGATTTCGTCCCCTAATGGTAGAACAAGAAAAGGCAGGTAAGGAAAGAGAGAGGGGGAGTGAGAATGGTAGAAAGAAGATCATAGAAAGACATTCCTAATTCATGCACTTTTACACATAAAAGACTTACCCCCATTTGACCTTGCTCTTAACAAATTGACCATCCATTTGCATAACCACATACGGATCACTTGTTCCCTGGACTCAATTAAAAGATAATAACAGGCCAATTTCACAGCATATTTTAGTTTTAACAAATACCATATGAAATCTGGACTGCAGAAAGAGAAACAGGCTCCGGGACATATCAGTTTATGAACTTTGGTTGTAATATTGAGAACAGCATCAGAAATACAAATTTCCCGGGTTCAACCTAGAAATGGAATTGACACCATCTATTACTATCAACTACCATATTCAAGTAATTACGTCCTATTACTACCTAATTCTCATAATCCTGGAAACAATATGCACCCATACTTTTCCAATGTAAGGAACATATTGCATTTACTAGTGAATCATAAAATCCACATTGTTGATATGTTACATACTAAGAATATTCTTGGTTTGTAGTGCCAAGATATGCATTTCCTAAACCTTAAAAATTCCTAATAATCATATCATGGCAACCACTTGGATATGCCACCATATACAATGCCCATTCCCCAACTCAGTAAATATATGATATGGGAGGATAAGAGGAAAACTTAGTTTCATCCTCATGCAGAAAAAATTAGCAAAAAGTAGAGGGTAAAAAAATGTAGTTACATACCCATGGATCCATGGCAGGGAAATTGACTCCCTTTCTCAACTTTACAAATAATTGACCATCATATATTTCACGAACAAAGGACCTGCATTTTGAAGAGAAAATTTTTCATATTAATATTGAAATTCTACTACTTACCAATGTCCCATCTTTCTAATGTATAAAATATATATTTGATGATTCCAGCAGCCATTCATTAAACAGTTCAAAACACACTAGTACAATTTAAATTAATCTTTCGCAAAAACAATAGATGAAGAAAAGCAATATGAGCTGGCAGTCATGAAAGATACACGTTTTTCTTCTTTTTTCTGTTAGTTTAGGTACAGAAGCACATACTCTGAGAGATAAACTGTCTTACAACCAGCAGCATCAACTTCATGCCTTCCAACATTTTCCTGATTTCCTCAACCCAACAGAAGAATAAATTAACAATCCCTCACTGAATATAACCTCTTTAAATATCATCTCTAAATTAAAGGCTCAAATCAAATCAAATTAGCAGCAATCCCAATTTGAATTGAAGTTTTTTTCCCAATAATTCTGATGTTTACCCCACAATTAGAAACCATGAGACGTAAACTAGATGATGGTTGCATTCTACCAATTAGAAAACCGAGTCTAATGAGAACTGGTACTCTAGAAGCAACAATTTCTCTCTCAAGTCCTTTTCACTGAATATCGCTCCACAAGTGTCTAATTTAACTTCATAAGTTCAACAGTAAACTGTTGCGAAATAACCTAACAGCATCAGCAGCTTCATGGAAGTCAAAGATGAGAGCAGATTACGGGTGGGCTGGTGTAAGCTTCAAACGAGAAACCAGCAAGAACAACCGCGAGATTGATATCGAACGGTGGACGCTCAACTTCCTCCTCGAATTCGACCGGCTGGACTTCTGTGTTCGCCATGGAAAGGCAGCGGAACGAGCTCCTCTCATCCCTGAGGCTGCTGGCTCCACTGACCGTCAACAGACTGACCTTGACGGAGAACGAATGTGGACACCTCCAGGATAGCCTGAAGCTTCTTAAATGGCGGCGATTAAGCAGAAGCGGTGGGAGGCGGCTGAGGAGTTGGAGGTTTGCTGGGGGGTTTTGGAGAGAGGAAGCCATGACGAATTGTCGAGAAGCTTGAAGAAGAAACGGTAAAAGTGCGTTGGAAAATTGAGGTGGAAGACGAGCTGGCACAGTCGTAATTTTGCTGAACTTAAGGGTGGGCATTAGCGTTAAATGTTAGAGCACTGTGTCGAGAATCCAAAATCTACGGCAAGATCTTCTATGCAAATTTTGGAGATTTTTAAGATGGTCATCCCATGTTAATGGCGTACACATGTCACTCATTTCAAATACTTTCTTTGAATAACTGAGAAGATGCGGAGTAGATGATATGCTCCCATTCTCTATCCTGCAAAAAGTTCGTCCAATCACGCATAACAATGGCTTTATCTTTCCCAATTGTATTTTATGTGCCCACTGTGCAACGCAGGAGTCACAAGCTAGTATCTTATTATGGTAATGCTAAATACATTGTGTTACCATGAATTATGTGAAAATTCACAATTACAACATGAACAAAATTTTCTTAATTAAAGTTATCATGAACTTTTATTTTTATTCCACATTTATCCGTATTAAAATTTTTCATCAAAATCATGAACAAAAGGAGGGAGACTATTTGTTAAGGTTAAATCTACTATTTTGCCCCTATTGAATGGAGGAATAAAGGCACATTTCCTCCTTGGAGCTTCAACTCTTTCTTGCTAGTGAAACAATAATGGTTAAACCTCCATGGTTTCGCCTTCTCTCTGTTGTTGTCACCCTCCTCAACCTTTAAAAAACGCCTACCATATTAGTATCTCTTGAACTTGAAGAACCAGTCAATCACTGGATCTTTTCAACAAACTAACTACCCACAATATCCCTACTTTGTTAGAGACACAACAAGCCTCTATTGTTGTCTTTATCTTTACAACGTCACTCAGGCTCACAAACTCTAGCTCTTAATATTGTGAGATCTGATTATTACTCGATTGCATACGAATATGATTTCTGTACCCTTCATACCTAGGATTTATTGGAGTATCCATCATTGCATATCTCGATTCCATTCATTAGGCATGATTTTTTACCTCAATCCAACCTTGATTTTGATATAGCTTTAGTCTAGTGAAAGGTCTTACCTAGCCAAGAGATGCACTAACAATGAGCCAAGCTTTCCACCAAGTTGTAGTGCAACAAATGGACCTACAAAGTAAGCTTGGGCCAAATGAGATGGCGTGGGAAGGCTCTCTAATGGTTAAGTCAATAGACAGGAGAGAGAGAATTATGGGTGAAATGCTAGAAAGATGAGAGTTGCCTTTTCTTTTATAGTGTGGTGTATTTATAAGAGTCATACTGGAGGTGGGCATATTAGGCCAACTAGCAGAGATCTGCTAGTCGATCCACCACTAGCTGAGGTGTGGTTGTCTCTAGCCAAAGGTGGCCAAGAACACCAGTCAAAGGGGAGTAAGGCAAAGCACTTGACTTGGCGTTGTTCAGATGTCCTATCAAGTGAGATAAGACATAGTCGACCGGGTAAATGGGGACTATGCGGTTTGATGCAGGATAGAGAGGGTTGGTCCCAACCTTCATGGCATAGGTTGAAATGATAAGATTTGGTTCAAAATCAAGTGGGTGCAAATAGTCAACCAATGAAAAAAAAAAAACGTGACATGCTACTTAGACCACTTGCCTAACCACGAACTTAAAGACCAATCCACACAATGACTCACTTGGGTTGAGGCACATATTGGGGACTTTATGAATGGTTAGTTATGTCATTTGGTTTGAGCAATGCACCTAGCACATTTATGAGGTTAATGAATCATGTCATGCATGCCTATATTGGAAAGTGTGTGATAGTTTAATTTGATGACATCCTTGTGTATAGCAAGATCTTAAGTGAACATATAGAACATCTTAGGCAAATCCTCAATGTTTTAAGAAAAAAATTGTTTGGCAACTTAAAGAAATGTGATTTTTGCACGAACAAAGTTTTCTTTCTTAGTTTTGTTGTGAGTAGTGAGGGCAATGAAGTAGATAAGGAAAAGATCAAGGCAATCCAAGACTAGCCGACTCCTACCACCATTGGACAAGTATAGAGCTTCCATGGATTTGAGAGCTTCTATAGGAGATTTGTAAAGGACTTTAACACGATAGCAGCCCTATTGAATGAGTTGACCAAGAAGAATGTGCCCTTCAAGTGGGGTGAAGCACAAGAAAGAGCCTTCCAAGCCATGAAGGAGAAGCTTACTCATGCACCAATCCTAGCCCTCCCAAATTTCGGCAAGACTTTTCAAGTGGAATGTGATGCAAGGGGAATTAGCATTTGAGGGGTACGCAGGCAAGAATGTAAGCCTATTGCCTATTTTAGTGAAAGGCTTGATGGTCCAACTATTAACTACTCTACATATGATAAAGAGTTGTATGCCCTAGTTAAAGTATTGAAGACTTGGCAACATTATTTGTGGCCAAAAGAGTTTGTTATCCATTCTAATCATGAGGCTCTAAAGTATCTTAGATGACAAAATAGGTTGAACAAGAGACATGCTAAATGGATCGAATTTATCAAGTCATTGCCTTATGTCATCAAGCACAAGAAAGGTAAGGAAAATTTGGTTGCGGATGCACTTTCTTGAAGGTATGCTCTTCTTTCTACTCTTGATGCTAAGATTCTTGGATTTGAGTTTATCAAAGATTTGTATGTTGATGATACTGATTTTGGTGAAACTTTTAGCAATTGCAAGTCTAATAGTGGATTTGATAAATTTTTCTTGAATGATTGATTCTTATTTTATTCCAATAAGCTTTGCATTTCTAATTGTTCCATATGTGTACTATTGATAAAAGAAGCACATTTTGGAGGTCTAATTGGACATTTTGGCATTGCTAAAACATTAGGCATATTGCATGAACATTTTTTATTGGCCTAGGATGCATAGAGATGTTAAGAAATTTGTGGGAAAATGCATTGTGTCTCTTAAGGTGAAGTCAAAATTGAATCCTCATGGTTTGTACACACCACTCCCTATTCCTAATGTACCTTGGGAAGACATTTCCATGCAATTTTTTTTTAGGCTTACCTAGGTTTCAAAGGGGTATGGATTCTATTTTTGTTGTTGTAGACCGTTTCTTGAAAATGTCACATTTTATTGCATGTCGCAAAGTTGATAATGCTTCTCACATTGCTTCCTTGTTCTTTAGAGAAGTCATGCGACTTCATGTAGTGCCAAGAACTATAGTATTTTATCAACATACTAAGTTCCTAAGCTATTTTTGGAAGATCCTATGGGGAAAGTTGGGAACCAAGCTACTTTTCTCAACTACTTATCATCCACAAACTGATGGGCAAATTGAGGTTATGAATAGGACATTGACGACCCTACTTCGAGTTATTGTGAAAAAGAATTTAAAGAATTTGGAAGAATGTCTACCCCATGTGGAGTTTGATGCAGAACTCAGACCAACTTCCACGGATCCTATTCAAGTTCCAATTGGGCCAATTACGAGGGCACGAGCTAAGAAGTTCAAGGAGGCACTCAACGGGTTGGTTCAAGAGCTTATGGCAAAAAATCATACATCAAAGCCCATTGAAGGACATTTTTGTGAGCTGCAGAAACATGTCAATTTGATTCAAGCCCAATAGAAATTCTAGAAACTTGTTGGCAGCTATAACTATTTAAAGAAACTTTCAAATTATGAAAGATTTATTTAAGTATTCTAGGATATTATTTAAATATCCGGATATATCCTAGAATATCTTTACAATATAATATCATAAAATATATTGTACTATTTTAGGATATTCTTCTCTAGGATATATTTTGGATATTTGATTTCCCCTTTTTATGTAACACTATAAATACCCCCTTGAGGTATTCAGTTTTGGACGAATTTTGGAGATACATTCTTAGTGAGAAATACATATTGCTCTTCTTGGTTCTTGAGAAGACTTATAACTTATCAAGTTATCTTGTGGCGTTCTACAACCGGACTTATCACTTTGATTCTCTAGTTCGTGGGATTCTTCGTGTGGCGTCCTCCTTGATCTGCAACTTTGGTTCTTGCCTCATTAGGTAACGGGTCAAAGTTCATTATTTTCAAACTTGTTCTTTTCAATTCTTGGGGTTCTTTTCCACGTTTGGTGTTGGGTCTAATTGCAAGTTGGTGGTGCTCTTATCGTATTTGATATTGAGTTTCACTACAGGTCGATAAGGATCACGTCAGTTGGTATCAGAGCTTTGGGTTCTAAGATAGGTTTTATCTCTGCTTTTATTATTATCCTTTTCTTGATCTTTGGAATTCAATTCTCTTTCATCAATCTTGGATTCGATTGAATTCCTCTTTTTTACAGATTCTTCTTTCTTCCTTTTGATCTTTCTTGATTCCTGATTCTGGTTGTTGCAAAAGCAGGAAAAAAGAGAGAGAGAGAGAGAAGAAAAAGTCGAAAAAAGAGAGGCTGCAAAGCAGAACAAAAAAAAAAAGAACAAAACAAACAAACTGCAGCAAAAAAAAAAGGTACATAGCAAAAAAAACAAAAGAGAGAGAGAGAAAAAAAACAAAGAGAAAGTTGCCAAAAAAAAAGAGGCACATAGCGAAAAAAAAAGGCAAAAAAAAGGAAAAAGTTGTTCTTAATCTTATTGCATCCTTTTTTTTGTCAACTCTAAAGTTTTCTAGATCTTATTTGTCAAGTTGTTTTTTCTTTCCCCAATATCCTGGTATCCTTGTGTCCCTTAATTGTCATTCTATTTATTTTCTTTTTGGAAATCAACATCCTTGGTGATTGGTTTGGTTGGATTCCTTCTTGAATTGCTGCAAATTTCTTGCTTAGGTTTCTTGAGTTTAATTAAGAACCGAAGAAAGCAATACAAGTGGAAAAAGGCAAGAGTGGTGAGCACATTAGAGGGTAAAAGCCGAACATTTTGAGAGAAACATGAGTGAATCAACTTTAGAGTGACACACGTGAGGGAGTGTGGTGAGGTCCTTTTCTTTATATACTTGAACTAACGTTGTTTTCAGCATTTGGATATGGCTCATGAACAAAGGGAAGTGGCTGATAAGACTACAGAACAAACCATTCCAAACTTACAAATGCAAGCATTGCTTGGGGAGATGAGACGGATGTTGAAACTCGAACAGGAGCCCATTCAAGAGAGGCTGGATCGAGTAGAAGTTAGAACACCACAAGAGTTGCCACCTGACATCCCGAATAGGCGGCTAGGATGGTGAGGTTCATGGGAGGACGATGAGTTGGAGGAGGAAGCTGAATACTAGGGAAGGTTTAGGCGTCAAATCAAATTTAGAGAAACTTGGAGTAGAGAAGACAACAATTTGGGCAGCATTAAGATGAAAATTCCATCATTCTAGGGCAGATTTGACCCAGAGGCATACCTCGAATGGGAGAAAAAGATGGAGTTTATTTTTGATTGCCACAACTACTCTGAGGCAAAGAAGGTAAAGCTTGCTGTCATAGAGTTCTCGGATTATGCTATAACGTGGTGGGATCAGCTTGTCTTAAGCAGGAGACGGAATAGAGAACACCCAGTAGAAACATGGGAAGAGATGAAGGCAGTGATGCGAAAGTGATTTGTCCCAAGTTACTACTATCGGGAGCTGCATAAGAGGCTGCAAGGACTTAGGCAAGGGAACCGGAGTGTCGAAGACTATTACAAGGAGATGGAAGTTGTAATGATTCGAGCTAATGTGGAGGAAGATCGAGAGGCAACAATGGCTAGGTTTTTGTTTGGATTAAACCGTGAGATTCATGATAGAGTCGAGATGCACCACTATGTGGAATTGGAAGACATGGTGCACATTGGCGATCAAAGTGGAGCAACAGCTCAAGAGGGGAAGTGGAACAAGAGTAGCTCCCAACCCGAGGAATATTCCTTGGAAGTCGAAAAACTCTTCAAACAGGGAGGTCAAACCAGAAACCTCTACATTTCTCAAAGGCCAAAGTTTGAGCCTAAATCTCGGACTGGCAGTCGTGATCATCAAGGTAATTCTGATATTTCCACTACTCGGGATCGTGATGTGAAGTGTTTCAAATGTCAGGGCAGGGGACACATAGCTAGCCAATGCCCAAATAGGAGAG
The DNA here is from genome assembly GCA_900174645.1 of Sonneratia alba. Classification (NCBI taxonomy): domain Eukaryota; kingdom Viridiplantae; phylum Streptophyta; class Magnoliopsida; order Myrtales; family Lythraceae; genus Sonneratia; species Sonneratia alba. Next base: position 83,235 of record FWPY01000001.1, on the reverse strand, counting down.
GTGATGGTTATATAAATGCCCAAGGAGAGCTGGAGTTAGAAGATGAGAAGAGGCCAATTCCGACATGCCACCTTTGGAAGATGTTGATGATGGGGAATATTTGCTGTTGAAGGAGAATCATTGGTGGTGAAGCGAGCTCTCAATTTGCTGGCTAAGGAAGAAGAAAACAACCAAAGGGAGAACTTGTTCCATACCCGGTGCTTTGTCAACAAGAAAGTTTGCAGTGTCATAATTGATGGTGGGAGTTGCACCAATGTGGCCAGCACATAGTTGGTGGAGAAATTGGCATTGCCCACCTTGAAACATCCACGGCTGTACTGACTTCAATGGCTGAATGATAGCGGCAACATCAAGGTAACTAGGCAAGTACTAGTGCCTTTTTCACTTGGCTAGTATGAGGATAAGGTGCTTTGTGATGTGTGTTCCTATGCAAGCATGTCATATTTGTTAGGAAGGCCATGGCAATTTGATAGAAGGGTTACACATGATGGCTTCACCAATAGATATTCTTTTGTATTCAAGAAACTACCCATATCTCTTATGCCATTAACTCCAAAGGAAGTTCTTGAAGATCAACTGAAGTTAAAAAAAGCCAATGAAAAGAAAGCAAAACAAAAGGCAAAAGTTGAGAGAAAAGAAATTGAGGAAAAAGAAACTGAGAGGAGAGAAAAAGAAAGAGAGACAGAGCGAGTTTCAGCCGTCATGAGAGCAAGAGAGGAAAAATTCAGTGTTATGGCAAAGAAAAATGAGATCAAGAGAGCATTATGTTCTTTCCAACCCCTTATAGTACTCATGTACAAGGAGGTTCTTTTTAATACTAATGATCTAGCTGGCCCTTTGCCGAGCAATGTTACTTCACTTTTGCGGGAGTTTGAGGATGTGTTTCCCAAAGAGTTACCTCATGGCTTACCTCCAATTCGGGGAATCAAGCATCAAATTGACCTCATACCCGGTGCAGCAATCCCAAACCGACCTGCCTATAGGAGTAACCCTGAAGAGACCAAGGAACTACAACGACAAGTGGGTGAGTTACTGAAGAAAGGTTACGTTCGTGAGAGCATGAGTCCATGTGCAGTTCCTGTCTTACTAGTGCCTAAGAAGGATGGGACTTGGAGGATGTGTGTTAATTGCCGAGCCATCAACAACATTACGGTAAAATATCATCATCCCATCCCTAGATTAGATGATATGCTAGATGAATTGCATGGGTCTTGTATTTTTAGTAAGATTGACCTTAAGAGTGGATATCATCAAATCAGAATGAAAGAAGGAGATGAGTGGAAAACTGCATTCAAAACAAAATATGGTTTATATGAAAATGGTTAGTTATGCCATTTGGGTTAACTAATGCACCGAGCACCTTCATGAGGCTTATGAACCATGTTTTGCGTGCTTACATTGGTCATTTTGTAGTTGTCTACTTCGATGATATTCTAATTTATAGCAAGAGCTTGGATGACCATATTGAGCACTTGAATCTTGTTTTAGATGTTTTAAGAAAAGAAACGTTGTTCGCTAATCATAAAAAGTGTACTTTTTGCACGGATAAGCTTGTATTTCTTGGATTTGTTGTGAGTGCTCAAGGTACACAAGTTGATGAGGGAAAGGTGAAGGCTATCCAAGATTGGCCAACACCCTCAACCATAGCACAAGTAAGAAGTTTCTATGGTTTGGCTAGTTTTTATCGGCGCTTTGTTCAGAATTTTAGTACCCTTATTGCACCTTTAACTGAGGTAATCAAGAAGAATGCTCCTTTTAAGTAGCAATAGGAGCAAGACAAGGCATTTAAATTGATCCAGGATAAGTTGACGAATGCTCCTTTGCTTGCTTTACCCGATTTCTCTAAAACATTTGAAATTGACTGTGATGCTTCAAGTATAGGCATTGGAGGTGTGTTGATGCAGGAAGGAAGACCAATTGCATACTTCAGTGAAAAGCTAAGTGGGGCATCCCTCAACTATCCCACTTATGACAAGGAATTGTATGCCATGGTTAGAACATTACGAACTTGGCAGTATTACCTTTGGCCAAAGGAATTTGTAATTCATACAGATCATGAATCTCTAAAGCATTTGAAGGGTCAACACAAGTTGAACAGACGCCATGCCAAGTGGGTAGAATTCATTGAGACATTCCCGTATGTGATCAAATATAAGCAAGGTAAGGAGAATATAGTTGCTGATGCACTCTCTTGCAGGTATGCTATACTTGCTATTCTAGATGCTAATTTGCTTGGATTTGAGAGCATTAAGGAATTGTATGCATCAGATTTTGATTTTGGTGATGTGATTAAGGAGTGTGGGAAAGGTGCTTATGATAAATACTACTTGCATGATGAGTTTTTTATTTAGAGAAGGCAAACTTTGCATTCCTCAGTCTTCTTTGCGTGAGTTGCTGGTTAGGGAAGCACATGGTGGTGGTCTGATGGGTCATTTTGGAGTAGCTAAGACATTTGATGTGTTACATGATCATTTCTTTTTGGCCGCACATAAAACGGGATGTTGAAAGAATCTGTGACAAGTGCATTACATGTAAGCAAGCAAAGTCTAGGCTGCAACCACATGGATTATATACACCTCTTCCTATTCCTTGTGAGCCTTGGGTTGACATCTCTATGGATTTTGTTTTGGGGTTGCCTAGGACTAAGAGGGGGAGAGATTCAATATTCGTGGTTGTTGATAGGTTTTCTAAGATGGCGCACTTTATTGCATGTCATAAGATAGATGATGCATCAAATATAGCTGATTTGTTTTTCAAGGAAGTTGTTAGATTGCATGGCATTCCTAGAAGCATTGTCTCAGACAGGGATGCGCGATTCCTAAGTTACTTTTGGAAGACATTGTGGGGGAAGTTAGGGACAAAGTTACTATATTCTACAACGTGCCACCCACAAACTGATGGTCAAACTGAAGCTGTGAATAGGACATTATCTACTTTATTGCGTGCTATCATTAAAAGGAATTTGAAAACATGGAAAGATTGTTTAACCCATGTTGAATTTGCTTACAATAGAAGTGTTCATTCTGCAACTAAGCTTTCACCTTTTGAGATTGTTTATGGTTTTCACCCATTGACTCCATTAGACTTATCTCTTCTGCCTTTGAGTGAACAAGCTAATTTAGATGGCAAAAAGAAGGCAGAGTTTGTGAGACAAATACATGAGAAGGCACGACTCAACATAGAAAGGTGAACTACGCAATATGCAAAACAAGCTAATAAGGGTCGCAAGCAAGTAGTGTTTGAGCCAGGCGACTGGGTGTGGTTACACATGAGAAAGGAACGCTTCCCTGAGAAAAGGCGTTCTAAACTACATCCAAGGGGTGAAGGGCCATTTCAAGTGTTGGAGCGTATAAATAATAATGTCTACAAGCTGGACTTACCAGGTGAGTATGGAGTTAGTGCCACATTTAACGTTTATGATCTATCCCCATTTGATGCAGGTAACGATTTGATGACAAATCCTTCAAAAGAGGGGGAGAATGATGCAGAACTCAGACCAACTTCCACAGATCCTATTCAAGTTCCAATTGGGCCAATTACAAGGGCACGAGCTAAGAAGTTCAAGGAGGCACTCAACGGGTTGGTTCAAGAGCTTATGGTAGAAAAGCATACATCAAAACCCATTTTAGGACATTCTTGTGAGCTGCAGAACCATGTCAATTTGATTCAAGCCCAATAGAAGTTCAAGCCCAATAGAAATTCTAGAAGCTTGTTGGCAGCTATAACTATTTAAAGAAACTTTCAAATTATGAAAGATTTATTTAAGTATTCTAGGATATTATTTAAATATCTGGATATATCCTAGAATATTTTAAAGATACATTCTTAGTGAGAAATACATATTGCTCTTCTTGGTTCTTGAGAAGACTTATAACTTATCAAGTTATCTTGTGGCGTTCTACAACCGGACTTATCACTTTGATTCTCTAGTTCGTGGGATTCTTCGTGTGGCGTCCTCCTTGATTTGCAACTTTGGTTCTTGCCTCGTTAGGTAACGGGTCAAAGTTCATTATTTTCAAACTTGTTCTTTTCAGTTCTTGGGGTTCTTTTCCACGTTTGGTGTTGGGTCTTATTGCAAGTTGGTGGTGCTCTTATCATATTTGATATTGAGTTTCACTACAGGTTGGTAAGGATCACGTCAGTTTGCATACAATAGGACCATTCATTCGATCACAAAATATTCACAATTTGAAATTGTTTATGGATTTAATTTGTTAGCGCCTATTGATTTGATTTCATTGCCTACGCAGGAAAGAGCTAACATTGAAGGAAACAAGCGAGTTGAATTTGCCAAGCAAATTCATGAGAAGCCAAAGCAAAATATAGAGAGAATGACCCAGCAATATACAACCTGTGCCAACAAGGGATGGAAGAAAATTGTCTTTGAACCAGGAGACTTAGTTTGGGTGTGTTAAATTCGTTGTGAGCCCATAAGGGATCGGGTCCATTTCCACTTAAAAGCTCAAGCTGATAGGTGGCGGTACCCAACCTTCTTATAAACCCACAACGTTTTCTTCATTTAATCGATATGAAATCGTACATCTCAACACCCGCCCTCACGTGGCAACGTGCTCCACTTTGCCACGTGCCATTAAACACCCGCCCTCAACAATTGTCTACAAGTCGGGCATTCTTCTTCCGGTCTCGGATGAGGGGGACAACTGGCCACGAGTCGGACAATTTTCTTCTGTACTCGGGCTTATATCAACTAATCATGAGCCAAGCTTTTGGACTTGGGTCAGGTGAGATGCTAGCCCACTGGCTCTGATACCATATTAAATTCGTTATGAGCCCATAAGGGATTGGGCCCGTTTCCACTTAAAAGCTCAAGTTGATAGGTGGCGGTACTCAACCTTCTTATAAACCCACAACGTTTTCTTCATTTAATCGATATGAGATCGTACATCTTAACAGGGTGCACCCTCGACAAGAGAGATTTCCAAATAAAAAGGAAATCCAAGCATATGCCAAGAGGAGACAGAACTTTTTGTGTTATTAAGTGAACAAATGATAATGCCTATAAAATTGATTTATCTAGCAAGTATAGTGTAAGTGCTACCTTTAATGTTGTTGATTTATCCTCTTTCCTTGATGCAAGCTTTGAAGAGTTGAGGATGACTCCTTTTCAAGAGAGGGAGAATGATGAGTGCAAAGGAAGTTTTGACTCCAAAGACCCGACTTGGCTAGAGAAGGACCTAATCGTAGATGGAGAAGGCCCAATGACAAGAAGAATGATGAAGAGATTGTAAGAAGTTATTAGTATCCTTATTAATGGATATTTTGGTCTAAGACAAAGGAGGCATTTTTCTTCTTCTCTTTAAGCCCGAGGTTGATTAGAGTTGCTTAGCTAACACACAAAGAAACTTGACCAATTTGCATGATTTGTGACAACTAAAAGAGTTAAATAAGTATATAATTAGTTATCATAATCAAATAAAGCAATTTTTGTATTTATAGAGTTTTCTAATTTGGAATTTCTATAATAAAGGCAAGTACCATAATTTGGCTGATTGCTATCTAGTATATTAGGAAACTATTTATTTGTCAGCATCTATATATAGGTACTCTCATTCAATATGTATTTTAGCTTTTTGACATTGAATCCTTTAAATACAAAATGTGTTCTTCTTGTGAGGTAATTATCTTTCCTTTACTCTTGTGAAACCTTGCTTTTGTCGAACAAATGTTTTAGTTTGGTGATTCAAGTTTCCTAAAGCTCCTAATTCGTGCCTCAACCCAGGTGAGTTATTGTGTGGATTAGTCTTGGAGTTCGTGGTTAGGCAAGTGGTTTAAATAGCATGTCACGTTTTTTTTCGTTGGTTGGCTATTTGCACTCGCTTGGTTTTAAACAAAATCCTATCATTTCAACCTATACCATAAAGATCAAGACCAACCCCCTCTATCCTGCATTAGTGGCAATGCATTATTATGAAGATATGATAGAACAAACCATCAGGGTTGAAGCATCAGAACATGGCTTGGAGGGATACATGCACAGCTACTTCAAGTTCATGAAGATAAACTTCTAGGCAAGATGAAGTGCCATCATCAACGAGGTCATGTACTAAATTATCAAAAGATGTAAAACAAGCTGAGACACCTATATATTTTCAAGAAAATCAAGTGAGGATAAGAAAAGAGAGTAGTCAGAAAAAAAAAAAGGGAAGTGTGAGAAAAAGAAAGGAAATGAGTTAAAAGAGATGAGTGAAAATTCAAGTACAAAAGATAGTGAAATCGGAATTGATGGAGCAAAAATTGAGAGTGAAGAAAAGGAGAGAAAAGAAAATAAGAGTGTGATTGAAAATAAGGAAAAAGAAATAGAGAGAAAAGAAAATAAGTGTGATTGAAAATAAGAGTACTAAAATCTTTATAAATACAAAAGAGGTAAAACAAAGTGAGGTCAATAAACATTTATTTTCTTTTCCGTTCCTTATAGTACTTTTGTATAATGAGTCTTGTACACAAATAATCTTGTCCATGTTTTCTGAACAATATTATATCTTTTTTTTAAATGTATTTGAAGGTTTGCATGGAGGAAACAATTTGATTAAATGAATTATACATAAAGTTGGATATGATGATTTGATTCAATATAGAAGTGTTAGAGATTGTGTAACACTGAAACGCTGAACCCAAATAACTAAACCTATTATTCATAGAGAATTAGCTCTGATCTGGGGAAATCAATACATTTTCCTATGCCCCTCTCTGTAACACAAAACAAGAAGTGTTTACATATACGTTCAACCAAAAAAAAAAGAAGTGCTCACGTTGTAGGTTTGGCCCTCGCTCCCGAGTTTCTGCGTGAGAAGTTAAAATTCAAAATCGCTTGAAATTTTTAATCACGCGAGAGTGACGTGTTCCAAATTTTCTGTTGAGAGCTCATGTGAAACGTGGCAGCTTTTAAAGGAAACGTGTTCTTGCGAGAGAACGAGACTTTTCCGAATCCAGTCACACCGGCCACTCCCCTTCACATGCTCCCCGCCGAATCGCACCCGCTCCCCAACCTCGCCCTTCTGCCACGTTGACAGCCCACGTGTCGCTAGCTTAGCGGCTCAGCATAGAAGATAATCTTTAATTTTCAGTTTATCTCATTTTTCTTACCTCAAGTCTTCTTTATCAATATAATCGTCCCTCGAAGTTCATCATTTAATCGAATTAAACCGGGTCACTGGCTACGCTTACTCATGAAACAAGCAAGACATTCTAGCGACCCATGGTTAATGCGACTATGACCAATTGATTATCAGCTACATATATAATTAACTCATGCTTGATATTCCCAGTCAAATAAATCAGGGTAGTCGATCAAGCTGAGAAAGACGGGTCTGGGTTGGTTGAGAAAAAAACTATGGGCGTAAATTTGGCAATATTGTTAACTTAAAGATCTCAGTTGTAATTAATCCAAAAATCTTATCCAATTTGATCCCTATAAAATGCAGACTCTCCCTCCACCTCTCGTCAAAATCCGGCAGCTCTAGAAGTTTGGAGTTCCCGATAACTTTGAAGAAAAAGGTGTTCTTTACAGGCGGAAAGAAGTGGAAGCAGCGGATTCCATTCTTAATTCGATTCTTCTGTGCGAGAGGTTTCACTATCGATGGCGCTGAGCATCACTCACCAGATAGGGGCCCTAGCAGGGGCGCCAATCCAACCGGAGAGCAGCACCGGCGAGTCGACGGCGAGCTTGAGCGCTGCAGCGGTTTGGAAGGCCCCGACAACAGGGCTTCGATGCAAGGCGAGGGCTGCTGACTCTGTGGACGCGGTATCGCCACCGGTGAGCCCGTGCAGGTCGACGGTTCTGGGGCCAATCCGTGCCGATCTGACTGCGGCCTGCTCGGCATTCGAGGTAGAAGCGCCTCCAAGAGAGCACGCAGAGTGGAGGGAGAAGGCGGCAAAGGGGAGGGGGGTACCGGTTTACGTGATGATGCCATTGGACAGCGTGACCATGAATAACACGGTCAATCGAAGGAAAGCGATGAACGCGAGCCTGCATGCGCTGAAAAGCGCCGGGGTGGAGGGGGTGATGATGGACGTGTGGTGGGGGCTGGTGGAGAGGGACTCTCCTGGTAGCTACAACTGGGGAGGGTATGCGGAGCTCCTGGAAATGGCGAAGAAGCATGGGCTCAAGGTCCAGACGGTCATGTCGTTCCACCAATGCGGTGGCAATGTCGGCGATTCTTGCTTGTGCGTTACCAAACCCCTCTTTCTCGCCGTCTTGTTAAATTGCAATTAATGTTTGCCCCTATCTTTTGTAGTCGTTTTTGGCATTTGTTTACTCTTCTTTTTCTTCTTTATATGAGCTTCTGTCCCTGTTTTTAACAGAAAAAAGGTAAGAGATTCGATGGAAAAAGGAATGAATTCAATGATGAGGACAGATTTTTATAGAGCCTATCTTCATGTTTAAGTGCTTTGACAATAATTATAAAGTGACAATGGGAATCGAAGAAGGTATTGATGGACTGCCTCTAAGGAAATTTTGGTTTCTTTTTTTATTTTGATTACTATCATTGTTGAAAGAAGATGTCCGTTTTGATTTGAAATTAGTTGTCTTGCTTCTCTTTTAACATCCTTTCGTGCCACTAAGCACTGTGAGGCAATTACTCTTCTTTTAGTCCTTGTATATTTAATGAACATTTACAAAATATAGACAGGAAATTGAGTGAGATTAGAAAATCAGATCGATTGCTTTTGAAAAGATCTGAACCTTAAATTGATTCAACTTTCTCGAAGGTTTTGTCTTTTGTTATAATGGATCCGTCTTACGTGCATGCTAGCATTAGAAACTTGTATATTGGACATGAAATAAGGTGAGATAATAGTAATAAAATGTTTAAAGGATAAGTTGCGTGTGGGGGACTACGAGGATGGAGGGACCAGATTGAGGAAAGCGAGCACAACTGATATTTAAAGTTTTCTGTCCTTTTGTTACAATGGCCGCTTGTTACGTGTGTGCTAACATTAGATACTTCTATATTGGGCATGAAGTAAGGTGAGTTAATAGTAATAAAAAAGGTTTGCAGGGGAAGATGCGTGTGGAGGACCACCAGGATGGGGGGGACTAGATTGAGGAAAGGGAGCAGCTGATATGTAGAGTTGTATGTCCCTTTCTGTTAGCTCTTTTTCTTCCCCCGCCCCCGCACCCCCTTATTGAATTAATTGGAATATTACATCGGAGAATCGTGCAATGCATAAATGAAAGAGTGTGTTTCTTGAAGTCTCTGCCACATGGAAAAGATAAGATAGGAAGAAAGTTGGGGAAATGGGTAGATGAGTTTCCCAGGAGATCTGAATGAATTATCTACTTATCACAAAATTATGACTGGATTAGTTCACTTTACAGTGAGTAGAAGGGGATGGAGTACTCAGTAAAATTCTTTAGGTTATATGCTCAGTTACTGGTGAAGGTTCAACCCAGACAAAAAGAATCTTGTCTTAACTACTTAAGTTTCCTTGGTTGACAAAATCATGAGAACATATGTTACATGCTTGCGTGTATTTTCGTTTGGAAATTTTGGCATCTGAATGTGGGTCTCAATGAGTTGACTGCCTCTTCAACTAGCTTGTTAGGCAATTGATAACCTGATGTTTTCCACAGACAGTTCAATGAACGTGTGGATGCACCACTTTTGGTTGATCAGAGCACTATCTAGTTATTTAAATTTTTTTTAGTGCATTTCACCCCTAACATGTCATTTTGTAGAATCCCTTCATAAACTACCCCATCAAATAGTGCTGGGTTGATCTAAGAATCTTCCTAGTAAGCAGCTTCAGTGTAATGGCTGGAAATTTCTAATTGTATTCATATAGCTTTTACTATACCTTTTCCATTTAACTAATGTATTGTTTGTGCAGTATTCCTTTACCAAAGTGGGTTATTGAAGAAATGGATAAAGATCCTGATATTGCATATACTGACCAGTGGGGGAGGAGAAACTATGAATATGTATCCCTTGGCTGTGATACCTTGCCAGTCCTAAAAGGTAGAACACCTGTTCAATGTTATGCTGACTTCATGCGAGCATTCAGAGACAACTTTAGGAATCTTCTTGGCAACACCATTGTGGTAATGCTAATCTGTGCCAGCAAGTTCTTTCAATCTTCTTTGGATGCTCGCCAAAGAAAGTTTCACGGTAATTGGGGCAACCACTGAAATTTCAATGATTGGTATGATCCAGGAAATCCAAGTAGGAATGGGTCCAGCGGGGGAGCTTCGGTACCCTTCGTACCCTGAGCAGAATGGGACCTGGAAATTCCCAGGAATTGGAGCATTCCAATGTTATGACAAGGTAATCATTATTTACGTGTTTCTTCAATCTTTATTTAATGCTAGTTACCCTCTTGAACTTGTTTGATGGCTAAATCTCTTGCGATTTACTCTTTGCAGTACATGCTGAGCAGCTTAAAGGCTGCAGCTGAGGCTGCTGGTGAGCCTGAGTGGGGCCATTCTGGACCAACTGATGCAGGGCACTACAACAACTGGCCTGAGGACACGCCCTTTTTCAGGAAGGAAGGTGGAGGGTGGAACAGCTGTTACGGTGAATTTTTCCTCTCTTGGTATTCCCAATTGCTTCTTGACCATGGGGAGAGAATCCTGGCCTCAGCGAAGGCAACCTTTGAGAACACAGGGGTCAAGATATCAGTGAAAGTTGCCGGCATCCACTGGCATTATGGGACACGATCCCATGCACCTGAGCTTACTGCAGGGTACTACAACACCCGATTCCGGGATGGGTATCTTCCAATTGCCCAAATGTTGGGTCGGCATGGGGCAGTCTTCAACTTCACTTGCATTGAAATGCGAGACCATGAGCAGCCACAGGATGCCCTCTGTGCCCCTGAGAAGCTGGTGAGGCAGGTTGCCTTGGCCACTGGAGAGGCGCAGGTCCCACTAGCATGTGAGAATGCTCTGCCTCGTTATGATGATTATGCACACAAGCAGATCTTAAGGTCCTCATTGCTAGAAATTGAGGGCTGCCCGCGTGAGGACAGGGAAATGTGTGCCTTCACGTACCTCAGGATGAATCCTCACCTCTTCCAGGCAGATAACTGGAGGCAGTTCGTGGCATTTGTGAAGAAGATGGGGGAAGGGAAGGACCTACACAAGTGCCAGGAGCAGATTGAAAGGGAGGCTGAACATTTTGTGGACGTCACCCAGCCTCTTGTTCAGGAGGCCGCCGTTGCTCTAATGCATTAAGATGTGTTAAGATAATGCAATGGTACACAAAGGGAGTGATAGGGTTTATTACTGAAATAATTTCACATGTCCCTAGTTAATCCTTTTCCTTTCTACGGAAGGGCTGGGGCTGGATTCGTTAGTACGTGTATATCTTGTATACAAGAGAATATCAATTTACGATTGAGAAAAGTTGCAATATATAAAGAAGTAACGTCGCAGTCTTACCGACTCACCATATGTGCAACTGTACATTCATTTTCTTGCTTTTCCTGATTTGCTCTTGATCTGTATTAATGGGGATCGTATCTAATGGAGCTAAACTAGTACCTTGAAGTTCTATGGCCGATTGAAGATGCGGCAGCCATTCTGAGAACCGAGGCCATAGCCCTAGACGCACACCCATTTAAAGATTTTCCAGGCTCTAGCCCTCTCTGTTGAAAATACATATTGAAAGTAAACTACCTACATAATGTATGTTGGTCGGGAATACACATCTGCCAAATCCCGTTTATGAGAGGGAAGAGAAGCGAGGGGCTTATTTTCATGAATTGACAATCATCATGTGAATGAATTGAGCCCGAAACTGAGAAGAGAGCACGAGGAACAGGAGATCGGAAGAGGCAGAGATTGAAGATGGATCCAGGATTCCAAAGTTTGGCTACTTCGGCAGACAGATCTCTTCTCCACCTTTGTTCATTTTGGTTCTCCATTGACGCAATATTCTGTGTGTCATCTATCCATGATTATTGTGTTCGTTTGCTCTTGGTTGAAATGAATCCTTTCCTTGGATTCATGACACAGTATATGCGGCATGTAATTCAAGTTGACTACAATTAAAGGTAACCTTTATCAGTTGTGTTAAGTTAGTTTTTATCAATCAATCCTCCGACGTGTTGAACCGATTTAGTAATCTAGGATGTGCTTGGGAGAGTGAGCTTAGACTTAACAAGAATAAAATCGCATGCATTAACTTGATTTCGCTACGGTAGTGCCTTGATGCCATTGCTTCTCAACTGAAAAGGATACCAAAAAGGTCGAGTTTTTTTGGCATGTCGAAAGCAAATAGGTGAGTCCTTCCATTGGATATAAAAAATAATATTTAGAATAGAAATAAGGATGTTGATTAAATATATTAGTTTAATGGAATTTATTTTCATACTCAATTTATTTGTTTTATAAATTATTTGGTTGTCTAAGCTTACAAATAGACCATTAATCATGTAAAAATTCGTCCAGGAGTCATCAAAAGCTTACTTGTGATGCCTCTTGGGTTAGCTGTGATCAGTACCCTGCAGTGGGTGCAGCAGCGAGGGGCTGGAACTTGTTGGAGCGCATGGGAAAAGGATCAAGTGTGATTCTGCTGTTATTGTTGAAGGCTTAGTTAGACCTAGCAAAATCCGACCTGGCACGATAACACCGTGCTGGGCTGGGGTTTATTGTGCCGTGTTGGCCTAGCCCTATAATTTTATCGGGCGTGTTGGGCCCGATAATCCCTAGGCCAAGCCAGCACGATAGCCGATTAGGGGAATTAAAAAAAATTAATAAACTACCAGACACTATTGAAGAATAAAAAATACCACATTTGTGAATTCATTTATAGTTACACATAAATTATGATCAAGCGAAATTATTGTGCTATTGGGTTGGATCAAGGCCGCTTTTATCTTATCTTGCGTGTCACCCAAATATCCTAAAGGGCTGTGTTTGGACCAGCCCTTATCATATCCTCTCATTTATCGTGCCATGCCGGCATGGCCCAATAAGACCGGCCCGGCACAATTTTCCACCTCTAGGCCTATTAATGACAGCTGTCAAGATTGCCCGAGACAGAGAATGGCCAAGTATTCTTCTGGAAACTGATGCAACGGAAGTTTTCCAAAGTCTGCATAATTCTGACGTTGGAAGATGAGAACTGACACCATTGCTGACGAAATTAGGAGTTGCAGGAGCATGTTTCAGAGTTTTACACTGAATTTAGTTAGAAGAAATGTCGATGCTTATGCAGATTGGGTTGTTACCCATATTAGAAAGGGAATGAATCCTTTGAATTAGGTTGAAGAATCCCCACTGCCTTTAGTCCATTTGTTAGATCATGACTCTCTGGTGTTTGAGAGAGTGTACAGGCAGAACTTTGATACTGGCTGAATAAGTAGAATAAATATATTTCTTTGGCCAAAAAAATAATGTAAAAATTCTAGAAAATCTTCTTGCAATTTGATCTCTGATAAATTACATAAATGAATTAGGGAAACAGTAATTGAGCAAAAGAAACCCACAATGTGTATGTGTGGGAAGTGCCTTCGTTATATACGTGAATGAAGATTACAATAACTGATTATATGTAACCGTAGATTACACTGATGTCTAAATCTGTCAGTTACAATAGTAAAATATCTAGACCAAATAAATTGACACCTGATATTATCTATTAGTCCCCGCAAGAACAATGGGAGGGACCCAAGATTAAGCTTGGAACAGATGTCAAAAATCATGGTGTGGAAAGACCCCTGGTGAGGACAGTGGCAAGCTGAGCAGCATAACAATAAAGCGAATGTCAAGTTGCTTCTGGGTAACTCAGTCACGAGTGAAGTGACAGTCGACTTCATCGTGCTTTGTACAGGCATGGAAGACAAGATTTTGCCGCGAGATTATCGCACCACAATGTAGGAGGACAAGGACGATAAACACCAAGCTCCCGAAGCAGTGATTGAATCCATATCAACTCAGCGGTAGCTTTGGCTAGGCTATTATTATTATATTCAACTTCAGTACTTGAATGAGCCACAATGCATTGCTTCTTAGAGTTCAAGGAGATCATATTCCATTCCTCAACACTAGTAGTCACATGACAACATAATCTATACTTGTCACATGCCCATGAATATTCACTCACAACGACTATTTATGAGTTGGATATTTCTCTTAAGTGCTTAGAAAAGGGGACTAACTTACCTAAGAGCCAATAAGGCCGCAATCTCAACAATTAACTAGGAATGTCAATTGAACTTTGGGTCTCAATAATGAACTATGAGGGAACATACTTCTCCCAAACTTGGGCTTAGCAAGTTGTGAGACAATACAATTAAGCTCGACAATTCATGTCATGTCTAATGGGTTCGTGTTAGAAAACTTTTGATCTATACATAACTTGTTTATTAAACGGGTTAGAAATGTTAGACCCAAACATGATCAATTTAAATTTCAGTTGACATGACATGACCCATGTAACCAAATGTGTCATTTATACAAGTATATTATTAACATAATAAAATGATAAATATGTACTTAAACATACTAAATGGGTTAAAAAGTCCCATGCACACTTAACACATACAGTGGAAATAGAACTGATTAAAAAGGTGCTGGTGTGTAAATATAAAAACTTTTGCTTTTTTTTTTTTGTAAGCTTCTTTTTCTTTTGCTTTGCAACTTTTTTTTTCCTAAAGTGTGTTTTGTTTTCTTTGCAGCCTCTCCTTTTTTTTTCGAATTCTCTCTTTTTTTTCTTTTGCAACAACAAGAATCAACAATCAAGAAAGATTAAAAAGAAGAAAGAATAATATGTGTTAAATTCCTTATGAGCTTATAAGGACTATACTCATTTTCATTTAAAAACCTAAATTGATAAGTGGTGGTACGTAACCTTTTTATAAACTTACAACGTTTTCTTCATTTAATGATATGAGATCGTATATTTTAACATCCACTCTTACCTAGTAACGTGATCCACTTTGCCACATGTTATTAAAAACACCCGCCTTTAACAACTGTTTATAAGTTGGGTATTCTTTTTTCGGTCTCGGATGAGGGAGACAATTGGTCACATGTCTAGCAATTTTCCTCCAAACTCAAGCTTATATCAACTTACCACGAGTAAGGCTTCTAAACTTGGGTCAGGCAAGGTGTGAGCTCATTGGCTCTGATACCATGTTACATTCGTTGTGAGCTTATAAGAAATCAGACTCATTTCTACTTAAAAGTTTAAGCAAATAGGTGGTTGTACCTAACCTTCCTATAAACCCAAAACGTTTTCTTCATTTAATTGATGTGGGATCGTATATTGTTGAAATATTGATGTAGAACTCATACCAACTTCCTTGGATCCTATTCAAGTTCCGATTTGGCCAATTACAAGGGCACCTATTAAAAAGGTTCAAGCATGTTGCGAAACTGGGACTTTCAATACTTCAAGTGACAAGGAAGAGGGCACATCTCCGGTGAATGCCCCAACAAATGCACTACAATCATCAATCATCATGGCGATTTGGAGATTGAGGAAGAAGCATCAAATAAGGAGCTAGTAGTGGAGAGCAACATAGAGAACAAGCAGAGAAAAGGGAACTCATCATAGCTTGACACATACTAAGTGTTCAAATGGTGGATGAAGAGAATGATCAACGGGAAGGTTGGTCCAGTCCAATTTTTAAAATGCCACCAACACCTTTAATTATGATTTTTTAATTCAAATCAAATGACAAGGATTCTGCGTATTGTGATTCTAGAGTTAGCAATTTAGGCCGACACAAATATATGATCGAGTTATGCCAACACGGTCCACTATCTCAAACAGTTCAAACTTGATGCGAATCACACAAAAAATTTTAAAAATTTATATTTTGGAGGTAAATTTTTATGATATAATTAACTAAATTTTTTATTAATTTTAATATAATTTAAAATAACTATTAAAAAATAATTATATGTAATTAATTTTTTTAATTTTTCATTATAAAATTAATTTTTATTTTTTTTGCAAACATAATTTTTTTTTAAAATCTTACAAGCACAACACAATCATAACTTTAAAATACCAGTTCGAACTCAATTTTTTGGTATAGACGGACGCGCAAAATTTTGCCACCTCTATACGATTCCTGCTCTCTGTCTGTGGCCTGTCGGAGTGGACGGGGAGCCCTAGAAAAAGAAGAGAAGAAGCAGAACAAGTGAAAAAAAGGGACAAAAATCATCAAGTTCGAGGACCGAGCAGGTTAGTGTGGGACGGAAAGGACATCGGATTCAAGGATGAGGCCCAGGCCGATGGACTACTTCGCAGAATTGGATGGGCAGGAGACTACGGTGGCGATGGACGTCGATGACGTGGATCCGTTCGAGATCTTTGGCGAGGGCGTCCTCGCCGTCGAGAGCAGGATCGCCGATTCCGACTTCTTCAATAGCTTCGAGGACGATTTCGATGACTCGGATATCAACTGATTGATTCGGCCATCACTCTTTGTAATGCACTTTTGTCTTATGTCGGTGATTGAATGGCTACTACCTCTGAACGAAGGAGCTATAAGTCCATGTCTTGAAACTTCAACGAATTCTAGGTGAGACGAACGCCTTACAGCTATTAATGAGTCGTTTCTGAGTTTCTTAGGGATTTTGCGCTATGGTGTGATTGGCGCGCTCATCACGCTGGCTCGTGCGTAGGAATTGTCTAGGACTAAATTATGTTTGCATGTCTCTCAGTAAGTCTCTTATGCTTGTCAGTGATTGATCTGCTCTGTTTGTGTATTAGTATGTGGTATTCAGATGATCGAGTGTAAATGAGCTCTCTAGCTGGTGCGTGGATTGGAACATAATGAGACTTCTCTCGTATGCTTCTACAGTTTTCGGGGTGAGTGCATTAAATGGAGGCAATGAAATTATTATTGGTTGAAGTGATGTGAACAGGAAATCTGTAATCCAGTGACTCTCCTGCGTGTGGGATAATAAATGTGGTGTGAATGAAGGTTGGCAGTATTATTGAATATTGACACATGTCTGTTTGGCTTATGGTTTTCCTGATGATAATCTGCATGTCTTCCTCTCGGGTGTCGTTAGAAGTTCTGCATATCATATGCTTGTTTTTTTCTGGGGTGAATGTTTCGTTTACTGGTAAGGGCTGGGTTAGGATTTTGAAAGTAAATGGTAAATGCCTAGAATTGAAGTTCTCCTGACATGAATCATGGCGTATAGTGATTGCACTGTGGGGGGGTAACAGGGTGACTGCTAGGGATGAGGAACGGCTGCAGTTTTTTAAAGGGAAATGTTTATGTTGATGGAAAGGACACCATAGGTTAGCAGTGTCACTCATTTCTTCTGCTCCCACGTGCCTATGAACTGGTAAGTTCAAAGATATGCGGGAGCAGGTAAGAGTGGCAGCTGTTCTTCTTGGAGATATTATATGTTACATCCTTTTCTAGCCGCTGCCCCTAAGTGGTGGATTGTTACAATTACTGACAGCTTTCTAACTGTGTTGTGGCTAGAAGTAATTGGATTCAAATGTTTCGCAAAGGAAATTTGTTATATTTGGGTAGAAGATATGGAACTGAATGGAAGATGGGCATGTCTTCTGTCACTATGTTTTAAAATTCAAATTTTCATTGGTTATGCTTTAATAATAAGCTTGTGGGTTGCATTTTATTGGACTGATGTTTAATATTCAGCTTGATGAAATGATCATGCCCTCCAAAAAGTTTCAAGAATACTTATTCAAGTCATATAGTATATTTCAAGATGAACCTTGAAATCATCAATTTTCTCGTATGTTATGTTTGGTAGGAAAGAAATGAATGGAATGAATGTAACAGAATTTATTTTTGTACCCGGGTTTCACAATATATTTTGATGTGGATTATGCTAGTAATGATTAGCAATGTTCATTCAATTTAAGAAGAATTTTGTATTTAAATTCAAAATTATGAATAGTTTATTACCCGATTACTTCTTTCAAGTTCATTCCTTTTACCTTTTGAAGCGTTATCATAAAAATTATCTAGTTATGTGCTTATTTTATTTAATTGCATTTTGCTGTATGCCATTCATTCCATTGGCATTCTCACCCATTTCCTCACTACCCCAAACCTAACATTAATGTTTTTATTTACAATTTCTTTTGTCAAGATCTTTCTTGTAGTGGTCCACATTCCAGTGTAACCAAGTTATTGACCTGAAGATCTCTCTTGGCAGTTGCTGTATTCAACCTAATTGCTGCTGAGGAATGGTGATCCTTTCTGGTGGAATGTGAACCTCTTGTCGTTGAAGCTGAATTCTTCTCTGGCTACATGATGTTGGATCTCTACCTTCCCCTTCCTTCACTGTTTGAAGTCCTCTCACGATGATTGAACTATGCAGAGTCCTTTTGATGTTCTTTGAGACGGAGGATAGTGAATGCTTCTCTGTAACACATAGCCGTCCTAAGAATTCACGGAACCACAAGATGCCAGTAATTGGGCATATCCGTTGGAAAGTTTGACGCAAAAATCCTCATGTAGTTCCAAGTTTTGGCAATTCTTGGGAAAGTTGGAAGCAAAAATCAAGGTAAGTTGGGGGCATGACCTTGGGACCAGCTAAGAATGACACCTAAGGTGAATCGTTTTTGGGTTGAGTCGTTCTCGAAGTTTTTCAATAAATTACTTGTGGCTTTCAAACTAGTAATTTTTTGGGTTAGTTTTTCTTTGGAATTTGCTAAGAACCATGCTAAACCATTTCAACTAGTAAAAATCACTGCTAGCACTCCTTGTTTTTTTTTCCAGCGTCCAAACTGTTTTCGACGCGCACAAAAAATGTAATTAGAGGTATAGGTCATGCTAGATATGAGTAAGTCAGTGAATCCAGGTAATAATGGAAATCCTAACAAAGAGCAAATGTCTCTAAATTCACAATTAAGGTCAATTTAATTTGAACAATACAATTAGAGACGGGATAATAATGAAAGTGAATATTTAATATAAAATTAAAATTAGACAAAAATTATAACCATCTAAACATATCCATTAAATTCGGGTTGGTCTCGAAACCCACCGTCTTTTCAGTCGGAGCCTAACTTTGTCGGGATGTTTCTTGATACCTAAAACAAAACCCATCTTAGATTTTATATAGAAACCCAAATTTTTATTCTTTCCAGATCATAGTCTTGGGTCCCGTTGTTTCGGTTTTTCCTTTGTTGCCTATCACACCTCCCTAATGACACATTTTGCCATAGGTGATATACAATAAAAGAGGAACTCATGACTATATTTGACCGTAACCAGTCCAATGTTTTGTTTATTATTGATTGAATACTTTGGGGCTGTTGGTTTCCATTGGACTTCGGCAAATGGTATGAAGTCGTGATGCCCCTCCGGATTTAGTTTAATCTCATTAGAGAATAACTGACTCAGATAACACTAAATCCTGTTAGACCACGTGTAAAAGGCTCAGGCCAGAGAATCATTCCAGTAATGTCGAATGTGTTCCAAAACCATTTATTATAAAGCACCCATATAAAGCAGAGATTTCCTCGAATCATGTGAGAACTTCACTGCAAGTGCAGTGTCTTTTTAGGCAACTATGCACTTATCTTACTCAAAATGCTTTCATGACTACTCCATCCTACCAATCATGGAATTTTCTGACTTGTGCTCCAATTCTATATCTACTATGTTACCTAGAGATTAAATGGGTCGGGGCTGGCTCGTAATTGGACCATCCAAACTCGGAACCTGTTCGGATTGCTCCTAACCCGGCCTGTAACCATTCTTAGTGGGTTTGTGACGGTTACGCGCGTGCTACTTAAACCAAAATCAATGGACTGTTGAACTCGTAATACTGGCCTGATGTTTTAACCTGACCTGTGATTAACCTGGCGGTTGGTAGTCGATACTGCTCGATCGCAAGATCCGAATTAAAAGAGTTTGCTGAGATAATTTTAAAATTTTAAAAAATACTGATAAATAAAAAAATACATCTATTTTTCTCTATTTTTTAGAATTAGAAAGCGCATTATGAGTTGAACGCATGTCTATTAAACCTGTGCTTGCTTGATGTCTCATGATGGTCTCCTGAAATTGTGATCCGTAGACTGACCCTCAGCTTACTGTTAAATAAAAATAGGCAAATGTAATTTTGGGTGGTTAACGGGTTCTATATGCCTGATTATTGCACACTTTTTTAAAACCAACACACTGAATGTTAGAAGAAGAAAGATGCTTTCAATTATCGAAGCAAGAAGAGAGAGAGAGAAAAAATAGAGTGAGATGGAGAAAATATGATGATAGCTTCATACTACGTAGTGTAGTTGAGTACAGGTGGTATTATATTGGAGATGGAAAACTCTTGGTCGTGTAAACTGAGAAAAAAAAGAAAAGAAAAAAAAAGAAAAAGATGAAATAGACATTTACAAATAAGGTAGCTATATCTTTGCAGCCTCCTTACTCTGCGGGAAAAGCATTTGTAGTCGCTTCAGTCTCAGCTTTGCTGTAAAACCCCTTGTACTTTTCCCTTCCAAAGATGGGAAAAAAACAAAGTTTTTGAGTCATTCTATCTTGTTGAATTAAGATACTTCAACACGGCGGCAGCTGGCTGTAAGCGTGAGAATGTTTGCTAATTGATTTACTGACCCAACATGCATCATCTTAAGTATTCTGATGTAGAACTTAGACCAAATTCCATGGATTATATTCAAATTTCGATTGATCCAATTATGAGGGCACAAGTTAAGAAGTTCAATGAGGCACTTAAAGGGTTGGTTTAAGAGCTTATGAGAGAAGAGCATACATTTGAGCTCATCGAAGGAAATTCTTGTGAGCTGCTAAGTCATGTTCAACGTGTTTTTAAGTTCAAAACAATCTAGAAGCTTTCTGGCAGATATAATTATTAAAAAAATACTATCAAATTTAGAAAGATTTATTTAGTCTTTTAGGATATTATTTACATATATGGATATATTTTAGAATATCTTTATAATACCTCATAATATCTTAGAATATTTTCTAATATTTTAGGATATCTATCTCTATGATATCTTTATGGTATTTTTTGGATTTCTTTAGTATATTTAATTTCCTCTTTATGTTGATATTATAAATATCCTTGAGCTATTGAGATTAGGGACGAATTGATATATACTACGGTGAAAAATATATATTGCCCTTTTTGGTTCTTGAGAAAACTTAGAATTTATCAAGTTATCTTGTGTCGTTCTGCAACTGTACTTATCACTTTGATTCTATAGTTCGTGAGATTCTTGGTGTGGCGTCCTCCTTGATCTGTAATTTTGGTTATTGCCTTATTAGGTAAGTGGTCAAAGTTTATTATTTCAAACTTGTTCTTTGAAATTCTTGGGGTTCTTTTCCATATTTGGTGTTGGGTCTTATTATAAGTTGATGGTGTTCTTATCATATTTGATATTTGGTTTCACCACGGGTCGGTAAGGATCATGTTAGTTGGTATCAGAGCGTTGGGTTCTACGACAGGTTTTATCTATCATTTTCTTAATCTTTGGGTCTTAATGATGAACTATGAGCGGAACATACTTCTCCCAAACTTGGGCTTAGCAAGCTATGAGACAACCCAATTAAGCTTAACAATTCATGTCATGTCTAATGGGTTCGCATTTGAAAAATCTTCATCTATATATGACTTGTTTATTAAACAGGTAAAAAATATTAGACCCAAACATGATCAATTTAAATTACAGTTGACATCACATAACCCATGTAACCAAATGTGTCATTTATACAAGTACATTATCAACATAATAAAATGATAAATATGTACCTAAACATACTAAATGCCTTAAAAAGTCCAATACACATTTAACACATGAAATAGAACTTATTAAAAGGATGCTGATATATAAATATAAAACTTTGCTTTTTTTTTTACTATTTTTGTCAGCTTCTCTTTCTATTGCTTCGCACCTTTTTTTTTTTTGCTAAAGTGTGTTTTGTTTTCTTTTTAATTTTTTTTTTGCTTTGCAGCCTCTCTTTTTTTTCTTTTTTTCTTTTGCAACAACAAGAATCAAGAAAGATAAAAAAGAAGAAAGAATAAACTATGTTAAATTCATTGTAAGTTTATAAGAGATTATGCTCACTTTCACTTAAAAACTTAAACTGATAAGTGGCGGTACTCAACCTTTTTATAAACCCACAACGTTTTCTTCATTTAATGATGTGAGATCGTATATTTCAACACCTGCCCTCATCTAGCAACGTGGTCCACTTTGCCACATGTCATTAAACACCCGCATTTAACAACTGTTTATGAGTCGGGTATTTTTCTTCCGATTTCGAACGAGGGAGACAATTGGTCACAAGTCCGACAATTTTCTTCCAAACTCAGGCTTATATCAACTTACCACGAGTTAGACTTCTAGACTTGGGTTAGGCGAGGTGTAAGCTCATTGTCTCTGATGCCATGTTAAATTCGTTGTGAGTTCATAAGGGATCAGACTCATTTTCACTTAAAAGTTTAAGCAAATAGATGATTATACACAGCCTTCCTATAAACACACAACGTTTTTTTTCATTTAATCGATGTGAGATTGTATATTGTTGAAACATTGATGCATAACTCAGACCAACTTCCCTGGATCCTATTCAAGTTACAATTTGGCCAATTACAAGGGCACCTATTAAAATGGTTCAAGCATGTAGCGAAATTGGGACATTCAATACTTCAAGTGACATGGAAGAGGGCACATCGCCGATGAATGCCCCAACAAATGCATCACAATCATCAATTATCATGGGGATTTGGAGACTGAGGAAGAAGCATCAAATAAGGAGCTACTAGTGGAGAGCAACAATAGAGAACAAGCAGAGAAAAGGGAACTCCTCATAGCTCGACACATACTAAGTGTTCAAATGGTGGATGAAGAGGATGATCAACGGGAAGGCTGGTCCAGTCCAATTTTTAAAACGCCACCAACACCTTTGATTATGATTTTTTAATTCAAATCAAATGACAATGATTCGGCGCATTGTGATTCTAGAGTTAGCAATTTAGGTTGACACAAATCTATTATCGAGTCATGCCATCACAGCCCACTATCTTAAACAGTTCAAATTTGACACGAATTACACAAAACAAATTAAACAAAAATGAATGTAAATAATTTATATTTTGGAGGTAAATTTTTATCATATAATTAACTATTTTTTTTTATTAATTTTAATATAATATTAAAATAACTATTAAAATATAATTATATATAATTAATTTTTTAATTTTTTATTATAAAAACTAATTTATATTTTTTTTACTAACATAATTTTTTTTATAAGTCATACAACCACAACACAATTCCTTCGATAACTTTAAAATACCAGTTCGAATTCAATTTTTTGGTATGGAAAAATGTGCTAAATTTTGCCACTTCGATTGCTGGGCTCTGTCTGTG
Source organism: Sonneratia alba (assembly GCA_900174645.1). NCBI lineage: Eukaryota > Viridiplantae > Streptophyta > Magnoliopsida > Myrtales > Lythraceae > Sonneratia > Sonneratia alba. The sequence continues at coordinate 59,917 of FWPY01000001.1, read as the reverse complement.
GCCTGTCGGAGTGGACGGGTAGCCCTAGAAAAAGAAGAGAAGAAGCAGAATAAGTGAAAAAAAGGGACAAAAATCATCAAGTTCGAGGACCGAGCAGGTTAGTGTGGGACGGAAAGGACATCGGATTCAAGGATGAGGCCCACGCCGATGGACTACTTCGCCGAATTGGATGGGCAGGAGACTACGGTGGCGATGGACGTCGATGACGTGGATCCGCTCGAGATCTTTGGCGAGGGCGTCCTCGCCGTCGAGAGCAGGCTCGCCGATTCCGACTTCTTCAATAGCTTCGAGGACGATTTCGATGACTCGGATATCAACTGATTGATTCGGCCATCACTCTTTGTAATGCACTTTTGTCTTATGTCGGTGATTGAATGGCTACTAGCTCTGAACGAAGGAACTATGAGTCCATGTCTCGAAACTTCAACGAATTCTAGGTGAGACGAACGCCTTACAACTATTAATGAGTCGTTTCTGAGTTTCTTAGGGATTTTGCGCTGGTGATGGCGCGGCTCATGCCGATTAATCATTGAGACTTAAATTAAAACTGGTTTTTGTCTCAGTATAAATCTGCTTGTGGAATATGTATGGTTGGTCATGATATGATGCCTCTAGCTGTGTGGATTACATATGAGACTTCCTCTTATGCTGTTCTTACAGTTTCAGTGGAGCTTAATGAGGCATGAATATATTGAATGAAAGAAATCTGCTATCTCAGTGACTCTGCGTTGATGGTGATAAATGGTGAATGTTGGCAGTTTATTGAATATTGACATTTTTTTTATGGTTCTGATGTAATCTGCATGTGTCTCTCTGGTCTTAGAAGTTCTGATCTATACTTGTGTTTATGGTGAATGGCTTGTTTTATGGATTTATGAGAAGGCAAATTGCATAGAAGTTCCTGGACATGGTCATATAGATTACACTGTGGGGGTAACATGACTGCTAGGATGAGGAACGGCTGCAGTTTTTAAAGGGAAATGTTGAGGAAAGGACACCATATTAGCAGGTCCTCATTTCTTCTGCTCCCACGTGCCTATGAACTGGTACAAGTTCAAAGTAGGAGCAGGTAGAGGCAGCTGTTCTTCTTGGAGATATTATAAGTTACATCCTTTTCTAGCCGCTGCCCCTAAGTTGGATTGTTACATTACGGACAGTTTCTGCGTGTTGTGGATAAAGTAATTGGATTCAAATTTTCGCAAAGGAAATTTGTTATATTTGGTAGAAGATATGGAACTGAATGGAATGGGCATGTCACTATGTTTTAAAATTCAATTTTCATTTGGTTATGCTTTAATAATAAGCTGTGGGTTGCATTTTATTGGACTGATGTTTAATATTCAGCTTGATGGAATGAGCATGCCCTCCAAAATGTTCAAGAATACTTATTCAATCATTTTTCAAGATGAACCTTGAAATCATCAATTTTCCCGTATGTTATGTTTGGTAGGAAGAAATGAATGGAATGGAATGGAACAGAATTTATTTTGTACTCTTTCACATATATTTTGATGTGGTTATGCTAGTAATGATTAACATGTTCATTCAATTAAGAAGAATTTTGTATTTAAATTGATAAAATGAGCCTTCGTAAAAAAAATTATGAATAGTTATTCCATTACTTCTATCAAGTTCATTCCTTTACCTTTTGAAGGTTATCATAAAAATTATCTAGTTATTCTTTATTTAATTGCATTTTGCTGTATGCCATTCATTCCATTGCATTCTCACCCATTTCCTCATACCAAACCTAACATTAATGTTTTTATTTACAATTTCTTTTGTCAAGATCTTTTCTTGTATTCCATTCCCGTATAACCAATTGACCTGAAGAGCTCTCTTGGCAATTGGTGTATTCAACCTAATTGCTGCTGGAATGGTGGTCCTTTCGTGAGGAATGTGAATCTCTTGTCGTTGAAGCTGAAGTCTTCTCTGGTACATGATGTTGGATCTCTACCTTCCCCTTCCTTTACTGTTTGAAGTCCTCTCACGTGATTGAACTATGCAGAGTCCTTTTGAAATTCTTGAGACGGAGGATAGTGATGCTACGCATCACTATCCTCCGTTGGAAAGTTTGACGGAACCACAAGATGCCAGTAAGTTTGGGCATCCGTTGGAAAGTTTGACGCAAAATCCTCATGTAGTCCAAGTTTTGGCATTCTTGGAAAGTTGGAAGCAAAATCGAGGTAAGTTGGGGGCATGACCCTTGGGACCATAAGAATGACACCTAAGGGTGAAAATCGTTTGGGTGAGTGGTTTTTTTCAATAAATTACTGGGTTTCAACATTTTTGGGTTGGTTTTCTTGAATGCTAAAGACCATTTCAACTAGTAAAAATCACTGCTAGCACTTCAGTTTTTTTCAGGTCCCAACTTTTCACACAAAAATGTAATTAGAGTCATGTAGAATGAGTAGAGGTATGAATTCCAGGTAATAATGGAATAACAAAGAGCAAATGTCTCTAAATTTCACAATTTAAGGTCAATTAATTTGACAATACAATTAGAGACGGGAATAATGAAAGTGAATATTTAATATAAAATTAAAATTAGTAAAATAAACCATTAAACATAATTATGAAATTCGGGTTGGTCTCAAACCCCACCCGTCTTTTCAGTCGGAGCCTAACTTTGTTGGATGATTTTCTTGACCTAAAACCCCATCTTAATTTTATATAGAAACCCAAATTTTTTATTCTTCCAGATCAGTCTTGGGTCGGTTGTTTCGGATTTTCTGTCTTTTTGCTCACACCCCCAATGACACATTTTGCCATAGGTGTGATAGTACAGTAAAAGAGGAACTCATGAACTTATTGACCGTAATCCCAGGCCATGTTTTGATTGAATACTTTGGGGCTGTTGGTTCTCCATTGGACTTCGGCAAATGGATGAAGTCGTGATGCTTTGGGATTTAGTTTATCTCATTAGAAAAGACCTCCAGATAACCTAAATTGACAATAAATGTAAAAGGGCAGAAAATCCAATATGCGTCCTTCCAAAACCTTTTATAAACCAACCACATTAAAGCAGGATTTCCTCGAATCATTCAGCGCGAACTATCACTGCAAGTGCAGTGTCTTTTTAGGCAACTATGCACTTATCTTACTCAAAATGCTTTCATGACTACTCCATCCTACCAATCATGGAATTTTCTGACTTGTGCTCCAATTCTATATCTACTATGTTACCTAGAGATTAAATGGGCCGGGGCTGGACCGTAACCGGACTGTCCAAACCCGGAATCCGCCCGGACTGCTCCTAACCTGGCCCATAACTGTTCTTAGTGGGTTTGTGATGGTTACGGACCTGTACCAAAATATGGACCTGTTGAACTGTAACTGGCTTAGAGTGTTATCCTGCTTAACCGGCTCAGAACCATTTAGAAACCCGCCTGGACTCCCAAAAATGCTGTAAATCATTGGTCGGATTTTGCTGGGTTAATTTAAAATTTTAAAATAATAAAAAATATTCATTTTAAAAATTTTTAAAAAATTAAAAGATGGACGGTTCACGGGTGGAGTCGGCCCGTTTTATTAACAGTTCCGGGCTGGTTCATATTTGTTTGAATCGTGCCCCATAACCGGATTGACCTGTTAAATAAATGGGCCAAATCATAACTAGGTTAGACAGTTCTAGGCCCATTTTAAACCGGTTCAGACCGCACTTTTAACAATACTAATGTTACTGAAGAAGATGCTTCATATATGAACCAGAGGAAGAGAAAGAAAAACAGAGTGAGATGGAGAAAATATGATGATCTTCGTGTTTACATAGTAGAGTGATGTACATGGTATTTATAGAGACTGAAACTCTCCCCCTGACGTGTAAACTAAAAAAAAAATGAAAAGATGAAATAGAATTACAAAAAGGTAGGTATATCCTTTGCAGCTCTACTCTTGGCGGGAAAATGCGTTGTATCCTTCAGTCTCAGCTTTTGCTGTTTTAACACCCTTGATACTTCCCTCAAGATGGGAAAACAAGTTTTGAAGTCCCATCTTGTTGATAAGATACTTCAACTGGCATGGCTATAATGCTTTTGTGAGAATGTTTGCCAATTGATTTACTGACCCAACATGCATCATCTTAAGTATTCTGATGCAGAACTTAAACCAACTTTCATGAGAGCACGGACTAAGAAGTTCAAAGAGGCACTCAAAGGGGTGGTTTAAGAGCTTATGGCAGAAGAGTATACATTTGAGCTCATCGAAGGAAATTCTTGTGAGCTGCTGAGTTATGTCAACTTTATTCAAGTCCAATAGAAGTTCTAGAAACTTTCTGCCAGATATAACTATTTAAAGGTGCTCTCAAATTTAGAAAGATTTATTTAGTCTTAGGATATTATTTAGATATATGGATATATCTTAAAATATCTTTACAATATCTCATAATATCTTAGAATATCTTCTAATATTTTAGGATATCTATCTCTAGGATATCTTTAGGGTTTTTTTTTGCATTTCTTTAGTATATTTGATTTCCTCTTTATGTTGACACTATAAATACCCTTGAGTTATTTAGATTATGGACGAATTGATATACACTATGGTGAGAAATATATATTGCTCTTCTTAGTTTTTGAGAAAACTTAGAATTTATCAAGTTATCTTATGGCGTTTTACAATCGAACTTATCACTTTGATTCTCTAGTTCGTGGAATTCTTGATGTGACGTCCTCCTTGATCTGTAACTTTGATTCTTGTCTCATTAAGTAACGGGTCAAAGTTCATTATTTCAAACTTGTTTTTTGAAATTCTTGGAGTTCTTTTCTATTTTGGGATTTGATCTTATTGCAAGTTGGTGGCGTTCTTATCGTATTTAATATTGGGTTTCACCATGGGTTGGTAAGGATCACATCAATTGGTATCAAAGCATTAGGTTCTACGACAGGTTTTATCTATCATTTTCTTGATCTTTGGGTCTCAATAATGAACTATGAGCGGAACATACTTCTCCCAAACTTGGGCTTAGCAAGCTGTGAGACAACACAATTAAACTTGACAATTCATGTCATGTCTAATGGGTTCGCGTTAGAAAACTCTTGATCTATACATGACTTGTTTATTAAACGGGTTAGAAATGTTAGACCCAAACATGATCCATTTAAATTCCAGTTGACATGACATGACTCATGTAACCAAATGTGTCATTTATACAAGTGTATTATTAACATAACAAAATGATAAATATGTGCTTAAATATATTAAATGGGTTAAAAAGTCCAATACACAGTTAAAATAGAACTTATTAAAAAGATGCTGGTGTGTAAATATAAAAACCTTACTTTTTTTTTTGCTTTTTTCTATAACTTCTTTTTCTTTTGCTTTGCACCTTCTTTTTTTTTGCTAAAGTGTGTTTTGTTTTCTTTCTTTTTTATTTTTTTTTGCTTTGCAGACTCTCTCTTTTTTTCTTCGAAATTTCTCTTTTTTTGTTTTTTGCAACAACAAGAATCAAGAATAAAAAATGACCAAAAAGAAAAAGAATAATCTGTGTTAAATTCGTTGTGTGTTTAAAAGGAATTATGTTCATTTTCACTTAAAAACCTAAACTAATAGGTGGCGGTACGCAACCTTTTTATAAATCCACAACGTTTTCATCATTTAATGATGTGAGATCGTTTATTTTAACACCTGCCCTCACCTGATAACGTATCCACTTTTCTACATGTCATTAAACACCAGCTTTCAACAATTGTTTATAGGTTGGGTATTTATCTTCCAGTATCGGACGAGGGAGACAATTGGTCGCAAGTTCGGCAATTTTCTTCCAAACTCAGACTTATATCAACTTACCACGAGTCAAGCTTCTAGACTCGGGTCGGGTAAGGTGTGAGCTCACTGGTTATGATACCATATTAAATTTGTTGTGAGCCTATAAGGGATCAAACTCATTTCCACTTAAAAGTTTAAGCAAATAGGTGTTACCCAACCTTTCTATAAACTCACAATATTTTTTTCATTTAATCGATGTGGGATCGCATATCGTTGAAACATTGATGCAGAACTCAAACCAACTTCCCTGGATCCTATTCAAGTTATGATTTGGCCAATTACGAGGGCACCTATTAAAAAGGTTCAGTCATGGGCACCGCGCCCTTGCCTTGGATCAGTTGCATGGAACATTAGCGTCGCTCGACCGTGAGCGACTTCCCTAGCGAGTCTTCGGAGCAGCCGTGCGCCCGTTGCCTGCCAGCTTGCCCTCCGACTTGCTCGCTCGGGAGCAAGTCTCTCGGTAGGATAAGGCTTCCAAGTCGTCCTTGACCGAGTCTTGTGGGAGGATAAGGCTTCCAAGTCATCCTTGACCGAGTCTTGCGGGAGGATAAGGCTTCCAAGTCGCCCTTGACCGAGCCTTGCGGTTGGATAGGAATTCCAGCTCATCCCTTCCCGCATAGCTTGACAACTCGCCCTATATATAGTTTGGCATCTCGCCCTTTTGTTCCAACTGATCGTTTGGCAGTCTTCCCTCGATTGTTTCTCTAGCTGCCATGCCATCGAGGGTCCGCCTAGCAGCCATGCTCGTGTCCGAGCATCAAGGGGCTAACAGCTTGCTATACGCGAAGGGTGGTCGCGTATTCGTCCCCAGCGGAGGGCTAAGGACGCAGCTGTTGCGCGAACATCATGACGCGCAATGGGCTGGGCATCCCGGACGGGAAAGGATGCTGGCGCTGTTGGCACGCTCCTACTTCTTGCCGAAGATGGAGAATGACGTTGAGCTATACGTCAAGACTTGCCTTGTTTGTCAACAAGACAAGGCGGAACGGCGCATTGAGGTGGGCTTGTTGCAGCCTTTGCCTATTCCAGAGAAACCTTGGGTATCGGTTTCTATGGACTTCATCAGTGGCTTCCCTGAGGTTAAGGGTTTTGATGGAAGTATGGGATCTTTAGGCCTACCCCAAAGAATTGCTCTACGGAAACGGCGGCAGAAGAGTTCTTCCGCCACTTGGTCAAGCTGTTTGGGATCCCGATGGACATTGTGAGTGATTGAGACGCACGGTTCACGGGAGGTTTTGGACCCATCTCTTCAATATGATGGGGACAGAACTAAAGTTCTCAACGGCGAACCACTCGCAGACGGACGGCCAAACGGAGAGGATGAACCAGCTGCTGGAAGAGTACCTACGACACTATGTCACGGCCAGTTAGCGGACTGGAACTGTTGGACACGGCGCAGTTTTGTTACAACTTGCACCGTTCCTCAGCCACTGGGTTCAGTCCGTTTGAGCTCGCTTTGGGCTATCAACCATTGACCCCTTTCGAAGTGGTCCTACAAAAGAAGGAAGGGCCATGTCCTGCTGCATACCGTTTTGCTCGGAATAAGCAGGAAATGCTCGAGGAAGCACAGGACAGCCTTGCCAAAGCTGTCCGCCGCATGAAGAAGTATGCGGATCAGGGGCGTCGACCGCTAGAATTTCAGGTCGGTGACAAGGTCATGCTGAAATTGACGCCCCAAATTTGGAAGAAAGTGACGAGCAAGAGATGGCACAAGGGCCTCATTCAGCGGTATGATGGGCCATTCGAGGTGGTGAAACGAGTTGGAGCAGTGGCTTATCGCTTAGCACTACCCGAGAGGATGAAGATTCATCCAACTTTCCATGTCAGCTTCCTAAAGCCCTACCATGAGGATGCGGATGCAGACCGCGTTAGGGCAAGACGTGCTCCATTGAATGTGCGCACGGAATTGGAAAGGGAGGTTGACCGCGTGCTGGACCGACGGGTGTTGGGATACAGCAAGAAGAACCGGAGAATGGAGTACCTGGTTCTATGGAAAGGGTTGCCAATGTCGGAAGCGAGTTGGGAAAAGAAGGCAACACTCTGGCAGTTCGAGGACAAGATCCAGGAGTACCTTCACTCTATTCCGATGAGGTCGTCGGCTTCCTCAAGTGGGGGAGGTTTGTTAGCCCCTTGATGCTCGGACACGAACATGGCTACCAGGTGGACCCTCGATGGCATGGCAGCTAGAGAAAGGATCGAGGGAAGATTGCCAAACGATCAGTTGGAACAAAAGGGCGAGATGCCAAGCTATATATAGGGCAAGTTGTCAAGCTATGCGGGAAGGGATGAGCTGGAATTCCTATCCAACCGCAAGGCTCGGTCAAGGGCGCGGTGCCCATGACCGAACTGAGTGCGGGTGGCACTCAGTCAGGCCCGATATACTTCGGTCGTGGAACGATGGAGTCTCGGTTAAGGTGCTGACCGAGGACTGTGCTGGCAGTCGATCTTATCCCTAAGAATAAGGAATAAGGGTGGTTATGGAAGCTGAGGTGTTCCCTAGAAACTAGGGATGAGGATTCCCCACCTGCAAGTATAAATAGCCCCTAGGTCTCAAGGTCGAGGCGAGCAACTGAAGAGAGTTAAGAGGAAACACTCCTTCACAGAAGGTCGAGCAAAGGAAGGTCGGCAGTATTGTGACCAGTTCCCCCGAAGTCAAGTGTGAACTCCTGGAGCGAAGTTCACCCGTCCAAGTGAGGAGTGCAAGTGCCGGAGTACGAGGCATATACTTGGACGTGACTGTGCAAGGGTCGTGTAAGGGTTTTGTGTGTTGCGAAATCGGGACATTCAATACTTCAAGTGACAAGGAAGAGGGCACATCGAGGGTGAATGCCCCAACAAATGCATCACAATCATCAATCATCATGGGGATTTGGAGATTGAGGAAGAAGCATCAAATAAGGAGCTACTAGTGGGGAGCAACAATAGAGAACAAGCAGAGAAAAGGGAACTCCTCGTAGCTCGCCACATACTAAGTGTTCAAATGATGGATGAAGAGGATGATCAACAGGAAGGCTGGTCCAGTCCAATTTTTAAAACACCACCAATACCTTTGATTATGATTTTTTAATTCAAATCAAATGACAAGAATTCAGCGCATTGTGATTCTAGAGTTAGCAATTTAGGCCGACACAAATCTATTATCGAGCCATGCTAACACGGCCCATCAGCTCAAACAGTTCAAACTTGACACGAATCACACAAAAAAATAAAAAAAATGAATTTGAATAATTAATATTTTGGAGGTAAATTTTTATCATATAATTAACTAAAATTTATTAATTTTAATATAATATTAAAATAACTATTTAAATATAATTATATGTAATTAATTTTTTAATTTTTCATAATTTTTTCTTATAAAATTAATTTTTAATTTTTTTGCCAACATAATTTTTTTTAAATCGTACAAGCACAACACAATTCCTTGGATAACTTCAAAATACAAGTTCGAATTCAATTTTTCAGGGGATAAATTACACAATTGGTACAAAACGTTTTCACAATGTAACATTTTGGTACAAAGTGTTTAAAATGTAACTTAGTGATACATTTTCTTTCAAACATATAACACTTTAGTACATTCCGTTAATTTTTTATTAACGCCATTAACTTTTGATGATGTGTACGGTCTACGTGGTATTTCTTAATGACGTGACTTCATATTTTAAATATGTGGATTGCCACGTGGCACATGGTGGGACCCACTATTTTTTTATTCATTTCTCTCTCCACACCTCTCTCTCTCCCTTTCTCTCACTCGACTCTCTCTCCCGCTCTCTCTCTCGCTCGGCTCTCTCTCCCTCTCCCTCTCTCACTCGGCTCTCTCTCCCTCTCTCTCTCTCTCTCACTTGGCTCTCTCTCTCCCTCTCTCTCTCGCTCGCTCTCTCTCTCTCTCGGCTCTCTCCCCCTCTCTTTCTCTCGGCTCTCTCTCGACTCTCTCTCCCTCTCCCTCTCCCTCTCCCTCTCTTGTTTATATATATATAAACAAAAGACTCCAATCACTAACACAAATTGATTGATTGACCCTAATCCATTTGATTTTGTTCCCTTTCTTATCACTCTCCACCCAGGCTTGGACCAAGGAAGATTCGACGGTGGTTCCATCCCTTCTTGCTCGATCTCTCACACGGGAAAAAAATGAAATTTTGCTCCAGATACAAGAATGAGCACAAGTCGATGGATACCCAACGTATGGGGGGGGCGAGAGAGAGAGAAAGAGAGAGAGCCGAGAGAGAGGGAGAGGGAGAGAGAGAAAGAGAGAGAGAGGGAGACGGAGAGAGAGCCGAGAGAGAGAAAGAGAGAGAGAGCCGAGAGAAAGAGAGGGAGAGAGAGCTGAGAGAGAGAAAGAGAGCCGAGCGAGAGAGAGAAGGAGAAAGAGAGCCAAGTGAGAGATAGAGAGCGGGAGAGAGAGCTGAGTGAGAGAAAAGGAGAGAGAGAGAGAGAAAGGTGCGGAGAGAGAAATGAATTAAAAAATAATGGGTCCCACTATGCGTTACGTGGCAATCCACATATTTAAAATATAAAACCATGTCATCAAGGAATGACATGTAAACCGTACACGTCATCAAAAGTTAACGGCGTTAATAAAAAATTAACGGAATATACTAAAGTATTACATATTTGAAACAAAATATATTACTGAATTAAATTTTAAACATTTTATACCAAAATATTATATTGTGAAAACGTTTTGTACAAATTGTGTAATTTACCCATTTTTCATACCGATAAATTTTGCCACCTCTATACGATTTCTGGTCTCTGTCTGTGGCCTGTCGGAGTGGACGGGGAGCCTAGAAAAAGAAGAGGAAGCAGAACAAGTGAAAAAAAGGGACCAAAACCATCAAGTTCGAGGACCGAGCAGGTTAGTGTGGGACGGAAAGGACATCGGATTCAAGGATGAGGCCCAGGCCGATGGACTACTTCGCAGAATTGGATGGGCAGGAGACTACGGTGGCGATGGACGTCGATGACGTGGATCCGCTCGAGATCTTTGGCGAGGGCGTCCTCACCGTCGAGAGCAGGATCGCCGATTCCGACTTCTTCAATAGCTTCGAGGACGATTTCGATGACTCGGATATCAACTGATTGATTCGGCCATCACTCTTTGCAATGCACTTTTGTCTTATGTCGGTGATTGAAAGGCTACTACCTCTGAACGAAGGAACTATGAGTCCATGTCTTGAAACTTCAACGAATTCTAGGTGAGACGAACGCCTTACAGCTATTAATGAGTTGTTTCTGTGTTTCTTAGGGATTTTGCGCTGGTGATGGCGCGGCTCATGCCGATTAATCATTGAGACTTAAATTAAAACTGGTTTTTTTGTCTCATTATAAATCTGCTTGTGGAATATGTATGGTTGGTCATGATATGATGCCTCTAGCTGTGTGGATTACATATGAGAGTTCCTCTTATGCTGTTCTTACAGTTTCAGTGGAGTTTAATGAGGCATGAATATATTGAATGAAAGAAATCTGCTATCTCAGTGACTCTGCGTTGATGGTGATAAATGGTGAACGTTGGCAGTTTATTGAATATTGGCATTTTTTTTTTTGTGGTTCTGATGTAATCTGCATGTGTCTCTCTGGTCTTAGAAGTTCTGATCTATACCAGTGTTTATGGTGAATGGCTTGTTTTATGGATTTATGAGAAGGTAAATTGCATAGAAGTTCCTGGACATGGTCTTATAGATTGCACTGTGGGGGTAACATGACTGCTAGGATGAGGAACGGCTGCAGTTTTTAAAGGAAAATATTGAGGAAAGGACACCATATTAGCAGGTCCTCATTTCTTCTGCTCCCACGTGCCTATGAACTGGTACAAGTTCAAAGTAGGAGCAGGTAGAGGCAGCCGTTCTTCTTGGAGATATTATAAGTTACATCCTTTTCTTGCCGCTGCCCCTAAGTTGGATTGTTACATTACGGACAGTTTCTGCGTGTTGTGGCTAAAGTAATTGGATTCAAATTTTCGCAAAGGAAATTTGTTATATTTGGTAGAAGATATGGAACTGAATGGAATGGGCATGTCACTATGTTTTAAAATTCAATTTTCATTTGGTTATGCTTTAATAATAAGCTGTGGGTTGCATTTTATTGAACTGATGTTTAATATTCAGCTTGATGAAACGATCATGCCCTCCAAAAAGTTCAAGAATACTTATTCAATGATTTTTCAAGATGAACATTGAAATCATCAATTTTCTCGTATGTTATGTTTGGTAGGAAGAAATGAATGGAATGGAATGGAACAGAATTTATTTTGTACTCTTTCACATATATTTTGATGTGGTTATGCTAGTAATGATTAGCATGTTCATTCAATTAAGAAGAATTTTGTATTTAAATTGATAAAATGAGCCTTCCTAAAAAAAATTATGAATAGTTATTCTGTTACTTCTATCAAGTTAATTCGTTTACCTTTTCAAGGTTATCATAAAAATTATCTAGTTATTCTTTATTTAATTGCATTTTGCTGTATGCCATTCATTCCATTTTATTCTCACCCGTTTCCTCAAACCAAACCTAACATTAATGTTTTTATTTACAATTTCTTTTGTCAAGATCTTTTCTTGTATTCCATTCCCGTATAACCAATTGACCTGAAGAGCTTTCGTGGCAGTTGCTGTATTCAACCTAATTGCTGCTGGAATGGTGGTCCTTTCGTGTGGAATGTGAACCTCTTGTCGTTGAAGCTGAAGTCTTCTCTGGTACATGATGTTGGATCTCTACCTTCCCCTTCCTTTACTGTTTGAATTCCTCTCACGTGATTGAACTATGCAGAGTCCTTTTGATATTCTTGAGACGGAGGATAGTGATGCTTTCTCTTAACGCATCACTATCCTCCGTTGGAAAGTTTGACGGAACCACAAGATGCCAGTAAGTTTGGGCATCCGTTGGAAAGTTTGACGCAAAATCCTCATGTAGTCCTAGTTTTGGCATTCTTGGAAAGTTGGAAGCAAAATCAAGGTAAGTTGGGGGCATGACCCTTCTTGGGACCATAAGAATGACACCTAAGGGTGAAAGTCGTTTGGGTGAGTGGTTTTTTTCAATAAATTACTGGGCTTCAACATTTTTGGGTTAGTTTTCTTGAATGCTAAGAACCATGCTAAAACCATTTCAACTAGTAAAAATCACTGCTAGCACTTCAGTTTTTTTCAGGTCCCAACTTTTCACACAAAAATGTAATTAGAGTATAGTCATGTAGAATGAGTAGGGGTATGAATTCCAGGTAATAATGGAATAACAAAGAGCAAATGTCTCTAAATTTCACAATTTAAGGTCAATTAATTTGACAATACAATTAGAGACGGGAATAATGAAAGTGAATATTTAATATAAAATTAAAATTAGTAAAATAAACCATTAAACATAATTATGAAATTCGGGTTGGTCTCAAACCCCACCCGTCTTTTCAGTCGGAGCCTAACTTTGTTGGATGATTTTCTTGACCTAAAACCCCATCTTAATTTTATATAGAAACCCAAATTTTTTATTCTTCCAGATCAGTCTTGGGTCGGTTGTTTCGGGTTTTCTGTCTTTTTGCTCACACCCTAATGACACATTTTGCCATAGGTGTGATAGTTTGTCACTAGGCAGGGGGTATCAATGTAACAAATAAATGAATAAGGGAGGGTGATATAGCAAAGATTGAAATAAGGTTGGGAAGGTCGTTGGTGGTACAATAGAACACACCAACTGTATGAAAAACAACCCTGTTGCTGTTAATACAGTCAGTTGAATAAGAAATTCTGTTCCACTACCCAAATTGTCTCCTTCCCTTCTGATTCCAACTATCTGATAGCTTGCAGCTATCAATTGATATCAGAGCTCCAAGGTCCCTCAGCTTGTGGAGATATGACAAAAACATGAGTAGCGCAGGAAAATCAGAAGTTCGAAGCCCTGCTAAGGGATCGGGACTAGCGGCTAGAGGAAATGCAAATTCAATTCGAGAAAATGGAAAAGCGGTTTGTTGAAGTAATGAGCCTTCTTCACAGCCAGGGATCACCATCGACAATGTCGCTCTAGAATGGCCAGGGGGAGGGGGTCCAGTGCGGTGCCACATGGGAGAATCATACTTTCCCACTGCTAGGATAGGCAGGGTGGAGTTTCCCAGATTTGACGGGACCAACTTTGATGGGTGGCTATACAAATGTCAGCAGTTCTTTGAGTTTGACGGGACTCCTGATGCGGCCAAGATCATATTGGTGGCTATACATTTGGAAGGGCAAGCCCTGCAATGACACCAAATGTTCATGAAGACCAAAGGAATGGCAAGGATTGCAATGAGTTGGGGCGACTATGTGACAGCCTTGAGTGGCCGCTTTAGTATGAAGGGTTACACGGATCCATGGGGCGACCTCAAAAACTTGACCCAAGAAGGCACCCTTTTTGATTATGTCGATGCGTTTGATAAGCTAATAAACAGGGTGGATGTGGCCAAAGAGGTGGCAGTCAGCTTATTTTTGCGGGGACTCAAGGAAGAAATACAGTACCATGTGAGAATGTTACAGCCACACACTATCCATGAGGCCTACCGATTGACTAGGCTTCAAGAAGCAAACTGCAAAGCGATAGGACGTTTGCATAGTGGATCAGGGCCCTTGCCTAGAGGGGCAAATCGCCATCGACTCCCCAAGGATGAACCATGGGGTTCGTTTGGGGTGCCCAATCACCGAGACCCCCTACCAATCCCAGTGACCCCTATAGTTCTGAAGCAGACAGGGGCAGTTGGAGACAAGGCAATGAAAACCTTGTCCAATGCGGAGTACGAGGAGCGACGGCAAAAGGGTCTATGCTTCTAGTGTGATGATAAGTTTTCACTTGGACACAAGTGCCTCAAGAGGCAAGCCTTCTCTATCCATGTGGGTGACAGCGATGAGGAAGATGATGGTGGGGAGGAGACAGACCCGGAGATATCTATCCATGCATTGGATGGCAGTCCTAGCTACAGGACCATGAAAGTTACCGGGTTCGTGGGGTGAAAACCATTACAAATCCTCATCGACTCGGGCAGCACACACAATTTCCTAAGCGAGGAGCTCGGCAGGAGGCTCGATTGCCAAATAGTCACCATTCCACCTACGAAGGTATCAACGACCAATGGTGGCCAACTGACCTGTCAATCCATTTGTAAGAACTTCCACTGGCGAATGCAAGGCCAAGAATACACCACGAATGTTCTTTTGATCCAGCTTGAGAATTATGACATGATTTTGGGGGTGCAATGGCTCATGACTCTAGGAGATATTGTATGGAACTTCGATGAGTTGTGAATGTAATTCAGAAGTTAGGGGGCTAATCACACCTTATTAGGCAGACCAAGAAGGAGGCTGCAAATGGTGGATCCAGAGAGGATGGTGCAGCTACTCGAAAAGACCAAACAGCTTGCAATCCTGCACCTATGTGTCCTCGAGGGGACGAAAGGGCCACAGAGCACTTCCAACAACAAGGTTACAGGGGGAATAGTGACTACACTGAGCTCTCTTCTGACTTAGTACAATGACATCTTTGCCGAACCCCAGCAATTGCCACCTCAAAGAGCTCATGACCATAGGATTACACTCAGGGAAGGTGCACCCCCGGTAAACATTTGACCCTATAGGTATCCCACTGCCCAGAAGGACGTGATCGAACAGATGGTCCGAGAGATGCTACTCTCGAGGATCATACGACACAGCCACAGTCTTTATGCGTCACCTGTGATACTCGTCAAGAAGAAGGACGGGTCGTGGCGAATGTGCATTGACTACCGTTGCCTCAATGACCGGACTATTAAGGACAAATTTCCCATTCCCATCATCGAGGACCTTTTGGATGAGCTGCATGGGTCCATCATATTTTTGAAGTTAGACTTGTGTGCCGGATACCATCAAATTAGGATGGTGGAGATAGATGTGCATAAGACTACATTTCGAACCCATGAAGGCCACTACAAATTTTTGGTGATGCCTTTTGGCCTCACAAATGCACCTGTCACCTTCCAGAGTTTGATGAACTCTATCTTTAAACCCTTCCTTCGCAAGTTCATTCTTGTATTCTTTGATGATATCCTGATTTACAGCAGGAGTTTAGAGCAGCACATGGAGCACTTACGAGCAGCCTTTAGCTTACTAAGAGCACACCAGCTTTATGCAAAGCAATCAAAGTGTTCCTTTGGGGTCGCTCAAGTGGAGTATCTGGAGCATTTTGTCTTTGCTTAGGGCGTTAGCATTGACCCACAAAAGGTTCAAGCTGTGCAAGAATGGCCAACCTCGAGAACTGTAAAGCAACTTCATGGTTTTCTCGGTCTGACAAGATATTACAGACTTTTTATACGGAATTATGGCTCCATCAGCAAACCCCTGGTGGACCTCTTAAAGATTGGCTCCTTTAAATGGTCCCCCCAAGCTATAGCAATGTTCGAAGGGCTCAAGGATGCGTTGGCTTCAGCACCAGTGTTAGCTTTGCCTGATTTCTCTAGACCCTTCGAAATTGAGATCGATGCATCTAGGTAGGGCATGGGGGTGGTACTCTCGCAGAATGGCCATCCTCTTGCCTATATCAGCAAGCCATTTGCAGCTACTCATAAATGCCTCTCTACTTATGAAAAAGAGCTCCTTGTTGTCCTCCTAGCAGTGAAGAAATGGGGGCATTATTTGAAAGCTCGACCTTTTATCATTCACATGGATCACCAGAGCCTCAAGCACTTGCTTGAACAACGGCTCAGCACCCCACTACAACACGCTTGGCTCACAAAGCTGCTAGGCTATGACTACATGATACGATATAGGAAAGTGTCACAGGCTGATGCGGGCCACAAATTTTTCGGCACCCCGCTAGGCGTCGACACTCCACTTGCCGACTAGCCACACACCGTGCGTACCGTCGAGGCCGAACGATCACCGGACTGAAGAAGCAACACCGAGGAATACAAGAACACAATTGGGAAAACGTAACTCGTATTCACATATATTACAAGTACACGAAAAACCCAACCCAGGACAGAACTCTTACACGCAGTCTCACGAGCCTATGCCTTGCAGCCTCGCGCCGCTTGCACGCCCGTCTTGTGCCTTCTCTTAAGAACACCAGACTGCAGGTCCGACTTGGCTTCCACTCCTTGGAATCTCGGACCCTCTGTGCCTCCTGACTGCCCTGGTCGTTCCTGCTACTCTACTGGCTTCTCCTCGTCAGTTCTTGGTGCCTTCTCTGCAGAATGAGACTGCCCCTTTATATAGAGGAGCCTTGTGAGCCCAATATGGCAACTGACATCTTGGAATCCCTTGATTCACTCCCTCAGTTTCCAGCCTGTCCAATCCCTCCTGGATTGTTTCCATAACTGGCTGGTTGCCAAATCTGTCCAATCCCTCCATGATTGTTTCCATAACAGATTAATTGCCATTCCAGGAGAAACTTTCCCGGATTGCTCACTCGGATTGACTTGGCGCCAGCTAAGCCTCGTCGACCCGATCCATCCTCCTCTAGGATGCACGTCCTTGATCTTCTTCCTAAGATCACAGTCGTCTGAACGGGATTGCTACATCCACCGGTGCTCGAGCAAGGTCAAGGACTTAACCGATCTCCACAAGTAGTCAACTCCCTTGCCGCTCCCTTAGCATCTGCCGGGCTTGTTGAGTTATGTGCACTCCTAGAGTGCCTTTGCGCGGTTGTATCAGGTTCACCGAACCTCCTAGAGCATTGCACCGTGCCTTGCTCGTGGGCATCCTCACTGCCCACCCGCGCATTCGCCTACTTGTGCCTTGTGACACTTCCTGGCCACAATCTGGTTCCTCAGCACACTGCCAAGCCTTGATCAGTTGTTCCCTTCACCGGTGCCTCCGCGCATGCTTGTGTGACCATCTCCACACTTGCCCACTTATGGACTTGCAATTGATCCCAAAACCTCGCACTTGACAGCCCGCGCATCCTCGCGTGCAGGCTATGCGCTACCACTACCCCGAGGTACGGCTTGTGGTGCGCATTCTCCGGGGCTTGAGCTCAGGGGTCTAACAAACCTCCCCCACCCAAGGGATTCGACGCCCTCGTCGAATGAGACTCTCTGTACCGCCGGATGAGGTCTTCGTACTGCCATAGTGTAACATCCTTCTCCCAAGTTGCCTCTGACTCGGGTAGGTCCTTCCACTTGATCAAGTACTCCGTCCTCCTGTTCATCTTGCTGTAACCCAGCACTCGGTGATCAAGTATGTCTTCCACCTCCTTGTCGAGTTCCTTCCTCACGGTGAGAGGGGCGCGCTTCACCTTGTTGTGCTCCGGATGCTCCTCGTCTCTATGGTAAGGCTTAAGGAAACTGACGTGGAATGTCGGGTGCACCTTCATCCTCTCTGGTAGTGCTAGCCGATAGGCTACTGGCCCGACCCTCTTGATCACTTCAAAGGGTTCGTCGTATCGCTGGAACAAGCCCTTGTGCCAGCGCTTGCTCGTGATCTTCTTCCAGATCTGTGGGGTGAGCTTCAACATCACTAAGTCTCCCACCTGGAACTCCAGCGGCCTCCGGTTCTTGTCCGCATACTTCTTCATCCGCTTGGCGGCCTTGGCGAGGCTATCTCTTGCCTCTTCAAGCATCTCCTGCTTGTCGCGTGCGAATCGATATGCGGCCGGGCACGGCCCTTCCTTGCGCTGCAACGCCACCTCCTGCGGCGTTAGCGGTTGGTAGCCCATTGCTAACTCAAATGGACTATGACCTGTTGCAGAGGAGCGGTTCAAGTTGTAAGACAACTGAGCAGAGTCAAGCAAATCTAACCAATTCCGTTGACTCGCTGAGACATAGTGTCTCAAGTACTCCTCCAGCAGCGCATTCACTCGCTCAGTCTGGCCGTCCGTCTGTGGATGGTTGGCCGTCGAGAACTTTAGTTCGGATCCTAGCAGTCCGAACAAGCATGTCCAGAAGTTGCCTGTGAACCGAGCATCTTGGTCACTCACGATCTCCGTTGGTACTCCAAAGAGCTTCACCACGGAGCGATAGAACGCCTCAACCGCTGCCTCGGCTGTGCAATTCTTGGTCACGGGGGTGAAAATCGCGTACTTGGAGAATCGGTCCACGACCACCATCACCGCCATATAACCCTTCACCTCTAGAAATCCGGACACAAAGTCCATGGAAACTGATACCCAAGGCTTTTCTGGCACCGCCAAGGGTTGTAGGAGACCGGCCTCTGCTCGCCTCTCCACCTTGTCTTGCTGGCACACGAGACAAGTCTTGACGTATAATTCCACGTCGTCGGCCATCTTTGGCCACACATAGGACCTGGACAACAGGGCTAGTGTCCGCTCACGACCTGGATGTCCAGCCCAAGGACTGTCGTGGCTCTCCTTCATCAGCTGGTAGCGCAATCCCTCTCCGCTAGGGACAAGCAAACGGCCACCTTTGCCATAAAGCAGCCCATCTTCCAGCCAATACCGCCTCACTGTCCCGTCCTTGACTTGCTCCACTAGGAGTTGATAGGTCTTGTCCCCTAGTGTAGCGATCTTGACCTCCTGGAGGAAGTCAGAGGTTACTTGAGTCAAAGCCGCCACCTGGTCCGAAGCCTTCCGACTGAGGGCATCCGCCACTAGGTTGTGCCTCACCGGTCGATGTTCCCACTCGAAGTCATACTCCGCTAGGAACTCTTGCCACCGCGCTTGCCTTGGTGACAACTTCGGTTGTGACTTGAAGAAGGTATTGGCGACGTTGTCCGTCTTGACCACGAATGTGGTTCCCAGCAGGTACACTCGCCACACCCTCAAGCAATGCACCACAGCTAGCATCTCCTTCTCGTGTGCTGAGTAGCACTGTTCAGCAAGCTTCAACTTCCAACTCTCGAACGCCACGGGATGTCCGTCTTGCACGAGAACTCCTCCTACAGCATGATCTGAGGCATCCGTATGCACCTCAAACGGCATCTCAAAGTCCGGGAGCTTGAGCACAGGCTCCGTCACAATGGCGGTCTTCACCTTGGAGAACGCAGCATCACAATCCTCGTCCCATGTCCACTTCTGCTCTTTCCTCAGCAGATCAGTCAAGGGACTCACCTTCTTTGAGTACCCCTTGATAAACTTGCGGTAGTAGTTGGCCAGCCCCAAGAAACTCCGCAACTCGGACACCGACTTTGGTGGAGGCCAATCCTGGATTGCCTGCACCTTCTTGGGGTCCATCCGCATCTGCCCTTGGCCGATCACATGGCCAAGGAATCGGATCTCCTGCATGCCAAACTCGCACTTCTCCCTCTTTACATATAGGGAGTGTTGCCTAAGCCGCTCAAAAACAGCCTGCAAGTGCTGCACATGTTGTGCCAAGTCCCTGCTATACACGACAATATCGTCCAAATAGATGACCACAAACTGATCCAGCATGTCGTGAAACACATCATTCATCAAGTTGCAGAATGTGGCAGGAGCATTGGTTAAACCGAATGACATGACTAGAAATTCAAAGGATCCATAACGAGTTACCATTGTGGTCTTGGACTCGTCTCCTTTGGCAATGCGGACTTGCCAATATCCTGAACGCAAGTCCAGCTTGGAGAAGACCCTCGCCTCACCTAGGAGATCAAACAGGTCTGCAATCAAGGGCACCGGGTACTTGTTCTTTACCGTGACCTTGTTCAATCCACGGTAGTCGACACACAATTGGAGAGAGCCATTCTGCTTCTCCTGGAATAACACCGGGGCTCCATAAGGGGCTTTGGAGGGCTGGATCTTTCCCGCATCCAGCAACTCGGTCAGCTGACTCCGCAGCTCTACCAGCTCCTTCGGGGACATCTGGTACGGGGCTTTGGCTGGGGGAACGGTGCCTGGCAGTAGTTCTATCTTGTGATCTACCGCACGGCGCGGCGGTAGCCCTCTTGGCAACTCCTCCGGCATCACGTCCTGGAATTGCTCGAGCACTTCCACAACCTCGTGTGGAATCTCACAGTCCGCCTCCATCTCCTGCACGTCCACTTCCCTAATAGCTGCAAGGTAAGTGGGATACCCCTTCTTTATTCCTCGTGCCAATTGCATTGCAGATACCTTCTCCGTGGCTACCTCCTCGGAGCGTGCAAGGCCTCGGTATCCTTGCACAAAACAGGGTCGTTGTGGATCTCCAATGACAATGCCTCCCACATGAGGCATGATGGTGATTGCCGCATCTGCAAAGAAGCTATTCCCAAGGATGAGGTCGTAATCATCCAAAGGAACCACCATCAGATCGATTGTACCCTCCCAAGCCTCTATCTTGATGGGCACATCTCTTGCCAACCCGCCCATCGGTTGGCTCTTGAAGTTCACCGCCTTCAATCGACTGTGAGAGCGTTCCACTCGCAACTCCAAGGTTCGTATCATCCGATCTGATACGAATGTGTTGGTGGCGCCAGTATCCACCAAGGCTGACATCCGCCTGCCATTCAAGGTTACATCCACGAACAACAAACTGTGGCGTACCTTAGGGCGCTCGCTCCGCATAGCACCGAGGGCCTGCAGTGGGGCAACACGCTGCACTTGGTCCTCGTCGGAGTCATCCGACCGTAGGGCGGTAACCTTCCCCTCCCGCTTTGGGCACTCCTTTGCCCTATGGGGTCCGTTACATATGAAGCAGCTCGGGTGCATCCGAGGATCCTTCCTTCCATTGGCTCCCTCGATCACCTTCGCCTTCCCTTTGTCTGGTCGGGTCAGCTGCTTCTCCTTGCCCTTTCCTGACGTCCCTTTCAGGTAGGACTTGGACTTCTTGTCCTTGTCCATCGGCTGGGCCTTCTTGCTCCCCTCCTCGACACGAGCAATCCGTAAGTCCAGCAGTGCGTCCGCCACAGCTAAGGCAGAAGGAAGGTCTCTTACCCTTGCCTCCTTAGCTCGAGTTGAGCCCAAGGTTGCAATCCCTTCAGGAACATGTACAGCTTGTCCGTCTCTGACATATCCGTCACGTTTAGCATTAGTGCGCTAAACTCCTTCACGTAGTCTCACACTGGTCCGCTGTGCCTCAGCTTGGCCATGGCGTCCCGAGCAAGCCATGCTGTGTTGCTCGGTAGGAACTGCTCTTTCAGCTCCTTCTTCAGTGCCTCCCAGGTCTCAATCCGGGGTCTGCCTGCACTGAGATCATCTTGGACTCGGGTCCTCCACCATAGCTTCGCATCCTTGGCGAGGTACATGGTGGTAATCGTCACCTTCTCAGCGTCGGGGATCTTCGCAGCAGTGAAGTAGTTCTCCATATCCCATATGAAGTTCTCTAGATCCTTGGAACTCCTTGTTCCTTCAAACGCCTTTGGTTCCGGGACCTTCATCTTCCCACGAGGCTCATTCGATGGCCCCGCCTGGGACACCAATTGCCGCTTGATCAGGACCACATAATCCTTCAGGGTTGCCACATCAAGCTTGATCGCCTTCAGCAGATTAGTCACGGTTCCTCCAAGATCGTCGCCTTCGCCGACGTTGTCCTCCAAAGCAACAACGCGGGGTTCCAGCATAGTGGTCGGGTCTGCTCGATCATTAAGCTCTGCAATGCGGCCTTCCAGTGCCGCTAATCGCTCCCGCAACGCTTCCATCGCCCTGGTCCACACGGTTGCTGATTGTAGGGTACGCGTGGTCTTTGACAAAGGAGCTCATCCACCCGAACGCGGCACCACACACGGGTACTCTGGTTGATCACGGGCAGAACCTCGGCTCTGATACCAACTGTCACGGGGCTGATGCGGGCCACAAATTTTTCCTCACCTCGCTAGGCGTCGACACTCCACTTGCCGACCAGCCACACACCGTGCGTACCGTCGAGGCCGAACGATCACCGGACCGAAGAAGCAACACCGAGGAATACAAGAACACAATTGGGAAAACGTAACTCGTATTCACATATATTACAAGTACACGAAAAACCCAACCCAGGACAGAACTCTTACACGCAGTCTCACGAGCCTATGCCTTGCAGCCTCGCGCCGCTTGCACGCCCGTCTTGTGCCTTCTCTTAAGAACACCGGACTGCAGGTCCGACTTGGCTTCCACTCCTTGGAATCTCGGACCCTCTGTGCCTCCTGACTGCCCTGGTCGTTCCTGCTGCTCTGCTGGCTTCTCCTCGTCAGTTCTTGGTGCCTTCTCTGCAGAATGAGACTGCCCCTTTATATAGAGGAGCCTTGTGAGCCCAATATGGCAACTGACATCTTGGAATCCCTTGATTCACTCCCTCAGTTTCCAGCCTGTCCAATCCCTCCTGGATTGTTTCCATAACTAGCTGGTTGCCAAATCTATCCAATCCCTCCAGGATTGTTTCCATAACAGATTAATTGCCATTCCAGGAGAAACTTTCCCGGATTGCTCACTCGGATTGACTTGGCGCCAGCTAAGCCTCGTCGACCCGATCCATCCTCCTCTAGGATGCACGTCCTTGATCTTCTTCCTAAGATCACAGTCGTCTGAACGGGATTGCTACATCCACCGGTGCTCGAGCATGGTCAAGGACTTAACCGATCTCCATAAGTAGTCAACTCCCTTGCCGCTCCCTTAGCGTCTGCCGGGCTTGTTGAGTTATGTGCACTCCTAGAGTGCCTTTGCACGGTTGTATTAGGTTCACCGAACCTCCTAGAGCATTGCATCGTGCCTTGCTCGTGGGCATCCTCACTGCCCACCCGCGCATTCGCCTACTTGTGCCTTGTGACACTTCCTGGCCACAATTTGGTTCCTCAGCACACTGCCGAGCCTTGATCAGTTGTTCCCTTCACCGGTGCCTCCGCGCATGCTTGTGTGACCATCTCCACACTTGCCCACTTATGGACTTGCAATTGATCCCAACACCTCGCACTTGACAGCCCGCGCATCCTCGCGTGCAGGCTATGCGCTACCACTACCCCGAGGTACGGCTTGTGGTGCGCATTCTCCGGGGCTTGAGCTCAGGGGTCTAACAAAAGGGAAGGACAATGTCGTTGCTGATGCGTTATCACAAGTGGCAATCAGTGACTTGCAACTAATGGCCATCTCATTTGCACAGGCTGACCTCTATGATAGAATCAGAGCTAGTTGGAGCTTGGACCCCTCGCTACAATGTATCATTTCGTAGCTGGAACAGGGAATTGAGACATCTTGCCAATTTACTTGGCGGCAGGGACAATTACGATGAAAAGGGCGCCTAGTGGTGGGAGCTGACCTGGAGTTAAGGAAACAAATTATCCAAATCAACCATGATTCACTGGCTAGGGGGCACTCGGGTGCCCATGCTATGCTGCAAAGAATTCGTTCCACGTTCTATTGGAAAGGCTTGTAGAAGCAGGTACAAGCTCATATACGTAGTTGTAACGTCTGCCTTCAACACAAACCAGAGACTATCACTCCTGTAGGCCTCCTACAGCCATTACCTATACCGAGCCATGCATTCCAAGACATCAACATGGACTTCATTACCGGCCTTCCTAAGTCCGAGGGCAAGGATGCCATTCTGGTCGTAGTTGATTGCCTAACCAAATATGGCCACTTCATGGGGTTGAGCCACCCGTACTCAACTGCCCAAGTAGCTTGGGTCTTTATGGACAATGTTTACAAATTACATGGTAACCCATACAACATTGTCAACAATCGAGACTCACTCTTCCTCAGCTCATTCTGGCAGGAGCTCTTTCATATCCAAGGGGTTTCCCTAAAAATGTCGTCCGCATACCACCCCTAGACGGATGGCTAGACCGAAGTTGTAAATCGCTGCCTAGAATGCTACTTACATTGTACCACCAGCTAGTATCCTACTAGGTGGCATTGCTGGCTTTCCACAGCTGAATGGTGGTATAACACCACATACCATACGTCCTTGCAGAGAACCCCTTTCGAAGCCCTTTATGGCGAGCCACCACCACTACACACCCCATATGTTCCAAGGGATTCTTCCATTGAAGCAGTTGACCAACGGCAAACTAGAAGGGAGACCTTCATCACTGATTTGCGGCACCACCTACAACGAGCACAACACCATATGAAGGTGCAGGCAGACAAATGGCGTATTGATCAAACATTCACTGAAGGCGACTGGGTGTACCTCAAGCTTCAGCACTATCACCAACACTCCTACAGGCCAGACGATATCAGAAACTGGCAGCAAAGTACTACGGCCCTTTTCTCATCCTAGAGTGGTTCGGCGCAGTCACCTACAAGTTGGTGCTACCACCTTCGGCTCAAATACACCCTGTCTTCCATGTGTCTCTACTTAAGGGTGCCCCTTGTCCCCCATGATAGACCGCCACCTTACCTAGCCACCTCTCCAAGGACGAGTGCCTTATTCCAATAGCTATCCTCGATCGATGGATGGTGAAGCATGGCAAGGTGGCTGCCACCCAGGTCCGACGCATTGGTTAAACTCCTCTCCCCAAGATGCATCATGGGAATACCTATATGATCTTCAGCTTCGCTTCCCTCATTTGAACCTTGCGGACAAGGTTCCTTAGGAAGGGGGGTATTGTCACTAGGCAAGGGTATCAATGTAACAAATAAATGAATAAAGGAGGGTGATATAGCAAAGATTGAAATAAGGTTGTTAAGGTCGTTGGTGGTACAACAGAACACACCAACTGTATAAAAAACAACCCTGTTGCTGTTGATACAGTCAGTTGAATAAGAAATTTTGTTCCACTACCCAAATTCTCTCCTTCCCTTTTGATTCCAACTATCTGATAGCTTGCAGCTATCATAGTAAAAGAGGAACTCATGAACTTATTTACCCTAATCCCAGGCCATGTTTTGATTGAATACTTTGGGGCTATTGGTTCTCCATTGGACTTCGGCAAATGGATGAAGTTGGGATGCTTTGGGATTTAATTTATCTCATTAGAAAAGTCCTCCAGATAACCTAAATTGGCAATAAATGTAAAAGGGCAGAAAATCCAATATATGTCCTTCCAAAACCTTTTATAAACCAACCACATTAAAGCAGGATTTCCTCAAATCATTCAGCGCGAACTATCACTGCAAGTGCAGTGTTTTTTTTTGCCACAATGCACTTATCTTACTCAAAATGCTTTCGTGACTACTCCATCCTACCAATCATGGAATGTTCTAACTTGTGCTCCAATTCTATATCTACTATGTTACCTAGAGGTTAAATGGGCCGGGTTGGCCCGTAACCGGACCGTCCAAACTCGGAACCCGCCTGGACCGCTCCTAACCCGACCCGTAACTGTTCTTAGTGGGTTTGTGATGGTTACGGGCCTGTTCCAAAATATGGACTTGTTGAGCCATAACCAGCCTGAACTGTTACCCTGCTAAACTGGCCTAGAACAGTTTAGAAACTCGCTTGGACTGCCAAAAATCTTGCAAATCAATGGTCGGATTTTGTTGGGTTAATTTAAAATTAAAAAAATATTCATTTTTAAAAAAATTAAAA
Organism: Sonneratia alba; assembly: GCA_900174645.1. Classification (NCBI taxonomy): domain Eukaryota; kingdom Viridiplantae; phylum Streptophyta; class Magnoliopsida; order Myrtales; family Lythraceae; genus Sonneratia; species Sonneratia alba. The sequence continues at coordinate 33,855 of FWPY01000001.1, read as the reverse complement.
GATGGACAGTTCATGGACCGAACCGGCCCGTTTTATTAACGGTTCCTAGCTGGCTCATATTTGTCTGAATCATGACCCGAAACCGGATCGGCCCGTTAAATAAATGGGCCAAACTATAACTGGGTCAGACAATTTCAGGCCTGTTTTGAACCGGTCTGGACCGCATTTTTAACAACACTAATGTTACTGAAGAAGATGCTTCATATCAAAAGCAGAGGAAGAGAAAGAGAAATAGAGTGAGATGGAGAAAATATGATGATCTTCATTACTACGCAGTAAAGTGATGTACATGGTATTTATAGAGATTGAAACTCTCCCCTTGACGTGTAAACTGAAAAAAAAATGAAAAAATGAAAAGATGAAATAGAATTACAAAAAGGTAGCTATATCTGTTGCAGTTCTATTCTTGGCAGGAAAATGCGTTGTATCCTTCAATCTCAGCTTATGCTGTTTTAACACCCTTGATACTTCCCTCAAGATGGGAAAACAAGTTTTGAAGTCCCATCTTGTTGATAAGATACTTCGACTGGCATGGCTGTAAAGCTTTCGTGAGAATGTTTGCCAATTGATTTACTGACCCAACATGCATCATCTTAAGTATTCTACCAAATTTCATGGATCCTATTCAAGTTCCGATTGGTCCAATTACGAGAGCACGAGCTAAGAAGCTCAAAGAGGCACTCAAAGGGTTGGTTTAAGAGCTTATGGGAGAAGAGTATACATTTGAGCCTATCGAAGGAAATTCTTGTGAGTTGCTGAGTCATGTCAACTTGATTTAAGTACGATTCTAGAAGTTTTTTGGCAGATATAACTATTTAATAATGCTCTCAAATTTAGAAAGATTTATTTAGTTTCTTAGGATATTATTTAGATATATTGATATATCTTAAAATATCTTTATAGTATCTCATAATATCTTACAATATCTTCTAATATTTTAGGATATCTATCTCTATGATATCTTTAGGGTATTTTTTGGATTTCTTTAGTATATTTGATTTCCTCTTTATGTTGACACTATAAATACCCTTGAGCTATTGAGATTATGGACGAATTGATATACACTATGGTGAGAAATATATATTGCTCTTCTTAGTTCTTGAGAAGACTTAGAATTTATCAAGTTATCTTGTAGCGTTTTACAATTGGACTTATCACTTTGATTCTCTAGTTCGTGGGATTCTTGGTGTGACGCCCTCCTTGATCTGTAACTTTGGTTCTTGCCTCATTAGGTAACAGGTCAAAATTCATTATTTCAAACTTGTTCTTTAAAGTTCTTGGGGGTTTTTTTTCATGTTTGGCATTGGATATTATTGCAAATTGGTGGCATTCTTATCATATTTGATATTGGGTTTCATCACGGGTCAGTAAAGATCACATCAGTTGGTATTAGAGCGTTGGGTTCTACGACAAGTTTTATATATCCTTTTCTTGATTTTTGGGTCTCAATAATGAACTATGAGTGTAACATACTTCTCCCAAACTTGGGCTTAGCAAGCTGTGTGACAACACAATTAACTTGACAATTCATGTCATGTCTAATGGGTTCGTGTTAGAAAACTCTTGATCTATACATAACTTGTTTATTAAATGGGTCAGAAATGTTAAACCTAAACATGATCAATTTAAATTTCGGTTGACATGATATGACCCATGTAACCAAATGTGTCATTTATACAAGTACATTATTAACATAATAAAATGATAAATATGTACTTAAACATACTAAATGGGTTTAAAAGTCCAATACATACTTAACACATGTAGTTGAAATAGAACTGATTAAAAAGATGCTGGTGTGTAAATATAAAAGCTTTGCTTTTTTTTGCCTTTTTCTGTCATCTTCTTTTTCTTTTGCTTTGCACCATTTTTGTTTTGCTAAAGTGTGTTTTGTTTTGTTTTCTTTTTTTTTGCTTTGCAGCCTCTCTCTTTTCTTTTTCGAATTTTCTCTTTTTTTCTTTTGCAACAACAAGAATCAAGAATCAAGGATGACCAAAAAGAAGAAAGAATAACCTGTGTTAAATTCGTTGTGAGCTTATAAGAGATTATGTCCATTTCTACTTAAAAATTTAAACTGATAGGTGGCGGTACGCAACATTTTTATAAACCTACAACGTTTTCTTCATTTAATGATATGAGATCGTTTATTTCAACACTCGCCCTCACCTGGTAACGTGATCCACTTTGCCATATGTCATTAAACACTCGCTTTCAACAATTGTTTATGAGTTGAGTATTTTTCTTCCAATCTTGGACGAGGGAGACAATTGGCCACAAGTCCGACAATTTTCTTCTAAATTCAGGCTTACATCAACTTACCACGAGTCAAGCTTCTAGACTCGGGTCAGGCGAGGTGCGAGCTCACTGGCTCTAATACCATGTTAAATTCATTGTGAGCCCATAAGGGATCATACTCATTTCCACTTAAAAGTTTATGCAAATAGGTGGTTGTACTCAACCTTCCTATAACTCAACCTTCCTATAAACCCACAAAGTTTTCTTCATTTAATCGATGTGAGATCATATATTGTTGAAACATTGATGCAGAACTCAAACTAACTTCCCTAGATCCTATTCAAGTTCCGATTTGGCCAATTACGAGAGCATCTATTAAAAAGGTTCAAGCATGTTGTGAAATCGGGACATTCAATACTTCAAGTGATAAGGAAGAGGGTACATCTCCGGTGAATGCTGCAACAAATGCTCCACAATCGTCAATCATCATGGGGATTTGGACACTGATGAAGAAGCATCAAATAAGGAGTTAGTAGTGGAGAGCAACAATAGAGAACAAGCAAAGAAAAGGGAACTCCTCATAGCTCGACACATACTAAGTGTTCAAATGGTGGATGTAGAGGATGATCAATGGGAAGGCTGGTCCAATCCAATTTTTAAAACGCTCTCAACACCTTTGATTATGATTTTTTAATTCACATCAAATTACAAGGATTCAGCGCATTGTAATTCTAGAGTTAGCATTTAGGCCGATACAAATCTATTATCGAGTCATGTCAATACGGCCCACCATCTTAAACAGTTCAAACTTGACCGAATCACACAAAAAAATTAAAAAAATGAATTTATATAATTTATAATTTGGAGGTAAATTTTTATGATATAATTAACTAATTTTTTAATTAATTTTAATACAATATAAAAATAACTATTAAAATATAATTATATATAATTAAAATTTTAATTTTTTATTATAAAAACTAATTTTTATTGTTTTTACCAACATAAATTTTTTTAAAAATCATACAAGCACAAGATAACTTTAAAATACCAGTTCGAATCAATTTTTCAGTATGACAGGCGCTAAAATTTGCCACCTCTATTCGATTCCTGGTGTCTGTCTGTGGCCTGTCGGAGTGGACGGGGAGCCCTAGAAAAAGAAGAGAAGAAGCAGAACAAGTGAAAAAAAGGGACAAAAATCATCAAGTTCGAGGACCGAGCAGGTTAGTGTGGGACGGAAAGGACATCAGATTCAAGGATGAGGCCCAGGCCGATGGACTACTTCGCAGAATTGGATGGGCAGGAGACTACGGTGGCGATGGACGTCGATGACGTGGATCCGCTCGAGATCTTTGGCGAGGGCGTCCTCGCCGTCGAGAGCAGGCTCGCCGATTCCGACTTCTTCAATAGCTTCGAGGACGATTTCGATGACTCGGATATCAACTGATTGATTCGGCCATCACTCTTTGTAATGCACTTTTGTCTTATGTCGGTGATTGAATGGCTACGACCTCTGAACGAAGGAACTATGAGTCCATGTCTTGAAACTTCAACGAATTCTAGGTGAGACGAACGCCTTACAGCTATTAATGAGTTGTTTCTGAGTTTCTTAGGGATTTTGCGCTGGTGATGGCGCGGCTCATGCCGATTAATCATTGAGACTTAAATTAAAACTGGTTTTTGTCTCAGTATAAATCTGCTTGTGGAATATGTATGGTTGGTCGTGATATGATGCCTCTAGCTGTGTGGATTACATATGAGACTTCCTCTTATGCTGTTCTTACAGTTTCAGTTGAGCTTAATGAGGCTTGAATATAATGAATGAAAGAAATCTGCTATCTCAGTGACTCTGCGTTGATGGTGATAAATGGTGAATGTTGGCAGTTTATTGAATATTGACATTTTTTTTTATGGTTCTGATGTAATCTGCATGTGTCTCTCTGGTCTTAGAAGTTCTGATCTATACTTGTGTTTATGGTGAAGGGCTTGTTTTATGGATTTATGAGAAGGTAAATTGCATAGAAGTTCCTGGACTTGGTCGTATAGATTGCACTCTGGGGGTAACATGACTGCTAGGATGAGGAACGGCTGCAGTTTTTAAAGGGAAATGTTGAGGAAAGGACACCATATTAGCAGGTCCTCATTTCTTCTGCTCCCACGTGCCTATGAACTGGTACAAGTTCAAAGTAGGAGCAGGTAAAGGCAGCTGTTTTTCTTGGAGATATTATAAGTTACATCCTTTTCTTGCCGCTGCCCCTAAGTTGGATTGTTACATTACGGACAGTTTCTGCATGTTGTGGCTAAAGTAATTGGATTCAAATTTTCGCAAAGGAAATTTGTTATATTTGGTAGAAGATATGGAACTGAATGGAATGGGCATGTCACTATGTTTTAAATTTCAATTTTCATTTGGTTATGCTTTAATAATAAGCTGTGGGTTGCATTTTATTGGACTGATGTTTAATACTCAGCTTGATGAAATGATCATGCCCTCCAAAAAGTTAAAGAATACTTATTCAATCATTTTTCAAGATGAACATTGAAATCATCAATTTTCTCGTATGTTATGTTTGGTAGGAAGAAATGAATGGAATGGAATGGAACAGAAATTATTTTGTACTCTTTCACATATATTTTGATGTGGTTATGCTAGTAATGATTAGCATGTTCATTCAATTAAGAAGAATTTTGTATTTAAATTGATAAAATGAGCCTTCCTAAAAATAATTATGAATAGTTATTCCATTACTTCTATCAAGTTCATTCCTTTACCTTTTGAAGGTTATCATAAAAATTATCTAGTTATTCTTTATTTAATTGCATTTTGCTGTATGCCATTCATTCCATTGCATTCTCACCCATTTCCTCATACCAAACCTAACATTAATGTTTTTATTTGCAATTTCTTTTGTCAAGATCTTTTCTTGTATCCCATTCCCGTGTGACCAATTGACCTGAAGAGCTCTCTTGGCAGTTGCTGTATTCAACCTAATTGCTGCTGGAATGGTGGTCCTTTCGTGAGGAATGTGAACCTCTTGTCGTTGAAGCTGAATTCTTCTCTGGTACATGATGTTCGATCTCTACCTTCCCCTTCCTTCACTGTTTGAATTCCTCTCACGTGATTGAACTATGCAGAGTCCTTTTGATATTCTTGAGGCGGAGGATAGTGATGCTTTCTCTTAACGCATAGCCTTCCTAAGATTCACGGAACCACAAGATGCCAGTAAGTTTGGGCATCCGTTGGAAAGTTTGGCGCAAAATCCTCATGTAGTCCAAGTTTTGGCATTCTTGGAAAGTTGGTAGCAAAATCGAGGTAAGTTGGGGGCATGACCCTTGGGACCATAAGAATGACACCTAAGGGTGAAAATCGTTTGGGTGAGTGGTTTTTCTCAATAAATTACTGGGCTTCAACTTTTTTGGGTTGGTTTTCTTGAATGCTAAGAACCATGCTAAAACCATTTCAACTAGTAAAAATCACTGCTAGCACTTCAGTTTTTTTCAGGTCCCAACTTTTCACACAAAAATGTAATTAGAGTATAGTCATGTAGAATGAGTAGAGGTATGAATTCTAGGTAATAATGGAATAACAAAGAGCAAATGTCTCTAAATTTCACAATTTAAGGTCAATTAATTTGACAATACAATTAGAGACGGGAATAATGAAAGTGAATATTTCATATAAAATTAAAATTAGTAAAATAAACCATTAAACATAATTATGAAATTCGGGCTGGTCTCAAACCCCACCCGTCTTTTCAGTCGGAGCCTAACTTTGTTGGATGATTTTCTTGACCTAAAACCCCATCTTAATTTTATATAGAAACCCAAAATTTTTATTCTTCCAGATTAGTCTTGGGTCGGTTGTTTCGGGTTTTCTGTCTTTTTGCTCACACCCCTAATGAGACATTTTGCCATAGGTGTGATAGTACAATAAAAGAGTAACTCATGAACTTATTTACCCTAATGCCAGGCCATGTTTTGATTGAATATGACGTGATCCTTACCGACCTGTAGTGAATCTCAATATCAAATACGATAAGAGTACCACCAACTTGCAATAAGACCCAATACCAAACGTGGAAAAGAACAAGTTTGAAAATAATGAACTTTGACCCATTACCTAACAAGGTAAGAACCAAAGTTGCAGATCAAGGAGGACGTCACACGAAGAATCCCACGAACTAGAGAATCAAAGTGATAAGTTTAGTTGTAGAACGCCACAATATAACTTGATAAGTTCTAAGTTTTTTAAGAACTAAGAAGAGTAATATGTATTTCTCACTAGAATGTATCTTCAAAATTCGTCCAAAACTGAATATCTCAAGGGGTTATTTATAGTGTTACATAAAAAGGGGAAATCAAATATCCAATATATATCATAGAGAATGATATCCTAAAATAGTACAATGTATTTTATGATATTATATTGTAAAGATATTTTAGGATATATCTAGATATTTAAATAATATTCTAAAATACTTAAATAAATCTTTCCTAATTTGAAAGTTTCCTTAATTAGTTATAGCTGCTAGCAAGTTTCTAGAATTTCTATTGGGCTTGAATCAAATTGATATGGTTCTGCAGCTCACAAGAATGTCCTTCAATGGGTTTTGATGTATGTTTTTCTGCCATAAGCTCTTGAATCAACCTTTTGAGTGCCTCCTTGAACTTCTTAGCTTGTGCCCTTGTAATTGGCCCAATTGGAACTTGAATAGAATCCGTAGAAGTTGGTCTGAGTTCTGCATCATTCCCCCCCTCTTTTGAAAGATTTGTCCTCAAATCGTTACCTGCATCAAATGGGGATAGATCAGAAACGTTAAATGTGGCACTAACTCCATACTCACTTGGTAAGTCCAGCTTGTAGGCATTATTATTTATACGCTCCAACACTTGAAATGGCCCTTCACCCCTTGGATGTAGTTTAGAACGTCTTTTCTCAGGGAAGCGTTCCTTTCTTATGTGTAACCACACCTAGTCACCTGGCTCAAACACTACTTGCTTGCGACTCTTATTGGCTTGTTTTGCATATTGTGTAGTTCGCCTTTCTATTTTGAGTCGTGCCTTCTCATGTATTTGTCTCACAAACTCTGCCTTCTTTTTGCCATCTAAATTAGCGTGTTCACTCAAAGGCAGAGGAGATAAGTCTAATGGAGTCAATGGGTTAAAATCATAAACAATCTCAAAAGGTGAAAGCTTAGTTGCAGAATGAATACTTCTATTGTAAGCAAATTCAACATGGGGTAAACAATCTTCCCATGTTTTCAAATTCCTTTTAATGATAGCACGCAATAAAGTAGATAATGTTCTATTCACAGCTTCAATTTGACCATCAGTTTGTGGGTGGTACGTTGTAGAATATAATAACTTTGTCCCTAACTTCCCCCACAAAGTCTTCCAAAAGTAACTTAGGAATCGCGCATCCCTGTCTGAGACAATGCTTCTAGGAATACCATGCAATCTAACAACTTCCTTGAAAAATAAATCAGCTACATTGGATGCATCATCTGTCTTATAATATGCAATAAAGTGTGCAATCTTAGAAATCTATCAACAACCACGAATATTGAATCTCTCCCCCTCGTAGTCCTAGGCAACCCCAAAACAAAATCCATAGAGATGTCAACCCAAAGCTCACAATGAATAGGAAAAGGTGTATATAATCCATGTGGTTGCAGCCTAGACTTTGCTTGCTTACATGTAATGCACTTGTCACAGATTCTTTCTGCATCCCGTTTCATGTGTGGCCAAAAGAAATGATCATGTAACACATCAAATGTCTTAGCTACTCCAAAATGACCAATCAAACCACCACCATGTGCTTCCCTAACCAGCTACTCACGAAAAGAAGATTGAGGAATGCAAAGTTTGCCTTCTCTAAATAAAAACTCATCATGCAAGTAGTATTTATCATAAGCACATTTCCCACACTCCTTAATCACATTACCAAAATCAAAATCTGATGCATACAATTTCTTAATGCTCTCAAATCCAAGTAACTTAGCATCTAGAATAGCAAGTATAGCATACTTGCGAGAGAGTGTATCAACAACTATATTCTCCTTACCTTGCTTATATTTGATCACATACGGGAATGTCTCAATAAATTCTACCCACTTGGTATGGCGTCTGTTTAACTTGTGTTGACCCTTCAAATGCTTCAGAGATTCATGATTGGTATGAATTACAAATTCCTTTGGCCAAAGGTAATACTGCCAAGTTCGTAATGTTCTAACAAAGGCATACAATTCCTTGTCATAAGTGGGATAGTTGAGGGATGCCCCACTTAGGTTTTCACTGAAGTATGCAATTGGTCTTTCTCCCTGCATCAACACACCTCCAATGCTTATACCTGAAGCATCACACTCAATTTCAAATGTTTTAGAGAAATCAGGTAAAACAAGCAAAGGAGCATTCGTCAACTTATCTTTGATCAATTTAAATGCCTTGTCTTACTCCTGTTCCCACTTAAAAGGAGTATTCTTCTTGATTACATCAGTTAAGGTGCAGTAAGGGTACTAAAATTCTGAACAAAGCGCCGATAAAAACTAACCAAACCATAGAAACTTCTTACTTGTGCTATGGTTGAGGGTGTTGGCCAATCTTGGATAGCCTTCACCTTTTCCTCATCAACTTATATACCTTGAGCACTCACAACAAATCCAAGAAATACAAGTTTGTCCGTGCAAAAAGTACACTTTTTAAGATTAGCGAACAACTTTTCTTTTCTTAAAACATCTAAAACAAGATTCAAGTGCTCAATATGGTCATCTAAGCTCTTGCTATAAACCATAATATCATTGAAGTAGGCAACTACAAAATAACCAATGTAAGCACGCAAAACATGGTTCATAAGCCTCATAAAGGTACTTGGTGCATTAGTTAACCCAAATGGCATAACTAACCATTCATATAAACTATATTTTGTTTTGAATGCAGTTTTCCACTCATCTCCTTCTTTCATTCTGATTTGATGATATCCACTTTTAAGGTCAATCTTACTAAAAATACAAGACCCATGCAATTCATCTAGCATATCATCTAATCTAGGGATGGGATGACGATATTTTATCGTAATGTTGTTGATGGCTCGGCAATCAACACACATCCTCCAAGTCCCATTCTTCTTAGGCACTAGTAAGACAGGAATTGCACATGGACTCATGCTCTCACGAACGTAACCTTTCTCCAGTAACTCACCCACTTGTTGTAGTTCCTTGGTCTCCTCAGGGTTACTCCTATAGGCAGGTCGGTTTGGGATTGCTGCACCGGGTACGAGGTCAATTTGATGCTCAATTCCCCGAATTGGAGGTAAGCCATGAGGTAACTCTTCAGGAAACACATCCTCGAACTCCTGCAAAAGTGAAGTAACATTGCTCGGCAAAGGGCCAGCTAGATCATTAGTATTAAAAAGAACCTCCTTATACATGAGTACTATAAGGGGTTGGAAAGAACATAATGCTCTCTTGATCTCATTTTTCTTTGCCATAACACTGAATTTTTCCTCTCTTGCTCTCATGATGGCTGAAACGTGCTCTGTCTCTCTTTCTTTTTCTCTCCTCTCGGTTTCTTTTTCCTTAGTTTCTTTTCTCTCAACTTCTGCCTTTTGTTTTGCTTTCTTTTCATTGGCTTTTTTTAACTTCAGTTGATATTCAAGAACTTCCTTTGGAGTTAATGGCATAAGATATATGGGCAGTTTCTTGAATAGAAAATAATATCTATTGGTGACGCCATCATGTGTAACCCTTTATCAAACTGCCATGGCCTTCCTAACAGAATATGACATGCTTGCATAGGAACAACATCACAAAGCACCTTATCCTCATACTTGCCAAGTGAAAAAGGCACTAGTACTTGCCTTGTTACCTTGATGTTGCCGCTATCATTCAACCATTGAAGTCGGTAAGGCCGTGGATGTTTCAAGGTGGACAATGCCAATTTCTCCACCAACTCTGTGCTGGCCACATTGGTGCAACTTCCACCATCAATTATGACACTGCAAACTTTCTTATTGACAAAGCACCGGGTATGGAACAAGTTCTCCCTTTGGTTGTTTTCTTCTTCCTTAGCCAGCAAATTGAGAGCTCGCTATGTGTCCCCTGCCTTGACATTTGAAACACTTCACATCACGATCCCGAGTAGTGGAAATATCAGAATTACCTTGATGATCACGACTGGCAGTCCAAGATTTAGGCTCAAACTTTGGCCTTTGAGATGTAGAGGTTTCTAGTTTGACCTCTCTGTTTGAAGAGCTCGACTTCCAAGGATTATTCCTCGGGTTGGGAGCTGCTCTTGTTCCACTTCCCCTCTTGAGTTGTTGCTCCACTTTGATCGCCATGTGCACCATGTCTTCCAATTCCACATAGTGGTGCATTTTGACTGTATCATGAATCTCACAGTTTAATCCAAACAAAAACCTAGCCATTGTTGCCTCGATCTTCCTCCACATTAGCTTGAATCATTACAACTTCCATCTCCTTGTAATAGTCTTCGACACTTCGGTTCCCTTGCCTAAGTCCTTGCAGCCTCTTATGCAGCTCTCGATAATAGTAACTTGGGACAAATCACTTTCGCATCACTGCCTTCATCTCTTCCCATATTTCTACTGGGTGTTCTCTATTCCGTCTCCTACTTAAGACAAGCTAATTCCACCACGTTATAGCATAATCCGAGAACTCTATGACAGCAAGCTTTACCTTCTTTGCCTCAGAATAGTTGTGGCAATAAAAAATAAACTCCATCTTTTTCTCCCATTCGAGGTATGCCTCTGGGTCAAATCTGCCCTGGAATGATGGAATTTTCATCTTAATGCTGCCCAAATTATTGTCTTCTCTTCTCCAAGTTTCTCTAAATTTGATTTGACGCCCAAACCTTCCCTGTTATTCAACTTCCTCCAACTCATCATCCTCCCATGAACCTCGTCGGCCTAGCCGCCTATTGGGGATATCGCGTGGCAACTCTTGTGGTGTTCTAACTTCTACTCGATCCAGCCTCTCTTGAATGGGCTCTAGTTCGAGTTTCAACATCCGCCTCATCTCCCCTAGCAATGCTTGCATTTGTAAGTTTGGAATGGTTTGTTCGGTAGTCTTTTCAGCCACTCCCCTTTGTTCATGAGCCATATCCAAATGCTGAAAACAACGTTAATTCAAGTATATAAAGGAAAGGACCTCACCACACTCCCTCATGTGTGTCACTCTAAAGTTGATTCACTCAGTTCACTTGTATGTCTCTCAAAATATTCGGCTTTTACCCTCTAATGTGCTTACCACTCTTGCCTTTTTTCACTTCTATTGCTTTCTTCAGTTCTTAATTAGACTCAAGAAACCTAAGCAAGAGATTTGCAGCAATTTAAGAAGGAATCCAACCAAACCAATCACCAAGGATGTTGATTTCCAGAAAGGAAATAAATAGAATGACAATTAAGGGACACAAGGATACCAGGATATTGGGAAAAAAAACAACTTAACGAATAAGATCTGGAAAACTTTAGAGTTGACGAAAAAAAGGATACTATAAGATCTAGAACAACTTTCTCCTTTTTTTTTTGCCTTTTTTTTTTCGCTATGTGCCTCTCTCTCTTTTTTTTGGCCAACTTTCTCTTTGTTTTTTTTTACTTTGTACCCTTTTTTTTGCTGCAGTTTGTTTGCTTTTATTCTTTTTTTTGTTCTACTTTGCAGCCTCTCTTTTTTTTTCGACTTTTTCTTCTCTCTCTCTCTTTTTTTTTTTTTTGCTTTTGCAACAACCAGAATCAGGAATCAAGAAAGATCAAAAGGAGAAAAGAAGAATCTGTAACAAAGGGGAATTCAATCGAATCTAAGATTGATGAAAGAGAATTGAATTCCAAAGATCAAGAAAAGGATAATAATAAAATGATAGATAAAACCTGTCTTAGAACCCAAAGCTCTGATACCAACTGACGTGATCCTTATCGACCCGTAGTGAAACTCAATATCAAATACGGTAAGAGCACAATCAACTTACAATAAGACCCAACACCAAACGTGGAAAAGAACCCCAAGAACTGCAAAGGACAAGTTTGAAAATAATGAACTTTGGCCCGTTACCTAACAAGGCAAGAACCAAAATTGCAGATCAAGGAGGACGTCACACGAAGAATCCCACGAACTAGAGAATCAAAGTGATAAGTCTGGTTGTAGAACGCCACAAGATAACTTGATAAGTTCTAAGTCTTCTCAAGAATCAAGAAGAGCAATATGTATTTCTCACTAGAATGTATCTCCAAAATTCGTCCAAAGCTAAATACCTCAATGGGGTATTTATAGTGTTACATAAAAAAGGGAAATCAAATATCCAAAATATATCATAGAGAAGGATATCCTAAAATAGTACAATATATTCTATGATATTATATTGTAAATATATTTTATGATATATCCAGATATTTAAATAATATCCTAGAATACTTAAATAAATCTTTCATAATTTGAAAGTTTCATTAATTAATTATAGCTGCCAGCAAGCTTCTAGAATTTCTATTGGGCTTGAATCAAATTGACATGGTTCTGCAGCTCACAAGAATGTCCTTCAATGGGCTTTGATGTATGCTTTTCTGCCATAAGCTCTTGAACCAACCCGTTGATGCAGAACTCAGACCAACCTCCACGGATCCTATGCAAGTTCCAATTGGGTCAATTACGAGGGCACGAGCTAAGAAGTTCAAGGAAGCACTCAACAGGTTGGTTCAAGAGCTTATATCAGAAAAGCATACATTAGAGCCCATTAAAGGACATTCTTGTGAGCTGCAGAACTGTGTTAATTTGATTCAAGCCCAATAGAAATTCTAGAAGCTTGCTGGTAACTATAACTATTTAAGGAAACTTTCAAATTATGAAAGATTTATATAAGTATTATAGGATATTATTTAAATATCTAGATATATCCTAGAATATCTTTACAATATAATATCATATAAGTATTATAGGATATATTTTGGATATTTGATTTCCCCTTTTAATGTAACACTATAAATACCCTCTTGAGGTATTCAGCTTTGGACGAATTTTGGAGATACATTCTAGGGAGAAATACATATTGCTCTTCTTGGTTCTTGAGAAGACTTAGAACTTATCAAGTTATCTTGTGGTGTTCTACAACCGGACTTATCACTTTGATTCTCTAGCTCGTGGGATTCTTCATGTGGCGTCCTCATTGATCTGCAACTTTGGTTTTTGCCTCGTTAGGTAACGGGTCAAAGTTCATTATTTTCAAGCTTGTTATTTGTAGTTCTTAGGGTTCTTTTCCACATTCGATTTGGGTCTTATTGCAAGTTAGTGACGTTCATATCATATTTGATATTGGGTTTCACCACGGTCAGTAAGGATCACGTTAGTTGGTATCATAGCTTTGGGTTCTAAGACAGGTTTTATCTATCATTTTCTTGATCTTTGGAATTTAATTCTCTTTCATCAATCTTAGATTCGATTGAATTTCTCTTTGTTACATATTCTTCTTTCTTCCTTTTGATCTTTATTGATCTATGATTCTGGTTGTTGCAAAAGCAGAAAAAAAGAGAGAGAGAAGAAAAGGTCAAAAAAAAAAGTGAGGCTGCAAAGCAGAACAAAAGCAAACAAACTGCAGCAAAAAAAAGGTACAAAGCAAAAAAAACAAAGAGAAAGTTGGCAAAAAAAAGGCACATCACGAAAAAAAAGGGCAAAAAAAAAAGAGGAGAAAGTTGTTCTAGATCTTACTGCATCCTTTTTTTCGTCAACTCTAAAATTTTCTAGATCTTATTCAAGTTGTTTCTTCCCCAATATCCTTGTGTCTCTTAATTGTCATTCTATTTATTTCCTTTCTAGAAATCAACATCTTTGGTGATTGGTTTGGTTGGATTCCTTCTTGAATTGCTACAAATTTCTTACTTAGGTTTCTTGAGTTTAATTAAGAACCAAAGAAGGCAATACAAGTGGAAAAAGGCAAAAGTGGTGAGCATATTAGAGGGTAAAAGCCGAATATTTTGAGAAAATCATGAGTGAACTGAGTGAATCAACTTTAGAGTGACACACGTGAGGGAGTGTGGTGAGGTCCTTTCCTTTATATACTTGAGCTAACGTTGTTTTCAGCATTTGGATATGGCTCATGAACAAAGGCGAGTGGCTGAAAAGACTATAGAACAAACCATTCCAAACTTACAAATGCAAGCATTGCTAGGGGAGATGAGGCGGATGTTGAAGCTCGAACTGGAGCCCATTCAAGAGAGGCTGGATTGAGTAGAAGTTAGAACACCACAAGAATTGCCACGTGACATCCCCAACAGGCAGCTAGGCCGGCGAGGTTCATGGGAGGATGATGAGTTGGAGGAGGAAGCTAAATACCAGGGAAGGCTTGGGTGTCAAATAAAAATTAGAGAAGCTTGGAGCAGAGAAGACAACAATTTGGGCAGCATTAAGATGAAGATCCCATCATTCAAGGGCAAATCTGACCCAGAAGCATACCTCGAATGGGAGAAAAAGATGGAATTTATTTTTGATTGCCACAACTACTCTGAGGCAAAGAAGGTAAAGCTTGTTGTCATAGAGTTCTCGGATTATGCTATAACGTGGTGGGATTAGCTTGTCTTAAGCAGGAGACGGAATAAAGAATACCCAGTAGAAACATGGGAAGAGATGAAGGCGGTGATGTGAAAGCGATTTGTCCCTAGTTACTACTATCGGGAGCTGCATAAGAGGCTGCAAGGACTTAAGCAAGGGAACCGAAGTGTCGAAGATTATTACAAGGAGATGGAGGTTGTAATGATTCGAGCTAATGTGGAGGAAGATCAAGAGGCAACAATGGCTAGGTTTTTGTTTGGATTAAACTATGAGATTCATGATAGAGTCGAGATGCACCACTATGTGGAATTGGAAGATATGGTGCACATGGCGATCAAAGTGGAGCAACAGCTCAAGAGGGGAAGTGGAACTAGAGCTGCTGCCAACCCGAGGAATATTCCTTGGAAGTCAAACTCTTCAAACAAGGAGGTCAAGTCAGAAACCTTTACATCTCAAAGGCCAAAGTTTGAGCCTAAATCTCGAACTGCCGGTCGTGATCATCAAGGTAATTCTGATATTTCCACTACTTGGGATCGTGATGTGAAGTGTTTCAAATGTTAGTGATGCAGAACTCAGACCAACCTCCACGGATCATATGCAAGTTTCAATTGGGCCAATTACGAGGGCACGAGTTAAGAAGTTCAAGGAGGCACTTAACAAGTTGGTTCAAGAGCTTATGGCAGAAAAGCATACATCAAATCCCATTGAAGGACATTCTTATAAGCTGCAGAACCATGTCAATTTCATTCAAGCCCAATAGAAATTCTAGAAGCTTGCTGGCAACTATAACTATTTAAGGAAACTTTCAAATTGGGAAAGATTTATATAAGTATTTTAGGATATTATTTAAATATATTGATATATTCTAGAATATCTTTACAATATAATATCATAGAATATATTGTACTATTTTAGGATATCCTTCTCTAGGATATATTTTGGATATTTGATTTTCCTTTTTGATGTAACACTATAAATACCCCCTTGAGGTATTAAGCTTTGGACGAATTTTGGAGATGCATTCTAGGGAGAAATACATATTGCTCTTCTTAGTTCTTGAGAAGACTTAGAACTTATTAAGTTATCTTGTCACGTTCTACAACCGTACTTATCACTTTGATTCTCTAGCTCGTGGAATTCTTCGTGTGGCGTCCTCCTTGATCTGCAACTTTGGTTCTTGCCTTGTTAGGTAACGGATCAAAGTTCATTATTTTCAAACTTGTTCTTTGCAGTTCTTGGGGTTCTTTTCCACATTCGATTTGGGTCTTATTGCAAGTTGGTGACATTCTTATCATATTTGATATTGGGTTTCACCACGGGTCGGTAAGGATCACGTCAGTTGGTATCAGAGTTTTGGGTTCTAAGACAGGTTTTATCTATCCTTTTATTGTTATCCATTTCTTGATCTTTGGAATTCAATTTTCTTTCATCAATCTTAGATTCGACTGAATTCCTCTTTGTTACATATTTTTCTTTCTTCCTTTTGATCTTTCTTGATTCCTGATTCTGGTTGTTGCAAAAGCAAAAAAAAAAGAGAGAGAGAGAAGAAAAAAGTCGAAAAAAAAGAGAGAGGCTGCAAAGCAGAACAAAAGAAAAAGAACAAAAGCAAACAAACTGCAGCAAAAAAAAAGGGGTACAAAGCAAAAAAAAAACAAAGAGAAAGTTGGCCAAAAAAAAAAGAGAGGCACATAGCGAAAAAAAAAGAGAAAGGTGTTCTAGATCTTATTGCATCCTTTTTTCGTCAACTCTAAAGTTTTATAAATCCTATTCGTCAAGTTGTTTTTTTTTCCGAATATCCTGGTATTCTTGTGTCCCTTAATTGTCATTCTATTTATTTCCTTTCTGGAAATCAACATCCTTGGTGATTGATTTGGTTGGATTCCTTCTTGAATTGCTGCAAATTTCTTACTTAGGTTTCTTGAGTCTAATTAAGAACCGAAGAAAGCAATAGAAGTGGAAAAAGGTAAGAGTGGTGAGCACATTAGAGAGTAAAAGCCGAATATTTTGAGAGAAACATGAGTGAACTGAGTGAATCAACTTTAGAGTGACACACGTGAGGGAGTGTAGTGAGGTCCTTTCCTTTATATACTTGAACTAACATTGTTTTCAGCATTTGGATTTGGCTCATGAACAAAGGGGTGTGGCTGAAAAGACTACAGAACAAACCATTCCAAACTTACAAATGCAAGCATTGCTAAGGGAGATGAGGCGGATGTTGAAACTCGAACTGGAGCCCATTCAAGAGAGGCTGGATCGAGTAGAAGTTAGAACACCACAAGAGTTGCCACGCGACATCCCCAACAGGCGGCTAGGCCGGCGAGGTTCATGGGAGGATGATGAGTTGGAGGAGGAAGCTGAATACCAAGGAAGGTTTGGGCGTCAAATCAAATTTAGAGAAGCTTGGAGTAGAGAGGACAACAATTTGGGCAGCATTAAGATGAAAATTCCATCATTCCAGGGCAGATCTGACCCAGAGGCATCCTCGAATGGGAGAAAAAGATGGAGTTTATTTTTGATTGCCACAACTACTCTGAGGCAAAGAAGGTAAAGCTTGCTGTCATAGAGTTCTCGGATTATGCTATAACATGGTGGGATCAGCTTGTCTTAAGCAGGAGACGGAATAGAGAACACCCAGTAGAAACATGGGAAGAGATGAAGGCAGTGATGCGAAAGCGATTTGTCCCAAGTTACTACTATCGGGAGCTGCATAAGAGGCTGCAAGGACTTAGGCAAGGGAATCGGAGTGTCGAAGACTATTACAAGGAGATGGAAATTGTAATGATTCGAGCTAATGTGGAGGAAGATCGAGAGGCAACAATGGCTAGGTTTTTGTTTGGATTAAACCGTGAGATTCATGATAGAGTCGAGATGCACCACTATGTGGAATTGGAAGACATGGTGATCAAAGTGGAGCAACAACTCAAGAGGGGAAGTGGAACAAGAGCAGCTCCCAACCCGAGGAATATTCCTTGGAAGTCGAACTTTTCAAACAGGGAGGTCAAACCAGAAACCTCTACATCTCAAAGGCCAAAGTTTGAGCCTAAATCTCGGACTGCCAGTCGTGATCATCAAGGTAATTCTGATACTTCCACTACTCGGGATCGTGATGTGAAGTGTTTCAAATGTCAGGGCAGGGGACACATAGCTAGCCAATGCCCAAATAGGAGGGTGATGGTTATAAATGCCCAAGGAGAGCTGGAGTCAGAAGATGAAGAAGAGGCTAATTCCGACATAACACCTTTGGAAGATGTTGACGATGGGGAATATGCTGTTGAAGGAGAATCATTGGTGGTGAAGCGAGCTCTCAATTTGCTGGCTAAGGAAGAAGAAAACAACCAAAGGGAGAACTTGTTCCATACCCGGTGCTTTGTCAACAAGAAAGTTTGCAGTGTCATAATTGATGGTGGGAGTTGCACCAATGTGGCCAGCACAGAGTTGGTGGAGAAATTGGCACTGCCCACCTTGAAACATCCACGGCCGTACCGACTTCAATGGCTGAATGATAGCGGCAACATCAAGGTAACAAGGCAAGTACTAGTGCCTTTTTCACTTGGCAAGTATGAGGATAAGGTGCTTTGTGATGTTGTTCCTATGCAAGCATGTCATATTCTGTTAGGAAGGCCATGGCAGTTTGATAGAAGGGTTACACATGATGGCGTCACCAATAGATATTCTTTTGCATTCAAGAAACTGCCCATATCTCTTATGCCATTAACTCCAAAGGAAGTTCTTGAAGATCAACTGAAGTTAAAAAAAGCCAATGAAAAGAAAGCAAAACAAAAGGCAGAAGTTGAGAGAAAAGAAACCGAGAGGAGAGAAAAAGAAAGAGAGACAGAGCAAGTTTCAGCCATCATGAGAGCAAGAGAGGAAAAATTCAGTGTTATGGCAAAGAAAAATGAGATCAAGAGAGCATTATGTTCTTTCCAACCCTTATAGTACTCATGTACAAGGAGGTTCTTTTAATACTAATGATCTAGCTGGCCCTTTGCCGAGCAATGTTACTTCACTTTTGCAGGAGTTCGAGGATGTGTTTTCCCGAAGAGTTACCTCATGGCTTACCTCCAATTCGGGGAATTGAGCATCAAATTGACCTCGTACCCGGTGCAGCAATCCCAAACCGACCTGCCTATAGGAGTAACCCTGAGGAGACCAAGGAACTACAACGACAAAGTGGGTGAGTTACTGGAGAAAGGTTACGTTCGTGAGAGCATGAGTCCATGTGCAGTTCCTGTCTTACTAGTGCCTAAGAAGGATGGGACTTGGAGGATGTGTGTTGATTGCCGAGCCATCAACAACATTACGGTAAAATATTGTCATCCCATCCCTAGATTAGATGATATGCTAGATGAATTGCATGGGTCTTGTATTTTTAGTAAGATTGACCTTAAGAGTGGATATCATCAAATCAGAATGAAAGAAGGAGATGAGTGGAAAACTGCATTCAAAACAAAATATGGTTTATATGAATGGTTAGTTATGCCATTTGGGTTAACTAATGCACCAAGTACCTTCATGAGGCTTATGAACCATGTTTTGCGTGCTTACATTGGTCATTTTGTAGTTGTCTACTTCGATGATATTCTGATTTATAGCAGGAGCTTGGATGACCATATTGAGCACTTGAATCTTGTTTTAGATGTTTTAAGAAAAGAAAAGTTGTTCGCTAATCTTAAAAAGTGTACTTTTTGCACGGACAAGCTTGTATTTCTTGGATTTGTTGTGAGTGCTCAAGGTATACAAGTTGATGAGGGAAAGGTGAAGGCTATCCAAGATTGGCCAACACCCTCAAACCATAGCACAAGTAAGAAGTTTCTATGGTTTGGCTAGTTTTTATCGGCGCTTTGTTCAGAATTTTAGTACCCTTACTGCACCTTTAACTGAGGTAATCAAGAAGAATGCTCCTTTTAAGTGGGAACAGGAGCAAGACAAGGCATTTAAATTGATCAAGGATAAGTTGACGAATGCTCCTTTGCTTGCTTTACCCAATTTCTCTGAAACATTTGAAATTGAGTGTGATGCTTCAGGTATAGGCATTGGAGGTGTGTTGATGCAGGGAGGAAGACCAATTGCATACTTCAGTGAAAAGTTAAGTGGGGCATCCCTCAACTATCCCACTTATGACAAGGAATTGTATGCCTTGGTTAGAACATTACGAACTTGGCAGCATTACCTTTGGCCAAAGGAATTTGTAATTCATACAGATCATGAATCTCTGAAGCATTTGAAGGGTCAACACAAGTTGAACAGACGCCATGCCAAGTGGGTAGAATTCATTGAGACATTCCCGTATGTGATCAAATATAAGCAAGGTAAGGAGAATATAGTTGCTGATGCACTCTCTCGCAGGCATGCTATACTTGCTATTCTAGATGCTAAGTTGCTTGGATTTGAGAGCATTAAGGAATTGTATGCATCAGATTTTGATTTTGGTGAAGTGATTAAGGAGTGTGGGAAAGGTGCTTATGATAAATACTACTTGCATGATGAGTTTTTATTTAGAGAAGGCAAACTTTGCATTCCTCAGTCTTCTTTGCGTGAGTTGCTGGTTAGAGAAGCACATGGTGGTGGTCTGATGGGTCATTTTGGAGTAGCTAAGACATTTGATGTGTTATATGATCATTTCTTTTGGCCACACATGAAACGGGATGTTGAAAGAATCAGTGACAAGTGCATTACATGTAAACAAGCAAAGTCTAGGCTGCAACCACATGGATTATATACACCTCTTCCTATTCCTTATGAACCTTGGTTGACATCTCTATGGATTTTGTTTTGGGGTTGCCTAGGACTAAGAGGGGGAGAGATTCAATATTCGTGGTTGTGGATAGGTTTTCTAAGATGGCGCACTTTATTGCATGTCATAAGACAGATGATGCATCCAATGTAGCTGATTTGTTTTTCAAGGAAGTTGTTAGATTGCATGGCATTCCTAGAAGCATTGTCTCAGACAGGGATGCGCGATTTCTAAGTTACTTTTGGAAGACAATATGGGGGAAGTTAGGGACAAAGTTACTATATTCTACAACGTGCCACCCACAAACTGATGGTCAAACTGAAGCTGTGAATAGGACATTATCTACTTTATTGCGTGCTATCATTAAAAGGAATTTGAAAACATGGGAAGATTGTTTACCCCATGTTGAATTTGCTTACAATAGAAGTGTTCATTCTGCAACTAAGCTTTCACCTTTTGAGATTGTTTATGGTTTTAACCCATTGACTCCATTAGACTTATCTCCTCTGCCTTTGAGTGAACAAGCTAATTTAGATGGCAAAAAGAAGGCGGACTTTGTGAGACAAATACATGAGAAGGCACGACTCAACATAGAAAGGCGGACTATGCAATATGCAAAACAAGCCAATAAGGGTCTTAAGCAAGTAGTGTTTGAGCCAGGCGACTGTGTGTGGTTACACATGAGAAAGGAACGCTTCCCTGAGAAAAGACGTTCTAAACTACATCCAAGGGTGAAGGGCCATTTCAAGTGTTGGAGCGTATAAATAATAATGCTTACAAGCTGGACTTACCAGGTGAGTATGGAGTTAGTGCCACATTTAACGTTTTTGATCTATCCCCATTTGATGCAGGTAACGATTTGAGGACAAATCCTTTAAAAGAGGGGGAGAATGATGCAGAACTTAGACCAACCTCCACGGATCCTATGCAAGTTCCAATTGGGCCAATTACGAGGGCACGAGCTAAGAAGTTCAAGGAGACACTCAATGGGTTGGTTCAAGAGCTTATGGCAGAAATGCATACATCAAAGCCCATTGAAGGACATTCTTGTGAGCTGCAGAACCATGTCAATTTGATTCAAGCCCAATAGAAATTCTAGAAGCTTGTTGGCAGCTATAATTATTTAAGGAAACTTTCAAATTAGGAAAGATTTATATAAATATTCTAGAATATTATTGAAATATCTGGATATATCCTAGAATATCTTTAGAATATAATATCATAGAATATATTGTACTATTTTAGGATATTCTTCTCTAGGATATATTTTGGATATTTGATTTCCTCTTTTGATGTAACACTATAAATACCCCTTGAGGTATTCACCTTTGGACGAATTTTGGAGATACATTCTAGGGAGAAATACATATTGCTCTTCTTGGTTCTTGAGAAGACTTAGAACTTATCAAGTTATCTTGTGGCGTTCTACAACCGGACTTATCACTTTGATTCTCTAGCTCGTGGGATTCTTCGTGTGGCGTCCTCCTTCATCTGAACTTTGGTTCTTGCCTCGTTAGGTAACGGGTCAAAGTTCATTATTTTCAAACTTGTTCTTTTCAGTTCCTGGGGTTCTTTTCCACATTCGATTTGGGTCTTATTGCAAGTTGGTGACGTTCTTATCATATTTGATATTGGGTTTCACCACGGGTCGGTAAGGATCACGTCAGTTGGTATCAGAGCTTTGGGTTCTAAGACAGGTTTTATCTATCCTTTTATTATTATCCGTTTCTTTCTTTGGAATTCAATTCTCTTTCATCAATCTTAGATTCGATTGAATTCCTCTTTGTTACAGATTCTTCTTTCTTCCTTTTGATCTTTCTTGATTTCTGATTCTGGTTGTTGCAAAAGCAAAAAAAAAAAAAACAAAAAGAGAGAGAGAGAAGAAAAAGTCGAAAAAAAAAAGAGAGGCTGCAAAGCAGAACCAAAAAAAAAAGAACAAAAGCAAACAAACAGCAGCAAAAGAAAAGGGGGGGTACAAAGCAAAAAAAAAAAAGAGAAGTTGGCCAAAAAAAAAGAGAGATACATAGCGAAAAAAAACAGGCAAAAAAAAAAGGAGAAAGTTGTTCTAGATCTTATTGCATCCTTTTTTTCGTCAACTCTAAAGTTTTCTAGATCTTATTCGTCAAGTTGTTTTTTTTTCCCAATATCTTGGTATCCTTGTGTCCCTTAATTGTCATTCTATTTATTTCCTTTCTGGAAATCAACATCCTTGGTGATTGGTTTGGTTGGATTCCTTCTTGAATTGCTGCAAATTTCTTGCTTAGGTTTCTTGAGTCTAATTAAGAACTGAAGAAAGCAATACGAGTGGAAAAGGCAAGAGTGGTGAGCACATTAGAGGGTAAAAGCCGAATATTTTGAGAGAAACACGAGTGAACTGAGTGAATCAACTTTAGAGTGACACACGTGAGGGAGTGTGGTGAGGTCCTTTCCTTTATATACTTGAACTAACGTTGTTTTCAGCATTTGGATATGGCTCATGAACAAAGGGGAGTGACTGAAAAGACTACAGAACAAACCATTCCAAACTTACAAATGCAAGCATTGCTAGGGGAGATGAGGCGGATGTTGAAACTCGAACTGGAGCCCATTCAAGAGAGGCTGGATCGAGTAGAAGTTAGAACGCAACAAGAGTTGCCACGTGACATCCCAACAGGCGGCTAGGCCGGCGAGGTTCATGGGAGGATGATGAGTTGGAGGAGGAAGCTGAATACCAGGGAAGGTTTGGGCGTCAAATCAAATTTAGAGAAGCTTGGAGTAGAGAGGACAACAATTTGGGCAGCATTAAGATGAAGATTCCATCATTCCAGGGCAGATCTGACCCAGAGGCATACCTCGAATGGGAGAAAAAGATGGAGTTTATTTTTGATTGCCACAACTACTCTGAGGCAAAGAAGGTAAAGCTTGCTGTCATAGAGTTCTCGGATTATGCTATAACATGGTGGGATCAGCTTGTCTTAAGCAGGAGACGGAATAGAGAACACCCAGTAGAAACATGGGAAGAGATGAAGGCAGTGATGCGAAAGCGATTTGTCCCAAGTTACTACTATCGGGAGCTGCATAAGAGGCTGCAAGGACTTAGGCAAGGGAATCGGAGTGTCGAAGACTATTACAAGGAGATGGAAATTGTAATGATTCGAGCTAATGTGGAGGAAGATCGAGAGGCAACAATGGCTAGGTTTTTGTTTGGATTAAACCGTGAGATTCATGATAGAGTCGAGATGCACCACTATGTGGAATTGGAAGACATGGTGATCAAAGTGGAGCAACAACTCAAGAGGGGAAGTGGAACAAGAGCAGCTCCCAACCCGAGGAATATTCCTTGGAAGTCGAACTTTTCAAACAGGGAGGTCAAACCAGAAACCTCTACATCTCAAAGGCCAAAGTTTGAGCCTAAATCTCGGACTGCCAGTCGTGATCATCAAGGTAATTCTGATACTTCCACTACTCGGGATCGTGATGTGAAGTGTTTCAAATGTCAGGGCAGGGGACACATAGCTAGCCAATGCCCAAATAGGAGGGTGATGGTTATAAATGCCCAAGGAGAGCTGGAGTCAGAAGATGAAGAAGAGGCTAATTCCGACATAACACCTTTGGAAGATGTTGACGATGGGGAATATGCTGTTGAAGGAGAATCATTGGTGGTGAAGCGAGCTCTCAATTTGCTGGCTAAGGAAGAAGAAAACAACCAAAGGGAGAACTTGTTCCATACCCGGTGCTTTGTCAACAAGAAAGTTTGCAGTGTCATAATTGATGGTGGGAGTTGCACCAATGTGGCCAGCACAGAGTTGGTGGAGAAATTGGCACTGCCCACCTTGAAACATCCACGGCCGTACCGACTTCAATGGCTGAATGATAGCGGCAACATCAAGGTAACAAGGCAAGTACTAGTGCCTTTTTCACTTGGCAAGTATGAGGATAAGGTGCTTTGTGATGTTGTTCCTATGCAAGCATGTCATATTCTGTTAGGAAGGCCATGGCAGTTTGATAGAAGGGTTACACATGATGGCGTCACCAATAGATATTCTTTTGCATTCAAGAAACTGCCCATATCTCTTATGCCATTAACTCCAAAGGAAGTTCTTGAAGATCAACTGAAGTTAAAAAAAGCCAATGAAAAGAAAGCAAAACAAAAGGCAGAAGTTGAGAGAAAAGAAACCGAGAGGAGAGAAAAAGAAAGAGAGACAGAGCAAGTTTCAGCCATCATGAGAGCAAGAGAGGAAAAATTCAGTGTTATGGCAAAGAAAAATGAGATCAAGAGAGCATTATGTTCTTTCCAACCCCTTATAGTACTCATGTACAAGGAGGTTCTTTTTAATACTAATGATCTAGCTGGCCCTTTGCCGAGCAATGTTACTTCACTTTTGCAGGAGTTCGAGGATGTGTTTCCCGAAGAGTTACCTCATGGCTTACCTCCAATTCGGGGAATTGAGCATCAAATTGACCTCGTACCCGGTGCAGCAATCCCAAACCGACCTGCCTATAGGAGTAACCCTGAGGAGACCAAGGAACTACAACGACAAGTGGGTGAGTTACTGGAGAAAGGTTACGTTCGTGAGAGCATGAGTCCATGTGCAGTTCCTGTCTTACTAGTGCCTAAGAAGGATGGGACTTGGAGGATGTGTGTTGATTGCCGAGCCATCAACAACATTACGGTAAAATATTGTCATCCCATCCCTAGATTAGATGATATGCTAGATGAATTGCATGGGTCTTGTATTTTTAGTAAGATTGACCTTAAGAGTGGATATCATCAAATCAGAATGAAAGAAGGAGATGAGTGGAAAACTGCATTCAAAACAAAATATGGTTTATATGAATGGTTAGTTATGCCATTTGGGTTAACTAATGCACCAAGTACCTTCATGAGGCTTATGAACCATGTTTTGCGTGCTTACATTGGTCATTTTGTAGTTGTCTACTTCGATGATATTCTGATTTATAGCAGGAGCTTGGATGACCATATTGAGCACTTGAATCTTGTTTTAGATGTTTTAAGAAAAGAAAAGTTGTTCGCTAATCTTAAAAAGTGTACTTTTTGCACGGACAAGCTTGTATTTCTTGGATTTGTTGTGAGTGCTCAAGGTATACAAGTTGATGAGGGAAAGGTGAAGGCTATCCAAGATTGGCCAACACCCTCAACCATAGCACAAGTAAGAAGTTTCTATGGTTTGGCTAGTTTTTATCGGCGCTTTGTTCAGAATTTTAGTACCCTTACTGCACCTTTAACTGAGGTAATCAAGAAGAATGCTCCTTTTAAGTGGGAACAGGAGCAAGACAAGGCATTTAAATTGATCAAGGATAAGTTGACGAATGCTCCTTTGCTTGCTTTACCCAATTTCTCTGAAACATTTGAAATTGAGTGTGATGCTTCAGGTATAGGCATTGGAGGTGTGTTGATGCAGGGAGGAAGACCAATTGCATACTTCAGTGAAAAGTTAAGTGGGGCATCCCTCAACTATCCCACTTATGACAAGGAATTGTATGCCTTGGTTAGAACATTACGAACTTGGCAGCATTACCTTTGGCCAAAGGAATTTGTAATTCATACAGATCATGAATCTCTGAAGCATTTGAAGGGTCAACACAAGTTGAACAGACGCCATGCCAAGTGGGTAGAATTCATTGAGACATTCCCGTATGTGATCAAATATAAGCAAGGTAAGGAGAATATAGTTGCTGATGCACTCTCTCGCAGGCATGCTATACTTGCTATTCTAGATGCTAAGTTGCTTGGATTTGAGAGCATTAAGGAATTGTATGCATCAGATTTTGATTTTGGTGAAGTGATTAAGGAGTGTGGGAAAGGTGCTTATGATAAATACTACTTGCATGATGAGTTTTTATTTAGAGAAGGCAAACTTTGCATTCCTCAGTCTTCTTTGCGTGAGTTGCTGGTTAGAGAAGCACATGGTGGTGGTCTGATGGGTCATTTTGGAGTAGCTAAGACATTTGATGTGTTATATGATCATTTCTTTTGGCCACACATGAAACGGGATGTTGAAAGAATCAGTGACAAGTGCATTACATGTAAACAAGCAAAGTCTAGGCTGCAACCACATGGATTATATACACCTCTTCCTATTCCTTATGAACCTTGGGTTGACATCTCTATGGATTTTGTTTTGGGGTTGCCTAGGACTAAGAGGGGGAGAGATTCAATATTCGTGGTTGTGGATAGGTTTTCTAAGATGGCGCACTTTATTGCATGTCATAAGACAGATGATGCATCCAATGTAGCTGATTTGTTTTTCAAGGAAGTTGTTAGATTGCATGGCATTCCTAGAAGCATTGTCTCAGACAGGGATGCGCGATTTCTAAGTTACTTTTGGAAGACAATATGGGGAAGTTAGGGACAAAGTTACTATATTCTACAACGTGCCACCCACAAACTGATGGTCAAACTGAAGCTGTGAATAGGACATTATCTACTTTATTGCGTGCTATCATTAAAAGGAATTTGAAAACATGGGAAGATTGTTTACCCCATGTTGAATTTGCTTACAATAGAAGTGTTCATTCTGCAACTAAGCTTTCACCTTTTGAGATTGTTTATGGTTTTAACCCATTGACTCCATTAGACTTATCTCCTCTGCCTTTGAGTGAACAAGCTAATTTAGATGGCAAAAAGAAGGCGGACTTTGTGAGACAAATACATGAGAAGGCACGACTCAACATAGAAAGGCGGACTATGCAATATGCAAAACAAGCCAATAAGGGTCTTAAGCAAGTAGTGTTTGAGCCAGGCGACTGTGTGTGGTTACACATGAGAAAGGAACGCTTCCCTGAGAAAAGACGTTCTAAACTACATCCAAGGGGTGAAGGGCCATTTCAAGTGTTGGAGCGTATAAATAATAATGCTTACAAGCTGGACTTACCAGGTGAGTATGGAGTTAGTGCCACATTTAACGTTTTTGATCTATCCCCATTTGATGCAGGTAACGATTTGAGGACAAATCCTTTAAAAGAGGGGGAGAATGATGCAGAACTTAGACCAACCTCCACGGATCCTATGCAAGTTCCAATTGGGCCAATTACGAGGGCACGAGCTAAGAAGTTCAAGGAGACACTCAATGGGTTGGTTCAAGAGCTTATGGCAGAAATGCATACATCAAAGCCCATTGAAGGACATTCTTGTGAGCTGCAGAACCATGTCAATTTGATTCAAGCCCAATAGAAATTCTAGAAGCTTGTTGGCAGCTATAATTATTTAAGGAAACTTTCAAATTAGGAAAGATTTATATAAATATTCTAGAATATTATTGAAATATCTGGATATATCCTAGAATATCTTTAGAATATAATATCATAGAATATATTGTACTATTTTAGGATATTCTTCTCTAGGATATATTTTGGATATTTGATTTCCTCTTTTGATGTAACACTATAAATACCCCCTTGAGGTATTCACCTTTGGACGAATTTTGGAGATACATTCTAGGGAGAAATACATATTGCTCTTCTTGGTTCTTGAGAAGACTTAGAACTTATCAAGTTATCTTGTGGCGTTCTACAACCGGACTTATCACTTTGATTCTCTAGCTCGTGGGATTCTTCGTGTGGCGTCCTCCTTCATCTGAACTTTGGTTCTTGCCTCGTTAGGTAACGGGTCAAAGTTCATTATTTTCAAACTTGTTCTTTTCAGTTCCTGGGGTTCTTTTCCACATTCGATTTGGGTCTTATTGCAAGTTGGTGACGTTCTTATCATATTTGATATTGGGTTTCACCACGGGTCGGTAAGGATCACGTCAGTTGGTATCAGAGCTTTGGGTTCTAAGACAGGTTTTATCTATCCTTTTATTATTATCCGTTTCTTTCTTTGGAATTCAATTCTCTTTCATCAATCTTAGATTCGATTGAATTCCTCTTTGTTACAGATTCTTCTTTCTTCCTTTTGATCTTTCTTGATTCTGATTCTGGTTGTTGCAAAAGCAAAAAAAAAAAAAAAACAAAAAGAGAGAGAGAGAAGAAAAAGTCGAAAAAAAAAAAGAGAGGCTGCAAAGCAGAACCAAAAAAAAAAGAACAAAAGCAAACAAACAGCAGCAAAAGAAAAGGGGGGGTACAAAGCAAAAAAAAAAAAAGAGAAGTTGGCCAAAAAAAAAAGAGAGATACATAGCGAAAAAAAAACAGGCAAAAAAAAAAAAAGGAGAAAGTTGTTCTAGATCTTATTGCATCCTTTTTTTCGTCAACTCTAAAGTTTTCTAGATCTTATTCGTCAAGTTGTTTTTTTTTCCCAATATCTTGGTATCCTTGTGTCCCTTAATTGTCATTCTATTTATTTCCTTTCTGGAAATCAACATCCTTGGTGATTGGTTTGGTTAGATTCCTTCTTGAATTGCTGCAAATTTCTTGCTTAGGTTTCTTGAGTCTAATTAAGAACTGAAGAAAGCAATACGAGTGGAAAAGGCAAGAGTGGTGAGCACATTAGAGGGTAAAAGCCGAATATTTTGAGAGAAACACGAGTGAACTGAGTGAATCAACTTTAGAGTGACACACGTGAGGGAGTGTGGTGAGGTCCTTTCCTTTATATACTTGAACTAACGTTGTTTTCAGCATTTGGATATGGCTCATGAACAAAGGGGAGTGACTGAAAAGACTACAGAACAAACCATTCCAAACTTACAAATGCAAGCATTGCTAGGGGAGATGAGGCGGATGTTGAAACTCGAACTGGAGCCCATTCAAGAGAGGCTGGATCGAGTAGAAGTTAGAACGCAACAAGAGTTGCCACGTGACATCCCCAACAGGCGGCTAGGCCGGCGAGGTTCATGGGAGGATGATGAGTTGGAGGAGGAAGCTGAATACCAGGGAAGGTTTGGGCGTCAAATCAAATTTAGAGAAGCTTGGAGTAGAGAGGACAACAATTTGGGCAGCATTAAGATGAAGATTCCATCATTCCAGGGCAGATCTGACCCAGAGGCATACCTCGAATGGGAGAAAAAAGATGGAGTTTATTTTTGATTGCCACAACTACTCTGAGGCAAAGAAGGTAAAGCTTGCTGTCATAGAGTTCTCGGATTATGCTATAACATGGTGGGATCAGCTTGTCTTAAGCAGGAGACGGAATAGAGAACACCCAGTAGAAACATGGGAAGAGATGAAGGCAGTGATGCGAAAGCGATTTGTCCCAAGTTACTACTATCGGGAGCTGCATAAGAGGCTGCAAGGACTTAGGCAAGGGAATCGGAGTGTCGAAGACTATTACAAGGAGATGGAAATTGTAATGATTCGAGCTAATGTGGAGGAAGATCGAGAGGCAACAATGGCTAGGTTTTTGTTTGGATTAAACCGTGAGATTCATGATAGAGTCGAGATGCACCACTATGTGGAATTGGAAGACATGGTGATCAAAGTGGAGCAACAACTCAAGAGGGGAAGTGGAACAAGAGCAGCTCCCAACCCGAGGAATATTCCTTGGAAGTCGAACTTTCAAACAGGGAGGTCAAACCAGAAACCTCTACATCTCAAAGGCCAAAGTTTGCCTAAATCTCGGACTGCCAGTCGTGATCATCAAGGGTAGAGTCTCCTGACTACATTCCAGCTACGTCATCGGGGATCCGTGAATCTGAAGTGTATTTGTGTCAGGGCAGGGGACACACTACGCTACAAGTGCCCAAAAATGGAGAGGGGTGTTGATGGTTATAAGATGCCCTATGGACGACTGGATGAGAAGATGAAGAAGAAGGGCTTAATTCCGACAGGTAAACGACGCGTTGGTAAGATGTGTGACGATGGGGTATTATGCTTTGTAAGGAGAAGACTCTGGTTGAACGAGCTTCCAATTGCTGGGGCTAAGGAAGAAGAGACAACCAAAGGAGAACTGTTACATACGGAGGTGCGTTGGTCAACAAACAAGTTTGTCATAATTGTGTGCGGAGTTGCACCAACTTCCGCCACAGAGTTGTGGAAATGGGCAGGCTGCTGCCACCTTGACATCCACGGCCGGTACCGACGTCTGCCATGGGGCTGGAATTACGGGGGCAACACATCAGGGGTAACAACAGGAGACTATGTGCCTTTTTCACTTGAAGTATGGGGATGAAAGGTCTATGTGAGTTGGTTGCCTAGGTGCACATGTTCATATTTGTTAGAAGCCATGCAGTTTTATAGAGGGAGACGGTACACATTGGGATGGCGTCGACCAATAATATGCTTTTGCATTCAGAAAAGAAAACTTGCCATATCTCTTATGCCAGTTAACTCCAAAGAGTTCTTGATAATCAACTGAAGTTAGCAGGCCAATGAAAGCAGCGAAGAACAGGGAAAGCAGGAAGTTGAGCAGAAAAGAAACCGAGGAGAGGAAGAGAAAGAGAAGAGGAGAACAGAGCAGGAGCAATTTCAGCCATCATGAGAGCAAGGGGAAGAGAGAAATCGATGAATTATGCGCAAAGAAAAATGAGAATCAAGAGAGCATTATGTTCTTTCCAGACCCCTTATAGTACTCATGTTACAAGGACGTTCTTTTAATACTAATGATCTAGGCTGGCCCTTTTAGCGAGCAATGTTACTTCACTTTTGCGGGGGAGTGTTCGGGGAGAGTGTGATTTCCCGAAGTAGTTACCTCATGGCTTACCTCAATTCGGAGGTTGAGCATCTTAAAGTCTGACCTCTAGCCCCGGTTGCAGCGAATTGCCCCAAGAACCGAGGCCTGCCCTATAAAACCCTGAAGGAGACCTGAGTGAGACTTAACAACGACAAAGTGGGTGTAGATACTGGAGAAAAGGTTACGTTCGTGAGAGAGCATGAGTCCATGTGCAGTTCCTGTCTTACTAGTTGCGCTAGAGAAGGATGGGACTTGAGGATGTGTTGATTGCCGACCATCACGAACAACATACCGGTAAGAATACGATTTGTCATCCATCCCGAGGTAATGATTAGATGAATTATGCTAGATGAATTGCGCAGTGGGTCGTTGTATTTGTTAGTAAGATTGACCTTAAGATGGATGATAGTCAAATCAGAATGAAAGAGAGATGATGTGGAAGAAAACGGGGATTCAAACGTAAATTATGGTTATATGAATGGTTAGTGTTTATTCATTTGGTTACTAATGCCACCAATACCTTCAGAGGCTTATGGGGAAACCATTTTGCTGACTTACATTGTCATTGTAGTTGTCTACTTCGATGATATTCTATTATAGCAGAGCTGATGCCATAGCACTTGAATCTTTGTGTAGACTTTGTTTTTAAGAAAGAAAAGTTGTTCGGGCTTAATCTAAAAAAGCTTGTACTTTGACGGACAAGCTTGTATTTCTTGATTTGTTTGTGTGTGAGTTGCTCAAGGTATACAAGTTGATGAGGAAAGGGTGTGAATGAGCTATCCAAGATTGCCAACACCCTCACCATAGCCAAGTGAAGAAGTTCTATGGCTTAGTTGGGCTGTAGTTGTTTATCGGCGCTGGTTGTCGAGAGATTTTAGTGACCCTTGGACTGCAGCCACACTTATGACATAGGGTAATCAAAGATGCTCCTTTGGAGTGGAACAGGAGCAAGACAAAGGCATTTAGTAAGATCAAGGAGTAAGTGACGAAGTGCTCCTTGCTTGCTTACCCATTTCTCGAACAGTGAAAGTTGAGTGTGATGGCTTCAGTATGAGGCATTGAGGGTGTGTTGATGCAGGGAGGAAGACCAATTGCGATACTTCAGAAAAGTTAAGGGGCATCCTCAACTATCCACATTATGACCAGGATTGAGCTGGGGGGGGGGGTTGGTTAGAACATTACGAACTGTAGGCAGCATTACCTTGGCCAAAGGAATTTGTAATCATACAGATCATGAGTCTCTCTGAAGCACAAGTTGAACAGACCCATGCCAATGGCTGGGGTAATTGCATTGAGACATTCCGTATGTGATCAAATATAAGCAAGGGAGAATAGTTCTGATCACTCTCTCGCAGGCATGCTGATACTCTGATTCTAGATGAGCTAAGGTTGCCTGTATGTTGGAGAGCATTAAGAGAAGAATTGTATGCATCAGAGTGTTTGAGTTTGAGTGAGGTGATTAAGGAGTGGGAGGTTCTTATATAAGAATACTAGGTTGCCCAGTGATGTTTTTATTTTAGAGAGAGGCACACTTTGCGTCCTCAGTCTTTCTTTTGCGTGAGTTGCTGTTAGAGGAGCAGTGCATGTGTAGTCTGTGTGGTGTCATTTGGGACATTTAGGTAGGACATTTGATGGTATATGATCATTTCTTTGCCACACCATGAGGCAACGGGGGGAGGGATGTAAGAATACGGACAAGCCATTACATGCTAAACGAAGCAAAGTCTAGGGCTGCAAAAGCAGGCACAGGTGAGTTATATGGACACCTGCGTTCCTATTCCTTATGCAAACCTTGGGTTGACATCTCTATGCGATTTTGTTTTGGGTTGCCTAGGACTAAGAGGAGGAGATCACATCGAAGTGTCATATCGTGGGTGGGGATAGGTTTCTAATGGCGCACTTTTTGCCAGTCATCATGTCATAGAGACAGATGAGCTATCCGCTGTAGGTTGAGTTTGTGTTTTCAGGGAAGGAAGTTGTAGATGATGCATGGCATTCTAAGAGTCATTGTCTCAGACAGAGATGCGTTTACGACTTCTATTTCTGAACTGTACTTTTGAAGAGGGGAAGTTATGGGGGGAAGTGACAAGGTATTTACTATATTCAACAACAACGTTGCAGCCACCCACAAAGTATTGGGTCAAAACTGAACTGAACCGTGTGAAGTGGGGTGACATGTATGCTGATACTTTTATCATGCGTGTTTGTCTATGTCATAAAGGAATTTTGAAGAAACGATGGGAAGAGTGTTTACCCCATGTTGAATTTGCTGGAGAAGAAGTGTTCATCTGCACTAAGCTTTCACCTTTGCGATTGTTTATGGCAGGGGAGGGGGGGGGCGTTTAACCATGTACTCCCGATGTGACTTGGATTCTCTCTGCCTTGAGTGAACAAGCGCTACTAATTTTGATGAGTGGCAAAAAGACAGGGCGGACTTTGTGAGACAAGTGCGATGAGATACCGGCACGACGCCGTAGATTAGGGCGACTAACTGCAATGCAAAGCAGCCACTTACAATACTTCAAGGCAAGGATAGGTGATGAGCAGAGCGACTTGTGCATTACACATGATGTAAGAAGGAACGCTTGAGAATAGACTTCGGTCAACTAACTCGCAAGGGATGAGGGCCATTGTCAAGGTTTGTGCGAGCGTATAAGAAAAGATCATGCTTACAACTGGATCCTTACAGGGTGATATGAGTACGTGCACATTAAAAGCGTTTTTGATCTCCATCACCCAATTTTGATGCAAGGGCTGGTGGACCATGAGGGAGCGCATCTCCTATTAAGAGGGGGATG